>CM061142.1:498603211-501003211 GCA_030789695.1 Scilla litardierei | reverse complement strand
TTTTCACCTCTGTTTAACTCAGCGACGATATTCTTTGAAGCGGAAGACATTTTACTTTTAAAATGCTGCAAAAGACACAAAACCAAAGGTTTGATCAAAAACATTGCATTGAA
This sequence comes from Scilla litardierei, assembly GCA_030789695.1. NCBI lineage: Eukaryota > Viridiplantae > Streptophyta > Magnoliopsida > Asparagales > Asparagaceae > Scilla > Scilla litardierei. The sequence continues at coordinate 501,003,098 of CM061142.1, read as the reverse complement.
AATTCTTAAAATACAATTCCCATTTGAAGTGATAATAGAATATCCCATTTGGATAGTTCTAATTTCAACTCCCACTTGGAATGATATTTATAATTTGATAAGTTACTTTCGAAAAATATTGAAGATGTTACTCTAGAATCGGAAAGGTCACTACGTTTCCAATCACCATCTAGAGTAACTTTCAATATTTCTCCCTCACTTTATCAAATGTTAGTACTCTTATAGTACTTCGCAGCGGAAAAGCATTTTTGAAAACGTATTTTTCAAAACGTATGAAAACGTATTTTTCAAAAAGAATGTATATTTCAACTTAGTACCCTTATGATACTAGTGAAATATTTGACACTTCCTGACCATTTGCCGGGAATGAGCCATAGCCGTGCCAAGGTCGGATCCCCCTTTTGGGGATTTTTCTGCAAACTATCGTCACCGGCTCCCGTATGGATCCAGGCGTTTCCCCCGTATGAGAGAATTTTGGCGCAGACGACTGTCGTTTGGCCCCGTATGGGCTAGTCGGCACGTTCGTGTTCGACCAAGGCCTTTTGCCGAATTGGTCGACCAAAACACCCGAATTGGTCGACCAATAATAAAGGTCTGAAACATCTCCCGGCCAGTGCCGGCCAGAGGCCGGCCTGGCCTCGGCCAGAGGCCGGCCAGGCCACTCTGGCCTGGCCTGGCCTCGGCCAGAGGCCGGCCTGGCCTCGACCAGAGGCCGGCCAGGCCACTCTGGCCTGGCCTGGCCTCGGCCAGAGGCCGGCCAGGCCCCCTGGCCTGGCCTGGCCTCGGCCAGAGGCCGGCCAGGCCACTCTGGCCTGGCCTGGCCTCGGCCAGAGGCCGGCCAGGCCCCCTGGCCTGGCCTGGCCTCGGCCAGAGGCCGGCCAGGCCACTGGCCCCCTGGCCTGGCCTGGCCTCGGCCAGAGGCCGGCCAGGCCACTCTGGCCTGGCCTAGCCTCGGCCAGAGGCCGGCCATGCCAGGCCTCGGCCAGAGGCCAGCCAGGCCCCCTGGCCATGGCCCTTTGGCCATGGCCGGCCTCCCCCATTCACGGGGTTGGCCGCACACCCCCATCGGAGGGGGTGGCCGTGGTGGTGTTCATCGTCATTAGACGTAGCCAACCCCTTCCGCATGGGGAGGGGGAATGCATTACCTCCATTGCCCATTTGGCTATAGATTTCATGCACCAAAATTCATCTTCCCCGATGGGAATAACCACCATCTTCTTCTCCGGTGAAGCACCCGTTCGTCGAGGAAGTAGTTATCCTCCAATGGCCGTGTGCCAAAAAAAATAACCCACTTCAAAAATTCGTAAACTACGCGCTCCACATGAAGAGAGCACCCATTCCCTATGAATGGAAACTCAGCATCCATGAAGAGAGCGAGTTTGACGATATGAACGGTCGGTTCTTCCCGTCACGGAGAGTTCCTGCCATATCCGTAATGGTAGGAGACCCTAACGTGAAAAAAACAACCGCTGCGTTCTCTCCGTCACGAAGCGTTCCTACCATATCCATAATGGTAGGATACCCATTCGTGAAAAAGACAACGACTCGTTCATAGTTTCGACGGGGCGACGGTCTGACCGGAGCGAATCCGTATGGCTCTGATACCAATGTAGGATCCTGTCAAAAAAACGTTAGGATCGATAAATGAAGTTGAGACTTACGCTTGCGTACGCGGCACGGTAATCTCGGAACTTCGCCCTCGGATTCGCCACAACGGTCGATACTTCATCACGGAGGATCGAAGCAGAGTTTCACCGCCTAAATCTCTAACTAGAAGAGGATTTTAATGGAAGGGAGAAGAAGAACATAAGATGCCTTATGCAAACTTATGGCATGGAAAGTGTGAATGAATGCCTTACCCTTGGGTCCTATTTATAGGCTTTAGGGGTGGTTATTGTAGGAAATAACCAATTATAAGCTTATTAGCCTATATTAGCACATTCATTTATCTTCTCCTTTATCCACTTATCAAGTGCCATTTTGCACTTATAAAGTGGCTTTTTCCACTTATCGAGTGGCTTTTTCCACTTATCGAGTGGTCCTTTTCACACGAGAAAAGGTTCCCTTCGCGCACGCCTTCGTGCACGTGACATCTGAGGTCCGTATACCCTCATACATCCCCTCATGGGTGTATTTATGTCGTCCATATCCAACAGCTCGTTCGACCCTCAAATGGATCGAGCATCGATCAATTGATATTGAGGAGCAGCCACACGACCTTCCCACTGGTCATATCGAACCTCGGGCGATCGCTGATGAAATGTTGTCGTACGAACCTCCTACTGAGTTGAGCCTCGATAATCTGCACCACAAGGAGGCATTAAGCAGGTCAGATCTGGGTCCCGACCCAAATCCCCTCAGATGCTTAAGTTAATGGGAACTTAAGGGAGGAAGCTTGGAGCTGCCAAGATCGACCCACAGAGGCTCGTCTCGAGTCAGGTGTCGTAAGCTTTTTAGAGGAAGAAATTTTAGATGGAGTATAGAATGTTAGAGTATCAGATCTCGTACCTCCCATTCTGTTCCTCCCTCCTTTTATTTATAGACCTCCTCGATCTCTTTACTTATGTTGAGAGGATAACAGTCACCAATTATGGCGCAATGATCCTCCTCCTTAATAGGAGTAATTGTCGCCCACGTCCAGCTTATTTCTGAGCTTGATCCGATCTCTTGCACGTTAGGCAGGACTGCAACTGTCGAATGGCACGTGGGCTTTGACTGAGTTTGCTTAAGAGTTCCTTTCTGGGCCTTGTGGGCTTTGGTCGCTCGCTGAACGAGACCCATCGAGTGTCGGCCTAATGACGTAACAAGTAGCTTGCATAGATAATATTTGTGTTGGAACGTGTAATATCCAAATGTGATTTAGAAAAGAAGAACATATACAGGAAAGTCGGTTGAGAAAGAAAGTTTTTGTCTATCAAGGTAAAAGTAAGAGGAACTGAGAAAGTGACATATTTGATGTCACGGTTTCAGGATAAATCATTATACAAAAGAAATAGATTATCCTACGTGTTGGAAAAAGGAGCAATTGTTGTTTCTTGGACCAAGAGGACGTCTAACACATTTTGGCAAATGTCGTCACATTGCTTCTGAAGCAATGAGCAATTTGTATAGCGATATTGTATTAGGTAGTAATATATGAATGCGAATGTTATGGAAAACTTATCTATGGCAAAATAGACTAGGCCGTACCGAAGAGGACAGACTTGACAAGTCACATAAAGAAAGGGCTCTTGACCTCTCGTATTATGAGTCGAAAGACGCTTATAAGTCTTGTCTCAGAGATATGATGGCCAAACTCCTTCTGTAAAACAGTAGGAGAATGAGTTGGAGAACTCATGGTCTTGTACATACGGATGTATCCAGACCCAAGTCTAAATTAGCCTAGATATGTTATACTTATTTTATTACGACATGTGTTCTTGATAAGACACGAGTCTAATAAAATAGAGAACACAATAATAGAAGTATTTGAACTACTTCGATCAGATCGAAGAGGAGAATACTTAGCTATGTAATTCTTGTGTAATTAACAGAAAATGAGATTTTCTCTAAGGTCAAGTTTCTTAACACATTGGTGTGTTGGAGAGCATGAAACGTACTCTGTTTGACATTGTGCAATATATAGTAAGTGACTTTGAGTTATAATCCTCCCTGTGGTTTAAATCCTGGATAATAATTCCTAGGTTCATGTTGAGGTTCTGTGAGGACCTTATCAACTTGATATTCCCCAAATCAATCGTTAGAAAGTTAAAGGATTACTCGAGCCTCGTGAGACGAAGGAGTCGAGTAAAACATCATAAGTTGATGATGTCCTAGACAACTTCCAAGATGCCATTTGGAGTAGTGACTTTTAGAAATGTCTTGATGCAATTCGAAAATGGTCCTTGCACGTAGATAATGTATGAACCATGGTTGACGTGCCCAATGGAAGTGTTCCCTTTTGGCTGCAAGTGAATCTTCAAGACAAAAGATTAGTGCAGATGGAAGATAGTGAGGTACAAGTTATGCTGGTTGAGATTAGTTATCATCAGAACCTATAAACAGATTGTGATGTAACTTACTCGCCAACAGCTGTGTACAGATCTATTCGGATCAGACTCGATGAAAATGCTCATGATGACCATGAAAACTGAAGTATACATGTATAGTCTGTTTTCTAAATATGATTTAGAAGAACGAACTTATATGAATCAGCCAGAGAGTTTTCAAGATCAGTGGGAGCGAATAAAAAGCATGCGAGGCATTAAGGAGCCAAAACATATGTTTTGACAATGTGGTCAAAGAGTTTGACACTTTATCATAAATGATATGAACCGTGCAGATGACCAGTGATTATTCTTGTAAGATACGTAAAGGATATTGTGTTAAGTCTCATGTGAGGACGATGAGCTGGATGAGATCCAGGCAAGTCAAAGGTTTTGGATTCCAAAACAAAAAGGTAATTATTGTAGGAGTTTTGATGGACCCTTAGGGCACATTCTGTGACCGTCCAAAGTCGGATGGACCACAGAAGCAAAAGAATGTAGCGGAAAAAATAGATACGTTAAACTATTTACCGAGGCCCTAAGGTTCAAGACCCTTTAGCCAGGATCTCTCCCAACTTGGGATGGGTCTGACCATCCCAAGAGGGAGCTAAGCTACTGCGATTAAATTAAAAGAACGTTAATTAAATTTCCATTGCCGGAACCTTGCCTTGGTACAGGCAAGGTTTACCGCACCGTCTTCCGAGCCGCTCTCCATCCCCTACCGAACCGCTCCTCGAACCGCTCCGTGTCCCGAGGAGAGCAATCCTCTTGTCGCCGAACCAACCACACGTCGAAGAAAGTTTCATCCGAGTGTGAACCTTCGCCAAGATTTCGGATCGGATCCGAACCCCTTCGTGGCTTTGCCAGAGCCCTTCAAGAGTAAGGCAGAAATTATAGGGAGAAGAGAATATTTGATTTAAGCCTAGATCCGAGCGTGTTCCAACATTTTTGGGAGCCGCTCAGATCTAGACCTTGGGACGAGGTTAGAGGAGGGGAGCAGACCCCTATTTATATAGGCGGCTGGCCCCTCCCCTTTACTCAACTTCCGATGTGGGACTTTCAAGTAAGTTTGCCTTTCATAAAGGCCAAACTTCCATGAATTTTAACTCCCTCAACGTTGTGCTTCGATCTTGATACAACATATCAAATCGAAGCACGCTGAACGGTGAAAGCGTAGGAAAAAAAGGCGAGTCAATCAGAGTCTGTTTGACCCCTCAATTGATCGTCCAAAGATCAGCCCAAAGCTTGATTTTCATCCAAAATCAGCCGTCAAAAACTGCATACTGCCTAGGGTTCTGCACCCAGATGTGGGGCCCACCGTGTGGGCCCCACAGCATCAAACAGGCTGACTGAGCGCCTGCAATCCAGCCTGGGCGCAGGCGCTCAGGAGCCAGGCCAGGCCCATGGAGCCTGGCGCCCAAGGTGCCCAGGCCCAAGGCGCCTAGCCCAGACGTCCGAGTTTGGCCAAGCGTCCGGGTCTTGTCCGGGCCTAACTTGACCCATTTATGCTGTCTTGACATATTTGGGCATAACTTGTGCATTTGGCATCCGATTTGGACACCGTTTGAACCTGTGTTTACATCAGGACATTCCCGTCTTACAGGTAACCTTTTCCTTGTGTTTATCTCATTAAATATGGTCGTAAACAATTTACGACACATTTAACCCATTTTTAATCATATGCATATAAGTCCATATCTAAGCTCAAAATTAATCATTTGCATCAAATGCAGTTTTCACTTTCTTGCATCAAATGCACATCCTCCCTAATGTTTCTACCTATTACCATACGAAGGTCGCACTCTGTGTGAGACCCTACAGCCTCACCCTACTACAGGTTGGGCTCGAAGCCCCATACGGCAGTGATCACGAGCAGCAGTTGTTGTCCCTGTTTCAGTATCATAATTATGTGGTTAACTCATCGACATGAGTATTGTCGGGACCACCCTGACTGTGTCCGTGATGAATTCTACAGTTTTAGTCTCTCCGTCTAAACTATGTCATTTAATTCAAGTTTAGGGTACGGTCAAACTATCAACTCCAATAACTCGAATCCGGTTAGTTTCCATCGATCTTTAGTCAAATAATATTGGACAACTTCCAACATACTCTGGCCAGAGTTTTCACTAAAGACCGAACTAACACTACAACACTAACTCCCATTGACCGGAAGAGACGAATCCTATCTTGGTCATTACTCTCCTCGCACGCTTCAAATGTCACCCGACCAACGACCTTTCGACAGGCCTTGCCTCGAAGTTAGGTCAGAGATCTAAGTGACACCATTCATGTACAGGTTGATACAATGACCTCAAGTCAAAGACCAACTTGCCTATCATCACTAAGAGTTATCATTGACAAGTTGGTCAATATAGCCATATGATAACCCTTGTGGGTCGTTCAGTGAACTCATTCTCCAATGAGCACCTGTGTCTCGTCTTTGACTTTGCCAAGTCAAACGATCATGAGATCATCGTCACAACTATACGGTGAAGACTAGGACACAATGGTCTATCCGATGTTTCGATATCCTTTTCTCGAAACATCTACGACCACGAACCCTTTTAGACTTATGCTACAGACGTGCAAACATTTCTCCATGATCGAGATACTCATCTCGATACATGTTTGACCTTGCATTAAGTCTCGGGACTTTACCTAAGTTAATTTCTAATGATAACTACATTACGATTTAACTTAGATAAATTCTTACCATACAGCTTACTGTAATTTTGAACAAGATGTTTGTATAGATACACGGAGATAAATTGCCTTGAGGGCATACATCTCGCAACATCTCTCACTTGCACTCAGGCCTATTTATCCCGGTATCTCATACCGTTTTACACATAAGTCTTTCCAGACTTCACGTGGTAGAGCCTTCGTAAGTGGATATGCTAAAACGTCTACTGTATAGACTTAAAGGGGTTTCTATGTTTATCTTAGATCATTCATTTGAATCTTATCCAAATAATTTACTTTGGTCCTTCGGAATCCATTTAATTTCCCTGGATCTTATCCAGCTCATTGTACCTTACGACATTAAGTTATTAGTCATTTTAGATGGTTCATATTTAAAAGTGTCAAAATAATTTGACCACTTTATCAAAATATGTTCCATCCCATTGATGCCTCACATGTGTTTTATTCGCTCCCACTGACCTTGAAAACTCTTTGGCTAATTCATATATGTTCATTCTTCTAAATCATATTTAGAAAACGAACTATAAATGAATGCTCCAGTTTTCATGGTTATCATGAGCGTTTACATCGAGTTCGGTCCGAGTAGATCTGTACACATATGATGGCGAGACAGTTTCATCGCAATCCGTTTATAGGAATTAGGATGAAAATGTTCTCAACCAACGTTAGCTCTACTTCACTACTTTCTTTCTGCACCAATCTTCTAAACTCGAAGATTTACTAGCTGACATTAAGAAACAATTTCTTTGGGCACAAAACTGTAGTACATACTTCATTTACGTGCCTGGACCTATTGCATCAAGTTTTTAATCAGAGTCTATTCTCTGAATTTCATCCTGGAAGTTACTTAGACCATCATCGACTGTGATGTCTAACTCGACTCTTCGTCTCACGAGACTCGAGCAATCCTTTAACTTCCTAAAGATTGCTTTAATGAATATCTTATTGATAATGTCCTCACAAAACCTTATCAAGAACCAAGGCATTATAATCTGGGACTTAACCCAGATGGAGGATTGTAACTCAGAGTCAGCTTGCCATGAATCGCACTATGTCTAACAAAATGCGATTCATGTTCTCAAACACATCCAATATGTTAAGAGACTTGACCTAAGAGAAAATCACATTTTCTTTTATTTATGCAAGATTTATATAGCTAAGTATTTGACTTTTCAATCTAATCGAATCAGTTCAAATACTTCTGTCATTTTTGTTCTCTATTTTATCAGACTTGTGTTTCATCAAGAACATGTGTCGTAATAATAATAAGAACAACTTATCATGGCGAACTTAGACTCGCGTCTGGGTACATCAGTATGTACGAGACTGTGAGTTCAACAATTCATTCTCCCACTGTCTTACAGAAGGAGTTTCGGCCATCATACTTTTGAGAATAAGATTCACAAGTGTCCGTAGACTTCATAATATGAGATGTCAGACCCCTCTTTATGTGACTTGTGAAGCTTAGTCTCTTTGGTACGGCCTAGTCTATTTTGCCATATAAGTTTATTACTATCTTGTGTATTCATATATTAACATTTATTATATATAGTTATTACAAATTACTAACACAAAAGATTGCTTCAGAAGCAAGGTGACGACATTCGTCAAAAATGTGTTAGACGTCTTTTGTATAACAATTATTTTGAAATCGTGACATCAAATATGTCACATTTTCAGTTCCTCATACTTATGCCGTTACTAATGATAGATAAAACTATCTTTCTCAATTTGACTTTTCCTTAGTGCCTTCTTCCTTTTCTAAATCTCATTTAGATATTAAACGTCTCAACAAAAATTTAAATAGCTATGCATGCATCTCATGTATCCAAATGCCTGAGCTTTGCAACTTTGAGTGTAGCTCAACAAGTTGCTCGTCTCAAGATCCGATTGGGATACATAGTCTTGCACCGCTTATGCACTCATATTCGATTCAAACAGTTTGATCGAATTTTCGAACCTTATGGATCGAACCTGCTTTCTATACAACCTTGAGTGTAGCTCAACAAATTGTATGGAGAAACGTTCTTTGAACATCAATATGTTCGAGCTACCTCATATAAAGGCGAGTGACATGTAAGGCGAGTGACATGCAGCGTGCATTTATTTTGTTGGACTCGGAACTTAATTAAATCATATTCCTTAAGTCTGTCCTTAAGAAGGTCATTTTAATGTCAATGAGAATAAAGTTTAGTCTATCAATTAGAATTTACTTGATATTCAATTAACCAACCTATTTGACCGGTTAACTTATTCCGTTAGAATATTATATTTAGATTCCATCGATAAACTTAGAACTTACCCTAGTTTAGCATATGTTCAAGTTTTTAAATATATATAGAACGGCTTTTATCAATCTATATCCTCCCACTATTTTGCGATCATTTTAAGCCTTAATAATGAACGATTTAATCAGATTAAATTAATGGGTAAGAGATCCAACCACTCTGAGCCTAACAACCTTGAGTGTAGCTCAACAAATTGCTTGACTCTGCAATCGGTAGATGACTCTTCATCAATCATATTAGATATGACTCTTATCGGTTTTTACCCCCTAGCCATTTATGATCATGAGTGTGCTCATCCAAATCACAATGTCTAGTCTAGTCGGACCCTTATTTTCTTGTCTAGCCTAACTTACGTCGGCGCTCGGTGTATTCATGACACGACAGTTTTGGTTCAAGTCTAGACTACATCATTAGATTAATTTACGTCGGCGCTCGGTGTATTCACGACACGACGGTTTGGGTCAAATCAAGATTACATCATATGTATTTAAGGAGTTGGTTTCTACAAGGTGGCCATGTCACAGCTTGAGTGTAGCTCAACAACTGGAACACAGGTCCTATAGTTGTCAACCCCTAACACAAGGAGGGCTACGGCTAATCTTGAAGAAGATTATTAACGTATTTGACTTAGATATAGTCCAGGGTGTCATATAGTCATGATTCGCGTCATTGCGGTCCAGCAGAACACTACTAGGGAATTGACTAAGACAGGATCACTTATCCCTTAGACTAGCTAGGGTGATCCAACAAACTTAGCCAAGCACATTGACCGGATCATGGTTCATTGAATGAAGCTTGTCATTTTTATATGTGTGCCATAGACTAATAGACTTTTATTAAAAACTAATTATTCCTATCACTAGTTGAATCCTTAAAATTCAAAATTTTAGGATTTGTTAATAACTTTTATTAAGTCCTTATCAACTATAAGGTTCACGTGCTATCCTAATCGTTATTAGGATTTTAATAAAATCATTTACAACGCTTTAAGCATAGTCTTTTAATGAGAATTATTATTATAACGATTAAAATAATAATCGTCGTTAAAGGGACTAGCCTAATCAGGAATTAGGTCTCAAAAGGCTGTTAATGATTTATTAAAACATAGCATGTCATTAAAATTCATTTCATAAATTTTAACGAGTTCTTAATGTCTAACCTAAAAGGGTTGTCTTGTGTTATCAAATAAGGGACAAGAATAACATAGCCATTAAGCATAAACTAGACTAATTTTAACGAATAAAATGAGTGTCTAACTATTTAAAAATTAAATAGAAAAATATTTATCTAATAAAAAATTTATATGCATCCTTAAATTTAACACTTAGGTTTAAAATTATGATTTTAAAACATTTTATTTTTATCTTAAAAAAATATAAAAAAATTCTTTTAAAATCATCATAAAATATGCATGCTACTAAAAATTTTATCGCATAAAATTTTAAAGACTTTAAAATCATTTTAAAAATTATCACATAAATTTAAAACATTTTAAAAATCATTTAAAAATCATTTCAATTAATAAAATCGCAGTCCTTAGATCAAGATACATACTAAGCTCGGATACCACTGTAGGAGTTTTGATGGACCATTAGGGCACATTCTGTGCCCGTCCTAAGTCGGATGGACCACAAAAGCAAAGAATGCAGCAGAAAAAATATATACGTTAAACTATTTAACGAGTCCCTAAGGTTCAAGACCATTTAGCCAGGATCTCTGCCAACTTGGGATGGGTCTGACCATCCCAAGAGGGAGCTAAGCTACTGCGATTATATTAAAAGAACACTAATTAAATTTACATACCCTGAACCTTGCCTTGGTATAGGCAAGGTGTACCGCACTGTCTTCTGAGCCGCTCTCCGTCCCCTGTCGAACCGCTCCGCATCCAGAGGCGAGCAATCCTCTTGTCGCCGAGCCAATCACGCGCCGAAGAAAGTTTCACCCGAGTGTGAACCTTCGCCAAGATTTTGGATCGGATCCGAACCCCTTCGTGGCTTTGCCAAAGCCCTTTAGGAGTAAGGTAGAAATTATATGGAGAAGAGAGTATCTGATTTAAGCCTAGATCCGAGCGTGCTCCAACATTTTTGGGAGCCGCTCAGATCTAGACCTTGAGACGAGGTTAAAGGAGGAGAGCAGACCCCTATTTATATAGTCGGCTGACCCCTCCCCTTTACTCAACTTCCGATGTGGGACTATTGTTTTGGAATTAATAAATTCAAGTTTGTTTGCCTTTCATAAAGGCCAAACTTCCATGAATTTTAACTCCCGCACCGTTGTGCTTCGATCTTGATACAACCTATCAAATCGAAGGGCGCTGAATGGTGAACGCGTAGGAAAACTGGCGAGTCAATCGGAGTCCGTTTCACCCCTCAATTGATTGTCCAAAGATCTGCCCAAAGCTTGATTTTCATCCAAAATCATCCGTCAAAAACTGCACACTGCCTAGGGTTCTGCACCAAGATGTGGCACCAAACAGGCTGACTGGGCGCCTGCAACCCATCCTGGGTGCAGGCGCCCAGTCCTAGGCCAGGCGCCCAGGCACCAGGCTCCCGGGCCAGGTGCCGGGGCACAGGGCTCCCACCTAGGGCGCTTGGACCAGACGTCCGGGTCTAGCCAGGTGTCCGGGTCTGGTCCGGGCCTAACTTGTCCCATTTGTGCTGTCTTGACATATTTGGGCATAACTTGTGCATTTGGCATTCGATTTGGACGCCGTTTGAACCTGTGTTTACATCAGGACATTCCCGTCTTACAGATAACCTTTTCCTTGCGTTTATCTCATTAAATATGGTCGTAAACAATTTACGAAACATTTAACCCCTGTTACGGGGTGGAACTCGCACACAATGAATTTGTATTGTAGAGAACCAAGGGCACGGTGGTTATGTGGAGAAGAGGTTTAGGTGGGCTGTTTAACAAGTGATTAGTGGTGTTACGAGGTGGAACGCGTACACAATGAATTTGTACTGTAGAGAACCAAGGGCACGGTGGTTATGTGGAGAAGAGGTTTAGGTGGGCTGTTTAACAAGTGATTAGTGGGGTGAAGAGGTTTGGACTTGCCGCCGGAGGTGGCCACGGAGTCGATTCTCACCGGACCCGGCGGTGGAAGATTGGGTAGCAGGATGCTGAAGTTGATGTCGACCAAGGGGCGAGCCTTCCTGCAGCATAAGCAACTCGTCAGAAGGGTGGGGTTGGGGTCCAACCCTTAGCCCCTCCGATGCCTAAGTCAGTAATAGGACTTAAAACGGGGGCTAGACACACCGGTCAGACTAACGGTGTGTCGACCGTACGTGGCGAGCTATATGTGGGAGAACAAAGATATGGACGACCTTTCCTCTCGTGTGTGAATGATAGAATGAGAGAGAATTTGTCAACCTCCTCCCCGTAAGAGGAGAGGGGGTATTTATACCTTTCGGGAGATGACTAGGCGGGGCTGACCTGGCATGCTGACTAGACGTGCTGAGCTGGCTCGGTTGTCAGCGGAAGCTTCAGACAAGGATGTCAGGGACAGGGGTGCCTGACCTGCTTTTGTCAGACGGCGTGACGGCCAGGGGGTGCTTTTGTCGGGATGTCGGGGTCAAAAGCATTAACTGTCAGTCGGCTCAACCGCCAGGGGGTGCTCTGTCAGACGGTCGGGTGGTGTATGTGTCAGTCGTGTCCTTATCCTAGATTGTTTGTCGTTGGTGACGGACTAAAGGTCGGGCTATGCTATCCCTGGCATCATGGTGCGTGGGAATCAGACGGGTCGTCCGGATCGGGGGTTGTCCGGCCCGGCCGCGCCCCCTGTTCGGTCGCGGGCTATGGTTCGCTGGCACAGAAGGATACACCCGTGCCTATGTCAGCAGGCCCAGCGGTGGTCCGGGCGCTCCCCAAGTGCACTACGCACTGCCCCTGGCGGGTCGAGCAACTGCGGTTGTACGCCTCGGCCGGGTGGGGGGGTGCTGTGAGGTGTGCCTGTTTCCATGTAGCTTCGAATTTCCAGGGTGGCGGCCCTTTCGTGAAGAGGTGAGTTAGTGGGGTATGTTAGCGGATCCGGGCGGGAGTCGGACTCCTACGATCTTTAGGTCGTAACAATTGCCCCCGGCATTCGAGTGTGAGGCGGAAGCCCGGCTCGGCTCGGATGGTGTAACACTACCTTTTAACTTGACTCGGGCTTGGATCCAAGCTCAAGGGGGGTGATGCTGCTCCCACGGGGTGTGTGCCCCGCTATGGCGGGATCACGAGGTCTCTTCCCGAGTGGGAACCAAGCTGGGTGTTGCCTTATAACGAGGTGCCGTTGTAGGTGGTTATTGGGTCGGATTTAGGGGGAGCTCGACTTTTCTGAGAATGTTATGGTTCTCGTTGAGAGGTGTTTACCGGACGTGTTTGTAGTTTTCGCGGGACTTCAGCTGTGCTGTGCCCGGTGGACCTCCCAGCTGCTGTGCGCTTGGGCTTAGGGGGAGGGGTCCGAAAGGGGGAATATTATTCATCAACCTTTACCGGAGATCTAGGTGATATTTACAACAATAGGGCCGGTGTGACCACACCAGTGGTCGGCACGGGAGGATGATTACACTCATCGCCCGCTACATCGGGGTGAGTAAAGCCCTGCGTCAGGGTGGTCTTCCTTTATACCGACTGCTGAATTCCTACTGCCTCATTGCCCGGGGATGTGCTGACGTGCCGGGAATCAATGTTTGGTTTACTCAGGGATGCCACCCCGTGGTGGTCCACCCTTCGGGGGGTTGACCCTCGTTTATCGGGGGGACCCTCTTCCTTTCCCTTTCCTCGCTTCCTCGCGTTCTGCCTCGCCGTTGCCGTGCTGGAGGGCCGCCCAGCCTCGCCAGGGATCCCGTGCGCCGAGGGGGAGCCCCGGGGGAGGCGGAGGATGAGGTGGCGGTGATGGCGTCGCTGGGAGAGCCGTTGGGGGTCTCCACCCTCACACCCCGTAGGGATCGCCGTCGGCTGGGTGTTAACTGGGGTGTTGCGGCCCGCGGCTTGTCTTCTGGACCTGCCTTTTGATCCAGTAACTAGCAGGAGGAAGGCTGGCGGGCGGGGCCTCCCATGTGTAAGGGGAATATCCTGTCAGGGGTCGTGGGGCAACGGCGGTCACCGTCGGGGGAAGTGGGGCCCGTCGGTGGCCATCGGCCTTCTTCGTAGTTCGGGGCCGTTTCATACCCGGTGTGAGGGGATGCGAATCCCCTTTGTCTCTCTCCCCCTCTCCCCGAACTTCTGGAGGAGGGGTACTTATAGCGGGATTCTACGGAAGGGTGTTCCCTGGATAATGTGAGGGACTGGTGCCTTTAATGGGCTCCGCTGAATCACTGATCACTCCATATTTTACACCTTTTTTCTGCATATTTGCATACCGTTTTGATCGCCCATATCACACTTTTCACGATTATTCGACAATATTGCGATACTTTTCACTATTTCTTGTTTTTGTCGTATTTCAGGAAATATGGAGCGATTTAGATCGATTGTGAGATCAAGAGGATTTGCACCCACTCCGGAGTGTCAACCATGGCCCTTTTGAGGGTTATTCTGCAATGGAAGAGGAGTGGAAGAAGAAAGAACGTCGTAGGAGCGACGGGGGAGCGAAAAGATGAAGATTGGGCATTTTCAGCATGCCATTCGGCCGAGTGAAGGAGTCACTCGGCCGAGCATTGAGACCCCGCTCGGCCGGCCAGATCGGACATGCAACAGAGATGTATCAGCGTGCACTCGGCCGAGCATCGCACGTCGACTCGGCCGAGTGCAGAGACTCCGTCCGCCCGAGTGGCACCCAGACGACGGCAAGCCAAAATGTCCAACTTACTGTAATCCGTCAGTCTGCCGCAGAAGCCTGACTCGGCCGAGTGACGAAAGCCGTCCGCCCGAGTACCAAATGCCCCTCGGCCGAGTGACATTTGCCACTCGACCGAGTGATGCCGAGGACACACGGCGCCCAAATTTTCAGACATCCTCCTACTCTTTTTAAATCTGCTATCATTTCAGCCATCAAATTATTTTTCTCATATTTTTTATGGATAGTAGACTTCATGATGATTCCAACGCCGCCAAGAACGCGCAAATCGGAGGTCGGATGAAATCTGGGGAATTTCTGCAAGTCGACGCTGCAGTGCTGGAATTCTCACTCGGCCGAGTGAGCTTTTCCCACTCGGCCGAGTCGTAACTTGCCCAGAATTGAAGTTGTACGCGGACTCCGTTTCGTGCGTGAGTTGAAGGGGATTTCTAGGGCTTTTTGCTAGGGTTTTTTGGGGGCTATTTAAGGGGGTTTGTAGCCACCATTAGGGGGGTCCCCAAGATGTTTTAGGGATGATTATTTTAGAGGTTAGGCCATGCCCTAGGCCCCCTCTTGGATCTAAAAGCTTGTATTTGGATTGAAGATCTTCATCAAGCTAAGTATTTTGTTCTTTTTATTTGAATCTTTATTTTTCTATCTTTTGTATGCAAGCAATGGTTTTTATTGATTCTCATATGCTTATTGCTATGCTAGAGTAGATTTGTTGTTCTAGGGCATGTGGATGAACCCTATGGATCTAATTTCATATTTGTGATGAATGAATTTCTTGTTGGAACTTGGAATTTCCATCCTCTCTTCCATAAAGTTTTGATGTGACAAATCAATATATTTCATGTTACTAACTTTATCTATGCAGATGTGCAGCTTCAACACAAATTCATTCACATCACGCATATGATCAAAGTACAAGGAGATTCTGCAAAAACAACCTTGCTACTCAAATTACGTGTGAAACACGTATCTACGGAATGATGTAATTTTTACTTTTTAGATAGCTTCAGGGCCTTGGTTATATCTTATCATATACCCCTAAGCTCAAATCTACATCATCTCCTAACTCATTTGATCCTAAGTCAAAATTCGTATTTTTCAGTACTAGCCTACTAGGAATTCTCCTAGCCTACCAAAAACAGTTATATTTTGGGTTGATACTTTCTGAAAAGTATCTATCCGTTGTCTATTCCACGTCACCAAAATTTTGTGACCGTTTGTTACCGTTACAAAATTGGCAGGCTACGAATTTTCGTAGCATGCCAAAATGCTTTTGGGACTGAAACTTTCCAGAACAGTTTCTGACTGTTCTCCAACGTTCCTCTCAGTTTCTGAACGTTGTGCAACATCTCTTTTAGAGCCGTTCACAACCGTTTCTAAAACCTATAAAAGGAGGGGTACCCCCTCTCATTTTCCACACACTGTCCTCTTCTTTATTCTGATTTTGTTGAAAGCAAGCCATTAATTTTCTTAAGTAATTCTGCCATTAGTTGTTCTTTTCTTATTTGTAAGAAGAAATCATTAGATTTCTCTCTTCATTTAAGAACGGAAGAACTTGGATTTTCAACATCACTTTTGGAAAGTTGTTTGTGTTCATAATTGCAAGAAGATATCAATAGATCTCTCTCTTCTTTTATGAACCAGAGAACTTCAAGTGTTGCGCTTCATTACATATCTTTTACATCTTGAAGTTCATCTTCTAAAAACACCATCCTTGAATTCATTCTCTGAAATTTATAACAAGGCTATAGGTGTTTTCTTATTTCTTATTTAACAGGTTGGAATCTCTGTTTAGAGATTGTACAAAGTTTGGGACACGGGGAGTGTCGCCATTTTTGTAAGTTCATGCTTGCGGGGCAAGTGATTATAGTGGATTGAAAATCTCTACGGGGTAGAGGACTGGAGTAGGATCACAAGGATCCGAACCAGGATAAATCTCTGTGTTTGCGATTGATTTAATTTTCCGCACTTGTCATTTTATTTCTGTGCCATCTTTGCAAATATTACTAACATCTTATTTGCGACAATTTTTTTTAATATACACTATTCACCCCCCCTCTAGTGTATTGATCCTTACAGGCTAAAATTACATTTGGTATCAGAGCAAGGTTAAGATGGCAGCAAGTTCCTCAAACATGAATGCAGTTCCTCACAACTACAATCAGCAACCTGAAGGGCACTCTCAAACTCGTCCTCCTCTATTTGATGGTTCAAATTACTCATATTGGAAAATACGAATGGAGATTCATCTCCAAAGTATGAATTATGAGATTTGGGACATCGTAGAGTCAGGATACGAAAAGCCAACAACTCATGTTGCCGATTGGACCGCCAACGACAAAGCTGCAAAAACCAACAACTCAAAGGCCATGAATGCTTTATTTTGTGCTATGGATAAACATGAGTTTAATCGAGTATCTCAGGCCAAAAGTGCTCAGGAAATTTGGCATATACTTGAGTTAACTCATGAAGGAACCAGTAAAGTGAAGGAAACCAAGATTTCCGTTTTGGTTCACAAATTCGAGTTGTTCAAGATGAAGGACCAAGAGACAATTGGAGAAATGAACACCAGGTTTACTAATATTATAAATTCTTTAAATGCTCTTGGAAAAACTTACACTTCTCTTGAACAGGTTCGCAAAATTCTTAAAGCTTTAACTCCAGTATGGCGTCCAAAGATCACCGCTATTGAGGAAGCCAATGAACTTTCCACATTAACTATGGAAGATCTTATTGGTAACTTAATGGCCCATGAAGTTACACTACAAGATGAGAAAGAAGAATCAAATCAGAAGAAGAAAGTACTTGCCTTCAACGCAACATCAGATAATGAAGATTCCGATGATGATATGGCATTCTTTGCCAAAAACTTCAGAAAATTCTTTCAGAAAGGTAAGTATAATAATTTTAAATCTAAGAATACTGATTCTTCTCTTTGCTTTAATTGCAATAAGCCAGGACATATGAAGAAAGACTGTCCACTTCTCAAAGCAAAGTTCAAAAGTTCCAACAATGATCAATCCAGAAGAGAAAGGAGGTTTGATAAAATGAAAAAGGCATTTGCAGCAATATTGGATGAATCTTCAGATGATGAAGATGATGGTATAAATGAAAGTGCCAACATGTGCTTTATGGCACAAGATGATGAAGATGAGGTAAGTTCTTTTAATAACGAAGAATTACTTGATGCTTTAAAAGATCTCTATTCTCGTTTCAAAAAGTTGAATAATCAACATAAATCATTGAAACAGAATAATGATGATCTCCTTTCTAAATATCAAGAATTATCATCTTCTAAAAATATTGAAAATACTTCTTCTCAAGTTTTTGATCTTAGTAAAGAGAATGATATTCTCAAAACTAAGAATTTAGAATTACATACACAAATATCCGAAATGGATAAAAGTATTTCATCACTAAAGATGAAATAAGACGAGATGTCATCCAATGTTAATAAATTTAACAAAGGAAAGACTAATCTCGATGATTTGCTTAAAATTCAATATCCAGCAAATCATAGACAAGGATTGGGATATTCTAAAAAGGATGCACCCAAAACCTATAACACTTCTTCCTCTTGTGGTAAAACAACTTTTGTTAAACCACAAAAGAAGAATCATGCATTTATTTACACGAAGAAAGTAAACATTCCTACTTCTTCTTCACAAAGAAATGTTACTAACATTTCAAAAAGATTTCCTAGGAAACCTACTACAATTAGTATATGGGTTCCTAAGGATTCATGTTTAAATGATAGAAATAGTTATATTTCTCATTTTATACATGCTATTGTTCATTCTCATGATTACATTAGAAAGCCAAATTCCACTTGGGTTTTGCTTCCTAAAATCTAATCCCAAGGACCCTCAAACAAAGGGTACCAATGCTTAATATTTTATCTTTCAGGTACCTAAGAGAGAAAGATGGATTTTGGACAGTGGATGTTCAAAACATATGACAGGAAATGTCAACTTGCTTTCAACCGTTAAATATAAAGATGGAGGCACAGTTACCTTTGGTGACAACAAGAAAGGAAAAATCATAGGCACTGGAACGGTTGGTAATACAAATCAGCCTATCATTGAGAATGTTCATCTGGTTGACGGTTTGAAACACAACTTACTTTCTATTAGTCAACTATGTGATAAAAATTATAAAATAGTTTTTGAACAAAATGATTGCATAATTTATGATTCTGATATGTCATCTATCTTATTTCATGGTAAGCGTAAGAATAACATATATATCTTATGCATGTCTGTTACCACTCATAATCATTGTTTAATGATTACATCAGATGATACTCTTTTATGGCATAAACGTTTTGGTCACACTAATTTCAAAAACCTAGCACGTATTTCAAAACACAAGTTAGTTAATGGAATGCCAAATATTTCTTTCAAACACAACCATTTTTGTGATGCTTGTCAACAAGGAAAAAATGCATAAATCTTCTTTTAAATCAAAGGACGTTATCTCAACAATGAGACCATTAGAACTTCTTCATTTAGATTTGTTTGGTCCTTCAAGAGTAGCTTCTTTGAATAAAAGTAGATATGCATGTGTCATTATTGATGATTATTCTAGATATACTTGGGTTATATTCTTACAAAATAAGAATGATGCTTTTGAAGAATTTTCAATATTTTGTAAAAAGATACAAAAAATCAAATCCTCTAACATTGTCACTATTCGTAGTGATCATGGGGGAGAATTTGAAAATGATTCTTTTACCAAGTTTTGTAATGAAAATGGCATTACACACAATTTTTCTTTTCCTCGTACCCCTCAACAAAATGGAGTAGTTGAAAGGAAAAATAGAACTTTACAAGAATGTGCAAGAACATTGCTTTGTGATAGTAATCTTCCTAAGTATTTTTGGGCAGAAGCTGTTGCAACTGCTTGTTACATTATGAATAAAGTTCTTATAAGGCCATTACTTGATAAAACTTGTTTTGAATTATTCTTTAATCGCATTCCTCGTGTATCTTATTTTAAAGTGTTTGGATGTAAATGTTTCATTCTTAATACTAAAGATGCACTCGACAAATTTGATTCTAAATCTGATGAAGGTATTTTTGTTGGATACTCAACACGTAGCAAAGCCTACAGAGTATTTAACAAAAGAACTTCAACAATTGAAGAATCTTTACATGTCACTTTTGATGAAAATCCTTCTTCTAATTCTCCCATCATTGATGATGAAGAGAATATATTACCACTTTCTAATTCCTTAGATAATATTAAACTTGATGAAATTGATGCTACTAATCATTCTGTTGAGTCTATTTCAGATAATACAGATCTTCCTAAAGCATTTGTACAAGTTCCAAATCATCCATCAGAATTAATTATTGGAGATATTACAGATGGAGTAAGAACTCGTCACCAAATTGAGCAAATGACACATTGTGCATTTCTCTCAACCATTGAACCAAAGAACATCAAAGATGCATGTGAAGACAGTTCATGGATTATTGCTATGCAGGAAGAACTCAACCAATTTCAACGAAATGATGTTTGGGAATTAGTTCCCAGACCATCAGATCATTCAATTATTGGTACCAAGTGGGTATTCAAAAATAAATTGGATGAATCTGGTCAGGTAATTAGAAACAAGGCACGATTGGTTGCACAAGGTTATAATCAAGAAGAAGGTATTGATTATGATGAAACCTATTCACCAGTTGCTCGTCTTGAATCTATTAGAATGTTATTATCATTCGCATGTTTTAAAGATTTTAAACTTTTTCAAATGGATGTGAAAAGTGCTTTTCTAAATGGTTTTCTTAAAGAAGAAGTTTATGTAGAACAACCTCCAGGTTTTATTCATGAAAATTTTGAAAATCATGTTTTTAAATTAAAAAAGGCTTTATATGGTCTCAAACAAGCACCTCGTGCTTGGTATGAAAGACTTAAAAGTTATCTTTTAAATTCAGGATATTCTATTGGTAAAATAGATTCTACTTTATTTATTAAAAACATAAACTCTGATATTATCATTATCCAAATATATGTTGATGATATTATTTTTGGTTCTACTAACGAATCTCTTTGTCAATATTTTTCTAAAATTATGCAGAAAGAATTTGAGATGAGTCACATGGGTGAACTAAACTACTTCCTCGGTCTTCAAATCAAACAAATGAAGGAAGGAATATTCATCCACCAAAGCAAGTACTCTAAAGAACTCATCAAACGCTTTGGTTTAGAAAGTTCTGCAGAAAAACGTACTCCGATGAGTACATCTACTTCCCTCGACAAAGATTTAAATGGTAAGAGTGTTGATCAACGTCTATACAGAGGTATGATTGGCTCCTTACTTTATCTAACTGCAAGTAGACCAGGCATTATGTTTTCAGTTTGTTTATGTGCACGATATCAGGCAGATCCTAAAATTTCACATCTAACTGCCGTAAAACGGATTATTAGATATGTTAAGTATACTTCTGATTTTGGTTTATTTTATCCTAAAACAAACACATTTGATTTATTATCATATAGTGATGCAGATTTTGCTGGTTGTAAATCAGACCGTAAAAGTACTAGTGGTACATGTCACTTTTTAGGCCATGCCTTAGTTTCCTGGTTTAGCAAAAAGCAAAACTCTGTTTCATTATCTACAACCGAGGCAGAATATATTGCCGCCGGTTTAGCCTGTGCTCAAATTTTATGGATGAAACAAACTATTTCAGACTATGGTATTTATTGTTCCACATGTCCTATAATGTGTGATAACACTAGTGCTATTAATTTGTCTAAAAATCCAGTTCATCATTCACGCACTAAACATATTGATGTACGTCATCATTTTTTAGATGATCATGTTCAGAAAGGTGATATTATTTTAAAATTTATTTCTACTGAACATCAAGTTGCCGATATTTTGACTAAGCCTTTGAAGGAAGAAACTTTTCTCAAGCTTAGAAGAAATCTAGGCATTATTAGTGCATCAGAATTTGATATATAAGTATATTCATTTATTTCTGATTTTTGTGAATTTTTCTATAATTTTTTGGTTACTATTTATTTTTGGCAAGCTACCAAATTTCATAGCATGCCAATTTTAAACAATTTTTTTATGTTCTCCGTTTTGTACCTGCTTTGATCCCTGGAATTTGAATTTTTTAAATACTTCTCCTATATTTTATTCTCAAAATCAAATTTCATATCAAAATTCTTACCCGTTCTCTTCCACTTTGTCTCTATCTTTTTGATTCCTGTTGCTCTCTGTGTTCTCTCTATTGCCACATGGATACTTCTCTTTTGTCTTTTTCAATCTCCCCTGCTTTTCACGTTCTGACGTTCTGACATTTTTTTTTCCACCTGTATTTCGTAAAGGCTCACATGAAGAATGAATATAATAAGTAACCAATGTGTTATTTATCACAATAATACATAATTAAATCAGGTTCTCATTGGTTAGAGTGAAGAAACTCATACCCTGTAGACTTCTTGAGAACTTTTATTCCTGGTCAATTGTCTTGGACCATGCACTCCCCATTTTTTTATTCATTTGGTCAAAGTTTTCTTTGGTCTATCTTCATTCTTTTTTTATTCTTATTGGGATATCTCTTGAGATACATTCTGACAACACCAATTTGAGATAAAGCATGTCTCTTGAGATACTTTCTTTTGGCATTCGTTTGGACAAAGCACTGACAACACAAATTTTATTAATTTTCTCTCTCACCTCTTCATTGGTTCTCCTATCTTGGAATGACAACTCCTTTTTATTTTTTGTCCTTTGTTCCAAGACCCAACCACTCCTTTCATTTCAGCCTGCAATTTCTTTTGCATTGGAAATCACTTTGACCAATTTACTCTTCAATTTCCCATACACCTAGGGACTCACATCTCCCATCTTACAGTTTATTATTATTTTATTCCTTCTTTGTATGCCAACGAGTTGCATCTCTTCACATTTTTATTCAGTTTCTGGCGTTTCAATGCACACAGTTTTTCAAAACCGCAACCTGTTTTTCTTCCTCTTCTCGCCTGTTCAATTTTTATTCTGTTGTTCCAACTTCTTTCCGTTTTAGAAACTGCTCCCACTCCCTCCCTATAATGGCAACTGATCGGTTTTCAGGCGTTCAAACTGTTCGGTCCTCTATTTATTTTGTTCCCCTTCTCTTTTATCTTTCCTATTCTCTGTTTACATTTCTTCCTTTTCTAAATTTTCTTTTTCACCATGGCCGAATCCTCTCTTCCTTCCGCCACCGACCATCGACTCCCAACTCACGCGGCCAAGCTTCTTTCCCTGGCTCTTCTCGCTACGCATGCGGCAAGAGGGTCCACGCATCCACGAATGACGTCTCTCCATCACGCAAGACAACCGCTGTTCTTCTCCGTCGCCTTTCTGACACAGTTTCCGATGGTTTCGCTGGTATACAGATGCACATGAGTTCCTACGATGCGACCCTGAAACATTACGCCAAAGTTCTGGATCAGATTTAAGTTAAACAGTCCTCCCTTCGTTCCTCGCTGGAATCCGCTGAAGTCCTCCCTACTCGCCGAACTCGCACCCGTCGTTCTTCTCCGGGTTCCTCGTCATACCATCCCCGTTGATTCCGTTGGTTGACTCCGCACAATGCTTGCTATGACCTTAGTCTATCTGTGGTTTATCCTCTGCCGTCTGCTGGTTGCTTTTTTTTGATCGGTTGTTTTATCACTACTTCTGTTTGTTGGTCGTGTATGGGGTTTTCTATGAAGTTAGTATGTTGGTAGTCTATGAAGTTAGTCTGTCCGTGGTTGGTTCTATAGTTTGGCGTTCGTATGGAGTTAGCATGTTGTTTTTAGTGGGTGTTTTGTCTTTCAGATGCTTATGATGTATTGGGCTTCCTTAAGTTGGGTTATCATCGCTGTTAAGTTTAATATATGATAGTTCTTTTGTGTACTTATGTCTCTCTGATTTGGTGTTCGTTACTTTAAGTATTACTTACTTTTTGTTCCTTATATACGCCATCAATAATCTGTTTCTGTTCACTTTTTAATTTCCCTCATTTTTCTAATTTGGCCTGCTACGACATATCGTAGCTTGCTAATTTCTTTGTTCCACTTTTTGTGGATGACAAAGGGGGAGAAATCTGCATATATTCAGGGGGAGTTTATATTCATATACTCAGGGGGAGTAATATTTCATTTAGCTCCTTATAACATATTATCATCACCAAATTTGATACTTCATTATTCATTCACTTCATTATTCACATTATACTTATTATATTATACTCCGGGGGAGTTTATGTTCATATTATACTTATTAACACTTGTTAACTCAAATTTGATACTTCATTATTCACATTTGATACTTCATTATTTGTCATCATCAAAAGGGGGAGAATGTTGGAACTTGGAATTTCCATCCTCTCTTCCATAAAGTTTTGATGTGACAAATCAATATATTTCATGTTACTAACTTTATCTATGCAGATGTGCAGCTTCAACGCAAATTCATTCACATCACGCATATGATCAAAGTACAAGGAGATTCTGCAAAAACAACCTTGCTACTCAAATTACGTGTGAAACACGTATCTACGGAATGATGTAATTTTTACTTTTTAGATAGCTTCAGGGCCTTGGTTATATCTTATCATATACCCCTAAGCTCAAATCTACATCATCTCCTAACTCATTTGATCCTAAGTCAAAATTCGTATTTTTCAGTACTAGCCTACTAGGAATTCTCCTAGCCTACCAAAAACAGTTATATTTTGGGTTGATACTTTCTGAAAAGTATCTATCCGTTGTCTATTCCACGTCACCAAAATTTTGTGACCGTTTGTTACCGTTACAAAATTGGCAGGCTACGAATTTTCGTAGCATGCCAAAATGCTTTTGGGACTGAAAATTTCCAGAACAGTTTCTGACTGTTCTCCAACGTTCCTCTCAGTTTCTGAACGTTGTGCAACGTCTCTTTTAGAGCCGTTCACAACCGTTTCTAAAACCTATAAAAGGAGGGGTACCCCCTCTCATTTTCCACACACTTTCCTCTTCTTTATTCTGATTTTGTTGAAAGCAAGCCATTAATTTTCTTAAGTAATTCTGCCATTAGTTGTTCTTTTCTTATTTGTAAGAAGAAATCATTAGATTTCTCTCTTCATTTAAGAACGGAAGAACTTGGATTTTCAACATCACTTTTGGAAAGTTGTTTGTGTTCATAATTGCAAGAAGATATCAATAGATCTCTCTCTTCTTTTATGAACCAGAGAACTTCAAGTGTTGCGCTTCATTACATATCTTTTACATCTTGAAGTTCATCTTCTAAAAACACCATCCTTGAATTCATTCTCTGAAATTTATAACAAGGCTATAGGTGTTTTCTTATTTCTTATTTAACAGGTTGGAATCTCTGTTTAGAGATTGTACAAAGTTTGGGACACGGGGAGTGTCACCATTTTTGTAAGTTCATGCTTGCGGGGCAAGTGATTATAGTGGATTGAAAATCTCTACGGGGTAGAGGACTGGAGTAGGATCACAAGGATCCGAACCAGGATAAATCTCTGTGTTTGCGATTGATTTAATTTTCCGCACTTGTCATTTTATTTCTGTGCCATCTTTGCAAATATTACTAACATCTTATTTGCGACAATTTTTTTTAATATACACTATTCACCCCCCCCTCTAGTGTATTGATCCTTACAGGCTAAAATTACATTTCTAAATTACTAAAATTGCAAGGAGGTTAGGTTGTGATTGATTTATTACGAATAGCTAGGGATTTCCATCGATTTGGGGTTTGCAAGAGATTGGATTCCAATCGATGGGAAGCCCTAGAAATTCGATTTAGATTGACAATTGGATTTCTCTAGATTTGGTTTGCAAGAGATTGGGCCAAAGCTAGGATTTTTAATTGTGATTCTATACCCATATTCGTTTGCAAGAGATTGGACGAATTCGAACTATCACAACCTAGATCGTAACTCGAGTTTGCACGAGAGTGGGCTCGAGGGGCGATTGAACGATGATGTCGATCCTAATGCTAGTGGTTTAGGCTAGGGTTTGCAAGAGATTGGGCCCTATCCTAGGTTCGCTATAGACCGGCAATAGCGCGAGAGCGTGAGCTTGGTTCTATATTCAGTTACGACTAGTTCACCTCAACGCAAGTCTAGTAATATTGAGATTCACTATTTACGATGATGTATGACGATCCGTAGTGGGAATTCCCTAGCCCTAGACATCTTTCTTTGATTTTATATCCCCATACTTTGCCCGACGATTGTGACAGGATCGCCGCAAGGCAAATTCCCTCTTTTATTATATTGTATTTGAATCGATATTTGACCGATTTCTTTATCATCGACACCGACATCCACCACCATTTCCATTATATCATACCATAGCCATCTCCACCAATAAAACGTTCGTAGTCAAACCAACCTAGGATAGATTGGAACCAACACAACCTCCTCGTGTTCGATACCTGCTCGCCACTTTGCCGTGCGCTTGCGGTAAAACTACAATCGTTCTCCATTACATTCCGGAGCGATCAAGTTTTTGGCGCCGTTGCCGGGGAGGTGTTTTCCGTTGGGTGCCAATTTGTCACAATTAGGTTGATTAGACTACGAAAAAAAAACTAACAAAAGGAAATTTTCACATCCGCCACCATTATTATCATTTCTATATTCTTTTGTGCCACTGATATCTTTTCTCCAGGTGTTTATCTTTGTTGATCAGGTGCTATGGATTATACTACGTGGACCACAGATTTTAATCAGAGTGCTCAGATGGGAGATTACTATTTTGATCAGAGTGCTCAGATGGGAGAATACTATTATGATCAGAGTGCTCAGATGGGAGAATACTATTATGATCAGAGTACTCATACGGGAGAACACTATTATGATCAGAGTGCTCAGATGGGAGAATACTTTTTTGAGGAGATGCACTGGCCCGAGCTTGATGAGAGACAAAGAATCTTTTTTGATGAGATGCATGCACACCAGGTGGAAATACAAGCCGGGCTTGATAAGAGCAATCTTCAATTGGAATGTACGAAGAGGGTACTTGAAATGAATATGCTCATGCTTAAGGTTGCATGGATTTCCAAAGATATCAGTTCTACTTCTTCATTTTATGGGCAAGAAGCATCGCCAGACTTACTACCAGAGCCAGAATGTGCCGTCGTCGATCCCACTTCCTACGATACATCTATTGCATATGAAGAGTGGATGGACGAAGAGGCAGTGAAGGAAGTAGAAACTGAGTCATATGCGCAGCCAGAGGAGGACACATTTCAGAGATTATTGGATGGTCTCTTGGAGTCAGTGAGGTTCACCGGTTCAGAGAGCATTACAGCAGGTGATGCATTTGAGCTACGATTTGCAGATTTTGTTATGAACCGTGTTTCAGCTGCAGGAACAATTGAGGAGGACATCCATGTCAGTCTTGAGGGGGATAGACTATATTTTCGGATTGCTTGCGGGCATTCCCCTCCACATGATACATCCCCACAAGCTGACACACTTGAGCAGCCAACATCACCATTCCAGAGAGAGCCCACATTGATAGTTGATGAGAAGGCAAAGGAGCACACTGTCGAGCCAGAGCATATTGACGAGGAGGCCTTACATACAGAGCCAGAGCTTATCATCGAGGAGGTCGTAGATCGGGACGAGGACATAGCCATTCATGAGGATCCCGAGCACTATTCTCCTCCATTAGAGCTCCCGCAGCCACCTCATCCTTCCACTAACGTCGAGGACTATCCCACAGAGCTTACTGCTCCCACTCAGGGAGATATTTTTACCCACTCCATTTCTGAATCATGCATTCCATTTGATATTTATTTTGATTCAGATATTTTTGACACGTCATACCTTTTGCAGCACACATACGATTATGGACCGGAGGTATGCTTGGACGTGTCACAGTTCGACGAGCCTATCGAGGAGGTCCACACCTATGATCTTGATTTACCTGAGCAGCTGAGTGAGGGTACCATGGAGACAGCTATCACGGCACGTGAGGATATTGGATTATTTCCAGGGAAGTATCGTACACCATTATTTATTCCATATATTTCTATAGACGATCCTCTTTGGGATACTTTTATTATGAGGGTGAATTTTTTGCAGCGAACTGATGCATCCTATTCTCTGCAGGGTACAGGTGGAGTCCTTGTGGGAATGCTGGAGGATGCATTGCTGGAGTTCGTTGGAGTCCGTGGACACACGCATCTGGCGGAGCCACGGAAGGAGCAGTTGGAGCAGTTGCCTGCACCGGCAAAAATACTGGATCCGCCTTTTGCTATAGGTGATATCAATCCAGTAGTGTAGAAATTTTATGCTTTAAATAAACACGAATCCTCTCGACAGCGAGAGGACCGTATAGATTTGATTGAATAAATATCACCTCATATGACGGCAACAAAAATTTTTACACCCCAAACCCATTATATATTAATTGCCCTCTCCATATTTTGATGTGTCACATCCTTTTGCTCACCACATTCGAGCATTTCTTTCAAGTGAAACCTTACTTTCTTATTCGTTTGACTTGATCACGCTTTGCAAAGCCATGACATTTTTGGTCAAGTCATTTGAATAGGATTGTTTGGTATAAGCTTGGGGGAAGGCACTCTCATGCATCATTGTATGTGCATGTAGTTGCATTAGGATTTCATGTCATACATTTCATCATTTTTCATTCACCTCCCTCATATTTACCGTTGTTCCTCATATTCTTCCACTATGATCACATTGAGGACAATGTGAAGTTTAAGCTTGGGGGAGTGCATTTCCATGCCATTTAAATGCATTAGTTGCATTTTTACTTTATTTTAGGGGTTTTTAAATTTTTCAAAAAATTTTCATCATCTTTTTTATTTTTCCATCTTATTTTTCCTTTTATGTGTGTTCATGCATCATATTGTGTGCTTGATTTTCTTTTCTTTCCCCTCTTTTATTTTCTATTTCTTTATTTTCCTTTCCTCCTTTTGCTAGATTTGTTCCTTATGATGATATCTCTTACTGCTTTAGTAGCCATCACGATACTTATTATTCCTTGCCATGCTACTTAGAGTATTTCATAGTCCTACTATCCATGTGCTTGCTTATATATTCTTTTGATGATTCCTCTATATGAATGCATGATATTGGTTGAAGCTGAATGTATGGATTAGTATTTAGTATGCTTTGTTGGATGTGCACCAAGATTCACGCATCAATTGTATGTCAGAAGCATCTGTCTTATTATCTTATTCACCTTCTGTTGCATGCTTGATATGAAAGTATTATTTACCGCTTGACTTCGCTTTTTATTGAGATGATTGAGAATATCCATGCTTACATATGAGTTTTAGTTGAAGTATTATTTTATTGAACCGTTCGTGCACATCTTAGAGTGAACCGAGTGTTACATTATTTCTTTCTCCGCATATATCTTTTTATTCTCTACATGTCACTTGAGTTCACCTCCTAAAGCTACTTATATCGCATCTATTTCCCAAAAATGCCTACAAAAGAAAAGTTAGCTCCAAAAAGTCCAAAAGGCCAAAAAGGAGCCAAAAACCAAAAATACAGATTATATAGCTCCTACAAAAATCCAAAAAGAAAAATGAGAAACGAAACAAAAAGTTCAAAAAGAAAAAAAAAATGTTTCTCTACCTCATTATTGGAGCCACAAAATACTTGGGAAAACCAAGGCAAAAATCCCATTTTCCACTATCATTTTCCCTTAGATGCGACGCCTCAAGCTAAGCTTGGGGGGTGAACTCATTTGACCATATGAGTGAGTACGACATTAGAGTGGAGAGGTGCACGAATGGGGAAGTTTGATAATAGTGAGACTTGGCGAATTACTTTAGTTATGGAGATTTCTTATGAATCAAGATAAATATGTGAATGCCATGATTTATTCCATTCTCCATTGCATGTTTGGTGTGATTCTTATATGCTTCTGATATAACTCTTGATTGAAAAGTGCATTACCAACATTTGTATATTAGATTCTATGAAATGCGTGACGTGGATATGAATTGATTGTATGAATTTAGAGAATCCCTTTTGTTGTTCTTAAAAGCTTGCAAGTGCCATGTTTAAGTAAGATATGAAATTCTTATAGCATGTGATTCGTATTTTCCAATTTATCGTGATGTGTAGCTTATGGCTTGAGACCTGAGAGAAGAATCTAGCCACCCCTTCCACTTCGTATTCTTTTATTTCATTTCCCTTATTTTTCATCTCCCGAGTTCGTCTCTTTACTTATCTTCCTCGAGGACGAGTAAGAGGTAAGCTTGGGGGATTTTGATCACTCCATATTTTACACCTTTTTTCTGCATATTTGCATACCGTTTTGATCGCCCATATCACGCTTTTCACGATTATTCGACAATATTGCGATACTTTTCACTATTTCTTGTTTTTGTCGTATTTCAGGAAATATGGAGCGATTTGGATTGATTGTGAGATCAAGAGGATTTGCACCCACTCCGGAGTGTCAACCATGGCCCTTTTGAGGGTTATTCTGCAATGGAAGAGGAGTGGAAGAAGAAAGAACATCGTAGGAGCGACGGGGGAGCGAAAAGATGAAGATTGGGCATTTTAAGCATGCCACTCGGCCGAGTGAAGGAGTCACTCGGCCGAGCATTGAGACCCCGCTCGGCCGGCCAGATCGGACACGCAACAGAGATGTATCAGCGTGCACTCGGCCGAGCATCGCACGCCGACTCGGCCGAGTGCGGAGACTCCGTCCGCCCGAGTGGCACCCAGACGACGGCAAGCCAAAATGTCCAACTTACTGTAATCCATCAGTCTGTCCCAGAAGCCTGACTCGGCCGAGTGACGAAAGCCGTCCGCCCGAGTACCAAATGCCCCTCGGCCGAGTGACATTTGTCACTCGACCGAGTGATGCCGAGGACACACGGCGCCCAGATTTTCAGACATCCTCCTACTCTTTTCAAATCTGCTATCATTCCAGCCATCAAATTATTTTTCTCATATTTTTTATGGATAGTAGACTTCATGACGATTCCAACGCCGCCAAGAGCGCGTAAATCGGAGGTCGGATGAAATCTGGGGAATTTCTGCAAGTCGACGCTGCAGTGCTGGAATTCTCACTCGGCCGAGTGAGCTTTCCCCACTCGGCCGAGTCGTAACTTGCCCAGAATTGAAGTTGTACGCGGACTCCGTTTCGTGCGTGAGTTGAAGGGGATTTCTAGGGCTTTTTGATAGGGTTTTTTGGGGGCTATTTAAGGGGGTTTGTAGCCACCATTAGGGGGGTCCCCAAGATGTTTTAGGGAGGATTATTTTAGAGGTTAGGTCATGCCCTAGGCCCCCTCTTGGATCTAAAAGCTTGTATTTGGATTGAAGATCTTCATCAAGTTAAGTATTTTGTTCTTTTTATTTGAATCTTTATTTTTCTATCTTTTGTATGCAAGCAATGGTTTTTATTGATTCTCATATGCTTATTGCTATGCTAGAGTAGATTTGTTGTTCTAGGGCATATGGATGAACCCTATGGATCTAATTTCATATTTGTGATGAATGAATTTCTAAATTACTAAAATTGCTAGGAGGTTAGGTTGTGATTGATTTATTACGAATAGCTAGGGATTTCCATCGATTTGGGGTTTGCAAGAGATTGGATTCCAATCGATGGGAAGCCCTAGAAATTCGATTTAGATTGACAATTGGATTTCTCTAGATTTGGTTTGCAAGAGATTGGGCCAAAGCTAGGATTTTTAATTGTGATTCTATACCCATATTCATTTGCAAGAGATTGGACGAATACGAACTATCACAACCTAGATCGTAACTCGAGTTTGCACGAGAGTGGGCTCGAGGGACGATTGAACGATGATGTCGATCCTAATGCTAGTGGTTTAGGCTAGGGTTTGCAAGAGATTGGGCCCTATCCTAGGTTCGCTATAGACCGGCAATAGCGCGAGAGTGTGAGCTTGGTTCTATATTCAGTTACGACTAGTTCACCTCAACGCAAGTCTAGTAATATTGAGATTCACTATTTACGATGATGTATGACGATCCGTAGTGGGAATTCTCTAGCCCTAAACGTCTTTCTTTGATTTTATATCCCCATACTTTGCCCGACGATTGTGACAGGATCGCCGCAAGGCAAATTCCCTCTTTTATTATATTGTATTTGAATCGATATTTGACCGATTTCTTTATCATCGACACCGACATCCACCAACATTTCCATTATATCATACCATAGCCATCTCCACTAATAAAACGTTCGTAGTCAAACCAACCTAGGATAGATTGGAACCAACACCACCTCCTCGTGTTCGATACCCGCTCGACACTTTGCCGTGCACTTGCGGTAAAACTACAATCGTTCTCCGTTACATTCCGGAGCGATCAATCACGCGCTTTGGGAATCGCTTTTTCCTGGCGGTATCCGACACGGGTGGTCTGCTCTGGCCTCTCGGGGGGCGTGTTGCTGCTGATGGCGTGTTCCCCAAGCGTCCTTTCGTTATGTCAAGTCGCATCGTGGCGCTGGACTGGGCGCCTATTTCGCGGTTTCTGACTCACGACCGGTCCGTTCCGGGTCACGTGTCTTGGTCCTTGACCCCCGGGCTGAGTTTTTGAGGATGTTGGGTCTAATCTGGGGGAATCCTGGCTGTGGTTTGGGTGGCTGGCCCTGGGTGGTTGGTCGCTGTGCGGACTGAGCTGAGGCGTTACGGGAACGTCGGTCTTCGCCGCGTTTTACCGCTGGGGTTGCCTATTTTGGCTTCTTGCGTGAGTTACATGCCCCCAACATTCCCTTGTCCTAGATCGCAAGGTCTGGGGGAAGGGGATGTTGACGGTTTATGTTGTCTTTGGGCGAGGCGGGGAATCGTCGAAGAGGTTTGGGATGAGACATGCCGCCCTATCACGATTTGATCTCGGGCGGAAATGGTCACGCAGGGCGGGCCTCAGTTCACCTCTTTCCCCTTTGATCGAAAGTTGTTGTTGACTTTAGTTGGCTAGGGGTCTTGGTTCGAAGCGTAGGATCGAGGGGTTCGAGCTGTGGGTGTAAGCTCTCTGGGTGCCCTAAGCTAATCCAGGGGGGTGCGTTGCGCCGTTCCTACTTTCCACGCCGCGAGAGGTGGTTAGCTCGCCCGGCACTTGGCGGGGGGATCGCTCCACACTATGATACTCTCAGAAAATCAAAGCGTATCTGGCCAGGATGAAAGTTTTCATTTAAATTTACAAGAACTGATCTATGGCTTGTACATGAGTATTTAGATTATCGCCCGTTATGGGGTAAGATCCGGCCCAAGGAGGGGCTATAGAGCTGTCCTCGTCCGCGGTTAATGACCTCCGGATCTAGGGGTCACCCTGTGCTGAGCGGGCCTTTTTAACTCGAGTTGTTCTTGGCGCAGAGGTGAGCGACCGCCTTCTGTGCTGAAGTGTTGCAAGGTCTCCTCGGTCCGGTAGAAGCACTGGGGGGATCACCAGGGAAGCCGTCTTTCTGTGGCTTTCGTCCTGGGGGGTCTTGATGATCGGGCCACGCCCTCTCCATTGCTTTGTCATCTCCCTCCACGCCTCGCGGTTTGGGTTTGAGAACGGGGTGGGGTCATGAAAATCGGGCCACCTCCCCTCCAGGCCTCGCGGTTTGGGTTTGAGGGCGGGGTTCGGGTCCCGATTGTGCTGGGGCGGGCTGACACGCCATGACTTGCCTTTTGGGCTTGTCAGGGATGCAGCCTTTCCGAGGTCCCCGTCCGGAGGTCGACGGCGAGGAGGTACTGGCCGGCAAGCACTGGGGGCTCTCGCATGTCCTGTCGGCGGGGATCGGATGCCAACCTTTCTCCGACTCATCCTTGTTTAGGGCGGACGGAGGCGTGAAAGGCGGATTTCCCTTGTGTAAGCGGAATATCCTGTTAGCGATCCGTTTGTAAGAGGAATATCCTGTCGGAGGTGGTGGCGATGCGGGAACCGCCGCCCTGTGCGGTGGGAACCACTGATGGCCGGTGACTTCTCTTTTGTTAGGGCGTTGTATCTCGGCCCGTTTCCCAGCGGGTGGGGGGGTCAAGTGCCGATTTCTCATGTCTTCCGACTCCTTGTTCTTTTTTCTTTCGGAAGGGTGAGTGGCGTCTTTATAGGGAGGTTTCGCTGACGGTTTCCCCCATATTTATTGCGCTGAGTTGGCCCTATTAATGGGCTCCTTGAATTCACGCCCGTGGGAAACCGCTTTTGCCAGGTGGCTCTTACGGATCCTCTTTTGGAGTGTATTATTAATGGTGGCGTATTTCTCGAGCGTCCTTTCGTTTTGTCGAGTCACATCGGGGCCGCCTACTCGGGAACTGACGCCATATCGTCCCGGTTTATGTGCCCTTGTCCTCTTTCGACTTCTCGAGGGTCATGGGCGCGTAGCCCCCTCCGGCTTGGGTGGCTAGGGTTGGCCCTGGCCCAGAGGTCTTGAGGGGGGGAGCGGGCGCGTAGCCCGGTCCGTGCCCTTCTCTGGTTTGGGTGGCTAGGGTTGGCCCTGCCCCAGAGTTTTTTTTGAGGGGGGGAGCGGGCACGTAGCCCGGCCCGGGCCCTTCTCTGGTTTGGGTGGCTAGGGTTGGCCCTGCCCCAGAGGTCTTGAGGGGGGGAGCGGGCGCGCAGCCCGGCCCGTGCCCTTCTCTGGTTTGGGTGGCTAGGGTTGGCACTGCCCCAGAGGTCTTGAGGGGGGGAGCGGGCGCGCAGCCCGGCCCGTGCCCTTCTCTGGTTTGGGTGGCTAGGGTTGGCCCTGCCCCAGAGGTCTTGAGGGGGGAGTGGGCGCGCAGCCCGACCAGTGCCCTTCTCTGGTTTGGGTGGCTAGGGTTGGCCCTGCCCCAGAGGTCTTGAGGGGGGGAGCGGGCGCGTAGCCCGGCCCGTGCCCTTCTCTGGTTTGGGTGGCTAGGGTTGGCCCTGCCCCAGAGGTCTTGAGGGGGGAGCGGGCGCGTAGCCCGGCCCGTGCCCTTCTCTGGTTTGGGTGGCTAGGGTTGGCCCTGCCCCAGAGGTCTTGAGGGGGGAGCGGGCGCGTAGCCCGGCCCGTGCCCTTCTCTGGTTTGGGTGGCTAGGGTTGGCCCTGCCTCAGAGGTCTTGAGGGGGGAGCGGGCGCGTAGCCCGGCCCGTGCCCTTCTCTGGTTTGGGTGGCTAGGGTTGGCCCTGCCCCAGAGGTCTTGAGGGGGGGCGGGTGCGTAGCCCGGCCCGTGCCCTTCTCTGGTTTGGGTGGCTAGGGTTGGCCCTGCCCCAGAGGTCTTGAGGGGGGGGAGCGGGCGTGTAGCCCGGTCGTGCCCTTCTCTGGTTTGGGTGGCTAGGGTTGGCCCTGCCCCAGAGGTCTTGAGGGGGGGAGCGGGCGCGTAGTCCGGCCCGTGCCCTTCTCTGGTTTGGGTGGCTAGGGTTGGCCCTGCCCCAGAGGTCTTGAGGGGGGAGCGGGCGCGTAGCCCGGCCCGTGCCCTTCTCTGGTTTGGGTGGCTAGGGTTGGCCCTGCCCCAGAGGTCTTGAGGGGGGGAGCGGGCGCGTAGCCCGGCCCGTGCCCTTCTCTGGTTTGGGTGGCTAGGGTTGGCCCTGCCCCAGAGGTCTTGAGGGGGGGAGCAGGCGCGTAGCCCGGCCCGTGCCCTTCTCTGGTTTGGGTGGCTAGGGTTGGCCCTGCCCCAGAGGTCTTGAGGGGGGGAGCAGGCGCGTAGCCCGGCCCGTGCCCTTCTCTGGTTTGGGTGGCTAGGGTTGGCCCTGCCCCAGAGGTCTTGAGGGGGGGAGCGGGCGTGTAGCCCGGCCCGTGCCCTTCTCTGGTTTGGGTGGCTAGGGTTGGCCCTGCCCCAGAGGTCTTGAGGGGGGGAGCGGGCGCGTAGCCCGGCCCGTGCCCTTCTCTGGTTTGGGTGGCTAGGGTTGGCCCTGCCCCAGAGGTCTTGAGGGGGGGAGCGGGCGCGTAGCCCGGCCCGTGCCCTTCTCTGGTTTGGGTGGCTAGGGTTGGCCCTGCCCCAGAGGTTCAGAGTTTTAGCGCTGCAAAACTTATGTAGGAACAACAATGTTGGGAAAAGCGGGTAGATGTGTATATCGCATGTATATAGAAAAAGAAAGACTCACAACTATTGGCAGAATTTTAGCAGATGCTTTGCGTTCCAAGGGTGGGCCAGTTCGTTCCCTTCGGGGGTTGCCAAGATGTACGTGGCTGGTCCGACAATGTCGACGACCGTGTAGGGCCCTTCCCATTTGGCGGCCAGCTTTCCCCGTTGGGCGGTCTCGGGGCGGAAGGTGGCGTCTCGGAGGACCAAGTCGTCGATCCTGAAAGTCCGCGGCTTCACCCGAGAGTCGTAGTACCGCGCCATCCTCTGGCTGTGTTTGACGAGGCTCGTCAGAGCCCGGTCTCTTACCTCGTCTATCAATTCAAGACTGAGGCCGAGTCCCTCCCCATTGATCTCTTCATCGAAGAGCTTTAGTCGGAGTGTCTCTTCGCCAATCTCCACGGGAACGACCGCCTCCGATCCATACGCTAGCATGAATGGGCTCTCTCCGGTCGAGGCCTTATGGGTGGTGCGATAGGACCATAGGATTCCCGGCAGCTCGTCGACCCATGCCCCCAGGGCGGCGTCCACCTTTTTCTTCATTGGGTTCAAGATGCATTTATTCTCGGCCTCCGCCATTCCGTTGCACTGTGGGTGGGCGACTGACGCGAACTGGAGTTTGATCCCCCAGCCCGAGCAAAAGTCACGGAAGCCTTCGCAATCGAACTGCTTTCCGTAGTCCGTGACTATTGAGCGAGGAATCCCGAAGTGGCATATAACGGATTGCCAGATAAAGCCCTTCATGTCCGTCCACGCGATACGCGCTAGCGGCTCCGCTTCCACCCACTTTGTGAAGTAGTCCACGGTGACGACTAGATATTTCCTTCCTCCGGAGGCCTTTGGGAAAGGCCCAAGGATGTCGAGTCCCCACTTGGCGAAGGGGATCGGGCTCACGATGGGCATCAGGTTGGCAGGAGGTGCAGTCGTTCGTCGGCCAAATTTCTGGCACGCCTCGCATCTCTTGACGTACTGTACCGAGTCCCGGATCATTGTCGGCCAATAGTATCCCTGGCGCATTATCTTGTGGGCATGGTGCGCCTGCCGTGGTGGTTTCCGCAGAAGCCTTCGTGTACCTCGCGGATGACCTGCTCAGACTGCTCCGGGCCTAAGCATTTCAGATAGGGCAGGATGTCGAAATTGGCGCGGCGGCGGTGGTACATCACTCCGTCGAGGAGTACGAATGACAGGGTCCGCCTCTCCACCTTTTTAGCCAGCATTCGCTCCTCGGGTAGTTCCCCCGTCTCCAAGTACTTCATAATGGGGGTCATCCATGACATCGTCGTGCCCGTACACATCAGTTCTCCTTCGTCAATGGTTGGCGTCAATAGGCTTTCGACGTAGATGGCCTTCCCGATCTCGGCCGCCGAGGAGGAAGCCAGCTTAGACATGGCGTCCGCCCAGAGGTTGTTGGAGCGGGACAGGTGCCGGACGTCCGCTCTCTTGAACTTGCGGAGTTTGATCTAGATGCGCCTAAGGTACCGCTTCATTGTCTCTTCTCGGGCCTCGAAGCTCCCCAGGATCTGTTGGATGATGAGCTGTGAGTCACTTAGGAGCAACATGTAGGAGAATAATGCCCTCCAGGCCATTTATTCCTGTGTGAATAGCACAAACATCTTGTTCGAAATAACAGTAAGCTGTTTGGTAATAATTTATCTAAGTTATTTTATAATTAGATATCGACTTAGGTAAAGTCCTGAGACTTTATGCAAGGTCAAACGGGTATCGAGATGAGTATCTCGATCATAGAGAAACGTTTGACCGTCTGTAGCATAAGTCTAAAATGGTTCGTGGTCATAGATGTTTCGAGACAAGGATATCGAAACATCGGATAGACCATTGTGTCTTAGTCTTCACCGTTTAGCGGTGGCGATGATCTCATGATCGCTTGACTTGGCGAAGTCGAAGACGAGACACAGGTGCTCATTAGAATGAGTTCACTGAACGATCCACTAGAGTTATCATATGGTTATATTGACCAATCTGTCAGTGATAACTCTGAGTGATGATAGGATAGTTGGTCTTTTGACTTGAGGTCATTTTGACATACCTTTGCGTGAACGGTGCCACTTAGATCAACTGACCTAGCTTCGAGGCAAGGCCTGTCGAAAGGTCTTTTGATTGGGTGTCACTTGAAACACACGAGGCGAGTAATGACCAAGAGAGGATTCGTCTCTCCCGGTCAATGGGAGCTAGTGTCGTAGAGTTAGTTCGGTCTTTAGTAAAAACTCTGCGCAGAGTATGTTGGAAGAAGTCCAATATTTATTGACTAAAGATTGATAGAAACTAACCGGAGTCAAGTTATTGGGGTTGACAGTTTGACCGTACCCCAGACTTGATCCGAACGA
This sequence comes from Scilla litardierei, assembly GCA_030789695.1. Lineage (NCBI taxonomy): Eukaryota > Viridiplantae > Streptophyta > Magnoliopsida > Asparagales > Asparagaceae > Scilla > Scilla litardierei. The sequence continues at coordinate 500,964,987 of CM061142.1, read as the reverse complement.
CATCTTTAAGACGAAGAGACTATAACTGCGGAATTCATCACGGAAACAGTCAGGTGGTCCCGACAATACTCATGTCAATGAGTTAACCACATAATGATGATTCCTGAAGCAGGGACGGCAACCACTGCTCGTGGTCACTGCCGTATAGGGCTTCGAGCCCAACCTGTTGTAAGGGTCAGGCTGTAGGGTCTCACACAGAGTGTAACGCTTCGTCTAGTAATAGGTAGAAAATAGTTAGGGAGAATATTTGCATTTGATGCAAAAGAAGAGATAATTACATTTGATGCAATATGGTAATTTAAGCTTAGATAGGGACTATTTTGCATTTGATGCAAAAGCGATTAAATGTGTATTAAATTGTTTAATACAATATTTAATAATATAAACGCAAGGAAAAGTTCACGGGTAAGACGGGAATGTCCCGGTCTAGACCCAGGTTCGAACGGCGTCCAAATCAGACGCCAGATGATCAAGTTATGCCCAAAACAGTCCAAAGGGTCAGATCAGGTCAGACCAGGCAGACCAGCCCAGTCTGGACCTGGTCTGGCCTGCTGGCTAGACCCAGACCGCCCACACCTGGGCGCCAGGCCCAAACAAGGGCCTGGGCACCCAGGCCTGAGCGCCCAGGCACCTGGGCGCCCAGGCACCTGGGCGCCCAGGCCTGGGCGCCCAGGCACCTGGGCGCAGGCCCAGGCGCTGGGCGCCTGGGCCTGGGCCCAGGCGGCCCAGGACGCCTGGGCGCTGGGCGCCCAGGCGTTCTGGGCCGGGCGCCTGGCCCGGCCCAGGCGCCCGCCTGGGCGCCAGGCGCCAGGCTGGCGCCTGGGCGCCCGCGCCAGGCGCCAGGCGCCTGAGTGCCCGCGCCCAGACTTGGGCGCCCGTGCCCAAGTCTGGGTTTGGGCGCCCAGTCAGGTTTTGTGGGTCCCACCTTTGGGTGTGGAACCCTAGGTTTAACGGGCAGTTTTGACGGCTGATTTTAGTCGAAAATCAAGCCTAGGGCTGATCTTTGGACGATCAATTGGAGGGTCAAACGAACTCCGATTGACGAACGGTTTTTTCCTATGCGTTCACCGTTGAACGCTTGTCATATTGATAGGTTGTATCGATCTTGAAGCTCAACGGTGAGTGAGTTAAAATTCACGGAAGTTTGCACTTTTTGAAGTGTAAACTAACTTGATTTTAACTAACCCAAATAATTAGTCCCACATCGAATTTTGAGAAAAGGGGAGAGTCCGCCGCCTATATAAATAGGGGTCTCCCCCCTTCCTCAAAACTCGTCCCAAGCTCTAGATCTGAGCGGCTCTCGTAAATGTTGGAGCACGCTCGGATCTAAGCTTAAATTAATATTTCTCTTCTCCCTATATTTCTGCCTTACTCCTGCGGGCTCTAGCAAAGCCACAAAGGAGTTCGGATTCTGGATCTGAAATCTTGGCGGAGGTTTCACTCGCGTGAAACTTTCTTCGGCGCGTGGTTGGCTCGGCGGCACGGGGATTGATCGCCTCGGGGTGCGGAGCGGTTCGAGGAGCGGTTCGGGGAGCGGTTCAAAGGAGCGGCTCGGCGTGGGACGGGAGCAGCTCGGAAGACGGCACGGAACATCTCGCCTGCTCCAGGGCCGAGATTCCGGGTATGTGGTTAAAGTATTTTAGCATTAGTTTAGTTTAATCGCAGTAGGCTAGATCCTTCTTGGGATGGTCAGATCCATCCCAAGTCGGCATAGATCTTGGCATAGGGTCTTGGACCTTAGGGCTAAGTTAAAAATAGTTTTAACTGCATGTTAATTAGTTAACATAAGTTTTTCTTCCGCTGCAAATGTTTTTTGTGTCTATGTTCCGTCCGACTTAGGACGGGACTAGAGTTTTTGTGCCCTAAGGGACCGCCAATTCCCCAACAGTGGTATCAGAGCCTAGGTTTGCGTAGTCGATCGAGGTACTGCGATTTATTAAACTTGTTAATGCTTTTAAATGCTTTTCAAATATTTTTAAAGTTATGAGATAAAATTTTAAAAATGTTTTAGATGTTCAAAAATTTTATTTTGATATTTTTGAACATGAATATTTTAAATGACGTTTTAAAATTTATGTGATAATTTTAAAACTAATTTTAAAACTTTAAAAGTTTAAATTTATTTTAGATGCCTAAAAATTTTTATATGATAAATTTTTTTTTGGCATGGAAATTTTAAAATGGTGTTTTTTAATTTATGTGATAAATTTTAAAATTGATTTTAAGGCTTTAAATTTATGCGATAAGTTTAAAATATTTTAGATGTTTAAAAATTGTATATGATAAATTTTTGAACATGGAAAATTTTTAAAAGAAATGTTTTAAATTTATAAGATAATTTTAAAACTGATTTTAAAAGTCTAAAAATAGTTTATGCGATAAACTTAGTTTATTTAATTGTTAAATAGTTGTGCACTATCTTTATGCGATAAATTAGTGTAGTTTTTTTAATGGCTTGTTAATCTTGTCCCTTATTTGATATCACAAGACAACCCTTTAGGTTAGCCATTAAAAATGATTAAAATTTATTACTTGAATTTTAATGACATGCTATGTTTTAATAAATCTTTAACAACAATATTAAGACCTAATTCCTGATTAGGGTAGTCCTTTAAATGAATTTTCAATTCTAATCGTTATAATTAATTTTCATTAAAGGACTTCGCTTCTAGCGTTGTTAATAAAATTTATTAAAATCCTGATAATGATTAGGGTAGCACGTGAACCTTATAGTTGATAAGGACTTAATAAAAGTTATTAAACAAATCCTAAAAATTTTGAATTTAAGGATTCAACTAGTTGATAGGATTAATTAGTTGTTAATAAAAGCTGTTTAGTCTATGGCATACATACAAAAATGACAAGCTTCATTCAATGGACCATGATCCAGTCAATGTGCTTGGCTAAGAGTTCTGGGTCAACCCTTGCTAGTCCAAGGGGTAGTGATCCTGGCTTAGTCAATTCCCTGGCTGAGTTCCGCTGGACCGCAATGTCGCGAATCATGATTGTATGACACCCTGGACTATATCTAAGTCAAATACGTTAATGATCTTTTTCAAGATTAGCCGTAGCCCTCCTTGTTTTAGGGGTTAGCAACTATAGGGCCCGAGTTATAGTTGTTGAGATACACTCAAGCTGTGACCTGGCAACCCGGTAGAAACCAACTCCTTAAATACATAAGATGAAATCTTGACTAACCCTAACCGTCGTCTCGTACCCCGAGCGCCGGCGTAAGTTAAGTCAACGATGTAGTCTGACTTGATGTAAGTCTAAGACCTGACCCAAACCGACGTGTCGTGCATACACCGAGCTGAGGGGCAAGTCAGGCTAGACATGAAAACAAGGGTCCGACTAGACTAGACATTGTGATTTGGATGAGCACACTCATGATCACGAATGCCTAGGGGCAAAAACCGATTAAGAGAGTCATATCCGATATGATCGATGAAGAGTCATCTTCCGATCGCAGAGTCAATCAACTTGTTGAGCTACACTCAAGGTTGTTTAGACTCAAGGTGATTGGAACTCTTACCCATTAATTTTTAATTCGATTAAATCGTTCGTTATTAAGCTTTAAAACGATCGTAAAAATAGTGGGAGGATATAGATAGATAAAAGCCAATCTACCTATATTTAATATTGAACATATGCTAAAACTAGGGCAAGACTATGTTTACCGTAGGAATTAAAATATAATATTATAATAAGTTAATTGGTCAAAAAGTTGATTAATTGAATATCAAGTTAAATTCTAATTGATATAATTAAACTATATTCTCGTTGACATTAAATGACCTTCTAAAGAACAGACTTAAGAAATATGATTTCATTAAGTTCTGGGTCCAACAAATAAATTAAAGCTACATGACACTCGTCTCTATATGAGGCAGCTTGAACATATAGGACATTCAAAGTATGTTTCTCCCTACAACTTGTCGAGCTACCCTCAAAGTTGTATGGACAAACAATTTTGATCCGCAAAGTTCGAAAATTTGATCAAACCGTTTGAGTCGAATACGAGTGCATGAGCGATGCAAGACTATGTATCCCAACCGGATCTTGAGACAAGCAACTTCTTGAGCTACACTCAAGATTGCAAAGCTAAAGCATTTGGATACATAAGTTGCTTGCATAGCTATTTATTTATGTTGATATCTAAATGTGATTTAGAAAAGGAAGAAGGCACTTCGGAAAGTCAATTGAGAAAGTTAGTTTAATTTATCATTAGTAAAGGCATAAGTAGGAGGAAATGAAAATGTGACATATTTTGATGTCACGATTTCAGAATAAATTGTTATACAAAAGACGTTTAACACATTTTGACGAATGTCGTCACATTGCTTCTGAAGCAATGTTTTGTGTTAAGTAATTTGTAAATAACCATATATATATATTAAATGTTAATACATAAATACACAAGATAGTAGCAAACTTATATGGTAAAATTAGACTAGGCCGTATCTAGAGATTAAGCTTCACAAGTCACATAAAGAGGGGTCTGACCTCTCGTATTATGAAGTCTACGGACACTTGTGAGTCTTAGCCTCTTAGATACAATGGCCGAAACCCATCTGTGAGTGGGAGAATGAGTTGTCGAACTCAGTCTCGTACATACTGATGTACTTGAGTCTACTTTTGACAAAATAAGTTATTCGTATATTTTATTAAGACACGTGTTCTTGATGAAACACAAGTCTGATAAAATAAAGAACGAAATGCTCAAAGTATTTAAACTGATTCGATTAGATCGAATGGTCAAATACTTAGCTACATAAAATCTTGGGTAATTAAAAGAAAATGTGATTTTCTCTCAGGTCAAGTCTGTTAACACATCAGTGTGTTAAAAGGTATGAATCACACTTAATTAGATTTAGTGTGATCCATTGTAAGTGACTCTGAGTTAACTCCTCCCTCTGGGTTAAGTCCCAGATGGTAATGCCTAGGTTTTGATAATGTTCTATAAGGACATTATCAATAATATATTCAATAAATCAATCGTAAGGAAGTTGTATTATTACTCGAATCTCGTGAGACGGATTTTCGAGTTAGACATCATAACTGATGATGACTCAGTCAACTTCTAGGATAAAATTCGGAGTAGTAACTCCGATTTAAAACTTGATGTAGGTCCGTGCGCGTAAATAAATTTGAGAATTTAGTTTACGTGCGCAAGGAAAATGTTTCCTCACTTTTTGCAAGTAAATCTTTAAGTTGAAAGATTGGTGTAGAAAGAAAGTAGTGCAGTACAATCATGTTGGACGGGAACGGTTTTCATCCTAATTTCTTTAAAACGGATTATGATGAAACCAGTTTCGCCAACAGATGTGTACAGATCTACTCGGACCAAAGCCGATGTAAAACGCTTAAGTTGACCATGAAAATTGAAGCATTCACTTATAAGTTCGTTTTTCTAAATATGATTTAGACGGACCAACTTATATGAATTGGCCAGAGAATTTTCAAGGTCAGTGGGAGCGTGTAAATTACATGCGAGACATCAAAGAGATGGAACATATATTTTGATTAAGTAATCAAAGAGTTTGATTATTTATCAGAAATGAATATGAACCATTTGAAATGACCAATAACTAATTTGAAATTATTATCGTAAGATACGATGAACTGGATAAGATCCAGGGAAATAAAATATTATAGATTCCGAAAAGACCAAGTGAATTATTTGAATGAGATTCAAATGGTTGGTCTAACATAAACATAAAAAACCCCTTAAGTCTATAGTGTAGACGGTTTTGGCAGATCCACTCACGAAGGCTCTACCACATGCAGTCGGGAAAACTTATGTGTAAAAACGATATTAGATATCGAGATAAATGGGCCTGAGTGCAAGTGGGAGATGTAGGAGAATAATGCCCTCCAGGCCATTTATTCCTGTGTGAATAGCACAAACATCTTGTTCGAAATAACAGTAAGCTGTTTGGTAATAATTTATCTAAGTTATTTTATAATTAGATATCGACTTAGGTAAAGTCCTGAGACTTTATGCAAGGTCAAACGGGTATCGAGATGAGTATCTCGATCATGGAGAAATGTTTGACCGTCTGTAGCATAAGTCTAAAATGGTTCGTGGTCATAGATGTTTCGAGACAAGAATATCGAAACATCGGATAGACCATTGTGTCTTAGTCTTCACCGTTTAGCGGTGGCGATGATCTCATGATCGCTTGACTTGGCGAAGTCGAAGACGAGACACAGGTGCTCATTAGAATGAGTTCACTGAACGATCCACTAGAGTTATCATATGGTTATATTGACCAATCTGTCAGTGATAACTCTGAGTGATGATAGGATAGTTGGTCTTTTGACTTGAGGTCATTTTGACATACCTTTGCGTGAACGGTGCCACTTAGATCAACTGACCTAGCTTCGAGGCAAGGCCTGTCAAAAGGTCTTTTGATTGGGTGTCACTTGAAACACACGAGGCGAGTAATGACCAAGAGAGGATTCGTCTCTCCCGGTCAATGGGAGCTAGTGTCGTAGAGTTAGTTCGGTCTTTAGTAAAAACTCTGCGCAGAGTATGTTGGAAGAAGTCCAATATTTATTGACTAAAGATTGATAGAAACTAACCGGATTCAAGTTATTGGGGTTGACAATTTGACCGTACCCCAGACTTGATCCGAACGACATATTTAAGACGAAGAGACTATAACTGCGGAATTCATCACGGAAACAGTCAGGTGGTCCCGACAATACTCATGTCAATGAGTTAACCACATAATGATGATTCCTGAAGCAGGGACGGCAACCACTGCTCGTGGTCACTGCCGTATAGGGCTTCGAGCCCAACCTGTTGTAAGGGTCAGGCTGTAGGGTCTCACACAGAGTGCAACGCTTCGTCTAGTAATAGGTAGAAAATAGTTAGGGAGAATATTTGCATTTGATGCAAAAGAAGAGATAATTGCATTTGATGCAATATGGTAATTTAAGCTTAGATAGGGACTATTTTGCATTTGATGCAAAAGCGATTAAATGTGTATTAAATTGTTTAATACAATATTTAATAATATAAACGCAAGGAAAAGTTCACGGGTAAGACGGGAATGTCCCGGTCTAGACCCAGGTTAGAACGACGTCCAAATCAGACGCCAGATGATCAAGTTATGCCCAAAACAGTCCAAAGGGTCAGATCAGGTCAGACCAGGCAGACCAGCCCAGTCTGGACCTGGTCTGGCCTGCTGGCTAGACCCAGACCGCCCACACCTGGGCGCCAGGCCCAAACAAGGGCCTGGGCGCCCAGGCACCTGGGCGCAGGCCCAGGCGCTGGGCGCCTGGGCCTGGGCCCAGGCACTGGGCGCCTGGGCCTGGGCCCAGGACGCCTGGGCGCTGGGTGCCCAGGCGTTCTGGGCCGGGCGCCTGGCGCCAGGCGCCTGGCTGGCGCCTGGGCGCCCGCGCCCAGACTTAGGCACCCGTGCCCAAGTCTGGGTTTGGGCGCCCAGTCAGGTTTTGTGGGTCCCACCTTTGGGTGTGGAACCCTAGGTTTAATGGGCAGTTTTGACGGCTGATTTTAGTCGAAAATCAAGCCTAGGGCTGATCTTTGGACGATCAATTGGAGGGTCAAACGAACTCCGATTGACGAACGGTTTTTTCCTATACGTTCACCGTTGAACGCTTGTCGTATTGATAGGTTGTATCGATCTTGAAGCTCAACGGTGAGCGAGTTAAAATTCACGGAAGTTTGCACTTTTTGAAGTGTAAACTAACTTGATTTTAACTAACCCAAATAATTAGTCCCACATCGGATTTTGAGAAAAGGGGAGAGTCCGCCGCCTATATAAATAGGGGTCTCCCCCTTTCCTCAAAACTCGTCCCAAGCTCTAGATCTGAGCGGCTCTCGTAAATGTTGGAGCACGCTCGGATCTAAGCTTAAATTAATATTTCTCTTCTCCCTATATTTCTGCCTTACTCCTGCGGGCTCTAGCAAAGCCACAAAGGAGTTCGGATTCTGGATCTGAAATCTTGGCGGAGGTTTCACTCGCGTGAAACTTTCTTCGGCGCGTGGTTGGCTCGGCGGCACGGGGATTGATCGCCTCGGGGTGCGGAGCGGTTCGAGGAGCGGTTCGGGGAGCGGTTCAAAGGAGCGGCTCGGCGTGGGACGGGAGCAGCTCGGAAGACGGCGCGGAACATCTCGCCTGCTCCAGGGCTGAGATTCCGGGTATGTGGTTAAAGTATTTTAGCATTAGTTTAGTTTAATCACAGTAGGCTAGATCCTTCTTGGGATGGTCAGATCCATCCCAAGTCGGCATAGATCTTGGCATAGGGTCTTGGACCTTAGGGCTAAGTTAAAAATAGTTTTAACTGCATGTTAATTAGTTAACATAAGTTTTTCTTCCGCTGCAAATGTTTTTTGTGTCTATGTTCCGTCCGACTTAGGACGGGACTAGAGTTTTTGTGCCCTAAGGGACCGCCAATTCCCCAACACAACACGTTCGTCGCCCCCACCGCCCTAGCGAGTTTCAACCCGTTAACCGCGGCCTCGTACTCCGCGACATTGTTAGTTGCCGGGAAGTCGAAGCGTAGGGCGTATTCCAATGAGCACCCGTCAGGGGTCTGAATGACGATACCCGCCCCTGTCCCGGATCCCGTCGCGGAGCCGTCGATGTGGATGGTCCACAATTCGCCCACGTCCATCTGGGAGGGCGCGGAGGGTTCACCCACACCGGTCCCCCGCAGGGACGCGGTCGCCGATGGGAGCTCTGGCTGGTTCCCCGGCGGGACTCCCGCGGTGCATTCCACCACGAAGTCGGCAAGCGTCTGGCCTTTGATCGCCGTCCGGGCCTTGTACGTTATGTCGAACTCGCTGAGCTCGACACTCCAGTTGAGCATCCTCCCCGACCGCTCCAGTCTTTTCAGGTTCTTTTCAAGGGGCATGTCGGTGTGGACGGTTATGGGATGGGCCTGGAAATATGGTCGGAGCTTTCGGGCTATGGTGATTAGGCAGTAGGCTGCTTTCTCGATAGGACTGTAACGAGTCTCCGCCTCCTGGAGGATCCGGCTGGCATAGTAAACAGGACGCTGCACCCCCCCTTCCTCCTTGATTAGGACGGAGCTAACGGCCTCCTCGTTGGCTGCCAAGTACAACCCTAGGGGTTCGCCTTCCTCCGGCCGTGCGAGGAGCGGTGGGCTCTGTAGGTAAGCCCTCAGATCCGCAAACGCCCGCACGCAGTCGTCGTCCCACGGGATCACCTTCCTTTTGTCCTTAGCTTTGCCAAAGGCTATGCGTAAGACCCTGAAGAAGGGGAGCGGCTTCTCCGCAGATTTCGACAGGAATCGCCCCAGAGCAGCAATCCGGCTGTTCAGTCGCTGCAAGTGCCGGATCGTCCGGGGTTCCACCATATCGGTGAGGGCCGTCACCTTGTCGGGGTTCACCTCGATCTCCCGCTTCGTTATCATGAAGCCCAGGAATTTTCCCGACTGCACGCCGAAGATTCACTTCGCGGGGTTTAGCCTCAGGTTGTACCGGTGGACCCTTTGGAAAGTTTCCTGCAAGTCGGCGAGGTGGTCGGGGGCCCTCCTACTTTTTACCAGCATGTCGTCGATGTAGACCTCCAGGTTTCGCCCCACCTGAGGGCCAAATATTCGGTCTACCAACCGATGATAGGTCGCCCCGGCGTTCTTCAGTCCAAAGGGCATCTTGGTGTAACAGAAGGTGCCCTTATCGGTGACGAAAGACGTCTTTTCCTCATCCTCCTCCGCCATCGGTATCTGGTTGTATCCTGAGAAGGCGTCCATAAAGCTTAACAACTCGTAGCCGGACGCATGGTCCACCAAGTGGTCGATTCGGGGTAGGGGGAAGCTGTCCTTTGGGCATACCTTGTTGAGGTCAGTGAAATCGACGCACATGCGCCACTTTCCACTGGGCTTCTTCACCAGAACGACGTTGGCGAGCCAGTCCGGGTAGTCCACCGGCCGAACAAATTTGGCTTCGAGGAGCCGCTCTACTTCTTCCTCGGCCGCCCTCTTCTTTTCACCCCCCGCACTTCTCTTCTTCTGTCGGACCGGTCGGGCTTCTGGGTCCGCATTCAACCTGTGGGAGATCACCGTCGGGTCAACCCCAGGCATATCAGTGGGTGACCATGCGAATATGTCGGCATTTTCCCGGAGCAAGGCGACGAGGGTCGTCCTCAGGGCGGCCGGGAGTTTTGTCCCGATGGAGACGGTTCTCTCTTCATCCGAGGCTACGGGAACCTCTTCGACTTCCTCGGCCGGGGTCGGCCGCTGGTCGCAGAAGTCCTCCCTCTCGTCGGGGATGAGAGCCGTCAGGGCCCGCCTCGGGCTCCTGCGCCGGGCTGGATTACGGTCGCAGTCCCGAAGCCCCTCCTGGTCTCCTCGCACCTGTCCCACCCCCCGTGGGGTTCGGAACTTCATCATCTGGTGTTGCAGGCTGGGGAGCGCCTCGATGGCCGTCATGTATGGACGCCCTATGATTCCGTTATACGCCGACGCGACGTCGACGATGACGAAATGCGTCCCCCTGGTGACGACCCTCGGTTCCTCCCCCAGTCATGGGCAGGGTGATCGTCCCCACTATGGGGATCACATGGCCGGTGAAGCCGGTAATGGGGCCCACGCAGGGCTCTAGGTCTGCACGCCCCCACCACATCCTCTCGACCGTTGACAGGAACAAGATGTCGCAGGAGCTACCGGTGTCAATCAGGAGCCTGCCGACGGCAACCGCTCCGATCCGAGCCTCGACGACGAGGGCGTCATCGCTCCGGCTCCCCACCTCCTGCCGGTCTCCCTCGGTAAAGGTGATAGGGGGTCGGTGTGTCCACCTCCGCTTCGACCGGCGGCCGGCGCCCGCCACCATCACCTGCCGGGCACCGGCCCCTGGGATCGCGGGCGACGTCTCCGTCGGGGACGGCCCCCCACTTATCATCTCAATTCGCATGATCGCCCCGGGGGGCGTGGCTCCCCCCGATCGCGGTTCGTTGGCGGTTCTGGCCTCCGCCCCTCCGGGGGGGCTCTCTCTTCTTCCGCTGCCCGTCTGTCCGCCACGAAGTTTCCCAAGTGGCCCGCCTGGATCAGCCGCTCGATCTCTCTCTTAAGAGTGTAACAACGGTCGATATCGTGACCGTGGTCCCGGTGATATCGGCAATACCTCCGGAGATCCCGCTTCGCCGGATCCGACCTCATCTCCCGGGGAGGCTCCGGCAATAACCCGGCCCTCGTTGCCGCGGCCAGAACCTCCATCATGGGGGCGTTGAGCCGCGTGTAGTGTGCCCGTAGGGGGCCTTCTTGTCTTGGGACGACTCGGGGGGGTCCTCGGGCCGGGGCGAACTCTCACGCCGGGCCAGGGCGATCTTGCGGGCGAGGCCCCGGCGGCCCCCGCCTTGGTCGGGCCAGCTGGTCGCGACATTGGTGCCCCTCTTCTTGCCTCGGCCGAGGGTGTGACCGGGGCTCGCCTTGGGATGGCTTCACCGGGGGGAATAGGGCCTTTGTGCCGAGAGTCTCTTCGGCCAACGCATGCCTCTCCGCCATAGCAACCAACGCCTCATAGTTGGTCGGCAGATCCCGGAGCAGGGATTTGTGGAGGCTCCGAGTCCGCAACCCCGTTTTGAAGGCCAGCATAAGCACCTCATCGCCGCATGTCACCACCGCCCGTCTCTCCTCCTGAAAGCGGTGGAGGTATCGGCCCGTTGTCTCTCCCTCTCCTTGGACTATCGTGCTGAGATAGTCTAAGGGCTTCTTTTTCGTCCGTCCGGCCCGGAACTCTTGGCAGAACTTGTGGGATAGCTCGCCGAAGCTTCCAACGGATCTTGCGGGTAAGCTGAAGTACCAGTCCAACGCGGTGTCCCTCAGGCTTTGGGAGAAATTCCGGCATAGGAACGCCTCATCCTCATCCTGCGCCTCCATTGCCCCCCTGGTACTGCTGCACGTGCGTGAGGGGGTCACCTCTTCCGTTGTATGTGGCCAAGTGGGGGGGTTTGAACCTTACGGGCCTCGGAGCGGACGTAATCCATCGTGCGAGCGGCGTGGCCTCCTCCGGATAGGTAGGGTGATCGAGTACGTCCCCTCTCCGCCACTCGGGGGTCTGGCTTCAGTCGCGCCTTGGCCGCCGCTTGTCCTCCGGCCCCGGGGAGTAGCCCGACGGTCGCCTGGCGGGGTTCCTTCCTCGGGTCGAGGATTCGACGGGTTGCGGGCTACGGTCCTCCCAGCACCATCGCCTCCCGGCTAGCTCCCCTCGGGCCTCCATCCGCTCCTGATTCTCCCGCAGAAGCCTTTCGCGCTCGGCGGTGAGGAAGCGTAGTTGTCGACAAACGGCTTCCTCACGTAGGCGATCGGAGGGACGGTGAAGGCGATGCGGGCTGCCTCCTCCTGGTGGGGACCTGGCCAACACCCAGCCCCGCCCGTCCCCGAGACGCCGACCCGTCGCCGTCACCTCCAGGATTTCTCGGTTGCTCTCGTTCTCCCTCCTTAGCCTCTCGCGCTCCGCGATGACGAGGCGGAGCTGGTGGCGGGCGGCCTCTTTGTCCTGGTAGGCCCTTCGGGCAGTCTCGGCCGCTTCATCCAAACGCCTTTGCACGGCGGCCGCCTCCCCCAGGCGCCTCCACCACCGCGCAACTTCCATCTCCTCTTCCAGGAGCCTCTGCTGGGCCGCGACTTCTTCGACGAGCCCCCTGTTCTCCCCCTCCTCCTCGAACTGAGGTGGAGATTCCGCCTCACGTTCTGGGGCTCCGAGGGGACGGGCCGAGGCTCCGCCCCCGCCACCGGGTAGCCTCCCCTGGCCTGAGTGACGGCCTCGAAGCTCTTCAGGATGGCGTGGGCCGTAGTATGGTCAGTCTCGGTGCCCATCCCCAGAAGGGGGTCGGGCGTCGGGGTGATTAGTAGAGAGAGCGGCTCCTGACCCACGGGATCCTTGCCGTGGTCAGGGTTCCGAGAGATCGGCATGGAGTCTAACATGGGTGTGACCCATCGTTCCCACAGACGGCGCCAATTGTTACGGGGTGGAACTCGCACACAATGAATTTGTATTGTAGAGAACCAAGGGCACGGTGGTTATGTGGAGAAGAGGTTTAGGTGGGCTGTTTAACAAGTGATTAGTGGTGTTACGAGGTGGAACTCGCACACAATGAATTTGTATTGTAGAGAACCAAGGGCACGGTGGTTATGTGGAGAAGAGGTTTAGGTGGGCTGTTTAACAAGTGATTAGTGGGGTGAAGAGGTTTGGACTTGCCGCCGGAGGTGGCCACGGAGTCGATTCTCACCGGACCCGGCGGTGGAAGATGGGGTAGCAGGAGGCTGAAGTTGATGTCGACCAAGGGGCGAGCCTTCCTGCAGCACAAGCAACTCGTCAGAAGGGCGGGGTTGGGGTCCAACCCTTAGCCCCTCCGATGCCTAAGTCAGTAATAGGACTTAAAACGGGGGCTAGACACGCCGGTCGGACTAACGGTGTGTCGACCGTACGTGGCGAGCTATAGGTGGGAGAACAAAGATATGGACGACCTTTGCTCTCGTGTGTGAATGATAGAATGAGAGAGAATTTGTCAACCTCCTCCCCGTAAGAGGAGAGGGGGTATTTATACCTTTCGGGAGATGACTAGGCGGGGCTGACCTGGCATGCTGACTAGACGTGCTGAGCTGGCTCGGTTGTCAGCGGAAGCTTCAGACAAGGATGTCAGGGACAGGGGTGCCTGACCTGCTTTTGTCAGACGGAGTGACGGCCAGGGGGTGCTTTTGTCGGGATGTCAGGGCCGAAAGCATTAACTGTCAGTCGGCTCAACCGCCAGGGGGTGCTCTGTCAGACGGTCGGGTGGCGTATGTGTCAGTCGTGTCCTTATCCTAGATTGTTTGTCTTTGGTGACGGACTAAAGGTCAGGCTATGCTATCCCTGGCATCGTGGTGCGTGGGAATCAGACGGGTCGTCCGGATCGGGGGTTGTCCGGCCCGGCCGCGTCCCCTGTTCGGTCGCGGGCTATGGTTCGCTGGCACGGAAGGATACACCCGTGCCTATGTCAGCAGGCCCAGCGGTGGTCCGGGCGCTCCCCAAGCGCACTGCGCACTGCCCCTGGCGGGTCGAGCAACTGCGGTTGTACGCCTCGGCCGGGTGGGGGGTGCTGTGAGGTGTGCCCGTTTCCATGTAGCTTCGGATTTCCGGGGTGGCGGCCCTTTCGTGAAGAGGTGAGTTAGTGGGGTATGTTAGCGGATCCGGGTGAGAGTCGGACTCCTACGATCTTTAGGTCGTAACAACCCCTTTTGCATTATATGCAAATAAGTCCCTATCTAAGCTTAAAATTAATCATTTGCATCAAATGCTGTTTTCTCTTTCTTGTATCAAATGCACATCCTCCCTAATGTTTCTACCTATTACTAGACGAAGGTCGCAGTCTGTGTGAGACCCTACAGCCTGACCGTACTACAGGTTGGGCTCGAAGCCCTATACGGCAGTGACCACGAGCAGCTGTTGCCGTCCCTGTTTCAGTATCATAATTATGTTATTATCTCATCGACATGAGTATGTTGGGACCACCCTGACTGTGTCCATGATGAATTCCGCAGTTTTGGTCTCTTCGTCTAAACTATGTCGTTTAATTCAAGTCTAGGGTACGGTCAAAATGTCAACCCCAATAACTCGAATCCGGTTAGTTTCCATCGATCTGTAGTCAAATAATGTTGGACAATTTTCAACATACTCTGGCCAGATTTTTCACTAAAGACCGAACTAACACTACGTCACTAACTCCCATTGACCAGGAGAGACGAATCCTATCTTGGTCATTACTCTCCTCGCACGCTTCAAATGTCACCCGACCAACGACCTTTCGACAGGCCTTGCCTCGAAGTTAGGTCAGAGATCTAAGTGACACCATTCACGTACATGTTCATACAATGACCTCAAGTCAAAGACCAACTTGCCTATCATCACTAAGAGTTATAATTGACAGGTTGGTCAATATAACCATATGATAACTCTTGTGGGTCGTTCAGTGAACTCATTCTCTAATGAGCACATGTGTCTCGTCTTTGACTTCGCCAAGTCAAACGATCATGAGATCATCGTCACAGCTATACGGTGAATACTAGGACACAATGGTCTATCCGATGTTTCGATATCATTTTCTCGAAACATCTACGACCACGAACCCTTTTAGACTTATGCTACAGACGGGCAAACATTTCTCCATGATCGAGATACTCATCTCGATACATGTTTGACCTTGCATTAAGACTCAGGACTTTACCTAAGTTAATATCTAATGATAACTACATTATGATTTAACTTAGATAAATTCTTACCGTACAGTTACTGTAATTTTGAACAAGATGTTTTTATAGATACACGGGAATAAATTACCTTGAGGGCATACATCTTGCAACAATTATTTGGATAAGATTCAAATGTATGGTCTAACATGAACATAGAAACTCCTTAAGTCTATACTAAAGACGGTTTTAGCAGATTCATCACGTTGGCTCTACCACATAAAGTCTAGAGAGACTTATGTGTAAAAGCGGTATAAGATACCGAGATAAATGGGCCTGAGTGCAAGTGTGAGATGTTGGAGATGGGTATGCCCACGAGGCAATTTATCTCTGTGTACATGTACAAACATCTTGTTCAAAATAACAGTACGCTGTTTGGTAAGAATTTATCTAAGTTAATAATGATGTAGTCGACATTAGAACTTAGGTAAAGTCCTGAGACTTAATGCAAGGTTAAATAAATATCGAGATGAGGATCTCGATCATGGAGAATTATTTGACTGTTAGTAGCATAAGTCTAAAATCGTTCATGGTCATAGATGTTTCGAGAAAAGGATATCGAAACATCGAATAGACCATTGTGTCTGTGTCTTCACCATGGAGTGGTGACGATGATCTCATGGTTGTTCGACTTAGCGGAGTTGGAGACGAGACACAGATGCTCATTGAAGAATGAGTTCACTGAACGACCCGACACGAGTTATCACATGGTTAACATAACTAATCTGTTAGTGATAACTCTCAGTGATGAAAGGCAAGGTGGTCCTTAGACTTGAGGTCACTGTACGAACATGTACGTGAACAATGTCACTCAGATCTATGACCTAGCTTTGAGGCAAGATCTTTTGAAAGGTCTTTGGTTGGGTGACACTTGAAGCGTGTGAGGAAAGTAATGACCAAGAAAGGATTCGTCTTTCCCGTTTATGAGGAGTTAGTGTCGCACGTGTTAGTTCGGTCTTTAGTGAAAAACTTTGGCTAAAGTATGTTGGAAGAAGTCCAACATTATTTGACTAAAGACCGATGGAGACTAACCAAGTTCAAGCTATTAGGGTTCACAGTTTGATCGCACCCTAGGCTTGACTAGGCGCCATAATTTTGACGAAGGGACTAAAACTGTGGTATTCATCACGGATATAGTCAGGGTGGTCCGGACAATACTCATGTCGATGAGTTAACCACATAATTATGATACCAAAACAGCAATGGTACCTGCTGCTCATGGTCACTGCCATATGGGGTTTCGAGCCCCACCTGTAGTAGGGTCAAGCTGTAGGGTCTCACACAGAGTGAGATCTTCATCAAGTAATAGGTAGAATTTAGGGAGATAATACATATGATGTATGGGAATTAATTAAGTCGCAAAGAGTTTGCGATATAAGGTTAAAATATTAAAGATGTGGGTTTAATTGCATTTGATGCAATAATATTTAAATATGTTGTAAAGTGTTTGCAAGCGTATTTTAAATAATAGATGCATAGAAATAGAGAGGATTTTTCTACGAAAGTTGGGGAGAAACTGTGCTCAAATGGGAGAATTTTCTTGGCGCCCAATGCCATGATGGCTTTTCATTAAATGCGACGTCTCGACTTCTGTGCCAGTTAAATTCCCACGTATCACATCCCCCGACCTAAACCTCCACGGAAGATTGGCTCGGGTGATGGGAGCCATTGATACAACCCCCCTAATGGGCCAGAAGAGAAGTGGATCAATCCCTGGGCCTGATGCCCCCTGCCACTGGGCACTGGGTCGAAGGCCTCTAGAGCAGATCGAGACCTCTCGGTCCAAGACCAAAGCCTAGTGGACTACATACTCTCTGCGATTGAGGAAACCCCCCTAAACCGAAACCATGTTGATCGGCATTCAAGCCACCTTCAATGCGGGTGGGCGTGACGGGAGGACCCTTGAATGCCATGAACACAAGGGAGTATCAAGGGCAGGCGTTGACATGACGCTCTCCTATAAGTAACTCAACAGGTGAAAGTCCAAAGGAAGATTTCTGGATATCTGACATCCAGTTATACCTTCTCTTTACACCTACTCCCACCGCATATTTCTTCCTCCATAGCTTGGCCCGAGAACTCGTGCACGATCTCTAAGTGAGCCGAACTCGATTCCACCGAGCATTCTTTAGTCAAGATCTGACTTAGGCATCGAAGGGGACTTGGTCGAATCAAAGGTCCAACCCCTTGATGGGGTGCTCGTTTTGCAGATCATAGAAGACATCGCCTCGCCGAAGCTTAACTTCAGCGCTCGGTCGCTCGGTTCTGAGCATCCTCACATCATAGTCCGCTCGGCAGACCGATCCCGGAGGTCATCATCCGGCCGAGGTCCAGCTTCGGCATCCTGCTGTTCGGTTCAAAGCATCCCCACAAAACGGTCTTCTTAGCAACCTGCCCCAAAGGTCCTCCTCGTCTTCCACGTCAGCGACGACCTTCGGACCTTTGTACTATCAACTTGTGGTGAGAAAACACCTTGAAACATTTTTACTTGAAGTATAATTCTAATCTATATATAACATTGGAAGAAAAAAATTAATCAAAAAGACCCAACATCAACCCTTTGAAATGGGGTTATTTCTCTCGGATTCGAGGTAGCCCCCACAACCACAAGCCCAGCCATAACAAGGTTGTTTTGGCTGGGTTTGGCGCCATCCCCAACCCAATTGTCAAATTTCACCTTGGTTTCAATGATATGTATGTGCATATAATAATAGATCGTGTGCATTTGTGTTTTATCGTGATCCCGGGAAAAAAGAGTTCACTATTTCATGTGATGTGGATGATCACTCCCATTTATTTTCGATCTTCATATTATAAAATCTAAAACATTAAAAATCCAAGGATCCAAATCTCATTTCTTCATTTTATTTATTTTTTGGAAACTTAACAAGTTAATAACAATAAAAGAGTGTTTACCTTCGGTTAAATACATAGGCCTGGTCCATTAAGCAAGTGGATAAATTCTACCTGAAGAGCGAGGCCCAATAAGAATGGTACGCCTTGGCCCAATAGCCCCAAGGAATGCCAAGGAAGGAAAAACTTTATCAAGTCAATATGACAACTCATTTGCTACATGACCCATTACTCTTGGTTTGAATGAGTCAACCCCACTTAATTGGCCACTAATGAGGGAATTAAGGGCTACATTCATGGAGTTAGTTAATCTCATGAATCCACATTAATAGTCGAAAGTTATGGTGGCTATTATCTCCATTAACACCATAATGATTAGTGGTGGATGACAATGCAAAAAGAGGAGAATATAAATAACCAGTAACACAAAGGGAAGGATAGGGCAGATCACCATCAGAGGCTAAGTACAATACTACATTATTCATTCATCTTCTTCTCTCATTTCTCATTCTATGTTTCCACCATGATAAACTAACTTAAGTGTCAGAGGGGAATCGGTTGAGCCCCAACCCTGACCCCCTAACGATCTTCTTATGTTACAAGATAATGGGGATACCGTGAAGCTAGGCCAACATCCATCCGTGGAGTCCAATCCTAGCTCACCCTGACCCGGAGACTCTCATTCACGAGTCCCACTTCAACCGCTGATAAGGCTCCATCCGATGAGGGAGCCATCTTCAGCCCAAGTTACTGTTGAGCCAAAAATGGTTTTAACCGTTGGCGCCGTCTGTGGAAAAGTTCAAAGTCAACATCCCCGTCACTCTCTAGTATTGACGATGTTGACTCGCCCCACCAATAAAAGGCATTAAAGGCCAACTCTCGAGGAGACGTCGAAGGAAACTCTTTTCTTCTCTCCTCTTATTTTATTGAATTCATACTCCATTTCAGTTACAATTTCAATCGTAATTTTGGAATATTCTCCCAAAATATCCATACTACATATTGTCATTCATGGATTAGGGATTTGAAGAAGAAAATTAATACTAAGCCACTCTCTTTCTTTATGTGTAAACTGTGGAAACTCCACCCAGCTGATCCGCTTCTCCTAAGCACAATTTCCTCTTCCGACCGAGTGAAGCTCGAGCAAGCCCAGCCATGCTCCTGACGAGCTTACAAAATTCGCCACTGCCGAATGAAGCTCCGATCGGATCAGATCCAATGTGACGTTCTACTGAAATCGGTACGCTCGATTCTTCGAACACCCATATCCAACGTCAACTTCCTGTCAACGACCTTGCCATCTACTAACCTATCCAAGCTCCCGTCTCCATCTAAGCTCAGAAAACCTCACCCGACTCAAGATACAACATGTACAACAACTACTTGCTAACACAGAACCTCGGCACGATTTGGGTTTTGTTTCTTACTAGTCTCTTCTGTGATGACTGGACGGACAGGAGGTGTCAACCCCCAACTTATAATTGTTGACTCAGGCTTTGCCAATGGCTTTGCAAAGTTCTCAAGGGTTTCCTCGGTTTGTTTCTTCTTATCAATTTCTGTTAAAAGATCGAGCCTCATCTCGTGTGGTTCATCTTCAACATTTCGAAGTGATGACCTAGTGGTACTATCACTAGAGATATCTTGGAAGGTGTTACGACTAATATCAACGGGCCCGAATTACGACGGCCCACGGCCCGACCTCAAAGGAGAAGCCCACTAGAGAAGACGAGCCCGCCCGAAGGGGGCCCACGAATGGAGCGGGAGGCCCAGCCACCTCGCCCTCGGGTACACTCAACTGGCCCACATTCGGCCGGATTAACCGCCCCTCTAAATCCGCGACCCCATGATGGCCATTAACGGACCCGTTAATGAGCCACCCCACGACAACGCGCGAGTGGGAGGAGGCGGAGGCGGATCGTGGGGACGTGAGACGAGGCAAGACGTGGGGCAATCGCGGAAGACCCTATAAGGGGAAGGCCAGGACGACGGAGAGGAGGATCGAAACTCAGGTAACCCACACAGAGGTACTCCATCAACGACCTAGGCTTTCGCCACTCCATTTCCTCCCTCCCCCAAAACTCGCGCCGCCTGGGTTGACGTTCCAGCTTCCTCACAAGCCGGATCTCCCCCGCCGAGTATCCTTTCAGACCCTGATCTGACTTAGGCATCGGAGGGGCTTTGGCCGGTATCTAGGTCCGGCCTCCCTGACGAGTTTCTTCATCTGTCCAGAAAGAAGACATCCGAGGCGCCGAGGCTAACCCTCAGCGTCGATCGGCCATCACCGTCGCAGTCGCCAGGAGGACAACTGATCAAGCACCAACCCGCTCGCAAGGCGCCGAGACTACCCCTCGACGCGGATATGACCGAGGCCGAGCCCGACCCAGCCGAGGCCGAGCGCGACTCACCGAGCCGAGGCTTCCCCTCAGCTCTCCCACGCCGAGTATAAGCGGGCTCGGCGAACCCAAGGGACCCCCAAACCGGCCCCTTGACCACGTTGACCACACATCTGGCGGTCAACGAGCTGTGGTGAGAAAACACCCGTAAACATCTGGCGCCGTCTGTGGGAAGCGAACTAACACCCATGTCAAACTACCAAAATGGAACCCATCGGTAACGGCCTGGGGCACATGCCACCCATCCCGGAGGAGGGCGCATACCACTGCCCCGTCGAGAACCTGAACGGTCACGCTGCCGGGGAAACCAACGACGCCCTACTGGCCACGCAGGGGCAACTCCAAGCCTATGCGCAGGATACCAACACCAACATCCAAACATTGGCCGCGACGATTCAACAGCTTGTCAGCAGCACTCCCACCCCCGAAGGTGGGGGAGACGGGCTCATCACCAGGAAGGGGAATGTCGACCCCTTCGCTCCGCTGTGGTCACCGACCACGGAAAAAGAGTACAGAATATGGAAAGGAGGTTCACCAGGCTTGGCTCTTCCCCGGCACGATCTCCCACTCCCACATCAGTCAGAGAGGGAAATGGGGGGGGCTCGGAGCAGACGGGCGACGTCTCCAGGACGGCCTCGTCCGCGCGTCCGAGGTCAAACAAGCGTAGGCGGGATGATCGGCGATCAACGAAAGTCCGGTCTGAACGGAGTGGAGGCAGCCGACGAACCCACCACCAAGAGAGCCGGAAAGAATGTTCGCGCCGATCGAGCCCTGCGCCCAAGCCGGCGAAGACTCAAGAGGAGGTGAAGCTCCCACCAGCCCCCTCGCTGCAGCCGAACGGCAAGGAGGCGGGCGAAGGGGAGCGACCCGGGTGCATCAGCGGAGAACGATGCCCCCTGACCCGGAGGATAACTGAGGCACGAATACCCTCGAACTTCAAGGTGTCGACGCTGGAGAAGTACAACGGCGTTAGCGACACCGCGGATCATGTGATGGACTACGAGGCGGTCATGGCGTTCCAGGGAGCCGATGACACCCTGCTCTGCAGGGGCTTCTACTCCACCCTACGGGGGGCCGCCCGGACCTGGTACCTCAACCTGCCCGGTCGGTCGATAGACAACTTCGACGAGCTCACCCAACTGTTCTGCAAGCAATTTATGGCCGGGCGACAGGTAAAACCTGATTCGGAACATTTATTCAATGTGGTGCAGGGACTGGCCGAATCTCTGAGGCACTTCATGCGTCGCTTCAATATGGAGCACCGCGGTGAGAAGGAGCACCGCATCACGGAGGAGCATCGATCGGAGAAGAAGGCTAGAGGAAGACCACGGAGGGAAGAGCTCCGGCACTCCTCGGTGACCAACGTCCCGGACGTGATCCTAAAGCAAGCCCAGAAGGAGGGACACGTGGGCCGACCTCCCCGAAGAATGAGGAAAGGCGGGAGGGATGAAGAGAAATACTGTAAGTACCACAAGGACAACGGCCATGATACCGACGACTGTTGGCACCTAAAGAAATATATTGAGAAGCTTGTGAGCCGTGGGCACCTGAAGAACTCCGCCAACGACCCCGCCTCGGGAGAAGGAACGTCCAAACAGCAGGACATGGGAAAAGGGGTGAACGCGGTCCAGACAGTTGCGCGTATCATCGAGTGAGGAGATAGAAAGAAACAGCCGCCGATCCACCGGAGGAGGGCTACCCTGCCAGAACCTCCCCCGTGTCTTGCCACCTTTTCTTTTTCATTACTCCAAATGTATTGTCTCATAGAAATGAAGGCATACAATGCAAACTTTGTCACCTATCTTGAGCAGACAATTCAGGATGCGTAGGAGGACTCAACCAAGGCAACCGCGGTCCGACTGAAATGGACCAGCCCGAATCGCATCGGCCGTAAGCCGAAGGGCAACCCCCCCTCGCCACCGAGCGAATCTCCTCCGGCGGCCGAGGGGCAACCCCCCTCGCCACCGAGCGAATCTCCCCCGGAGGCCGAGGGGCAACTCCCCTCGCCACTGAGCGAATCTCCTCTGTCGGCCGTAAGCTGAGGGGCAACTCCCCTCGCCACCGAACGAATCTCCTTCGTCGGCCGTAAGCCGAGGGGCAACTCCCCTCGCCACCGAACGAACCTCTTTTGTAGGACGTAAGCCGAGGGGCAACTCCCCTCGCCACCAAACGAATCTCCTTCGTCGGTCGTAAGCCGAGGGGCAACTCCCCTCGCCACCGAACGAACCTCTTTTGTAGGACGTAAGCCGAGGGGCAACTCCCCTCGCCACCAAACGAATCTCCTTCGTCGGCCGTAAGCCGAGGGGCAACTCCCCTCGCCACCGAACGAACCTCTTTTGTAGGACGTAAACCGAGGGGCAACTCCCCTCGCCACCGAACGAATCTCCTTCGTCGGCCGTAAGCCGAGGGGCAACTCCCCTCGCCACCGAACGAACCTCTTTTGTAGGACGTAAGCCGAGGGACAACTCCCCTCGCCACCAAACGAATCTCCTTCGTCGGCCGTAAGCCGAGGGGCAACTCTCCTCGCCACCGAACGAACCTCTCTTGTAGGCCGTGAGTCGGGAGGCGACTCCTCTCGCCGCCGAATCTCCTTCGTCAACCGTAAACTGAGGGGTACCCACCCCCGCAGACGGAGCGAATCTTTCGCTTGCAAGGTTGGGGGCAACTCTCCCATCCGACGAGCGCAACGCCCAGTCGTGGGCCGAGGGGTGCTCACCCCCGCGGACCGAAAAAAGCACCCTCCCATAAGGCTGGGAAACTCCCTCAGCCGAGGGGCACAACCGTCGGCCGTAAGCCGAGGGGCAACTCCCCTCGCCACCGAACAGATCTCCTTCGCCGGTCACAAGCCGGGGGGGCTCACCTATGCGGACTGAATGAAGCACCCGCTCATGAGACTGGGGGCAACTCCCCCAGCCGAGGAGCACGACTGCCGGTCATAAGCCGAGGGGAACCTACCCCTACGGACTGAGCACACCGCCCGCGTGTAAGGCAGGAGGTAACTCCCCCTGCCGAGGAGCGCAACTGCCAATCCTGTGCCGAGGGGTACCTACACCCGCAGACTAAGCAGATCGCCCACGCCTAAGGCTGGGGGCAACTCCCCGGACGACAAACATGACCGCCGGCGGCAAGCCACGGGATGACCTCCCTCACGGGTCAAGTGACCTACTCGCTTGCCTGGATGAGGACAATAGCCCCGACAAACAGACTCGGCGGGAAGAACGACACACCGAGCCAGGCGAGCTCAGGACAACACCCCAAGGCGAGGGCGACGACGCCCGTCCGGCCTAGGAACAATAAAGGCCATTCCGAAAAAGAGACCCGTGGCACAAGAGGAACTAACTAGAAGAAATCATTTTCATTAATGGTATGGGTTACATATCGCTCAACAACGTCCTCACGAGCACAGCTGTTGACAACAAAATTTGTCACCCAAGAAAGGAGACGGGATACAAGGGCTTTACAAGGGTCCGGAGCGCAAGAGACAATGTCGCCAGGAGTCCGCAGCACCGTTGATGACAACAAAATTTGTCACCCAAGAAAGGGGACATCATACGAAGGCACTTCAGGGGTCCGGAGCACGAGAGATAGCGTCATCCGGTGCCTCGCCTTGCTCCGAGCCATGGGGATTGGCGTGTCCCGGAGGAGGGAGGATCGGCTCCCGAGCGAGCTCCGCGAACTGCCGAAACGACTCCCTGATGACCTCCACTATGCGAGGGGCGAGGAGGTCCTCGTAAGTCCCGAAGACTTCCTTCAGGACCGATGCAATCTTCGGCCCTATGGCCGTGTCGACGCCCTTCTCAGCTTCCTCGGCAAAGCGAAGCCTCCGACGCGGCTCGGCAAGCTGGCCCCAAAGATCCTTCCTCTCCTGTCGGAACTTCTCCTCCGCTTCTCGGCTCAAGTCATGGACATCCTCAAGCTTCCGCTTGAGATCATGCACTTGAGACTCGAGTTCGTCGGCACGACGGCGTTGCTGCCGAGCCTCCATACGGGCACCCTGAAGGGCTACGTCAGCTTCCCCGGCCCGGGCACGTTCCCGACTTAGAGAATCCTCGAGGCTTCTCAACTGGGTTGCCCGGCGCTGCGCCTCGAGAGCCATTGCGGTGGCCTGTACATAAAAGGGAGATGGATTATACCGAGGAGGACCGAAAGGCAAAACAATCATCCGAAAGGGGCAGGAATTCGAACCTGTTGGAGGTGACCGACCAGGGAATCCGACAATACGTCCACAGGGGACAACTCCAAAAAGGAACGGTCCCCCGAAGGGACGGCGTCTGCCGCCGGCCGGTCCACCAAGGCCAAATCAAGACCTAGAACCGAACCCCTGAGAGGATCGGCGAGGCCCGCTGAGGCGCTCGGCAGGACACGAACAGCCCCCGAGACCGAAGGGGCAGCCGAGGGGGTATCAGCGGCGTGGCCGGCGGCGGCGGTCGTCGCGACCGCCCTGCCGGGATCCGTCGGCGCGACGGCAGGGGTCGGAGAAGAGGCGCGCCCGCCATTCTTCCGCGACTTCTTCCCGATGGGGGCAGCGATCGCTGGGGGGAGCGCTTGCGACTCCCGCCCGCATACGGTCGAGGAGCCGATCCGGGATCCTCAACAGGGAGGGGGTCGCCTCCAGAGATTTCCCTTCCGGGGACACCAGATGCGACCCGTGGGGGTGACCTAGCCTCAATCCTTCCCAAAGGAGGCTCGGACCGGAGCAACTCTTCATCCACAGAGCGGCGAGGCGCCTGCCCGGAAGAGCTCCCGCGGCCATGGCGGGATCCCAGGCGAATAAGCTCGTCGACATCGTGGGTGAACTCACGGCCCGCCATTCCTGCAAGAGGAAGCGAAATCAGGGTGAGCCAGGGGTTAAACGGAAGGAAGAGAGACAACTAACCGGGGGACCACAGAGTGCGCTTAAGAAGCAGGTCATCCAGCAAATGCCAGACCGACCTCTCTTCGAGAGAAAGGGACGAGATGAGGCGGGCCGCGGCCCGCTCGGCCTCGGATAAGGGTGCCGCCCTGTCGGTGTGTTGCGAACTCCCCCAACCTGTCAAGATCACCGAGACCCGGGGGAAAACAACAAAAACGAAGCTAGAATCCCAATTTCTCGACCCAGGTGGCAAACCGAGAAGGCACACTCGACCCGCACGGCCACGGAGGTGCAGCCAGGATCCGAGGCCGACCGTCCGGATCCAGTAAAAGTAAAAGAGGAGTGGGAGAGATGGCTCCAAGCCGTGAGAGATGTGTTAACTTTTGTATAACAATAATTACGAAATCGTGACATCAAAATATGTCACATTTTTGTTCCCTTATACTTATGCCTTTACTAATGATAAATTAAACTATTTAACTCGATTGACTTTTCGGAGTGCATTCTTCCTTTTCTAAATCATATTTAGATATTAAATAACCCAACATAAATAAATAGCTATGCAAGCATCTCATGTTTCCAAACGTCTGAGAGTTGCAATCGTGAGTGTAGCTCAAGAAGTTGCTTGTCTCAAGATCCGGTTGGGATACTTGTCGAAGTGATGACCTAGCGGTACTATCACTAGAGATATCTTTGAAGGCATCATCTATCTCAGTTATAACAATATGTTCATAACAATTTATTCATACCAACTTATTTTATGCTGCACTGATGACTATTGTTCTTAAATAAGAGGAGTCCCAAGATCCGAGCCCCTCCAAGATCCTTCCAGTTGTGATCATCTCTGATCCAAGCACTACCGAGCTCCTTCTAGGAGAGCTTAATAATTTGTTGGATCGAGCTTCCGTCATCCAAGCGTCCAAGCTTGGAATCGAGCCCCGTCCGGGCTTGGGGTCATCCGACCGACTGGGCCTCCCTCGTACGAACGTTCAAGCTTGGACCTGAGTTTTAGACCAAAGTTTGGGTCATCCTTGCTTCGGATATTCGACCAAGCTTGGATATGAAGTCCAAGCTCCGAGCTTCCGAGAAACGACCAAACTTCGTCTGAATTTGACATAAGCACCCGAGCTTCGTCCGATCAACGTCTGTTCCAATCATCCAACTCCCGAACAGACCAAGCATGGGGAGCAACTCATTCGATTGCTCAACCTAGCGCCACAACAAGAAGCCAAACAAAATCAGTAGTTGAACAATTCATCCTGCCATTCAAAGGCCCCCAAAGCCATCGACTCCCCTCCGTCCGAGCTCGGAATTCTCCATATATGGCAAAGAAAATTGCAGGGAGCCCAACCCACAAACTTCTACTGAAGCAATGTTTTGGATTTGGAGATGAACCGATCAGGGTCATCTGGCTGGCGAGATGAGTTTTGAAACTTTTCATAATGAAATTATACATCTGTGGATATATGTTCCTGTGGCTTCAGGTTGGAAGGGGATTTAGTCGAGGGGGCCATCAGGGAAGTACCCGTAAATGAGCATCCGTAGCTCCTCCTTGCAAAGCCGCTGACAAGGGCTACCAAATCAACTTAGGCCCTAGATCTGGTGACATTCGACTGAACCAAGGCGATATTCGACCGTTGGCCCCACCCTCAATCAAGCTCGCCAGCCACCGACGACCTGTAACCGGTCGAGTTCGAGCCATCGAGCTGATGCCCGGCTGTCGAAGTTCCCGATCTAACCGAGTTCGACCCATCGAGCTGATGCCCGGCTGTCGAAGTTTCCGATCTGACCGAGATGACCCTTCGCGCTGTTATCCGACCATTTTTGTTGAAGTCGAACGACCTTCGAGCAAGGCTCAAGGACGCTCAAATCTCTCCTTTGATCGAGCGTGGGATCCCCAGGATCTATTTCCCATCCAGCGAGACTCTACAGATCCAGTTCTTCGGCTCTGACCAAACTTATGGAGCGGTGCTCCGACCAAGCTTGGGTCATCCGATCGATAAAGCTTCCGTCATCCAAGCACAATCAACCCTGCTTCCAGCTCACCTCTTCGACAATTAGAATTCGTTCAAGCTCGATGCCAAGAAATAAATTGCTCAAACTCTTCGATCAACTCTGCCCCAACTCTGAGAGGCAGTCCGAAGCTCGTTCTTTCCATGTTGTATGGATCGGATCTCGTTCCTCGTCCAAGACTCAGCAGCCGAGTTTTCTGCCTCCTCGAGTGCTGAGCGGTGGCATCGTCCAAGCAATCAAGGGACTTGATCTGAGATCGTGTTCGAGGGATTCAATCGAGGGACCAATTTGATCGGGTGACTCCGATCGAGAGACCCCGACCACTTCATTGAAGCTCAATCTGGGTCGCTATTGGCCTTGATCTGAGACACAGAGCTTCAATTGAGCTTCTAACTTCGTTTAGCTTTCTCAAAAAAAAATTTCCTCTCCAAATAAAAGAAATAAATGAACGCAGAAGCTGAGCGCCAGGCTCAAAGCAAGTTCGATGGGGCCGCCAAAATTTGAGGCATCATCTAACTTGACATATAGAACACCAATCGGAGTTTTCCTCAACCAAGCGGTCCTTTACCAGGATCGAGCTTTCCTCAACTCAGATCTCGACTGAACTCTCCCCAGATCAGACCCCTTCTCTGATCGAGCTCTCCTCAAATCGGAGCTATGCCATGATTCCAAGCTTCAAGCAACTACCACTGTGCAGTCGATAATGGTAACCTTAAGCACAAAGGTCAGGCGCAAGGTGGACTCCTGGTCAAAGATTGCGGTCTCACAAATGCCAGGGTGTGATGGTCATGTCAACCTGAAACTCCAAAGACCAGTTCCTGGAGCCCACAAACATCAAAACATGACTTCAATTATTGAGGTAAATTGTTCTCAAAAGCAAACTTGAAACCTGCGTGCTCACAACATGTTTGAGGGAATGCCTCATTGAAAATCTGAGCATGTCGGCTTCCCACTTCATTATTCGAGCCATCTACGATTCTAGCGTCGCATGGCCCCTTCAAGCAAGCAACAGCCGAGCTTATCGAACCCGGGTCTGTACCGTGGCAGTGTATTATTCTACCACCAGACCACTGGTGCTTTCCTTACCGAGCTAGGGAAGTTTCACTCGTTTCTGTTTCATTACTCAGTTGCTATTTGATTTACAGATGGGTGATATCTTTCCTAAATCTTTGGAAACTCTATTCCTAACTTTTTCTAATCAAATATTTGGTGATTTAGAAACGGAAAACGTCGTAACGGAGATTAACAGTTTTGCCTACTTCAATCTGGGAGCTTATGCCACCGTCACCGAGCTCAGATTGTCTTCCAAGACTGGACAGTGCAGAATTGATCCGGGTGAATGTTCAGTTGTTACAGGCTGACGTTTAACCCAAGTCCGACGAAACCCGACCGATCCAAACTTCATCCAAGCTCGACCTACGATTGAACTTGATTCCTATTGTCAAGGCAATTTGAGCTTCAAGCCTCCACAGTTGGGCTACCCACTCGAGCTTTGTTGAAGCCCGATCCTGGTATCGACCTAGATCAAAGCTTCGAGCAACAACTGAGTTTCTTCAGTCCCCGACTAAGTTTGGAAGAAAAAGACAGAGAACATTCTGCTCTCTTTTTCTTACAAATTCCCTTAAAATATTCACAATTTTCAACAATTTAATTTCTTTTGACAACTATCTGGAGCTTAATCGAAATGGATGTGGTCGTTTCATCCCAGGCATCATCCGAGCTTTGCCAAATCAAACAATCAAGAAGGGGGCATCATCGATCCGGCACAAATGACGCCGAGATTGCGCCAGTGCCTAGCACTGATATCCCCCGAGATGCATCGAATGTCGGATCGAGTTATAGGACAACGGCTTGATCGACGACCAAGCTCGAGCTCTTGACAAGTTCATGATGCTGAAGCATGCCCTTACTAAGAGGAGACTTGCAAAGCCGCTTGTGAGTTACTCTCACCATCACCAAGCTCGCTTTCCTGTTGAGGCACAACCGTGCTGAGCTGCTTCTCGAGCTCCAAGCTCCGAGGGGCCCACCTCCATACAGGCGTCTGAACTCCGTCCAAGATTCATCCAAGCTTCGAGATCGAAACCAGCTCGTCGAGTTCTTTTCAATGCTGATGATGCTAGCCATCTTCAGCCATGCAGGCTGGGAAACCATTACAGGTCGTTTCTTTCCATCCCTACTCCAATTACAACTTAAAATAACGGGATATTTTTCTAGCAAATCTTTGCTTTAAATATATTCTCTCCAGTCGGAGAGATGAATTTTGAACTTAGGGTCGCCGTAAAGGATGCTTCGTGGGTCAAATGTGACTCCATAAATGTAGCTCCGCATCGCTCATGATGTGTCCTCGCCAAGGCCACCTCCGCCTTGATTTTTGACATCAACTTCCACATCAACCAATCGGACAAAAGCAAACACCCGATGTGAAGATGACCAATCTTGGGTGAGAATGACCTATCCTGAGACGAGGATATTCCAGGCAGGATGACCAGATCCAACATTTTCATTGGCCGTAAGTCAAAGGGACCATGCCCATTGCAACAGAATGGCCTTCGTCGTCAGCTGTAAGCCGATGGACCATCCCCTTGCCACTGAATGAACCACCTCTTCGTCGGCCGTAAGGAAAAGGGCCACACCCCTCACTACCAAATGACTCACCTTCGTCATCAGTCGTAAGTCGAGGAGCCATGGCCCTCGCCACTGAGCTACCTTTATCGTCAGTTGTAAGTCGAGAGACCATCCCCTTGCCAATAAACAACCCACATTCGTAGTTGTACGTAAGCCAAGGGTCCGTAGCCCCTCGCAACCAAACGACTCTCGTCGTCAGCCGTAAGCCAATGGATTATCCCCTCGCCACTGAATGACGATCTTCGTCAGTCGTAAGCCGAGGGACCATCCCCTCGCCACTGAATGACCCACCTTTGTCGTCGGACGTAAGCCGATGGTCTGCAGCACCTTGCTACTGAACGACCCACTTGGTCGTCGGACGTAATCCGAGGATCTGCAGCCCCTCACTACCGAACGACTCACTCTCGTTGTCAACCATAAGCTGATGGACCATCCCCTCGCCACTGAACGACCCACCTTTGTCGTCGAACATAATCCGAGGGTCTGCAGCCCATCGCTATTGAACGACTCACCTTCATCATCTGCAACCCATACTTTCAATCAATGATGAGAAAACACCCCAAAACAAAAGCTACTTGAGTTTGGTATAGGGAGTGATTCCCTCATCTTTTTTCCAAAGGATATGATACATAGCTATCCTGGAGATGAGCTTTACTTAATGCACAGACAGCTCGTGAGCTCCTTGAACCTTGCAACTCGATGACTCACTCCCCATCTTGTCATCAAGTCTGATGGCCTAATTAAGATCATGAATCGATCTGAAGACATACTGCTTTCTCCCTGTCGACTCGTGGGGGACGATTCAGGCATGGAGCTCGACGAATTCGAACCTCCTCATGTGGACCCGAAAACGAATCAACGTGTTGCTGCGTTTGAACGCCACGTGGAGAGTCTTCTAGACCCCACCGTAGCATCCTTTGAATGGGGATCGGACCAGCTGGGAGGATCCGATCCGAAACTCCTCAAGGATGTCACTGGTCTGGATGGTGTCGCCGGTCCACTCAGAGGTCGTGGAGGAGCCGTCGGCGACGCTTTCGATCGTGACTGCATTGGACGGCTGGGATCGGTCTATTCACATCGAACGAGTCGAAGTCTTAATGGACTTTCTCCATAAATCTCCTTTTCAGGCCCATACATGCATAGTCATGGGCAGACTAAGCCGGCTTTCCACCCTCCACACGGGCAGCAATCCCCAAGAACTTTCTCCCTAATTTTTCCGCGGCAGTGTATTATTCTACCACCAGACCACTGGTGCTTTCCTTACCAAGCTAGGGAAGTTTCACTCGTTTCTGTTTCATTACTCACTTGCTATTTGATTTACAGATGGGTGATATCTTTCCTAAATCTTTGGAAACACTATTCCTAACTTTTTCTAATCAAATATTTGATGATTTAGAAACGGAAAACGTCCTAACTGAGATTAACAGTCCTACTTCAATCTGGGAGCTCATGCCACCGTCGCCGAGCTCCGATTGTCTTCCAAGACTGGACAGTGCAGAATTGCTCCGGGTGAATGTTCAATTGTTCCAGGCTGACGTTTGACCCAAGTCTGACGAAACCCGACCAATCCAAACTTCGTCCAAGCTCGACCAAAGATTGAACTTGTTTCCTATTGTCAAGGCAATTTGAGCTTCAAGCCTCCACAGTTGGGCTACCCGCCCATGATTTGTTGAAGCCCAATCATGGTATCGACCTAGATCAGAGCTTCGAGCAACAACTGACTTTCGTCGGTCCCCGACTAAGCTTGGAAGAAAAAGACAGAGAACATTCTGCTCTCTTTTTCTTACAAATTCCCTTAAAATATTCACAATTTTCCACAATTTAATTTCTTTTGACAACTATCAGGAGCTTAATCGAAATGGATGTGGTCGTTTCATCCCAGGCATCATCCGAGCTTTGCCAAATCAAACAATCAAGAAGAGGGCATCATCGATCTGGCACAAATGACGTCGAGATTGCGCAAGTGCTAGCACTGATATCCCCCAAGATGCATCGAATGTCGGATCGAGTTATCGGACAACGGTTTGAGCGACGACCAAGCTCGAGCTCATGACAAGTTCATGATGCTGCTGAAGCATGCCTTTACTAAGAGGAGACTTGCAAAGCCGCTTGTGAGTTACTCTCACCATCACCAAGCTCGCTTCCCTGTTGAGGCACAACTGTGCTGAGCCGCTTCTCGAGCTCCAAGCTCCAAGGGGCCCACCTCCGTACAGGCGTCTGAACTCCGTCCAAGATTCATCCAAGCTTCGAGATTGAAACCAGCTCGTCGAGTTCTTTTCAATGCTGATGATGCTAGCCATCTTCAGCCATGCAGGCTGGAAAACCATTACAGGTCGTTTCTTTCCGTCCCTACTCCAATTACAACTTAAAATAACGGGATATTTTTCTGGCAAATCTTTGCTTTAAATATTTTATCTCCCGTTGGATAGATGAATTTTGAACTTAGGGTCGCCTTAAAGGATGCTTCGTGGGTCAAATGCGACTCCATAAATGTAGCTCCGCATCGATCATGATGTGTCCTCGCCAAGGCCACCTCTGCCTTGATTTTTGACATCAACTTCCACATCAACCAATCGGACAAAAGCAAACACCCGATGTGAAGATGACCAATCTTGGGTGAGAATGACCTATCCTGAGACAAGGATATTCCAGGCAGGATGACCAGACCCAACATTGTCATCGGTCGTAAGTCGAAAGGACCTTGCCCATTGCAACCGAATGGACTTCGTCGTCAGCCGTAAGCCGAGGGACCATCCCCTCGCCACTGAACGAACCACCTCTTCGTCGGCTGTAAGGAAGGGAGCCACGCCCCTCACTACAAAATGACTCACCTTCGTCGTCAGCCATAAGTCGAGGAACCATGACCCTCGCCACTAAGCGACCTTCATCATCAGATGTAAGTCGAGAGATCATCCCCTTGCCACTAAACAACCCTGTTATTTTCAGTACGTAGGAATAATCAAATAAACACAAAGATTAAACACACATCAACACCAAGGTGACACAAGAAACTTGGTAACGCAGTTCGGTGCGCACACCTACATCTGCGGGGCCCCGCCCAGAAAATCAGAATACTCCACTAAAATAATCAATGAGTACAATCACTAATTATCACGATTCTATTAGGAGGAACAACCTCCCCCTCAATACTAACCGTGATGGGTGGTCTCTACCAACCCATGGAGTATTCTCGGCAAGCTCCCCTTGCCCGCAAGCTCCCCTTGCACAACCGACTAGATCAGCTCCCTTGATCATACACGCGTAGCCGTCGGCCTCCTCCCGGAGTACTTAAAAAAACTTTCGTCAAAAGTCATTATTACCATCAAGAGTCCACGCCCTCCTTTACTTCGCTAACCCCTCGAAGAAGTTAAGCTGTTGACAACAACTCCACCAACCGAATCACCGAGGATAGGCGGAAACATATGCAGCGCAGCCAAGCAAGATAAAGCCGTTAATGAGGAAATCTCAGTCGACAATCAAAACTGAAAAACAACCAAGTGTCATTAACCATCCTTCAACAGCTTCAACAATAATCCCCTAATCCCGCACTGTAGAAGAAGATCTGATTCTGATCAACAAACTCGATGACATCTTATCTCCAAAAACAATAGTTCAGTCACCAAGAGGTCTTATCTTCAATAGACGCAAATCAAATAGCTGCAGGGAAGATTTGCCGAATCTGATCTCAAATGTTGAACAATAAGTTCAACATTTCATATGACATTTTGTACAACATTTCATAAACACTCATTTGATAGTGGATCTTTCATACCACGGTTGTGGATGATCCTTTCATTCACCTTTGTCAACAAATTTTATGCATACCTGCATTCAACCGAATATCTGGAGAAGATCTAAACAATAATGCAAGATCTGAAAACATTCATATATAGAATCTTCAACCGCACATATCTTCAACCGCACATACCATTCAGTAATGAAACCAACCAGATTTTGTAACCACTATATCCGGGTAAATAACTTCCTCTTTAATGCTAAATATCCACCAATATTTCTAGGATCACTTCGGGTACGAAATCTCATATTCAAGGAACCACCGAATCTATTTTGGTTAAGAAGATTAAAACAAATCTCATGTTGATATTTTGCCCATAGAATAAGGTTTTATTTCTGTTAAATAAAACCAATAAATCTCAGCAAATATTTCCTCCCATCAATTTAGGAACTAACCAGATTCCCAAATATTCTCAACAAACCTCCATCAATTAAGGAACTAATTCGGGTAAGAAGGAGTATAAAAATCTCACCAATATCTGGAATCAATCAAATCAGGAACCTCCGATATTCTAGGCTACAAATCAGATCTGAGATCACCACGACAGATTGTAGACCAAAACAGCGTTACTGTATAGGAACAATTATTCCAGATCCCGAATGTTGAACATAATGTTGCAACATAATGTTCAACATTTTGCTCAAACTGCTCAAAAACAATCCAGATTCCACAAACTGAGCTCTCCAGATATAGTGCCACTAATACCAACAAATATCAGCAGAAATTCAATCAATGATAAGAAAGTAATCCAAGGGTACGCAGCCCATCGCTGTCGAACGACTCACCTTCATCATCTGCAACCCATACTTTCAATCAATGATAAGAAAACACCCCAAAACAAAAGCTACTTGAGTTTGGTATAAGAAGTGATTACTTAGCTCGTAGCTTCGGCTTCTTCCACTGTCATGGTATAAGCTTGGTGTCTCTGGGGCGCCTGTTGTGGAGTCTGCTGGTATACTTGCTGCTGAGGAGGGAGTAGTTGACGTTGCTGAGCAGATGATCGTGGTCGCTTCCGTTGTGGAACTCGAACTTCTGGTGGTCGAAAATTCGAACGCTACTCTCCGTAGCCAGAGTTCAACCGTAGAAAGATTCTAAGAAGGTCAATCGAAAGGTCATCAAGCTAAAAGAAGGGTGATAGTGATGAAGATCGATGACGCTACATAATCATGATTCACATCCTTACGGTCCAGCGAACACGGTCAGGGAAGTGACTAAGCTAGGATCACTTATGCCCAGTCTAGCCAGGTCGATCCACAGACTTTAGCCAAGCACATTGACCGGTATCATGGTCCATTGAAGGAAGATTATCATTCATACGAGTGCCACCGATACAAAAGATTTTTTTTATTAATAACTAACTAATCCAATCAAAATTTAGGTTTTTTTTATTAAGGCCAGACAGGTCAGCTCCATTGGGGCTCTTCGAAGTGTTCCCGTCCATCTTTCGAGTGTCAAACCTGCATTCAAGAAAAATGTCAGCTTAGTCGAGTATCGTATACGCTACATCCTGGTTTCACTATACTGTTCACGAGGTATTTTGCACGGACCTGCGTGGGCCGCCAAACCTGTAACGAC
Organism: Scilla litardierei; assembly: GCA_030789695.1. Lineage (NCBI taxonomy): Eukaryota > Viridiplantae > Streptophyta > Magnoliopsida > Asparagales > Asparagaceae > Scilla > Scilla litardierei. The sequence continues at coordinate 500,929,661 of CM061142.1, read as the reverse complement.
CCGCTCTCGGGGGCCCGTTACTTATTTGGTTTATTCGCAGGTTCCGCAGTTTACCAGTGAAATCAGCATAGCCACAACTCAGAGATGTACCACAATACTCAAACCAGCTTTCAGAGATTATTACAGTCCAATTTAAAGTACAACAACCAGCACTCTCCCTCACAAATACATGAAGGAAGTGCTGAAAAGAAGTGCGGAAAAGTAAATACACTGTACAATACACACACCAACAGAAAAGTAGCTAAAACTCTGCAGCCTCTGGGTCAATGTGGGCTCCACGAACTCTGGGGCAATCTCCTCGATCAAGTCTTCATCTGCCGGTGCCATAAATGGAACCGAAGGTAAGTCACAACAATTCTAGCGATAGAAAAAAGAGGAGTGCACAAATATGGAGCAGTCTATAGTAAACAAGTGCGGAAAGTAAAGTAGAGACAGACAAGCATGCAAGTGCGATAAGTAAAGTACATCTAGTCAAGCATGCAAGGGTGACAGGTAAAGTAAAGGTGACCGAGCAAGACAATAGTAATAACCATGACGATAGCAATGACAATAGCAATAATGAGAGTAATTGTGCCTATTCTAGTTTGTGACTTATAACGGGAAGTACAGTGAGCAACCAAGAGGCCAACTCTTGCCGCGGGTGCTACCCGGGCGAACCAATTCTCTGAGTACTGTGCAATAAACTATGATCTGTGATCTGTGATGGTTGTCACCGGCACTGTTATGGGTTGCTAGAACCCGCACGGTGACAACAAAGTCTGGACTAGTCGCTCCCGCACTTCCGCAATTATAAGTTACCCCAAAACCCAGTGTCTGTGCAGGTTACCGTACTTTGCAATTTTACCAGTCATTTACTGTTCTTACATTTCCAATTACAATCTTTCTGTCAAACAATGTCAATAATCTGTTCAGGTCAATAACTGTTCCGAGACTAGGTGTCAAGTCATATGTTCATACGAGTACACTATCTATATTTCTAAGGGTAGAATTTACTGTGACTTACAATCTTCGAGGTGGTGGTAGTGATCTAGGACTGGATCTAGTGTCGATGCACGAGATTTGCTACCTGTAAACACAAGAGATAACTAGTTAGAGAATACCATATTTTCTTATCTATTTAAGTTGAGTGTCTGATTTTAAAACTGGTTAAAACGGCGATGAAAAGGGTCCTAAATTTTTATATAGACTATATATATTAAAAATAGTTTTACTGCAAGAGGGAATATTTTTCTGACGTCTATAGTAATTTTTTATAATTTTTAGAATCTCAAAACTAGCTTTAAAACCTGATTTATTTAAGTGGCGCGTATCTTTCGTAATTTGTTCCGGGAGCAATCCTAGTCGGAATTACTCGAATGAACAGTCAAAATGACCGTCTCGAAGTTTACTTTCAAATATAATTTTATCACATATTATTGTGAGTGAAAACATCGAGTTACGATTTTTCGAAAGATTTATACGTATTTACTTTTTAGGTTCAAAAATTTATTCTGGAAAAAGTAGGCGTCTGATCGCAGTGCGACCAGCGCCATTGGGTCCGGAATGTTGTTTCTGATTTTCTAGACCTATCCACACATTTTTCTGGCCCCTGTATAATTACTTATAGATTTATAACTGTTAAACTCTATTAATAATTAATTAATAAATATAAAAATACGAAAATATTTCGTAATTACGGAAATGCCACTGAGGCACTTATACCCTGTTTCGTTCGAGCGCCGCATGGGGGGGCTTTTGCTGTCGACGACGGCGGCGAGACACGGCGGCTTCGAGGGCGGAGGCGACGGTCGGAGCTAGGCGATGGGGAGGCGGGGACAGCGGCGGGCACGGCGGCGGAAGGCGGAGGCGAATGCGGCGGCCTGGCGGATCCGTGGCTCGGCGTCGCAGCTTGGAGGTGGGGGCGGCGAAGGAGACGGCGGCGACGGGGCGCTGTCGGCGGCGGGGGATGCTCGGGGAGATGGCAGCGGCGACGACGGCTTCGACCCGACGGGTGGCGGCGGCTCAGATCGGGGCTGCGGGATCTGGGCGGGGGGTACACAGGCGACGGGGGCGGATCCGGCTCGGGGGAGGGCGGCTCCGGCGATCGAGGCGGGGTCCGGGCACGGCGGCGGCGGCGTGCAGAGGGAAGCGGGCAGCAGCGGGGCGGACTTGGTCGGGGCGATCTCGGCCGATGCGGCGGCGGCGGGCGCCTGCGCCGGCGGCTTCGAGTCGCGGATCGGAGGTGCTTCCAGGGCGGTCGTCGGAGCAGTGGACGGGACTCGGGGGTGGCCGGTGGTGAGGAGCTGCGGCGTTCGATGTTGCTGCGGTGAAGACGTCGGCGTCAGGCGGCGGGCGACGATCCAGGCTGCCGGAGACGAGAGTGGGAGCGAGAGTGATAGAGAGGGAGATAGATTTGAGAGGGAGAGCGGGAGAGAGACGCGGGGAAAGGGGAGAGCGAAACTGTGTGTGCCTTAGAATGAGAGATGGAGATGGGTTCATTTGCTTCTTCTGTGAACGAGGAACATGGGGAATATATAGGGTTAGAGGGAAAATAATGTAATAAATAAATAAATGATAATAACAATAACTTATGGCATTAAAAATGTTGGATCTGAGCTAAAAAGAGAGGCGGGTTAATGTGGGTAGTTACGGAAATTATTAGGGGTAGATCTAGGGTTAAAAGTAATAGTAAAGATAGGTAGTAAAGGTGATAAGTCATTAGTGGATGTAATTAGTAAAACCGGATGAATACAAACCTGTTTTTACAAAGGACTTCGAAAAATTACGAAAACATACCCACGGGATCGTATCGACGCGAGGATCGCGAATACAAGATCCGTTCTGGGATTTGAGCTACGGAAATACTAGTTTTTGGCCAAAACATTTAGAAAGTGGGTTTGCGGGTTCTATGTTGAAATGATGTCTGAAAATTACGAAATTAATGTGAGAAGCCCTAAATGATAATAGGATGTTACTGTAGAAGTTTGAAAACGTTTTGAATACGTTTGAATAGAAAATAAATTCGTCGAATCAAAACGATAATTTTGGAAGATGAATTTTAACAGGAATGTTTTGGGCATTTGCGGAAATTTGAAATTGCTGAAATACAATATAATAAGTCTAGTGCTCTAAAATATTTTTAAAAGAATTTTTTTTGAAATCAGTTTTGATATACAACTCCTAACTAACCATTATAAAGAAGATTTAGAATAAAAATACGTTAAGTACGTATTTGAAGTGTTTGAAAAATACATGCCGTTACATTCTACCCTCCTTAAAATAATTCCGTCCTCGGAATTTAGAAGATCGGTAATCGCCTAAGCAATTCAAACGATCGACCGTAAGGTTTGACGAACGACCACGACATAGGAAAATAAGTTGTTAATAGCATGAAATAAAACGTGATATCACATCATTAAGAAAACAAAAGACGAATACATGAATACATACTATTACCATAGTTTCCGTAACTAGTCCCGACCAGTATCATCATAATAATTATTTTGACTTTTCAAGTCGTCAAGGATTAATATGGCATTACATGAAAATGATAATTATTATAATAACATCTGTTCGAACTTGGTACCTGAGGTGATAAGTCAGTAGCAAGCTTTATTTAATAACATAAAGTTTAAAACTAGAAGTCATGCCATTAATGCATACTGGGTCCTAACCAAGTAAATCATCGACATAGCATACAAAAACGTGATGACTAATCCAAATGCATGCAAGCGGTCACAACTTAACCAGCCGAACACAAATGACTTCATCTGCCACGCTACCAAATTACAAGTCAATATCCAGATTGACACGTAAAGGCAAATGTAAGGCCAATTCTCGCGGGTCAAGATCATTGCTACCACTTCTTCCAGCAGTTTCCATAACATCCAACAAGAAACCAACATCCTAGCCGTCTCCAAAATCCGAGCACAATACGGACATCCAAAATCAAAACCTAAGGCCAAAAGCAAGCCTATAATTGTCGACAATAATACTAGATGCCAACACCAATGGTCGATATCTACTGCCATCACCATCATCCCTAAGCAGTTCAACGACCAAAAAGTTATGAATCCACAAACACGAAGGGGCAGCCCTAAGAGGGAATCGAAGCTGGGCAGTTCAAGGGGGAAGAACCAGAAAAAGGAGCTCCCAAGAATACCAAGAGCGGCGGGTTCCCAATATCCCGACCACACGGCAATAGCGAGGGCGACGGCGAAGGCTGTCGCTAAGCCAAGCAATCCCCAGAGTCGTTGATGGGCCATCGGCGGCTGTCGATCTGCGGCGGCGAGGGCTGCGACTGGATGTCGATCCATGGCGGCGAGGCGCGACGGCTGCGACTGCGAGACGTGGCGGGGGTCTCCGGGATGGGGTGAAGCTTCGGGTGAGAGAGGCGAGGTGGATGTGAGTTGGGGCGAAGGGGGAGCCGTGGGAATGACTTGGTGAGGAAGGAGAGGGGGGTTTTAAGAAGGGGAAAAAAGTGAGGGTTTGAAAAGGCGCGCCGAAAGTAGGCAATAGGGTAGGGTAGGGTTAGGCGGGAACGGAGCTCGAGGCGAGGAAGATGACAAAATAAATAATGAGGGGAGGTGGTAGGCGGGAAAGAATTCAAACACGTGAAAAAATCGGGTACAAGATGAAAGTATGGTCTAGAAGAGAAACACGAGCTCAAGAAGGATGCAAAAACGCAACAGCCTAAATGTTGGGTCTGGCTCGATACTCCACTGGTCCTTCTGATCGGCTTTTGCTGAGGAACATGAACTTTAGATGATTGGGTATATCGATTTCTACCCTCCTTTGACGACAGTCAATGGTGGCATGAAATAATCTCAACCAGTCCATCCCAAGAAGTCGGCAAAGAGATCTTGTCTACAAATCACAACAGATCATTGGAGGCATCCGCTAGCTACCGGTAGTGAACCGCCAGCGGTCTCGACCTTCCAACGGGAGTCAGAGGTTCAACAGGGATAGCATGTGTTTGAACGAAACGACTGGCCAAGAAGCAATGTGTAGCTCCTGAGTCGAACAGTGTGAGGGCAGGTTTACCGGCTATTAAGACGGTACCTACCGTGATGAGAATCAAGTCTAAGCTTACGATTTCTAAATATTAGAGTATGTAGCTTAGTGAAAAATCACATACCTGTGATTACTTAGCTCGTAGCTTCGGCTTCTTCCACTGTCATGGTATAAGCTTGGTGTCTCTGGGGCGCCTGTTGTGGAGTCTGCTGGTATACTTGCTGCTGAGGAGGGAGTAGTTGACGTTGCTGAGCAGATGATCGTGGTCGCTTCCGTTGTGGAACTCGAACTTCTGGTGGTCGAAAATTCGAACGCTACTCTCCGTAGCCAGAGTTCAACCGTAGAAAGATTCTAAGAAGGTCAATCGAAAGGTCATCAAGCTAAAAGAAGGGTGATAGTGATGAAGATCGATGACGCTACATAATCATGATTCACATCCTTACGGTCCAGCGGACACGGTCAGGGAAGTGACTAAGCTAGGATCACTTATGCCCAGTCTAGCCAGGTCGATCCACAGACTTTAGCCAAGCACATTGACCGGTATCATGGTCCATTGAAGGAAGATTATCATTCATACGAGTGCCACCGATACAAAAGATTTTTTTTATTAATAACTAACTAATCCAATCAAAATTTAGGTTTTTTTTATTAAGGCCAGACAGGTCAGCTCCATTGGGGCTCTTCGAAGTGTTCCCGTCCATCTTTCGAGTGTCAAACCTGCATTCAAGAAAAATGTCAGCTTAGTCGAGTATCGTATACGCTACATCCTGGTTTCACTATACTGTTCACGAGGTATTTTGCACGGACCTGCGTGGGCCGCCAAACCTGTAACGACCCGCTCTCGGGGGCCCGTTACTTATTTGGTTTATTCGCAGGTTTCGCAGTTTACCAGTGAAATCAGCATAGCCACAACTCAGAGATGTACCACAATACTCAAACCAGCTTTCAGAGATTATTACAGTCCAATTTAAAGTACAACAACCAGCACTCTCTCTCACAAATACATGAAGGAAGTGCTGAAAAGAAGTGCGGAAAAGTAAATACACTGTACAACACACACACCAACAGAAAAGTAGCTAAAACTCTGCAGCCTCTGGGTCAATGTGGGCTCCACGAACTCTGGGGCAATCTCCTCGATCAAGTCTTCATCTGCCGGTGCCATAAATGGAACCGAAGGTAAGTCACAACAATTCTAGCGATAGAAAAAAGAGGAGTGCACAAATATGGAGCAGTCTATAGTAAACAAGTGCGGAAAGTAAAGTAGAGACAGACAAGCATGCAAGTGCGATAAGTAAAGTACATCTAGTCAAGCATGCAAGGGTGACAGGTAAAGTAAAGGTGACCGAGCAAGACAATAGTAATAACCATGACGATAGCAATGACAATAGCAATAATGAGAGTAATTGTGCCTATTCTAGTTTGTGACTTATAACGGGAAGTACAGTGAGCAACCAAGAGGCCAACTCTTGCCGCGGGTGCTACCCGGGCGAACCAATTCTCTGAGTACTGTGCAATAAACTGTGATCTGTGATCTGTGATGGTTGTCACCGGCACTGTTATGGGTTGCTAGAACCCGCACGGTGACAACAAAGTCTGGACTAGTCGCTCCCGCACTTCCGCAATTATAAGTTACCCCAAAACCCAGTGTCTGTGCAGGTTACCGTACTTTGCAATTTTACCAGTCATTTACTGTTCTTACATTTCCAATTACAATCTTTCTGTCAAACAATGTCAATAATCTGTTCAGGTCAATAACTGTTCCGAGACTAGGTGTCAAGTCCTATGTTCATACGAGTACACTATCTATATTTCTAAGGGTAGAATTTACTGTGACTTATAATCTTCGAGGTGGTGGTAGTGATCCAGGACTGGATCTAGTGTCGATGCACGAGATTTGCTACCTGTAAACACAAGAGATAACTAGTTAGAGAATACCATATTTTCTTATCTATTTAAGTTGAGTGTCTGATTTTAAAACTGGTTAAAACGGCGATGAAAAGGGTCCTAAATTTTTATATAGACTATATATATTAAAAATAGTTTTACTGCAAGAGGGAATATTTTTCTGACGTCTATAGTAATTTTTTATAATTTTTAGAATCTCAAAACTAGCTTTAAAACCTGATTTATTTAAGTGGCGCGTATCTTTCGTAATTTGTTCCGGGAGCAATCTTAGTCGGAATTACTCGAATGAACAGTCAAAATGACCGTCTCGAAGTTTACTTTCAAATATAATTTTATCACATATTATTGTGAGTGAAAACATCGAGTTACGATTTTTCGAAAGATTTATACGTATTTACTTTTTAGGTTCAAAAATTTATTCTGGAAAAAGTAGGCGTCTGATCGCAGTGCGACCAGCGCCATTGGGTCCGGAATGTTGTTTCTGATTTTCTAGACCTATCCACACATTTTTCTGGCCCCTGTATAATTACTTATAGATTTATAACTATTAAACTCTATTAATAATTAATTAATAAATATAAAAATACGAAAATATTTCGTAATTACGGAAATGCCACTAAGGCACTTATACCCTGTTTCGTTCGAGCGCCGCATGGGGGGGGGCTTTTGCTGTCGACGACGGCGGCGAGACACGGCGGCTTCGAGGGCGGAGGCGGCGGTCGGAGCTAGGCGATGGGGAGGCGGGGACAGCGGCGGGCACGGCGGCGGAAGGCGGAGGCGAAGGCGGCGGCCTGGCGGATCCGTGGCTCGGCGTCGCAGCTTGGAGGTGGGGGCGGCGAAGGAGACGGCGGCGACGGGGCGCTGTCGGCGGCGAGGGATGCTCGGGGAGATGGCAGCGGCGACGACGGCTTCGACCCGACGGGTGGCGGCGGCTCAGATCGGGGCTGCGGGATCTGGGCGAGGGGTACACAGGTGACGGGGGCGGATCCGGCTCGGGGGAGGGCGGCTCCGGCGATCGAGGCGGGGTCCGGGCACGGCGGCGGCGGCGTGCAGAGGGAAGCGGGCGGCAGCGGGGCGGACTTGGTCGGGGCGATCTCGGCCGATGCGGCGGCGGCGGGCGCCTGCGCCGGCGGCTTCGAGTCGCGGATCGGAGGTGCTTCCAGGGCGGTCGTCGGAGCAGTGGACGGGACTCGGGGGTGGCCGGTGGTGAGGAGCTGCGGCGTTCGATGTTGCTGCGGTGAAGACGTCGGCGTCAGGCGGCGGGCGACGATCCAGGCTGCCGGAGACGAGAGTGGGAGCGAGAGTGATAGAGAGGGAGATAGATTTGAGAGGGAGAGCGGGAGAGAGACGCGGGGAAAGGGGAGAGCGAAACTGTGTGTGCCTTAGAATGAGAGATGGAGATGGGTTCATTTGCTTCTTCTGTGAACGAGGAACATGGGGAATATATAGGGTTAGAGGGAAAATAATGTAATAAATAAATAAATGATAATAACAATAACTTATGGCATTAAAAATGTTGGATCTGAGCTAAAAAGAGAGGCGGGTTAATGTGGGTAGTTACGGAAATTATTAGGGGTAGATCTAGGGTTAAAAGTAATAGTAAAGATAGGTAGTAAAGGTGATAAGTCATTAGTGAATGTAATTAGTAAAACCGGATGAATACAAACCTGTTTTTACAAAGGACTTCGAAAAATTACGAAAACATACCCACGGGATCGTATCGACGCGAGGATCGCGAATACAAGATCCGTTCTGGGATTTGAGCTACGGAAATACTAGTTTTTGGCCAAAACATTTAGAAAGCGGGTTTGCGGGTTCTATGTTGAAATGATGTCTGAAAATTACGAAATTAATGTGGGAAGCCCTAAATGATAATAGGATGTTACTGTAGAAGTTTGAAAACGTTTTGAATACGTTTGAATAGAAAATAAATTCGTCGAATCAAAACGATAATTTTGGAAGATGAATTTTAACAGGAATGTTTTGGGCATTTGCGGAAATTTGAAATTGCTGAAATACAATATAATAAGTCTAGTGCTCTAAAATATTTTTAAAAGAATTTTTTTTTTGAAATCAGTTTTGATATACAACTCCTAACTAACCATTATAAAGAAGATTTAGAATAAAAATACGTTAAGTACGTATTTGAAGTGTTTGAAAAATACATGCCGTTACAGGATATGATACATAGCTATCCTGGAGATGAGCTTTACTTAATGCACAGACAGCTCGTGAGCTCCTTGAACCTTACAACTCGATGACTCACACCCCATCTTGTCATCGTCTGATGGCCTAATTAAGATCATGAATCGATCTGAAGACATACTGCTTTCTCCCTGTCGACTCGTGGGGGACGATGCAGGCATGGAGCTCGACGAATTCGAACCTCCTTATGTGGACCCGAACAAGAATCGACGTGTTGCTGCGTTTGAACGCCACGTGGAGAGTCTTCTAGACCCCACCATGGCATCCTTTGAATGGGGATCGGACAAGCTGGGAGGATCCGATCCAAAACTCCTCAAGGATGTCACTGGTCTGGAGGGTGTCGCCGGTCCACTCAGAGGTCGTGGAGGAGCCGTCGGCGACGCTTTCAATCGTGACTGCATTGGACGGCTGGGATCGGTCTATTCACATCGAACGAGTCGAAGTCTTGATGGACTTTCTCCATAAATCTCCTTTTCAGGCCCATACATGCCTAGTCATGGGCAGATTAAGCCGGCTTTCCACCCTCCACACGGGCAGCAATACCCAAGAACTCTCTCCCTAATTTTTCCACAAGCTGAGTACTGGTGATTTCAAGGCTTAGCTTCTTTTGGATGATGTCATAGAAGCCACAGGTCGAGGTAATGTTCACCTTTATAGATCCCTTTTCAGATTGGAATCGGGCCAGACATCTGAATATGGCTATCTCATCTTCCAAGGTCTAGATCCGCTGGAAGGCAGTAGCCTTGCCGTTGGCTTTGTCTTCCTCGATGGTGACATTGGCCATGGGCTTGGAGCTGATGGGAGTAAAGATCTTGGCCACCTCGAATTCGAAAATGGGAGCTCGACAGGTGTAGCCTAGCAGGGAGCAGCTCGGCCTCCATTCCTCGATCTTGTTGTAGACACCCCTGCAATCTCCCCACCCTCTTTGCATCCATACACTCCTCTTCTCCACTGGTGCCGCCACTGCGTCCCCTTTGTCTTCGGTCTCTCCTTCCGCTCCTAGATCGCTCCATCACGACCAGAACGCAGCAATCTTACTTGTAAGAGATCACTAAGATATCTGATGAATTATCAATCAGGACTTTCCTTTGAATCTCCGGCGAGTACCACATCTTTTTTGGTCGAACCAACGAGATCGAGATCTGTTGAGGGGAGACTCTAATTTTTTGGGCGATTAGTGATGGGAACTTACTGAAATCGAAGGCGGGGTGACGGCGACGGAGCTATCGCTACTGAAGAAGACACCAGGGAAGGATGCAAAGGAAAGTTGAATCGTTTGGGGGATCTCTAGATGGAGTCAGGTAGGGCTCCGACGTTCGATTTGTTGGGGAGAAATTGCATTGGAAAATTTTGTAGAAATTTTGTAGGGTTGTCAGCAAGAATATGTGCTCTGATTTCTTATGGGCAAAGCTATGGCCTCGCGGCTCTCTTCGCTTTCACCTCTTCTATTTGTCTTGAAAGGGAGGCTAGAATTTGATTACTGGAACGAGTGATGGTTGGTGTGGTTGACGGTGTGGATGTTGACTCGTTTCCACAGATGGCGTCAGTTGTTTTGGGATGTTTTCTCATCACATATTGGTAGTTGGGTAGTCCGAAGGTCGTTGTTGACGTGGGTGACGAGGGTGACCTTTGGGATTAGTCGTCCGAGCAGGCTCTGATGTGAGGATGCTCGGGGCCGAGTAGTGGGTCACTGAAGTGGGCTTCGGCCAGACGATATCTCCCGCGATTTGCAAGCCAGAAAACTCGTCAGGGTGTCGAGTCTGGGGATTGATCAAATCACCTCTGATGCTTAGGTCAGTGTATGACTCAAAAGTGGCTCGGTGGGGCTAGATCCGACACATTGGGCGGCCATCTGCTAGTTCTCCAACCGAGCTAAAGTGACCATTAGGGCTCAAAATCGACGTCCGGCCTAAGTCGGGCGGACGATGAAAGTAAATAAAGTAGCAAAAAGTACAACTTAAAACCATTTTAAGTAACGCCCTAAAGAAATTAAACCCTAGCCAGTATCTCTACTATCCCGGAGTTGGGTCTGACCAACCCCTAAAAATATATCTATAAAAATTGACTGCAATTAAAATGCATGAATATTAAACTACTAACCTTTGCCTCGCACGTTAGCAAGGAGCAGAATCCCATGAACCAATGCCCTGCGTTGGGGCTAAGCCGCTTCTCCCAGGCCAAACCATGTCCTGAGGCGAGTAATCCTCTTGTTGCCAAGCTAACCAGTGCTCTAGAAAGTGTCACTTTGAGTGGATCCTCTGTTAAGACTTCGATCGAAATCTGAACTCCTTTATAGCTTTGCTAGAGACCGATTAGGATCGATGGAATAATTATTTGTGCTTATTCCATCTAGGTGTGCTTTTAACTTGTGAGAGCTCTATTGATCCAAGGCTTAGTGCAAGTTTCAAGGAAGAGAGCTAGCCCCTATTTATATATGGAGCTGACCCCTCCTCTTCTCTCCATTTCCGATGTGGGAATACTTTATTAGAGGAGAAAATCAATTTTAAGTTTACCTTCCACGAAGGGCAAACTTTAACACATTTTTCTTCACTCACCATTTAACTCCAAAAGAGAGATCATATATCAAATCGAAGAGCACTGAACGGTGAACATATAGAAACAAACAGAGCTCAATTCCGACTTCGTTTGACCCCTCAAACAGAGCCCCAAAGATCGCCAAAATCTGTACGAAATTGTGCGTAATTTCAATCTGCATTGCACAGTACCATCGGCCACCCAGTTGGGCCCACCTGTGGGGTAGGCACGCCTACCTGGCGGGCCCGCCTACCTGGGGGGTTGGGCACTTGCCCGCTCGAGCGGGTTCTGCCTGCTTGGGCTGGGCAATCGGGACCATAGCCTGGGCTTTTCCAGGCTGCAGGGCAAGCCCAGGCCGCAGCCGCCTGGGCTTGCTGCCCTTATTTTGTGCAGTTTTTTTTACTTTTGTTTTGTTATTCTTCAGCTCTACTGGCCTGGACCAAAACAAATGGGTTTGGACATTCCTTGAGTCCTGATTGGGCTTTGTTCTAAACCTTTTATTACAAAATATATTCGTAAAAATTTTACGATATATTTTATTCCTTTTGCATCATATGCAATAATCCCACATCATTATTCTAAAGCTTATATCACAAACTATTTGCGACCTAATAAATTCCCATATATCATATGTATTATCTCCCTTAAGTCTTCCTATTACTTGACGTAGGTCACACTCTGTGTGAGACCCTGTAGCCTGACCCTACTATAGGTAGGGCTCGAAACCCTAGACAACAGTGAGTGTCGTCCCTGTTTCGGTATTGTCGGAACTACCTTGAAAGTGTCCGTGATGAATACTGTAGTTTTAGTCCCATCGTCATAACTATGTCGCTTAGTCAAGCCTAGGGTATGGTCAATTGTCAACACTAATAGCTTGAAACCGGTTAGTCTCCATTGGTCTTCAGTCCAATAATATTGGACTTCTTTCAACATACTCTAGCCAGAGTTTTTACTAAAGACTGAATTAACACATGCGACACTAACTCCGTATAAACAGAGAGATGAATTCTTTCTTGGTCATTACTCTCCTCACACGCTTCAAGTGTCACTCAACCAAAGACCTTTCAATAGGCCTTGCCTCGAAGTTAGGTAAGAGATCTAAGTGACACCGTTCACGTACAGGTTCATGCAATGACATTAGGTCTAAAGACCAACTTGCCTATCATCACCGAGAGTTATCATTTTAAAGATTAGTTAATATTAACCATATGATGACTCTCGTTTGGTCATTCAGTGAACTCATTCTCTAATGAGCACATGTGTCTCGTCTCCAACTTCGCCAAGTCGAACGACCATGAGATCATCGTTACCACTCCATGGTGAAGACAAAGACACAATGGTCTATCCGATGTGTCGATATCCTTTTCTCGAAACATCTACGACCACGAACGATTTTAGACCTATGCTACAAACGGTCAAGCAATTCTCCATGATCGAGACCTTCATCTCGATACTTTTTTGACATCGCATTAAGTCTCAGGACTTTACCTAAGTTCTAATGAAGACTACATTATTATTAACTTAGGTAAATTCTTACTAAACAACTTACCGTTATTTTGAACAAGATGTTTATACATATACACGTACAGAGATAAATTGCCTCGAGGGAATACACATCTCCTAACAATAAATTTGATAGAGTTTGAATTGAGAGTTTAGGCTACCTCCATGTTGGATTTCGGAGCCCCCCCTTTGAGCTGCTGCCTACTGGCTTCCATATAAGTGAGCAATATCTCCCCCATGTCTAAGGTAATGATGAGACTTTATTGTCGTCCTTGATGGTGACACACTAATGAGGAAGTGTTGACCCCAATAATCGCTACCTTTGATGAAGGAGTAAATGCAGGCTTTAATCGCTGGATTTAATTGCCATGAAGGTGGCGATGAAGGCCGGTCATAATTGGCGTAACCGGTTTAACTCGGTTTATTTTGCCAAGTAAATTTTTGGATAAATGAGTTTAGATAATTGGGGTTTAGAAATTAGAATATTTAAACTAGGTTACATGGAAGAAAAGTAATAATCCATGTATATTTATGGATAGTCTACTAATTTGGTTTACTTATTAAACACTTCGATTAAAATTATTACAAGTAGAAGAATTATGTTTGTCTGTTGGGAAAGGGCTTAACCATTCTCATGCTTCCAAACATTAAAAAAACTTGGGAGATTTCAAAACTTACTATCCAAAAGGCTAATAATGCATAAAATTTAGTTTAATTCGAATGAAGTCTTTACTATCCTACACTAATTTGAACTTGCTTTGGCCTTAACACATTATGAAAAAGAAAACACATAGGTTTATTTTGCTTCTTCTTTCACAATTATTATATTTTCACTATTCCAAACTATCTAAATAGAAAACTAAAAAACTGTAAGTTTCGATGTTTTGCATAATAAATCTTATTAACATAGTATGTAGATGTTAATTTTAATAACAATTAGAAGCAATCACAGAAAATCAGCTGGTGTAATATCATCATGTCTACATGAAATATATTCTTTTAAATTTAAAACTAAAATTAAAAAAAAGAAAAAAAGTTGTTTTGGGGTGTTTTCTCACCACAGTTCGGTAGTCTCGAGGGTCGGAGGTCGACACGGTCGCGTGAGACACGTGCGTCCTCCGAGATCGGATAGAGACACATTCGCTCGTTCGAGAATGCACGGATCTGTGTGTCGGTATCTCGAAGGGTAGCTTCGGGAGAACGACGACCTCCTCGAGTGGAGAGTCGAATGAGCTCGGGATCGAGGCCATTCGGCTCCGGCGGACGAAGCACCGAGGGGTAGCCTCAGCGGGGTGAAGTCTCCTCGACTTACAAGGTTGAGAAAGATCATCATGGGGGTCGGACCTTGGTTCCGACCAAGTCTCCTCCGATGCCTAAGTTAGATATGATCTGGTGGATGCCCGGTGGGATCGCGAAGTACGGTTCATGCAGAGACCGACGCACGAATCCTTAGGCCGGGCTGTGGATGAGAATTGTGAGGTGGAAGACAAGGTTGTAGGAGGAAGAATACCTGAGTGTAGAGTATTCAGAATTCGGTCCCTTTGTCTTTTGATCTTTGGGTCTTTTATAGGGATTCGAACAGCCCATGTCCCCCTCATCCTCCCCCCATCTCGCCCCGAGTACCCGCCTCTTTGATCGTCCCTTGATGGGTCATCAAGGTGGGCATAATGAGGCTCTTGAATGGTAATGAAGGTGGACGCAATTCGGGGGAGCGATTAACTCAACCTATAAGGGTCAGTGCTTCCCTCCACATCAGTATGGGGCCGTTATGGTTCGAGGCCTTTGCGGGGCTTTTAGGCCGGGGCCTAATCCCATCCTGGCCCATGGACTCAGATCGTGGGCTCGGCCTGCTCCGTCTTAGCTCATTTTTGGAGGGTCATATCAATTGCCCCCATCACTCGGGCCGTTCGGATTTTGATGGTTCGGTCCGAGGGATGTGATTCGTGTGGATCTGATGGGCACGTCAGTCGAGACGACACATTAAATGGAATCCATCATGGTGATGTCCTGTTGGAATTCTCCTGTGCCTAGGGAGCGGGATTCGAAGTGCCGTATTCTACGAGGCGTCGCCATGCGTCCCTCTTTGGACGGCTTGGATTCGAGATTGCCTTCCATATAAAACTGTTGGGGTTCGGATTTATTTTTTGTGCTTCCTGATTCAGCTTCTGCTTTCTCTTTGTTGGCGAGTTCCTCTTTGTTCCCTTTCTCGATGTTCTCTCCTTCAAACTTCGCAAGGTAATCCCCTTCTCTTACTTCTGCTTCCGGTTTGTTCCATTGGCGATGGCGTTGCGGATAGGGACCACATCGTCTAGGTCCGGTGGCTCTTCTGAGCCCAGGTTACCCCCTGGTAAGGGCAAGGGTATGCTATTTGCGGATTCGGCCCAAGGAGGGGATCCTAGGCGACGCATTAAATGGAAGCCATCATGGTGATGTCAGGTTGGAATTCTCCTGTGCCTAGGGAGCGGGAACGGCTTGGATTCGAGACGGATTTATTTTTTGTGCTTTCTCTTTGTTGGCGATTGGCGATGGCGTTGCAGACAGGGACCCCGTTGTCTAGGCCCGGTGGCTCCTCTAAGCCCAGGTTGCCCCGGTAAGGGCAAGGGTCTGCTATTTGCGGATTCGGCCCAAGGAGGGTACCCTTCTGGAACGGGAGAGTCCGGTGTCCCTACGACGATCCTCGAGTCGGCTTCCACTGTCTCTTATTCCACCGCCGAGAGAATTAGGATGGAATACCTCTCTCACCCGTATGGTGTTTGGGTGCCTTTTGTGGATGAGAGGATATGTTTCCCTAGGAGCCACGAGGTCGGGGTGTATATTGATATGTTCCAGACGGGGCTTCGCTCTCTTCTCCACCCTTTCATCATTCGGGTGCTGAAATTTTTGGTGGTGGCTATATGTCAGCTGACTCCATATTCGGTCCCGGCTTTGGTCGATTTCATCGTGATCTGCCACATGCATGGGTAGGAGCCAACCTTGCCACTCTTCTTCTATCACTTCAGAGTTTGGGCTGTCGCTCGGGGGATGTGGCTTCATATCTGGCACCGGGCGGGTAGAAAATGTCTACTCGGTTTGCCCTGCTGGGTTGGTGACGGGACGAATGACTATGTCTTCGTCACTTTTCCAGAGGATGATGTAATCTTGACCGGTTGGGGGAGCCGGGGGCCTACGAGCTGACACTATCCCTTTCTGAGTCCGATCGGGCAGCGGTTAGGCTTTTGGCAGGCTTGTCCAGAGAGGAGAGATCAGTCTGGCCACTGTTGGACAACCTCCTCCTCAAGAACGTCTTGTGGTCTCCTGGTAAAGGCACCTTTTAGATTTTGTTTTCTCCCTTTGCTTACCCTGATTTTCCTCTCTTTTACAGAAATGGTGGGCTGGGAGTTCAGTCGTGACGTGCGACAACTTATTCGTTGGGGGGCTCCGGGTGCTTAGGGGGGTTCCTCTGGCCAAGCACCACGGCGCACCATGGAGGAGGAGAGCAGTGCGGTCGACTGATTGACCTCGAGGGCGTGCACATTCCAAGTAGGATGCACACGCTCTCCTCCCAAGAGAAGGAGTGCCAAATGCAATATAAACCCGTGAGTACGGGGTCGAATCCATAGAGACAAGTCGTTTCACAATCACACACTCAATCAGCTAAGGAAGGCAAAAAGTGTTGGTACAACCAACTAAACTAACAAGTGTAGTGTAGGAAAGTGTGGGGTGATACGATCGAGCCACGCCCAAGGTAGGTATGGTGGAGATCAAAGTGTGGAGCTAGTCAAGCAAGGAAGAGTGTGTGGAATGGGATTTCATTAGAGTTGTGAGTTGATTAGCAATAGGTTCATCCCAAATGGATCAACCCTCACATCCATTTCAAGGTATGCGAGGGTTGTGCACGTAGGTAATGCCCTTAAGGCACACCGCCGTTTTACGGCCCCACCAAGGGTAATGCACGATTCATTTATGTGTCGATTAGTGGGTTGAAATCCCTAACTTAAACACGTGAATCGATCCTTGAATCCGTGTCAATTGAATGCAAGGATGGTGCACGTAGGTGTGACCCTTAAGGTACACTGCCATTTCTACGGCCCCACCAAGAGTAGCGCACGACTCAATCAAATCTAGGGCACAACCCACCAATCAACACTATTTATCACCCATTTCAAGGCATGCTAAATCCATTAAATGCAATGAATTATCATTAATCAAGCTCACAAAACCCTATCTAATCCCAATTCCACAGACCATTGGCTCTAGGCCATCATAATGAAAACAAAGTGATAAACATTAATGAATATTCATTACAAGCCACAAATCAAACAACTATCAAAGGATTCTCACTATCATTCAATAATCATTCATACAAAACAATAGAGCTCAAATGGTACAAGAGAGGGGAAGAAATCACCAAGCAAAGCACTAAAAACCCAAGCTTTCTCCTTTCTTGAAGCTCCTCCAAGCTCGCCTAGCCTCCAATGGCCTCCAACCCTAGCCCTAGCCTTTGGAAAAGAAGATGGGGCTCTCTAGCCCAATAAAACAGTAAAAACGTAGATTACCCCGCTGGAAATCGCCTCAGGCCTCTAAAACCCCAAAAATCGCTTCTGGGTCTGCAAACGGACTTGCGGGTCGGGTTCTGGGCACCTAACCCGCTCAAAAAAGCCAAATGCGTGTGCCTGGGTGCTTCTGGGGGCCGGGTTGGAGACCCGACCCGCAAATCTTCAAATCCCACCCACAATAGCGGGCAAGCTCTCAGCCCGCATCAATTGCGGGTTAATCCCGGCAATAAAGGGAGAGCGGGCCGGCCTAGCAGGCCGACTCGCAGGCGGATAATTCCTCCATCCAATCAGCGGGCGGGCTTGATTAGCACCGCATGGCGCCACGAGATTGCGCCACGCGGCGCCCTGAGATTAATCTCCCCCATTTTCCTCTTTTAATGTATTTTTCGCATCCAAAAATTCAACAAAAATACCTAGAAATCGCAGAAAAATCCCAGAAAATTATGTAAAATCCACAAGACTTCCAGGAGTACCTGAAAAATAGAAGAAGGAGAAATTAGTCCATATGATGATGTTTTGTACAAAGAATGCAAATAAGCCCTTATATGAAACATAATACTCAAGAGAGCAAGATTAAGCCTAATCTTTAGCACAAAATGAGGGTCATTAGGGGGTATAAATATACATTTTTCACTACGAATCACACCCCCAACTAGCATTTTGCTAGTCCCTAGCAAAATAAGCAATAAATTCGGATTAAATGGAAAACATGCATCAAACTCAAGATATCATTATTGCATACTACACATGTTATTTCTAAGTGATTTCAAAGCCAATATACACAATGTATGAAAGTAAACACCAAATGACATCCTGCTCAATCCAATTCAAAGAAAAGTGAAGTAATAAGTACCGTATCACATTCATTAGGATATATCACAATGTCATAATTTCCAATTTTCAAGGAAATGACCAAAACAAAAGAAATTTCTTCTTAGTTGTGGGAGATGAGATTGCATCACTCATGTAGCTTATTCTTTCATTTATTCATTCACTTTTTCTTTTTCTTTTTCTTTTCTTTTTCTATGTTTTTTTCTTTTTTCTTTTTTGTATGTTTATGTTTATGTTTTGCATACACGCAATCATGCTATAAAATGCAAACACGGCCACCTTTGCATACACACGATAACGCTATATAGGCAAAGGGATAGAATGATCCCCTAAATCTCATCTTTGGCATCATCCCCAATGTTTCGTGGGGCACCGGCTACTCAACTTGATTAGAAAAAACATCCACTTATTATAGCTCTCTTTCTCATTCTAAACACGAGTTATCAACTCATCCACCCACTCCTTAGGAGGAAAACAAAGCAAAAACCATTGGCCACATCCTATCCAATCAAAAATTAAGCCATTCATCCCAATTCATGCAATCACTTACACCAAACTATTCCCAAATTATTTCAAAGAGAGTATCACAACATATAAAAAAGTTTCATACATGGCATATTAACATTTGACTCCAAAATGGAAAAGAAATTAAAACATGCCAATCAAACATCTATAAATTTGATACCAAAATAAAAATCCGGGAAAATCGCATGGAATTAAGCATGTAGGGACCAAGCAAAAGAAATATGATGGATACAAGGATGGATGTACCAAAAGATATGCTCAAAAAGAATGAATGATCATGACGACGAATGAGAATTCTTTATTAACATCAACAATTTCAAAACTACCCAAAACTAGCATCCAACTTCATAGTCCACTCCCCCAATTAGAAATGAGCTTTGTCCTCAATGATTGAAGTGAAACTAGATATTATTCAACGATGCTAGAGGGAAAACAAGCATATGAAAGCAAACTAAACTAATTTTTTTAATTTAATTTATTTACATTAAGTAAAGGAAGGAATACACCTTAGCAAAAGGCAGATCCTGAATATGTAATGGTGGAGGCAGTTGCTCTATCATATCCTTTCGTTCCTCAGCCAGCTGCTTTGGAAATGAAGCGCCTCCAGCTTCCTGGATCCTAGCAACGCAGCTCCTAGCATCTCATTAGAATATGCTCATGTGTCATGTGGGAGATAAGCTGTGTCAATCCAAGGAAAATAAGTAAGACTTCTAACAAAAGAAGTCCAAATAGGGTCGTCATAATGAAAATACGGATATGAATATGTATGACGACAATCTGAATCTAAAATGTATGGAAATGGAGTTTGAGATCAGAAATGAAGGGAAAAGTGTGATGAGAACTTCCTTGAATGGCGATGCTATCGCCTGGCTGATGCGACTCCTCAGGAGGAGGGTGAAATGGCTGCATGGGCAAGTGTGGAGGAGAAGGCAGCACATGCTTAATGTAGATCATCTCGCAGTCACTGTCGCTTGTCGCATCCTCACCATCGAAGGTAATGGCCTCTACAATCATCCCTGGACTCTGTGGTCCACCCTGAATATCATCATCCTGGATGATGAGCTGATGCATGTCTTGAGGTTTCTGAAGTGATGGCTGCTGAACTAAATCTGTAGGGAGGGAGGGCTTGGGCTCCAACGTAGTCTGTAGGCTGTATCCCGTGCACTCATCCTCCTCAATGCCACCATAGTAAACCATCTCAGTAGTCCACCCAAGATGCTCGAACACCTCTAGCTGTGGTAATGGATCAGACATGCAATGTGACTCAGGCACTCCGATGTCATCTATCTCACTCTCGCTTGGACACATCTCCATCTCATCATCACCACCAACCCAACGAAACTACATCATGTCTCCAACATGAATGACACACACTCCATCATCCATCTCCTCCTGATCCTCAATGTATAGTCTCTCGACGTCCTCTGCCTGGCTCTTATGCAACCCAATATCCTGCTCTGCTCGGTATCCCATGGGGTCGCATGGAAAAGAGCCCAAAGGTGGCTCCTCAAACTGACACTGAACCTGCTGCTCTGCATCCTGAAGTGGAAGTGGGTACTGGTATCCATGTGACGGCGCTCCAGATGGCGCAGTCCGCTCCCATTCACAATGTCCCTCAGGTACAACCATGCATCGTCTGTCGTGTATGCAAAGAAATCTCCACTGCTGCTCAGCTGCACAAAGTCTCGCGTCGACGACTGCAACCCTGTGTAGAAAATCTGAATTAGATCCTCTGCGCAGAAAGCATGGCATGGACACCCAAGCACTAAACCATCGAACCTCTCCAAAACCTGACAGTAGGTCTCACCGTCAAACTGGATAAAGCTCGCCATTTGTTGCACAAATGCCTGACACATGTGTACCCAAATCCTGTAGTAAGTAGGAAAGAAAGCTCAACAGAAATCAGTCTTAAAAGAAAGCCAAGTAGAAAAAATCTCGAGGAAAAGCATCAAACCAAATTTTATCATCATCTCTCAATGTATGTGGGAACACTTTAAAATAAATAAAATCTGCACAAATATTCTCATCAAACAAATCCCAAAAAATTTTACACCATTTTTCAAAACTTTTGCATAAATGAACTAGGATTTTCCAACCCCATACCGTGAAAGAATAGTGGGATTTGGGAGTCCTTTACATAAGCATCGCTAAAGTTTGAAAATGAATCCATAAGAAAAAAATTTATTTACAAAATATTTTAAAATAAAAGAAAGAAAGAAAGAAAAAATGACTCAAAACGAATAAAATAAACAATAAAAAATGTCAACATTAAGGTGGACGTACTGACTCTTCCTGAAAGGTGATACTTGCAAGTGTACGCGATCGGCAAATAATATACTCGGTAAGTACGAGATCGTATCCACAGAAACGGAACTAATATGCAAATTCACACAAATAGTTAGAGCATGTAAAGAATGGTTGAGGGTTCTAACCACCCTTCGATGGTGATGATTGTTTGAATAGATGATTTATCTAAGTACCCTAAAGTTAGGGTAAGGTCCTGAGATTTGGATGCAAGGGAGAACGAGAGTGCGGGTGTTGAGGATATCAGTAGGATTACTCAATTACTCTGCTAAATGTTAATTCCAAGATAACTCGATCATTCATCCATTTCAAGGTATGAAGATCGGGAAATGGATCATTTAAGCACATATAGGGTGCACCAAGGGTAATTGCTAGTTGGGTTCTTCTCCTAATTAAAGCTCATGAATCACTCTCACACCCATTTCAAGGTATGTGAGAGTAGTGCATGTAGGTTGTGTTGCGCATCACACAACCACCGTTCTGCGGCCCCTTTCGGGTAATGCACGATTCGATAAACGGGACACAACCCAATTAACAACTTAGATTGTTGGGTGAACTAAACTTCTAAACTATGGAATATGGATTGAAGGGGTTTGCATTCATTTCAAGACATGCAATACCCATTGGATACATAGGTGCAACAATTACGAAGCACCACCGTTCTTCGGCTCCTCCATGGATAGTATCAAATCCAATTAATCACAAGCTTATTTCACCCAACAATATGGATTAACAAAGGGTGCTGGAAATTAACATTAGCAAGGCAATCAAAACATCCTACATCAATCCAAAACACCCACACAATGAATCTAGCCTAACATATCAAGAATAGAATAGACATTCATAGAAATAGACATACTTCAACACAAAGAATGAAAGCAAATGTATAATAGCAAGAGGGTTGGAGTTTTGTCACCAAATACAAGCTTCCTCAATCAGTAATCAATCTCAGCAACAGAAAAAACGAGATTAGAAAACTCAAAACTCTCCAAAACCATAATCCCCTTCTTAAGGAAGAAGATGACCTAAAATAGTAAAAGATTAAGTTCTCTCCCTATTACATCTGAATAGTAGTGTTTTATACCCCATAGGGGTTACATCTCATCCATCCAAAATGTCATCCAACAGCTCACATCGACTGGAGAGAAATCGGGTTAAGAAAAACATGTTTCTCGCAACCCAGACTGCGGGCGAAAAACCCCGATCAGTCGACTGTCGAACAAACGGCAGTCGACTGATGACAGGTGGCTGTCATTGCTACCAAAGGGCAACATGCGACTGTCTTAAAAATCACAGTCGCCTGTGTGATCCACATGCGACTGTCTTTTGTTCTTCAGTCGCCTGCTGCAGAAGTGTCAAAATAACAGAGAGTCGGCTCTTTCTGCTCCCTCAGGCATCTGGAAAATCAGTCGACTGATGCAAAGATGACAGGCGACTGTAGTTGGGATTCAGCTTCTCTAGCTCTAGTTCTTTAAAGGCAGGCGACTGCCGTTGTTTGGGCAGTCGACTGTCTGGTTTCCCAGGCGACTGTCGTTCCTTCTACAGGCGCCTGTTTTGTACTCCTCTTCTTGAGTTGATTTAGTCCCTTTCGGGACACATGAAAAATCCAGAAAAATCCCTAAAAATATAGTAGACATTTATAATGCTTTAGGGAAGTGAAATTGTGCCAAAATAAAATCATATACTCACAAATGATGAATTAACGTAAATGTAGTTAAGAGAGCATGATTCCATGAATTATGTGCATAAGAGGAGATGATTATGATTTTAGGATATGCAATATATAGTCATAATCACAACCCCCAACTAGCGTTTTGCTAGTCCATAGCAAAATAAGTGATCAATCCCAAAATACAATATTGACCCCATCCATGGATTATTGGCAATACTAAAGGGTGTTGAAATCATTATATATATATAAGAAACTATAAAAACATAAAAACAAAGATCGCTCTATTTGAAGAAATAGCTTCTGACACCAGAATACTTCTCAGAGATCAAGATGCCACCACTACTGATGTCAGGCGGGCCATGGAGCAATGGGATCTTAGGGATGCAGGATA
This sequence comes from Scilla litardierei, assembly GCA_030789695.1. Classification (NCBI taxonomy): domain Eukaryota; kingdom Viridiplantae; phylum Streptophyta; class Magnoliopsida; order Asparagales; family Asparagaceae; genus Scilla; species Scilla litardierei. The sequence goes on along the minus strand of CM061142.1, from coordinate 500,906,263 downwards.
ATGTCAGGGTCTGAATCCTTATTGATGCAGGAAAAGACATGTTAGTGGAGGGTGACGGCGCTTGTGCCCTATCCTCTCCCTAACATGGCCTTCTCTAGCACCACCAATTGTATCCCTTGTACATTTTATAGTTGCAATAAAGACTTACACTAACTTTTCAATATATATATATATATATATATATATATATATATATATATATATATATATATATATATATGGTAAAGTGTTCCTAGGGTGACTCCTTAGATTAAATCTAAGGAGTCGCCCCCATTTTCCCCCATATCCCAGAATTTTTTTGGAATTTATTTTTCATGGGGTTGTTGTTCACATCATGGATGGTCAACATACCAAAAATCAAGTCATTTCAATACTTTTAGAGCCCACATCTACCCCTTGCAACTTCAACGGTCAGAAAACGTGCTGAAAAACCCATGAAGTTGCAAGGGGTAGATGTGTGATCTAAAAGTATTGGAATGACTTGATTTTTGGTATGTTGACAATCCATGATGTGAACAACAACCCCATGAAAAATAAAATTCGAAAAAATTGTGGGAGATGTGAGAAAATGGGGGCGACTCCTTAGATTTAATCTAAGGAGTCACCCTAGGAACACTTTACCCATATATATATATATATATATATATATATATATATATATATATATATATATATATATATATATATATATAAGGGCAAAGTTCTCAAGTCTATACGCTCTTCCCTCAGAATATCATCTCATTCCTCTTACACACTCCACCATCCACAACTAAGCTTAGTATACCCCTTAATATATCACAATCTCATGATGTAAGATCCTTAGGAACTCTCGAGCTTATGGGATATGACACTTACTCCCTCGAAAGATCATGGAAAAGAGTTGTGGTTCAAATTTCATGCATTTACTCAAATGTCATGGCAATTTTTTTTGCCTTATTCAAAGTACCATGGCAAAAGTTCATGCCTTATTCAAAAGTGCACAAGTGCACTTATTATTGTAGCATTTGATAGCATTCATTTGAGCAACTCCAAATTTCAAGTCACTATCTTAGGATCCATGAATATACACCTAGTCGAATTTTTAAAATTCCTAAGGCTTAATCAATTGATCGTTGATACCAAGGTTTCTACATCACTAAAGGGTTTCAAATGGGTGGTAATTGTCATGAGCTTCAAGCTAAAGGGCCAAGTGTAAGCATGTAGAGAAACAATTAATTGCCCTTAGTACATAAAGATACAACACACCCTAATTTGCCAAAATCCACTTCAAGAATGCATTTTTACCAAATTTGGGAAGGATCACCACATTTAATCAATGGGTCTAACAAAAAGCTATGGGTTGCAGAAATGTTGGTGATGGATGGAAATTTTTTTATTTCATTCAATTTATTCACAAAAAAGATGAAAATAATAAAAAGATGCTCAAGAAGTTTCTATATCCTAGTCCACACCCCCCAACTAAAAATAAACATGGTCCTCAATGTTTGAAAGGTGAGATGAAATATATGCATAAAAATGGATAAACTAGGATAAGAAAGCTTGAGCAAGAGTTATTCATTACTACATATTACTTGATAGGAAAGTTTTGGAACGAATACACCTAATTGGTTCCACCCGACGGCGGTTCCGTAAGCTCCATGGTGACCTCGTCTCTATTCCACGGCTCTTGATAATGCTTTAAGCGTTGGCCTTTCACCTTGAATTCATTGCCGTTTTGTGGATTGGCAATGGTCACCGCGCCATGTGGAAATACCTCCCGAACAATGAAAGGTCCAATCCACTTCGAACGAAGCTTTCCGGGGAAGAGATGAAGTCTTGAGTTGTAGAGTAGCACTTTCTCCCCCGGGGTGAATTCTCTCCTTAAAATGATTCGATCATGGGCACATTTAAGCCTCTCCTTCACAAGCTTGGAATTGTTGTATGCCTCCCTCCTTATCTCTTCGAGCTCCACTAATTGCAATTTACGAGAAGAGGGGTCAATTTCACAATTAAACTTTTTAATTGCCCAAAAAGATTTGTGTTCAAGTTCAATGGGCAAGTGGCAAAATTTTCCAAAAACTAATCGATATGGAGACATCCCTAAAACCGTTTTGTAGGCGGTACGGTACACCCACAATGCCTCGGGAAGACGCATGCTCCAATCCTTCCTTGATGGATTCACCGTCTTTTGGAGTATGTTCTTGATTTCCCGATTTTTTAACTCCGCTTGTCCATTGGTTTGGGGGTGGTATGGTGTGGAAACCTTGTGTTTCACCCCAAACTTCTTCATTAAGCTTGCGAAGAGGCGATTGCAAAAATGTGACCCTCCGTCGCTTATCATAGCCTTTGGCATCCCAAATCGTGCGAAAATGTTTTCTTTCATGAATTTAAGCACGATAGCCGCATCATTGGTCCTACAAGGAATAGCCTCAACCCATTTAGATACATAATCTATAGCAAGCAAAATATATATGTACCCAAAGGATGGAAGAAATGGCCCCATAAAATCAATTCCCCAACAATCGAAAATTTCTAATTCAAGAATGAGGTTTAACGGCATCATATTTCTTTTAGTAATTCCCCCCCCCCCACTTTTGGCAAGCTAAGCATGATTTACAATATGTATAAGTGTCCTTAAACATGCTAGGCCAATAAAAACCACATTGTAGAATTTTTGCTACGGTCTTTTGGGCGGAAAAATGACCACCACACATACCATCATGGCAAAAATGCAAAACACTATCAAACTCATGGTCGGGTATGCATCTCCTTACTATTTGGTCATTACAATACTTGTAAAGGTAAGGGTCATCGAAAAAGAAAGATTTTACCTCAAAGATGAATCTTTTGTAATCTTGGCGAGGCCAAGTGTAGGGAGTCTTACCGGTGACCAAGTAGTTAATGATGTCGGCATACCATGGGAGTGTGTGGGAGATCGCAAAAAGATGTTCGTCAGGGAACGAATCCTTCAATGGGATGGTTGCCGGCTCCATGCTCATTGTTAACCGTGAAAGGTGATCGGCAACATGATTTTCTACTCCCTTCTTGTCCTTAACGGCGATGTTGAATTCCTGCAAGAGCAAAATCCAACGGATTAGTCTAGGCTTGGCGTCTTTCTTGGAAAGGAGATATTTAAGAGCGGCATGGTCGGTAAAGATTGTAATTGGGAATCCCAATATGTAGCTCCTAAATTTCTCCAACGCGAAGACAACGGCTAAAAGCTCCTTCTCCATGGTGGTGTAGTTTCGTTGAGCTTCATTCAAGCTCTTGCTTGCATAATAAATCACCACGGGGGCATTGTCCTTGCGTTGTCCAAGCATGGCACCAACCGCATAGTCACTAGCATCGCACATAATCTCGAAGGGTGATGTCCAATCTGGCACCTGAAGAATAGGTGAACATGTAAGCAACTTTTTCAACTTCTCAAAAGCAAGTTGACAATCATTATTCCAAGCAAACTCTACATCATTTTTCAAAAGCATGCAAAGATGTTGAGATATTGAGCTAAAATTTTTTATGAACCTCCTATAAAAACCGACATGCCCAAGAAATGATCGAATATCTCTTACACAACGAGGAGTGGGTATCTTTTCTATTACCTCGATCTTGGCTTTGTCAACTTGCATACCTTCCTTGGATACAATATGACCGAGGACTAAGCCTTCGGTGGTCATGAAATGGCATTTCTCCCAATTCAAGAGAAGGTTTTTCTCGATGCACCGATCTAACACCAAAGCCAAGTTAGATAAACAGTTATTAAATGAGCTACCATATACAGAGAAATCATCCATGAATACCTCCACAATCTTTTCAACCATATCATGGAAAATACTAAGCATACAACGCTGAAAAGTTGCGGGGGCATTACATAAGCCAAATGGCATCCTCCGGAATGCAAAAGTGCCAAATGGACAAGTGAAGGTGGTCTTCTCTTGTTCTTCGGGTGCTATTTCAATTTGATAATATCCGGAGTAGCCATCAAGAAAGCAATAATACTCGTGTCCGGCCACTCTCTCTAGGATTTGATCTAGAAATGGGAGATGGAAGTGGTCTTTACGGGTCTTAGAATTAAGCTTTCTATAGTTAACACACATGCACCATCCCGTGGTGGCTCGCATGGGGACTAACTCATTGTTATCATTTTTAACTACCGTTAGCCCCAATTTCTTAGGTACAACTTGAATGGGGCTAACCCATCTACTATCGGCAATGAGGTATAAATACCCGCATCAAGAAGCTTAAGGATTTCACCCTTCACCACTTCCTTTAGGTTAGGATTTAACCTACGTTGCATTTCTCTAGTGGGTTTGGTGTCATCCTCTAAGTAGATGTGGTGCTTACAAATTAGGGGGGTCAATACCTTTAATGTCGGCAATTGTCCAACCAATTGCCCCCTTATGTGTTTTAAGCACTTCTAACAATTGCATTTCTTGCTCATTAGAGAGTTTAGATGATATTACCACGGGGAATGTGCCGGATTCCCCAAGAAATGCATACTTCAAATATGGCGGCAACGGCTTCAAATCTAAGGATGGGTGCTCCAGCTTCGATGGCCTTTGACACGGCATGTCCAACGGTAGCAGCTCAAAAGATGGCATCCACTTAGTTACCACACCAACTTCCTGCAGAAAACAATCGGTGTCAATATTCTCACAAAAATGTTCAACAAAATTAAGCGCTTCAACAAACTCTGCATCAAAATGCTCTTCAACTAGAGTCTCAATCATGCAAGCATCCTCAAACTCACCATCCCCCGATGGCAACTTACAAGCATTGAAAATGTTTAAGTCAAGTGTCATGTTGCCAAACGAGATTTTAAGTTGACCATTCCTACAATTGATTATAGCATTGCTTGTGGCTAGGAATGGTCTACCTAAGATGATGGGGGTTGGTGTTTTGGTTTGAGGTCCAAGGATGTCCAACACGACAAAGTCCACCGGGTAGTAAAATTTGTCCACTTGGACAAGCACATCCTCTATACTACCCTTGGGGACCTTGATGGATCTATCGGCCAATTGGAGAATAATGGGTGTAGATTTCAATTCTCCGAGTCCTAATTGCACATACAAGTTATATGGCAAAATGTTAACACTCGAACCTAAATCAAGGAGGGCTTGCCCTATCTTTTGGGTTCCTATGATGCATGGGATTATAGGTGAGCCAGGATCCTTGTATTTAGGAGGGGTGTTATGTTGCACAATAGCACTGACTTGTTGCGTTAGGAATGCGTTTTTCTTAACACTAACATTCCTCTTAACGGTGCACAAATCTTTTAAAAATTTAGCATATGCTGGAATTTGATTTATTGCATCAAGAAGAGGAATATTAATTTGACATTTTTGAAATATTTCGCAGATTTCAGATTGAAACTTATCTTTCCGTGGAGGTTGAAGCCTTTGAGGGAAAGGTGCGGAAGGAATGTACGGCTCGGGCTCTTCAATGACGATATCTTCGGAATGGTTGCCTTTGTCCGATCTTTCCTCTTGCACCTCTTCATTTGGGGTGGCTTCATTCTCTATAACTATCTTCGCTTTGACTCTCGGTGGCTCCGGCTTCTCAATTTCCCGACCACTCCTCAATGTTGTCACCGCTTGACAAGATTTAACGTTGGATCCTCCCGATGACGAATTCATGTTGGGGTTGGGGAGTGGTTGTGCCAGAAGCTTGCCCTTCTCTAGAGTTGCCGCAAGCTTTGCCATGTTCTCGTTGAGTTGTTGAAATTGTTGTTGGTGTTGCGCCTGGGTTTGTTGTAGTTGTTGCCATTGTTGGAAGTTGGCTTGATTTTGCGTTGTTTGCATTTGGATGAATTGTTGCAATGTGTCACTCAGAGATTGCACTTGGGGTTCACTTGTTTCATCCCTCTTCCTTTGGATGCCTTGTTGATTGTTGTTGTTGTTGAAGGGTGGACGATACGATGGTTGAGCTTGTTGTTGTCTTTGGGGTCCCCAATTCAAACTCGGGCTATTCCTCCAACTCGGGCCTTGATTATGGGAATTGTTGTATCCTTGCCCTTGGTTGGAGTTCTCCACATAATTCACTTGAGTGGGGTCTTGAAGTACTTCCTTTGCTAGCGGTAGGTTGGGACATTAGTTGATGCCATGGTCTGCGCTACTGCAAAGGTTACATAGCCCTTCATTACCGACTGTCACGGCCTTCACTCCTTTCAACTGCAACCCTTCAAGTCTCTTGCAAATGATGGCCTCCATTCTTGCCTCTAAGGCTTCCTCTTGGGTCAATGTAAGAAGACCTCCACGGGCCAAAGGTTGATGTAATTCTCTTCTCTCAGATTCGGGAGTCGCCTCCCAACTTCGTGCATTCGCTGCTATGGATTCCAAGTACTCCCATGCCTCCTCCGGTGTCTTATCCAAGAACTCCCTGTTGCACATCATTTCCACGAATTGTTTCATGGATGGGATGAGTCCGTCGTAAAAGAAACCGATGAGACGGTATTCATCAAATCCATGGTGTGGACATGCTAGTAGCAGCTCCTTGAACCTTTCCCAAGTGATATCAAAGCTTTCATTTGGTTTCTGAGAAAAGTTCGCCATTTGTCGCTTTAATCCTTGAGTCCTGTGCAAGGGAAAAAACTTTTTCAGAAATTCAGCTTGCATTGCTAACCAGGAGTTAATAGTGTGGGGAGGTATAGCATTAAACCAATTTTTAGCTTTATCCTTTAAAGAAAAAGGAAACAGTTTAAGATAAATGGTTTCATTGCTAGCCTTCCCATCAGAACATGTGAGGCAGACATCTTCGAAATCCTTTATATGTAAATAAGGATTCTCCTTCTCTACACCATGAAAAATGGGGAGAATTTGAAATATCCCAGGTCTCGGGCTAAAGGAATTCGCATCGGCTGGAAGCACAATGCATGAGCCGGTAGCAGACCTACTCGGTCTCAACACATATCTCAAACTTCGATCACCCTCATTTTGAGAGTGATCGTCCTCAATAGGATGGGTGTTGTCATTACCGTTGGTGTTGGTATTGTCATCGGCCATGTCTATGTTTCTTACTAGTCTATGTGTTCGAGGAGTCCTTAACCACATAAACTAGACAATTGAGCTCAAGCCAAAATTTTCCAAGATTAGCCTAATTTTTATAGTTTTGATGATTATAAAAATTGAAAAATAAAAGCGGATATCCACAATGAATATAAAGAATAGAATGAAAAGATCTCACCAAATTTTCACGACAAAAACCAAAGTGTGAAATGAAGATACGCCGTCCCCGGCAACGACACCAATTTGCTTGACTAGACCTGAAAGGTGATACTCGCAAGTGTACGAGGTCGGCAAATAATATACCTAGTGAGTACGGGATCGTATCCACAGAGACGGAACTAATCTGCAAATTCACACAAATAGTTAGAGCATGTAAAGAATGGTTGAGGGTTCTAACCACCCTTCGAAGGTGAATGATTGTTTGAATAGATGATTTATCTAAGTACCCTAAAGTTAGGGTAAGGTCCTGAGATTTGGATGCAAGGGAGAACGAGAGTGCGGGTGTTGAGGATATCAGTAGGATTACTCAATTACTCTGCTAAATGTTAATTCCAAGATAACTCGATCATTCATCCATTTCAAGGTATGAAGATCGGGAAATGAATCATTTAAGCACATATATGGTGCACCAAGGGTAATTGCTAATTGGGTTCTTCTCCTAATTAAAGCTCATGAATCACTCTCACACCCATTTCAAGGTATATGAGAGTAGTGCATGTAGGTTGTGTTGCGCATCACACAACCACCGTTCTGCGGCCCCTTTCGGGTAATGCACGATTCGATAAACGGGACACAACCCAATTAACAACTTAGATTGTTGGGTGAACTAAACTTCTAAACTATGGAATATGGATTGAAGGGGTTTGCATTCATTTCAAGACATGCAATACCCATTGGATACATAGGTGCAACAATTACGAAGCACCACCGTTCTTCGGCTCCTCCATGGATAGTATCAAATCCAATTAATCACAAGCTTATTTCACCCAACAATATGGATTAACAAAGGGTGCTGGAAAATTAACATTAGCAAGACAATCAAAACATCCTACATCAATCCAAAACACCCACACAATGAATCTAGCCTAACATATCAAGAATAGAATAGACATTCATAGAAATAGACATACTTCAACACAAAGAATGAAAGCAAATGTATAATAGCAAGAGGGTTGGAGATTTGTCACCAAATACAAGCTTCCTCAATCAGTAATCAATCTCAGTAACAGCAAAAACGAGATTAGAAAACTCAAAACTCTCCAAAACCCTAATCCCCTTCTTAAGGAAGAAGATGACCTAAAATAGTAAAAGATTAAGTTCTCGCCCTATTACATCTGAATAGTAGTGTTTTATACCCCATAGGGGTTACATCTCATCCATCCAAAATGTCATCCAACAGCTCACATCGACTGGAGAGAAATCGGGTTAAGAAAAACCCATTTCTCGCAACCCAGACTACGGGCGAAAAACCTTGATCAGTCGACTGTCGAACAAACGACAGTCGACTGATGACAGATGGCTTTCATTGCTACCAAAGGGCAACATGCGACTGTCTTAAAAATCATAGTCGCCTGTGTGATCCACATGCGACTCTCTTTTGTTCTTCAGTCGCCTGCTACAGAAGTGTCAAAATAACAGAGAGTCGGCTCTTTCTGCTCCCTCAGCACCTGGAAAATTAGTCGACTGATGCGAAGATGAAAGACGACTGTCATTGGACTTCAGCTTCTCCAGCTCCAGTTCTTTAAAGGCAGGCGACTGCCGTTGTTTGGGCAGTCGACTGTCTGGTTTCCCAGGCGACTGTCGTTCCTTCTACAGGCGCCTGTTTTGTACTCCTCTTCTTGAGTTGATTTAGTCCCTTTCGGGACACCTGAAAAATCCAGAAAAATCCCTAAAAATGTAGTAGACATTTATAATGCTTTAGGGAAGTGAAATTGTGCCAAAATAAAATCATATGCTCACAAATGATGAATTAACGTAAATGTAGTTAAGAGAGCATGATTCCATGAATTATGTGCATAAGAGGAGATGATTATGATGTTAGGATATGTAATATTTAGTCATAATCACGTATTACACCTAAAATATCCAAAACCAACCATAAATGTGAATGTGAAAACCGTTGTCCTCGGCAACGGTGCCAAATTATTGCACGTGAGGGCATACACAATCCAAGTAGGATGCACACGCTCTCCTCCTCAAATACAATATAAACCCGTGAGTACGTGGTCGAATCCACAGAGACAAGTCGTTTCACAATCACAATCTCAATCAGCTAAGGAAGGCTAAAAGTATTGGTACAACCAACTAAACTAACAAGTGTAGTGTACGAAAGTGTAGGGTGAAACTGTCGAGCCAAGCCCAAGGTAGGTAGGGTGGAGACCAAAGTGTGGAGCTATCAAAGCAAGAAATGTAAGATCACTGGCTATGTGGAAAACACTAGAAGGGGGGTTGAATAGTATTTATGCAATTTAAAAAGATAGTTACACCAAATTAAATTCCTAACCAATAAATAATGCGGAATAAAAGTAAATCCTAAAATGACACACTGCAAACACAAGGATGTTTCAAGGGTTCGGATTACCCAAGTCACCTCCCTACTTGTTCCCGATAAAACTACGTCCCTTCCACCTGGTAACAACCAGATACTCAAGTTAGAACCCTAAATTGAGATTTCCTTTAAAAAAACCCCACTTGTAGCAACCCTTTAAGTGAAATCGAAATACACTCGATTGTCCTTGAGTCTCACAACTTGGGAGCAAGCAAACCACTCTCACAACCCGAGAGTAAATCAAATAACGAAAGTTATGAAAAACAACACTTACAATCACCTATGCCTTGAAGTAGAACTTGAAGGAGAATGTGTTGTGTGTTGAATGACTCTATTAGAAAATAGGAAAGCCCTTGCTCTTAACTGCATCAAATGCCTAGAAGGTTTCTCTTTGGTTCTAGGTTAGAGAGCAAGAGATTGAAGATAGGAATTCTAGGGCTTTAGGATTTTGAGAGCTTTGATCTTGAGAGAAAGAAAGCTTGAGTGAATGAGTAATTTGCTAACCTCTCAATGGAACAGTAGAGGTTGCCTTTATAGTTTCCCTAAAGCCCTCAAACAAAATCCCCAAAAGCCACTTTGAAATCCGTTGAGAAACAGCCAACAGATAGAATCTACACTTGCAACAGTCGACTGTTGAACAAAACACAGTCGACTGCTGCACTGTGTCAGATGGCAGGTGAGAATTCAAACGGTAACTTACCACGTGGATAGTCGACTGATGAGGAGTTGACAGTCGACTGTTAACCCAAGAGGCGACTGTAAATCCTTTTATATGCGACTGGCTGTAATCTGGATAAGTTGAGAAAGACTGGAAAAAGTCTGGGAATACATGACATGCGACTGATGAAGAGAAGACAGTCGACTGTAAATCCTGCAGGCAACTATAATTCCTTCTACAGGCGACTGTCACAAACCCTGACATTTTCCAGAGAGTTGAGTCTGCAAAGAGGCTCACAGACAGAAGACTGTTGAAGCATTGACAGTCGATTGTACCATTGGACAGTCGATTGTGAATACAACATTAGTCGACTAGCACTAGAATAAGAAATATTCCAGAGAGCAAGTCCTGCAGAAGAATCAGGGACAGGCGACTGTTGAAGCTTTTACAGTCGACTGGTCCTTGGACAGGCGACTGTAAATACAACATCAGTCGACTGGCCAGAACATATGGACTGATCATTGGGCAGAAGAAAGACATGCGACTGATTTATAGATCACAATCGACTGTCTCTTGGACATGCGCCTGTGAAACGTACAGCAGTCATCTGATAGAGTTAAAGCTTAGAAGCCCAAAAATCAACTGATTAGATATGTGCATAACATGCGACTGTAGAACAAAACACAGTCGACTGTTTTTAGACAGGCGACTGTAAAACATTTAGCAGTCGACCGTTGAGATCACGCTGTGCACATTCTAGAGAAAATATGAAAATGTGTCATTGGAAAATTGATCTAATGATTTCCTATGACTAAAATGAAGATGAGTGTGTGTGTGCTCCATCAAAGTTCTACTTCTAAGCTACATACTAGAAGATAAAAAGAAGATTACATTGTAGACCTCTCTCTTCTTTCCAAATTATGAGCTTGAAGTCGTCTAGGAGCTTCAATCACCATCTTTGATCATCCAATCTACCTTTCTTGCTTTCATAGAGATTTGAGTGTCATCCATTGCTAATTGATTTTCATGATATGCTTAGGCAATGGATTAACTACAAATAGGGGATTAGTCATAAGTATTTATGTTGCTCATCATTAACACTAAGTAGGGAGAAGTCCAATACTCAACATTCTCCTCCTTTTTGATGATAACAAGCAAACATAAACAAAAAGATAAATAATTGTGCTTAAAGACTACTTACTTCCCCTACATATATGCCAATCAAGTTAGTCAATAAATATTGGGGCATCTATAGATCAAATGAAGCAAATGAGTAAGATATGCATGAATGGAATGATTTGCTTGACTCCATGAAATCTAGGATTTTATAATCCATGTTCATTATATATTACTCCCCCTGAATCTAAGGCAACTTCAATCTTAGATTCAAGTGTAATTAGAATTTACTTAGCACATACATTATGAATCTGTTTATTTCTCTACCCCTATGGCATTATTCAAAATGTGGGAGTAAAATAACAACAACATTCGTGCTAAATAAGTACTAACATGGGAGTATAAAGATAGGATGTATATTCAATTTGATGCCAATAAATCTACAGAGAAAAACTAATCACACAAGGGCGTCTTATTGATATACAATCCAAAAGCTCATAAAACACACGAGATATACGTTGACTAAAGGAACGAGAATTCAATATCAACATTTCAAGTTATAGGAGGAAAAAAATCGTCTCAAATCACGTCATACAAATGAAATTGCATACACGGAGACAATTTCACAAAATTCACACATATAAGATAAGCAATGAGACAATGTGTGAAACAGAAAATGAAGTAACTGCTTTCATATATGTATATGTATATATGTATATATATATATATATGTATATATATATATATATGTATATATATATATGTATGTATGTATATATATGTATATGTATGTATATGTATATATATATATATATATATATATATATATATATATATGTATGTATGTATGTATGTATATATATATAGAGGAGGGATCAAATGACCCCCAAAAATAACCCCCAAAAATGACCCCCTATCAAAAATCCTATGTCCAACATTTTTTCGGAAGATCCGAACCGTTCATCTTGATCTCCAACCTCTAAATACATGACTCACCAATTTTCAACTCGATCCCATGTGTTTTGCCTGTTCATCAACCATTCGCAAAAGTTCTGTTCATGCGAAACCGTTAAATTTGGGTCGAATGAATGAACGTGCAAAACACATGGGATCGGGTTGAAAATTGGTGGGTCATGTATTTAGATGGTGGAGATCAAGATGAACGGTTCGGATCTCCCGAAAAAATGGGGGGCATAAGATTTTTGATAGGGGGTCATTTTTGGGGGTTATTTTTGGGGGTCATTTGATCCCTCCTCATATATATATATGTATATACATATATATGTATATATATGTGTGTGTGTGTATATATATGATCAAAGTTACATGGGTACAAAATACATAAATATATATATACATACATACATATATACATACATACATAGATATATATATATATATATATATATATATATATATATATATATATATATATATATATATATATATATATATGTACATACATATATACATATGTATATATGTATGAGGAGGGATCAAATGACCCCCAAAAATAACCCCCAAAAATGACCCCCTATCAAAAATCCTATGCCCCCCATTTTTTCGGAAGATCCGAACCGTTCATCTTGATCTCCACCCTCTAAATACCTGACCCACCAATTTTCAACCCGATCCCATGTGTTTTGCCCGTTCATCAACCATTCGCAAAAGTTCTGTTCATGTGAAACCGTTAAATTTGGGTCGGATGGATGAACGGGCAAAACACATGGGATCGGGTTGAAAATTGGTGGGTCAGGTATTTAGAGGGTGGAGATCAAGATGAACGGTTCAGATCTTCCGAAAAAATGGGCGGCATAGAATTTTTGATAGGGGGTCATTTTTGGGGGTTATTTTTGGGGGTCATTTGATCCCTCCTCTATATGTATATACCTATATACATACATATATACATATATACATATAGGAAAATTTTCAAATGAGAACATTTCGCACCGTGCGAAAATGTTTTTATCTTTTTTTTGAAATTTTTTTTTCAAAAATTCTTTTTTCCACCCTCATTATATGTTGTTATACCCCCCTCAAAAAATAATGGTTGAGAAATAATGTCATTTGGCCTTCGATCAAGCCATTTCATCAAATTCGCACGTTTTGAGACCGTTAAATTTGTAACGGGTGGATGTGTGCTCTAATGCCCAACGGGTTCACCCATTATTTTCCCTGGGGTATATAATTGTATGGATTAAACATCAAAAAAAGAATTTTTGAAAAAAAAATTTCAAAAAAATTAAAAAAAGTTTTCGCATGGGCTTTCGCACGGGATTTTTCGCAACCGAAGATCACTCTATACATATATGTATATACATATATACATACATATATACATATATACATATATATGTATATACCTATATACATACATATATACATATATACATATATGTATATACATATATACAAACATACATACATACATATATATATATATATATATATATATATATACACACACATATATGTATGTATATGTATATGTATATGGATTTAATGTAGAAAAGGTGGCACCTGATCCAATAGATCAGGTGCTAAGACACAAAAAAGGTGGGAAGTATAAGCCCCCACATGGGCTTGTACTTGCTGAGTCCTACCTTTTTGTGTCTTGCACCTGATCCATTGGATCATGTGCCACCTGCTCTACATTAATCTCTATGTATATATGTATATGTATACATATACATATATACATATATCTATTATACATTTGACAGCGATTTTTGAATCCTAGGGCTGACTAGGACAAGCTGACTAGGACAAACTGGTTGATAAAAGACGGTCTGGATTTAATCTTAGAAAATCAACGGTTAAGATGATAGAATGCGAAATTATTTGGATGGAATTTTGAAGATCCGCGACAACTCAAGCTGAGCCGTCTATTTTCAAACCAAAGATTCAATCATGTCCATCCAAATAACTGTCAATCTGGCAATCCATGTGACCTTTCCCATTAATCCACATCAAGCCCTCGCGATTCGCGTCAACCCACTCCCTGTGACCCTTCCCAATGAATCTCTTTCCCTTCCCAATGAATTCGCGTCATAAATCTCTATCTCTGCTTCCATCTCCTCTCATCAAAACAACGGAGAAAACAAAAGGCCAATGCTGCATGCACCTCAGAGAATGAGGTGCATGCAGTTTATTTGTCTAAAAATAGAGAAAATGTCACATCCTTAACTCTAATCTTACTCTCTCTCTTTCAAAAGTAGAAATTTTTTGCACTGAATCATACATGCACCTCATTTTTGAGGTGCATGTAGCAATTGCCAAACAAAAAAGGGAGGCTGTGTTAAAGTAAGAACGGATCAAAGAAAGAGAAGCTTCCTATTGGCCACCTTTTTCCTTTGCTTCCATCTCTCTCCCTCTCCACTGCCGAAGATCACTACCGCTTCTTCACATGGAACGTCGGATTCGGCGGCATCTGGCCCCTCAGCGTCAAGCAAAAGGGCTACAAATCCCTCCTTTTTCTTTGTTTATATTGCAGGGGATCTTGATCAATGGGAACTTCCCGGTGCCCCAGATTGAGGAGGAGCCCTTCCTGCTCTATTGATCTATTAGTTTGTTTTTTTAATTTATTTCATTTAATTTTTCAAGCAGTCAGTCTCCAACCACACCATAAAATTTCCAAATATGAGGGATCCGTTCATGTCTCTGTTGAGAATTTTGCGGTTCATATTTTTTTCCATATTTTTCTCCTTATTTTTTTTTGCAACCAGAGACATTCTAAGCTACAGTTCATATTTTTTGCAGTTAGCATAATTTTATGGTAACCAGAGAAACATTCTAATACAAATATCTTGCTGTTAGCATATTTTTTTACAGGGATCAACTGTAGCGTGAGGGTAACCATAGATGAACTATAGCAGGGATCTGTTCCTTTTAGCATATTTTTCAAAGTTCGTGTCTCTTAAAGGGGAGGTACTCCATCGATCCCTGCTATATGACCATAGTTCGGGATCCGTTCCTTTTAGCATATTTTTCAAAGTTATTATTGTTTTTTTTTCTATAAACTAATCTCACAAAGTGTCGACCTAAAGGCAAGGTTATTATTGTTTTTATTTGATCTCAGAAAGTGTATATCTGAAGGCAAGGCTGAAGACAATGTCATTATTCTCTCCGTGAAATCTCAGCAAACAAGGTTAAAAATCCGAACTTTTTTAGTCTTCGAAGTCCTGTGATGTCGATCTGGTGTTTGATTTAATGCATTTGCTGCTTGATTTGATTGCGAACTATCGATGAATTGATCGACCTCATCGCGATTGAAAGCAGAGACCGATGAGGAGAATGGCGCGAAGGATGCCGCGGCTGATCGCTCTGTTCGACGTCGACGGGACCTCACGGTTCCTAGAAATGTATGAAAATTAATGTTCATATAAGAATTATAACGTGCTAATAGGTATAGTCTTGAAGCAAACAAGAAGGCATGTGTGAGTGAATAATGTCAAGTCCCCAAGGAAAAGGTCTGTAAGTTATTTGAAGAATCAAAGTAGTACGATATCCAATCTTTAGCAAAAAAAATCACACGTCACATAATGGATTCGGGTGTCAAGCCGTCGAACAACCATGGGCATCATGCAACTGCTTCGATGAACTCGCCGTCCTCAAGCAGAGACTTGAGTTCATCCGCCTTGAGGCAGATCTCCAGTGTCATGCTCCCTTCTTCTGTCCACTCTTATGTCTTTTTAAATTGAACTTTTGCCCAGTCGATGATTGTTGGATCTGTTTTTAACCTTTCGCAATCGAAAATGGCCATTAAAACGGTAATTGTTTGATGTTTGCTCTTTGTTGTTAGGTCATAAGTCAGAAAATGCTCGAGTTCATGAAAGAGCTCCAAAAGGTAAAGACCGGTTCTTGCCCTGCGTACATGTGTCTTTACTATGTTTGATGAAGAGACGATGTGATTGGTGTGATGCATCTTTTTATGTCAGGTTGTTACGGTCCGTGTAGTTGGAGGGTCCGATCATTCTAAAATTTCAGAGCAGCTGGACAGAACAACAGTGGAAAATTTTTGGAAGGAGAACCAAAATTTTTTTATTTGCATAAAAATAATTATGCTTAAAATTAAATGCATTAAAAAGGTGTGTTCTGTTTGGACCATCCTCTTCTTCTGAGTTTGAAATTTGGATGGACTTCAAAATTTTCAGCAAAAAAATGCTTTACTTTTAGGTGTAACAAGCATACGTGACCTACATTTGCTGTATTATTTTTTAAGCAAAAAATGCTTTAAAAATAAATGTTCAAAATATGTTTAAAAATAGAGTCCATTGTAGCATGTACTCACTTCTTGACACGCGTCACCGTATCAGGTATGTGGACACCGTGTCAGGTATGTGGATGACGTTGTTGTTGCACCCACTTAATTAATCTATTTTTTTAATTGACGGTGTGTATGTGAGTGTATTACCTTACGAGCTTAGCTGTAACTAAGCAAGCATAAATTAAAATGATGTTTTATGGTTGAATTGTTACTTGCAATAATATAAGCAAGACAACGGACCAAGCATGAGAAATCAATCCATTTTAAGCCACTTCTATGGGTTTGATGATGTATAGAATATGTATGTAAAAAAATTTGAAATAAAAAAATGGTGTGTGTGTGTATATGTCCGTACTTTGTGTAAAAAAATTGGATTGACCATCAAACAAAAAATGTATGCTTATTATGCGAGTTTGCAATTTTTATATCATATGCACTGCATGTAAGCTTCAGTTAGGCATCAACTAAAGAGGATTTCATCGCCTTCCGGACATGCGAGTTTGCAATTTTTGGTTGCTGCCACTTTCGGACCATTGAGCCTTTGGTCCAACTATTTTAAGCCACTTTCGGACCGGACCAAACATTAAAATACGCGAAGGTGTCCGTTGCAATTTTTGTAATTTGTTTAAATTTTGGAAGGGTGAATAATTTTTGGGGAGAACACACACATTCGTTCGGCGTCCGCGTCAAAGGCGTTCGTGCCATTTTTGTTCATTTAAATTTTGGAGGGAAATTGTGAGAACAAAGGCAGATGCCTTTGACCAGCTAAATTTTTGTTCGTTTAAATTTTGTAGGGGAAATAATTTTTGGGGATAACATAGGCGTCGAAGTCGCAAAGTTTTGTTCGTTGAAATGTTGGAGGTGAAATAATTTTTGGGAGAACAAAGGCATCAAAGGCGTCTCCGGCTCGCTTAATTTTTGTTTGTTAAAATTTTGGAGGGGGAATTAATTTTTGGGGAGAACATTCGGCGCCCGCGTCAAAGGTGCCCCAATTTTTGTTCGTTTATATTTTGGCTGGAGAAATAATTATTGGGGAGAACAAAGATTTTGGGATATCTTAAATGAATCGTGCCCGAGGGCACGGGTTATGACTAGTCTATATTATAAAAGAGGGATGTTATCAAGAGAAATTGGATAAGAGATATTGGAAAAGAGAAATTGGATAAGAGATATCTATATTATAAAAGAGGGATGTTATCAAGAGAAATTGGATAAGAGATATTGGAAAAGAGAAATTGGATAAGAGATATCTATATTATAAAAGAGGGATGTTATCAAGAGAAATTGGATTAGAGATATTGGAAAAGATAAATTGGATAAGAGATATCTATATTATAAAAGAGGGATGTTATCAAGAGAAATTGAATAAGAGATATTGGACAATAGAAATTGGATAAGAGTGATGTTATCAAGAGAAATTGGATAAGAGATATCTATATTACAAACGAGAGATGTTATCAAGAGAAATTGGATAAGAGATATTGGACAAGAGAAATTGGATAAGGGATATCTATTATATAAAAGACGGATGTTATCAAGAGAAATTGATAAGAGAATTTGGACATGAGAAATTGGATAAGAGAATTTTGATATCTATTATATAAAACAGGGAAATTGAATAAGAGAAAATATAAGAGATGAGATTTTGAGGGATAAAAGAGGAGGTTGGGAATTTTGCACATACAACCCCGGTTTTTGTATTTTTGCCTATGGACCCTCCCCACACACACCCACACTTTTTATTCTCACCCCTTCCGGCCATTTTTTTCCAGTTCTATGAAGATTTTGAATCTTATCCTACTAGGACAAAGCTTTGTCCTACGTGGCAAGTTTGTCCTTGTTGGTAATGACAATTTTGGGGGGACTTAAATTTTGGGGGAAAACTTAAATTTGGGGGGAAACTTGAAATTTTGTGGGAAAACTTGAAATTTGGGGGAACTTGAAATTTGTGGGGGAGAAAAACTCAGCCATTAAATAAACCGTGCCCTATGGGCACGGGTAATGACTAGTATATATATATATATGATCAAAGTTAGATGAGTACAAAATACATCAATAACACCATGTACGTACACTAAAAGTGATCAAAATACATACAACATCCAGACATCAGTACTCAAACACTCAACCCTAACAAAAACATCTAGTACTAAGGGTGAATGTCCCCGGAACAACAATATCAGGATCAGTCGATGTGGATGACTGATGGGTCTAAGGGGCAACCAGATTGGCGGAACATCAGTCTGGTGGAGCGACGGGAGGGTAAGCATGAGCCTTCCTCTTGGATGACGACGCACCCGCAGCTGAAGACTCAACGTGAGCATGCACGGGGGTTAGAGCCACAGAAGGCAAGGGCACAAAGCGAGGAGGAGGAGGAGGTACACCAGCAGACTTGGAAGAATCCTCCGAAGGCGGAAACATGGCCTGAAGAGTGGCCGGAATGGAGATGCCGTGAAATAGGAAAGAATTGTACTGAAGCTCAAGTAGAAGCGAGAGCTTATGATCCAAATCTGAAACACGCGTTTCAATCATGGAAACACGATCACACATCCTACCGAGGAGATAATCCTCGAGAGGAATAGACGGTGGAGTAGATGGAGGTGGTCAGCTGGCGGAGGGGGAATAGGGTCACCAAACTAGATATCCAAGTACTCCCCTGAAGATAGTGGCGAAGAGGGTTGCTGGTCAGCAGGTGGAGGGGTGTATTCAACAAGAAAGATATTCAAAGTCTTATCTGACGGCGTAGGACCAACATGTTCCATAACGTTCGATCGATAGGAATTAGGGCGCAAACGAACGAAAAAAACAAAGAAACCTAATCGGTGATAAACGACAGAAAGGGAGACAAGGGACCAAGCAATCGAAAGAACGGAGGAGAGAGGCTTCAGAACGGCACGAAATCAACGGAGGAGTGATCGACGGTGGAGTTCGAAGGAGGAAGACGGGGGAGTTTTTCAGTCGGATGAGAGAGAAAACAGAAGTACGCATCGAAATCTCTCGACGAAGAGGGGTCTAAATAATCTGGGCCGTTTGATCGAAAAATCGACGGCTCAGATCAAGTTAACGAACTGCCACAACAGTTGACAGTTGACTGAAGAACATTTGTCAGTCGACTGGAAAGTTAGATAGAGATAGTCATGAGTTGACAGACAGTCATCTGTAGGGTAAATCACAGTCGCCTGTCGGTGAGATAGTCAACTGTATTTTACTCATCAGTCGACTGACTGAGAATCAAAAATACGTTGATAAAAAAAGAGACCACTGTAGACATGGACAGGCGCCTGATGACCAAACTGCAGTCGCCCTTCGATCAGACAGTCGACTGTAAAGTCGTCATTAGTCGCCTAGGTGAAAGATACCATCTGCTGTATGAGAAGATAGGGTAGGGCAATCGACAGTCGAAGGAATGACAGTCGTCTGTCATGGTCCAGAAATGCACAGAGAGGTTAAAAAACCAGAGGATAAAGACAACTCACCCTAGTACCTATACTCTGACATAAATCTAATCAAGAGATCAATATCAAAATATAATAGATTAACACATAAATCTTTTAAATCAATCCAAAAACTAATGAAATCATCAAAATCTTAATAACATCTCTTAAAACAAATATATGTAAAACATATAATTTATTAAAAAGAAAAGACGTACCATGATGATATGAGTCCAAATATGATATAACATGAAGGTTGAAATCCTAAATTTTAGATTCACCCATAATCCCTGATTCTCCACGCAACCTCACAAATGAATCTTCTTTAAGAGATTTAGTGAAGATGTCGGCGATTTGTTTTTGGGTTTTAATGTACTCTAAGATGATGTCCTTCTTAGCTACATGATCATTGATAAAATGGTGTCTCACATCTATGTGTTTGGTACGGAAGTGATGTACCGAATTCTTAGAAAGACATATGGCGCTTTAGTTATCAACCATGATAGGGCAAATATCATAATTGACACCATAGTCCTTAAGAGTGTGTCTCATCCAAAGAACTTCTGCACATGCAAGACCCGCGGCAATATATTCCGTTTCAGTCGTGGACAATGATACCGAGTTTTGTTTCTGGAGAACCAAGAAACCAGGGAATTTCCTAGAAAATGGCAAGTGCCACTAGTACTCTTCCTATCAGATTTGTATCCAGCAAAGTCGGCATCACTATATGAGATTAACTCATATGTGCTAGATTTAGGGTAAAGTAACCTATAATCTAATGAATGATTGAGGTAACGAAAAATTCGTTTAACCGCAATCATGTGTGACTCCTTAGGTCTAGCTTGATATCTAGCACACAGGCATATGGGAAACATGATATCGGGCCTACTAGCAGTTAAATAGAGTAAACTACCAATCATACCTCGATATAGACGAACGGCTACATCTTTTCCATTCTCATCCTTGTGTAGATGGGTTGTCGTACTCATGGGAGTCCTTTTGCTTGAAAACGATTCCATCCCAAATCGCTTGATAAGCTCCCCTGTGTACTTGGTTTGATGTATGAAAGTCCCATCCTTTATTTGTCGAATTTGCAGTCCAAGGAAATAGTTGAGCTCACCCATATGACTCATCTCGAATTCATTCTTCATAGACTTAGAAAATTCTTGACAAAGATTAAAGTTAGTAGAACCAAATATAATATCGTCTACATAAACTTGAATTGTAACGACCAATTTTAGTGATACGTTTTATTCGTATTCTCCCTTGTTGTGCGTCTTTTCCATATCTGTACTTCGTATTAGTGCTAGACGTATTAGCTGCGTATCCTAAGCGTATTATTTATTATTATTAACTTTAACATTTTATTATCAAACAATTTCTTTAATTACTCATTTCAATTTCTTTTTGAATTCAAATTTCAAAATTCAAACTTTTTAAAATTCAAATATTTTTGAATACCTTCCAAATTAAACCTATTAAAACCTATAACTGATTTGCTTTTATTAACCCCTAAATTCCTTCCCTATTAATTTTTTCTTTTCAAAAACTTCCCTTAATAAAATTAGCTTTAATTTCCCCTAATCAACTCTATTAATAACAAATCAAATCTTATTAATAAACTTTCAAACCCTTTCCTAATAAACCCTACCCTATTTTCTCAACCGCCCAACATATCCCCCTCCCGTGTATCTCCCCTCAACGCTATAAATTAAAACCCTAGGGCTCTCTATCTCTCCCATCAATAGCAGCCGCCCTCCCCTTACACTCCATGTACAGCCTCCACCACGCAGCGACCACGTCCAAGCCTCCTCCACACGCAAGAACGTCAGCCCCCTCTATTGAGCAACCGCCCAGCTTCTTCCCCACGCCGACAGCTATGCGCAACCCAGCAACTCCCGGCCCCCTCTCCCGTCTCCCCATTTGACGCTCAGAGTTGCCGGCCTCCTCATCACGGCTGCCGACCCCTCTCCAAGCGCCTAGCAACATCGCAACCCACCACCGACGGCCTCCCCTCAGTCCGAGCACCCGGATCTCAGCTCCTCCACACGCAGCAACCACGCGGTGTCCCCCTCCTGTGCGAGCTGATCACCACCTCCAGCCACCAACTGCACCCGTGCGCCGTAGTAGACCGCGCTCAGGCGACCCCATACAGCCACCACCGGAGCCCTGACCGCTGTAGGCCGCTCCTGTGAACTCCCAGCCTCCCCTAAGGCCACCAGCTCTCCGAGCATCAACCCCCTCAAGCCCGCGCCACCCTTTCCAGCGCCCAACCCAGGCTGCACTCCACTGTCCAAGCGCTGGCCATCTATCCAAGTGCCAGGGACCCCTTCTCTTGCCTCACGCAGCCGCCAAGACCCCACTGCCATCTTCTCTGTGTGCTGCAACCCTCCACGGCCAGATCTACCGACCAGATCTGCCCACCTGCAGTTTCCCTCGCTGCCGCGACGAGAATTCAGTCCGTAGACGCTGTAGACGTCGCTCAGATCTGTTGCTATCCCTCACCACATCATCGCTACCCTTTCGCTGTATAAACTGTTAGTAAACCTATCACTAATCTTCAACCCACACCGTAATGTATAGAACTTAATAAAAATCAGAATATTAGACGTTGTAGGAATCATTTTAACGTTCGTTATAATTGAAAAGGACCTGATCTAATTGTATGTCTAATCAAACTAGCGAACCAATCTCACCGTAGCGTAGAACTCGTCGAGACGAATCCAACGAGACCAAGAACTCTGAAATCAGGCAAGTGTACAATTTATTATGAATTTTTAAAGTTGGATGCTCTTTTAGTCATTTTCATTTAAAGCTGTATAACTCAAAAACTGCATGTGAAATGATGCATGAAATTAATACTATGATATTCTAGACTAAAAATGTGATCCATCGACATATAATTTGATATGCTTTAGTTTTAAACATCGGCAAAGAAAATCAACATTTGTAGCATGTTCACTAAACCCACGTGTTCTACAATTCTCTTAATTGTCGTACACATTGTTCAACATTCTTGTAACAAATGTAAACATTGTACAAAATGAAATATTGACATTGTTAAACTGGTACATGTCTTGCTTGGCCATTCTTGGAATGTTCAACAAATGAGTGAAATCGTGAAATCGTGCGCCTCGAAGGCGAAATCGTGACTTCGTGATGTCGTATAAGTCGACTAGGCTGGCTCGTGTTCCAGCACAAATCTGGGGTGGAGTTAGGGTTGAGCGGCCACTAGGCGTATGAAGGGGTCCTCTCTTCAAGAGCACCACCCGCATGCGGTGTGGTAGCGTCAATCACGGTAAAACACCTGTGAGAAGAACGATCCACTTATCACGTCCTAAAGGCGTGAACCCTATGAGAGATATGAAATACTGACACAGAACTTGAAATTACTATTGTTGTCTCAGTTAAATTGCCATGTTAACAAACCAAAAGAAATGCCATGTGCTTTACTTTACTTCTTAAACTGTTTAGAACTTCACGTTAGGAATGCTTTACTTTACTTCACGTAGAATTGCCATGTTTAAACTTGTTGCTGACACCTCGTACAGAACTATCAATGCTTCCTAATTTCATATTATTTTGTACACCTGGCCTTTGGTTTCTAACCTATACTTGCAGACCCTTGCTGATATACATTCATATTTTTGGATGTATGTCAGATCTCGAGCTAGAACACCAAGAGGACTAGTTGAGATAGCTGAACCAGTGGACCAAGAGTTGTTGAACTAGTGAACCCTCATTGTACTTCTTTTCATTTGTTGTATGGGTCATAAGACCTACTCTTCTTTTCCTTCATTGTTGTAATTCTGTTTGAGACGATTGAGATTGTAATAATATTTACTTATCTGTGTTGTTTCTGAGTAATGCATGCAAGGACATGCGGTATTTCATACAGACGCTTATTGTGTTAAGTCAAGGAGGTGAGGAAAGTAAAAGTACATCCTCCTTACTTGCACATGCAGACCCGCTCGCGTCCTCGCTTCCAAGCGTAATGGGAAACGGGACGCGACAGGTTTTAGTGGTGGCCCATGCAGGTCATGCTTTTGGAAAATACTCATAAAAACAATATAGATAAGATTACAATCTTGATCCTCAAGAACACCTCCCTTCAATCTCCTACCCCAATTTAATTCATTAGGAAATCCTAGTCCTAAGGTTCCCAATCCTTAGTCAACCCAATAAATATATCCTTGATTTTTAATCTTCCTCGACATTACACTCCACGTTAATGATCATAGAAATCCATCGTAGCACCTTCACAAATTCATTTCCTAGTTGTATTTACGTTAATTGTCCCATTCTTTTCCGTGCCCTCGATTCACGTGATCCCCTCTTGACAGCCATCATTATCCTTTTTGATTCATACTAGCCGTGCTTATGCAAAATGCTTTAAGGACAACAATGATGACATTACAATCCTGATTCTACTTTCGATATCCTTTTCATTGAATTCCTCGCCCAGTTTAATTTCTTTGAAATCTTTAGAATATAACGAGACCACTTTTTAGCTGACCTAAAATTTCATTCCTTGATCTCAAAACTTTCTTCGCCGTGATTTTTAATTACAATCTTATAATGATTTTCTAATCTATACCTTCCATACTCACATATTTATCTTACTTGCTACATATGGAGATCTTTATCTTTAAACCTTACTTCTATTTCACTAATTCAATATAACATTTTTTCCGTACTATACTACAACGGATTTCAAAACAACTGATCATATACAAATTTAAAATACATCTTATACTAAATAGAACTCCAACTACTTCGGGTTATTAGTTCTGCATTCATCGTATTTATACTTTAAGTATTTTTGTATAAATCTATCTGCACTTACAAAACAATCAACTACACCTCTACACCCATGACTCTTTCATCTATTGCTTATCTCCTGTTTTAACTTATACCACTTACTCACTATCCTTATATACGTTATTAGGATATTGTCACATTTTTACACATACCTTCCATTCTCCTACTTAATCATTCATGGCTATTTCTATGCCACCTGATCAAGCTAACTCCATATCCTTGTCTCACCTAAAACCGTTCATCGCAAACTTGATTCATTACATCATTCAACCTTGTATCCTACACTATTTCTTAGCTATCACATTAGTGCGTCTCTTTACTTATTACAACTTTAGCGAGATTAGTTTTAAATTTGCGTCATAACCCTTTTAAATGTTTTCTTCTATTTTTGGCCCAACATTTGTGGTGTTAATTTTTATTTTGTTATTCGTTATATTGTTAGAATATTAGATATGATTATTATCATTAGAAGATTATATTTACGGATAAGTGTAGTTGAGATGATGTAAGGTGTAGTTGTATTAGTTGATTATGAACACCAAGAACTTAGATTAATCCATTTTACAAGGTGACAAAAAGAATAATGTGTTCAAGATTTATATTTCGTATTTGGATAGTACCCATGCATAACGGATTCAACAGAATTTCATTTTATGAGTGGTACACATGGAGATGAGTACATTAAGGATTTGAAATTCAGATTAGTAACAGCTAAGAGTAGCTATGGAGGTATAATATGATTTATGGTGACGATGATGATGAGTAGAGTATACTAAGTAACAAGACTTCATCATACGGATAGTGTGATGGAGACATCAGAAATGATCTGATATATTGATACGAATGGATAGTTGCGTAAATTGATCTAAGTTGCTTAGGATAAGATACAATAAGATATGATGAGATGTGATTTAATAGTTGTTAATTAAGGTGAAAAAACTTATGAGTTGTCACGATGGAGAATGAGTTGGGAGCATGATAAATGTTGATGGAAAATGGTGATTTATACTAGGCGTATTTGTACTTGTTGCTATATATTAGTAATTAGTAGAGCATCGTTATATCGATTGCTTGATTCAAGAATCAGATTGGAGTTGGATGATGTCACAATTATAGTGCCACAAGTTAGATTATACAATAAACAAGGGATGGCATATTATGGATAAGGTAACTCATAAGAATGTATAGTTTTTTGAGAACTTAGTTATAGAGGATATCGTACATTAAAGATTCCCCGGGAAGATGTTACTACTCTAATAACAAAGGATAAGCGAAGAAGTGAGGAATTTGCAAAAGGTAGTGATTGAGGATATTTCGTATTTTCTTCAAGGGTTGCTTTGTATAAAGTATTAATTGTCTAAAGCAAGAATTATGAGTTAGGAATGAAAAGGAAATGTTGAAGCTATAATTAAGATTTAGGATATGCTTATAGTTGTAGCATCATTCATTGGCAAGACGAGAAGTGATCATTTATTTTGGGAACACTTGATCGAGGTCATGGGTTTAGGAACCTGTGTGTTAGAATATTGGGGTTGCAGTTATGAGTATATATATATATACACACACACACGTTATTATTATTCACTCACACTTGTTCCTGCACATCGCGGGTAGTCGTCACTAGCTATTCTTGCTTGCCCATTGATGGTTAAGGCCATCGGTGGTGCATATTCATCCGAAACCCCCCTCTTCGAAATTTAATCTTAACCTCGTCACTTGCATCTCCTCCTACTTGCCACATTTCTTCGTCTGAAGTATTTCAGACCATAGTTCATCCCATAAGAATTCGCTGAGATGCATAAGTATTATCGACATCTGGTTAACAAACTCAAATCCTAAGAAATTCCAAGGACGGAGTTTTTCTTAAGGTGTGTAGAATATAACGACCAGTTTTAGTGATATGTTTTATTCGTATTCTCCCTTGTTGTGCGTCTTTTCCATATCTGTACTTCGTATTAGTGCCAGGCGTATTAGCTGCGTATCCTAAGCGTATTATTTATTATTATTAACTTTAACATTTTATTATCAAACAATTTCTTTAATTACTCATTCAATTTCTTTTTGAATTCAAAATTCAAAATTCAAACTTTTTAAAATTCAAATATTTTTGAATACCTTCCAAATTAAACATATTAAAACCTATAACTGATTTGCTTTTATTAACCCCAAAATTCCTCCCCTATTAATGTTTTCTTTTCAAAAACTTCCCTTAATAAAATTAGCTTTAATTTCCCCTAATCAACCTATTAATAACAAATCAAGTCTTATTAATAAAATTTCAAACCCTTTCTTAATAAACCCTACCCTATTTTTCTCAGCCGCCCAACGTATCCTCCTCACGTGTATCACCCCTCAACGTTATATTTTAAAACCCTAGGGCTCTCTATCTCTCCCATCAACAGCAGCCGACCGCCCCTTACACTCCACACACAGCCTCTCTCCACCACGCAGCAGCCACGTCCAAGCCTCCTCCACGCGCGAGAACCTCAGCCCCCTCTATTGAGCCACCGCCCAGCTTCTTCCCCCACGCTGGCAGCCGCACGCAACCCAACAACTCCCGTCCCCCTCTCCCATCTCCCCTATCCGACACTCAGAGCCGCCTGCCTCCTCCCTCACGGCTGCCGACCCCTCTCCAAGCGCCCAGCAACATCGCAACCCACCACTGCCGGCCTCCCCTATGTCCGAGTGCCCGGATCTCAGCTCCTCCACGCGCAGCAACCACGCCCTGTCCCCCCCGCGCGAGCTGATCACCACCTCCGGCCACCAAATGCACCCGTGCACCGTCGCAGACCGCGCTCAGGTGACGTCCCCCGGCTTTGAATCATACAGAAGTGCAATAGGATAGGGGATACCAGATTTAAATATTTATACCGCAAGCGCACGATGTTGTAGAGTGGCTTGGGGTCGAACATAGGGAGGCATGGTTGTGCTTGTGTCTAATATGAACCGGTTCACCCTAGGGGTGAGCTAGCCCGAACGATCGATGGTTTGTCACGGAATGTAAATACGGAGGATAAACAATATAAAGGGAAACCTAGGACTTCGGTTTCCACCCTATCATGTGTTCTCGCTATTACGACCTACAGATAGGAATACGATCGGAATTAGGGTTTAGTGGTGAGATGTTGCCTCTAAGAGTGATACCAGCGTCCCATGGGCCCGATTTTCCGGTCGATGCCCAGGATGATACGCCAGACTACCCGGGTTCGGTCGATGGGCATTTCCATGTCCATTAACATCGACTGACACCGGGAGCACTAAACTCGCAACGATAACTCCCAACATCTCATCCTGTCGCTCCCGCGTGCTAGGATTCAATGTCTACGCTAAGGGCGTGAGCTGCGGCTAGGGAGTCAACCGCCAAGTTTATTCCCCCTTGGCCCTATGGTCAAAGGCGGTCTTTTTTCCACCGATGACAATGAAACACCCCGCGTAACCATCTAAATTCCTAATCCCTATCGAAATCCTAGTCCTATGGATGCATTAGGGAGAACCCACGAAGGGGTTTCTACCAAAATCCCAGATTTGGGAACTACTCACAAATCATGGCTGAAAAGCGATCTAAACAAAAATCAACCGTAAAAATTATGATCAGGCGATTGGAATGAAGTAGTAGCAATGCTATTAAGCTATATTAAAGTTTCACAAAGATCAAAAGACTTACAAAAACAGTAAAATTCCAGCCGTCACAAATGGAGAAAAAAAGACAGAAAAATAACAGCTCTCGTTTTTGGAAACCTAGGGCAACTATATATAGAAATCGACGTCACTCAATCGGTTAAAGTATCAACCAATCGGGTGAGCTGCTACAGCGCTTCAGCATCGACGTTCAAAGCTTCACCTGCTCGCTTGGTTCGACCGGTTGGCAGCTCCGGGTCGTCGTTTGGATCTTACGGCATCAGGTGAACCGATCGGTTGAACATTCAACCGATCGATTGGAATTTTCCTCAAAATTAGCCGAGAGCTCCGTCGATTTGGCACGGTCTACGGACGTCGGTTGAACTCTCCGGGTCGTCTTTTGGAATAAACGGCTACAGATGAACCGATTGAGTGAGATGTCACCCGATCGGTTAGAATTCAGCTCCAAATTGGTGAGAGCTCTACTGGTTTGAACCGGTCGACGAAACGATTGGTTGATTTTTACTTCGCTTCAACTTCTGTCGGGGTCGGACACGCGTGCACCACCCGATCGGTTGGCTGTGTCCAACCGATCGGGTGAGGGCTGAAAAATGGTGATCTTCGTCGTTGGACCCCCTGGATCACGCGTGCCTCCTCCCGTTGCTCAGGGGACTCATGATATCTTTGTTATATGTCCCCTATACTGGAGATCTCCTGCAAATACACCAAAACACCAAAAAGTGAAAGAAAACTAAAAATCCTGCGTGAATATATAAAATATAAACACACGTCAAATTCCCCCAAGCTGAACCCTTCCTCATCCTCGAGGAAGACGAGTGAGAGTAGGAGCTCGGAGGGAGAAAATAGAGAGAGAAAGAGAAAGAGAAGTCAAAGTCCTAAATCGCCCGTCAGGGCCAACAAAATCAAATACCCACACTAAACAAGCATACGACAAAACACATCACTAAACCGAGGAAATATGAGTCCAAACAAGTGTCATGGGTCCACGCGGTGAAGCGCGAGTGAGTGCGGTCGTGTGTTAGCAGACGGTGTTACTATCTACAATGTGCAATAAGGCTCCATATACACATATCCAAGGAATGACCCAAGTATCGATTCGATTTGAAATAAGCGGTGAATATATAGCTCAAGCATGCATGAGAACAGAGTAAGAATCGAAACGTATCATGCCTCAGGGACTCCACAGCTAGGGACTAGGAAATCACCACACTATCGCCTAGATAATAGCTAGAAAGTTCCTATTCCAAGTGTTTTCGAAAACGATGGAGGTTGAGAAGATATGGAGTAGAACACTCGGTGCAAATTCTCGCCTTCCCTTTATTCTCGGTAGGTAGGAAATTATTCACATAGGAATTTTTTTGGGTTTTGGATATATGTATTTTTTTGGATTTTTGGCTATACATATATATATATTTCCTTTTCTCTTTTCTTTTTCCTTTTCTTTTTGGGTTTTTCTTTTCTCTCTTTTTTTGGATTTTTGGATATATTCATGCGTGTACTCTCCCAAGTGGGAGAACGGTACATGACGAGGGTATTTGCACCAAGTAAAATAAAAAAGAAATCGGATTCTAAACACTTGGGCAAGGGAGATTTTCTTCACTAATCAGAGCATAGGCTAAATGGGTTATCCTAGTCCTAATTGTGGAGTCCTGACACATGCGAATTGAAGTATACGATATATATAGCATGCATATAGAAGCAGACAGGAGAAGCAAATACCGCATATTCAAATCGAAGCATGATAATCTAGGGGTCATCCCAGGACAGGTATATAAATCAAAATCACAAAGTAGAAGCACACTATTAGCTAGTCACGACACACGACTCACATAAAATCAAAATGGACCCACGATGCATGAAATGCAAGAGGACTCGGCCTCCTAGGGTTAGTGAATGTGATTATCGTGGTTGTGCTAGGTGTGTGTGTGATTCTGTGGCAATTCATCATATGGGGTCATCTCTAAGAGAGAGAGAGAGAGAGAGAGAGAGAGAGAGAGAGAGAGAGAGAGAGAGAGAGAGAGAGAGAGAGGATGAAAAGAAAGAAAGAAAAAGAAAACACGATAAAAACGACTCAAAAACGAAGAAAAAGACACAAATGACGCACGAAGTGCGACTCCCTCAAGCTGAAACTTGCATTGCCCTCAATGCAATAAAAGTAACAACGGGAGGGCAATGAAAATGGGGGGAATACGCACCGACACAAAGAGAAATGAAAAACAAGAAAAACACACATACGAAACTGAAAAATAAAGAAGGAGGAAAAAGAAATACAGAAAATAAAAGATAGAAAATCACACCACACGACATATATAAACAAACACACCACGACGGAAAAAAAACACGACAAAACTTACAAAGATCGACCTCCCCAAGCTGGACATGATAGAGCTAGCAATATGATATGCTTATGACGATGCAAAAATATGCAAGGGAAAGATCGGAAAAGCGAAAGAAATCAAAATGCAGGAGAGGAATCGTCCTCGTCCTCCTTGGCAGAAGATGGAGGGGTGTGGAGGGGAGAGGTGGGGGGTGTGCGGAGAACTGGGGAGAGGAGTGGAGGAAGTGTGTAGATGGGTGTGGAGGTGTGAACGATGGGTGGTGTGGTGGTGATGATGGTGATTGGTAGGGATATGGCGACCAACGTGGTGGTAGTTGGGGTAGATACGGCGGTAGATATGATGTTAGTAGTGGATGGTGTGGGAAGTGATCACGATCGCACCTGCAATTTCTTGCGACGCATGTATGGGGTGACGGAAGTGGAGGGTGGTGGATCCGTGGGATCGACGACAGTGGTCGTGAGTGGAGGTGAAGTGGTAGGAATGAGAACGGTGGTGGCGGGAGGGGAAGGTCACCTAGGGGGTGATGGGTGAGGTGATGAATGTGATGGTGGAGGTGAAGAGTGTGATGGTGGAGGTGAAGACCGTCGAGGAGGCGAAGGGGGTGGTGAGGTGGGTGGAGTGGGTGGAGGAGGGCTAAAAATGTGAGTGAGGGTGTGGATTTAGGGGTGGAGGGGTTGATGGAGGAGATCGATTTGGAAGATGGAGAGAGAGGGAACGTGCGAACAGAAGTGTGGAGGTCGGATGATTAAAGCCGGGTGAGGTGGAGTATGTATAGGGGCGAAGGCGAACCGATCAGGGGGATGGTTCACCCGATCGGTTGGGTAAGTTTTGAAAATTTTCCGTTGGCCAACAGCTACAGGTGAACCGATCAGTGGAGTTTTCACCCGATCGGTTGACCGCTTCCCAAATATTCCCGAGGCCACTGTGCTTTTTACCTGGACAGCCACCCGATCTCAGCTTCTTTTCGCCCGATCGGTTGATTTAATCTCCAAAGTTCCCGAGAGCTCTTCAGTGTCACCCGATCTTTCACCCGGTCAGACTCGTATACCACCTGATCGATTTGCTGTTGTGCTGACACAGGCCATCTTTGGATACGTCCCACCCGATCGGTTGAGAAATCAACCGATCGGTTGGGGGCTTGTTTCCTGCAAAAGTTCACGAATAACCTAAATCCCTCGACGAAAGCTCCCGTTGCTAAATTTATTCATTAAAATAAGTAAAAAAATAAGCCTAAAAATAAAGGTGAAAGTTTAGAACATGGGTTTCCTCCCATGAAGCGCTTTAGTTTAACGTCGTTTACTCGACGCCTCATTTAGTGGTCAATTCGGATCCAGAGGGTTTGAAGACGAGCCATCGGTCGTTGAGATTTCGACATGAGAGAATGCTGGTTCTCCAACCGCATAATGTTTTAGCGCATAATGTTTTAGGCGCTGCCCGTTGACTTTGAACGGCTCATCTCTTCCCATTATCTCAATAGCTTCGTGCGGGAAGACCTTGGTGACGCGGAAGGGTCCTGACGACCTCGACTTTAGCTTTCCAGGAAAAAGCTTCAGCCTCGAGTTGAATAGGAGAACTAAGTCTCCTTTCTTGAATTCCCTCTTCAGGATGCGCTTATCGTGCCACCGCTTCAACTTTTCCTTGTAGATCCGGGCATTTTCATAAGCATTGAGTCGGATCTCGTCAAGCTCGTTCAGTTGTAGCTGCCAGTGGCCTCCAACTTCCTTGGCGTCAAAATTCAGATTCTTGATTGCCCAAAACGCCTTGTGCTCCAATTCCACGGGCAGATGGCATGCCTTCCCGTAGACAAGCCGGTAGGGGGTTGTGCCGATCGGAGTCTTGAACGCCGTCCTGTAGGCCCAGAGTGTGTCAGAAAGTTTTGATGACCAATCTTTCCTAGAGTTGGCCATCGTCTTCTCCAGTATGCTCTTGATCTCTCTGTTAGAAACTTCCACTTGGCCGCTAGTCTACGGGTGATAGGCACGTCCGATTCGATGTTGCACCCCGTACTTCTTCAGGAGAGCTTCAAATTTCTTCTCTACAAAGTGGCTTCCTCCGTCACTGATCAAAACTCGAGGCACGTCGAATCTCAGGGAGATATTGTTTTTAAAGAATTTGGCGACCACTCGAGAATCGTTAGTGGGGCTGGTTATCGCTTCCACCCACTTGGACACATAATCCACGGCTACCAAGATATACTGATTCCCAGAGGACGAGGGGAATGGTCCCATGAAGTCGACTCCCCACACATCAAAGATCTCGACCTCTAAAATGTAGTGCTGAGGCATTTCGTTCCTCTTGGAGATGTTTCATGTTCTCTGGCATTTGTCACAAGCCTGGACATAAGCGTATGTGTCCTTGAAAAGGGTCAACCAATAGAATCCACTCGTTAGGATCTTCGCCGTTGTCTTGTAATCACTCGCATGGCCCCCACACTGCTGATCATGGCAATGTGAGATTATGGAGGTCGCCTCAGTTTCGGGAATGCACCTTCGTTTCACCCTGTCGTTACAGGTCTTGTACAAATAGGGGTCGTCCCAATAAAATTTTCGAACCTCGTGAAAGAATTTCTTCTTCTGCCGATAGCTTACGTTGTGGGGGACGATGTCACATGTCAAATAATTAGCGATGTCAGCATACCACTGAGTCCAATCGGAAGAGACTGAGAAGAGATGCTCGTTGGGGAGCGAGTCATCAATGGGAGTAGCATCCGGATCGAGAGTAGGCATTCTGGACAAGTTATTGACAACGACATTCTCCGCCCCCTTCTTATCTTTGATCTCCAAGTCGAACTCCTGAAGGAGGAGAATCCACCTTATGAGCCGCGGCTTAGCCTCCTTCTTGCTTAAAAGGTATTTGAGAGCCGCATGATCGGTGTGCACGATTACCTTGGCACCAACAAGATACTGCCGGAACTTTTCCATGGCATAGATGACAGCTAGCAATTCTTTCTCTGTGGTCAGATAGTTCCTTTGGGCTACGTCGAGGATCTTGATCGTATAGTATATAACATGTAGATTTTTATCCTTCCTCTGCCCCAAGACGGCCCCAACTACATAATCGCTAGCATTGCACATCAACTCGAATGGTAGATCCAGTCCAGCGGCATAATCACGTGTGCCGAGATGAGAGCTTGCTTCAGAAGGCGGAAGGCTTCCATACACTCGTCGTCGAAGATGAAAGGAGCATCCTTCACAAGGAGTTGAGTCAATGGCCTGGAAATCTTGGAGAAGTCCTTTATGAAGCGGCGGTAAAATCTCGCATGCCCTAAAAAACCATGGACTCCCCGAAGGTTAAGTGGAGGCGGAAGTTTTTCGATCACTTCTACCTTTGCCTTGTCAACCTCGATCCCCCTTGAAGAGATGACGTGCCCCAATATAACCCCTTCTTGGACCATAAAATGGCATTTTCCCAGTTCAGCACTAGTCCTTTATCCTGGCACCTTTCCAAGACTTTAGTCAGGTTGCGGAGGCACGAGTCAAACTCTGTTCCGTAGACGGAGAAGTCGTCCATGAAGACCTCCATTACATCCTGGGAGTAGTCGGAGAAGATTGCGGACATTAGTCTTTGAAATATAGCCGGGGCGTTGCAAAGCCCAAACGGCATTCTCCTGTAGGCATACGTCCCAAAAGGACAAGTAAAAGTCGTCTTCTCCTGGTCATCATTATGGATGGGGATTTGCAGAAAACCGGAGTATCCATCCATGAAGCAGAAGTAGTTGTGCTTCGCCAGCCTCTCGAGCATCTGATCAATGAAAGGAAGAGGATAATGATCCTTCCTTGTGGCCTTGTTCAGTTTACGGTAGTCGATGCACATCCGGTACCCTGTGACGGTCCTAGTTGGTATGAGCTTGTTTCTCTCGTTACGAATTACCGTCATTCCTCCTTTCTTGGGTACAACGTGCACCGGGCTAACCCAGCGACTGTCGGAGATATGATATATGATCCCGACATGTAGGAGTCTAACAATCTCCTTCTTGACCACCTCCATCATGATGGAATTCAGTCTTCGTTGTGGCTCGATTGAGGAGGCTTGCTCATCTTTAAGCAGTATCCTATGTGAGCAAAGCCCCAAGCTCACTCACTTCAAATCTTCGATTGCATACCCGAAAACACTTTTGAACCTTTTTAAAACACGAAGTAGTTTGGTCATCTGGTCTTTAGGCAGCGAGGAGTTCACTATGACTGGCAGCGTCGAATCCTCCCCCAAATATTCATATTTCAGTCCCGGAGGCAACTCTTTCATCTCAACCTCTTGGGGTCCCAACATATATTTCTCAAGATGAGCATCCTCCAGTGAAAGGACTTCTTCGTGGATCTCCTGAAAGCTAGCATCCGGAACTTCACTCCCAGCCGTGGTCTCGCATGGCAAAGCCTCGCAAGGTAACGAGGGGATAACAGGGGAAGGCACTGGGTCTTTCTCAAGTACATAATAATCATCCGGGAAGAAGTCTTCAACGCAAAAACATGTCTCAACAGTCGATGGTTCCCCACCATTCCTTACAGCTTCCTCATTGTCCCAAGATCCAGGATACTCTATAGAAGTCTGCAAGGAATAGATTGATTCCTGTTCAATGTACTCGACAGACTCTGCTTGATAGTTCTCTTGACAAAACTCCCCATAGGTGAACAATTCTTCCCCACTGAATTCGGAACTGGGAACGTCAATATACGCCACTTCATCTAGAGGAAGGAGAGTTGTCGTGACTGGATGCTGCTGCATATCATGATACATCCTCTGATTTTGCACAGCAGCAGACAGAAGGGATAGGAT
This sequence comes from Scilla litardierei, assembly GCA_030789695.1. Classification (NCBI taxonomy): domain Eukaryota; kingdom Viridiplantae; phylum Streptophyta; class Magnoliopsida; order Asparagales; family Asparagaceae; genus Scilla; species Scilla litardierei. The sequence continues at coordinate 500,870,689 of CM061142.1, read as the reverse complement.
GTTCGAAGCAGTTAGGGATTCAGTCAAACTCTGTGCCAAACAGCAGACGTGGTGTGAATGATCCCAGATATCTCCCGAAACGGCACACAACATCCTTGTCCTGGAGCAGAAAACCTGTAAGAAAAGGAGAGAGGGAGAGAGAACTGCACGGATAGAAAACACGTCAAAAGCACGGGTTGCATGAATGGGAGGTGAGGAGTAGCGATGGTAGTATGGCGACTCAGTCAACCAATTCTATACCACTAATATTTACAATATGTCCAAGTAAAATCAAAAAGTGTAGAATGCGAAAATTATCGCGAGATAGGGATGTAAGCTAGACTCAAGGGTTCAAATGGTCCTAAAATTAACAAACACGTTGCCTCCCCGGCAATGGCGCCATAAAGCTTGACGTCCCCTGGCTTTGAATCAGGCAGAGTGCAATTGGATAGAGGATACCGGATTTAAATATTTATACCGCAAGCGCACGATGTTGTAGTGTGGCTTGGGGGTCGAACACAGGAAGGCATGGTTGTGCTTGTATCTAAGAGGAATCGGTTCACCCTGCGGGTGAGCTAGCCCGATCGATCGATGGTTTGTCACGGAATGTAATTACGGAGGATATACAATATAAAAGGAAATCTAGGACTTCGGTTTTCACCCTATCATGTGTTCTCGCTATTACGACCTACGGATAGGATAACGATCAGAATTAGGGTTTAGTGGTGAGACGTTGCCTCTAAGAGTGATACCAGCGTCCCATGTGCCCGATATTCCGGTCGATGCCCAGGATGATACGCCGGACTACCCGGGTTCGTTCGATGGGCATTCCCATGTCCATTAACACCGACCGGGGGAGCACTAAGCTCACAACGATAACTCCCAACATCTCATCCTGCCGCTCTCGCGCGCTAGGATTCGATGTCTTCGCTAAGGGCGTGAGCTGTGGCTAGGGAGACAACCGCCAAGTTTATTCCCCCTTGGCCCTACGGTCAAAGGCGGTCTTTTTCCCGTCGATGACAATGAAACACCCCACGTAACCATCTAAATTCCTAATCCCTATCAAAATCCTAGTCCTATGGACGCATTAGGGAGAACCCACAAAGGGGTTTCCACCAAAATCCCAGATTTGGGAACTACTCACAAATCCAGGCTAAAAAGCGATCTAAACAAAAATCAACCGTAAAAATCATGATCAGGCGATTGGAATGAAGTAGTAGCAATGCTAGTAAGACTATATTAAAGTTTCACCAAGATCAAAGACTTACAAAAACAGTAAAATTCCACCCGTCACAAATGGAGAGAAAAAAGACAGAAAAATAACAGCTCTCGTTTTTGAAAACCTAGGGCAACTATATATAGAAATCGACGTCACCCGATCGGTTGAAGTATCAACCGATCGGGTGTGCTGCTACGGCGCTTCAGCATCGACGTTCAAATCTTCACCCGCTCGCTTGGTCCGACCGGTTGGCAGATCCGGGTCGTCATTTGGATCTTGCGGCATCAGGTGAACCGATCGGTTGGAATTTCCCTCAAAATTAGCCGAGAGCTCCGTCAATTTGGCACGGTCAGCGGACGTCGGTTGAGCTCTCTGGGTCGTCTTTTAGAAGAAACGGCTACAGATGAACCGATCGGGTGAGATGTCACCCGATCGGTTGGAATTCAGCTCCAAATTGGCCGAGAGCTCTGTTGTTTTGAACCGGTCGACGAACCAGTCGGTTGAATTTCACTTCGCTTCAGCTTCCGTCTGGGTCGGACATGCGTGCACCACCCGATCGGTTGGCTGTGTCCAACCGATCGGGTGAGGGCTGAAAAATGGCGATATTCGTCGTTTGACCCCCTGAATCATGCATGACTCCTCCCATTGCTCCGGGGACTAATGATATCTTCGTTATATGTCCCCTACACTGGAGATCTCCTTCAAATACACAAAAACACCAAAAAGTGAAAGAAAACTAAAAATCCCAAGAAAATGGGCACGAGACGACGGAAAACAACGGAAAAACACAAAGAAGACGTGCATGAATATATAAAATATACACACGTCATCAGGCGACCCCATGCAGCCACCACCGGAGCCCTGACCACTGCAATTCGCTCCCGTGAACTCCCAGCCTCCCACAAGGCCGCCAGCTCTTTGAGCATCAACCCCCTCAAGCCCGCAGAACCCTCTCCAGCGTGCAATCCAGGCCGCACTCCTCTGTCCAAGCACCGGCCATCTATCCAAGCGCCAGGGACCCCTTCTCTCACCTCACGCAGCTACCAAGACCCAGCTACCCTCTTCTCTGTGCGCTGCAACCCTCCACGACCAGATCTGCCGACCAGATCTTCCCACCTACAGATTCCCTCGCTGCCGTAGCGAGAATTCAGTCCGTAGACGCCGTAGACGCTGCTCAGATCTGTTTCTACCCCTCACCACGTCATCGCCGCCCTTTCACTGCGCAAACGGTTAGTAAACCTATCACTAATCTTCAACCCACACCGTAATGTAGAGAACTTAACAAAAATCAGAATATTAGATAGGAATCATTTTAACGTTCGTTATAATTGAAAAGGACCTGATCTGATTGTATGTCTCATCAAACCAGCAAACCAATCTCACCGTAGCGTAGAACCCGTCGAGACGAATCCAACGTCACCAAGAACGCTGAAATCAGGCAAGTGTACAATTTACTATGAATTTTTAAAGTTGGATGCTCTTTTAGTCATTTTCATTTAAAGTTGAATAACTCAAAAACTGCACGTGAAATGACACATGAAATTAATACTATGATATTCTAGACTAAAAATGTGATCCATCGACATATAATTTGATCTGCTTTAGTTTTAAACATCGGCAAAGAAAATTAACATGTTCACTAAGCCCACCTGTTCAACATTTCTCTTAATTGTCGTACATATTGTTCAACATTCTTGTAACAAATGTAAACATTGTACAAAATGAAATATTGACATTGTTAAACCGGTACATGTCTTGCTTGCCCTTCTTGGAATGTTCAACAAATGAGTGACATCGTGAAATCGTGCGCCTCGAAGGCGAAATCGTGACTTCGTGATGTCGTGTGAGTCGACTAGGCTGGTTCGTGTTCCAGCACAAATCTGGGGTGGAGTTAGGGTTGAGCGGCCACTAGGCATATGAAGGGGTCCTCTCTTCAAGAGCACCACCCGCATGCGGTGGGATAGCGTCAATCACAGTAAAACCCCCGTGAGAAGAACGATCCACTCATCACGTCCTAAAGGCGTGAACCCTATGAGAGATATGAAATACTGAACACTTGAAATTACTATTGTTGTCTCAGTTAAATTGCCATGTTAACAAACCAAAAGAAATGCCTTGTGCTTTACTTTACTTCTTAAACTTTTTAGAACTTCATGTTAGGAATGCTTTACTTTACTTCACGTAGAATTGCCATGTTTAAACTTGTTGTTGACACCTCGTATAGAACTATCAATGCTTCCTAATTTCATATTATTTTGTACACCTTGCCTTTGGTTTCTAACCTCTACTTGCAGACCCTTGCTGACATACATTCATGTTTTTGGATGTATGTCAGATCCCGAGCTAGAACACCAAGAGGACTAGTTGAGATAGCTGAACCAGTGGACCAAGAGTTGTTGAACTAGTGAACCCTCATTGTACTTCTTTTCATTTGTTGTGCGGGTCATAAGACCTACTCTTCTTTTCCTTCATTGTTGTAATTCTGTTTGAGATGATTGAGATTGTAATAATATTTTACTTATCTGTGTTGTTTCTGAGTAATGCATGCAAGGACCTACGGTATTTCACACAGACGCTTATTGTGTTAAGTCAAGGAGGGAAGAAAAGTAAAAGTACCTCCTCCTTACTTGCACACGCAGACCCGCTCATGTCCTCGCTCCCGAGCTTAATAGGAAGCGGGGCATGACATGAATCAATAGGATGACAATATGAGCTTTTCTCAACCCATATAACTCTTTCTTAAGTTTGAAAACATGGGTTGGAATTTTTTCATGTATGAAACCGGGTGGTTGAGAAACATAAACTTCTTCATTAACAATACCATTTTAAAATGCACTTTTAACCTCCATTTGAAATAATTTGAAATTCTTATTAGATGCAAAAGATAAAAGCAATCTAATAGCTTCTAATCTAGCTACTGGGGCAAAAGATTCTTCGAAGTCGATATCTTCTTCTTGCCGGTAGCCTTGAGCTACTAACCTTGCTTTGTTCCTTGTGATGACCTCATCGGTCTTGTTCTTGAAGATCCACTTGGTCCCAATAACTTAGTGACCACTTGGAAGAGGAACGAGCTCCCAAACTTCATTTCTCTCGAATTGCATGAGCTCTTCTTCCATTGACACTATCCAAGAGCTATCCTCACATGCTTCTTGGATGTCCTTTGGCTCAATGGTAGAGACGAATGCATAATAAGAGAATTCTTCAATTCTAGACCTCGTTTGAACACCCCACACGAATATCTCCAATAATTTGGTCATGAGGGTGGTTGCGAACGGTTGGGTAAGCTTTGGGAATTACTGCATCACTTGAAACATCTTCAACAATCTCATTAGTAGTGTTAGTCTCAATAATAGAATCATTAATCTTGACATTACTAAGAGAATCACATATAGCATCTACACTGTCATCAATAACATGAGGAAAATCAAAATCTTCATAAAACGATACGTGTAGTGATTCCTCGATCGTTGAAGTGGTTTTGTTGTATATCCGGTAGGCTTTGCTACGTGTGAAATATCCAACAAAAATTCCTTCATCGGATCTTGGCTCGAATTTATCTAAGTTACCAAAGGTGTTCTTGATAAAATATTTTGAGCCAAAAACTCGAAAATATTTAACTTGTGGCTTTTTGTCATAAAATAGCTTAAAGCAAGTTTTGTTTGTTCAGGGTCTCACTAGGATCCTATTGAGCACATAACATGCCGTGTGCATCGCCTCTGCCCAAAATTGTAGTCCCAGATGACTATCATGGAGCATGGTACGAGCACACTCAATAAGAGTCATATTCTTTCTCTCTACAACACCATTTTGTGGTGGTACATGAGGAAAAGAAAAATTGTGAGTTATCCTGGTGTCATCACAAAACTTTGTAAAAGACTCATTCTCAAATTCTCCTCCATGATCATAACGAATAGTGATAACGGTGGATCCTAAGAAGTTTTGAATCTTCTTCGCAAATATGGTAAACTCTTCAAAGGCTTCATTCTTATTAGTAAAAAAAATGAAACCCAAGTAAATCTAGAGAAGTAGTCAACGACAACTAATCCATAATGAGCATTGCCTAAAGAAGCAGTTCTAGTCGGCCCAAACAAATCTAGATGAAGTAATTCTAGGGGCCTCTTAGAAGTTATACCTTCTTTAAGTTTGAAAGATGATTTACTAAGTTTACCTCTTTGACATGAATCACAAAAGTTTTTCTTACTAAAAGCAAATTTTGGAAAACATTTGACAAGATCATGCTTAGCTAACTTATATAAGTGCTTAAAATGAACATGACCAAAGCGACGCTGTCATAATAGTTGTTCATTAGTATTAGCAACTAAGCAATGTTCTACGGTTTTAGGCAAGCTCAAATAATAAATATTTTTACGCCTAATACCGGTTAATAAAACATGTGAATTAGAATCGACAATTTTACACAAACCTTCTACAAAGTTAACCTTGTAACCTTTGTCACAAAGTTGACTAATAGAGATGCGGTTATGACATAAACCACTAACAAATATACATTAGTAATTAAAGGTTTGGAGGTATTACCGACTATACCTACTCCAATGATGGTTCCCTTTTGATTACCTTCAAAAGTGACCGTTGCACCATCCTTGATGCTAATCACTTCGGAGAGCAATGATGGATCTCCCGTCATGTGTTTGGAGCAACCACTGTCGAGTATCCATCCTTTCCTTTTAGAGCTAATTTGACCTTTATTGCTCTCTTTCTTTTTCTTGGGTACCTACATAATATACCATAAGCTCATGGTACCCAATTTTTGTTGGGACCAAGGGGATTAGCCCTTTGGAAGCCAAGTCCAAGTGGACTTCCGCTTTCCAACATAATTATCATTATTAATAATATCATGAAAATAGGAATCAACAAAGGCATTTTTATCATTTAAACTCGTGTTCTTAGGACACCAAATTGTGTATGTTTTGGGAGTCCTTTCCTAGTTGCATGCATATTTGTTTGATTTCTATGTGGTGCATGCTTCTTAGGTACATGAGTTCTGGCATAAAAATGAGGAGGAGGATATGCATTTGACATATGTGGGTTGTATGCATGATTAGGAACATGCATGTTGTATGAAACATATGGAGCATGCATGACATGTGGAGGATGTGCATACATGTAAGAATGATGCGTATGAGCATACGAGTGTATAGGGTCACGTGCATGAGTATTTCTCATGTGTGGTTTTGCACGTATCCATGGGTGTGGAGCGTAAAATGTGTCATGTGTGTCCACTTGTGAAGTAGGAGATTTCCTACGTGGATGACGGTTGGTGTACATGTAAGCATGGGTTCTCTTTTTGTTTCCACCCTTAGCGGGTTTCTTGCCAAAAGGGAGTGAAGGTGAAGTGGTAGATTTCTTGGTAGGTTTGCTACCCATAGTGTCTTTGACACCACTTGTGGATGCACCGGAGGATGGCCTAGTAACACCACTATAGGAGGTGCGAGCATTGGATGCATTAGCTTCCACAAAACCAAGACCAACACGATGCGTGGCCGAAAATTGGTTTGCTAGCAAATCGTCCAATTGTCCTTTCCCCTTATTAAATATCATAATACGGGAGGACATGAGCTTATATTTCTCCTTAAGAGAAGAAATATTGGTATCCAGGGTGGACACCCGTGCTTTGAGCTTGTGCACTTGGGTTTTAAGCGAATAATTCTCTAGACCCAATTGTGTGTGTCGTGAAGCTAGATCACTATTATCCTTAGGATACGTTTGATCTAGTTGAGATTTGAGGGTATTCACCTCATTTCTCAAAGTGACATTTTAAGAAGCCAAATTTGGTTTCTCAAGAGTTAGTGTATCAACAATGGTGTCATTGTTGATAATGCATGGTATGGATGGATTGCTAACAGATAGTTTCTTTAAGCTAGTATATCTAAGCATTAAAGATTGATACTAAGCAAATAATTATTCATTAGAAATACGCAATTCATCCATTGTTACCTCGGATTCATCCATGTCAGAATCACTCTCATCGGAGAGTGGATCTTCCCGGGCCATGAAACACATGTGGGTGCTTTCACCCTTCTCATCATCGGATTCGCTTGATGAGTCTCCACTTGAGTCATCGAATGTACCGACTAGTCCTTTCTTCTTATCTTTCTTATTCTTGTCAGACTTGTGATACTTCGGAGCTTTCCACTTCTCTTTGTTTCGAAGCATTGGGCAATCCTTCTTGATGTACCCAGGCTTATTCACTTAAAACTAAGGGAGGAAGTGTTATTAGTAGACTCAAATCTATTCTTGGAGGGAAATTTACCTTTGCGAAAGAAGCGCTGGATCTTTTTCGCCATTTGAGCCATTTCCTCCAAATCCATCTCGTTTTCTGATTCTTCACTATCAAAGGATGAAGAATTGGCTTTGAATGCTAAAGCTTTCTTCTTGGCCTCCGAAGGGTTCATCATAGCTCGAATCTTCAATCGGTTCTCCCATCTTACTTCATAAGACATGAGAGTGGCGATGAGATTGACGACTGTGTAAGTCTTCAAGTCGTTGACCTCCTCGATGGCGATAGCTCTTCTTTCCCACGTGGAGGTCATTCCCATTATGATCTTCCTTACCTTATCTTGTTGGGAGTAGACTTGTCCAAGAGCGTCCAATTCATTGGTGATATCGGTAAAACGTCCGTACATCGATGCTATGCTTTCATTTTCATGCATGTGAAACATATCGAAATTTTGCATGGCAACATATAGTTTAGAAAGTTTTACCTTGTTCGTTCCCTCATGGGTAACGATGAGATGGTTTCAAATTTGATATGCACTCTTACATGTGCATATCTTGTCGAACTCATCCGGGTCCAACACATAATGAAGAGCGTTCATTGCCTTTGTGTTGTTGACTTCGGAGGATTTCTCGGAAGGCGTCCATTTGTCGAAATCCTCTTTGGTGGGCTCGACGTATTCCTTGTGGAGGGTTCTCCAAAGGGAAGCACTACATAGGAACGTCTCCATCTGGCATTTCCAATAGCCGATGTTTGTGCCAATGAAACGCGGAGGACGCACCGTTGATTGTCCTTCGAATACTGTGGACGCTCCATCACGATCGTGATTATTGTACGAAGTCGGTGGAGGAATGTTGTTGTTGGATGCCATAGCTATAAACCAGTCCTCTGATACCAATTATAAGGTCTCTGGCTAAGAGGAAAACACTAGAATGGGGGGTTGAATAGTGTTTATGCGATTTAAAAAGATAGTTACACCAAATTAAATTCCTAACCAACGAATAATGCGGAATAAAAGTAAACCCTAAAATGAAACACTGCAAACGCAAGGATGTTTCAAGGGTTCGGATTACCCAAGTCACTTCCCGACTTGTTCCCGGTAATCCTACGTCCCTTCCACCTGGTAACAATCAGATACTAAAGTTAGAACCATAACTTGAGGTTTCCTTTAAAAAACCCACTTGTAGCAACCCTACAAGTGAAATCGAAATACACTCGATTGTCCTTGACTCCCACAACTTGGGAGCAAGCGAACCACTCTCACAACCCGAGAGTAAATCAAATAACGAAAGTTATGAAATTTGAAATTAACAACACTTACAGTCACCTATGCCTTGAAGTGGAACTTGAAGGAGAGTGTGTTGTGTGTTGAATGAATCTCTTAGAAGAGAGGAAAGCCCTTTCTCTTAACTGCACCAAATACCTAGAAGATTTCTCATTGGTTCTAGGTTGGAGAGCAAGAGATTGAAGATAGGAATTCTAGGGCTTTAGGATTTTGAGAGCTTTGATCTTGAGAGAAAAAAAATCTTGAGTGAATGAGTAAGTTACTAACCTCTCAATGGAACAGTAGAGGCTGCCTTTATATTTTCCCTAAAGCCCTCAAACAAAATCCCCAAAAGCCCATTTGAAATCCGTTGAGAAACAGCCAACTGATATAATCTGCAGTCGCGACAGTCTACTGTTGAACAAAACACAGTCGACTGCTGCACTGTGTCAGAGGGTAGGTGAGAATTAAAACGGTAACTTACCACGTGGACTGTCGACTGATGAGGAGTGGACAGTCGACTATTAACCCAACAGGCGACTGTAAATCCTTCTACAGGCGACTGGCCGTAATCTAGGTAAGTTGAGAAAGACTGGGAAAAGCCTGGGAATACATGACAGACGACTGATGAAGAGAAGACAGTCGACTGTAAATCCAACGGGCGACTGTAATTCCTTCTACAGGCGACTGTCACAAATGTTGACATTTTCCAGAGAGTTGAGTCTGTAGAGAGGCTCACAGAAAGATGCCTGTTGAACCATTGACAGTCGACTGTACCATTGGACATTCGACTGTGAATACAACATCAGTCGACTGGCACTAGAATAAGAAATATTCCAGAGAGCAAATCCTGCAGAAGACTCACAGACATGCGACTGGTGAAGCAGTTACAAGCGACTGGTCCTTGGACAGGCGACTGTAAATACAACATTAGTCGACTGGCCAAAACATATCGACTGATCATTGGGCAGAAGAAAGACAAGCGACTAATTTACAGATCTCAGTCGACTGTCTCTTGGACAGGCGCCTGTGAAACGTACAGCAGTCGCCTGATAGAGTTAAAGCTTAGAAGCCCAAAAATCAACTGATTAGATATGTGCCTAACAGGCGACTGTAGAACAAAACACAGTCGATTTTTTAGACATGCGACTGTAAAACGTTCAGCAGTCGACTGTTGAGATCACACTGTACATATTCTAGAGAAAATATGAAAAGGTGTCAAAGGAAAATTGATCTAATGATTTCCTATGACTGAAATGAAGATGAATGTGTGTGTGTGCTCCATCAAAGTTGTACTTCTAAGCTACATACTAGAAGATAAAAAAGAAGATTACATTGTAGACCTCTCTCTTTTGTCCAAAGTATGAGCTTGAATTCTTTTAGGAGCTTCAATCACCATCTTTGATCATCTAATCCACTTTTCTTGCTTTCGTAGATCTTTGAGTGTCATCCATTGCTAATTGATCTTCATGATATGCTTAGGCAATGGATTAACTGCAAATAGGGGATTAGTCACAAGTATTTATGTTTGCTCATCATTAACACCAAGTAGGGAGAGGTCCAATACTCAACAAGAAAGAGTGTGTGGAATGGGATGTTATTCGGGTTGTGAGTTGATTAGCAATAGGTTCATCCCAAATGAATCAACACTCGCGTCCATTTCAAGGTACGCGAGGGTTGTGCACGTAGGTAAAATGCTCTTAAGGCACACCGCCGTTCTACGCACCCACAAGGGGTAATGCATGATTCATTGATGTGTCGATTAGTGAGTTGAAATACCTAACTTAAACTCATGAATCGATCCTTGCATCCGTGTCAATAGAATCAAAGATGGTGCACATATATGTCACCATTAAGGTACACCGTCGTTCTATGGCCCCACCAAGAGTAGCACACGACTCAATCAAATCTAGGGCACAACCCACTATTCAACACTATTTATCATCCATTTCAAGGCATGCTAAATCTATTAAACGCAAGATATGAATCATCACTAATCAAGCTCACAAAACCCTAGCCAATCCCAATTCTACACACCATTGGCTTTTGGCCATCATAATGAAAACACAGAGATAAACATTAATGAATATTCATTACAAGCAATAAATCAAACAACTATCTAAGGGTTCTCACTATCATTCAATAATCATTCATACAAAAAAATAGAGCTCAAATGGTACAAGAGAGGGGAAGAAATCACCAAGCAAATACCTAAAACCCCAAGATTTCCCTTTCTTGAAGCTCCTCTAAGCTCTCCTAGCCTCCAATTGCCTCCAACCCTAGCCATAGCCTTTGGGAAAGAAGACGAGGTTCTTCTAGCCCCAATGGAACAGTAAAAACACAGATTACCCTGCTGGAAATCGCCTCAGGCCTCTAAAACCCCCAAAAATCGCTTCCAGGTCAGCAAACGGGCTTGCGGGTCGGGTTCAAGGCGCCCGACCCGCTCAAAAAGCCAAATGCGTGCGCCTGGGTGCTTCTGGTGGCGGGTCGGAGACCCAACCTGCAGGTCTTCAAATCCCGGCTCCAATGCAGTCTGTCGGCTGTATCCCGTGCACTCATCCTCCTCAATAACACCATAGTAAACCATCTCAGCAGTCCACCCAAGATGCTTACACACCTCTAGCTATGGTAATGGATCAGACATGCAATGTGACTCAGGCACTCCGATGTCATCTATCTCACTCTCGCCTGGACACATCTCCATCTCATCACCACCACCAACCCAACGAAACTACATCGTGTCTCTAACATTGGTGACACACACTCCATCGTCCATCTCCTCCTGATCCTCAATGTAAAGTCTATCAACGTCCTCTGCCTGGCTCTCATGAAACCCAACATCCTACTCTGCTCAGTATCCTATGGGGTCGCAAGGAAAAGAGCCCAAAGGTGGCTCCTCAAACTGACACTAGACCTGCTGCTCTGCATCCTGAAGTGGAAGTGGGTACTGGTCATCATCCTCATATCCAAGTGACGGCTCTCTAGATGGCGCAGTCCGCTCCCACTCTGTAAGGTCCCTCAGGTACAACCATGCATCATCTATCGTGTATGCAAAGAAATCTCCACTGCTACTCATCAGAAAGTCTCGCATCGACGACTGCAACCCTGTGTAGAAAATCCGAAGTAGATCCTCTGCGCTGAAAGCATGGCATGGACACCCAAGAACTAAACCATCGAACCTCTCCAAAACCTGACAGTAGGTCTCACCGTCAAACTGGATAAAGCTCGCCATTTGTTGCGCAAATGCTTGGCACATGTGTACCCGAATCCGGTAATAAGTAGGAAAGAAAGCTCGAAGGAAATCAGTCTGAAAAGAAAGCCAAGTAGAAAAAGAATCTCGAAGAAAACCATCAAACCAAATTTTAGCATCATCTCTCAATGTATGTGGGAACACTTTAAAATAAATAAAATCTGCACAAATGTTCTCATCAAACAAATCCCAAAAAAAATTTACACCATTTTTCAAACTTTCGCATAAATGAACTCGGATTTTCCAACCCCATACCGTGAAAGAACAGTGGGAGTTGGGAGTCCTCCATATAAGCTTTGCTAAAGTTTGAAAATGAATCCATAAGAAATAAATTTTATTTACAAAGGATTTTTAAAATAAAAGAAAGAAAGAAATAAAAAATGACTCAAAAAGTATAAAATAAACAATAAAAAACTCAACACTAAGCTGGACGTACTGCACCTAAAGTATCCAAAACCAACCAAAAATGTGAATGTGAAAATCGTTGTCCCCAGCAATGGTGCCAAATGATTGACCTCGAGGGCGTTCACAATTCAAGTAGGATGCACATGCTCTCCTCCCAAGAGAAGGATGTCAAATGCAATATAAACCTGTGAGTACGGGGTCGAATCCACAGAGACAAGTCGTTTCACAATCACAATCTCAATCGGCTAAGGAAGGTTAAAAGTGTTGGTACAACCAACTAAACTAACAAGTGTAGTGTAGGAAAGTGTGGGGGGTGCCACGGTCGAGCCAAGCCCTGGAGACCATAGTGTGAAGCTAGTCAAGCAAGGAAGAGTGTGTGGAATGGGATGTCATTAGGGTTGTGAGTTGATTAGCAATAGGTTCATCCCAAATGAATCAACCCTCGCATCCATTTCAAGGTATGCGAGGGTTGTGCACGTAGGTAATGCCTTTAAGGCACACCGCCGTTCTACGGCCCCACCAAGGGTAATGCACGATTCATTGATGTGTCGATTAGTGGGTTGAAATCCCTAACTTAAACACGTGAATCGATCCTTGCATTCATGTCAATAGAATGCAAGGATGGTGCACGTAGGTGTGACCCTGAAGGTACACACCGTTCTACGGCCCCACCAAGAGTAGCGCACGACTCAATTAAATCTAGGGCAAAACCCACCAATCAACACTATTTAGCACCCATTTCAAGGCATGCTAAATCCATTAAATGCAATATATGAATCTTCACTAATCAAGCACACAAAACCCTAGCTAATCCCAATTCCACACACCATTGGCTCTATGCCATCATAATGAGAACAAAGTGATAAACATTAATGAATATTCATTACAAGACACAAATCAAACAACTATCAAAGGATTCTCACTATCATTCAATAATCATTCATAAAAAAAATCGAGCTCAAATGTTACAAGAGAGGGGAAGAAATCACCAAGCAAATCCCAAAAAACCCAAGCTTTCCCTTTTCTTGAAGCTCCTCCAAGCTCTCCTCTGATGGCCTCCAACCCTAGCCCTAGCCTTTGGGGAAGAAGATGTAGCTCTCCTAGCCCAATGGAACAGTAAAAACGTAGATTACCTCGCTGGAAATCGCCTCAGGCCTCTAAAAACCAGTTTTCTAAAAATCGGCCTGGGCGGCCGCCTAGGCGCTAGGCGGCCAGTAAACGCCCCGATTATGGCCTGGGCGGTCAATCTGGGCGTTTTTGGGATTAATCGGTCGCCTAAGCGTTCTGGGCGGTGTCTGGGCGCTCTGGGCGGTTCCTGGGCGGTTCCTGGGCGGTTCCTAGGCGGTTTCTGGGCGGTGTCTGGGCGTTTTTGGTAAATGGCTTAATTGCACAAGAGTATCTTTTAAATTTTATTTTGTTGCACACAAATACTCTAAAGTAGGTAAACTGGATTTGATTTAGTATGTATTAAATATTTGATGTATCTTAAATTATATATATATATATATATATATATATATATATATATATATCTATCTATATATATCTATATATATCTATATTATAAAACAGGGATGTTATCATGGGTTTTTGGATAAGAGTTTTTGATAAGAGAAATTGGATAAGGGTTTGAATTGTATTTGGGGGTATATAAATGAGGGATGTTATAATGAGATATGGATAAGAGAAATTGGATAAGAGAAATTGGATAAAGGGTTGAGTTGTATTTAGGGTATAAAAATGAGGGATGTTATATGAGTTATTGGATAAGAGATATTGGATAGGAGAAATTGGATAAGAGTTTAAGTTGTAATTTTGAAATTTGGGGGGAAAAATTTGAATTTTAGTTTGAAACCCAATGAGAGAAACCGAAATGTTTCCAAATTTAAGGGGGAAACCCTCATTTTGGGGAAATAAAAAAGAACAGGCCGTGGATCGTGACTAGGGCGCGCTGGCAACCCCACCCCCTTTGGCCAACGTCCTCCTCTCGCAGATGCGCGGGGTTTTTGGTGAAGATGGAGCTCGATCATCTCGATCATCTCCTGAAGATGGAGCCCCCTTTGGCCAACGGCCTCAAGTCGCAGAAGTTCGCATCGGAGCTCAATCATCTCCTCAAGTCGCAGAAGGTGAAGATGGACGTGATCAGGCCGTGGATCGCGACTAGGGCGACCGAGCTCCTCGGATTTGAGGATGAAGTGCTAATTTTTGGATGGAAAGGTACTATTTTTTAAATATTGGCATACTTGCTTTCATCAAATTCATGTTTTAATTGGATGTGAAACAAATTCAGATCCAGCTTACTGGATTCATGGAGAAGAACACGGGGAAGTTCATGACTTTCTGCAGTTTCTCCTATCAACTGGGAAGTTCAGATCCAGCTTACTGGATTCATGGAGAAGAACAACTGAGAAGAACACTGGGAAGTTCAGATCCAGCAGAACAAAGAGGAGGAGTTCCTCAACGATTTTTGGATACAATTCTAGCAACTTTCTGCAGTTTTGGTTTTATCACTCTACAGATTTCCACTCTTACTCAATCCTCTGGAATAACAAACACATAGAGTGAGTACCCTCATTTCCCCCACATCTTGAGCTTACTTTTTATGGGCATGTTCGCAATGAGAGGATCCCTTTGCAGGAGAAGAGGATGTTTGGGTTTGTGAGCTTTGTGTATGCGGAGACTGTTAATATGATTCTGTAGAATAGGAATCCAATTTACTGTGGAGCTCGGGTTTTGGTTAAGCCCTATAAGGAAAAATCAAAGGCATAACAGGTTCACTTGAATTGCAAAATAGTTAAGACCTATATTCAGAGTAACGATTTGGACAGTATTTAAATATTTATCAGTTCTATCTTAGCAAATGCATTAACATCCAACTTTAGGCAACTATCTCATTATACCAAATTTATTTTTAGTATTCTCATTATAACAAGCTTTACAAAAATTTTACAATATCCAGGTTCTAGATAAATGTCAACTTGGTGAAATGAGCCGCATAAGTGATAATAAGCTAGATTCGATGGGTAAGACATGCTGACCACCCTTTGTCAGAGCACTATATGTATTCACCTTGATAAAGGCTTTGAACTAGAAGAAGGATTTAGTCCATTTATTGATGTGGAATTTCTTACAGTCGTTGAAAATGGAGGAAACTGGAGTGTTGGGTAGAGAGCTTTTTTGCCTTGGAAGAGCATTCTTGATGATGAGCAGAATATTTGTCATTGATGAAGCAACAACCGATTCAAAACTGAATTCCTAACTCTTGAGAGTTTGCATATGATTGAAACAACTGACTTCTTCTTAGAGAATTTTTTTTTGCTTTGATAAAAGAAATGCATGCCTAATAACATATCATTGGATTTTTCATCAGGGGATCCCACTCATGTCAGCTAGAATAGCCGGGCATATGTTAAGATGTTTCAGCGCCTGTTTGAGGTGTCGAGGGCCATCTTTAAGGGGCTCGGCATCGTTCCCCCCCAAAGAAGTGAAGATGTTTCGTATGTTTCTCGGAAAGGAAACATAAAAGATTTGAGTTTGATTATGCCTTCGAGTTTGATTATGCTAAGAATTCATACGATTTTGGGCTGAGCAGTGATTTAGATTTCTTCATGTCTTCAAGCACTGTGAATGGCACGCCCACAATTAATTTATTTATTTCTAGAATGATAACTTCTCCGTAAGTATACATATGTTTTGAAATTAATTTATTTCTAGCATGATCTTAGAATATCATTGTTATTGTTAGGAAGATGAGAATCATCTTTGCTAAATATCATGATAGAAATTAATTTTTTTTGGAAATGTACATCCTAAAAACCCTCACATTCTCTCGCATAAATCTGTGTTTGTATGTCATTTTCAGCCAAATAGCAGTGTTTGCAGGGCAACAACCTGTGTTTCCAATGCAAAAAGCAGGTGAGCACATGTGGGTTCTGGGTTTTGTTTAACGTCTTGGTAGCAAAATATGTTTTGGTTTGTTTAATGTTTTTGTTTTGTGTTATTTTGGGAATTATATCAAACATGGCATGAGGAATGCGAATTATATCAACCTATAAAGTTTTATGTTCTTAATTAAACATGTACCCAAACACTTTTAGCTTTTCTGTTCATATTGCTACACTATCAGCAAGGAAATGCAAACAACAATTTGTTCATCATATTGCAATGGTATATCTGAAGTATGCTATAGGATGCACCAAGAGTGATATAGGTCATTTGGGTATCTAATATCCACTTATAATTTGGGTTGTTCGTATTTAAGTTGAAGTCATATGAGTACTGGTGCTTTCCAACCAATGTCATTCATTCTCAAGCTAACATCTACATGTTACTTTTCTACCCTTGACTTCTCAATTGAGAGCTCGATTACATTCGTAATACTGTCAACTTTCATTCATTCAGCACTGTCTTCTCAACTTCATCGACAAGGCTCATGTGGAAGATGTTATCCCCATCTTTTTGATTGCCTTCCACTCGCAGCTTAGTCAGTTGCTCACTCGCTACATCCAGAGAGTAGCAAGATCCAATCTCGACAACTTTTCTCTGGAGGAGGAGCTTCCTCATGAAGTTATTGAGGAGACTAAAGCAATATGAATACTGAAATAAAAAGATACTATGTTTTCTAATACCTGATTATATGATCTTATTTTGTATTATTCTTATTGTTTTAATCCTCTTGACCTGTAGATCATTCACTGCCAAAAAAACAAGCCTCGAAGGTTAGTCAGCTTACGCATTGGCATCCTTGGACGGTATTTCGAGGATATTGTTGCAGATTTAGAAGACATCGTTTCAGAATTGCCATCGGATGCTAAGGTATCTTGATCAAGTAATGCATTTGAATATCAGTTTGTATAACTCTTAATGTCCATTCTTATTCTCACTGAAATTAGACTTTATTTTCTACTATATGTCCATTCTTACGGATTAGTCGATGAGTTGGGTAGGGGTTGTTCTTCACAAGAGCAGAATATGGGACTAGCTAGCAACAAATCAATTGAAAGCTCCAGTTTATTATAAGTTATGGAAGCTAATTAGATGATGATGAATGGAATATCGTCGACGGAGCTGGTGTCGATACCGACTACGCCAAGGGAAGGAATATCGTCGACGCCTGAGATGGCAACGGTAACACCGGTGGGAAGAGGACCAGCAGCTGGCAGTGGCACCTCCAACAAATCTTGGAATAGCCCAACAATGGTACTATCAGGTGTGGGGACTCCTTGCATGGTTAGCATGAAGCGTGTGTTTGGAAACCAGAGGATATACCTTGAAGAGGTCGGGCATCTGACTGGGCTTAACCCTCAGGATGCTTGGCTCCCAATCACTGAGTCCTGCAACGGCAACGCCCACTATGCCACCTTTCACTACCTCACACAGGCATTGGCTTCCAGGCGCTTCTCATTCCCATTGCCTTCGCATTCGTCGGTTGGACTTGGGGCATCATATCCCTTCTCATTGCCTACTTCTGGCAACTTTACACTCTCTGGATTCTCATTAAGCTTCATGAGGCTGTGCCAGGCAGAAGATACAACAGACATGTAGAGCATGCACAAGATGCATTTGGTGAGTAGCAACATTTTTAATACATTTTTAATTGCTGCTGCTGCTGCATTAGTTGGCCTTCTCCTAATTAGTCAGATTCTTTCTTGATTCTATGGCTTATGCTTATGAAATCCTCTCCTCTTTTTATTACTCTAATTTTAATGAGGACAGGTGTTTGATTTCCCTGCTTCGTCCATTCTAATCAACTATATTTCATTGTGATTGCTTAAACTTTGAACATTGTTAATTTTGAGGATTAAGCTAGAGCTTAGAACTGCTCTTTCTATATTTCATTGTGATTACTTAAACTTTGTACATTGTTAATTTTGAGGATTAAGCTAGAGCTAAGAACATAAACTTTGTACATTGCTTAAACTTAAGGTTAACCACATGGTGTTCAGGATGTTACCTTGCTTTGTTGGGTGTATGTAATTTTGTCAAACAGGATGTTACCTTGCTTTGTTGGGTGTATGTAATTTTGTCAAACAGGATGTTACCTTAAGTTGTATTTGTTGGGTGTATGTTTATTCCCTCCTAAGGTTCCAACAAACCTGTGATTAATACACAGCCAATATTCATCCTGTGGTTAACACAACAAACAAATTAATGTTCATCCTCTGGTTAATCTCAACAAACACAGTTTATTCTCTCAAATTGTCATACAATAGTACTCAGTTTACATGATGTCCATCCTCTGTTTAATCTCATCTTTGGCATGTGTGTCATCCTCTCATCTTGGGTGTATGTGCATTTAAATGAGTTTTAATGACTCTAATAGATCTCCAGTAGTTAAAGGAATACATACATTACTGCTTCTTACTCTAGAAGTGTCTAATGTTATGCATGATTATGACAAAATATGTATCTCATACAACCTCTTTGCCATCCATTTTTTCCTCTTCAATAATAATGTAATGACTAACAAAGGTGAACATGCAGCTTCACCCACACCCATATGTGCACACAATTGTTAACAAAGCTTGCTGAACATGCAGCCTTACCCACCCACACCCACACCCATGAAACATTAAGTCTGCATGATAAATTTTGATGCAAGCAATCACCAAAATCTTAAATCAAATACTAGGAGAACAGTTTCAGCATGGGAAAAAAATGAATACTCAACTATTATCAAAGAACAAAGATGACAAAGTAGAAAGTAATTTCCTAGGTTACAAATATAACAATAATAACATAATGGCAAGATAAGCAAATTTATTGTTATCTTTTGGTTCTCTAATTAGTTACATAAGCATGTATGTATGTTTTATCGTATGCCATTTATGAGCATGTATGTTTTGTGTTTTATGTGTTTCATAACATGCATTTTTTGATTTTTGTTGTTCTCATGTATTTAACAAGTATTTAACATTCATATGGGCTTTTCTCCTGCCCCATCGGGCTTTTCTCCATCCACATGCAACTAAAAAACCCTACATGTGGTTGCAGAAAAAACTTGAGATTAAGCCACCAACAGTGATTGTCTCTGTAAGTTTTGAGATTAACCAATCACTGTAAGTATTGAGAGAGAATGTACGGTCAGTTGAGCAGTTGCATACACACAACAATCTCAAACTTACAGTGATTCCCTCAAACTTACAGGTGGGTTAATCTCAAATTATCTCTGGTGTAATCTCAAGATTATGGTGTCAATCAATTTTTGTGTAATTTTTGTGTAATTTTGCTAAAGGAGGTAATGTTTGTGTAATTTTTGTGTAATCAATTTTTGTTCAACACTTACATTACATATGAGCTTATTCTGGATATTTTGATCTGTATATACACATTTATATTTTCATGCCCACATGTCCTACTTTTTAAAAATTTGCCATGTTCCTTTGTTTGTGTCATGTTGTATCTGTGTCACTTTATCATGTCTGTACTTCATAGTTTATAATTACCATGGAAATTGCAAATCAAGCCTACTAATTTCATGCACACATTTCAGTAATGACATCCTGGTGGGAATAATGGTGCATGGAATAATGGTACAGATGTGTTAACTCATTACCTATTGATTTTATGTGTAGAAATAGAATCTATACTTACCCTCCATTTAATTTGATGTGCTTAATGCATCTGTTCAGTTGTGTGTCTGTGCACACGTGTGTTGTATAATACTTTTGAGAAAGCTCACAATAAGGTTGGGTTTTTTAATTGTTATGTAATATATATGACCACTTTAGTTTGCTATCATGTAGAACTTTTGAAACACTTGGAATATGCTTTCTTTGTCTGGCTTATGGCCTGTGATGTATGCTCCAACTATAGTAATTGCAATGTCCATGTTAACTAACTTGCACAATGTTATTTTTTACAGGGGCGTGATAAATTTAATTTCATATTCAAGCGAGTACTTTCATTTCATTGCGTTGCTTCGGCTCCAATGGCCATGGATCAAGCGGGTACTTGGAGGCGGTCATTCACTGCTACATGGCCGGTATAGCCCTTACCTTCAGATTCGTGAGCAGCTCGATCCAAAAATTCATTCAAGTTTGCCTTTTTTTTCTATTTTTAGACTTAAAGACGATTACTTAAATTTTCATTATAGCGAAGTGCTTCCAATTAAAGGATTATAATCAATTGATCTTCTTGAACTAGAAAAATTAAAGATCCTGGTATTATTTGCCATATCTCTTGATCATGGAAATGTTGGAAATTTTTACATATGCTAATGGGTGTGAATAGGCTGGAATTTTTTTACATATGCTAAGAGTTACCATCCTGTTAATTTTTACATATGCTAAGATCCTAACCGAGTATGGCCCTTACATATGCTAAGGGTTGTGAAGAGGCAAGAAATTTTTTACAGCATTTTACTTGCCATATCTCTTGATCATGGAAATGTTGGAAATTTTTACATATTCTAATAGGTATGAATAGGCTGGAATTTTTTTACATATGCTAAGAGTTACCATCCTGTTAATTTTTACATATGCTAAGATCATAACCGAGTATGGCCCTTACATATGCTAAGGGTTGTGAAGAGGCAAGAAATTTTTTACAGCATTTTACTTGCCATATCTCTTGATCGTGGACCTTCCTAAGGGTTGTGAAGATTTTCATAGACTATATCTAGGAAACTTACTATGTGCATTCCGTATGATGAATAAATTGCCAGTGCATCATATTCCAGTATCAATTTCCAAAGCGTAAGCATCAAGTATGATGCAAGTTGTGTTTTGCTATTATTTGTTATGTGTCTGAGTGTCTACTATGATTGGAGGAGAATCTCCACCTTGGATTATGCAACGTATGGTAAGGACAGGGGAGTCATATGACGGAGGGTCATAATTTGTTAGAATAGACAAGGAGGGTTACATCAACGGATGGATGTGAATTTTTATATTCCTTGCATGAATAGAAAACTGTGAACCCAAACTGAGATCAGACTGGCCATGACCTGCACCGCTGAATTTCTAAGAAGATTAACATATGGCTTTTGAAGACGAGCATGTAATATTAACTAGCTTACCTTGGAGTTCTATAAATTCAAATATCAGTCACTTTGTTAAAGTGTCCATTGGACATGATTGTTTGTGTTGCTTAATGTATTTTTGTATCTTATCCCATAATGTATTATACAATGTTATCTAAAAGACTAAAATCATGCATCATTATGAATTTTTTACCCATCTGTCCAAAATGTAGCTTTGGTTGGCAAATGCAGCATCGTATTTGAATTTTTTTGGTTCTGAATGCTTTTCTGTTTGTTTTCTTTACAAAGGAAATGAAGAGTTTTTTGGATGTGGAATAAACAAACAGAGTCTCTCGATTGCGCTATTCTTGACTGCAATCTAAAGAAGAAGAGGAGGAGGACTGCGCTTGATACCCGGTTTCAACATGTGTATTTTTGTTTTTGCATATGGGTAATTTTTATAATAAATTACACGGAGGATTTAATTGGATTACATGACTCATGTATATAATCATGCATACACTGCTCACGGTTCTTTGATTTAATTGGTAATGCTTATTTTTTTATCTTTAGCAAAAAAATATGACCATATAATCAAGTGTTGAAAGGTTTTCAAATCTAAATGTAAATGAGAATCAAGAATAAATGTAAATGAGAATGGCACGATTCCCTTTTTGAATATCTGTTAATTCATTTTTGTATCACTTGCAACTAAAATTATATTTGAAGTTTCATGGAGCTGTAACTACCAAGAGTATAGGTGCATGGTTCAGATAGCAACATTTATGTCCAAAAATTTACTCGCAGACATACTATCTTGAATTTTTGGTTCCATTGCTTAATTTGCTTTCCAATAACCAGCCTCATGCCTTTATCTTCACCCCTTGCCCAATTGCTGCAATCAATATCTACTGTGTTTAGGTTGATGGAACATAGTGCCATATATATTTCAGTTGACACAAGTTTCTTCACAGACTAATTACGTTTCAGAACCATATATTTCAGTTCGAGCTCGAGTATAATGTGGATTTGTTAGAAGTTGAATTGGACAATGAGAGGATAGTATGAACAACAACACATCACACAGTGATGTCATCTTAAATTAAGAACAAAAAGGTCCTGGTGACTGTATGAAAAACAGAAAGTATTTAGAAAATAAAAATAAACACATACCATAACCATCCATATATCTGATTCATCCTGATAGAAGACATGAGAGTGTTTCTCTGCTTCAATGACCTCACAAGCAGCTTGTGGAGAAAAGATTCTGGGAGAAACAAATTTCTGCTTAGTTGAAACATGTGTGAATCATGATATCCAGTCTAGATATGTCGATCAATGGATTTAGGATTATCAGCAAGCCAACTGAACCATCACCAGTTTGAAAAAGTATCTCAAATGTATGACTACAATGAATACATTATATCAATTGATCACCCTCACATGATCACCAAGACTGCACATAATCAGTCATTCTATCGCCGTCTGTCAGGCATCAGTTGTTCAAATTTTTGTTCAAATTTTTGTAAATCCATGTGTTATCTTTGTGTTTGAAATTTTAATCAAATTTTTTGTTCTGTAAATCCATGTGTTATCACCTCCCTGAGTATATGTGTTATCAAATCCATGTGTTATATTTGTATTTAAAATTGTTATCAAATTTTTTGTTCTGTAAATCCATGTGTTATCAAATCCATGGTACAAATAGAAATTCTTTTTATAACAGGAATATAAGTTCAAAAAATTTGATAACAACTGAAACACACGTGCCAATTTCTATATTTCTATTGAAAGTTAAACAAAAAATTTGATAACAATGGTAAAAAATTATGTGCGAATTTTTTTGTTTCTTTGTGTTAATAATGAACTTTAAGTTATGTAAATCTATGTGTTATCAAATTTTTGTTCAAATTTCTGTAAATCCATGAGTTATCTTTGTGTTTAAAATTGTTATCAAATCTTTCTGTAAATCCATGTACCTTTTTTGCAACTGAAGATCCCATATTTCTCATATGTGTTTCACATATTTTTGCGAGCAAAAGAAGGGGCGAACAACAGAAACTGAAGATCCTCTATTTCCTGAGCAAAACATGTACATATTGAACTTTCAAAAGACTATTGCTCATAACCCGTGCCAATTTCACAGATTTTTTGATACCAATGTTTGTGTATAATGAAACACATATAAGCAATGAATTACATTCATTTTTTAGTTGTTTATTTTTCCAGATTGAAACCACCAGAAAGATCATTTCCTTTCATAAGGAAGAAAAGAATTCTGATGCAAATAGTGGCAGCCCTCAGAGCATTCTTTTGGAATTTATAAGCAGCAGCCAAACTTTGTGTATCTGGTCATTCAACTCTTCAATAAGAGAGTATCTGAATAGTGAACAGCTTCAGAAAGGAAAACAGATAGATGAATGGTGGAAGCAAGCAACCAAAGGTAATTTCAGTTTCAGTTTAAGAAGTTAGAAATTCAAAGGAAAATGGAGTTTAATATATTCTGTATAAGAATTTCAGTTTCAGTTTCTTGCAATACCAATGTCCTTACACCTCCATTTTCAATGAATTTCACTAAGAATATGTAAGGACATTGTTATTCAAGAATGAGGTAATTTCTAAGGTAATATATTCTCAGTTTTTAAAGAACTTCTTTGGCAAACCATATCCTGATAAAACTTAGAATGAGGTGTAAGGACATTGTTATTGCAAGAACAGAAAATGGATTAAACTGAGATGAGAATGTTAACAGAAAATAAAATGTGGTTTGCAATAACAATGGATTAAACTTAGAATGTGGTTTGCAATAACAATGGATTTAACTCAAATGAGGTGTAAGGAGGTGTAATAAAATGTGGTGAATGTAAGGAAGAAATAATTCTCTGCCTGACTGGAAAAAGGGAAATGGGAAACAAATTTGGGTCATCATCCTATTGTTTCAAATTTGGGTCACCCATGGAGCTCTGCTTTTGTAGCCGTGTAAAGGACACATGATAAGGGACATTGAGCCATCTCAGTGCACATATGCGAGCTCTTTCTCTGTTGTTGTCTAAAGGATTGTTTGTTTTGTTGAAATGCATGGAACTCACCAACTCTGGAGTTCAAGCTTGCTGGTAGGAAGTTGTAAATTTTCTTAGGCTTAGCTGTTGTTTCATTGCATGTTCAAAGTGGTAATCTGTTATTTTATGGCAGGGTTATCAATTCTTTTACGTCAGGATGGTAGTTACTAAAGTCAAATATTTTACCAGTAACAGCGAGCAGCTGAGCAAAGTCATGGGTGGATGCACATGTTGATTGTGTTGGGTCCGTCTGCATCTACTCGGATAGCAGTAAGCTAGGATTAGAGGTGTATGTATGCATCAGTTCTAGCATTACATAATCCTTCTTGCGTGATTCAGTCTCTGGCATTAATCAGTGTTAGTATCACTTCATGTTTCAAATAATATTTTTGGTCAATTTTCAGTACGACCTCTCAATTATGTACTTGCTCAAACTCTTTATCTTGGACACGTCTAACTAGATATCTTTACTTTTATGAATTCAGGCTGAAACTGTGTAGAGAACATTGTCGCTTGAAACTGTTTACCTGGATGTTCTAAAAGTCGCTGATGGATGGTAAGTTATAAACAAAATGAAATTTAAATTCTCATTCGCGTATATGACTGAATTTTTCCAATCTCTTGATGTTCTTTTTTATTTAGTTTTCATATTTCTCTGGATGTTCTTTTTTTATGTCTGTCATGACGATACACTGATCACTGTCAACATATTGCCTAGCTTTGAAACCGTCGCAGAGCTGGTTCAGGTGAACTGGCTGGAAGTGACCGGTACGATGGATATAGCCAAGTTCCATCTCTCTCCATCCACGATGTATGAAGTGATCTACGTTGTCAAGTTCAAGGTCGTTGCCATGGGGTGGCATTCTTTGCCTGTGACATTTCAGCTGGTCACTCTACATGGGCATACTCAGAAGAAATCTGAGATATTGGAGCCGAAGGAGGCCAAATGCGGTGAATGGCATCACGTTCACGGCGATGAATTCGCCTTGACCGATACAGACATGCACGGAAGCCAAAAGTTTGGTATGTCAGAAGTCCAGAGCAACTGGTGGAAGGGTGGCATGATCTTCAATGGGGTGATTATAAGGCCTAAGTTGGTCTAATATAGGTGTTTGCTTCTTTTTGATCTTGAGTTTTTCTAGGCTTAAGGGCAACAGCTACAGGTTGTGTAATATGTAGGCTGAAATCTTTTAAAGATGAATGAGTGAATGAATAAAAAAATGAACAATTCATGTCGTGTTAATTTCCTCTATTCTAGATCTTTGGATATTTGGCTTTGGCATACCTAAGTTATGTTATCTTTCAAAGGTTATATATTCAATTATTTTATTTAGTCGGAATTGGATGATTCGTTGCATCTTAGATTAAACACTAAAATATTTGATAGTATTCTGGATATATCCATTAAAACGTTCATTCAGTTCAAAAGCACAAATATGAAAGAGAACATATATCTCAAGGATTTCTATTTAAAAAAAATAAAAAAGATGATACTTTCAAACCTTCTGCAAAAGGACAAGTAAATAAATTGTCGAATATAGCTCCATTTCCTGTTAACTCCTAATTACAGAGTTGATGCATAACCTGCATGTGGAATGTATAACCTTTGTTTCCATGAGGTTACTAAAATTAATTTTGTTTGTTTGTGAAAAATAATGCATTCGTAGGGAACATCACGTTTCTTCTCAAATTTCCAACAAAAACGGTAATTTGTTGATTGTAGAATTTGACCGGCTCGGCTTTTAGGATGCCAGTAGCCTCATCTATTAGTGAAATTACATAAGAGAGATGTTTTTGAATTAGTTTGCTGACTAGGACAAAAGGGTGGGTAAAAGACAGATCCGATTCAATCTTGAGGAATTAATGATTAGGATGTGAATTTGTGAAAATTTTGGTGAGAAACTCTAAACTTTTGGAGAGATCTCAATTAGGAGGAAACTATATTTTAAGGGTGGAATTAAAATTTTTAAAATCGAAATAAATTCCGGGGGGAACTGAACATGTAGCAAATTAATTTTTTAGGGGGGAACTAAAATTTTGGGATTAATTAAATAATAATCATTACATTTTAATTATTGCAATTCACGTAAAATTAGGTGATCCATAATTTAATCTTAGGGCTGACTAGGACAAGCTGACTAGGACAAATGTGTTGATAGAAAGACAGCTGAAATTTAATCTTACGGAGCTGACTAGGACAAACCGAAGGTGCCCACTAAAATTTTTTACGCTAATTTGTTGTTCCGCGCCGCGGTACGACGCCATATTTGGTGTTCGTCTCTGAAATTGTTGTTCCGTGCCGAAGGCGCCCGTAAAATTCTTTTTATGCTATTTGTTGTTCCACGCCTCGGCGCAGGCGCCAAATTTGTTGTTCGACGCGGAATTTGTTGTTCCGCGCCGAAGGCGCCCGCCAAATTTTTTAATGTTAATTTGTTGTTCCACGCCGAAGGCACGAGCGCCAAATTTGTTGTTCGACGCTGAATTTGTTGTTCCGCGTCGAAGGGCGCCAAATTTGTTTTTCGACGCTGAATTTGTTGTTCCACGCCAAATGTGTGGGCGCTAAATTTGTTGTTCCACGCAATTTTGGCTGTAAAATTAATTTTTTGGGAACAAAGATTTTGCAGAGGAAAATCTTAAATGAACTGTGCCCTCGGGCACGGGTAATGACTAGTATATTTATATATAAACATTAATATATTATATAAAAATAAATAAAATAATTAAAAACTGCAAATCCGCCTAGGCCGATTAATCCCCGATTAATCCCCGATTAATGCTATGGGCGCTAGGCGCTAGCAATCCGAACGCCTAGCGCCTAGCGTTTTTTACAACCTTGCTAAAAACACCAAAAATCTCTTCCGGGTCTACAAACAGGCTTGCGGGTCAGGTTCTGGAGCCCGACCCGCTCAAAAAATCCAAATACGCACGCCTGGGTGCTTCTTGGGGCCGGGTCAGAGACCCGACCTGCGGGTCTTCAAATCCCGCCCGCAGTAGCGGGCGGGCTCTTAGCCCGCATCAATTGTGGGTTAATCCCCGCAATAAAGGGAGAGCGGGCCGGCCCAGCACCAATCAGTGGGTGGGCTTGATTAGCACTGCATGGCGCCACGAGATTGCGCCACACGGCGCCCTGAGATTAATCTCCCCCATTTCCCCTTTTAATGCATTTTCCACCTCCAAAAATTCACCAAAAATACCTAGAAATCCCGAAAAATCCCAAAATTTTGTAAAATCTCCAAGACTCCCAGGAGTACCTAAAAATAGAAGAAGGAGAAATTAGTCCATATGATGATGTTTTTTCCAAAGAATGCAAATAAGCCCTTATATGAAACATAATACTCAAGAGATCAAGATTAAGCCTAATCTTTAGTACAAAATGGGGGAGTTAGGGGGTATACATATACACTTTTCACTACAAATCACCAGCCCACCGATTGGGACGCTATGGCCAGTGGGCGTTCCCCCTTCCCCGCCTCTGGCTACGGCCGGACCTGCTCTCGTGGTGGTGGATCCGCTTGATGCCCTCGTCGGTCTTGCCCCAAGAGAGATGGTCGATGCAGTCTCCGAGCAGGGCTCCCATGTACCGACTGTGAGTTAGGGGGAGAGGAAGAGAGCTCTCACTCGAGGTCTGAAGGGCCCACAAGGAAGAAGAAGGAGGAGGGGGAGAGGGCTCCCGCGGCGGCGTGCGATTTGACGGTTGTCTCTGGGGCGAGCCCCCAGGCCTTGGCGGAGGTCCCCCTGCCCATCAAGCCGAGCATACCCTGGTTGAGGCAGGTTGGGCCTTATCTGTGTTCGGGACCGGCCTAGAGGCCCTGCTCGGGGGGTAGGGATGGCAGTAATGGCCTGACCCGTTCGGCCCGACCCGGCCTGACCCGGTTTTGACCCGGCCCACAGCCAGGTTGGGGCAAGCTTGGGCTTTGTATGCAACCTGGCCCGTCCCGCCCCGCCCCGCCCCGGTAAACTATAGAGGTTCTAAAAAACCTTATTATTTTGATGCGGACCATGCAGTCTGCAAATAATCCATAACTTATACGTTGTTCCACTGTTCTTCCAATTAGGCCAATTCCAAATTCCAAATTACCAAATAAATCAAAATTCTACCAATTACCAAATAATTTTTTTATTTGGGATTCATATGGATGGCAATAATGACCTGACCCGAACGGCCAGACCCGGCCCCGGCCCGGTTTTGGTAAGAAAGTACCCGCCCCGCCCCCGGCCCGAGACCCGACCCGGCCCGGCCTGTAGATGGGTCGAGGCAAGCTTGGGTAGTTAAATACCCGTCCCGCCCCGCAATATTTCCATTCCTACCCGAGGGTCGGTCTTCTCTGACTATGACGTGTCTCTCCAGCTGGCGTAGCATTCTGCCCTTCTGGGGGATCGCGCCTTCCTCGAGGGGGTCCACTCCTCAACCTTAGTGGACTGCATGGTATGGCAGATCCAGCAGGTGTGTTTTCTTCTTCCCTCATCCCTGTTTTATTTTTTGAATGATCTTCATTCCCTTCGTCTCGCAGGCGTCTTTGCTGGCTGTTGAGGCACAGCGGCGCTCGAAGATGGTGGATGGGCTCGAGGTGGCTCTTGCGCAGGAGATCCTGAGGGCCAAGGTGGCCGAGCAAGCAGTTGAGGAGGCCCGTAGGGAGGTCCTCCAGTCCTAACACAGGGTCACCGAGCTTACCTCGGAGGTGGGAGGCCTGAGGGAGGCTTGGGCGGTCGCTGACTCTTCCCGGGTGGTCATCGAGAAGTCGACCAATGAGGCTGAGGAGGCATTGTCCCTCATCTAGGAGGTGCACAGGAAGGAGAGAGCCGAGCTTTGGTCTAAGCTAAGCACCCTGCGCCTAGTGGACCCTGCCAGGCTCGTTGATGAGGTCCAGAGGGGTTATGAGGATGTCCTGGCACCGAGGATCATGGAGTCCCTTTGGGAGGGATTCCAGGCATACGAGGCCATTTTGGCTCTGAAGATTGCGAGGTCCTTCGGGGAAGGGTTCCTAGTGTTCGAGGATCGGGTCCGGAGAATGCTTCCCTGTCCTCCAATTGCCCTTGGGCATCCTACGGGTTCGGAGGAGACGAAGCACCTGGGGATGCTTCCTCGCGAGCTCCTGCGTCATAGGCAGAGCGGCCCCTTTTTTGTTCTTCTCCCTCTTGTTTAAACTGTAAGAAGAAACATTTTTGTTGAAATGTAATGATCTTTTCTTCTGTGTCACCGCCGTGTTTGGTCTTTCAGAATTGTCTTTGATCTGGTTTGGTGCTGCACCCTCTTGCTGCTCAAGTTGGGTCATTATCTGACTTGACCGACGGGAGGTATCCCCCGAGGGGATTGTTCCCAACCCTTTGTGCACCGCGGTGTTTTGTTTGGTTGTGCACCACGATGTTTTCCTGGCACTTAAAATCTTTTGCAAACTATTTTATTATCTTGCCGAGGGTCATTTTATTACTAACGTTTTAAATCTTGCCGAGCGACCCTCGTTGACGTATATTTCCTTGTCTATCTAGTGAAATATATGTTAGGTTTTGAGCAGAGTTCATTTGGAGATTGAGCAGGAGGACCAAGAGAACCAGGAGCACGAGACCCACTGCTGAGGACGGTATACTCATCGATCACAGCTTTGCTAAAATTTAATACTTGTTGTATTCTTTCAGGTGTATTTTAAAATTCCATGTAACTTCTGTACTGGCCATGCTAGGCCTTAATTCTTTGTGCACATGTAATCTGGATGTCAAGTATAATGATGATATTTTGTATTGCTCTGAGATCGCAAGCAAGAACCTGTACTTCAAATAGTGTAGCACT
This sequence comes from Scilla litardierei, assembly GCA_030789695.1. Lineage (NCBI taxonomy): Eukaryota > Viridiplantae > Streptophyta > Magnoliopsida > Asparagales > Asparagaceae > Scilla > Scilla litardierei. The sequence goes on along the minus strand of CM061142.1, from coordinate 500,840,531 downwards.
ACAGACGCTTATTGGGCTCGAGTTTCGCAGCTCCAGCCCAAGCGGACCTTCGTAGCGTCCTCGCTTCCGTTTTTGGGAAGCGGGGCGTGACATGTTTTAGTGGTGGCCCATGCAGGTCATGCTTTTGCGAAATACTCGGAAGAATATGGATGTCATTATTAACTAGACTGTCTATATAAACCTTGTACGCTAATGTTTACCTTGCTTGTTTGCAGCACGGCGGGAAGACGAAACACTCGACATGGATCCGAAGCTACTGGAGGCGGAGAGTATGACATCTGCCAGATGCTTGGAGTAATGAGAGAGATGCTAGAGGTATGTCTCTTGCTTCCTTGATACTCTGATATTACCTTCATCCTTCGTCCATCTGGTGTCCCTTGATTCTTATATATCTTAAGAAATTCCGAGGACAAAATTTTTCTTAAGGTGGGTAGGGTGTAACGGCCGCTTTCCGATCGTACATTTTTAGTACGTATCTCATTATCGAATGTGTATTCTTAGTGTTTGATTTTAATTATTGTTTTCCGTAGTTCGGACTTGTGATTGGACCCCGTATTCACGACCCTCTAGGAGGCACGGTCACTCCAGTATTTCGTTTTTAATTTTTGGATACCGAGGGTCGAAGTTGTACATACCAGATTGTTATTATTATTATATTTAACCACATCTTTTAACTCAACTTTTAAAAGAATATGTTAACATCAGGTTTAGATTATTACCGAAAATTAAAATTTTTAAACAAAGCTTTTATTATTATTATTAACTTTTCTTTAAAAAAACTTTATTCATTAAACTTTTTTTAAAATCTAACTGTTTATATTTTTTAACGGAACCCTCCTTGATTTAAAACAAATCTTTTTGGACCGACTTTAACAAATCCAACGGTCATTACAGGGGATCTTTTTGAAAATTTATTTTCTGTTAAAAACGAAACCTGTTATTATAATATCTAACATATTTCTTATTATATCCTAACTACCCTACTTTCTCTAACCCCCTCCCGCGTGCATGGGCTATTAATAAGCAACTGCCCCCGTACGCCTTCTTCTCGTTCCCACTCACCTAGCACTCCACGTGCTCTCCAAGCCGCCCACGTCCGACCACACCGCACGTCGCCACTCGCCACCTCCTCTTCAAAAACCCCAGGGCAACATCAGGAGCAACTCGCACGAACCCAACGGGCTGCCCTCTCCCTTCCGATCATCGCCAATGCCACCCTCGACAATCTCCGGCGCTCGAACCACCCATCTCACCACCTGACAGCCCCCGACACTCTGACCGTCGCCCAGGCTGCCGGACCTCGCCACGCCGCAGAGGCATCGCCATTTCACCCAGCACAGCCACTCGTCGCCACCTCGTCGCCGGGCGCCTTCATCGGAGCCCAGGGCCGCTGCACACGCCGACGTCGACGAGGCTCCCTCGCCGTTCAGATCCTCGCCCTCCGCCCAGAACGCCGCCGTTCGCTTCCTCCCGCCTTCAAACATGGAGGAATTCTCTGCGTCCCCTTGAAGCTCAGGCGACTCCCTCGCACCGCACCCGTCACCTCGCCTCCGAAGAGCCCGCTCCGATCAGCGAATCCGGTCACCTCTCCGCTTCTCCGAGTAGCCACATCCCCTTCCGACCTCCGAGCCCACCGTACCATCCCCCGCTCAAAGCCGCTGCGCTGCCCTCATCGTCAAGCTCCCCGCCATCAGCTTCGCCTCCCGTGACCCCCACTCTCCGACCCTCAGTCCGACGCCGTCTCGAAACCGCCACCAAGCCCCGCCGTTGAAGCCGCCCAACGCCACCCGAAGTTGCCGACCTCCATCTCCGACCATGGGCTTCCGCTCCACCTCTTCGACCTCATCAACGAGCATCACGCGGTAGCAAGGTGATGATGATATGGTAAGCTCGTAACTTTATTATATATTATGTATATAGGTAGGTGTGGGTTAATATGAAGTTAGCTTGCCTGCAGTTCGCATATAAGCCTATATATTAGCCTTGCTCGTTCAATAGTGTACTACCCTAATTAGTAGCTTATACTGGTGGGTATGACAGTAGACCTTACTCTACTTATATGACCTTATATGAATCATGTGCTACAAGCTTTAATTATTTATAATAAATCTAGTTAATATGTAAGTGGATCTGTTAATGTTACTTTACTAAGTTAAACTATTAACTTGTTATCATAAATATGTGACCCAGATATTTTTCGCCTTGGCACCTGGTTGTCCAAATCGCATCGCTTCAGACAAGTATATTACTTTCTTCATACTTTTTCAAAGGTGCAGGTATTTACCCCTTGAAAGTATATTATTTTTCTACAAAGTTTCAAATGTTAAAGTATTTATCCCCTACTAATTTTAAAGTATAAGAATGCTCCGTTATCTTTAAAACGCACATTGCTCTTATTGCTTGTGGTACTACTATTCGTGTCGCCAGTTATATTTTGAATTGTCCACCTCTATTGAAATGTGATATTGGGCCTTTGGGCATTTACGGACTATTGTGCCTTTGGGCAAATACGGACTATTGGGCCTTCGGGCATTACGGATATTGGGCCCGCGTGGCATTTACGGAATGTTTTCCATACGACAAACATTGAACTACGGATACACTTGTGGACACTTTGGGTGGGGTAGTCTAGTGTAGTAGAGGCTAGAAAGCTGGATTACACTCTATTGGTGAACTTGACCGACACCTGGCCGGGTCGGTGAGTAGAGAGTCACGGGTAGCTCCCGTTGGCTTGGGTGTAATGCTAGTCACCTCCCCCTCAGACACTGGGCTTGTCACTAGATAGGAGATTGATTGATGCACTTTTTACCTCTGCTGATGATATGGTGTAACCTGCTAAACTTATTGTCACGATCAATGATGTACACACTACACTTGCCACGACTATTGCTGTACACACTACACTCGTTACGACTATTGCTGTACACACTACACTTGTCACGACTATTGTTGTACACACTACACTTGCCATACTTATCTTTACACACTACACTTGTCATGCTGGTTACTTTACGCACTACACCTTGCCATGTCTACTTTCTACACCACACATTGCATGCTCACTACTCTGTACACCACACCTTGCTACACTTGCATGTTTTATTACGCTACCTTACTTTTCTTGGTTGTGCACCGCGGTGTTTTCCTCGCCCTTAAAATCTTTTGCAAACCATTTTATTATCTTACCGAGGGTCATTTTGTTACTACCGTTTTAAATTTTACCGAGCGACCCTCGCTGACGTATATTTCCTTGTCTATCTAGTGAAATATACGTTAGGTTTTGAGCAGAGTTCATTTGGAGATTGAGCAGGAGGACCAAGAGAACCAAGAGCACGAGACCCACTGTTGAGGACGGCATACTCATCGATCACAGCTTTGCTAAAATTTAATACTTGTTGTATTCTTTCAGGTGTATTTTAAAATTCCATGTAACTGTTGTACTGGCCATGCTAGGCCTTAATTCTTTGTGCACATGTAAGCTGGATGTCAAGTATAATGATGATATTCTGTATTGATTTGAGATCGCAAGCAAGAAACTGTACTTCGAATGGTGTAGCACTACAGACGCTTATTGGACTCGAGTTTCGCATCTCCAGCCCAAGCGGACCTTCGTCGCGTCCTCGCTTCCGTTTTTGGAAAGTGGGGCGTGACAGGTTTTAGTGGTCATTCTGCCAGGGGTTGCCCCGGCCTCATGGTCATACTAGGTCCGACCTATTGGGGGAGTTGCCCCTGGCCTTATGATTAGTTTATGACCGACCTGCTGGGGGAGTTGCCCCGTGTCTTATGGCTGGTTTATGGCTAACCTGCTGGGGGAGTTTCCCCAGCCTTATAGTCGATGCGATGTCGATCTGCTGGGGGAGTTGCCCCAGCCTGACGGTCGATGGGTCAGTCGGTTTGCTGGAGGAGCTACCCCCAGAGTCACGACCTACCAGGTGATCGGCCTGCTGGGGGAGTTGTCCCTAGCCTTATGGCCGACATGGTGTCGATCTGCTAGGGGAGTTTCCCTCCGCCTGACGTTCGACAGGTCAGTCGGCTTGCTATGGGAGCTACCCCCAGACTTATGGCCGAACCGAATGATCAGCCCACTGGGGTAGTTGCCCCCAGGCTTATGGTCGATCGAGTGATTGGCCCGCTGGGGGAGTTGTCCTAGCCTTACGGTCGATCGAGTGATCGGCCTGCTGGGGGGGGGGGGGTTTGCCCTGGCCTTATGGTCGATCGAGTGATCTACCTACTGGGGGAGTTGTCCCCAGCCTTACGACGGATTCGAGTGATCGGCCTGCTGAGGGAGTTGCCCCCAGCCTTACAATCGATCGATTGATCAGCCTGCTGGGGGAGTTGCCCCAGCCTTATGGTCGATCGAGTGATCGGCCTACTGGAGGAGTTGGCCCTAGCCTTACGACCGATTCGAGTGATCGGCCTGCTATAGGAGTTGCCCCTAGCTTTACGGTCGCTTCAGGAGGTTCGACACAGCGGAGTGTTGAGTTAGATCTCGAGAGACATGAAGTTGTTGGTGTGAACTCGCACTCCATTCTTTAAAGTAAAAACTGGGGATACATTCAGAAAGAAATACAGAAAATCTGGGAAGATAACAGTGGACGTGCAAAGCTTGCCCGGGGGAGGAGACGCGGTTGATTGGCCCGTCTCCTCACTCGATTACGCGCATGGGGTCTGGACGACGTTCACCTTCTTCCCCTTGTCCATTTTCCTTGATGTGCCCTCCCCGGGGGTCACTTTCGAGACATCAACAAAATTCTTTAGGTGCCCTCGGCTGATCAATTGGTCGATGTCCTTCTTCAGGTGCCAGCAGTCGTCAGTGTCGTGGCCATTGTCCTTGTGATACCTGCAGTATTTTTCCTCGTCCCGTCGGTTGCCCTTCATCTTTGGGGGCGGCTTGTTGATGTGGCCTTCCTTCTGAGCCTGTGTCAGGACGACGTCCCGAGTTGCGTTCAGCTTGGTGGGCGTCGCTTCCCCTCTGCGCTTCTTCCCCCTTGGTTTTTTCTCTTGCCTGTGATCTTCCGGCTCACGACGTTCGCTTTCGTCATGCTTGAAATTCCACTTGGTCCCCGCTGGAGGACCCCCTTCTTCTGCAGCTAAGGCCTCTTCGGTCAACATGAACTGGTTCTTCCAAGCTATGACCTCAGCGAGGTCCTTCGGGGGGTCATTGTGTAGGTTCTTTTTCAGGCCCCTATGTCGGAGACCCTTCTTTAGGGCTGTTTTTACGACCAATTCGGGGCAGCTCTCGATGTTCACCTTCTGGGCGTTGAAACACTTCATGTAGGCCCTCAAAGTTTCGCCCGGCCTCTGTACCGCGTTGAATAGGAGGTCCAAGCCCGACTTCCTCTGCCGTTCGGCCATAAACTGTTGGTAGAACATCCGAGACAGATCCTAAAAGTTGTTGGCTGACTGGTCAGGGAGGCTGTTGTACCAGTCCCAGGCGGACTTCTTGAGAGTGGTGTAGAAGCCGTGGCAGAGTAGAGTTTCGTCATCCCCCTGGAACCTCATGATCCTTTGTAGTGCAGAACATGTTCCTCGGGGTCCCCCTGAGCCATCGTACTTCTCCAGGGCTGGCACTTTGAACCTGGAGGGCACCCGTGCTTCAGTGATGCTTCTTGTCAATGGGCAGTGGTCGATCGTCAGAGGTCCTAGGTTAGCCTGGCCAGTTGGCACCTCACACTGGCACTCGGGTTGTCTAGGCAGGTCGATCGATATGCAGGGAGGATTCCCTCGATGGCCATCCCAGCTGGGGATAGGTGTAGGTTGTTGAGTGCGCTCTCTGCAGGGACGTTCCTCGCGGCTTCTGGCCTCTTCCGGCTCGGGCTTCTGCTTCGTCCCAGGCGCCCCTCGGTGGTCGTGCGGCTGGATGACCATTTGGACGAAGCTGCTGTCGACTCGCCCCCGATCCACCTGGTCCCCCCTCCTCCCCTTGTTCGAAGGGAAGTGGGGGTCGGTGAATGCTCCCGGTTCTAGCCTCCACCCTCGCGGTCTGTGACTACGGTGGAGCGTAGTGGGGGGCGCTGCCCTGAGTGGTCAGCGAACCCCGCTTGGTTCCCTGCAAAGGGGTGTTGCGTGCCCGTGAGTTGCTGGATGGCCGTTGCCAGAGTCTGGAAGTTGGCCTTCATCTCCTGAGTGAGATGCTTGAGCAGTTTGCGGGTTACTATGCGTGAGTCGTCGGTTCCCTCTGTGGAACGGTTGTGCCCTGTTCCGTTCGAAATGTAGCCACCGTTCTCGGGGATGGTCGACAAGCGGGTGGACCCGTTGTTGTGTTGCTCCATGCTGCTTGTAGTGGATGACGTGTGTAAAGATTTCTTTCCCACAGATGGCGCCAGATGTTTCGGGGTGTTTTCTCACCACAGTTCGATAGTCTCGACGGTCGAAAGTCGACGCGGTCGCGTGAAACACGTGCATCCTCCGAGATCGGGTAGCGGCACGTTAGCTTGGTCGGGAATGCGCTGATCCGTGCGTCGGTATCCCTGATGTGTCCATATTTTCCACTATTTTCATATCATCATTTCATTGCATTTCATGCCATTTTTGCATCGAAATCCCACATTTTACTACGATGTCGCGTTTCTAACGTTATATTCGAGTTTCGTAGTGTTTTATGAGTTTTAAGGGATTTTGGAGCAATTTGCGACCCCACTTGGGTATGGACACATCCCATGTGCCGTAAGCTTATTGGTGGAGCCCGGTAGGAGTTTGCCACACTTTTGGAGCCATTGGAGAAGAAGAGAGAGCAGATGAGAGAGAGGAGCCTTCAGCAGCTCCTGGAGAATGTTTTCCAGACTGCTCGGTCGAGCAGTTCAGATGCTCGGACCGAGCAGCTTCAAATGCAAGAAAGGGGCAGATACACGGATGGCTCAGACCGAGCAATTCGTCTGCTTGGTCGAGCAGCCTCAAACTTCAAAGCTGAAGCAATTCCAGCGCACGGCCCATACAGATCTTCAGTGACTGAGTCAGCCTCTGCTTGGACTGAGCTGAGCTGACTCGGCCCGTGCAGGCAGAGCGAGGATTCTAGAGAATTTTGATTCCCTGTCAAGCTCGGTGAGCAGTTCAGCTGCTCGGTCCGAGCAGTGGACCGAGCAACACACTTCTCGACCGAGCAGCCTACTCGGTCGGCAATGCCAGGGCCATTTTTGGAAAGATTTGCTGAAGCCGTTTTCTTGCGCGATCTTGGGGACTGAAAGCGGGGAGCTGGCGACAGTGAAGGGGATTGATTTTCGGAGAGCTTTTGAATAGGTTTTTGGAGAGAGAAATTGGGAGGAGATTCTTGTTAGACTTTAGATTAATTTTTGTTAGAGAATACTGGATCGAAACTCTTGAATTGATATTTTGGTTTTTGATTGCTATTGCGTATTGGAATCTGGATTTTTGTTGGATCTAATTCTCATCTATTTTCTGCCTCTCTCACTGTAAGTTTCTGATATTTATTCTACAAATTGATATGATATTCTCTTCTACAAAAATGATGTTTTTATTCGCTATTATTGCCATGTGTGAGTAGATCTTCCTAAGGTTGATGGGTTAGCCCTAAGATCCTAGGGGGAAGATGTAGATCTGAATCTCCATGTTGAATTAGGTATTTAAGGATGTATTTCGGTCGATCCTAACGAATCCCTAGATAACTCGTACTGAGATCATACCCACGGTCTGTGGAATTAATGTGCTTAAGGGGTATCTTTGGGATTCGAATAGGAAAATCGATGGATCCAACCAAGGCTCGTGACCATCCTGGCTCGTACCTTGAGGGGATCCATTGACAAACTATACCTCTACGTTGAAAGCTACCGCCATTGCATCAACAAGAGCTACTGATATACCTCACAATCTAACCCACGAGAGTGGTACGAATTGTGAGATTTATCCCCTAACCCTAATGAAACGTGAGGATTCTATTCTAACGTCGACCCCCGACGATATTAGTGGTGATCCCTAATGCCCTAGTCCTTTTTATTAGTAAAGCAACAACAACCCAAATAACTCTTTCAACCCGATAGCTATCTCACTTCAAGATTTAGAAGTAAACTAAGAATCCATATAAACTATCACCATCCCTATGGAATTCGATATCATTTATACTATAACTCAACACCATCCGCTTGCGGATTGAGCCCGGAATTGAAGCCTAGGGGCCATACCACGCTTGGCGATCGTGACACCGCCAGGTGGAATCTAGGTGTAGGTTTCGGGTGCGTCGAGTTTTTGGCGCCGTTGCCGGGGACGACAATAGTGTTTGTCTCAGTTTATTTTTATTTTTTGAAGTTTGCTAGCACTCTAATCATTTCTCATCTTTCCACCCTTTTTATTCTTTTATTTATTTCGGTGCTACTGACGGTATTTGTTTGAGTTTTGTTAGTGCATGAACACCCGCTTCAAGGGATCTACTATAGAATTATTATTCGATCCCGAGATCAAGAAGACAGCAAGGGCTTTGAGAGCCTCAAGTAGAAGTTCATCTCCCTCCGCTCAAATGACAGAAAACAATCCTCCTCCTCCTTGCACCGGGTCCATCGGGGACCACATGAAGCCGACGTTTGGAAACAACTCCTCCATTCTTAGATCGCAACTGGCAGCGACGACCTTCGAGTTGAAGACATGGCTAATCAATTTAATGCAGCAGGATCCCTTTCACGGGCATCCGTATGAAAAACCTAACCACCACATCGACACCTTCCTGGCGAAGTGTGACACGTTTAAGGCCAAGGACGTGAGCGATGATGCTGTGAAGCTGCGGATTTTCCCGTTCACCTTGAGGGATAAAGCCTCATATTGGCTCTGGGCCCACCCTCCCAACCATTTCACCACCTGGGAGAAGCTTGCACTTGCATTCGTGGATAAGTTCTATCCACCCTTGAAGACGGTGCGAATCAGGGGAGCGATTTCAAACTTCAAGCAGCTCCCACAGGAATCACTCTATGAGGCATGGGAGAGATTCAAGGACCTCCAACATCAGTGTCCTCACCACGGGATCCAGCCCTGGGATTTGGTGCAGAGTTTTTACAACCGGCTCCAATCTAGCACCAAGATGATCATCGATGCTGCGACGCAAGGCGCCTTACTGGATAAGTCTCCTGAAGAGGTTATTGATTTGTTGGAGCATGTGGCGGCCAACAATCAACAATAGAGCGAGGAGAGAACTATTGTGACCCGGACTCCTGAGGCTAAGGCCGCTAGCCACTTGGATTCTCACATCGAGACCCTTTGCAAACAAGTGGCTAGGATCGAACAGCGCTTGGATTCCATCCCGGCATCACCCAGCACTTCGGGTTATCATCCCGTAGAGGAGTATGTGGATCAGAACTATATTTCCAGCGAGGCACACTATGATGGTGCCGAGTTATCTGAATCCGTTCAATACGTCCAAGGAGAGGGACAGAATCAGTGGCAGCATCCAGCTGCTAGGAATCACCCGGGGTTTTCCAATGGAAACCCAAGTGGAGGGCTGTAACCTCCACAATTTCAGAGACCACCACCCCCCCTCAGCAGCAGCATCAGCATCAGCAGAACCAGTAGCAGGGTGGATTTAGGCCAACTGGGCCTTACCGACCGCCGGGATATCAATTCAACCGGCCGCCTCAGCAGGGCTATGTGCCAAACCCACCGCAGTCAAATCTGGAGGCCACTTTGGAGACCTTTATGAGTGGTCAGGCCCGCTTCAATCAGGACACATCGACCCAGTTTAAAAGCATAAATTCTTCACTTGATGAACTTCGAGGTCAAATGTCCCAGCTCTTGAAGAATCAGGGGAGATTGCCCTCACAGCCGGAGACAAACACGAGGGCCCAGACTAATGTTGTGGTTTCTGTTACCATACGTGGTGGACGGGTGACGGACCCCGTCATGTTCTCGGTGCCGAATAAGGAGAAAGTCAAAGTTGAAGAGCCGTTGGTGATGACGATAGAGAAGAGGCTGTTGAAGAGCCTATAATCATTAAGGAGAAGGCGGATACCCCGCCCATCATGCCTACTACAACATCACATCCCGTTGATGCAGCTAAGAGTAAAACTTCCCGACCTCGCCCTCTATACCCACAGAGTCTAGCCCTAGCCAAGATGGAGAAGAAATACTCCAAGTTCATGGAGTTATTGAAGGGAATTCAGCTGAACATCCCGTTCATGGATGCCATCACAGAGATCCCGATCTACGCCAAATTTTTGAAGGATCTTATCACGGGAAAGAGGAAGCCGGAAGAAATTAAGCCTATGAAGGACTTCACCTCCGTTATTAAAAATCATCTCCCCCGAAAGCTACCTTATCTGGGGAGCTTCACCGTGCCGTGCTCCATTGGAGGGATGCCTATCATCAGAGCTCTGATTGATCTGGGGGCTAGCATCAGTTTTATGCCCCTTCCTATTTTCAAGAGATTACGGACTGGAAGTGAGCTAAAGCCGGCAAGTATGTCTATCCAGCTTGCAGATCATTCCATCACCTACCAGGTGGGTATAGCAAGGGATGTTATTCTTTAGATACCCCCAGGATTATGTGTTCCCGTCGACTTTATTATCATGGACATGCCCGAGGGAGGGAGCTCCCAACTTATACTCGGCCGCCCCTTCATGTCGACGGTTGGTGTTCTGATCGATGTCCAAGAAGAGACCCTCTCCCTGAATGTGGGAAACATTGGCGCCGAATTCCGGCTACAGAAGCCGATGAGAGAGCATGCTCACGAGGAGAGGGCCAGCTATTTGGAGCTTCTTGAGGACGAAGCCATTGAGGATTTCACTTCTGAGGGGGTCATGAAGGACCCCGTGAAAACAGGTATCGACGACAACGGCGATCCAACCTACCACAAAGCGTTCGCCATATACATCAGAGTATTGGATGAAGAACTTCTACAACATTCTTCGAACCATGAAGAACCGAAGACCATATTCTACTCAGAGGAGAGTCTTGAAGTGGGCGGATACCAAGTACCAAATGATGATTGATTAAATCAAAGGGAGTCGAGCTCATGACTAAAACGAGCGCTTATTGGGAGGCAACCCAATTTCTTACATTTCGGATTTTCCTTTTTTTTCAAATTCCCATTTTTATTTCATATTTTAGAGATAAAATTATAAAATCACAAAAAAATTTATGAGTTCGTGTTTTGTACAGGTTGGACATATGGGGGCATGCAGATCGACATTATAAACGGAAGGAAGTTGGAGGAGAGCACCAAACTTGAGGAGAAAACAAAGGAAAAAGGAGAAAAGGGAAACACAGGTGACTCGACCGAGCAGCTATACTGCTCGGTCGAGCAGAGCGGAGACAAGAAAAGAGAGGAATTCATTACTCTGGTTGCGCAGCCCGAGCATATCTGGCTCGGTCCGAGCAGCAAAAGACTCGGTCTGAGCAACCTATTACTCAGTCGAGTACTACATGCTTTTGATGTTGAGGAGAAAACAACACTCTGCTTACACGGCCCGAGTTGAATTGGCACGGCCCGAGTAATGAATAGTCCGACCGAGCAGGACATTGCTCAGTTGAGCATGCGAGGGAGTATATTACATCTCAATTTATTGAAATTTCTCAAGCTGATTGACTCGGTCGAGCAGCTGCGCTGCTCGGACCGAGTCGTATTATCCTACACTAGGCCCCACCCTCAAATGAGTTGGGTTTTTAAACCCAACTCGTTTCGATTTTTTTACTTCACCGTTAAAAATTCTTAACCTAATCTAAAAAGTCTTTACCCTCAACCGAGCTCTCCCTTACACCTACCTACTCGGACCCCACCTCTCGTCGCCGACGCCATCTGCCGCTCCGCCGTCGTGCCACCCAACTCCGGTCATCCCCCCTCCTCTTCCTCTCTCTCGCTCGCTCGCTCGCTCTCTCTGCTGCACCATCTCTTTCGCCCCTGCCCCCCTTTTGAATCGACAGCGCCGTCGACAGAGCCACCGCCGCCGACGGCGCCGCCAATCCGTCCACCCCGAAACCCCCCAACGTCCTTACGCCATTCCCCCCAAACCCCCTCTCATTCTACCGCCCATAGAACCCCCAACCCGCCTATCACCTGTGCCCTAGGGCACGGGGCACACTTGTGCTCAGTCAGATCTTCCCACCGAGTATCACGACTCAGACCGAGCAGTAGCACTGCTCGGTCGAGCACCCCAAATTTATCAAGTCCCTCGTTTTTAATGCATCATTCTGACGTTTTGATCGTTTCTACTTTCAGGTACTCCCTGCTCACGTCAGCAGCTACTGCCTGGACAAGCTTGGGGGGATATTTTGGCACTCACATCGCTCGCACATTCGGTACACTCTTCCATTTATTTATTTTTATACCGTAGCATCACATTACCATCGATACGATGGTCCGCACGCGAGGTGCAGCCACACCACCCACGCGGGGGAAGAGGCCCACTCCAGGCGCCTCCTCCTCCAGACCCCAGCATCGTGCACGACTCACCACCACCACCACTACCGCCCCCTCCACCACAGCCATTATCCCTACCACTTCCACACCACTCACTTCCACCACTACCCCCACCACCTCAGCCCCTAACCCCACCACTGCACCATCCACTGCCTCTACATCATCACCCCACACCCCGCCCCATCAGGGATGCCTTGCCTGCCGTCTCCGTACCTATGGTATCACGTTCCGAGACGACATGCACTGAGAGCGCTTTGTTAGGATCTCTCAGCATCGTCTCGTACCTACTTTGTTCATAGACGTGCCTACCCTACGCTCCCTTGGACTCCTTCAGAGAGTCCATCACCTCTACCGAGCGATCGGTTTCAATCGATTCCTCGGTGTCCACGCACCCACTGCACCCACATCGCACTCGAGGCACTCAGCTCCCTCGATCGCACCCCAGCAGGTGATGGCATCACTTTTCGGCTCAAGGATCACGACTGTACCATTACACATGCCATGATCTGCGAGTACTTTCGCTTTCCTGCCATCCCCGATCCGAGAGCAGCCTTTTCTCAACACTTTGATGTGGACACATTTGATTCTCGAGCCTTTTGGGAGTGTATTTCAGGCCTTGCTTAGTATCGCCCTAGTCGGATGAAGGCATCGTGCATCGTGCACCCATGCCTTCGTTACGCCCAGAGGCACTTAGCCACCACTCTCTTTTACAGGCCTGAGGTTGGGACCATGTCCCTACCAGAGCTCACCCATCTCATGGGCATGACCCGACTTCTGAGATTCCACCCGAATGGCTCACTCCACCCATTCATGCTCTTTGACGCAGCCCACTGGTTGTGTCACTGCCTACTGCATACCACCACCACCGACTATGCCACTGACGTCTGTTGCAGTGTTTTCTTTTCCATCTTTGCTAGGATGCTTGATATTCACATCCCAAATGACCTTCACTGCCCTGTTGGCCCGACACGCTTGACCCTCGGCGTGCTCGAGCATATGCATATTATTCGAACTTATGGGGCTCGTCTGTCACGCCCCGCTTCCCAAAAAATATGGAGGCGAAGCGTGAGAAGGTCTGCTCAGACTTGAAGCTACAAAGCTGCAAGTCCGATAAGCGTCAATCAAATTTAAACTGCAGGTCCTTGCAACGCGAACGAAACAAAGATAATAATATTGAAATGTGACAAAAGAGATATCTCAGAACATCCATAAAATAAGTTTCAACATCACAGAAAAAGCCGCCAGGCTAAAAGAAAAAGAGACTAAAGGCCCAAACATGGCCAACAAAAGTACAAAGTACAACCAACGGTGCTACGCACCAACAACTAACAAAAAAACAAAATAAAGCTCAACAAGGACTCAGAGAATGGTCACCGGTGTCCACCAAAATCCTCCTGGGCAATCATGGACTCAGACTCAGCGTCAGCAAAACACCACGTACTCAGCAACGGTCTCTGGCTCAGGGTCTAACATGTGACACCCAAAAGAGCAAGGGGCACATGTCAGCAAGTCTACAAGAGACTTGTGCAAGGAAACTGAAAGTAAAGCAAGACAACCTAGCAGTTCTAAAAGTATGATGCAATGACATGGCATTTAAAGTATGAGTGCAACAGGCAAAGAAAACAACAAGTAAACTAGCATGGCATGGCAAGTGTGGCAAGACTATAAACATTTACAAGGATTTCTCTAGCCATGTTTTCATGTCATGTGCAGAGTTTACGCCTTACAGCTGAAATGACTTTCTTTCACACTGATTGGTCGCTTAACTCCGCCCCACCCAGAGTTTACGCCTTACAGCTGCAGTTGCTGATCAGGCAGACTCCCAGCTGATTGGCCGCTTAACTCTTACCCCTCCCACGTGTATCAAGCCAGGGCCTTACCCCCGAACGGTAATGCTCGCTTCTGGAACACGAGCCAGGAAGTGTTTTTCATGATGGCATAGGGGTGCACCTAGCCAGGACAAGCAAGTACAAGTATGTAGCGTGTGCTATGAATGCAATATTCAACTTGGATGACATGTAGAATGCAATGCATGGCAGTTAAAAGTGCGTACAGATAAGGAAAGTAAACGTGACAGTTTAGTATGCATGAACAACAAGTTTAAAGGGTTGGATCTAGCTTCGTTGTCAAGCTAGATCAATTAGGTGACGGATCTAGTTTCGTTGTCAAACTAGATCAAATAGGCGTCTAGCCAGCTATCATTTCACTGACTAGTCTCTTTTACGCTAAAAGCAAGGAAGTGGCCTAAAAACATGGCCCTACAAAAGAGTTGGCAAGTTTCACTTGCCTGCAAGTACAACGTCTGAGCACACCGTCCAATGAGTCCAAAAATCACAATTATCCTACGTGCACAAGTCCACCGGCCTAAAGTCCATATTATTAATCTTGATTAGTGAATTTAAAACATTTAAAATACTTTAAAAATACTGATTTTAGTCTTGATTAGCATGCATTGGGTTGGGGGTCCTAGGGGTGCAAAGCGTTACCTCAACACGACGCGAAAGCTACACCGGCGTCGGGTAGCGACGCCGGGGGTTGGAATAAGAGAACGCGCTCCAAGTCCTGATTCCAATATAGTTTCCTCGCTGGAAAGTTCAGAGCGTCTACCGGAGCAACGGTTCCAGATTCCAAAGCTAGAACGTGCGACGACGGGCTACGACGTGTCGCAACGTCGTGCACGGCGAATCGTCGGAGAGAAAGCACCAAGGTGGGGCCCACAGTAGTCCTAGGGACCTTTGGGGGACCCACAATACCTCTAGAGAACTTGGGGGGACCACGGTGGCAAGCGGTGCGACGGGTGCGGGGTTGCGACGTTTTCTCTCGGTCGTACACAGCCAGATGCGGAGGGCTCCATCGGTCGCTGCGGGGGAACGGGCTTGGTGCAGCGCTTGGTCGGTCGCGAGCCTTGGGTGCGGGGCTTTGCTTCGGTCGGAGCGGGGGACAGCGTCGGTCGAGCGCTGTGGATGCGGGGGTTGCAACGTCGAAACATTGCAACGTTGCAACATCGATCAGTGCGGGCGGCCCGCTCGGTCAGACACGAGCGGAGGCGGGCGACAGAAGCGGGTCGGTGCGGAGGGTTGGTGCGGAGCGGGGATGCGGCGACAGCGGGGGCGGCCATCGGTCTGACCGAGAGAATCTCTCAGTCAGGCACGGAGAAGCGGGGCGATGGCTGCTGCAGCGATGCGGAGCGGCTAGGATGCGGGTGGAGCTGTCGGTCAGAGCGGGGAAAAAGAGGCCGTTCTCTCGGTCGGTGCGGGGGCTGAACGTCGCAATGTTGCGACGAATCGTCGCAACGTCCAATTTGGGTTTTGGAAGAGGCTAGGGTTAATTTCTTGCGAAAATGGGTCTTCCTAGGGGTTGTTTATATAGTGTAGATGGGTTGACTTGGTCTAGGGCTAAATCTAATAGGATTAGAAGTCTAAAAATATTTAAAATTTAAATCTCAACTTCTCCAACTCACCCAAGGATTTGACTTGGTCCAAATGAGCTGGAAATTGGCTCAAAAATTCTTTAAAACGTTTTAAACTAAAATAAATTTTATTTGGCCGAAAATAATTTAAAAATTAATTATTAAAAATAATATAAAACTTGTTAAAAATATAAAAGTGGTCAAATGAACTCCAAAAATTATAAAATAAATATCTTGGTGATCGTGATGACGAGAGTGAGCTAACTAAGAAGACGGATCTCAATTTTGACGTCGGACGACGAAACTAAAAATAGAAACGTCTCCTGTCAAAAGTGAAAATCGCCACGTCTCATCGAATAAGTTTAAATTGTGGGAAAACGACTCGAGAAACATCGTTCCAAATTAGTGCCACTTTTTAATACTCTCAGAGACGTTCACAACGGCATATCACATGAAAGTGTTCACAAACAAACAAAGTCTAAAACAACCACGTGCACGGCCAAAAGCACGTGCACGAAAAACGTACAACGAAAAGTGGCCGTTACATCCTCCCCACCTTAGAATAAAGTCCGTCCTCGGACTTTCTAATATATCTAGTCGCTCTAATAACTACCCCAAATCAAGTCACATTATATTTCAACCCAGGTATAGTCAGTACAGGTGCTCATATACGCACTAGGTAGTCAAACATTAACACTACCACCACGTATATATATACATTCACATACGTATATACTTATACCTATTATAGTCAGTCAATTTCATCCATGTATTTCAATCATATATATAAGCATTCATCCTTTATATAACTACTACCTACCTAATCACAAAACAATATTTCAGATACTCATATAAGGATAGTCTCACACTTAGCCAATACAATCATTGCTCTACCTATGTGTAGCTACCTATGCACAAACATCAAGGGTATACTACCCTCTAATAATCCCTAGTATTCATTCAACACCAAACACATCAACACTTGCAGTCACACCATACCATAAATAAATAAATCCAGTTTCACTATATATATATATACATTCATCACCACTATAGTTTCACAATATATAGTCATTAAAATACATGCAATTAGTTCACCATATATTCACATCACGTACGGTCCTATAACTGTATTTACGACACGCCACATATATCATAGTCATCAATACCTATTACTAAGCACATACCTACCCGTGCATGGTGCACACCCATACACGCTAACATTTCATTTACGCATACCAATCATATCATTATATAACTAGCACACCTACACACCTAGTTTTAGCTAGTACACATACGTTCACACAACAAGTCCTTAGTAAATAACTATACCACAAGACCAGCACCTATAACTATATACTGGCGTAGCGACCCACAATCATGTGCGTAGCACAACCAGGCACAAACACTCCTATCACTATACATACATCAAACATTGCTATATTCAAACTACAAACATACATTCAATATACTTAGAGTAAACCCACTCAAGCTTGAGTGAGACTCAATACACATATCAGAATATTCTATATACGTAACACGACATTTATACCTATACCGATACCACTCCAATATTTATATATCTACCAATACAACCATATACATTCCATAAATCAATCACACTTAATATTTAGTCAGGCAATACTCACATAGTTAAATCAATTTATATGCCATACTAATAACATTACAGACATCAGCACCCGCATATTTATAATACCCTCCCTAGTACACACATTCACCGTATAGTCACACATAAGTAATGTATATATTCACACCATAGCCTACCACCTATATCTAGTATACTAACACATCCACACATACATAATTAAGATGTGCAATAGTCATGTATACCTCACGGTATGCACGCATGCAACATCCCGTAAGAGCAAGCAACATCAATCAAGATTATAATCCTACTACCATATGTATATCACATATATACTCAGACAACAAAACATAACTACTTACGTTTAAACACCTTATATATCTACCTACGAGCACATAATCACACGTACTAGTATATAGGTCATATAATAGGCCTACTCACTTAACTATACGTACACCTATTATTATCACACCTATCATATACATAGCTTTACCAATCATTTTATTTCAACCATTACAAGTATCTCTAACTACACGCACTCCATGAGATATTCTAACACTAACTCTTATATACACAGGCCTCCCTAGTATAGTATAGCTATCCGCACAAAAATCTATAACTACTATCACACAACAACTTCATACTATCACGAATAACTCCGAGTATATATATATCACACAATATGCAAACATCAATATACTATTGGGGTATACTCATTCAAGCTCACGTACGTAACTCAGATACATGCACTACGACACCTCACAAAGGTCCAAGGGTCTACTAACAACTAAGGGTTGACACAGACATTGACGGACCCTAAGGCCTAAGCAATAAAGGGAGGTCGAGAGCGTGACGAGGGAAGGATCGATAAGCACGAGTTCAGATAGGACGAATACAAGGAGACAGCTTGGTTAGACGAAACATTGACTCAATGATGATGTTTAGGTTGAGGGAAAAGGGAGATGTAGTGATGCTTATATAGGAGGGGAAAAAGAAAATAGGGTAAATAGCATGAGTTAAAATACGCAAAATTGAAAACTGTTGTACTTCGAAAAAATTGGAATTCCTCATCTGTATAAAATATTTGAAGATCGATAAAGCGAGTTGAAATAAGTTTGAGTCGAATATTCATAATGAGAGAAAATGTTTTATTGGTTTATATAAAATCAATGTAAAAGAAAGTAAAATCATTTACACGAATATTAAGGACGAGGTTTTAGAAATCTTATACGTTAGTAATTTAATATAATGTTGTCAAAAGTTTTGAAAGTCAAAAATGAAATCAAGTAACGGAAGAATTTAAACTCATGTTAAATGCTTCAAAACTTTAGGCTATGGAAAATTTTAAAATGATCAATTTGAAACTGCTTTTAGAGAACCAGGGTTTGCCAAAAATAAAAAAAACTGATTTACGCAAGGTTCTTAATATACGAGCTCAACAAGTGTGGCACGAATATAAAAATAATTGAAATTCAATTTGGTTTAGAAATTTTTCTAAAAGCGTGTATGGTGAGCGGAAAGAAAATAATAGTAACTTAGCATAAGAGTTATCAATATCGAATAGCAAATCTTTAAAATCAAATCAGGGAGGGTCTAAAGCAGGAAGAGGCTATGAAAATAGTAATTTTGCAAAAATCTGAAGTAGCGAAAACGACGAGCAAAGTCCAACTTGCTGAAAGCTGAAATTCCATGTGTCTTGAAAGTATATTAAGGTAAACACGACGTATCATTCGAATAACACAAATAAGAGGGAAAATTATAAATCGAATTGGGCAGGGCAAAAGTAAAATTAATATATGAAAGAGCGACACATTTACATAAGTATGAAAAATATAGGCTGGGAAAATACCATAAGCTAGTATTCAAAAATTCCGACAAACGTTTTAAAAAATTTAAATCAATGAAGGAGGATGAAATATAGGTATATTAAAATTTTGAACAAAATTAAACTTAGTGGAAGAGAAGATTGAAAATACTTTCAGAAGGTTCAAGTTTTGCAATGGCGATGTTTGAAAATTGACGACGATCGTCACGGGGCGATCTCGTGAATCGAGGCAAGGAAATTGGTCGGATGATCAAAACATTCATACGCCTAGGTTATGAATCAGGAGAATCTACGGGGAACTCCGACGGTCGACCAACTTAAAGACTAAGGACTAAGCGCTAAGACTTTCTAAGGAGCTGGACGGTAAAGAAATGCGTTCAGCTTGGTCCGAAATCGATGAACCCAGGCGAACGACTAAAGGGAAATCTAGAACTCTAATATGATCAAAGGTGGACATGAACCACTAAGGCGACTCTTACGACGATTAAGTCAACTGCTAGAAGGGGGGTCTAACTATCAATCAGGGGCCTCTAAATAGCAAGCACAGACGTCTAACTAAGTCTTCTTATCACCTAGTGTCCTAAGAAAGCGACTAGACTCGGGGCTTATGACTCGGATGTTGCAATTTATTTAATGGACATTCCGTTATTATCGTTGTTTCGTTAATTCGCAATTGCAAGACTGACCTGCATGGGCCACCAACAAAACCTGTCACGCCCCGCTTCCCAAAAAATATGGAGGCGAAGCGTGAGAAGGTCCGCTCAGACTTGAAGCTACAAAGCTGTAAGTCCGATAAGCGTCAATCAAATTTAAACTGCAGGTCCTTGCAACGCGAACGAAACAAAGATAATAATATTGAAATGTGACAAAAGAGATATCTCAGAACATCCATAAAATACGTTTCAACATCACAGAAAAAGCCACCAGGCTAAAAGAAAAAGAGACTAAAGGCCCAAACATGGCCAACAAAAGTACAAAGTACAACCAACGGTGCTACGCACCAACAACTAACAAAAGGCCTAAAACAAAATAAAGCTCAACAAGGACTCAGAGAATGGTCACCGGTGTCCACCAAAATCCTCCTGGGCAATCATGGACTCAGACTCAGCGTCAGCAAAACACCACGTACTCAGCAACGGTCTCTGGCTCAGGGTCTAACATGTGACACCCAAAAGAGCAAGGGGCACATGTCAGCAAGTCTACAAGAGACTTGTGCAAGGAAACTGAAAGTAAAGCAAGACAACCTAGCAGTTCTAAAAGTATGATGCAATGACATGGCATTTAAAGTATGAGTGCAACAGGCAAAGAAAACAACAAGTAAAATAGCATGGCATGGCAAGTGTGGCAAGACTATAAACATTTACAAGGATTTCTCTAGTCATGTTTTCATGTCATGTGCAGAGTTTACGCCTTACAGCTGAAATGACTTTCTTTCACACTGATTGGTCGCTTAACTCCGCCCCACCCAGAGTTTACGCCTTACAGCTGCAGTTGCTGATCAGGCAGACTCCCAGCTGATTGGCCGCTTAACTCTTACCCCTCCCATGTGTATCGAGCCAGGGCCTTACCCCCGAACGGTAATGCTCGCTTCTGGAACACGAGCCAGGAAGTGTTTTTCATGATGGCATAGGGGTGCACCTAGCTAGGACAAGCAAGTACAAGTATGTAGCGTGTGCTATGAATGCAATATTCAACTTGGATGACATGTAGAATGCAATGCATGGCAGTTAAAAGTGCGTACAGATAAGGAAAGTAAACGTGACAGTTTAGTATGCATGAACAACAAGTTTAAAGGGTTGGATCTAGCTTCGTTGTCAAGCTAGATCAATTAGGTGACGGATCTAGTTTCGTTGTCAAACTAGATCAAATAGGCGTCTAGCCAGCTATCATTTCACTGACTAGTCTCTTTTACGCTAAAAGCAAGAAAGTGGCCTAAAAACATGGCCCTACAAAAGAGTTGGCAAGTTTCACTTGCCTGCAAGTACAACGTCTGAGCACACCGTCCAATGAGTCCAAAAATCACAATTATCCTACGTGCACAAGTCCACCGGCCTAAAGTCCATATTATTAATCTTGATTAGTGAATTTAAAACATTTAAAATACTTTAAAAATACTGATTTTAGTCTTGATTAGCATGCATTGGGTTGGGGGTCCTAGGGGTGCAAAGCGTTACCTCAACACGACGCGAAAGCTACACCGGCGTCGGGTAGCGACGCCGGGGGTTGGAATAAGAGAACGCGCTCCAAGTCCTGATTCCAATATAGTTTCCTCGCTGGAAAGTTCAGAGCGTCTACCGGAGCAAAGGTTCCAGATTCCAAAGCTAGCACGTGCGACGACGGGCTACGACGTGTCGCAACGTCGTGCACGGCGAATCGTCGGAGAGAAAGCACCAAGGTGGGGCCCACAGTAGTCCTAGGGACCTTTGGGGGACCCACAATACCTCTGGAGAACTTGGGGGGACCACGGTGGCAAGCGGTGCGACGGGTGCGGGGTTGCGACGTTTTCTCGCGGTCGTACACAGCCAGATGCGGAGGGCTCCATCGGTCGCTGCGGGGGAACGGGCTTGGTGCAGCGCTTGGTCGGTCGCGAGCCTTGGGTGCGGGGCTTTGCTTCGGTCGGAGCGGGGGACAACGTCGGTCGGGCGCTGTGGATGCGGGGGTTGCAACGTCGCAACGTTGCAACGTTGCAACATCGATCAGTGCGGGCGGCCCGCTCGGTCAGACACGAGCGGAGGCGGGCGACAGAAGCGGGTCGGTGCGGAGGGTCGGTGCGGAGCGGGGATGCGGCGACAGCGGGGGCGGCCATCGGTCTGACCGAGAGAATCTCTCGGTCAGGCACGGAGAAGCGGGGCGATGGCTGCTGCAGCGATGCGGAGCGGCTAGGATGCGGGTGGAGCTGTCGGTCAGAGCGGGGAAAAAGAGGCCGTTCTCTCGGTCGGTGCGGGGGCTGAACGTCGCAATGTTGCGACGAATCGTCGCAACGTCCAATTTGGGTTTTGGAAGAGGCTAGGGTTAATTTCTTGCGAAAATGGGTCTTCCTAGGGGTTGTTTATATAGTGTAGATGGGTTGACTTGGTCTAGGGCTAAATCTAATAGGATTAAAAGTCTAAAAATATTTAAAATTTAAATCTCAACTTCTCCAACTCACCCAAGGATTTGACTTGGTCCAAATGAGCTGGAAATTGGCTCAAAAATTCTTTAAAACGTTTTAAACTAAAATAAATTTTATTTGGCCGAAAATAATTTAAAAATTAATTATTAAAAATAATATAAAACTTGTTAAAAATATAAAAGTGGTCAAATGAACTCCAAAAATTATAAAATAAATATCGTGGTGATCGTGATGACGAGAGTGAGCTAACTAAGAAGACGGATCTCAATTTTGACGTCGGACGACGAAACTAAAAATAGAAACGTCTCCTGTCAAAAGTGAAAATCGCCACGTCTCATCGAATAAGTTTAAATTGTGGGAAAATGACTCGAGAAACGTCGTTCCAAATTAGTGCCACTATTTAATACTTTCAGAGATGTTCACAACGGTATATCACACGAAAGTGTTCACAAACAAACAAAGTCTAAAACAACCACGTGCACGGCCAAAAGCACGTGCACGAAAAACGTACAACAAAAAGTGGCCGTTACATCGTCCCTGCCTTTATCTCGTAGGCACTCACCACACTCCACATATGGTTCTTCTGGCCCATCACCTCACCCATATTGCTCCAGTTCATCTTGACTAGATGATTGCTCATGTCTACCCACTCCCTCCCCTACACGTACTCGAGCCCCCCGGAGCACCCGTCGATGCAGTTGCCGATGACCCGATGCCACGCTCCCCAGAGTTCGATTTGCATGACATTGCTGCCTTAGTTGTCGGCCTCCCAGTACCACCTGCTCACCCATCATCCTTTGGAGCCGTTTCTTCCACCATCATTGTATCCACCGCTCCCATGACAGTCGAGTCTTCAGGAACTGTCTCTACCTCTCGCCCCAAGACTCAGATTTCTCTCTCCGCCATTTTCCTGCCAGATGGCACTGATTTCCAGTCTGCTCCTGACCTCACAGATCTAGACTTTTAAAAGCATGACCCTGCCCCCACTCTTCCTCCTCTCAGCGACATGATAGCTACACTTCCTCTCTCTTTAGGTCACCAGATTCCACTTTCCGACACCACTTCCTCATCATCTGCTGCCATTTTTACTGAGAGCGTGTTGACGTATATCTATTCTTCTGTGTCGACGACGGCTCTTTCTTCTGCGACCGCTGAGTTACCTTCGAGCTCACCCTCTCCTAATTTCCACCCTAGGCACCATGCCTTAACTGCACGGGATTGATTCACGAGAGTGGTGACTCACAGACACATCCCCCACCCTCCACCCGACTCCTGTACTACAGATGGTCACCTGACAGCATTAGAGGAGTCGGCTTCTCTCTTACGGAGAGATTTCGACGACTTTGTACTCTCCAAGGCGACACACCACTCGAGAGTCGAGTCGGACTTGGCATCCATCATAGATCTCCTCAGGACACGCGGCCCACCTCTAGTGATCCTTGCACATGCTCCACCACCTAGGCCATCTACTATGACTTCGACTGCACCATGCAATGCACCACTTCCTCAGGCTACTGCAGAGCCTGTTATTTCCACTTCTGAGTTGGACATCACATTAAATCCCATGTCTGCCCTGGTGTTGTATTCAGCTGAGCCCTCCACTGCCATCATTAACCTCACTACTGACCCACCTCACGAGTTCCAGCCAGATCTTCCCCCACCTCCTGGTCCACAGCAGAGGGACCCATTACCACCCCCAGAGGGTGGTGCCTCTACTTGATGTCGTCCATACCAGTTTTTGCATCCCCCTATTTATACTAAGCCTATCTGTCTGTTCGGGGCCCTGCACTTGCATAGCTTGGGGGAGGAGCCACCCATGCATCACATCTTCATTTAGCATTGCATCATGTCATATTTTGGTTTCTTTCTGCACAGTTTTTATTTTTTATTTCTGATCTCGCCCACCCCACCCCTTTTAGCATCATCTCACAGTTACAAGCGTTTTCTTAGCAGTTAGGACACTGATAGGTTTAGCTTGGGGGATGAGCGCTATCGCTTTATTTTTGATTTTTTCTTTTACATTTTCTTCCCTTATTTCAGTTTTTATTTTACGTTTTCACCACTTTTCCACGTCGTTTTCTTTTTTCTGAATTTGCATCATATTTTCTATTTTCACCGTGCATGCATCTTTTTCTTCTTTTTCTTCTTATTTTCTCCGCCTTTGCTTTTTATTTGCTAAGGATGGTCCGCGTGATGATATTTCTCATATCCTTATTAGTCTTTTACGATGCTCACTTTCGATGACATGCTATTATGGTAAATTTCAGTTTTACTATCTATTTGCGTGCATTTCTTTGCTGATCTATCTGATTTAATGCTTAAAATGAATTGAAAATCGAATGCATGAATTAGTATCTAGTATGCACTATGTTGGGTAATGCACCTAGGTTCACGCATCACTAGAACACTTGGAGTACCTGCTTTTATCTTATTCACTTGTGATTGCATGCCTGCTGCTATGGTGCCATTTACTGCATGCCTTTTTTCAGTATTCATCTAGAGGAATGAAAATATCCAAGCTATTTATGAGTTTAGTTAGGGTATTATTTTATCAAATCGTTGTGCACCTCTTATGAGTGAACCGAGAGATATACTATTTTTCTTCTCCACATATCTATATATTTCTCTACATATCAGCTGGTTACTCTCCCACAGCTATCTTTACCGCATCTCACTTCCCAAATCCAAAAAGAAAAAGTATAGCTTCTAAATGAAAGAAAAGAAAAGAAAAATTGTGTACATATTCATATGTGAAAAAGAAAAGAAAAAGAAAGAAAATGAATAAATATTGTTTGGTATCTTTTCATTAGAAGCTATCATTTATACTGGGAAGAAAAAGAAAAATTTCATATCATATTCCTAGATGCGACGCCTCAAGCTAAGCTTGGGGGGTAAACCAGCTGATTACATGAGTGAGCATGATAGTAGAGTGGAGACGGTGCATAACGGGGAGATTTAATAATACCTAAACTT
This sequence comes from Scilla litardierei, assembly GCA_030789695.1. Taxonomy (NCBI): domain Eukaryota; kingdom Viridiplantae; phylum Streptophyta; class Magnoliopsida; order Asparagales; family Asparagaceae; genus Scilla; species Scilla litardierei. The sequence goes on along the minus strand of CM061142.1, from coordinate 500,815,254 downwards.
TACGAAATGCTTTAGTTTTTGGAGACCTTTCATGAATCGAAATGAATAACTGAATGACATGACTTTTTCTATTCTCTATTGCATGTTGTGTGATATCTATATGCTCCTTGTGTATCTGTGATTGAAAAGGGCATTGCCAACTTCTTTATACTAGAATCTAGTGATTGCATGAGATTGATATGAATTGACGGTGTTATTTCAGTAGATCCCTATCTTTTGTCTGTATTGCATGCTAGTCATATGATTTGTAAAACTAGAAATTGCCAGTAGCATGTGTGTTTATTATTCAGAGCATCGTGATATACTATTTAGGCCAGAGATCTGACTGAATATCCTTAGCACCATCCTCTCTTTTTATTTTTTCTTATTTCTTCTTTGTTTTCCTACCGGCGTACTGATTATTCATCTTCCTCGAGGACGAGTACGAGGTAAGCTTGGGGGATTTCGATGTGTCCATATTTTCCACTATTTTCATATCATCATTTCGTTGCATTCCATGCCATTTTCGCATCCAAATCCCACATTTTATTACGATATAGTGTTTCTGACGTTATATTTGAGTTTCGTAGTGTTTTATGAGTTTTTGGGGATTTTGGAGCGATTTGCGACCCCACTTGGGTATGGTCACATCCGACGTGCCCGTGAGCTCATTGGTGGAGCCCGGTAGGAGTTTGTCACACTTGTGAAGCCATTGGAGGAGAAGAGAAAGAGCAGAGGAGAGAGAGGAGCCTTCAGTAGCTCCTGGAGAATGTTTTCCAGACTGCTCGGTCGAGCAGTTCAGATGCTCGGACCGAGTAGATTCAAATGCAAGAAAGGGGAAGATACGTGGATGGTTCGGACCGAGCAGTTCGTCTGCTCGGTCGAGCAGCCTCAAACTTCAAAGTTGAAGCAATTCCAGCGCACGGCCTGTGCAGATCTTCAGTGACCGAGTCAGCCTCTGCTCGGACCGAGCTGAGCTGACTTGGTCCATGCAGGCAGAGAGAGAATTCTAGAGAATTTCGATTCCTTGTCAAGCTCGGTCGAGCAGTTCAGCTGCTCGGTCCGAGCAGTGGACCGAGCAACACACTGCTCGACCGAGCAGCCTACTCGGTCGGCGATGCCATGGCCATTTTTGGAAAGATTTGCTGAAGCCGTTTTCTTGTGCGATCTTGGGGACTGAAAATAGGGAGCTGGTGACATCGAAGGGGATTGATTTTCGAAGAGCTTTTGAGTAGGTTTTTGGAGAGCGAAATTGGGAGGAGATTCTTGTTAGACTTTAGATTAATTTTTGTTAGAGAATACTGGATCAAAACTCTTGAATTGATATTCTGGTTTTCAATTGCTATTGCGTATTGGAATCTGGATTTTTGTTGGATCTAATTCTCGTCTATTTTCTGCCTCTCTCGCTGTAAGTTTCTGATCTTTATTCTATAAATTTCTATGATATTCTCTTCTACAAAAATGATGTTTTTATTCGCTACTATTGCCATGTGTGAGTAGATCTTCCTAGGGTTGATGGGTTAGCCCTAAGATCCTAGGGGGAAGATGTAGATCTGAATCTCCATGTTGAATTAGGGATTTATGGATGTATTTCGATCGATCCTAATGAATCCCTAGATAACCCGTACTGAGATCATGCCCACGGTCTGTGGAATTGATGTGCTTAAGGGGTATCTTTGGGATTCGAATAGGGAAATCGGTGGATCCAACCAAGGCTCGTGACCATGCCCAGCTCGTTTCTTGAGGGGATCCATCGACGAACTATACCGCTACGTTGACGGCTGCCGCCATTGTGTCAACAAGAGCTACCGAAATACCTCACAATTCTAACCCACGAGAGTGGTATGAATTGTGAGATTTATTCCCTAACCCTAATGAAACGTGAGGATTCTATTCTAACGTCGACCCCCGACAATTTTAGTGGTGATCCCTAATGCCCTAGGCCTTTTTATTAGTAAAGCAACAACAACAACCCAAACAACTCTTTCAACCTGATAGCTATCTCACTTCGAGATTTAGAAGTAAAAATGAGAATCCATATATACTATCACCGTCCCTGTGGGATTCGATAAAATTTATACTATAACTCGACACCGTCCGCTTGCGGATTGAGCCCGGAATTGAAGCCTAGGGGCCATACCACGCCTGGCGATCGTGACATCGCCAGGTAGGATCTAGGTATAGGTTTCGGGTGCGTCAATCCCGAAGGATAGCTTCGGGAGAACGACTGCTTATTCGAGTGGAGAGTCGAATGAGCTCGGGATCGAGGTCGTTCGGCTCCGGCGGACAAAGCGCCGAGGGGTAGCCTCGACGGGGTGATGTCTCCTCGACCTGCACGTACGAGAAAGCTCGTCAGGGGGGTTGGACCTTAGTTTCGACCAAGTCCCCCTCCGATGCCTAAGTCAGATATGATCTGAAGGATGCCCGGTGGGATCGCGGAGTACGGTTCACGGAGAGACCGACGCACGAATCCTCAGGCCGTGCTGTGGAGGATAATTGTGAGGTAGAAGACAAGGTCGTAGGAGGAAGAATACCCGGGTGCAGAGTATTCAGAATTCAGTCCCTTTGTCTTTCGATCTTCAGGTCTTTTGTAGGGATTCGAACCGCCCATGGCCCCCTCATCCTCCCCCCATCTCGTCCCGAGTATCCGTCGCTTTGATCATCCCTTGATGGGTCATCAAGGTGGGCATAATGGGGCTCTTGAATGGTAATGAAGGTGGGTGCAATTTGGGGGAGCGGTTACCTCAACCTACAAGGGTCAGTGGTTCCCTCCACGTCAGTCTGGGACTGCCATGGCTCGAGGCCTACGCGGGGCTTTTAGGCTGGGCCCTAATCCCATCTTGGCCCATGGGCTCGGATCGTAGGCTCGGCATGTTCCGTCTTAGCCCGTTTTAGGGTCATATCATAAGTAAATATAAAATTATAAAATAATTGCATGGAGTTTACCTATGCATTCTCTATGCACTATTGCATGACCTTGATAATTGCTTATATGGTGGGGAAACATTGCTTTATATTTAACCAAAAAACTAGAGAGTGTAAAATTTAAAATTAAAGATATTAAATAATCAACCTATAAATCTATCAAATAATAAAAAGAATTACGTAGGGAGAATAATAAATATAATATTATTTGGATCTAAAATGCCTATTGTTGACAAAAATATAATAAGAAAAAAAATCATAAATAAAGTCAAATATGGATATAACGAAGGAAAATAAGAAGTCAAGTAGATTGTCGAATTAAGCTAAAGCCCAATGAAGTGACATTGATATTCTGGATATACCAATGTGTGTTAATCTCTACAATATTATGATAGTGGCTGCTCTCATAGCCACTCGATGTAAGGACATCGTGAGACAATGCATATGTGATTTTTAGAGAACAAGTTCACATAATGACTAGCTAAGATGCTTCTATACGATAATCATACTCTGTCCGTTAATATAAGCTCTCAGATGACAGTTAATGGAGCATAGTCCTTATGACTAGAGACGTGCTAAAGGACCTTGCATATGGGAGGATATACTTTGGCTTTTACTAATCATCGACAGTGCACATGGTATGTAGGTACTCACTGGGTATAGTCTGAAGCGTGCGAAGGGAGGCGTCATCTAGACGGGATTCGTCTCCTTCGATATGTGAGGTTAGTGTCGTAGGGAGTCAATGGACCCATTGTAAATCCCTGGCCAGGGTTGTAGGGATGAACTTGTTAGGAGTAACAAGTTTCATCCTATCTCTTAACTATGGTATCACATATGACTCAAGGCTTTAAGGTGTAGTGGGGTTTGACAAATTCTGTACCATAGACACCCTAGAGATATAGTCATGATGAAGAGACCGAATTGCATTGTATTTGTCACTATCAGGCCTATATTTGGTTGGAGGAGATTCCAGTCTCACCCAACCAGATAATGACAGTTCCAAAATGGAGGTCGACATGCACAGCTAGCGTCACTAACGTACCTATGGCATGATAAGATCGTGTCATTGCTAAAGTAGAAATCAGGCTATTGGAGTCTCACACAGATGACTGGTTACCACAAAATGCGAAGGAATTAACTTTATGTGTATGTGATAGACAAGGGATCGATCTCAAGATTTGTGATCACCATATTCGAGAGGATATAAAGTGTCGGATAGAGTTGCGAGTATGTAAGAGAAATGATCGTAAAGAGTTATGAATATTTCAAGTAAAGAAGAAAGATAAAGCTAACTTAAGCATTAGTCGATTAATGACTTTTCATTAGTTAACTAACCAACACGGGATGCGTAAGTCTCTCTCTATCGATAATTAATGTATTAGCATCGTTTTGCTAGTCGACTAACTACCGACAAAACATATTATGGTATGCATTTTGGCGAAGGATTTGATTCAAACATTGGATCTAATCCAAACCAAATCTCTATAGTTTGACTTTAACAAATTCATCTTGTTTTAAGATAATATTTGAAGTCAAATCTAGAGTTCTAATAAGATTAGAACACTTAATGAACACGCGTTCTTCGTGAAAGCTTGTTTAGGGATAAAGTTGGGATCCAACTCGAATTCCAAATAATGTTCATGTTTGGATGATTCCTATTACTATATAAATGGGTCCTCTCCTCTCCTCTCAAAGCATCACAATCCACGCCAAGAGATCCCAAACTCAGAGATCGAAGATCAAGCATTTAAGATATCTTGAGCGGAGAAATTCAAACCTCTGTGAGGGAGATATCTGGCACCAAAAATAAATTTTTTCATTCTCCTCGTCTCAAGCACTTACAAAAGTTTAGAAGCCGATTTGAGTTATAAGAAAGCTCGTAAATCGTGAAGGGATGCGTCATCAACATCAGTGGCGGAGCCATAAATTTTTTTTTAGCGGGGCAAAAACATAATAATATAATATTTTGTCTTCATTGATAAAGTGTTTCGGAGCCCCATTTTTTTTTCAAATACCTTGCATCCAGTGGCGGAGGCAGGGGGCAAAGGGGGGATTTGATGTTTTTAAAATTGATAGCTTCTCTTTAATGCAACTTCGCTTAATCCGACGGTCGGCAATGGCCCGTGCCCATTATTTATCATCATCATTATCAGCATCTCATCCTTATTAATATAATTAATATAATTAATTAGTAAGTAATAGGGTTGTCTTGATTAAATTTAGGTTGGAGGAGGGGAGAGATAGTAATAAATGGAATTCATTGAGGCAGTGGCAGTGATGTTTGCTGTTTGTAGTCACTATGGCGGCCTTGCAGAGGCTCTAATTCTGTGTCTTAAATATCCTCTCTTCAAATAAGAGCATCAACAACGAAGGCCAGAGATAAAGAGAGCCCGATCAGCTCTCTGGGGGGATAGAAGAGAGAAAAATCCAATAGAAGTCTGTATTATGCTGTTGCAAGCTGCTAAGTGATCAGAAGTGTGAGATAAGGAAAGGGAAAGATGGAAAAGCAAGGGGATCCCAAAACCCGTGTCCATGTTTCGACAAGCATCAATCTGCCAGATTGCGCGGCATTTTCGGTAATGAATGGACTTTTGACCAAAAGAAGCCATCATATCTGGGAAAGGTAGCAGACGAGAGAGAGGTTCGAATCCTTTTACTCCAGATTATGAAGACCCGATCGGATTTGTCAAGAACGAGCTGACAACTACAGGGGAAGCGGAGCTCGGGAAGAGAAGTAGGGCCTTCGGTCACTGCAACCTCTCAGCCCCACCCACAACAATACGATGAACATCTAGAAAATTCAATGGTAACTTCTAGCTTGCAAGCAAGCAGAAAAGAAAAGGAAAAATTCATATGCCTTGCATTAGTGGCAGAGGCAAGCGGAGGCAACATGGGGCAATGTGCAGATTGTCAGTGAGGGCAATTTCCCCGCTTTGCCCCCCTGGGCTCCGACCCTGATCAACATGACTCTTCTAAAGAACTTGTTGGGTATGAGCTTGGGTCTTCACTGAAAGAGTTTTAGATACATGGGTAATGCTCGAGTATATTCCCGCAAATGTATGTCTTTTATCTTCAGGTCGTAGCATGATCTTGGCTTGTTTAATTCTAGTAGAAAAATTAAGAATTTTCAAGCCTTCTACTGTTTTCTAAAATATTTAGAAAATTTAGCATGTTTTCTTCCAATAATTGTGTGAAATTTTCTCACCAAGATTTAGTGCAAAAAATTTTGCAATGACTTTTTTATTTTATTTATTTTTTAAGGATTGATTTAGGCATTTTAAACCGAGAAACCTCAAATTTTGGTTTGAACCTTAGGGAATTTGGCACTTGATCAAACCATTACTAATTCAATGGTTTCAAAATAATAGAACTTTTGGTAATAGTCCGATCGAAACTCAAATATACTCAAGTTCACATGATTTTTGAACTTGCAGACGTGTGGTCCCGATACGGTGTTAGGGTATTAGCATGTGCATATTTTGAAAAAAAACATAAAAAAATCCCAACTTATGTTTTATTGATACGTGAGGGTATTAGTATGTGTAGATCACATCTAACTGTTCAAATATTGAAAAAAAACAAAAAACATTACTTCTTGTTATAAACAGGCTTTTGGTGGGCCTACCCGTTAGTGGGTATCCACCCATTATGTAACCCTACTACTATAAATACAGGGCTATGGATTCCATAGCCACCACGTTTACAACACGTTATCAGCACGCTCGAAGCTGAGCCGAACCCCTGCCGACGGACGGACGCGACGCGAACGGGCTTCCTTCACCGAACGTCGCTAGATCCGGCGGGTAGGATCTAGAGATGGACTTTAAATGCCTAGTGGATAGTGCCTCTACGCACACGATCCTCCAAGACATCTGCTTTGTTCAAAGCATTAATAAATACGATGGCACCGTAAATACAATTTCCGGTCCATCAGGTATCATTGAAGGATCAGGGGAAGCACAATTTACGCTCCCCAACAAAACAAAACTACTTATAAAAGATGCGCTTCTCTCCCCTAGCTCGCATAGAAACCTGTTAAGCTTTAAAGATATCCGCTTAAACGGATACCACCTTGAAACGGTGAGCAAACAAAACAGAGAATACCTTGATGTAACGTCTCATAAAAACGGTGCTAAATACACCATCGATCGTTTTGAGGGACTCCCGTCGGGTCTCTACCACACAAGGATCAGGGCAATGGAAGCAAACACACTAGAGCACCAGAAGTGCCATGATCAACCAGAATTCAAACTCTGGAACGATAGACTAGGACACCCTGGGAGGAATATGATGCGTCGCATCATATCCCAATCCTGTGGAATTGACCCGAAAAGCCTGACGCTACTTCGGAAGGGTGCAAATCCTTGTCCCCCTTGTTACAAAGGGAAATTGATTACGAGACCATCCACCCTGAAGGTGGACTCTGAGTCTCCAAGTTTCCTAGAGAGAATACATGAAGACATTTACGGGCCTATTCACCCCGCAAGTGGACCATTTCGGTACTACATGGTACTGATCGATGCATCTTCAAAATGGTCGTATGTGTGCCTCCTGTCCACCCGCAACGTAGCCTTTGCAAAGCTATTTGCACAAATTATAAATTTGCGGGCACATTTTCGAGACAACCAGATCAAGAAATTGCGTCTGGACAATGCTGGGGAATTCACATCACAAGTCTTCCTAGACTACTGCCAAGCAACTGACATAGAAGTTGAACATCATGTAGCTCATGTTCACACCCAGAACGGGTTAGCCGAATCTCTTATAAAGAGACTACAATGGATCGCTCGACCATTGTTGATGCAATGCCAGTTGCCGGTAAGTGCATGGGGACATGCCATACTATACGCTACATCGCTGATAAGATTACGACCGTCAGGTAGTCAATCTTATTCTCCGATGCAACTTGCATATGGGAACCCGCCAGATATCTCTAACTTGAGGATATTCGGATGTGCTGTCTATGTCCCCATAGCACCACCGCAGAGAACCAAGATGGGTCCTCAACGGCGCCTTGGTATCTATATTGGTTTCGACTCACCATCGATCATTAGATACCTCGAACCCCTTACAGGGGACGCCTTTAAAGCACGTCTAGCAGATTGTGAGTTTGATGAAAGCACTTTCCCAAAACTAGGCATTAACACACAGAAGCCAGAAGCTTCAAAGACCATTACATGGGACACAAAGACTCTATCCCATTTTGATCTGCGTACAAACCAATGTGAAGAAGAGATCCTGAAGATCCTTCAAATCCAAAACACAGTTCACATTTTACCGGACAAATTCACTGACAACCAGAAGATTGTCAGATCACACGTCCCTGCTGCAAATACGCCAGCTAGGATTGACATACCCAAAGATGGATACAATCCACCTGCAGCAGAAGCGGCCGTACCTTAACAAAAAAGAGGACGACCCCCAGGCTCCAAAGATAAGAACCCTCGAAAGAGGAAAAACCCTGGAGCAACAATAACGATACCACCACAGGATGCTGAGCTCAGCCCAGCTACCTCTCCCCTCCTAACAACCCCTGAAGAGGAAAATATAGGAGAAATATCATTAAATTATGTACGTAGTGGGGAGGTACTGGACAGAAAAAGCACAATCATCGATGATAACTTCGCGCTCATTATTGCCACTCACGTCACTGAATACGACGATGAAACCGATCCACGCTCTCTAGCAGAATGTAAACGCAGAGAGGATTGGCCAAAGTGGAACGAGGCAATAGGAGTAGAGCTGGACTCACTCTCGAAGCGCAAAGTTTTCGGACCTGTAGTCCTAACACCAAAGGGTGTTAAACCTGTGGGATACAAGTGGGTATTCGTAAGAAAAAGAAACGAGAAAAATGAGATCGTGCGTTACAAAGCGCGCCTTGTTGCACAAGGCTTTTCCCAACGACCAGGAATAGACTATGACGATACCTATTCCCCGGTCATGGACGCGATCACTTTCCGTTTCATTATAGGCCTATCCACAAAGGAAGGTTTGGATATGCAGCTCATGGACGTTGTGACTGCATACCTATATGGAAATATAGATAAGGACATCTATATGAAAATCCCAGACGGATACAAACTACCGACAAAAATGACCGAAAGACCTCGGGACGTCTACTCTGTCAAACTCCAGAGATCACTGTATGGTCTAAAACAATCAGGTAGAATGTGGTACAACAGACTCAGTGAATTCCTAGTGCAACAAGGATTCACAACAAATGAAGTCTGCCCTTGCATCTTTATAAGAGCAAAGGGAACATGATTCGTGATTATTACCGTCTACGTAGACGACCTGAACATCATCGGATCTCCTGAAGAGATAGATGAGATATCCAAAAGTCTCACACAGACTTTTGAGATGAAGGACCTCGGCAAAACGAAGTTCTGCCTAGGCCTACAAATTGAACACTTAAGCGGAGGAATCCTGTTACACCAATCGACATACACAAAGAGAGTGCTGAAAAACTTTCTTATGGACAAATGTCATCCGCTTAGCACACCAATGGTCGTTCGATCATTGGAGGTTGACACAGACCCCTTCCGACCGTTGGAAGAGGGGGAGGAAACACTGGGTCCTGAAGTACCCTACTTAAGCGCAATTGGAGCACTCCTATACCTGGCAAACTGCACGCGTCCCGATATAGCGTTCGCAGTTAACTTACTAGCCAGATACAGTTCTGCGCCCTCAAAGCGCCACTGGAACGTAGTTAAACAACTTCTGCGCTACCTCCAAGGGTCTGTGGACATGGGACTATACTTCAAGAAAGGTGTATCCTCCGACTTGGTCGGTTATGCAGATGCAGGATACAGGTCCGACCCACATACCGCAAAGTCCCAGACCGGTTTTGTGTTCACATACGGTGGGACGGCCATCTCATGGAGATACGTGAAGCAGACATCAACAGCAACCTCATCCAACCACTCCGAGCTCATTGCGATCCACGAAGCTAGCAGAGAATGCTTTTGGCCCCGATCTGTCATCAACCACATCCTCAAGACCACCGGCCTGAAGACGGAAGATCTTGGACCTACCACCATGTATGAAGACAATGCTGCCTGCATCGCTCAACTACGGGGTGGCTACATCAAAGGTGACAGGACGAAGCACATATCCCCCAAGCTCTTCTGGACGCATGAACAGCAAGTGGACAACCAGATCGACATCCAGCAGATCCAGTCTTGCGACAACCTGGCAGACCTGTTCACTAAAGCCTTGCCTCGCAGCACCTTTAGAAAACTTGTACTAGGAATTGTGATGAGACAGTTGAGAGATTTACAAGCCTGAAGCTTGTACTTATCAGGGGGAGTTAATGTTGTGCTGTACTCTTTTTCCTTGGCTACTGGTTTTTCCCACTGGGTTTTCCATAGCCAAAGGTTTTAACGAGGCAGCCACATCAACTTTGGATCCGGAAGTATCCACCTCTGATGTTATCCATCGATCAGGGGAAGTTACATAGACTTGTACTCTTTTCCCTTAGCCACTGGTTTTTCCCACTGGATTTTCCTTGGCAAAGGTTTTAATGAGGCAAGTACTCTTAAACTTAAGGATCCAGAAGTATCCATAAACCCATGATCAGATAAGCTATATGAACACTGAAGCGTTCATCACGGCTTACAACAATGGATGGATAAGGGGAAGTGTTATAAACGGGCTTTTGGTGGGCCTACCCGTTAGTGGGTATCCACCCATTATGTAACCCTACCACTATAAATACAGGGCTATGGATTCCATAGCCACCACGTTTACAACACTTCTTATGTTTTCACACCAAAATTTTTGCGTCACTTTTTGAATAGGAACATTTTCAATATAAAATCCGTTCAGTTGGAAATGAGCTAACATGTTTAACTATCTACACATAAAATTTTAAGTGATTTGGACATGTTTTATCCATGTAAAATGTGATCAAAAAATCAACCATTTAGAATTACTATAAATTCGATTAATTTGTCACCACTTGTTACATGTGGAAAACATTTTCAAATTATTTAAAATTTTATTTGTATATAGTTTAGACATGTTAGATCACATGGAACAAAATAAATTTTCCATTTAAGCTGCCAAACTTTAGCTTTAAGAATTACGAGTCGGCATGCTTGGTCAATCCGAATGGATACATAGTCAACTTTGTCTTTGCATCCATTTGGACAGACCAAACATGTGGAGCCATCCAACCAACTTTAAAATTAGGCAAATCACATAGAAAATCTGTTTCATTAGATGTGATCTAAGATATTTAAGCTGTTAACAAACAAACTTTCAAATGATTTAGACTTGATTTAATATATGAACTAGCGTGTTACATGTTAAATGCTGAAAATGAATATACACTTGCAATAAATCATGTTATCGCTCCCTTCCCATCAAGTCAACACACCCGCCCATGTTGCCAACTTGCATAGTTCTGCGTAAACCTGCATAAGCCATGCAAGATGTGGTCTTCATCTCTCATACATTTAGCATGGCATTTTACGTCACACCTCACAGTATAATCATATGAATGCATAGTTCTCGTATGATTATAACTTTTGAATTTGAAGCTATATAATTGTTTCTAAATTATAGCTTCTGCAAATGATGCTGATTGGGCCGCAAAAAGGCTGCTTTAAGTTTTCCCCGGTCCAGCCCAGCAACTGACTACCATAATTCAATCGTGAATCGTCAAAAGATAATTTTTAAACTAATTGTTCACCAACAGCATATAATTTAGTATGCCTAGTTTCATAGCTAAGTGATGTATACAATAAGAATGCAGGCCAACATCATTATAGTTTGAGCAATAACTCTGAAGACATCATGTAAGATGCCGACTGGCCATGTGAAATGATCAAAACAGCCTCCAATCAAATCTACATAAATCACTCAGTTCATGTGAGTATTTTACTCACTCTTTTCTATGCTTTATTTTACTTGAGATTATCGAGCATAAGGCAAAGACATGCCTAATGAAGGGAAGAATGCTCTGGCAAAACATACATGCGGAAGGGTGCATGAATGATGCATACAAGAATCACATGTGACAATTAGCGGGCACTTTTTAGCCAAGGTATGCCACGAATGAATAGTTCAAATAACAGACTGTATGCGCTAATAATTGGTATTGCTAATCTAACTTCATTACAAGAAAAACATCCTTTTATGGCGAACCTTCACTGACGAAAGACAAAGCCACCAGTAAAGGTATGCCCATTGCTGACGGCTTGAAGTAGCCGTGAGCGGAAGTACCAACACATCTAATATTTTTTTCCTTTCCTTGTTAATATTAACTCCTTTGATCTGACTCCATTGTTCCTCGCTAGCCACCTTCTGTTTCTCTTCAAGCAAAAACTTTGAGCGATTTCTGTAACCCTAAATTTCGATCGATTTCAAAAATCCTTTCTGTTTACGGGTGTTTTCTCACCACAGCTCGTTGATCGTCAGCTGTATGGTCAACGTGGTCAAGGGATCGACTTGGGGGTCCCTTGGGTTCGCCGAGCCCGCTTGTTCTCGGCGTTGGAGAGCTGAGGGGTTGCCTCGGCTCGGTGAATCGCGCTCGGCCTCGGTCGCGTCGCGCTCGGCCTCGGTCGGATCCGCGTCGAGGGGTAGCCTCGACGCCTTGCAAGTGGGATGATGCCTGAGCAGCCGTCCACCTGGCGACTGCGATGGGGGGTAGCCGACCGACGCTCAGGGGTAGTCTCGGCGCCTCGGATGTCTTCTCCCTGGACAGATGAGGAAACTCGTCAGGGAGGCCGGACCTAGGTTCCGGCCGAATCCCCTCCGATGCCTAAGTCAGATCAGGGTCTGAAAGGGTACTCGGCGGGGGAGAGCCGGCTTGCAAGGAAGCCGGAACGTCAACCCAGGCGGCGCGAGTAAGGGGGGGGGGGGGGAGAGGAATATGGAGTGGCGAAAGCCTAGGTCGTTGATGGAGTACCTCTCTGTTGATTACCTCAGTCTCGATCCTCCTCTCAGTCGTCCTGGCCTTCCCCTTATAGGGTCTTCCGTGACTGCCCCACGTCCTGCCTCCTCTCACGTCCTCACGATCCGCCTCTGCCTCCTCCCACTCGTGCGTAGTGGAGGGGTGGCCCATTAACATGTCCGTTAATGGCCATCATGGGATCGCGGATCCAGGGGGACGGTTAATCCGGCCGAATGGGGGCCAGTCGGGTGTCCCCGAGGGTGAGGTGGCTGGGCCTTCAGCCTCGTCCATGGGCCCCCTTCGGGCGGGCCCGTCTTCTCTAGTGGGATTCTCCTTCGAGGTTGGGCCGTGGGCCGTTGTACTTCGGGCTCGTTGATATTAGTCCTAACAATTGTCCCCATCGCCCAGACCGTTCGGCTTCCGTCGGTTCGGTTTGGGTGATGTGAATCTTTCATGATCCGACGGGTGCGTCAGTCGAGGCTCCGCTATTAAATGGATGTCATTATTACCGCTCCGTTTGAACTTCCGTTGGTGCAGTTTTTGAAGCATCTCCGTCGTTTTGATGTCGCCACGTGCTCTTCCCCGATGGTTCAGATCCATCCTTCGCCTTCTATATATACGTTCCAATCCCTTGGGCTTCAATTCTTTCGCGCTCATTCCTTCTTGATCTCCGTTCGGCCAGCTTCTTCTTCCCAACCTTTGTCTTCTTTCCCGCTTCGATCAAGGTAACTCTTCCACCCTTTAACTCGGGCTATGGCCATGCTTAGAATAGGCGATACACGTCCTGGCGGGCGGACGCCTGGTCCCGATCGTGCCCATCCCTCGGGGCTCAAAGTCCCCTCGTCGTCCCCGGGGGTCCCGGATAAAGGGAAAGGAAAGCTTTTTCCGGATCCCGTAGGGGACGATGTGGCCTCGTCTTCCGAGCGATTAGGCATCCCTCCGTCGATCCTCCGGTCGTCATCCATGGCCCCTTTCTTAGTCACTAGGAAAATACGAGAGAGGTACCTATCTTATCCCTATGACGTCTGGATTCCCTTTGTAGACGAGCGGATCTGCTTCCCGCGGAGTAACGAGGTCGGTGTCTACGTCGAGATGTTCCATCTGGGGCTTCGCTTCCCCCTCCACCCTTTTATCATTCTATTCACGGACTCCTTGAAATTCGCCCTGTGTCAGCTAACACCATCCTCTGTCGCGGTGCTGACCGGGTTCATTACGCTTTGTATCACTCACGGCCTGGAGCCGTCTCTCCCCCTCCTCTTTTACTTTTATCGGATCCAGACGGTTGGCCCCGGATCTTGGCTGCACCTCCGAGCCCGTGCGGGTCGAATGTGCCTTCTCGGTCTGCCCCCTGGGTCGGGGAACTGGGACTCTAGCTTTGTTTTTTTTCTTTTTCCCTGGGTCTCGGTGATCTTGACAGGTTGGGAGAGTTCGCAACAAACCCACTGGGCGGCAACCTTATCCGAGGCCGAGCGGGTCGCGGCCCGCCTCATATCGTCACTTTCTCTTGAGGAGAGGTCGGTCTGGCATTTGTTGGACGACCTACTTCTTAAGTGCACTATGTGGTCCCCCAGTTAGTTGTCTCCATTCCTTCTGTTTAACCTCTGGCTCACCCTGATTTTGCTTCTTCTCGCAGGGATGGCTGGCCGTGAATTCACCCATGACATTGACGAGCTTATTCGCCTGGGATCTCGTCGGGGCCGTGGGAGCTCCTCCAGATGGGCGCCTCGTCGCTCTGTAGATGAAGAGTTGCGCCGGTCTAAGCCTCCTTCGGGAAGAATCGAGGCCAGGTCACCCCCACGGGTCGCCTCGGGTGTCCCTGGAAGGGAAGTCACTGGAGGCGACCCCCTCCTTATTGAGGGTTCCGGATCGGCTCCTCGACCGTCCGCGGGCGGGATTCGCAAGCGCTCTCCCCCAGTTTTCGCTGGCCCCAATGGGAAGAAGTCACGGAAGAACGGCGGGCGGGCCTCTTCTCCAGCTCCTGCCGTCGCGTCGACGGATCCCGGCAAGGCAGTCGTGCCGATCGTCATGGCCGACCCTACCGCCCATGCCGTTGATACTCCCTCGGTCGCCCCTTCGGCCTCGGGGGCCGTCTGCGTCCAGCCGAGCGCCTCAGCGGGCCTCGCTGATACCCCCGGGGGCTCGGTGCCCCTTGATATGGCCTTGGCGAGCCGGCCGTCGGTGGACTCCGTCCTTCCGGGGGACCGGTCCTTCTTGGAGTTGTCCCCCGTGGACATACTGTCGGAGTCTCTCGTCGGTCACCTCTGACAGGTTCGTATTCCTGCCGTTTTTTGACAGTTGTCCCGTCCTTCGATCTTCCTTGGTATAATCTACCTCCCTTTCATTTGCAGGCCACCGTGATGGCTGTTAAGGTGCAGCGCCAGGCGACCCAGTTGAAAAGCCTTGAGGACTCCCTAAATCGGGAGCGCACCCGGGCCGGGGAGGCTGACGTGGCCCTTCAGGGTGCCCGTATGGAAGCTAGGCAGCAACGCCGTCGTGCCGACGAACTCGAGTCTCAAGTACATGATCTCAAGTGAAAGCTTGTGGATGTCCATGACTTGAACCGAGAAGCGAAAGAGAAGTTCCGGCGGGAGAGGGAGGATCTCTGGGGCCAACTCGCCGAGCTGCGTCGGAGGCTTCGTTTCGCCGAGGAGGCTGAGAAGGGCGTCGACACGGCCATAAGGCCGAAGATTGCGTCGGTCCTGAGGGAGGTCTTCAGGACTTATAAGGACCTCCTTGCCCCTCGCATTGTGGAGGTCGTCAGGGAGTCATTCTGGTAGTTTGCGGAGCTCGCCCGGGCACCAATCCTCCCTCTACCGGGGCATGCCGATCCCCCCTGTTTGGAGCAAGGCGAGGCCCCGGACGACGTTGTCTCCCGCGCCCCGGACCCTTGAAGAGCCCTTGTATCCTGTCCCCTTTCTTGGGTGACAAATTTTGTTGTCAACAACAGTGCTCCGGACCTCTGAAGAGCTTTTCGTATTCTGTCCCCTTTCTTGGGTGACAAATTTTGTTGTCAACAACAGTGCTCGAGAGGACGTTGCTGAGTGATATGTAACCCATTCCATTAATGAAAATGATATCTTCTAGTCAGTTCTTCTTGCGTCACTGGTCTCTTTTTTCGGGGGTTCTCCCCTTTGAAATAGCCTTCAATGTTCCTAGATCGGACTGGCGTCTTCGCCCTCGTCTAGGGGTGTTGTCCCGGGCTCGTCTGGCTTGGGATGTCGTTCTTCCCGTCGAGCCTGTCCGTCAGGGTGATTGTCCTCAGCCAGGCGAGCGGATGAGTCACTCGATCTGCGAGGGTGGTCATCCCTTGGCTTGCGGCCGGCTGTCATGCTCGTTGGCTGGGGGTAGTTGCCCCTCTGCCTTATGAGTGGGTGCCTCGCTCAGTCCGTGGGGGTACGCACCCCCCGGGTCATGACCGGGCGTCGGGCTCGTCGGCTGGGGGAGTTGCCCACAGCCTTAGGAGTGGGCAATTCGCTTGGTTTGCGGGGGAGAGTACCCCTCGGCTTAAGACCGGCAGTCACACTCGTCGTCTGGGGGAGTTGCCCCCGGCCTTAGGAGTGGGCGGTTCGCTCGGTCTGCGGGGGTGAGTACCCCTCGTCTTACGACCGGTAGTCATGCTCCTTGGCTGGGGTAGTTGCCCCAGTATTATGAGTGGGCGGTTCGCTCGGTCTACGGGGGTGAGTTCCCCTCGACTTACGTCGCACTCATCGGTTGGGGGAGTTGCCCCCAGCCTTAGGAGTGGGCGATTTGCTCGGTCTACGGGGGAGAGTTCCCCACGGCTTACGACCGGCAGTCGCGCTCGTCGACTGGGGGAGTTGCCCCCAGCCTTAGGAGTGGGCGATTCACTCGGTCTGTGGGGGCGAGTTCCCCTTGGCTTACGACCGGTAGTCGCGCTCGTCGGCTGGGGGAGTTGCCCCCAGCCTTAGGAGTGGGCGATTCGCTCGGTCTGCGGGGGTGAGTTCCCCTCGGCTTATGACCGGCAGTCGTGCTCCTCGGCTGGGGGAGTTGCCCCAGCCTTATGAGTGGGTGGTTCGCTCGGTCTGTGGGGATGAGTACCCCTCGGCTTACGACCGGCGAAGGAGATTCGTTCGGTGGCGAGGGGGGTTACCCCTCGACTCACGACCGACGAAAGAGATTCGTTCGGTGGCGAGGGGGGTTGCCCCTCGACTTACGGCCGACCGAGGGGGGTTGCCCCTTGACTTAACAAAAGAAGTGGGCCCTTGTAATTCGGGTGGCGGTCCCCTCGACTTATGAAGAAGTGGGCCCTTGTAGTCCTTATTAGTCAGACCGCGGTTGCCTTGATTGAGTCCTCCTACGTGTCCCGAATCGTCTGCTCAAAACAGGTGATTTGAATATGAACTAACATTGTATGCCTTCATTTCCATGAGACAGTGCATTTGGAGTAATGAAAAAAGGGAAAGACGACAAACGGTAGTGGAGGTTCTGGCAGGGTAGCCCTCCCCTGGCGAAGCGGCGGCTGTTTACTCTATACCCTCACTCGATGACACGCGTAACCGTCTGGAACGCGTTCACCCTTTTTCCTTTGTCCTGCTGCTGAGACATTCCTTCTCCCGAGGCGGGGTCATTGGCAGAGTTCTTCAGGTGCCCACGGCTCACAAGCTTCTCGATGTCCTTCTTCAGGTGCCAACAGTCGTCGGTATCATGGCCGTTGTCTTTGTGGTACTTACAGTACTTCTCTTCATCCCTCCTGCCTCTCTTCGTCCTTCGGGAAGGTCGGCTCATGTGTCCCTCCTTCTGGGCTTGCGCTAGGATCACGTCCGGGGCGGCAGTCACCGAGGAGTGCCGAGGCTCTTCCCTCCGTGGTCTTCCTATGGCCCTCTTCTCCGATCGATGTTCCTCAGCGCAGCGAAGCTCCTTCTCACCGCGCTTGGTCTCGCGCCTGGTTTTTCCCTCATCCTTGGCCAGGGCCTCCTCTGTCAGCATGAAGCATTCTGCTCGGGAAATAATTCCGACGAGGTCCATCGGTGGGTCGCTGTGCAGTGATTTCTGAAGGATCCTGCCAAAACAGAGTTAGGATCGATAAATAAAGTTGAGACTTATGCTTGCGTATGCGGCGCAGTAGTCTCGAAACTTTGCCTTCGGATTCGCCACGACGGATCGAATCTTCTCACGAACGGAGTAAGGCTACTAAATCCACAATCTAAATCTCTACTTTTAGATTAAGAACTTGGATAGAGGGAGAGGAAGTATTTCGGCAGAGCTTCGCTAGAATGAAAATGCATGCAAGAATGCCATGCAAAAGTGTAAGGAAATGGCTAACCCTTGGGTCTTATTTATAGCCCCCAAGGTAGTTATTTTAGAAGTAATTGTTCCTTTGGAACAATTTAACTAAGGTGTACCATCGTACATGGCATATTATAAGATTAAGTTGTACCATATGCATGGTACAATATAAGCTTAAGATATTACCCCTTTATTAGCCATATGTCGCATGCACTTATGCACATATAATACGACTTTCCCATCAATCTAGAGATCCTCTCCGTAAAGGAACATATTCCCTTTGCACACGACTTCGTGTACGCGACGTTCGAGGTCCGTATTCCCTCGTACATCCCCTACAAGGGTGTACTAACGTCTTCCATATCCAACATCTCCCACTCACACTTGAGGGGATTGTAAGAGAACGTCTTTCTCTTAGTTCTTTCATCTATCATACCGAGAAATAGACCGTGCGACCGTCATGCGCGTAGAGTCTGTTGTCGTGCACTTGTTAGAGATACATAACGACCTCGAAGGTGCAAAGTTGAGTAGTTCAACGCATGCTTTTCCCTAGATTATTTCATCACATTTCTTATACTTTATATTCAACAATTGAATCCCATCTGGATCACAATTGGCTGGCCAGCTTTGAATCATTAAAGTCCAAATGTGAATATGAAATCAATCTTCCTCTTTTTGCGAACCTTCTGATCTTGACTAGACTCGCTTTTCTAACGTGCCCCGCCGAGCCGAATTATCATAGCCCATAAGTAACACGCTAAGATAGCGATCATCTCGTCAAATCTAAAGGAACCAATTGGAGTCCTTGAGGATAAGAGTTAAGGCCCATATGGCCTTTGAGTCTCACATAATAGCAAACACTATTGCTACTAACTCAGTGGTCGAAATGCATACGTGGTATGAACACGTATTACAACATCGCTCCTTTCCCAGGGAGTGTATGTCTCAATGATGTTGTAAGGATGATGATCAGACACCACAATGTCTGACTTTGAGTCCCTTATTCTACTCAAATAGTCCTTTGGACTCACATCCCGCATTTAGACAGATAGGATTTCCAAAAAAATCCTCTTAGATCTTTTGTAAGCCTCCATATGATGCAGATCTTTCATGCGACCATTTTGTTTAAGTCATGACTCTTAAATCATCCGTCTGATGATTTTGACTTCAAACAGGTCTCATCTCTATTCCATCCGTCTGATAGAATAAGGCGGTTGCTCATGTGAGAGAGCCAACCTCAATCTGTCCGACATATTAGAATTCAGCTGAGATTTCAAAAATGTACACAAACATTTCTTAAGAAATTCATATGCAATGTTTGAAAAAAGAACTTATTCTTTTATTAATTTTGATCATTTACAGACATGAGAATTTACATTGGTACAACTCAGCTCTTACGCAATCCTTGAGATGATAAATGTTTGTAAAACACATCTCTGGGGATAGCCTTCGTAAGAGGATCCGCTATCATCTCATGCGTAGATATGTACCTTATGTCTACCTTCTTGGTCTTATCATAGTCTTTTGCAAATTTGTAGCGGATATCTATGTGTTTGGTCTTACAATGGAATTTCGGATCTTTGACATAGGCTATAGATGCTTGACTGTCGCTGTGTATGGGTACAGCACCTGAGTCATTTGCATTAATTAGCCTGTCTAAGAACTTCCTAAGCCAAACAGCCTCTTGGACTGCCATGCTAAATGCTACAAACTCGGCTTCCATGGTTGAAAGTGCGATGCAGGATTGTTTCTTGCTACTCTAGGATATTGCACCAGATCCGAGTAGAAAAACATATCCTGAGGTCGATCGTCGCTCATCGAGATCACCCGCCCAATCAGCATCAGTGTAGCCTTCGAGCCTCAAGGCATCTCCTTGATAGCATAAAGCAAAGTCTGCAGTTCCTTTGAGATACCGCATTATCCTCTTAACCGCTTTCCAGTGTACTTGCCCTGGGTTGGATTGGTAACGACTTACCATTCCAACGGCAAAACAGATGCCCGGTCTTGTACACATCATAGCGTACATTAGACTACCAACTGCACTGGAATATGGAATTTTTTTCATAATCTCCTTCTCTTTTTGGTTCTTCGGACATGATTTCAGACATAAATTGTCGCACTTGCTTATTGGAGTATCAATGGACTTGCAGTCCTGCATATTAAAACGTTCTAGCCTTCTTTATATAAGTCTCCTGTGAAAGAGAAAGAAGTTTCTTCGAACGATTCCTTGAAATCTTAACTCCAAGGATATATGCGGCTTCTCCCATGTCTTTCATCTCAAAAACTGATGAAAGCCAAGCCTTGATATCCATCACAAATCCCTTGTCATTTCCGGCTATTAAAATGTCATCTACATATAGAGACATAATAACATACTTGTTCTTATTCCTCTTGATATATACACAGTTATCTTCATCAAGCATGGAAAATCCATTTGATAAGACAACCTCTTAAAATCGTATATACCATTGCCTCGAGGATTGTTTAAGACCATATATGGATTTAAGAAGTTTACAAACCTTATGTTCGTTTCCTTCTTTTACAAACCCTGTTGGTTGTTCCATATAGATCTCCTCGTCCAATTCTCCATTGAGAAAGGCAGTCTTTACATCCATTTGATGTAATTCGAGGTCTAAGCAAGCTACCATTGCCAGAATCAGGCGAATGGAGGTAAAACGAACAACAGGTGAGAAGGTCTCTTCGTAGTCTATCCCTTCCTGTTGCGTAAAACCTTTCGCGACAAGGCGTGCTTTATATCTGTCAATAGAGCCATCAGCCTTATGCTTGATCTTGAGAACCCATTTGTTCCCAATAGCTCTACGTCCTCTGGGTAAGTCAACTAAGTCCCAGACTTGGTTAACTTTCATGGATTCTAACTCCTCTTGCATCGTTTCCATCCATTTGTCTTTAGCAGGGCAAGATACGGCCTGTTTGAAAGTAGCAGGCTCGTCATCTTCTTGTAGTAAAGTCATAAAGGTTTGCGGAAATTCATCCTCAAATCTTAGAGGAGCCAACCTTGTACGACTACTACGTCGTATTTGAGATTCTTCAAGTCCTTGTTGACTTGAGTTTAGATCAATTCTAATATCACTCCCACTTGGAATGTCGTTAGAATTGCTCCCACTTGGATCATTATTCCCGTATGGAATATGATAATCGTCATTCGTATAATCCATTGGTGAAGGTTGAAACATATTTTTGTTTTCACCAAGAATTCTCCCACTCGAATGAGGTAATCCTTCTTGATCATAAATCTCAAATAGAGATAAGTCCTGACTTATCTCGCCCTGTCTTGGAAACTCGTTTTCCAAGAAAGTGACATCCCTCGATTCAAACTCAATTAGCCCACCATTGTCTTCCTGACTAACAAAAACATAACCTTTGGAGTTTTCTACGTATCGTATAAAGATACATTTCCTTCCCCTTTGCCCAAGTTTGCCATACTTATGGGAGGAAATATGTGCGTAGGATGCACAACCCCAAGGGTTTAAAATGTTTAAGTCAGGAGACCTTTGGTTCCACAACTCATAAGGAGTGGAGCTAACTGATTTCGAGGGTACGTGGTTTAAAATGAAAGCGGCCGTCAATAATGCATCACCCCAAAAGGTGATTGGCAAGTTAGCTTGCACCATCATTGAACGGACCATTTCCATTAAAGTCCTATTTCTCCTTTCTGCAACACCGTTTTGTTGAGGAGTATAAGGCATAGTTACCTGATGTACTATGCCTTTTTTCATCACAAAGTTCCTTAAAACTTATTGATTGATATTCACCGCCCCTATCGGTTCGCAAAACCTTAATCTTGCGATCTAATTGATTCTCCACTAAACTCATATAGTTTTTAAAGCAAGCCAAAGCTTCACTTTTGTGGGATATCAAATAGATATGTCCGAATCGGGTGAAATCATCAATAAAAGTGATGAAATAGGACTTTCCGCGTCTTATCTTGACATTCATCGGACCACATATGTCCGAATGGATAAGCTGTAATGGAACCTCGGCCCTTGTGCCGGTTCCAAACGGCTTGCGACAAGATTTCCCCACAAGGCAATGTTCGCAGGTCGACATTTCAACCTTTGAAACATTGGATAGAAGGCCACGTTTGGCAAGTCTATCCATGCGCGTTGGTCCAATATGACCAAGCCTTGCGTGCCAACAATTCACATCAGACTCATAAGTCTTAGAATTTGCAATAAGGAAATTTTCATTACATGAGGAATCATACATTGTACTCATTACAATAAATCCTTTAAATACAAACCCAGTACCAATAAGAGTATTATTACAACTTAAGTCCACATTACAATCATGAAAAAACCAGTTATAGCCAAGACCCATTAATACGACCACAGAAATTATATTCCTTCGAATATCTGGAGTGAAGAGGACATCATGAAGTAGGAGAGTGCGGCCGTTGTCCAAGACTAGCTTGCAAGTCCCAACGCCTTTCACTTCAACACGTGTGTTGTTTCCTACATAGATCCACTTCGTTCCTTGGGGTATCCGGTGATACTCCACGAAGGACCGTCTGTCCCTTGCTATGTGGTCGGTGGCACCTGAATCAATTATCCAAAATGGATTAGATTCCACAAGAAATATTGAACTAGAAACACATATGTAACTAGTATATTTACAAGTTACCTCGTCGCCTCCACTCGTACACGAACGAGCATAGTGACCGAGCTTGTTGCACTTGAAGCACTTGATCCTCTTCAAGTCTTTCTTCTTGTGCCATTTCTTGTGCCCACCCTTATGTTTGGGTTTCTTGGTAGACTCAGGTTGCTTATTACGTTCATTAGTGAACTTCGAACGATCTTTCCGTTTCTTTACCCCGTGTGAGGAACTAGCAACCATGTGCACTTCTGCACTTGGCTTGGCAGCCGCAAGCCGCTCTTCCTCTAATTCGAGGTGCTTGGAAACATCGCTGAATGTCTTGATGCTCTCATTGTGAGTGAGATGCATCTTCATTTGATCCCACCCATTTGGTAGGGAACGTATAACTGCTTGGATTTGTTGCTCATCAGTGAGCACATGACCTGCGTCCTTTAACTCTGAGATAAGGTTCGCCATATGTCGCAGATGTTTCCCCATGGAATGATCTGGACGTTTCTTATATGAATTGAACCTTATAGTTAAGGAGCGAAGTTTGGACACCGATGTGCCACCGAACTTCTCCTCTATCTTGGACCATATGTCCATGGCTAGGTCATGTTCTCGGAAGATGCGCATTATGTCATCAGCCATACTGCTTAATAACGTAATGCGTGCTATCTTGTTCTTTCGAGACCAAGCATCAAAAGCTTCCTTGTCTCATCGGTGTTGGGCCGTAGTGCCCAACTCGGGTTCAATCATAACGTTCTTTAGAGTTTCGAGCACTTCTTGCTCCTCTAGAACGTATTGTATCTTGATGGACCAAAGTTTGTAATTATCGCCGTTGAGTTTTTCACCTCTGTTTAACTTAGCGACAATATTCTTTGAAGCGGAAGACATTTTACTTTTAAAATGCTGCAAAAGACATAAAACCAAAGGTTTGATCAAAAAATTGCATTGAAAATTCTTAAAATACAATTCCCATTTGAAGTGAAAGTAGAATATCCCATTTGGATAGTTCTAATTTCAACTCCCACTTGGAATGATATTTATAATTTGATAAGTTACTTTCGAAAAATATTGAAGATGTTACTTTAGAATCGGAAAGGTCACTATGTTTCCAATCACCATCTAGAGTAACTTTCAATATTTCTCCCTCACTTTATCAAATGATAGTACTCTTATAGTACTTCGCAGCAAAAAAGTACTTTTGAAAAAACATATCTTTCAAAATGGAATAGGTGAGAGTTTGCGCAAAGAATTTTATCGCAACAATTGCCAAGCCACGAGACCTGTTCTACACACCCATGGGTTAGATAACCATGGCCGGATCGTGGTAGGACTTGGAATTCTAAATTGCGCTATCCCGATTAAGGACGGGACATAACCTATTTGAAAACATCTTTTTCAAAAAATTCAAAATACATTGGCTAATCTCCGTAGAGTAGAGCATAACGTCATAAGTACATTGGCTAATCTCCGTAGAGTAGAGCATAATGACATGGCTAATCTCGCATGAAGTAGAGCACTATGGCTAATCTTCAAGGAGTAGAGCCCAAGGAAAAACTTCATTAAAATGTTAGCCCCGTATGGGCTAGTCGGCACTGTGCTTTGCCCCGTATGGGCTAATCGGCACATTCGAGTTTGACCAAGGCCTTTTGTCACCCCGTATGGGTCAGTCGGCAAGTTTGCGATCGACCAAGACCATCTGCCGGATTAGTCGACCAAAACAACCAAATTGGTCGACCAATTATTTGGTCTGCAATTTCTCCCGGCCAGGGCCTCTGCCCTGGCCCCACGGCCAGGGCCTCTGCCCTGGCTGAGGCCGGCCAGGGCCGGCCATGCCCTGGCCGAGGCCAGGCCGGCCCTGGCCTCTGCCAGGGCCGGCCAGGCCGACCAGGCCGACAGGCCGTGGCCAGGGCCGGCCATGGCCGGTCATGGCCAAGGCCATTAGGCATTGGCCGGCCATGGCCCCTTTGGCCATGGCCGGCCACCCCCTTTGAATGGGGTTGCCGCACACCCCACCGGAGGGGTGACCGTGGTGGTTATTGGCCGTAGCCAACCCCCTCCGCATGGGGAGGGGGGTGCATGGCCTTCATAGCCCATTTGGCCATGGCGCACATGCACTAAAATTCATCTTCTCTGATGGAGATAACTACCATCATCTTCCTCGATGAAGCACCCGTTCGTCGATGAAGCACCCGTTCGTTGAGAAATTAGTTATTTACTAATGGCCGTGTGCCAAAAATGAAAAATAACATACTACGTGAACGGTCGGTTCTTCCCGTCACGGAGAGTTCCTACCATATCCGTAATGATAGGAGACCCTAACGTGAAAAGAACAACCGCTGCGTTCTCTCCGTCACGAAGCGTTCCTACCATATCCATAATGGTAGGAGACCCATTCGTGAAAAAGACAACGACTCGTTCATAGTTTCGACGGGGCGGCGGTTTGACCGGGGCGAACCCGTATGGCTTTGATACCAATGAAGGATCCTGCCAAAACAGAGTTAGGATCGATAAATAAAGTTGAGACTTACACTTGCATATGCGGCACGGTAGTCTCGGAACTTTGCCTTTAGATTCGCCACGACGGATCGAGTCTTCTCACGAACGGAGTAAGTCTACTAAATCCACAATCTAAATCTCTACTTTTAGATTAAGAACTTGGATAGAGGGAGAGGAAGTATTTCGACAGAGCTTCGCTAGAATGAAAATGCATGCAAGAATGCCATGCAAAAGTGTAAGGAAATGGCTAACCCTTGGGTCTTATTTATAGCCCCCAAGGTAGTTATTTTAGGAGTAATTGTTCCTTTGGAACAATTTAACTAAGGTGTACCATCGTACATGGCATATTATAAGCTTAAGTTGTACCATATGCATGGTACAATATAAGCTTAAGATATTACCCCTTTATTAGCCATATGTCGCATGCACTTATGCACATATAATGCGACTTTCCCATCAATCTAGAGATCCTCTCTGCAAAGGAACATATTCCCTTTGCACACTACTTCGTGTATGCGACGTTCGAGGTCCGTATTCCCTCGTACATCCCCTACAAGGGTGTACTAACGTCTTCCATATCCAACAATTTCTTCAAGCCACTGTGTCGCAGGCCTTTCTTGAGGGCCGCCTTCACAACCAGTTCGGGGCAGCTGTCCACGCTCAATCGCTCCACATTGAAGCGGCGCATGAAGTGCCTCAGAGATTCGGCCGGTCCCTGTACCACATTGAACAAGTGCTCCGAATCAGGTCTTACCTGTCGCCCGGCCATAAATCGTTTGCAGAACAGCTGGGTGAGCTCCTCGAAGCTGTCTATCGACCGACCGGGCAGGCTGAGGTACCAGGTTCGGGCGGCCCCTCGTAGGGTGGAGTAGAAGCCCCTGCAGAGTAGGGCGTCGTCGGCTCCCTGGAACGCCATGACCCCCTCGTAGTCCATGACATGATCCGCGGGGTCGCTAACGCCGTTGTACTTATCTAGCATCGGTACCTTGAAGTTCGAGGGTATCTGCACCTCGGTTATCCTCCTGGTCAGGGGGCATCGTTTCCCGCTGAGGCACCCGGGTCGCTCTCCTTCGCCCGCCTCCTTACCGTTCGGCTGCAATGGGGGGGGGGCGACAGAAGCTTAACCTCTTCTTGGGTCTTCGCCAGCTTGGGTGCCGGACTTGATCGGCGCGAACATTCTTTCCGGCCCTCCTGGTGGTGGGCTCGTCGGCTGCCTCCACTCCGGTCAGACCGGACGCTCGCTGATCGGCGATCATCTTGCCTACGTTTGTTCAACCTCGGGCGTGCGGATGAGGCCGTCCTTGAGACGTCGCCCGTCCGCTCCGAGTCCCCCCCATTTCCCTCTCTGAATGAGGTGGGAGTAGGAGACCGCGCCGGGGAAAAACCGGGCATGGTGAACCTCCTTTCCGTGTTCTGCACTCCTTTTCCGTGGTCGGCGACCACGGCGGAGCGATGAGGTCGACGATCCTCTTCTTGGCGGTGGGCCCGTCCCTCCCCAGCCTCGGGGGTGGGAGTGCTGCTAATGAGCTGTTGAATCGCAGCGACTAAAGTTTGGATGTTGGTGTTGGTCTCCTGCGCATAGGCTCGGAGTTGCCCCTGCGTGGCCAGCATGGCGTCGTTGGTCTCCCCGGTAGCGTGACTGTTCAGGTTCTCGACGAGGGAGTGGTATGCGCCTTCCTCCGGGATGGGCGGCATGCGTCCCAGGCCGTTGCCGATGGGTTCCATTTTGGTGGTTTGACGTGGGTGTTAGTTCGTTCCCACAGACGGCGCCAGATGTTTACGGGCGTTTTCTCACCACAGCTCGTTGACCGTTGGCTGTATGGTCAACGTGGTCAAGGGGCCGACTTGGGGGTCCCTTGGGTTCGCCGAGCCCGCTTGTTCTCGGCGTTTGAGAGCTGAGGGGTTGCCTCAGCTCGGTGAATCACGTTCGGCCTCGGTCGGGTCGTGCTCGGCCTCAGTCGGATTCACGTCGAGGGGTAGCCTCGACGCCTTGCAAGTGGGATGATGCCTGAGCAGCCGTCCACCTGGCGACTGTGATGGGGGTAGCCGACCAACGCTGAGGGGTAGCCTCGGCTCCTCGGATGTCTTCTTCCTGGACAGATGAGGAAACTCGTCAGGGAGGCCGGACCTAGGTTCCGGCCGAATCCCCTCCGATGCCTAAGTCAGATCAGGGTCTGAAAGGGTACTCGACGGGGGAGATCCGGCTTGCAAGGAAGCCGGAACGTCACCCCAGGCAGCGCGAGTAAAGGGGGAGGGAGGAATATGGAGTGGAGAAAGCCTAGGTCGTTGATGGAGTACCTCTCTGTTGATTACCTCAGTCTCGATCCTCCTCTCAGTCGTCCTGGCCTTCCCCTTATAGGGTCTTCCGTGACTGCCCCACGTCCTGCCTCCTCTCACGTCCTCACGATCCGCCTCTGCCTCCTCCCACTCGTGCGTAGTGGATGGGTGGCCCATTAACATGTCCGTTAATGGCCATCATGGGATCGCGGATCCAGGGGGACGGTTAATCCGGCCGAATGGGGGCCAGTCGGGTGTCCCGAGGGCGAGGTGGCTGGGCCTTCAGCCTCGTCCGTGGGCCCCCTTCGGGCGGGCCCGTCTTCTCTAGTGGGCTTCTCCTTCGAGGTTGGGCCGTGGGCCATTGTACTTCGGGCTCGTTGGTATTAGTCGTAACACTTTCCATCAATTTTCGTTCCTCTTCTAGCCACATTCTGTTCCCAAGAGCAGGCACACCATTTCAGGCGAACTCAGACACCCGAACCATATATATGTTATTTTACTTGTATCTATTGCTTTATGTTATCATTGGTAAACATCACCCCTTTGTAACGTTATAATGCTGCTCTTCTCATTTATATTTAATCTCACAATGAAAAACGTGTTGCATTCTAAATCAAACTTCTATCACTTTAGGTCCTTGACTTTTGGGGAAGAAGGGAGGAAACTGAAGGGGTTTGAGGGACCCTCGGGACATAAAATCTATGCACGTCCTACGTCGAACGGACGATAGAATCATAAAACATGCAGCGGAATAAACCATTAACCTATTTAATGATGGCCCAATGGATTTAATAACCCTAGCCATGAAAATCTACTATTGCAACACCCCTTTCCACAGGATACCCGGGAAGTACGAATCCATCCCAGTTGCCATTACAACTATTTTGGGGTGGATCTGACCAACCCCAAAGATAGATCTAAACTACTGCTACAATATATGAAGCATAAATAAAATGACATACCCAGAACTTCGTTTCCATATAATAGGAAGCATCGTTTTCAGCAACTTTTTTTCGTTCCTCGAAGAAAGCTGCCTCCATGCCTCCACGTCTGGACCACCCGAAGCGAGCCAACACCGCGCCTCCGAGCCAATCACTCGTCGAAGAAAGTTTCACTTGAGTACGATCCACGTCAAAGACTTTGGATCAGATCCAAACCACCTCGCCATCTTGCTAGGACTCGAATCGAGGATCAGAAGAATTTTAGGAGGGTGGAATAATTTTAAGTCTTAGATCAAACATGCTCAAAACGTTTTAGAGCTTCTCGAATCGGAGAGTTGGTGCAAATTTTCCAAGGGGGGTTAGCCCCTATTTATATAGGAAGCCGGACCTCCTTCTTGTCTTACGAGCAATGTGGGACTAAATAATTTTAGGGGAAAAATTAGTTTATTTTGTCTTACACTAAGGCCAAACTTCTACTAATTTTCCTCCATCACTGTTGAGCTTCGCAAGTGAAACAACCTATCAAATCGAAAAGCACTAAATGGTGATCGCATAGGAACAAACGGCGATCAATTCCGACTTCGTTTAGCCTCTCAAACAATTGTTCAAAGTAGGGCAAAAACAACAAAACGGCTGAAAAACGTAGTCGTCGTATGAGTTTCAAAAACCCTAAGTGTGGGCCCCATAGTGGGCCCACAGCTGCTGCTGGTGCGCCATGTGGCATGCCCGCCTGGGACTTTGCGGGAGCACCTACACGCGAGCGTTGACGCACGTAGCGCACAAGGGCCCCACACGGGCGCCGCCCGCGCGCAGCGCACGCAGGCCGCCCAGTGGGTTGGACTCGTATGAGCGGGTCCGATCTGCAATCCTCTGGTGGGTCTGACCCGTGAGGCACAGGTTTGACCTGTTGGATGCAACGATCTAGGGCATCTAGTTTGATGACGACAAACACGTATGTACTATTTAACGTGTGTATTAAGTGCTTTTCAGGAATAACTTCTTTAAAGAGAAACTAAGTCAATTGTATGGAGGAATTGCTATACATATAGCAAAGTGGAAAATGGAGAAAGTGCTATTCACATAGCAATTGTGACTTGGTCAAAGATGGGAGTGTGATGAGGAGAGACCAATTCAAATCTCTTTTGGTTTGATTCATATCAATTTATGATGATAACAAATCCCAATTACAAACTTCAAATCATATTCAAACTCAATATACAATCCCATTGCACCTACCATTCAACTACCAAATCTTCTTGCTTCAATCCTAGCCATGGATCCCCTCCATGCTGCAAGATACCCTAGCCCTCTCCTACTTAAACACAACTCCAAAGAGAGAGAGAGAGAGAGAGAGAGAGAGAGAGAGAGAGAGAGAGAGAGAGAGAGGTGGCGGCTAATGCAAAAGACAAAGAGAGAGGTTGCATCCAAGTACAAAGAAAAGACCAAGGCTAAAACCCTTGTTCATATCCTCTAAGCCGAAACCAAGCAAAGAAAGCCTCTCCTTCCCTTGCCGCAAGCCACAAGCCAAATATCCTATCTCCTATAACCCCAATGCCATAACACCTTTGTCAACATCATCTCTATACCTTGGAGTTACATATAAGTGCTATTGTGAAGAAGGAGAGTCATAAACTTGCCGCACCAACAAAGACCAAACTTTCGCAAGTTTGGTTGCTGACGGTCGCACACAAGCCCTTACCGACCGAAGGGAAGCCTTGCATTTTGGCGTGTTGACCGAGAGGTCCTCCCTCATCAAGCCTTGTCGATCGAGAGATGGAACTCCCGCACCAACTAGCTGCTGACCGATAGGGGGCTCTGCATCTTGCCTTGCTGATCGACGGATCGCCCATCATCCATGCTTGGTTGACGACCCAAGCCGTAACCCACATCCAAGCGCCATCGAACCAAGCGTCCTTTGTACCAGCCCATTTGCTGACCGAGGTAAGCTCCCACATTTTTGGGCTGCCGACCGAGAGGAGAAGCCGCATCAAGCACTTGTCGACCAAGCCGCAACCCTCCATCTCCAAGTGCATTGCATGCCGCAACATTGAGAAGATGAGGAGCATCTCACGCATAAGCTTCATTGCCACACCTTGCATCTTGAATCATCAAGCCGCAACATCCTTGAGGAGACCCATTGTCGCAACTTGCAAGTTACCCCCATCATCATCCATGGCCGCAAGTTGCTATTGAGAACCAAAGACTTTAGCCGTAAGTTGAAGATCCAAGATTCTACAAGTGCCGCAAGCATCTAGTCTTCAACAAAGGAGAGGGGAGGCTGCAACATACTAGTCCCATACAACTCAAGTGCTGCAACTTTCAGAGAGAGCCAAGAGATGCAACTTGAGTTGCAAATGTGACGAGACATCTACATCTTGCCAGACGAGAGCTGGCCCGTGCTGATTGACGGAGATGACGACGGCTACACAAAACTGATATTTCTAAACTCTTACTATTATTTTTGTGTAGTAATGTTTGATCTCCATAGGAGAAACTTTACCGTTTACTTGTGACATTTTGGGGTCATGTTTAGTGGTGATCTAGACAATAGGAACTTGACAGGTGTCATCAAGTGAGAGCATATATTAGGATTGATAGTGTTAAATACGGTGAGTGGGGTACTGAGTCTGGTGAGTATAGAGACGTTGGATCTCTAGCTATTACGGTTGTGCCTGTACACTATTAATATAATATTTGCTTTCGGGGGCTGGACGTAGGTCGTGGTGATCGCCCGAACCAGGGTAAATCTGATGTGCATCTGTAACTGCTTTTTATTTACTATGAATCTGCTATAACTGCGTCTGTTTGATTGTGGGTTGCACGAGAATTTTTATTAGCCTATTCACCCCCATCTAGGCTTAGATCCAGATCCAACAAGTGGTATTAGAGCAGGTTATATGATCTAGCGTAGATTGACCATGAATAACTCTATTGATTGTTCTTTTTCTGAAGGTCATTCCATATCTCGACCACCTAAATTTAATGGAGTAGATTATGCATATTGAAAATCTAGGATGAAAATCTAATTGATATCAATTGATTATAAAGTTTGGTATATTGTCGAAAAAGGTTATAAGCAACCTGTCATTAAAATTGAAAATATTGATGTAACATTCGTTTTTCGATCGTGTATATTTCAGCGTGTACGTTCTTTTTCGTACGCATATTTTATTTGACCACCTCTTGTATCCGAAACGTGTGAAGTGATATGTCGTTGTGACCTTCAGAGAGAGTAGTTATTTGTGGGATTTTTAGTGAACGTCATTTCACTGGTCAGCTTTGATTGAAGGGGTGTCGTAACTTTAGACTTCGACGTTTGACCTTTTTTTAGTTCCGTTTTTCGTGAACCTAGCGCATGACTGATCACCGTACACTCAAGCCTCTCGTCATCACGGCTGTCCCGATATTTTTCTCGGAATTTTCGGACACCATTAGCCCGACTTATCACTCTAATTACTTTTAAACCCAATTAGCCCTAATCCAATTTGAATTTCAAAACTTAACCTAAATCTAATAGGATTCATACGTATCACAAGAGTTATTCTTCTAGATAGCCTCACCCTAAATCTACCCTCCCCCTCTCTCACACACACTCTCCAATCAATTTAAACTACACCCATTTTGCACCCTATTTAGCATATTCTCTTCTCTAGAACCGTAACTTCCCAAGGGTTTTCGCAAACCCAACGCAGCCGCCACCCCTACAAACACACGCAGCTGAGCTTCTTACTCCAGGCGACAGTTGCTCCGGCCCCCTCTCCATTGCTCCAACCTCCCCCTCCTCCTCGACAACCCCCTCTCCCCTCCTCCCTTCTCTCTCCCCCTCAAGACACCTGACAACCACAGAAAAGTGCCACCCAGCCCCGATAATTCACGGCCCACCAAGCAGCCGTCGTCGGCGACCACCCTGTCGCCGGCGACCTCCCTACAGCCCCCTTTATCGACTGTCAGCCCCCTTGAACCCTCAGGCCGTCGATAGCCTTGACAGCTGCAAGAAAAACCGCCCAGAGCCCTTGACAGCCAGCCTCTCCTTCTTTAGCTGCCGCCGACCGTTGCTCCGGCCACCCCTCAGGCCGCACGACCCCCCTTCGGCCTCCTCCAATCTTTGGTAGCGTCTAGGAGCCCACGCACACCGCGGATCTCGTGCTCTTTTTGACGTCGTTGTCGTCGCCGTGCCGTTTTATTGTGCTACTTGCAACCGAAGCGATCCCGATGCTGTTGCCGTTGCCGTGCCATCTCAATGTGCTACCTGCAACCGAGACGATCCCGAGACGATCCTTACTGTGCTACCTGCAGTCGAGGACACCGAACACCACCATCGTTCCAGATCTGACATTGACACGTGCGCGTTCGTCACACTAGTTGGTCTTTTCACTCGTAGCAACCCAAACCGTTCGACATTGAAACCATAATTAAAAATCATCAACTAACTCACTAAATTTACTTTTACGCACCATTAAACTGTTGTAACTTCTAGAATCGACGATCAGACTATTTTGACTGTGCACATAGGGTAGAATCGCTGGATAGGCTGACCTTTCAATTTGACTTGGAACTGTTAGGATAGTCATGCTTAACTTAGAAACATACCATAATAGGAACTTCTAAAAACGTGACCTGACACCCGCCGTTGACTTGTGACAGCAGACGTTGACCGACGCACTGACAGAGACGAGACGCCTTCGATGGACGCTCTTCTTGCCATCGCAGGCAAGTGTACCCACTTGTGTAGTTACGTCCAAGTCTAGGCCACTTTCTTCTTAAAACTGTAAACTGTTGAACAAGGGAACCGGACATGAAAGGATAGCGTCCGGGACCCCCTCACGATAGCCTAGACTTGACAACGAAGTCTAGGTATAAACTGCAAACATGTTAGGAACTATCTGTGTGTCTGTGTGTGGACACCCTAAAACAACTATGCCAATGTCATGTCATGTAACAGTATTCATGACTTGTCTTGCACAACCTGCATGCAATAGGGCACTCTCCAGGATAGATAAAGTGATCCCTTTTACAGATTCACCTACGGAAAACTCGTCACTCACCAGGACAGAGTGAGTGGCCTGCAGACCGCAGGGATAAAGACACTCACCGAGCTAGAGTAAGTGGTCCTATACAGTGGTACATATTCACCTACGGGAAGCTCGTTACTCACCAGGACAGAGTGAGTGGCCTGCAGACCGTGGGGTAGAGGCACTCACCGAGCTAGAGTGAGTGGTCCTATACAGTGGTACAAATTCACCTACGGGAAGCTCGTCACTCACCAGGACAGAGTGAGTGGCCTGCAGACTGTGGGGAAAGAGGCACTCTGTCACGCCTCGCTTCCCAAAATGGACGGAGGCGAAGCGTGACTAAGGTCCGCTTAGGCCAGAGCTAAGAAGCTCGGACCCAATAAGCGTCTGTAGAGGTACCATTTTAAAAAAACTTTCAGGTTCTTGCATTAATATAGCTCGAAACAACAGAAAGTTCGGAAAGGAAGTTGCATTCATTAAGTTAAAGATATAATATCCAACAAATACAAAGTCTAAAAAGAAGCCTAAGCGTGGCAACAAACTATCTAAAAGCAAACTGAAAGTAGTAACCTCTGAAAGTGACGACTAAAAGACCTCAAGGTCTGGTCCTTGTCAAGCACGTACTCTGGGTCGACGTCCTCGGCTCCTCGTACTCCAGTGAGTCTGCCTCATCCACGAACTCTGGCTGAGCACCTGACGTACAGCACCCAAGAGAAAGGAACTGTACGTCAGGTAAAGTCTACAAGAAGGGTTAGACTTTACTGCAAGTGCACCGAACTTTAAACAACAGTTTACTGGTTGATTAGCATGCTGAGGTTATAACTGAGTAACGAAAAGTAGCGTAGCAGGAAGAGTAAAACGTAGCAAGCAGTAGACGTAGCGTGTGCTACCGACTACGGGACTAACCTACAGGTGTCAAGACAAGACGGGACGTGACAGGACAGAACAGGAAAAGACAAGTGAAACACGAAAGGGTTCACGCCTTACGGTTCGAGGGCAGCCAGACCCTCTCCCCGTGCGCACGCTCAACCCTACCCCAACCCAGGAACTCAGGACATGAATTACAGGGATCATTTCCGCTAGGGAAACATCCGAAACGCCCGTAGGCTTTTTGTGTAACAGGGATCACTTCCGCGGAGGAAAGCATCCGAAACGCCCGAAGGCTTTTTGGTAACAGGGATCACTTCCGCGGAGGGAAGCATCCGAAACGCCCGAAGGCTTTTTGTGTAACAGGGATCACTTCTGCAAGGAAAGCATCCGAAACGCCCGAAGGCTTTTTGTGTAACAGGAATCACTTCCGCAAGGAAAGCATCCGAAACGCCCGAAGGCTTTTTGGTAACAGTGATCACTTCCACGGAGGGAAGCATCCGAAACGCCCGAAGGCTTTTTGTGTAACAGGACACGACATGACAAGTGTAGGGAAAATTATTCTTGGGTGTCCACACGCATGCACACACAAAATAGTCCTATGTTGTCAGCAGTTTATTGTTGTCAGGCTCAGACTTCGTCGTCAAGTCTGAGCCGTCACGGGTCGTCCCGGACGCTATCATTTCACGTCCGGTTCTCATCACACAAAATCTAACAGTTCTACAAACTAGAACTAAGGCACGGTCAAAACGCAAGTGGGTACACTTGCCTGCGGTGGCGAGTGTGTCGTCCGTCCAGGGCGTCGCGTCCAGTCGTCGCGTCCGCGGTAGTCCGTCTGAAAAGGGATCACGGCGACGGTGTCAGGTCGCGTTTTCCAATAATCCTATTTAGGTTCATTTCTAGGTTGTCGGGACTACCCTAATTGTCAAAGTCACAATTTTTGATGTTCAGCCCTATTCGACGATTCTATCCTATGTGCACAGTCAAAAAATTCATTCGTCGATATTCTAGATTTGCACAACATTTTAAAAGAGCGAAAAGTAAATTTAATTCCAATTTGTCGATTTTTAGTTTAGGGTTCGATTCGCTACGGTGGGGGTTTCTTCGAGTTAGGGGAAACCAACCTGAATGAGGAACGTGCATTTAATCTGGCGTCGGGTCTGAAAATGGTGACGGTGCTCGTGTCCCCGACTGCGGGTAGCGCAGTGGAGATCGTCTCGGGATCGCCTCAGGAGTGTAACGGCTGCGGGTAGCGCAGCGGAGATGTCATGGCTACGGAACGTCGTCAGAACCGCCTTGGTCACGAGCAGTGCAAAGAAGCGGCAACGGAATCGCCTCGGTTGCGTGTAGCGTGACGAGACGGCATGTGAACGGTAAAGGTAACGGCCACGATGCCTGGAGAGTGTTCAGACATTCAAACAATGTTTGCCAAATTTGCAACCGAATAGCTGCTACAAAAATGGGCACTGGCATCCTATAGTAACCTATGAGTTTACTATCATCCATCATAGCTTACTATATCCCCATGTATCACACTGTTGACCAAAGAAGTATGCTACAACACTCACGTTACTGTTGCTGTGTAGGGGTGAGGCCACGGCTTGGCCGTGAGTGGCAGCGGGTTGGGCATCGCCGGTGGGCTTGGTGATCTACGGGAAACAGGGAAGAATTGAAGGCCTTGCGGTGGGCGGCAGCATCGCGCGGTGGCCGGGGGAGGGCAGCGGCTGTCGGGAGAGCGCGGAGCTGCGGATCGTGGCGGCGCCTCGATCGGAGCCGGTGAGATCGGGAGGCGCCGAGAGGCGGATGGCGGCCGCGGCGGGAGTTGATGTGGGGCTGTGAGTGCGGCCGGCGGGAGTGCAGCACACGGCGGCGCTCGGGGATTTGCGGCGGAGAGAGAGGAGATGCGGGCGGCTATCACGGAGGCGCCGTGCTGGGAAGCGAGGGCGAGGGCGAGGGGGCCGGTGTCGCTCGGGGCTCGGGGAAAGTCCGGCGGCGAGATCTCGCGAGGGGGGCGACGTCGCGGGCTGCGACGGCGTGAATCGCGGCGGGGATCGGGGATGCTGGTGTGCCGTCGAGCGGAGGAGGCCTCTCGCGGGGGAAAGCGCGACGGCGAGTCCCCGCCGTGGGAGAGGGAGATCGGAGAGGGGAGCTCGCGGGCTGCGGCGGCGCCTCGCCGTGAGTGCGAGGGAGGAGAGATGAGAGGGAGAGCGGGGATCTGAGAGGAGAGGGGGAAGATGGCCGGCGTCGGGCGGTCACCGCCGTGGAAGAGAGAGGGGGAGATCGGATGGGAGAGGGGAAAATTTGGGGGTCGGCGGCGGCGGATCGCCGTGCCGCCGTGGGAGAGAGAGAGGGGGAGATCGGGATGGGAGAGGGAATTTTGGGGCGGCGGCGGCTGCGTGAGTGAGGGTTTGGATTTTTAGGGTTAGGGTTGATTTTAGGGTTAGGGTTATAATAGGGTTTTATTTGATAAAGAGCTCTAAGTTAAAACCTTAAGTGGGCAAAGGGGAGAGTTGAAGGGGGGGTGCAGATTGGGGTAAGCCTAGGGATAAATAGAGGGTCAGATTTGGAAAAAGATTTAAACGTTTTTAAAAAGAAGATTTGGCTAGATTTTGCTTAACAGATTTGAATTTTGAAAAGATCAACGCAAATCAACGGGCCAGGCTTCTCGGAGTGATAACTCTCAATCCGGACGTCAGAAAAATAATCTGAAAATACCGGGGCGATCGCGGAGACGAGACGCACAAATCTATGGAGCCCGATCATGCATAACGCCTACCAAAAATTTACGTAAAATTGGGAATGGCGTGTTGAGTCAAATGACTAAAACGCCCCTATCATTCAAAGTCGTTTCGCGAGAAAACGAGCCGTGGAGGACGTTCCCAAAAATTACTATAAAATTCAACACCCCAAAACGATCGCAACGGCATATCGCATCGCATATGCCGGAGCTCGGAAATAGCCAAATAAAATACGTGCACGATAAAACACGTGCGCGCAGAAAAATTACAAACGGTCGGAAAGCGGCCGTTACATTCTACCCACCTTAGAAATGATTCCGTCCTCGGAATCACTCACACGAAGACTAATCGTAAATTCCATAAACACTTAAGCCTATAACTTCCATCCTCCACACAAAGGTCTCTAGCCCTAAAATTTCAACTTCGTTCCTCAAATAATCCATTATAATCCATCTTTTCACTGGATAAAGCCACGGCTATTTTCACATCCTAACACTCAACCATAGACCCATTACTACTGTTCAAATTTCCAACTCCAAGTTCTCACAAAAGAATAATAATTATTTTCTCATACCATACCACTCTGGCAACATCACCGCTTAATAATATCTTCTAAATTCCTCGATCTCTTTCCAATATTAATCAATCTCCAAAATTAGATTCTAGTCAACCGCCAATCTAAAAACAAAAACTTTGTCCAATCCTTTAATACCTTCACCAATCAACAGTCGTCATGCCTTCAATACATTCCTTGTCATATCTCCCCATGAATTTATCCGCCAAATAATTTAACTATCAGAATCACCTCTCATCCTACTCACTATAACTAATCCCACCCAATTTAAGTCCGACTACCTAACCATCCATTCATCTCAACACGTCATGTTACTCCCAAAGTCTTCTTACGCCAACTCAACAATCAAGTCTCGATGCTAATAATAGCTCTACTCAATCTCATGATCACCCTAACTCCTATCATACTCTGTAGCCATCCATA
Organism: Scilla litardierei; assembly: GCA_030789695.1. Lineage (NCBI taxonomy): Eukaryota > Viridiplantae > Streptophyta > Magnoliopsida > Asparagales > Asparagaceae > Scilla > Scilla litardierei. The sequence continues at coordinate 500,777,278 of CM061142.1, read as the reverse complement.
TCTACCATTCGTCTAATCCTCAAATCCGATAAGTTCTCATCTTCACGCAGATAATTCATCCGGCCAGAATTTCCCATTGAGCTAAACTATAATCAGGATCTAAGGGGAAAATTCCTAAGAGAAACAAGGTTACATTCTGCTGGGCCCGAAGTCGATGGACCCAAGCGAACGACAAAAGGCTCTAGAAATCTAACACGGTCAGAGTCAAGTGGCTACTAAGGTATTCTAGGATGAGGATGACTAATTCCTAACCAAGGCGCCAGACTATCAAATTGGGACGTCTACCTAAGTCTTCCTACTATCTAAGTCTGGGAAACTAATTCAGACTTGTACGTGGATATTAAATGAATGCGGTACTTTTATTGTTCCGAACTTTTGCAAGACCTGCATGGGCCACCACTAAAACCTGTCACGCCCTGCTTCCCAAAATGGACGGAGGCGAAGCGTGACTAAGGTCCGCTTAGGCCAGAGCTAAGAAGCTCGGACCCAATAAGCGTCTGTAGAGGTACCATTTTAAAAAAACTTTCAGGTTCTTGCATTAATATAGCTCGAAACAACAGAAAGTACGGAAAGGAAGTTGCATTCATTAAGTTAAAGATATAATATCCAACAAATACAAAGTCTAAAAAGAAGCCTAAGCGTGGCAACAAACTATCTAAAAGCAAACTGAAAGTAGTAACCTCTGAAAGTGACTACTAAAAGACCTCAAGGTCTGGTCCTTGTCAAGCACGTACTCTGGGTCGACGTCCTCGGCTCCTCGTACTCCAGTGAGTCTGCCTCGTCCACGGACTCTGGCTGAGCACCTGACGTACATCACCCAAGAGAAAGGACCTGTTGATCACTCCTTATTTTACACCCTTTTCCCGCATGTTTGCATGCCATTTTGATCGCCCAAATCATGTTTTTCACGATATATCGACGATATTGCGATGCTTTTCACGATTTGTTGTTTTTGTCGCATTTCAGTTGATTTGGCGCGATTAGGAGTGATCTCGAGATGCGAGTAATCTAGACGGCCACCGACGACCTCCCCGAGGGGTATTTTGCTGTTGGAGAGGAGCGGAAGAAGAATGGACGTCGCCGGAGCGACGAGGAGGCCAAAACGACCAGTTTGGGCATTTTTTGTGTCCCACTCGGCCGAGTGGAGGAGCCACTCGGCCGACCAGCGAGACACTGCTCGGCCGACCCGTTCAGACACGACTTCCATGTGTACTCGGCCGAGCGACGGAGACCACATCGGCCGAGTGACGATACCACGTCCGCCCGAGTGGCGCCGAGACGAAGGCCCTCAAAAAGACCGAAGTTACTGTTTTTCGGCCATCTGAGCTTCAGAAGACCCACTCGGCCGAGTGGCAAATCCCGTCCGCCCGAGTGAAGTGAAGCCATCGGCCGAGTGACGACAACTCACTCGGCCGAGCCGCCCCCGAACTGAAGACCCCTGAAGCCCACGACTTACTGGAAATTGACAGGGTTTTCACTCGGCCGAGCGACTTTTGTCACTCGGCCGAGTGCGATGCGCTGCCTGTAGCGAAATTTGCGGAAAACAGGCTGTGCAGGGGCGTTTTGGTCAGGATTTTTAGACGATTTTTGGGGCTATTTAAGCTCTGTTTTTACCCTAGTTTTAGGAGAGACCTCTCAGATTTTTTGCAGCTTTTTGAGTCTACTTTTTAGCTTTATTAATTGTGATTGGTGAAGAGAAAAACTTGGATTTTTGTTGGGTTGATTGAAGATCTACATTGGTTTGCACTTCTCTTCCACAAAAACTCTATTTTTATTGTTTATATCATAGTTGTGATGAATTCCATTGTCTATTTCTTTGCCAATTATTGTGCTATTGCTATGATTAGTGAGTAGTCTCCACGTCTTGGGGCGTGGGGATGAACCCTACAAGCCCAATTTCGTATTTGTGTTGAATTGGTAGAAATTGAGCTAGGATTGTTATTAGGGATTAGATTGGGATCGAATTACTACGGATAGCTAGGTATTCACACCAATTGGGATTTGCAAGAGATTGGATCCCAATTCGATGGGAAGCCCTAGAAATCCGAATTGGGTTGGAGTCGGATTTTCGAAGTATCGGTTTGCAAGAAATTGGACCGATGCTAGGATCTCCGGTTGCAATTCCGTGCCGATACCCGTTTGCAAGAGATTGGACGGGTAGGAACTATCCTAATCTAGATTGTGGACCGAGTTTGCAAGAGATTGGGCTCGGTGCGCAATTGGACGATGATGTTGATCCTAATGCTAGCTTCCCTAGGCTAGGGTTTGCAAGAGATTGGACCCAAACCCAGGATAGCTATAGACCGGCAACAGCGCGAGAGCGTGAGCCTGGTTCCACATTTAGTTGCAACTAGTTCATCCGAATTCTCATCCTAGCGATTTCGATACCGGCGAACCACAATTGTGAAATACGGTGAGTAGTGGGGATTCCCCATTCCCTAGGCGTTCTCTATTTGATTTGATATTTTGCACTTTTGCCTGACGATTGTGACAGGATCGCCCAAGGCAATTATCCCTCTGAATAGCCAGGTTGATTAGGAGCAAGCACGGTCATTCGTCCTCCCTGTGTTCGATACCCGCTCGCCGCTATACCGTGCGCTTGCGGTAAAACTACAACCGTCGCCTCGGGACGTGTACGCCGGGGCGCGATCAAGTTTTTGGCGCCGTTGCCGGGGAGGCGATTGCGTTTGATTCTTTCTCACCTAGCTATTTCTTTCTTTTATTTTCTTTTTATTTTATTTCTTTTACCATTATTATTTCCTTTGCTATTTTTTCCTAACCCTTCCACGGTATTAATCATTTCTTTGAAACTCTGTTTCCCCTGTGCATGAACACGAGATCTACGGCGGACCCAGAAGACTTATTATTTGATCCCGAGATCGAACGTACCGCGCGGAGACTTAGAGCGGAAAAGAGACAAGATCCGGAAGGGAGGTATATGACCAACCCGGAAACTCCTGAAGAATTGGCGGCAAGGATGGCAAGGATAATCTCGATTCGAGATAGGCTTCGGCCTAAGACTTCTTCTACCACCTCGTCCATTGCCATGCCGGGGTTGGCGGCCGACAAGAACTTCGAGCTAAAGACTGGATTGGTGGTGTTGATGCAACAAGACCCGTTTCATGGGAACGCACATGAGAACCCCCACTACCACATCCAACTATTCTTGTCAAAGTGCGCCACATTCCAGATGCCGGGGGTCTCCAACGACGCTATCAGACTGCGCCTCTTCCCCTTCACGCTTAAGGACAAGGCACTCTATTGGTTGAGGACGCAGGCTGACGGAGTCTTCACTACTTGGGACGAGTTGGCGAGCGCATTTATTGACAAATTCTATCCGCCATCCAAGACGGTGAAGATCCGGAGCGCTCTCATGTCCTTCAAGCAAGGACCACAGGAGACGCTCTATGAAGCTTGGGAGCGATTTAAGGATTTGCAACACCAATGCCCGCACCACAGTATAGAGGACTGGGAGCTAGTTCATAGCTTCTACAACGGTCTCCAACCGGGGACCAAACAAATTATTGATGCCGCGGCTAATGGTGCAATCTTGTCAAAGACTCCCGAGGAAGCTACGGCCCTAATTGAGGAGATGGCCTCAAATAACCAACAGTGGGGCGATGAGCGAGGACACTCCACATCCTCCTTAAAGCCAACTAGCATCTACGAGGCGAAGGCCGTAGCGGAGCTCACGAGCAAATTTGATTCTCTCCACAAGGTAGTGGAGAGATTGGAGAAATATATCACGGAGCCCCAAGGAAGCCCATCCACCTCCGCACCGACCAACCAAATGTGTGATTGGCAAGACCAATCTCAAGTCATGTACTCGGGAGGAGAGCAAGGAGAAGGATCCTTGGAGCAAATACAATATGTTGCGGGGAACCAAGGGTATTGGTCCAATCCGACCGCAAGAAATCATCCGGGATTCTCCTACGCCAACAATGAAGGAGCCTTGAACCCGCCACAACCACCGCCTCAACAAGCTCGACCACCACCACCCCAACAACAAAACTATCCACCGAGGGGGCCTCCGCAACAAAACTTTCCACCGAAGCAACAAGTCCCACCGTATAGGCCTCCCGGATACAACCAAGGGTGGAGGAATCAAAATCAAAACCCTCCACAAGCTCCTCAACGAACCGACTTCGAATCTAGAGTGGAGGCGTTCATGGTCGAGCAAAATAAGGTGAATGCTACTTTGAAGGCGGGGCAAGAATCTCTCAATACCGTAGTGGCTCAAATATCGGAGCAATTAGCGTTGCTCAACCGGAACACTCAAAGATTGCCGGCGCAACCGGAGCAAAACCCACGGGGCAACACGGGCCACATCAACGCCGTAGTTGCCGTCACTACTAGAGGCGGGAAGGACACCACCCCCGCCATGATTCCTATTGAGGAGGCCATGGAGGAAAGCTTGGAGCCGGTTGAGCCGGTAGTTGAGGTTGATAAGGAGAAGGAGCCACAAGACAAGGAGAAATCTAGGGCAGAGCGATTAATTGAGGAAAGGCGCTTCATGCCACCGGTCCCATTCCCCCAAAGACTAGCTAAAGCAAAAATGGAGAAAAGGCTAGCGAAATTCCTCGAGTATCTAAGGGGAGTTAGCCTCAATATTCCCTTCCTCGACGCCATCGTCGAGATCCCCACGTATGCTAAATTTTTGAAGGACTTGATTTCGGGGAGGAAAAGGAAGGAGAAGATAATGCTAGCCGAGGAGGGCTCTTGGTTCACCAAGAGAGAGAAGGAGCTGGCAAAATTTAAAGATCCGGGGAGTTTTCGGATTCCTTGCACTTTGGGTGGCGTGCCTCTTCAAAAGGCGTTGGTCGACCTTGGGGCTAGTGTGAGTCTCATGCACCTCTCCATGTTCTTAAAGCTTAACACCGGGACAAAGTTGAAGCCCACCGACATGCGCATTCAATTAGCCGATGGCCGGATAACAAGGCCGGTGGGGATCGCCGAGGACATCCCACTTCAAGTCCCGGGTGGAATATGCTTGCCATGTGACTTCGTCATCATGGACATTAAGGAGGAGGGAGACACCTCATTGATACTTGGACGCCCCTTCCTCGCCACCGCCGGAGTCATCGTCGACGTGCGCGAAGGAACACTTACTTTAAACATCGGCAACATCGAGGTGGAGCTCCACATTCCTAAGGCAATGAAACACATGCCTTACCACGAGGAGCTTGATTACATGGACCTCCTTGATGAGGTGATAGAGGAGGCGATTCCTCACTCAATTGGTGCCCTTTTTGATGAAGAATTTGAGGAAGGCCCGGATTTAGGCCAAGATGAAAAGATTGAAGACGATTCCCCCGACTTCTCCGCTGATGAAGATGAAGGCGACGCTGATGTCGCAAGGATTCGAGAGCTCTGCAAGCTCTCGAAATCAAAGTCTCCAAAGAAAGCTCCGCCGGTACGGAAATCGGCATCGCCGGCTAAGCCGTTGACCGGGGCAAATGCTAGCTTGGGGGAGCCTCCCCCCAACACTATTCGAGATAGGAGACCACCGCGGGAGAACGCTTCGCCGCCACGTCCGAATCCAAGCGCGCTCCCCGGAAAGTTTGACGGGTGCATCTCATATGCACCAAACATCCCGCATTGATTGAAAATTATAGGGGGTCGAGCTCACGACCTAAAACGAGCGCTTGTCGGGAGGCAACCCGACGGTTTTTGCTTTATTTTCCCTTTTTCTTTATTTTCGTTTTAGAAATTTTTAGTGTTTTGAGTCATCCGATCAAAAATTTTGTGATAACGGGTCCTATTTTTCTTGACAGGAGAGGAGATAGGTAGATCATCATGAGGAGGTTGAACGAGACGATGAGGAGCGCCCTAAGAAGGCGTTCGACGCTTAGGAGGAGCATGAAATCGACTGGAGGAAGAAAGACGGAGTTTAGAGCCTAAACGAAGACAAACAGCAGAATGCAAGGCTCACTCGGCCGAGTATACTAGTCACTCGGCCGAGTACAGAAGTTCGTCCGGCCGAGCCGCTCACGAACAAGGGAAGTCTGCTGTACCCAACTCTCTGTCTATTTTCCTCATTTCATTATAACTGCTACTCGGCCGAGTATATATATTCACTCGGCCGAGTGAAACGGACACCCTCCTTGGGCGAGTCATGCCGAGTAGCTTGAGTCACTCGGCCGAATGGACTTACTCCACTCGGCCGAGCCTGGCAAAGCCACTCGGCCGAAGCGATATCGGGGAGAAATTTTTATTTGCCTCGCTCGGCCGAGTGATCACGTCACTCGGCCGAGTCGTAACTTTTTAATATAAAGCCAAGGGGGGAGCGCAGTTTTCGAAAACGAAAAAAACCCGATCGCCCGCGCCCCCTCAGCTTCCCCTCGCCCGATCGCGCCTCGCCCGACACCCACTCGCCCGCGCGCGCCGCCGCTCGGCCTGCCACCGCCGGCCGACCGCCGCCGCCACCCGCCCGAGTCGCCGCCGGCAACCCCCGTCTCCGATCACCTCCGGTTCGCTTATTTTCACCATTTTCTTCTCTTTTTGCGTAGTTTTTGAGGATCCGTGTGTCAATCGAACCCCTAACCCGAATCAAGTCACATATCTATCTGTTATACCCCTATTGCTCCATACATTTTGATTATTACTCGCTGATATCGCTTTTCTATGCGCAGGTTGCTTTTTGGAGCTTAGGGGAGCTCAGGGGAGCTTCTACGGGCTGCTCAGGACTTCGTGGAGGCACGGACTTCGCACGCTTCCACTACTTAGCACTCGCGGCGTGTTTGGGTAAACTCTTTCCACTCTTTGTGCACACGCCGCACTTTTCACTTTTTCGGCGCGCGCTCGGGGCAGATATGCCGCCCCGGACACGGCCGCGGTCGAAGAGAGCTTCCGCCAAGCGGAAGCGGTCGGATGATGCCGGCCCCTCCCACGAGTTGGAGGACTCTCCTCCACCGTCCCCCACACACCCCGCACACCCCGCACAGCCTGCAGGCTCCGCACACCCCGCACAGCCTGCAGCGCACCCACAGCCCGCACAGCCTCTCCCCGCCGATCCACAGCCACCACCACCGGCTCCACTGGTCGGGCCGCTCGGGATTACGTTCCGAGACGACGCACACCGCGTCGTCTTCGAGCGTATCTCCCAGCGCTCGATCGTACCCTCCAGGTTCGCACACCTCGCTGACCTAGGACGCCTGGGGGTACTTGAGGGGATGCTCACGTTGTACGACAACGTGGGCTGGCGAGATTTTTTCCAGGTGTCGGCGGATACTTTTACCCGTCCGACACTTGAGGTTTTGAGTTCGATCGCCCGGACCGATGAGGGATGCTCATTCCGGTTCATGGATCGAGAGTGCCAGGTCACTCTCGACATGATGAGAGCATTTTTCTCTTGGCCCGCAGTCCCCGGAGCCGATCGCGGTTATGGCCCCACACATATCCCTCCACCCTCTTTCGACGCCGGTGCCTTCTGGGCACGTATCACGGGTCTCCACGCCGCCTTTGACCCTAGTAGGGCCAAGGCCTCGGCCATCGTACATCCCTGCCTACGCATTGCCCAGCGCCTCATGGCGACTACCTTTTTGGCCAGATATGAGCCGGGCACGATGTCTACGCCAGAGCTTTACATGCTCTATGCGATGACACGTCCCAGAGCTCTATCTAGGGATGGAGATGAGCTTGTCCCCGCCGTCGTGATCGATATCGCGGCATGGTACTTAGACCGCATCATTGTATCGGTGGGCGCTCGCTCACCGATATGCTGCGGCGGCCTGATTACCCTGCTGGCTCTTATGACCGGCGAGGATTTCCCCGACGACCTGCGACGCGTTCCGGGCCCCACTTCCTTGTCGATAGACGTTATGGCCCGGATGAAGATGCTGCGTCCGCACGGTGAGCGTCACTGGGTCTGGTTGCACGGCCCCTATGGGGCCGATTACATGATTCTCCCGAGCCCTGCTCGGACCCAGATTGCACCAGCCCACGTTGACTGGCTCCCAGATATGGATGTCCTCATCCCCGCCGCCTACGTGCTCGAGGCCGAGGAGGCCGAGCAGGGCCCCGCCGCCCACGCTGCCCAGGCTGCTCCCGCAGACCCTGCTGCGCACCCTGCCGAGCCTGCTGCCCACCCCGTCGACCCTGTGGCCTCTCAGCCTGTTCCTGACGTTTCCACTGCTCTTGACACTTCTGTCCCTACCTCTGCCTGTGTCGAGAGTACTTTTGCTGAGCCCACTTCCACCACTGTCACCACTTCCGAGGCTGTCCCCACCACTCCGCTGCCACCTCCGGCCCTCTGTCCGTGGAGCCTCTTTGCTCCGCTCTCCCCCAGCGCCCGCAGACCTTTGTTGAGAGTGGAGAGCCCTCGTTCGTTTCGGTCGTGGAGACCATGGTTAGCATGATCTCCGCTGGGGCTACACCTTTTGGTCCACACACTTCCGCCCCAGCGGGAGATTCCTCTGTCTCCACAGCTGCCGTATTCTCCGAGAGCGTCGTGGCGTCTGTCCACACTTCTGTGCCACCGACCTCACTAGCCGCCTCGCAGCCGCTTTTGTACTCTTCTTCCGCTGCCGCTGCCTCCACTTCTCACCGCCCGCCCCGGCCTCACACTGAGGCCCGGCCCACATTTCCTGGCACGGCACCTTTTGTCCCATTCCCTGCTGAGCCCGTTACATACTCCACACGCGTACGCCAGCCTCGCCCTGCGCAGCCTAGACCGGTGCGTCCCTCTGCACCACCCCCGCCCGACACTGTACTGCAGAGCATACGTGCTCTTGAGGTGGCGGTGAGTGGTCTTAGAGGAGACCTTCGGACCCTGTCCTCCACCGTCTCTACGATGGCTGGACGCTTTGACCTGATCCCTCAGATCCACTACTGCCTGACACAGATCTTAGAGCGTCTCCCGCGCGTACCCCCACCCACCCAGCAGGTTCCCACACACACTCCCACACACACTCGACCTGCTTCCACTCCCACGCCCACCCCAGCTCAGCAGCCTACACCACCACCACCACCCCCTCCGCCTCAGGACGGAGACGGCGCGGCACCGCCTTCTTAGGCACTCTTGATGCCTTTATCCATTCCTGCCATTGTGCTGCCCGTCTCTGCTGGGTCCTGATGCACTTTTGTCCACCCCCCCCTCCCCCTCACTATTTTTAGGATTATATTTTTGATCATATCTTTATGCGCATATCATATCATATCTACTTGGGATTCTCATTTTGATCACATCTATATATATCTTTTTGGGAGAGAGGGAGCGTTTTTGGTACTATATTTATTTTCATATCACTCCTGTCCGTGCATGCATCATGTCCGCATCATATTTTTTTTCATTTCTTTCTTTTTATTTTCATTTTCCATGCATGCATCCTCACTAGCCCCTCACACTTCTTGTCTCTCGGTGTGCCACACCTTGCACATTGAGGACACTGTGCCGTTTAGCTTGGGGGAGTGAGCTCTCACGTTCTTTTTCGATTTGCCACCTTTATTTTCAGTTTTTCACACCGCTTTCCACTTTTGCACTCATTTTTCGTTATTTTCCTTTTGTTTTGCCATGCATCACGTTTTCCTTACTTTCCTGTGTGCCGCATTGCATAGTTCTATTTTCCTTTTATCTTTACTTCTTCCTTTTTTTTCTTTCATCTCATGCTAGAGATGAATTTTCTGTGATGATGTCTACGTGGAGTTAGCTTATTCTATATGCATGCTATATTTGTCGTGTCTTAGATTTCATTTCTGATATCATATGCTATGACTCGCTTGCATTTAGGAATAGGAGCCCACACTTTTTCCTCATGAAAATGGATGAAATTTTATTATTAGCTGAGCCTGAATATTCATATGTATGCTATCACAGAAAACACACCAAGATTCACGCATTGAATGCCTATATCTGGAGTACTGACTTCTTTTCCTTTATCACTTCTATATGCATGAATTGTACACTTCACTTCCGGATGATTGAATGATGGTTAGCTATGATATATCTGGATTAGTTAGCTTTTTTGTGATCGAAACTGAGTAGATTAGATTACCCTGCTGAAGTTGTCGTGCATGTCTTATAGAGTGAGCCGAGAGTTATATTTATTTCTTTCTCCACAAATCTTGAACATCATTTCTCTACTTTTAAAATCATTGGTGAATCTCCCCTTAGTGATTCTATTTTATGGCATTTCCCCCGCTATTAATTCCTAGCTCCAAACCTCTTATTCCGAAAAAAAAAAAATAATATAATAAAAGAGAGAAGAACATTCTCGTATATCATTATCTCTCTTTGAGTTGGGATCATTGTATATATGAAAAAAAAAGAGAAAAGAGAGAAAAGAGGAAAAATCCTCAATAAAAGATCTCATCTCGCTCATTTTCTTTCTTCTTTCTCTTCTTTGCCTTTGGAGCTATATAAAAATGGGGATGTAAATATTTTTGTGCCACCACGCTTATAGATAAGCTTGGGGGAGGAGATCCATTGATGTGAGAGAGAGCGACTACTTGACATTGCACGACAACCTAGGCTAAGTAATATTCTATACTCGGTAAGATTGTTTCTAGCTTTACGAAATCCAGAAATCTAAGCCTAGCATTCATTTCATGAAACCCATACTTTTCTATTCTCTCTATTCTATGATGTGATACTCTTATACTCCAGATAGAAAGCGTTCAATTGAAAAGTGTGTGATCTGAGACTTGTATACCGCTTTAGATGATTCAGGCGATGTTAATTTTAAAATCATTCCGTTTTTCATGATTATACCATTGTTCGTGGGTTTTCTATTTTCTACTTGCACTATTCTACTATGATATCAAAATGAGATTCTTTGACATGTATTTCTCACTCGGTGCATGCTATAAGAGTAGGTGAAACCCACGTCCTGAGAAAATGATCTAGCATCCTACCTCTTCTTTCTTTCTTTCTTTCTTTATTTTCGTTTGGTTTTCATTCTTCTTCGTTTTTCATTTTTTTTCGTTTGTCGCCGTTTTCGTTTTCCGAATCCACCGGGTTCGCTTTTTACTTATCTTCCTCGAGGACGAGTAAGAGGCAAGCTTGGGGGATTTTGATCACTCCTTATTTTACACCCTTTTCCCGCATGTTTGCATGCCATTTTGATCGCCCAAATCATGTTTTTCACGATATATCGACGATATTGCGATGCTTTTCACGATTTGTTGTTTTTGTCGCATTTCAGGTGATTTGGCGCGATTAGGAGTGATCTCAAGATGCGAGTAATCTAGACGGCCACCGACGACCTCCCCGAGGGGTATTTTGCTGTTGGAGAGGAGCGGAAGAAGAATGGACGTCGCCGGAGCGACGAGGAGGCCAAAACGACCAGTTTGAGCATTTTTTGTGTCCCACTCGGCCGAGTGGAGGAGCCACTCGGCCGACCAGCGAGACACTGCTCGGCCGACCCGTTCAGACACGACTTCCATGTGTACTCGGCCGAGCGACGGAGACCACATCGGCCGAGTGACGATACCATGTCCGCCCGAGTGGCGCCCAGACGAAGGCCCTCAAAAAGACCGAAGTTACTGTTTTTCGGCCATCTGATCTTCAGAAGACCCACTCGGCCGAGTGACGTCCGCCCGACAACTCACTCGGCCGAGCCGCCCCCGAACTGAAGACCCCTGAAGCCCACGACTTACTGGAAATTGACAGGGTTTTCACTCGGCCGAGCGACTTTTGTCACTCGGCCGAGTGCGATGCGCTGCCTGTAGCGAAATTTGCGGAAAACAGGCTGTGCAGGGGCGTTTTGGTCAGGATTTTTAGACGATTTTTGGGGCTATTTAAGCTCTGTTTTTACCCTAGTTTTAGGAGAGACCTCTTAGATTTTTTGCAGCTTTTTGAGTCTACTTTTTAGCTTTATTAATTGTGATTGGTGAAGAGAAAAACTTGGATTTTTGTTGGGTTGATTGAAGATCTACATTGGTTTGCACTTCTCTTCCACAAAAACTCTATTTTTATTGTTTATATCATAGTTGTGATGAATTCCATTGTCTATTTCTTTGCCAATTATTGTGCTATTGCTATGATTAGTGAGTAGTCTCCACGTCTTGGGGCGTGGGGATGAACCCTACAAGCCCAATTTCGTATTTGTGTTGAATTGGTAGAAATTGAGCTAGGATTGTTATTAGGGATTAGATTGGGATCGAATTACTACGGATAGCTAGGTATTCACACCAATTGGGATTTGCAAGAGATTGGATCCCAATTCGATGGGAAGCCCTAGAAATCCGAATTGGGTTGGAGTCGGATTTTCGAAGTATCGGTTTGCAAGAAATTGGACCGATGCTAGGATCTCCGGTTGCAATTCCGTGCCGATACCCGTTTGCAAGAGATTGGACGGGTAGGAACTATCCTAATCTAGATTGTGGACCGAGTTTGCAAGAGATTGGGCTCGGTGCGCAATTGGACGATGATGTTGATCCTAATGCTAGCTTCCCTAGGCTAGGGTTTGCAAGAGATTGGACCCAAACCCAGGATAGCTATAGACCGGCAACAGCGCGAGAGCGTGAGCCTGGTTCCACATTTAGTTGCAACTAGTTCATCCGAATTCTCATCCTAGCGATTTCGATACCGGCGAACCACAATTGTGAAATACGGTGAGTAGTGGGGATTCCCCATTCCCTAGGCGTTCTCTATTTGATTTGATATTTTGCACTTTTGCCTGACGATTGTGACAGGATCGCCCAAGGCAATTATCCCTCTGAATAGCCAGGTTGATTAGGAGCAAGCACGGTCATTCGTCCTCCCTGTGTTCGATACCCGCTCGCCGCTATACCGTGCGCTTGCGGTAAAACTACAACCGTCGCCTCGGGACGTGTACGCCGGGGCGCGACCACCTGTACGTCAGGTAAAGTCTACAAGAAGGGTTAGACTTTACTGCACGTGCACCGAACTTTAAACAATAGTTTACTGGTTGATTAGCATGCTGAGGTTATAACTGAGTAACGAAAAGTAGCGTAGCAGGAAGAGTAAAATGTAGCAAGCAGTAGACGTAGCGTGTGCTACCGACTACGGGACTAACCTACAGGTGTCAAGACAAGACGGGACGTGACAGGACAGAACTGGAAAAGACAAGTGAAACACGAAAGGGTTCACGCCTTACGGTTCGAGGGCGGCCAGACCCTCTCCCCGTGCGCACGCTCAACCCTACCCCAACCCAGGAACTCAGGACAAGAATTACATGGATCATTTCCGCTAGGGAAACATCCGAAACGCCCGTAGGCTTTTTGTGTAACAGGGATCACTTCCGCGGAGGAAAGCATCCGAAACGCCCGAAGGCTTTTTGGTAACAGGGATCACTTCCGCGGAGGGAAGCATCTGAAACGCCCGAAGGCTTTTTGTGTAACAGGGATCACTTCCGCAAGGAAAGCATCCGAAACGCCCGAAGGCTTTTTGTGTAACAGGGATCACTTCCGCAAGGAAAGCATCCGAAACGCCCGAAGGCTTTTTGGTAACAGGGATCACTTCCGCGGAGGGAAGCATCCGAAACGCCCGAAGGCTTTTTGTGTAACAGGACACGACATGACAAGTGTAGGGAAAATTATTCTAGGGTGTCCACACGCACTCACACACAAAATAGTCCTATGTTGTCAACAGTTTATTGTTGTCAGGCTCAGACTTCGTCGCCAAGTCTGAGCCGTCACGGGTCGTCCCGGACGCTATCATTTCACGTCTGGTTCTCATCACACAAAATCTAACAGTTCTACAAACTAGAACTAAGGCACGGTCAAAACGCAAGTGGGTACACTTGCCTGCGGTGGCGAGTGTGTCGTCCGTCCAGGGCGTCACGTCCAGTCGTCGCGTCCGCGGTAGTCCGTCTGAAAAGGGATCACGGCGACGGTGTCAGGTCGCGTTTTCCAATAATCCTATTTAGGTTCATTTCTAGGTTGTCGGGACTACCCTAATTGTCAAAGTCACAATTTTTGATGTTCAGCCCTATTCGACGATTCTATCCTATGTGCACAGTCAAAAAGTTCATTCGTCGATATTCTAGATTTGCACAACATTTTAAAAGAGCGAAAAGTAAATTTAATTCCAATTTGTCGATTTTTAGTTTAGGGTTCGATTCGCTACGGTGGGGGTTTCTTCGAGTTAGGGGAAACCAACCTGAATGAGGAACGCGCATTTAATCTGGCGTCGGGTCTGAAAATGGTGACGGTGCTCGTGTCCCCGACTGCGGGTAGCGCAGTGGAGATCGTCTCGGGATCGCCTCAGGAGTGTAACGGCTGCGGGTAGCGCAGCGGAGATGTCATGGCTACGGAACGTCGTCAGAACCGCCTTGGTCACGAGCAGTGCAAAGAAGCGGCAACAGAATCGCCTCGGTTGCGTGTAGCGTGACGAGACGGCATGTGAACGGTAGCGGTAACGGCCACGATGCCTGGAGAGTGTTCAGACATTCAAACAATGTTTGCCAAATTTGCAACCGAATAGCTGCTACAAAAATGGGCACTGGCATCCTATAGTAACCTATGAGTTTACTATCATCCATCATAGCTTACTATATCCCCATGTATCACACTGTTGACCAAAGAAGTATGCTACAACACTCACGTTACTGTTGCTGTGTAGGGGTGAGGCCACGGATTGGCCGTGAGTGCAGCGGGTTGGGCATCGCCGGTGGGCTTGGTGATCAACAGGAAACAGGGAAGAATTGAAGGCCTTGCGGTGGGCGGCAGCATCGCGCGGTGGCCGGGGGAGGGCAGCGGCTGTCGGGGGAGCGCGGAGCTGCGGATCGTGGCGGCGCCTCGATCAGAGCCGGTGAGATCGGGAGGCGCCGAGAGGCGGATGGCGGCCGCGGCGGGAGTTGATGTGGGGCTGTGAGTGCGGCCGGCGGGAGTGCAGCACACGGCGGCGCTCAGGGATTTGCGGCGGAGAGAGAGGAGATGCGGGCGGCTATCACGGCGACGCCGTGCGGGGAAGCGAGGGCGAGGGCGAGGGGGCCGGTGTCGCTCGGGGCTCGGGGAAAGGCCGGTGGCGAGATCTCACGAGGGGGCGACGTCGCGGGCTGCGACGGCGTGAATCGCGGCGGGGATCGGGGATGCCGGTGTGCCGTCGAGCGGAGGAGGCCTCTCGCGGGGGAAAGCGCGACGGCGAGTCCCCGCAGTGGGAGAGGGAGATCGGAGAGGGGAGCTCGCGGGCTGCGGCGGCGCCTCGCCGTGAGTGCGAGGGAGGAGAGATGAGAGGGAGAGCGGGGATCTGAGAGGAGAGGGGGAAGATGGCCGGCGTCGGGCGGTCGCCGCCGTGGAAGAGAGAGGGGGAGATCGGATGGGAGAGGGGAAAATTTGGGGGTCGGCGGCGGCGGATCGCCGTGCCGCCGTGGGAGAGAGAGAGGGGGAGATCGGGATGGGAGAGGGAATTTTGGGGCGGCGGCTGCTGCGTGAGTGAGGGTTTGGATTTTTAGGGTTAGGGTTGATTTTAGGGTTAGGGTTATAATAGGGTTTTATTTGATAAAGAGCCCTAAGTTAAAATCTTAAGTGGGCAAAGGGGAGAGTTGAAGGGGGGTGCAGATTGGGGTAAGCCTAGGGATAAATAGAGGGTCAGATTTGGAAAAAGATTTAAACGTTTTTAAAAAGAAGATTTGGCCAGATTTTGCTTAACAGATTTGAATTTTGAAAAGATCAACGCAAATCAACGGTCCAGGCTTCTCGGAGTGATAACTCTCAATCCGGACGTCAGAAAAATAATCCGAAAATACCGGGGCGATCGTGGAGACGAGACGCACAAATCTACAGAGCCCGATCGTGCGTAACGCCTACCAAAATTTATGTAAAATTGGGAATGGCATTTTGAGTCAAATGACTAAAACGCCCCTATCATTCAAAGTCGTTTCGCGAGAAAACGAGCCGTGGAGGACGTTCCCAAAAATTACTATAAAATTCAACACCCCAAAACGATCGCAACGGCATATCGCATCGCATATGTCAGAGCTCGGAAATAGCCAAATAAAATATGTGCACGATAAAACACGTGCGCGCAGAAAAATTACAAACGGTCGGAAAGCGGCCGTTACACACTCATTGAGCTAGAGTGAGTGGTCCTATACAGTGGTACAGATTCACCTACGGGAAGATCGTCACTCACCAGGACAGAGTGAGTGGCCCTGCACACTGTGGGGATAGAGGCACTCACCGAGTTAAAGTGAGTGGTCCTATACAGTCTTGTCTTGAGTACTTGGGGGTGGGGTAGGGTTGAGCGGCCACCAGGTTAGAGAGTTTGGCCACATTCTAAACTGAAGGCGTGAACCCTCTTGGTGTCGAGTCACTTGGTATCACACGGTCTTGTCCAGTCTTGTCCAGTCTTGTCTTGGTAGCTTACGCTACGACTTTGCCTACCACGTTTACTTTCTGCACCGTCTTTTACTTTTCCTTACATATACATGTCATGCTGTTGCATCATCTCTTTTAAATCAACATTTAAATGTCATCTTGAAATTCCTTTACACTTGCAGTAGAGTCTACTCACCTTTCTTTGTAGACTTTACCTGACGTACAACTCCTTTTCTCTTGGGTGTTGTACGTCAGGTACCGAGACAGAGTACACAGATGAGCCGGCCTTACTTGAGAACTTGGAGCCGGAGGACGTTGCCCAGAGTACATGCCAGACGAGGACCAGACATGTGGGTTCCTCACCGTTGCCGTTTTCCATAGGTTTACTACTTTTTAGTTTGGGTGCATAGCATCGCTTTACTTTTTACCAAGGTTGGGTGTGTCGCACCATTAGTTTCCTTTTTCGTAGTTGTTGCCATGCTGGGCTTCTTTATTAGACTTGTTATAATGCTAGATATTATCTCTTTCATAAATGAATGCAATTTCCTTTCGAGTACTTTTCTTATTGTTATGAACATTGATAATGCAAGACCATGTAATTTAATGGTATCTCTACAGACGCTTATTGGGTCCGAGTGTCACAGCTCCAGCCCATGCAGACCTTCGTCTCGTCCTCATACCCATTTTGGAAAGCGGGGCGTGACAAGTTTTAGTGGTGGCCTATGCAGGTCATGCGAAAAGTTCAGAACAATAAAAGTACTCGCATTCATTTAAATATCCAGTTTAACATGTGCAAGTTTAATAATCCCTGGTTAGATTAGTGACCCTAGTGTGACCTTAGTTATGATCTCTTTATCTTAGGCACCATTCTAGTGTCATCCTACCCGGCATTAACCTTGTTCGACTCCGGTGCATCTATGTGCATCATAACCCAGAGATTCGTAACAGAACACTCCATTCCCACCCATGCACTTCCTAAGTGTTGGGACATCACCACAGGAAACAAAGTGGTGATGGTTAATTTGGGATGCCGCTCGATTCCGTTGGTGATCAGTGGACACGAGCTTTATGCCGACTTCATTATACATGATCTGCCACATTCTTGGCATCGATTGGTTGGAAGATTTCCATGCCTCAATCGATTGCCGCAACAAGAAAGTGGTGTTCAGGATTCCAGGCCACCCGGAGTTCGAGTTTCACAGCAGAGAGCGATCGATTGGGCCCGTTAGATTCTGGGCCAAGTCGGAGGAGTCAATCGTTGTCGCCATGCAGATGGAGATCAGTAGGCCAGCAATCGTCAGAGACTTCGACGACGTCTTCTCGGATGATATTTCAGTTTTTCCACCCAACAGAGATTTGGAGTTCAGCATAGATCTTATGCCGGAAGCGCAACCTATTTCGAAGGCACCGTATCGGATGACTCTTGTAGAGCTTGAGGAGTTGCGGAAGCAGTTGGACGAATTTTTGCAGAAGGGTTTCATACATCCTAGTGTGCCACCTTGGGGTACACCGTGGTGAAGAAGAAGGATGGATTTCGCAAGATGTGTGTGGACTACAGAGGGCTGAATGCAGGGACTGTGAAGAACAAGTATCCACTGCCTTGGATTGATGATATTTTTGACCAGCTTGGAGGTTTGAGGGTTTTCTCGAAACTGGATATGAGGAGCGGGTACCATCAGCTGAAGGTGGAGAAGGACGATATTCCAAAGACGACCTTCAGGACAAGTGCGAACACTATGAGTTCGTAGTCATACCGTTTGGTGTGATCAATGCACCAGCAGTGTTTATGAACATGGTGAATTTGATTTTCTATGACTTCCTGGATAAGTTCGTCGTCATCTTCATCAACGACATTCTTATTTACTGGAAGTCTGAAGAGGAGCACAGTCGTCATCTGAGGACAGTGTTGGAGATACTGAGACGTCATAAGATGTATGCCAAGTTTAGTAAGTGCGAGTTCTGGTTAGACAGAGTCGTATTCTTGGGACACGTGGTGTCTATAGATGGCATATCTGTATATCCAGAGAAGGTCAGAGCAGTCAGCGAGTGGCTGACCACGCAGTCAGTATCGGATATCATGAGCTTTCTTGGTTTAGCTGGCTACTACCGTCGGTTCATTAAGGATTTTTCGAGGATTACGGAGCCGATGAAGAAGTTGACAAGGAAGGATATGGAGTTCGTCTGGTCAGAGGATTGTGAGAAGGCCTTTAGTATTTTGAAGGAGAAGTTGACCACAGCACCAGTATTGGCTGTACTGGATCGGAGCGGAGGCTTCGAGATTTATTACGATGCATCTGGCAATGGACTTGGATGCGTCCTGCATCAGCAAGGACACGTGGTCGTGTACGCTTCTCGGCAGTTGAGGAATCATGAGAAGAACTACCCGACGCACGATCTGGAGTTAGCAGCGGTGATATTTGCATTGAAGATTTGCAGACACTTCCTACTGAGTGAGAGCATGAAAATCTTCATCGATCGCAAAAGCTTGAAGTACATATTTACACAGAAGGAGCTCAACATGCATCAGATACGATGGTTGGAGCTGATGGCAGACTATGAGATAGATCTGCAGTATCACCCGGGAAAGGTGAATGTAGTTTTGGATGCTTTGAGCGGACTCCCCGCAGTGATGATGCATACTACCGACTGGAGAGTATAGCAGGAGTTGAGAGGGATGGACATTGAGTTGTCCTACCAGGAGTGATCGTTTCACTGATGAATTTGCAGATTCAGTCTACGATAGTGGATCGTATCAAGGCAGCACATGCAGGAGATCCGAAGCTGCAGAGGATCAGGCGACAGGTGGAAGCTGGACTTCGGACGGAGTTTATTATTCATGAGGATGGTTTGTTGAGGTACGACAGTAGACTCTGCGTGTCTGTAGGTGACATTAGAGAGGAGCTGTTGAGCGAGGCTCATAGCTTGCCTTATTCCATACATCCTGGAGGCACGAAGATGTATAAGGACCTTCGTCTGAATTATTGGTGGATTGGCATGAAGAGGAGTGTGGAACAGAGCATTGCCAAGTGTTTGGTATGCTAGCAGGAGAAAGAAGAGCACCATTGGACATCAGGATTGCTACAACCGCTTCCTATTTCGGAGTGGAAGTGGCAGCACATCAAGATAGATTTCGTGACAGGCCTACCTCGGAGCCCGAAGCAGAACGATGCATTCTGGGTAATCGTTGATCGATTGACCAAGTCTGCGCATTTCATACCTTTCCGAGTGGGACAGTCTATGGAAGTCTTGGCAAGGAAGTATCTAGAGGTAAATTTCATTTTACTTCTCTATTTATGGTTCCTCCTTGAGTTTAGTTAGTGATGTAGATCGTGTACGTTCAGGAGATTGTGCGCTTACATGGAGTTCCGATGAGCATCATATCTGACAGAGACTCGAGATTTACATCTCAGTTCTGAAAGAGTCTGCATGAGAATCTTGTTACGAGCCTGAGTTTCAGCACGGCGTACTACCCACAGACCGATGGGCAGTCACAGAGGACGATTCAGATGGAGGATATGCTGAGAGCTTGTACGCTCGATCTAAAGGGTTTGTGGGAAGATTATCTCCATCTAGTAGAATTCTCATACAACAACAGCTACCAAGCGAGCATTGGCATGGCACCGTTTGCTACCCTATACGGAAGGAAATGTTGATCTCCACTGAGCTAGGATTACATTGGAGACTGAGAGCTGTTGGGTCCGGAGATGATTGTAGAAGCTGTGGATGTCGTGAGAGACATCAGGGATAAGCTTCGGATTGCGCAGGATCGTTAAAAGCATTAGTCAGACACCAAGAGACGACCTTTGGAGTTTCGACCAGGAGATCATGTCTTCCTGAAGATTTCTTCGAACCACAGAGTCATTCGTTTAGGGAAGAAGGGAAAGCTGAGTCCGTGGTATATTGGACTGTTTGATGTGCAGAAGCGTGTGGGAGCTATGGCTTATCGCCTCGCTCTGCCACCATCTTTAGAGGGAGTTCACGATGTTTTCCACGTATCTCAGTTATGTCGATACGTCAGTGACCTATCACACACTGTGGATTTTTTGGAGATCACGGTTCGACCGGACCTGACTTATGAGCAGCATCACAGATTTTGGACCGTCGACAGAAACAGTTGAGGAACAAGGTAGTCGACATGGTGAAAGGGATGTGGCGTCACGGATCACCTGGAGAGTCCACTTGGGAGCGCAAAGATGAGATGAGAGAGCGCAGTGCTACCCGCATTTATTTCCTAAGTAGTAGTTGATGTAGATTCCGAGGGCGGAATCATTTCTTAAGGTGGGTAGGATGTAACGGTCGTTTTTCGATCGTGTATATTTCAGCGTGTACTTTTTCGTACGCGTATTTTATTTGACCTCCTCTTGTATCCGGAACGTGCGAAGTGATATATCGTTCTGACTCTTAGAGAAAGTAGTTATTTGTGGGATTTTTAGTGAACGTCATTTCATGGGTCAGCTTTGATTGGAGGGGTGTCGTAACTTTAGACTTCGACGTTTGACCTTTTTTTAGTTTCATTTTCCGTGTACATAGCAAGTGACCGATTATTGTACCCTCGAGCCTCTCGTCGTCACGGTCGTCCCGATATTTTTCTCGTAATTTTCGGACACCGTTTGCCCGACCTATCACTTTAATTACTTTTAAACACAATTAGCCCTAATCTAATTTGAATTTAAAAACTTAACCTAAATCTAATAGGATTCATACGTATCACAAGAGCTATTCTTCTAGCTATCCTCAACCTAAATCTATGATTCGGGGTGAAAAGTGTATATTTATACCCCCTAACTACCCCCATTTTGTGCTAAGAATTATACATAATGTTGCTCTTTTTGGGTATATTTTCACTTCATGTCACTTTTAGGGCTTATTCTCATTCTTTGCGCAAAATACGGTTTTTATCGTCCTTATTGACTTCCTGATATTTTTCATATGCTCCTGGTATTATTGGGATAATATTGACAAATTTTGAGAATTATTTGAGCAATAGGTTATTTTATATGATTTTTTGAAGTCAATATTGTGTTATATAAGTCATTATATTCATTTTCACATCAAATGGACTAATTTTTCCTTTTCATATTTTTCAGGTACTCCTGGAGGTCTTGGGGATTTTTCAGATTTTTCTGGGAATTTTCTGAGACTTCTGGGTATTTTTGGTGGATTTTTGGAGAAGAATTGGGGATTTTTGGAGCTAGAAAGGAATTTCTGGGATTTTTCTATAAAGAAAATAAAAAAACACAATTAGGCCCGCAGGCCAACGGCCCGATTAGCAAGCGGGCCTCTTCTATTTAAAAAAATAATTTTTTTAAAAATTATGTTGGCCCACGGCCCGCCCCCTCAGCAGGCGCGTTGAGCGCCCACGGGTCGGGCGCTGGGGCGCCCGACCCGCAAGGCTGGGGGATGGTTTATTTTGCTTGGTTTTTTGCGTTTTCGGGCGTTTTTTTCGACCCGATAAGCCCCAAAACAGACCCGTTTGAGCTGTAGTCGAGTTTTATTGCGAATTTTGGGGATTTTGAGCCTTAGTTCTTATTTTTTTGGGCTGAAAGCTTGGGGGAGGAGGCCATGGATGAATGGGAAAGCTTGGAGGAGGAGCAAGAAGGTGGAAGCAAGGGTTAACTTGGGGAGAACTTGGGTGATACCTTTCTTTCCATCTTGTAATTTTGATATCTCTCATTTGTATTGAACTAGAGATTGTTATTTGTATGAAAATTTCATAACTTTTTCATGATGATTGAGTAGTGTTGAATGCTTGGGTTGTGATTCATGATGATTGGTTGTTAATTGTAGTTCTAATTATCTCTGGCCCATTATCATGTTAATGTTGGATGTTTCATTATAGTTAATTTTATTGGTTAAGACCCAAGTGGGCACACTTTGAGAAAAGTCCATGAACCTATTTTGATTAGTGCCATGATGATGCATCCATCCCTATTGCCAATTATTGTATGCTTGAATGTTAAATTCTCTGATTGGGCTTTCTTAACCGGATGACCGATTGAGTTATATCCAGGTAATTAGAGCTTGATTAGCGCCGATCTTAGTGAACCCACAACCCATCCTCCTCGCCTTGCTATCCTAAATCCTCATTTGGTTCTGTAACTCTACCCACTTAGGATACAATTGTAATTCAACACACCGTTTTCCCACACTCATCCACCGTTAGCGAGGTGGTTGTAGAACACTATTTCCTTCCTTTATCGATCAATTTTGTGAATATAGAACGACTTGTCCCTGTGATCCGACCCGGGTACTCATCGGTTATTTTTATTGCATTGACACTCCTACGCTTGGGAGTGGAAGGCGTGCACTTGCGCGTCCTTCCATGTCAACCAATTGGCGACATTGCCGGGGACCACGGTTTCTATTAGTAGCAATTTTTGATTGATTTTGAAATTTTTAGTGTGATACTTCTATCTCTTAGTGTTGTGTCTTTCCGTTTATTTATTTTCCACTTATTGAGTCGTTTGGTTGTTTATTTTCATTTTTTGTGAAATTTTTTTTAACAACAACATGGCATCTTCTTCAGATTTTTTGGACATTGATTTGGAGGATATCCCACTCCCACCATACTTTCATGGCTCGGAGTGGGAGAACCCTCATTTACATATTAAAAAATTTGAAGAATGTATGTATTCATGTCTTGGTGGGAACATTAACGATGATTGCATATACTTCAGATGTTTTCCCTCTACTTTGCACGATGATGCTAGATTGTGATTTGATTCATTGTCTCTTGACTCATATTTACTTGGTTATCATTTCAGGCTGAATTTCTCCGAGTGTTTTTGCCTATCTTTTTGGAGCAGGTATATGGGCGGCAGGCCATAGAGCAGTACATAGCGAGCTTTATCCAAGCTGAATGGGAGGCCTACCATCAGGCTTGACAGAGGTTCACTGATTTGGTGCTTGCGTGCCCACATGACCAGAGCTTTTGATCGCGCCCCGGATACACACCCGGAGAACGATTTGGGTTTTACCGCAAGCGCACGGCAGAGTGGCGAGTGGGTATCGAACACGAGGAGGTGGTGTTGGCTCCAACCTATCCTAGGTTGGTTTGACTACGAAGGTATTATTGGTTGAGATGGTTATGGTATAATGTAATGGCAATGGTGATGGATGTCGGTGTCGGAGATAGAGAAATCGGTTCGAATATCGATTCAAATACAATATAATAAAAGAGGGAATTTGCCTTGCGGCGATCCTGTCACAATCGTCGGGCAAAGTATGTGGATTTTAAGATAATAAAAGTGTCTAGGGCTAGGGAATTCCCACTACGGATCGTCATACATCATCGTAAATAGTGAATCTCAATATTACTAGACTTGTGTTGAGGTGAATTAGTCGCAACTTAATGTAGAACCAAGCTCACGCTCTCGCGCTATTGCCGGTCTATAGCAAACCTAGGTTAGGGCCTAATCTCTTGCAAACCCTAACCTAAACCACTAGCATGAGGATCGACATCATCGTTCAATCGCCCCTCGAGCCCACTCTCGTGCAAACTCGAGTTACGATCTAGGTTGTGATAGTTCGTATTCGTCCAATCTCTTGCAAACGAATATGGGTATAGATTTACAATTAAAAACCCTAGCTTTGGTCCAATCTCTTGCAAACCAAATCTAGAGAAACCTAATTGTAAACCTAAATCGAATATCTAGGCCTTCCCATCGATTAGAATCCAATCTCTTGCAAATCCCAAATCGATGGAAATCCCTAGCTATCCGTAGTAAATCAATCACAACCTAACCTCCTAGCAATTCTAGCAATTTAGAAATTCATTCATCACAAATATGAAATTAGATCCATAGGGTTCATCCCCAAACCCTAGAACAACAAATCTACTTTAGCATAGCAATAAGGATATGAGAATCAATAGAAATCATTGCTTGCATACAAAAAGATAGAAAAACAAAGATTCAAATAAAAAGAAGAAAATACTTAGCTTGATGAAGATCTTCAATCCAAAATACAAACTTTTAGATCCAAGAGGGGGCCTAGGGCATGGCCTAACCTCTAAAATAATCCTAAGAAAAACATATATGGGGGCTAAGAAAACATGGGGGGGATCCCCCTCTAATGGTGGCTACAAAACCCTTAAATACTCCCCCAAAACCCTAGCAAGAAACCCTAGAAAACCTCTCAAATTCGTGCCCAAAAACAGCCCAAACCGCAACTTAAAATCTGGGCCCAGGCCGCACTCGGCCGAGTGGAATATGTGACCCGGCCGAGTGGAAATTCCAGCACTGCAGCATCAACTTGCAGAAATTTCCCAGATTTCATCCGACCTCCGATTTGCGCGTTCTTGGCGGCGTTGGAACCGTTATGAAGTCTACTATCCATAAAAAATATGAGAAAAATACTTTGCTTGCTGGAATGATAGCATATTTCAAAAGAGTGGGAGGCTGTCTGAAAATCTGGGCGCTGCATGTCCTCGGCATCACTCGGCCGAGTTGACTTCTCTACTCGGTCGAGTGGGATTCTCTACTCGGCCGAGTGATAGACCCTGTAAAATTCCAGTAACTTCGAGGTCCTCAGGGGTCTGTCTCCGGGGGTGGCTCGACCGAGTGGCTTTACTCACTCGGCAGCGGGGCATTCGGTACTCGGCCGAGTCGGAACCCTCAATCGCCTGACGGATTCCAGTAAGTCTGAGATTTTTGCTTGCCGTCGTCGTGGTGCCACTCGGGCGGGTGGTGTCTCCGTGCTCGGCCGAGTGGGCTGGCGACGCTCGGTCGAGTGCACGCTGATACTCAATCTGCTGCGTGTCCGATCTGGCCTGCCGAGCGGGCTTCTTTGCTCGGTCGAGTGACTCCTTCACTCGGCCGAGTGGCATGCTAAAATGCCCAATCTTCTCCGTTTCTCCTCCTCGTCGCTCCTACGGAGTTCCTTCTTCTTCCACCTGTCTCCCATCGCCGAATAGCCCTCAAAAGAGCCTTGGGTGACGCTCCGGAGTGGGTGCAAGTCCCTTAAGCTCATTTTTGCTCCCGATCGCTCCATATTTCCTGAAATCCGACAAAAACAAGAAATAGTGAAAAGTAACACAATATCATCGAATAATCGTGAAAATCGCAATATGAGCAACTGAAATGGCATGCAAATATGTAGAAAAAAGGTGTAAAATATGGACCGATCAAAATCCCCCAAGCTTACCTCTTACTCGTCCTCGAGGAAGAAAAGTAGAGAGACGAACTCGGGAGATGAAAACAAAGAAAATGAAATGGAAAAGAAAGAACACGAGGTGGAAGGGGTCGCTAGATTATTCTCTCAGATCTCAAGCCTTAAGCTACACATCACGATAACTTGGAAAATACGAATCGCATGCTACAAGGATTTCATATCTTACATAAACATGGTACTTGCAAGCTTTTAGGAACAACAAAAGGGATTCTCTAAATTCATACAATCAATTCACATCCACGTCACGCATTTCATAGGATTTAATATACAAATGTTGGCAATGCACTTTTCAATCAAGAGTTATATCAGAAGCATATAAGAATCACACCAAACATGCAATGGAGAATGGAATAAATCATGGCATTCACATATTTATTTCAAATCATGAAAAATCTCCATATCTAATATATTTTGCAAAGTCTAAGCATTATCGAATATTCCCATTCGTGCACGTCTCCACTCTAATCTCATACTCACTCATATGGTCAAATGAATTCACCCCCCAAGCTTAGCTTGAGGCATCACATCTAAAGGAATATAATAGTGGAAATTGGGATTTTTGCCTTGGTTTTCCCAAGTATTTTTGTGGCTCCAATAATGAGATAGAGAAATATATTTTTTTGGACTTTGTTTCTCATTTTTCTTCTTGGATTTTTGTAGGAGCTATTATGATTTGTATTTTTGATTTTTGGCTCCTTTTTGGCTTTTCGGACTTTTTGGAGCAACCTTTTTCTTTTGTGGGGATTTTTGGGAAATAGATGCGATAAGTAGCTTTATGAGGTGAACTCAAGTGACATGTAGAGAATAAAAAGATATATGTGGAGAAAGAAATAATGTAACACTCGGTTCACTCTAAGATGTGCACGAACTGTTCAATAAAATAATACTTCAACTAAAACTAATATGTAAGCATGGATATTCTCAATCATCTCAATAAAATGTGAAGTCAAGCGGTAAAGCGCACAATCATATCAGGCATGCGACAGAAGGTGAATAAGACAGTAAAACTGATGCTTCAGATATACTAATGATGCGTGAATCTTGGTGCATTTCCAACAAAAGCATACTAAACACTAATCCATACATTCAGTTTCAATTAATATCATGCATTCATGTAGAGGAATCATCAAAAGAAATAGATTTGCAAGCATATGTGAATAGCAAGACTATGGAATACGCTAAATAGCATGGCATGGAATAATAAGCCTCGTGATGGTTGCTAAAGCAATAAGAGATATCATCATAAGGAACAAATCTAGCAAAAGAAGGAAAAGAAGGAAAAGAAAATAAAGAAAATAAAATAAAAGATAGGAAAGAAAAGAAAAATCAAGCACACAATATGATGCATGAACACACATAAAAGGAAAATAAGATAGAAAATTCAAAAAGATGATGCAAAATTTTGAAAAATTCTAAAAAAACCTAAAAATAAGGTAAAAATGCAACTAATGCATCTAAATGGCATGGAAATGCACTCCCCCAAGCTTAAACTTCACATTGTCCTCAATGTGATCATAGTGGACGAATATGAGGAACAACGATAATAATAGGGGGGTGAATGAAAAATGATGAAATGAATGACATGAAATCCTAATGCAACTACATGCACATACAATGATGCATGAGAGCGCTTTCCCCCAAGCTTATACCAAACAATCCTATTCAAGTGACTCAATCAAAAATGTCATGGCTTTGCAAAGCGTGATCAAGTCAAATGAATAAGAAAGTGAGTATTCACTTGAAAGAAATGCTCGATGGTGGTGAGCAAAAGGATGTGGCGTATCAAAATATGGAGAGGGGAATCAATTTATATAATGGGTTTGGGGTGTAAAAGATTTTTGTTGCCATCATATGAGGTGATATTTATTCAAGCAAATATATACGGTCCTCTCGCTGTCGAGAGGATTCGGGTTTATTGAAAGCATAAAAATTTCTACACTACTGGATTGATATCACCTATGGCAAAAGGCGGATCCAGTATCTTTGCTGGTGCAGGCAATTGCTCCAGCTGCTCCTTCCGTGGCTCTGCCAGGCGCACATGTCCACGGACTCCATCAGATTCCAGTAATGCGGCTCCCAGCATCTCTCCAAGGACTCCACCTGTACCCTGCAAGAGATAAGCCGCATCAATCTGATGTGGATAATTCTTCCCCAAAATAAATGTATTCCAAAGAGGGTCATCAACATAAGTATTTAAAATTAAAAACGGTTGACAACACTTCCCTGTAAATAAATCTCTACTCTCGTGTACCACATCGATCAACTCCACATTGTTCGCCTCAGGTTGTTCAGGTAGCTCGGGCATATAAGCGTAGGTCTCATCAGGCAGCTCCTCATCATCGTCAGACTTATCCCATTGCACCTCCTGATCATAATTAATATCATCCATGGGTGCTAACTCCTCGCTCTCCTCCTCGTATACGTCCCATCGTACCTCTTGATCGTATCTACATGAATCCTGCAAAAGGTGTAATGAGTCGTCAAAATCTGAATCATAGCAAGCATCATATACGGGAGGGGAATCAAATGTAAAGGGCGAGGGAGTAAAGAGATCCCCCTGAAGGGGAGCCATAAGCTCCGTGGGATTGTCCTTAGCATAAGTGGAAGCGTGGTCCTCTGAGGGATGCTCAGCCTCTGTAGAAGGTGGGGATGGCTGCGGTAGCTCCAAAGGAGGAGGGTAATGCTTGGGATCCTCATGAATGGCTGTGTCCTCATCCCAATGCATGGCCTCCTCGGTGACAAGCTCTGGCTCCGCATGTAAGGCCTCCTCAAAAGTAAGCTCTGGCTCATGTGGGTGACAAGGGGGAGCGACGATGGCACAAGCTGACTCTCCCCCAAGCTGAATGTGGACATCCTCCTCAGGCTCCTCAGGTATAGAAGGCAATGTAGACGTCATCATCTCCTTTTCATGCCTCCTTCTTTGTTTCTTTCCTGGAGCTCGAGTCACCCAATTGCATGGCTTGGCCTCCTCAATAGTAGGTGCAGGTGGCTCTATGGGCTCATGTATCTTGACCGCGGTATAAAAGTGGGTCTTGTGCCCCTCAACTAGAGCATAGACCCCATCATCAATTGTGCCTGTGGAAGAGATACAATGAGTAATAAAGTTTTGAAATTCGAGCTCAAAAGGTTCACCTGCCGTTATTGTCAATGGACCGGAATCTCGAACTACGTCAACGATGTTTCTCAATAGGTCCATATATGTGTCCTCCTTTGACAGTTCAGATGTCTCTATTTGTGGAGTGTTGATGGTGTAAAGGTGGATATGATCACCTTCAAGTGAAGCATACACTCCATCTATGATAGTACCTGCGCTAGAGACATTAGCCATAACAAAATCGATGAATACTTGGTCGTATGGTTTACTTACCGTAACGGTTAGTGAACCGGTAGATCGAGCATCATCTATCATTTGCTCCAAGGCTGCTGCCAACTGTAGATCACTGAACTTCCCCACTTGCATCCTCTTCAAAAACTCGCGTGAGGGTCCCTTTAGCCTTCTAGTGAAGATATCAAATAGCGTGGAGTCATTCCACTCATGGTCTGACACCGTCTGGAACATTTCTAACATTCCTTCAAACCTAGACAAGGCTTTTCCGAAGGATTCCCCATCAGCCTGATAGAATGCACAAGGTATCCAACACGAGGAGCGGGTATCGAACACGAGGAGGTGGTGTTGGCTCCAACCTATCCTAGGTTGGTTTGACTACGAAGGTATTATTGGTGGAGATGGTTATGGTATAATGTAATGGCAATGGTGATGGATGTCGGTGTCGGAGATAGAGAAATCGGTTCGAATATCGATTCAAATACAATATAATAAAAGAGGGAATTTGCCTTGCGGCGATCCTGTCACAATCGTCGGGCAAAGTATGTGGATTTTAAGATAATA
Source organism: Scilla litardierei (assembly GCA_030789695.1). Classification (NCBI taxonomy): domain Eukaryota; kingdom Viridiplantae; phylum Streptophyta; class Magnoliopsida; order Asparagales; family Asparagaceae; genus Scilla; species Scilla litardierei. The sequence goes on along the minus strand of CM061142.1, from coordinate 500,747,997 downwards.
AAAGTGTCTAGGGCTAGGGAATTCCCACTACGGATCGTCATACATCATCGTAAATAGTGAATCTCAATATTACTAGACTTGTGTTGAGGTGAACTAGTCGCAACTTAATGTAGAACCAAGCTCACACTCTCGCGCTATTTCCGGTCTATAGCAAACCTAGGTTAGGGCCCAATCTCTTGCAAACCCTAACCTAAACCACTAGCATGAGTATCGACATCATCGTTCAATCGCCCCTCGAGCCCACTCTCGTGCAAACTCGAGTTACGATCTAGGTTGTGATAGTTCGTATTCGTCCAATCTCTTGCAAACGAATATGGGTATAGATTTACAATTAAAAACCCTAGCTTTGGTACAATCTCTTGCAAACCAAATCTAGAGAAACCTAATTGTAAACCTAAATCGAATATCTAGGCCTTCCCATCGATTAGAATCCAATCTCTTGCAAATCCCAAATCGATGGAAATCCCTAGCTATCCGTAGTAAATCAATCACAACCTAACCTCCTAGCAATTCTAGCAATTTAGAAATTCATTCATCACAAATATGAAATTAGATCCATAGGGTTCATCCCCAAACCCTAGAACAACAAATCTACTCTAGCATAGCAATAAGGATATGAGAATCAATAGAAATCATTGCTTGCATACAAAAAGATAGAAAAACAAAGATTCAAATAAAAAGAAGAAAATACTTAGCTTGATGAAGATCTTCAATCCAAAATACAAGATTTTAGATCCAAGAGGGGGCCTAGGGCATGGCCTAACCTCTAAAATAATCCTAAGAAAAACATATATGGGGCTAAGAAAACATGGGGGGGATCCCCCTCTAATGGTGGCTACAAAGCCCTTAAATACTCCCCCAAAACCCTAGCAAGAAACCCTAGAAAACCTCTCAAATTCGTGCCCAAAAACAGCCCAAACCGCAACTTAAAATCTGGGCCCAGGCCGCACTCGGCCGAGTGGAATATGTGACCCGGCCGAGTGGAAATTCCAGCACTGCAGCATCAACTTACAGAAATTCCCCAGATTTCATCCGACCTCCGATTTGCGCGTTCTTGGCGGTGTTGGAACCGTTATGAAGTCTACTATCCATAAAAAATATGAGAAAAATACTTTGCTTGCTGGAATGATAGCATATTTCAAAAGAGTGGGAGGCTGTCTGAAAATCTGGGCGCTGCATGTCCTCGGCATCACTCGGCCGAGTTGACTTCTCTACTCGGTCGAGTGGGATTCTCTACTCGGCCGAGTGATAGACCCTGTAAAATTCCAGTAACTTCGAGGTCCTCAGGGGTCTGTCTCCGGGGGTGGCTCGACCGAGTGGCTTTACTCACTCGGCAGCGGGGCATTCGGTACTCGGCCGAGTCGGAACCCTCAATCGCCTGACGGATTCCAGTAAGTCTGAGATTTTTGCTTGCCGTCGTCGTGGTGCCACTCGGACGGGTGGTGTCTCCGTGCTCGGTCGAGTGGGCTGGCGACGCTCGGTCGAGTGCACGCTGATACTCAATCTGCTGCGTGTCCGATCTGGCCGGCCGAGCGGGCTTCTTTGCTCGGTCGAGTGACTCCTTCACTCGGCCGAGTGGCATGCTAAAATGCCCAATCTTCTCCGTTTCTCCTCCTCGTCGCTCCTACGGAGTTCCTTCTTCTTCCACCTGTCTCCCATCGCCGAATAGCCCTCAAAAGAGCCTTGGGTGACGCTCCGGAGTGGGTGCAAGTCCCTTAAGCTCATTTTTGCTCCCGATCGCTCCATATTTCCTGAAATCCGACAAAAACAAGAAATAGTGAAAAGTAACACAATATCATCGAATAATCGTGAAAATCGCAATATGAGCAACCGAAATGGCATGCAAATATGTAGAAAAAAGGTGTAAAATATGGACCGATCAGCTTTCATGAGGATCATCTTCTGCAGATCTTCTACACAAGATTATTGCCATCTGTGTGGGATTTCATGCAGATGAGCTGCGGTGGGAAGTTCTTTTATTATTCGACCGTGTATTCGTGGTGTTACCTGAGGGACCTTGCAGAGTGGGAGAAGATTGCGCCATCTAGAGAGCCGTCACTTGGATATGAGGATGATGGTCAGTCCCAGTTTTCACTTCAGGATGTAGAGCAGCAGGTCTAGGACCAGCCTGAGGAGCCAGCTGAGGGCTCATTCCAATGCAACCCTATGAAATACCAAGAGAAACCTGTAAAGAGGGTGCATTGGGGCCAAGTAGAAGAATTTGAGCATACATATTTTGAGGAGTCAGAGGAGATAGATGATGGAGTGCGTGTCGACGACGACGGTGACACGATGCATTTTCACTTTGAGGTTGAGGATGAAGCGGATGTGCATGATGGCCGAGAGCAGATCGAGGACACCTTGGGGCCTGAGCCACAATCCACTTCAGAGTTAGCTTCACAGGTCGAGGCGATTGAGTACTTAAGGAGGACGACTGAGATGAACTATTTCTGGGATGACGAGGATGATGCGTGCTTGGATTTGCCCGAGACATGTCTACCTCCAGTCCTGTCACAAATTCCACTTCCCTCACCTCAGGATGCGCACTTGCCAGTCATCGAGGAGGTTTGTCAGGAGCAGTTACCAGTTGTGGGGAGTGCCGCATAGATTGTTGATGTTAATGTCGAGGAAGAGGATAGTGACGGAGATTGCGAGATGGTATATATTGAGCCCGAGTTTCCTCCTACTCTAGTTTTCTCTCTGCATCCACTTCCACCTCCTCCTGAGGCCGTGCATCATCCCGAGCCTAGCATCACATTCCAGGGAAGTTCCCATCTCTCTTTTCCCTCCACCCCCAAATTAAATTATTTAATTCCATATCATATTGATTCGGATTGTCGTCATTTGATTGTAAATTCATTTATTCATTTCGACGACCCATTTTGGCAAGCTTTTCACTTGGATGGGCGCTCTCGTCCAATTATTTTTGACACGACCTATCTCCCCCATTTTACAGGAATCCACCATAAGGAGATGCTCGGGGTTGTGTCACTTGCCATTAATGCCTGCAATGGAGGTAGTGCATTGGACGTGGCGACGCTCGCAGAGGAGCGAAAGGATATGATCGAGCAGTTGCCACCATCGTTACACATTCTGGATCCGCCTTTCGCCACGGTGTGTTCTTTCCAATAGTGTAAATAAATAAATGTTTTATTTCAGTATTTTCATATGCTTTTTTTTCTAGGATCTTTTGTGAGATCTAATACTCTCCCAACATTGCGGACAATGTTTATTTTAAGTTGGGGGAGAGTGTTAGAATCTTTAGGATTGTTAGGATTTTGGCTTAAATTTTTTTTTGTGATACCTCCATTTCGCCATCCTCCATTGCCCTTTATTGCATATCTTATTTGGCCTCCTTGTCCCTACGCCGCTTGTTTTATGTTTAGTCCCTACATGCTTTAATGCCATGCAATTTTTTCGGATTATCATTTTGGTATCAAATTCATAAATGTTTGATTGGCATGGTTTATTTCTTTCCAATTTGGATTCAATTGCTAATATGCCATGTATGAGACTATTTCATATGTCATGATGCTCTCTTTAAAACATTTTGAGAAAAGTTTGGTGTAAGCAATTTCATGTTGGGATGAATGGATTAGTTTTTAATTGGATTGGGTGTGGCCATATGGTGTATGCTTTGTTTCCCTCTTAAGGAGTGGGTGGATGAGTTGATAATTCATGTTTGGAATGAGAAAGAGAGTTAATATAAGCGAATGGGTTTTCTAATAAAATCAAGTAGTCGGTGCCCCACGAAACATTGGGGAGGACGCCAAAGATGAGATTTAGGGAATCATTCCATCCATTGCATATATAGCGTCATCGCGTGTATGCAAATGTGGTCGTGTTTGCATTTTATAGCGTTATCGCGTGAATGCAAAACATAAACATCAAAAACAAAAAAACAAAAAAAAGAAGGAAAAAGAAAAGAAAAAAGAAAAAAATGAATGAATAATGAAAGAATAAGCAACATGAGTGATGCAATCTCATCACCCACAACTTATAGGAATTTCTTTTGTTTTGGCCATTTCCATGGAAAATTAGAAACTTTCCCATTTGCGATATATCCTAAAGAATACGATACGGGCTTATTACTTCACTTTTCTTTGAATTGGATCGAGTTGAGTGTCATTTGTTGTTTAATTTCATACATTGGGTATATTGGCTTTGAAATCAATTGGAAATACCATTTTGGGTGTGCCATGATGATATCTTGAGTTGGTGCATGTTTTCCCATTTAATCCGAATTTATCGCTTATTTTGCTAGGGACTAGCAAAAAGCTAGTTGGGGGGTGTGATTCGGGGTGAAAAGTGTATATTTATACCCCCTAACTACCCCCATTTTGTGCTAAGAATTATACTTAATGTTGCTCTTTTTGGGTATATTTTCACTTCATGTCACTTTTAGGAATTATTCTCATTCTTTACGCAAAATACGGTTTTTATCGTCCTTATTGGCTTCCTGATATTTTTCATATGCTCCTGGTATTATTGTGATAATATTGACAAATTTTGAGAATTATTTGAGCAATAGGTTATTTTATAAGATTTTTGGAAGTCAATATTGTGTTATATAAGTCATTATATTCATTTTCACATCAAATGGACTAATTTCTCCTTTTCATATTTTTCAGGTACTCCTGGGGGTCTTGGAGATTTTTCAGATTTTTCTGGGAATTTTATAAGACTTCTGGGTATTTTTGGTGGATTTTTGGAGGAGAATTGGGGATTTTTGGAGCTAGAAAGGAATTTCTGGGATTTTTCTATAAAGAAAATAAAAAACACACAATTAGGCCCGCAAGCCGGCGGCTCGCTCAGTGAGTGGGCCGCTTCGAATAAAAAAAATAATTTTTTTAAAAATAAGTTGGCCCACGGCCCGCTGAGGGGGCGGACATGCGCAGCAGCGCGCGTGCCCGCCCCCCCAGCAGCGCGCGTGCCCGCCCCCCCAGCGGGCGCGTTGAGCACCCGCGGGTCGGGCGCTGGGGCGCCCGACCCGCAAGGCTGGGGGAGGGTTTATTTTGCTTGGTTTTTTGCGGGTTCGGGCGTTTTTTTCGACCCGATAAGCCCCAAAACAGACCCGTTTGAGCTGTAGTCGAGTTTTATTGCGAATTTTGGGGATTTTGAGCCCTAGTTCTTATTTTTTGGGCTGAAAGCTTGGGGGAGGAGGCCATGGATGAATGGGAAAGCTTGGAGGAGGAGCAAGAAGGTGGAAGCAAGGGTTAAATTGGGGAGAGCTTGGGTGATACCTTTCTTTCCCTCTTGTAATTTTGATATCTCTCATTTGTATTGAACTAGAGATTGTTATTTTTGTATGAAAATTTCATAACTTTTTCATGATGATTGAGTAGTGTTGAATGCTTGGGTTGTGATTCATGATGATTGGTTGTTAATTGTAGTTCTAATTATCTCTGGCCCATTATCATGTTAATGTTGGATGTTTCATTATAGTTAATTTTATTGGTTAAGACCCAAGTGGGCACACTTTGAGAAAGTCCATGAACCTATTTTGATTAGTGCCATGATGATGGATCCATCCCTATTGCCAATTATTGTATGCTTGAATCTTAAATTCTCCGATTGGGCTTCCTTAGCCGGATGACCGATTGAGTTATATGCGGGTAATTAGAGCTTGATTAGTGCCGATCTTAGTGAACCCACAACCCATGCTCCTCGCCTTGCTATCCTAAATCCTCATTTGGTTCTTTAACTCTACCCACTTAGGATACGATTGTAATTCAACACACCGTTTTCCCACACTCATCCACCGTTAGCGAGGTGGTTGTAGAACACTATTTCCTTTCTTTATCGTTCAATTTTGTGAATATAGAACGACTTGTCCCTGTGATCCGACTCGATACTCATCGGTTATTTTTATTGCATTGACACTCCTACGCTTGGGAGTGGAAGGCGTGCACTTGCACGTCCTTCCGTGTCAACTAATCTACCTTCCCCCTCTCAAACATTCTCTCTCCAATCAATTTAAACTATACCCTTTTTCACCCTATTTAGCATATTCTCTTTTGTAGAACCGTCACTTCCCTAAGGTTTTCGCAAACCCAACGCAGCCGCCACCCCTACAAATGCATGCATCTGAGCTTCTTATCACCGACGACAGTTGCTCTGGCCCCTATCCATTTCTTCGACCCCCCCTCCTCGACAACCCCCTCTCCCCTCCTCCCTTCTCTCTCTCCCTCAAGACACCCGACAACCATAGAAAACTGTCGCCTAGCCCCTATAATTCATGGCCCACGAAGCAGCCATCATCGACGACCCCCCACCGCCAGAGACCTCCCTACAAACTCCTCTACCGACTGCCGACCTTCTTGACTCCTCAGGCCGCCGATAGCCTTGACAGCCGTAAGAAAAACCGCCCAGAGCCATTGACAGCAGGCCTCTCCTTCTTAGCTTCCACCGGCCATTGCTCCGGCCACCCCTCAGGCCGCGCTACACCCCTTCAGCCTCCTCGAATCCCCGGTAGCCCCCATGCGTCTAGGATCCCACGCATACCGCGGATCTTGTGCTCTATCCCAACGTCGTTGCCATCGTCGTGCTGTTTCGTTGCGCTACTCGCAACCGAAGCGATCACGACACCGTTGCCGTTGATGTGCCATCTCGCTGCGCTACCTGCAGCCAAGATGATCTCGAGACGATCCTTACTATGCTACCCAGAGTCGAGGACATAGAGCACTGCCACCATTCTACATCCGACGTCGACACGTTCGCGTTCGTGGCACTAGGTTGGTCTTTTCACTCATAACAACCCAAACCGTTCGACATTAAACCATAATTAAAAATTTTCAACTAACTCACTAAATTTACTTTTACGCACCATTAAACTGTCGTAACTTCTAGAATCGACGATCGGACTATTTTGACTATGCATATAGGGTAGAATCGTCGGATAGGCTGACCTTACAATTTGACTTGGAACTGTTAGGATAGTCACGCTTAACTTAGAAACATACCATAATAGGAACTTCTAAAAATGTGACCTGACACCCGCCGTTGACTTGTGACAGTGGACGTTGACCGACGCACCAACCGAGACGAGACGCCTCCAACGGACGCTCTTCTTGCCATCGCAGGCAAGTGTACCCACTTGCGTAGTTACGGCCAAGTCTAGGCCACTTTCTTCTTAAAACTATAAACTGTTGAACAAGAAAACCGGACGTGAAATGATAGCGTCCGAGACCCCCTCACGATAGCCTAGACTTGACAACGAAGTCTAGGTATAAACTGCAAACATGTTAGGAACTATCTGTGTGTGTGTGTGTGTGTGTGTGTGTGTATGTACGTGTGGGCATCCTAGAACAACTATGCCAATGTCATGTCATGTAACAGCATTCATGACTTGTCTTGCACAGCCTGCAGGCAATAGGACACTCTCCAGGACTGGGAGAGTGATCCCTTGCACAGATTCACCTACGGGAAGCTCGTCACTCACCAGGACAGAGTGAGTGGCCTGTGGATATAGGCACTCACCGAGCTAGAGTGAGTGGTCCTATACAGTGGTACAGATTCACCTACGGGAAGCACATCACTCACCAGGACAGAGTGAGTGGCCTGCAGACCGTGGGGATATAGGCACTCACCGAGCTAGTGTGTGGTCCTATATAGTGGTACATATTCACCTACGAAAAGCTCGTCACTCACCAGGACAGAGTGAGTGGCCTGCAGACCATGGGGATAGAGGCACTCACCGAGCTAGAGTGAGTGGTTCTATACAGTGGTACAGATTCACCAACAGGAAGCTCATCACTCACCAGGACAGAGTGAGTGGCCCTGCAGACTGTGGAGATAGAGGCACTCACCGAGCTAGAGTGAGTGGTTCTATACAGTCTTTTCTTGAGTACTTGGGGTGGGGTAGGGTTGAGCGGCCACCAGGTTAGAGAGTTTGGCCACTTTCTAAGCTTAAGGCGTGAACCCTCTTGGTGTCAAGTCGCTTGGTATCACACGGTCTTGTCCAGTCTTGTCTAGTCTTGTCTTGGTAGTTTACGCTACGACTTTGCCTACCACGTTTACTTTCTGCACCGTCTTTTACTTTTCCTTACATATACATGTCATGCTGTTGCATCATCTCTTTTAAATATACATTAAAATGTCATCTTTATATTCCTTTACACTTGCAGTAGAGTCTACTCACCTTTCTTTGTAGACTTTACCTGATGTACAGCTCCTTTTCTCTTGGGTGTTGTACATCAGGTACCGAGACAGAGTACACAGACTAGCCGGCCTTACTTGAGGACTTGGAGCCGGAGGACGTTGACCCAGAGGACGTGCCAGACGAGGACCAGACCTGGGGGTTCCTCACCGTTGCTGTCTTCCAGAGGTTTACTACTTTTTAGTTTGGGTGCGTAGAACCGCTTTACTTTTTGCCTAGGTTGGGTGCGTCGCGCCATTAGTTTCCATTTTCGTAGTTGTAGTGATGCTAGGCTTCTTTATTAGACTTGTTATAATGCTGGATATTATCTCTTTCATAAATGAATGTAATTTCATTTCGAGTACTTTTCTTATTGTTATGAACTTTGATAATGCAAGAACCTGTAATTTAATGGTATCTCTACAGACGCTTATTGGGTCCGAGCATCACAGCTCCGGCCCATGCGGACCTTCGTCTCGTCCTCGTACCCATTTTGGGAAGCGGGGCGTGATAATTGATACGCTTAAACCTGAAGACAAGTGAGATGATAATGATTGGAGATTATATTCTTTAAATGGAAAAGCTATGAATGCTCTTATATTCTCTCTTGATAAATCTGAATTTAATCGTATCTCAAATTGTCAAACTGCGCATGAAATACGGTGTACATTGGATGTGACGCACGAGGGCACGTCACAGGTGAAGGTGTCTAGACTTGCACTTCTGAGCATAGAGTACGAGAGATTTCACATGCTACCATCAGAGTCCATATCAGAGATGCTTGCGAGGTTCACCAACATCGTTTACAAGTCTAGCTCCCTCGGTAAGCCATATTCTAGCCTTGAACATGTAAGGAAAATCTTAATGGCACTGCCAAGTTCTTTCAGACCTAAAGTCACTGCCATCCAAGAAGCAAAAGATCTATCACAGATGAGAGTGGAGGACTTGATAGGCAACTTAATGTCTCACGAGCTTGAGCTGAAGAATATAGAGGCTAGAGAGAAACCAGAGGAGAAGGAAAATCTCCATAGCCACTAGCTCTTCAAGCTAGTGAAGATGACGATGAGGAGGAGGAGATGGCGTTGATGGTCAGAGGTTTCAGAAAATACATCAAGACTCCTCAAGGAAGAGCTAACATGCAACAACGGTTTAATCATTCTAACTATTACAATCCTTCTAGAAATTTATCTGAACAGACTGCTATTAATAAATTTAAATGTTTTAAATGTAAAAAGCAGGGTCATGTTATAACGGATTGCCCACAAAACATAGCTAATGTTGCGGAGAAGAAAAGAAAAGCTGGGGTGCGAACGTGAGACATGGATAGCGAGGATAAGAATGAGGATTGCACACACTCCTCCCTTTGTTTCATGGCAAAAGATGATAATGTAAAATCTGGTAGTTATTCTGAACTTCTAATTATTTGTAAAGCCATGGAAGAGGAAATTGTAGAGCTAGAATCCACCCTAGAAGATTATAGAAATTCCAATGAAAAAATGCAACAAGACGACTACCACATGTCATTAGAAATTAAGGAACTAAAAGGAAAAATAGTTGCATGTGATTCTACCATTGCTTTGTTGGAAAAAGAAAATTCTAGGTTGCATGAAAAAGCTAATTGTCTTTCTTGTCCTTCTTTATTGAATGATATTAGCATGCTTAAGAAAGATTTAATTAAGCTTGAAACTGAAAAATATTATGTGATTAGAGAGCTTAATGATAAATTGTGAAAGCTAAATAACGAGCTTAAAAGAAAAATGGTTGAATTTGAAAAGGAAGAGGAAAACAAGAAAGCTTATATAAGTAAATGCACTTTAATTGTGAATGAAAATGCTTTATTAAACCTAAAGTAACTAGTCTAGAATGTCATTAAGGAAATTTTCAATTGATAAACATTCATTGGATCCTATACTAGAAAATCAATTATGTGGTAATAATAGGCGTGGACTTGGATTTGGTCTGAAAATGTTGAAAAGCCAAAATTTAAAAAAATTCACAATGTGCCTACTATTGTCAAAAATATGAATGCAAAGTGATTTACGTGTGATAGTGTTGGTCATACATCTTATTATTGCAAGGTTAGGAACACGAATATGAAATTCAAATAAGTATGGGTTCCTAAATCTTTGATGACTAACATGAGTACGTGGACCTTGTTGGATTCCAAGGTCACATATAGCAGCTACCATGTAGGTATGATGGAGATTTGGCAAGGAGCTTTGAGTTGAATGTTTTCATTATATAGCTCCTTAGCCAAACGACGACGCGAAGGTATGGTTTCTTATTCCTTGAACTTAATGCATGCCTTCATAGCAATTTTTTGTTTCTTTTGCATGCTTGAACTTTTTTTATTTGTGTGCTAGTTTGCGTGATTCTAGTTTGCTTAGTTCATTATATATATATATATATATATATATATATATATATATATATATATATATATGAAAAAGATTAAAAGCAAAAAAAATGTGCTTAATGGATAACTTTTCGTGTGTATCATTCAAGTGGTATTAATGAATGAAACTTATATCCTTGTAGAAATCATTGTATTATTATTATAGCTACATGTGTATGTTAGAATTCCTAAGTAGCCATGACATGTTTAATGAATTGAATACCTTGATTTCTACACCGACACCTTCACTTCCACTAGTATTGAATATTGTTGCCCAATTGAGAGATTCTTTTATGAAATATTTGAAACTGAAAGTAGGTTGAAAATAACTGATAAATCTAAGGGATATGATGTGTGTTTGCCATGGATAAAAATTGAGCACAAAAGAATTGAATATGAAACAAGAAAAATGAAAAATAATGGATATTGCACCGTCTGTAAAATGGATACAATTCATGGCAAGTATACCACCCACGAGTATCCAACATATGCTTTATAGGTAATATTTAGCGTTGGTGTATGTTTCTCGTCAAGCAATGCCACCCACACATCTAAGAGTCCTTATAGGCTATGCTTTTGGGGTGTGGTCCCTTGAACTCATTTTTAATTAGGTGGAGAAAATCAATCCTAGTGATATCATGTTTATTGGAAAATGTCGATTGGTTTTGGTTGATTTCTATGAGAGTTTCTCCCTTTGTGCTTCAATTATTTAATCATCACACTTACACGATGGTGTAGAAGTCTACGCTACTCTTTTCATTGAATTAGAATTGCTTATTTTAAGGAAAATGCCATGCAAGTGCTAGTTGTAATTTATAATACTTTATTTTTGCATATGACATGAACTAGACTTCGTGTATACGCTTTTGATGATAACAAAAGGGGGAGAAAATATTGAAGATTTGGCTCATTAATGCTTATATGTACATATCTGAATATTGGTTTAAGGGAAGCATTAATGAATTATTGGAATATGTGTTCAAGGGGGAGCATGAAAATAGGGGGAGTATGCCATGCTTATTTGTGTCACATTATTGTTACATCATTGCATGCTTGTATACTTGTACATCAAGTGATATATTGTTGCATACATCCTCCCATTATCACACTTCTCACACACATCACGATGTATTATCTGAATCGTAAGTGCTCAAATCTTGCATACATACTCCCATTATTGCCCTCGTGGATCTCTTGGATCACATAGAGCGCTTCCTGCGAGGCAAAACATTTGAGATAGGGGAAAACGTCATACCTGGTCCATCGTCTTTTGTACAATGAACCATCTAGCAGAACGAATTGGTACGCCTTCCGTTCTAGCTTTCGTGCCTCTACTGGGTCGGTTGGCTTTTCCCACGTGCTCCGGTAACAGATTATGGGATCCATCTAAGCGACTCCTTGATTGAGACTTAGCAGTTCTTGTTCCAGCACGCTGGGGTGTGATAGACGTTGCACATACACTATCCGACCGAGCCGCGCGGGAGAGGACAATGCAAGCTTCGAAAGGGCGTCGGCTCGGTGATTCTTCGACCTTGGTATATGATGGATTTCTACTCGTCTGAATTTGGCGATCTCTACTTGAGAAACTTGCATGTAGCTCTGCACTATGTCTTTGCAGGCCTCAAAGCTTTCGTTTAGTTGGTGGACAACGAGGGTAGAATCGCTGAGTAGTTGGACCACCTTTGCCCCTAAGGCTCGAGACAATCGGAGTCCGTTGATGGTCGCTTCATACTCTACACCATTATTTATGGTTTGGAAATCGAAAGTAGAGAGTGTACTCAAAAATGTTGCCCGCTGACGTTTGGACAATTATTCCGACACCGCTCCCGACTTGAGTGGTCGAACCGTCAACTTGTATGATCCTCGTTTCCCTCGTCTTCAATTGCATCGGTTAGCGAATTGAGACCTATCGAGGGTGAAGAGTTAGCATCGGGTCGTATGTTAGTAACATATACCTCTTCCGTCGGGCTGTCGTCGTAAGTGAGTTCGACGATGAAGTCAGCAAGAGCTGCCCTTTGATGGCGGTCCTTGGCTTGAATTGGATCTGGAATTCGCTTAAATCGACTCCCCACTTTATCATTCTCTCCCGAACAATCCAACCTCTTTAGGATCTGTTCCAAAGGAGTATCAATGAGGACCAAGATGGTGCGCGCTTGGAAGTATGTTGTAGCCTCCTAGCAGATTGGATCTGTGCGAAGGCCATATTCTCTATTCTTAAGTAGTTTATTGCTGTGCCTCGGAGGACTTGGCTGACGTAATATATAGGTCGTTGAACTCCCGAGTCCTCTTTGACTAGCACCGAACTTACGGCCTCCATGGTAGCAGCCAGATAAATGATGAGTTGGTCATCCTTGTCTAGCTTGGTCAAGAGTGGTAGGGTGCGAAGGTATTCTTTCAATTCAGAGAAAGCTTTCTTGCAATATGTGTCCCACTCGATGACCCTCTTGCCATTCAATGCAGAAGCTATCGCCTTTCTCAACACTTTAAAGGAAGGCAACGATCTCTTGGCTGACTTAGATAAGAATCGGCCCAAAGTGGCTATTCTTCCGTTTAGCCTTTGGAGTTCTCTGATGGTCGAAGGCTCCTTCATCGTTACGATTGCACGATCTTGTTGGAACTGGCCTCGATCCCTCGATTCGTCAGCATGAAACCGAGGAACTTCTCCAATCGAACCCCAAAGGTACATTTGGCATGGTTTAGCCGAAGGTTGTATCGTCGGATCTGTGTGAAAATCTCTTGGAGATCCGCAATGTGATCCACCGACTTCTTCGACTTGACCAGCATGTCGTCAACGTAGACTTCTAGGTTCTGCCTGATTTGAGCCTCAAAAACTCCGTTCATCATGCGTTGGTACGTGGCCCCTGCATTCTTCAAACTAAATGACATTTTGGTATAACATAAAATACCTCGATCGATGATGAATGAAGTCTTCTCTTCATCCTCCAGTGACATCTGGATCTGGTTATATCCTGAGAATGCGTCCATGAAGCTGAGGAGTGCGTAACCCAAAGCACCGTCGACCAGATGGTCGATCCAGGGGAGGGGTAACTATCCTTCGGACATTCTTTGTTGAGATTGGTGAAGTAGACGCATATTCGCCATTTTCCATTCGCCTTCTTCACCATCACGACATTCGAGAGCCAATCAGGATATTTGACTTCCCGAATGAAGCCTGCCTCTAGAAGTCGATCCACTTCTTTGATTGCAGCTTTCATCTTTTCGCCCCCATATTCCTATTCTTTTGCTTCATGGGTCTGGAAGTCGGGTCGACCTCCAGCTTGTGGGATATCACCTCGGGGTTGATGCCGAACATATCCTTCGGGGACCAGGCGAAAACGTCTGCATGCTCTCTCAAGAGAGCGATCAACTACTCCCTTAGGTCGAAATGGAGCATTGATCCAATAGAGACACTCTTCCCTTCTTCTTCGAAGATTTGAATGTTCTCCGTTTCTTCGACTGCCATGGGATGTCGATCTTCGCCTTTGGGATCAACTAGGTCTGCCTGCCCAATCCTTCTCAAAGTGGTGGACAGTGTATAGCACGGTCGTGCTTGCTTTTGATTTCATCTTGCTTTCACGACTCCTTCGGGGGTCTGGAATTTGATCATTTGATGGAAAGTTGAGACCACCGCTTCTATGGCGTTCAGTAGTGGTCTCCCGATGATCTCGTTGTACACCGAGTTGATCTTCACCACCATGAAACTGGTCAAGTGAGTGAATTGTCATGGATACGTACCGAGGGTCACCGGTAGGGTGATGATGCCTGCTATTGGGATGGAGTGTCTGGTGAATCTCACTAGAGGTCCCGAACAAGGTGTCAACTCCGCAAAGGACAACCTCATTCTCTCCATTATGGTGAAGAAGAGCACGTCGCATGAGCTTCCCAGTGTCGATAAGTAATCTCTTTATGGCGATCTCATTGACGTTGGCCGTGATGACAATGGCATCATCGTGTGGCAGTTCCACACCCTCTAGATCTTCATCTGAGAAGGAGATAGGGGGTGTAGAATATCTGTGGTGCTTTTACCCCACAGATATTGTCATCAACCTTCCAGCGTAGGAGTCTTGGAACAAGTTTGACAGTTTCGGGTGCGGAGGGCATCCCATTATCATGCTGATGAGGCCGACGCTGGTAGGTGCTAAGGCATCACCGGAGGGTGTTGATGGACGAGTCGACATGGTCGAGATATTTTGTTGATTGGGATGCCGACTTCTTATTCCCACAGACGGTGCTAAACTTTTAAGTCCAAAATTGATCGAGACAGTTGTGTTGCTGACGTGGACCATTCGTGCTGAGTCGGAGCCCCGTTAGCAGGTTGAATGAGACCCTAGATTGGTAGAACCAGGGTCGGTTGATGGATGTTGGTTGGGATGCGGTGTTCGATCGATCCTCTAGTAGCTTTTATGTCGATAGATCGAGACTGGGAAGCTTGGAAGTGACCCTCACAAGAGATTGAGACTCGTCGATCTACATTACAAAGAAACGCCAGGGGGTCGGATCTATGTCCCAACCCAAATCCCCTACGATGCTTAATTTAGTATGTGAACTTAAGGATGAGATGGAGCTTGGAAGCCGAGATCGACCTATGGAGGTTCGTCTCTGATCTGTCGTCGCAAGCTCTTTAGTGGCAGAATTATAAGCTGAAAGGGTAGAGTCTATGATTTAGATCTCATACCTTGGGAATTGGAACCCCTTTACTTTTGTCCATTCGGGTATTTATAGGTTGCTCCCAAATGATTGTGTGTAACCGTCCCTCTTTGATTTGGGCAGGATCTTCTCCGGGATTCGATATAACGGTTGCCTATATTATTCGGCCACATTAACTTCTCCCTAAGCATCAGTAGGAGCTTAACGGTCGAGTGAGCCGTCCTCTTGACTCGGTCGTACTCCGCTTTAAGCGACGTTTTTTGGATTGTTGGCGCCAAACGGGTCGGGTACGTAGATACTTCACCATGATCCGTACTCGTGCACTAACAAACATATCAGACGAAATAATGAATACAAGATCAAAAAGACTTGAAGGAGTTCATAATCCAGATTCCATCCCCAACACTTATAAAATATAGATATCTCTCGAACCTGCACTTGGTAGCGAGCTTAGAGGCAGCCAATTTGATTTTGATCAAGAAAAAATAAGGAGCTAATCCAACAATATACTTTGTTAACGCCTTTAGAGATGTGTTAATTAATAACCACTCTTGCTTTATGAAAGTTGCATGTACAGTGGATGTCTCGACAGAAGACTCTTCACATAGGATGGCATGGATGATCCTTGGCCGATTTCCCATCAGTGATAATAGCACGTTGAAATCCTATGAGCAAAAGTGCTTACACTCACCAGGCGTCTGCCCATCCTTCTTATCATGTGTGAGCGTGTTGGAATTAATGGATCTTTTGGCCATTTGTTCACTCCCACTCTCTTTTTTAGTCCCACATTGGATAGGCACACACTCTTGTGTAGGTATATAAGAGGCTTCTTTTCTATGGGCTATTGGACTTGTATATGGGCTAGGAATAAGGAGAAGCTCGTGTGCGCATAAGCCCAAGCAAGGGGCCAAGCCCAAATCAAGTTGGGCCGAATGGAAAATGAGGCAGAAGGATCCGAAAACCCTTAGCGTGTGTGCGTTGCCGTCGTGCATGCGCAAGGGGAGGGGGGTTCGTGGGTGCGCGTGCGGAGTGCCCAAGTTTTGTCTCGGGGTTTTTAGCCCATTTGATGTTGTTCACGGGTGCGCGTGCGGAGTGCCCGAGTATTCTAATGGCATCTCATTGAGTCAATCTCATCTTTACGTAGAAAAGATGCTGAAGAAATTCAACTGCTTTGATGTTGTTCCTACTAGAACTCCCTATAACCCTAGCATACATTTGAAAAAGAATCTAGGAGAGAGTATTTCTCAATCTGAATATGCTAGAATCATCGAAAGTGTGATGTTTCTTATGAACTGTACTCGACCTGATATAGCCTATGCTATTAGCAGGCTAAGTCGATATACTCATAACCCTAGTAATGAACATTGGACAGCTCTTCATCGTTTATTAAAGTACCTGAAAGGGACTGTTGATTGGTGTTTGCATTTTAGTAAATTTCCTGCTGTGTTAGAAGGATTCTGTGATGCAAATTGGGTTTTAGAGAACGATGAAGTTAGTTCAACTAGTGGTTTTTTATTCTCTTTGGGTGGAGGTACTATATCTTGGAAGTCTTCCAAACAGACATGTATAGCATGCTCCACCATGGAATATGAATTTATTGCTCTTAAGTTGGCAGGACAAGAGGCTGAATGGCTGAGGAACCTGTTAGCATACGTTCCTTTGTGGGGAGGGAAAACTGCTCCAGTTTCCCTTCATTGTGATTCTCAGGCAGCCATTGGTGTTGCTAAAAACAGTGTCTACTGTAGGAGAATATATGCCCATAAGGCAATTTATCCGAAAGTATACATCTTGTTCATACTGTATATGGTACCTATTATTCTAAGTATAAATCGTTCGTATTAATATACTTAGATAATATCCATAGACTTATAGTTAGGTCCTTACGTATCTAGATGAGATCTCGATTATGAGTAAGTAAGCGACCGAATATAAACATAAGTCTTAAACAGTTCATGGTCATAGATGTGTCGAGAACTGGATATCGACACATCGGATAGACCATTGTGTCTTAGTCTTACTTTCGGGTAATGATGATCTCATAGTCGTTCGACTTGGTGAAGTCGGAGACGAGACACAGGTGCTCATTAGAGAATGAGTTCACTGAACGACCACATAAGAGTTATCAAATGGTTGACTTTAACTGAACTGTCTTTAATAACTCTAGGGTGATGATAGGTTAGCTGGTCCTTAAGACCTGAAGTCATTTGTACAAACCTGTGAGTGAACGGTGTAGCTTAGACCTATGATCTAGCATCGAGGCTAGGCATGCTGAAAGATCTTAGGTTGAGTTGCACCCGAAGCTCTCGAGGCGAGTAGATGACTAAGATTGGATTCGTCACTTCTGTTAAAGGGAAGTTAGTGTTACAGGCTCAGTACGGTCTTTATGTTAATCCTCGGCCGGGGTGCGTTGTAAGAAGTACAACGTGTATACAATAAAGACCACCGTATACTGACTAATGTTGTCTAATAGGGTTGACAGTAAACCATACCCTAGGCCAACAAGAACACAGTCTTGACGAAGGGACTACGGCTAACGGAGTTCATCACTGACACATCCAATGTAAACCCAATGATGTTTTTTGTCAAAGGGTCGATCACGTTATGATGATTCTGAAACAGAGACGACAGCTACTGCTCGTAGTGACCGTCGTCTAGGGGTTCCGAGCCCCAACCTGTAGTAAGGTCAGGCTGTAGGGTCTCACACCGAGTAGTGTTCGTGTCTTAGTAATAGGAAGATAGAATAGAGAGAGATATCATATGATGATATTCACAAAGCTTGTTGTGAAAGTTAGTCGCAATAGCAATAGGGACAAACGTTGCATTTGATGCAAACTATGATTAAATGTGTCGTAAATTGGTTACGACAAATTTAGTAGGAACAAATATATTGGAAAGGGTTACCTGGATGACGGGATCGTCCCGTTCTAAACACAGGTTCAAACCGTGTCCAAATCAGAGCTCAAACGAACCCGGAAACGCGAAAATAGTCCAAGGCAAAGTGGGTTAGACCGACTGGGCTAATCAGCCCATAGGCAAAGGCAAACGGGCGCAGCCCGCTGGCAGCAGCGGGCATCGCCCGTTGGCGACAGCGGGCGGGGCCCGCTGCGGCAACGGGTGTGCGGCCAGCCTTTTGCCCCCTTGGGCGGGCACGCCCGCTAAGCTTAGCGGGCGCGCCCGCAACTTAAGTCAATTTAGGGGGTTTTGAAACCCCAAATGACGGCTACGAATTTTGATAATTTGCTCAACTTTGAGCAATTGTTTGAGGGGTCAAACGAAGTTGAAATTCGTCGCGGTCAGTTCCTACGCGTTCACCATTCGAAGCTCTTCGGATTGATAGCTTGTATGGTGTCTAAGGTTTAATGTGCAAAGAGAATTAATTAGTTAAAATTTGCTTTTATGTAAAGCTCACTTAAACTAGAAATTAAGCCAAATTGGCTTAATTATTTTTTCTCCCATTTTGCGAATGTCCCACATTGCTCGCAACAAAGGAGTGAGAGCCGACTCCCTATATAAATAGGGGTGCACTCTCTTCGTTGAAAAATACACCAAGTCATCGATCGAGTAGCTCCAGACTTTTAGAGCAAGCTCGATCGAAGACTAAATTATTCTCTCTCTCTCTCTCTTCCTGTTCTCCGGAGTAGTCCTAGCAAGACTACGAAGGGGGTTTGGATTTTGATCCGGACGTCTAAGACGCGGGTTCTTCTCAAGTAAAACTTTCTACCGCGTGTGATCGGCTCGGAGGCGAAAGTCAGTTCGGGCGGATCGGTTCGAGGGTGCGAGGCAGCTCAGGCGGATAGAGTCAAAGCGGCTCGGCTACGAGGAGCTTCTGAAGACGGTGCGGTACATCTTGCCTGCTCCAAGGCCAAGATTCCGGGTATGTGGTTAAGTAGTTTTTAGTGTAGATTTAATTAGTCTCTTTAGAGTAGATCCCTCTTAGGGTGGTCAGATCCACCCCAAGTTGGCTTAGATCGGGCTAGGTTCTGGCTCCCTCAGAGCCTAACTAAATGGTTTAGCTAGTCTAGGAAATTTTGATTTTCTATTTCTGCTGCGTTTTTGTGCCTCTGTGGTCCGTCCGACTTAGGACGGACACAGATCCGAGCTCTGGGAGTCCGCCAAAACCCCAACAGTGGTATCAGAGCCACAGTTTTGCTATAGATCTATTATAGCGACTTTTTGAATCTTTAAAAATTGCTTATTTTTAAACATACGGACTATTTTAGCTTTATGCTAAAATTAGTTTCAAAAATGTTTTGTGTTTTAAAAATCGTTTTTACAACACGGAAATTTTTTTTGAGACGATTTAATTTTATGCGATAATTTTAAATGAATCTCAAACGTTCAAATGCTTTATTAAAATTATTTTTATGAGATATAAATATTTTTAAGAGCATTTAATTGTTTATGTTATTTTAAAAAATATTTTATTTTTGAAATTTAATTTTTCTTAAGTTACATAAAGATTAGAAATTTTAAAAACTTTATTTGAAAGCTTTTAAATGTATTTCTATTGATTTTAAAATTGTTTTAAAATTGTTTTAGAGAATATGTAAATTAGAGAAATACTTTGTTTTCATGAGATGAAAGATAAACTAGTTTCTTTTTACATATAAGTTTCTAAAATTATTTATGCAATATTTCAATTTTAGAAATAATTGATTAAAATTTTAAATCCTAGGTTTTAGAATTATTTGATAATTTTATACCTAGTTTTATGTGATAAAATGTTTTGAAGCTTTAAAAATTTTATCTTCGAATTTAATTGTTAAATTTTGGATTTGCATGTTTTATTATGTAGATAATTTTAAACTTGCAAATACTCGTTATATGTCACAAATATGAAACGTTCATTTATACGGATAAATTAGTTGTTTCATTTTTTTAATGGACATATTGAATAATGTATTCATAAACCTTATTAGGTTAGCCATTAAATGTTTAAAATTTTATGAGATGAAATTTTATTAACTAGTGACATGTTATGTTCGATAAAACAAAACAACATCAAAATCTAATACCAGATTAGGTTAGTCCCTTTGTTTGTAAATCATTTTCATTAAAACGTTTAATTGATGATTTTCATAAAAGACAAATGTTGAATTGTTTTATAAAATCCTAATTAGATTGGGGTAGCACGTTGAACGAATAGACCTTATAGTTGATAAGGACTTAATAAAAATTGTTCAACCAATCCATAAAATTTCGAATTTTAGGATCCACTAGTTGATAAGAATTAACTAGTTTTCTTAATTAAAAGCCATTTAGTTGTTTGGAAAACATAGAATTGATAAAAACTCCTTCAATGGATCATGATGTCGGTCAATGTGCTTGGCTAAGTTTGCTGGACCAACCTAGCTAGACTGGGTAACAAGTGGTCCTGGCTTAGTCAATTCCCTGGCCACGTCCGCTGGACCGCAAGTAGTCGATTCATGACTATGTAAGTCCATCGACTATACCTAAGTCAATACGATAATAATCTTGTTCAAGATAAATCGTAGCCCTCCTTGTTTTAGGAGTTGGCAACTGTAAGAAACATGTTACGGTTGTTGAGCTACACTCAAGCCGTGATATGTCAATCTTATAGAAACCGATTTCTTGATTGACATCTTGACCTGACTGAAACCGTTGTCTCATCCTTCGAGCATCGGCATAAGTCTAACCAAGAATGTAGTCTAAGTCCTGACCCAAACCAAGTGTCGTGCATACACCGAGCGGCGGGGCATGTCAGGCTAGACACGAAAACAAGGGACCGACTAGGCTAGCCATTGTGATCCGGTTGAGCACACTCATGATCACAAATGACTAGGGGTAAAAATTGATAGGGAATCATAATAGATATGATTGACGACGAGTTCGTCTACCGAATGCAGAGTCGGACAATTTGTTGAGACACACTCAAGGTTGTCAAACTCAGGGTAATCAGATCCCTCTCTCACAAATGTTATTTTATAATAAATTGTTTATTATTATGGCTTTAATAAATTTAGTGGGAGCATATAGTTTTATAAAAACCATTAAAACTATACTACGAACTAATACTAACTAAAGTATCTATAAAATGCAGAATGGATTTGGGTCTTAGATATATGGTTGAGAAGAACATGCTCGATGGAACGAACTACAAAGACTGGCTTAGGAACATCAAGTTGGTCCTTTCCCTAGCCGGGATAGGATACGTACTGTTCGAGGACGCTCCGGATAAGCCCGATGAAGATTCGACCTTCGAGGAAAAGGAAGCCTACAAATTGTACCAGAGGGATGCAGAGAAGGCCAGGTGCCTTACTCTGGCTTCGATGAGTAACGAGTTGCAGAGGAAGCATGAACATATGGATGTTCAAAGTATGCTTCTCAATGCACAAGAGTTATACGGCAAGCGATCTCGAGCTGCCAAGTTCGAAGCCACCAGCAACCTCTGGGGCACAAAGATGGGGGCAGGGCCCGTACAGGATCATGTTATCAAGATGATCGGGTATGTAGAGGATGCCGCCCAGTTAGGATTTGTCCTGGACAATGAGATGTCCATAGACATTATCCTAAAGTCTTTGACTCCTGAGTTTAAGCCTTTCATCACTGGTTTTATAATGAACAGTCTTGAAACGGGTCTTCCTGGTCTCCTCAATATGCTTAGGCAATTTGAGGAGATTGAGAAGAAGCCGATTGCATTGGTTGTTGGCTCTGCTTCTTCCGACCAGCCGAAAGGCAAGGGTAAGAAGCGGCAGGTCCCGCAACCTGCGAAGGCGAAGAAAGGGAAGAAAAAGACTAAAGGGACCCCATCGAAATCTGAGTACTTCCATTGCCATAAGATTGGCCACTGGAAGAGGAACTGTAAGATCTATCTTGCAGAGAAGAAGAAGGGGCATACGGATGCCTCCACCTCAGGTACAAATTCAATTCAATAAAACGTAATTATTTCCAATCATATAGTATGAGATACTAAAAGACATCTGTGTAATGTATACAGGTGGCTGATATGAAGCAGAGATTGGGAGAAGTGCGGAGGACGGTCGGCAATCTGAGCAATCGTTGCTGCTAGGGTCGTTCAACGACTTCAAGAGACATGATCAAGAAGGAGATGATACTAATCTTAGTTTAATAAATTGTATCATTTCTTGAAAGTTGAAAACAATGATTTAGTGTTCTACACTCAAAGTTTATTAGATAAACAAATTACGGTTCATCTTAATGAATCCGTTGTATTATGAATGTCTCAGGAATTACGTTTGACGTTGAGTTGAAATTTGATTGGCTTAAATTTTCTGTGATTGTGGCTTTCTGAGATGGTTGCGAAAATTCTCGAATGATGGTGCGAAGCTTCGAAAAATGTTGATTTTTGAGCTGACTTGATGTTATAGTCAATTGGTAGTTAAGTATAGGTTCCAAGGACGTATAAATTGTGTGCGATCACAATTATACGCATATTAAGATTAATTCTTAATAAACTGCATTTAATTATTTAAGAGTTAATATTAAATGTGGTTAAGGGAAAAGTACAGTGTAGGACGTTTTGATTGAGCGAGTCAATGTCAAGACTCCTTAAACCGATCTTGACTTGACTCATTCGTCAAACCGAACCTGACACTAGTACATTCCATCTAAAGCACTTACCAAATGGTTATATCTTCGTATATATAATCTAAATTTGATTTAGATATAATATTGAAGTATTTAACCAGGTAATTCTTAAAGACAGTGGGAGCCAGCTCGTATACTTGGTTCCGGTCATTCGGACTAAGTAAAAAGGATTTCCACCTTAAATAAATCATCTATATAGAACATTGAATCAAAATTGTTTTGATTTAATCGAATATATAGAGACTCAGGTTGTCATGTATGTACTTGACATATTGACACAAAGAAAAGTGGAATGAGCTGAGACTGACTTATAGATTATAATGTTAGACCCTACATCAAGATTGTATAAGCTAATTGTTAGCTATACAAAGATAGGAAAAATTGATACAGATCATTTTTCCAAAGGATCAACCCTGTGTGATCAAGAAATGTATTATTTAATCCATTAAAATGAGTTGTAGATACTAGTCAGTTAAACCACTTTTAGGTTTGTCATATAAATGTCAATGTGACTGATATGCTATAACGGTATGAGATACAAATATAAATAGCCTAAGTGCAAGTGGAAGATGTAGGAGAATATATGACCATAAGGCAATTTATCCGAAAGTATACATCTTGTTCATACTGTATATGGTACCTATTATTCTAAGTATAAATCGTTCGTATTAATATACTTAGATAATATCCATAGACTTATAGTTAGGTCCTTACGTATATAGATGAGATCTCGATTATGAGTAAGTAAGCGACCGAATATAAACATAAGTCTTAAACGGTTCATGGTCATAGATGTGTCGAGAACTGGATATCGACACATCGGATAGACCATTGTGTCTTAGTCTTACCTTAGGATAATGATGATCTCATAGTCGTTCGACTTGGTGAAGTCGGAGACGAGACACAGGTGCTCATTAGAGAATGAGTTCACTGAACGAACACATAAGAGTTATTAAATGGTTGACTTTAACTGAACTGTCTTTAATAACTCTAGGGTGATGATAGGTTAGCTGGTCCTTAAGACCTGAAGTCATTTGTACAAACCTGTGAGTGAACGGTGTAGCTTAGACCTATGATCTAGCATCGAGGCTAGGCCTGCTGAAAGATCTTAGGTTGAGCTGCACCCGAAGCTCTCGAGGCGAGTAGATGACTAAGATGGGATTCGTCACTTCCGTTAAAGGGAAGTTAGTGTTACAGGCTCAGTACGGTCTTTATGTTAATCCTCGGCCGGGGTGCGTTGTAAGAAGTACAACGTGTATACAATAAAGACCGCCGTATACTGACCAATATTGTCTAATAGGGTTGACAGTAAACCATACCCTAGGCCAACAAGAACACAGTCTTGACGAAGGGACTACGGCTAACGGAGTTCATCACTGATACAGCCAATGTAAACCCAATGATGTTTTTTGTCAAAGGGTCGATCACGTTGTGACCGTCGTCTAGGGGTTCCGAGCCCCAACCTGTAGTAAGGTCAGGCTGTAGGGTCTCACACCGAGTAGTGTTCGTGTCTTAGTAATAGGAAGATAGAATAGAGAGAGATATCATTTGATGATATTCACAAAGCTTGTTGTGAAAGTTAGTCGCAATAGCAATAGGGACAAACGTTGCATTTGATGCAAACTATGATTAAACGTTTCGTAAATTGGTTACGACAAATTTAGTAGGAACAAATATATTGAAAAGGGTTACCTGGATGACGGGATCGTCCTGTTCTAAACACAGGTTCAAACCGTGTCCAAATCGGAGCTCAAACGAGCCCGGAAAAGCGAAAACAGTCCAAGGCGAAGTGGGTTAGACCGACTGGGCTAATAAGCCCATAGGCAAACGCAAACGGGCGCAGCCCGCTGGCTGCAGCGGGCGGGGCCCGCTGCGACAGCAGGCGTGCGGCCCGCCTTTTGCCCCCTTGGGCGGGCGCGCCCGCTAAGCTTAGCGGGTGCGCCCGCAACTTAAGTCAATTTAGGGTTTTTTGAAACCGCAAATGACGGCTACGAATTTTGATAATTTGCTCAACTTTGTGCAATTGTTTGAGGGGTCAAACGAAGTCGAAATTCGTCACCGTCGGTTCCTACGCGTTCACCATTCGAAGCTCTTCGGATTGATAGCTTGTTTGGTGTCTAAGGTTTAATGTGCAAAGAGAATTAATTAGTTAAAGTTTGCTTTTATGAAAGGCTCACTTAAACTAGAAATTAAGCCAAATTGGCTTAATTGTTTTTTCTCCCATTTTGCGAATGTCCCACATTGCTCGCAACAAAGGAGTGAGTGCCGACTCACTATATAAATAGGGGTGCACTCTCTTCGTTGGAAAATACACCAAGTCATCGATCGAGTAGCTTCAGACTTTTAGAGCAAGCTCGATCGGCGACTAAATTATTCTCTCTCTCTCTCTTCCAGTTCTCCGGAGTAGTCCTAGCAAGACTACGAAGGGGGTTTGGATTTTGATCCGGACGTCTAAGACGCGGGTTCTTCTCAAGTGAAACTTTCTATCGCATGTGATCGGCTCGGAGGTGAAAGTCGGTTTGGGCGGATCGGTTCGAGGGTGCGAGGCGGCTCAGGCGGATCGAGTCAAAGCGGCTCGGCTACGAGGAGCTTCTGAAGACGGTGCGTACATCTTGCCTGCTCCAGGGCCAAGATTCCGGGTATGTGGTTAAGTAGTTTTTAGTGTAGATTTAATTAGTCGCTTTAGAGTAGATCCCTCTTGGGGTGGTCAGATCCACCCCAAGTTGGCTTAGATCGGGCTAGGTTCTGGCTCTCTCAGAGCCTAGCTAAATAGTTTAGCTAGTCTAGAAAATTTTGATTTTCTATTTCCGCTGCATTTTTGTGCCTCTGTGGTCCGTCTGACTTAGGACAGACACAGATCCGAGCTCTGGGGGTCCTCAAAACCCCAACATCTACAACGAAAAGAAGCGACACATTCGGATCAGGCACGGTGTGGTTAAACAACTCCTGAAAAATGGAGTAATTTCTTTGGAATATGTAAGGTCTGAAAGAAATCTTGCAGATCCACTAACCAAAGGATTGGCAAGGAAAGTGGTTCTTGATTCGTCGAGGGGGATGGGGCTAAAGCCCATGAGTTAAGCCTATATGGTTGATACCCAGTAAGGTCTAACGAGGCCATATGATCCTTAACAAACACTACATTTCCATCCCTATGGCGTGTGGTAGTGATCTTTGAATCCATAGCCAAGTTTGGTGGTGCTATTGAGAAGCACTTGATGGATTCACTTTGAGACAAATCCATAACCAGTTTTGGTGGTGTTATTCAGAAGCACTTGATGGACTTAAGCAGAGGTTGAGCTGTATGCTCTTAATGGTTTCATTACCAGTTTTGGTGGTGCTATGGGAAGCACTTGATGAACCACTTATGTGGGTGTAAGGGTTTGGCCGTCCTCTATGAAAGACAAGGGCAGTCTTTCAATAGCACTCACGAGACCCAAGGTGTGCACATGGCATATAGCGCTTGTTATGTATCGCGGAGTTTGCACAAACTAAAGGGAACAATATGTGTTATGGGGGGTTCTCAATCGAACTCTAATGAGTTCAAGAGCAATTCACTCATTAGAAAGTAAGTTGTTGCCTCACTTCGCTACGTATCAATTCAATCGAAAGACATTGATACTTAAGTATTCATCCCTCTTTACCCAGGATCTTTCTCTTCTCTTTCTTAAGCCATTAAGTGGGGGATTGTTGGAATTAATGGCTCTTTTGGCCATTTGTTCACTCCCTCTCTCTTTTTTAGTCCCACATTGGATAGGCACACTCTCTTGTGTGGGTATATAAGAGGCCTCTTTCCTATGGGCTATTGGACTTGTATATGGGCTAGGAATAAGGGGAAGCTCGCGTGCGCATAAGCCCAAGCAAAGGGCCGAGTCCAAATCAAGTTGGGCCGAATGGAAAATGTAGGCGACGGATCTAGAAACCCTTAGCGTGTGTGCGCTGGTGTCATGCCTGCGCAGGGGGGTTCATGGGTGCGCGCGCGGAGTGCCCGAGTTTTTTCTCGTGTTTTTAGCCCATTTTATTTTAAGAATTCAAAAGGTCCATTACGTTTTATTTTTTCCCCAACTGCCAATTTTTCATTAAATTGGTGTTTACTGTCTCAACATCTATTTTTCTTTTAATGGCTGTTAATGGCTGCGTTGTTAATGGTATTCATGGATGAATTCAACCAGTCATCTTTTCCTCTATATAAACTCAGTTGCCTAGAGTTTTTCAACACTGCGAACATTCGTACAGCAAAAATCCTCTTCTCTTCCATTCCTCCTCCTCCTGGATATCGATCTCTGTGCAAACTCCACGTTTCTGGTCGCGAGTGGACGCGTCCAGACGTGACTGCGTTAACCTTGGAGAGCAACCGGCATTATCCGATTACCACTACGGTCGGGCCGTAGTTGTTTTCAAGGCAGTTGCACAGCCACGGCGCAGTTCATCTTCACTGGATAAGTTTTCACTTCTTCCTCTGTTTTTCCTCGTTGCTCCCGCTGTTTGTTTCTTGTTTTGCTCTCTGCTCTTTTAACTCCCCGTTCTTTTCCCGCAGTCATAGATCTTACCTTTCAGGTCTAACAGGGCGGACCTCCCCGTCCACGGAGTTTGTACTTCCATTAACGGAAATATCCGTGGTCGGTGATACTGTTTCGACTAGTGGGGCTTTGGACGCTGGCAACAATCTTCAATCAACTGAGCTAGCCCTTAGGGTAAAGTGTCACTACCATACCCTGATCCACAGATGGATCTATACGCTTACAATTATTTGAACATTCCTATACAACCATATATGAACAAAAATGTACCGATTATTACATGAAGTCTCTTTGGAATAGTCCAAGAGGGTCAGGCTTCATTCAATCGTTTTCCGACAGGTTTCACATTAGGAAAGAAGATATATATGCAAAAGCTTCGGTTACACTTCAAGCTACGTGGACGTCAAACTTTGTTAGTTTATTAAAGTTTGATTTGCACACGCTATTGTGCTGCTTATTCCTTAATCTAGCTATCAAACAATTATAGATTAATAATCGATACAGACAATAATCAGCAGCAAAATGGATTAGACTTGCCGAAAGGGTTTGGTTTGAATCAAATCATAAAGACCAGTATGCATCTGATGGAATGGGAAGCTAAATCATATGCCTTTAACACGTAAACATTTAATGTTGGAAGAGAAGAAAACAATAATTTTACGCAATTCTTTGACGATAACTTCTTACCGAGCTTATCTAGAGAAGATATAATACACTGATGAATAAAATCCAATCCAAAATCATAAGCTAAGACCCAACTTAATCTTCAGGAAAGAACAACTCGTGAAGGCATCGTATAATCTAAGATGCAGGTAAAATAAGAAAATAAGATATATTTTTTTCATTTAACAAATACAATAGATGGTGAAAGTTGTGGGAGTTGTAACCACCAAGTTCGGTTACCAACTAGTTGGGTCTAACTGTTACCCACCACTTCTAACTTCCCAATCGTTTCCTGCGCCAGCATCCTCTAAACTGTAACAAAACACACAACAAGGCACCTTCAACGCATCACCGAGATAGCTTCACAAAGAGAAGGCGATTATCACATTATATAAGCCACGCGTTGAGCTCTAATACAAGAAACACGCTCTCATTTGCCTGCATGAAGTGATAATAAGGATATCAACTAGAACGGACCTAGCGTTGTGCATAATTAAGGGGCTTACTATCTCCTTATGTGATCAGAATTGGGGGTGATCTTGATGACGAGACCGGGGAAAACATCGTCGGGATCCTGAATATGAGGGTTCTCCTCGACGATGTAAGGGTCGCCGCACTTGTCGCTGATCGTATGCAGGGTCTCGCCCTCGCCAACGACGTATATTTCGTCGCACGGACGGTTCATGAACAGCCGGTTCCCATTCGCCGCCGCACCCGAGGAGTTGGCGCGCAGCGAGCTGAGCAGGATGACTGCAACCAGGGTGAGGGCCAGGTACCAGGAGGCCGTGTCCGCAATCGCTATGACCGTCGTGGTGGCCGTCGGCTTTCTCGGCGGCATGGCGGTAACCGCAGCTAGATGTTATCAGAGATGAAGGGAGAGTGATTGATTGTTGTAGAACATGGGATGTAGGGTTTTATATAGGGTAAAATAGAGAGGGTTAGTTATTTGGTTTTTTGTGGCAGTTTCGTTTTTGGGGTGGCTCTTGGCGTGATTTTGATGCATGTTTCGGATGACTCACGATTTTGAGATGATGCTAAGACTTATCGTAGAGTTGGGGGGCTGCTGGGTCCATTTTGTTTTTTGGCGTGTTTGCTGTGAAATCAGCTAGGATTTTGGTAGTTTAGGTTTTTAGCCAGTGAGCATCTTAACTGTTAAGTCTTCTATGTTGAGCTCATCTCTTTTGTGTGTGTGTGTGTGTATGTGTGTGTGTGTGTGATTAAGGGACCAGTTCAAGATTAGGAATGGAGATTTGGTTAAGTTGGAAGAAATGTTGTTAGGTGGTGTTGATGGAGATTGGAAAGGAGAGGGAGTTGTTAGGGGCGGTAAGATTTGAAGACATCAATACATATATTCACAATTAGTTAACTTCTTAATGATGTGATGTAGATATCTTTTTTGGTTATCTCAAATCACTTCGAGTTTCAATTCCAGGATTCGTTCTAACTCCTTTTGCCTGTATGCGAGGCCTCGTTGCAAGGATCAAGCTATGTGAGAATTACTAGTAAATGTAACATACAACTATTCGTCTCACTTGCACCGCACATGAGTTTTTTTTAATTACACAAGGTCCTTTTTTGTCTCGTGCGTCTGTAGTTCAATAGTTGTGGTCTGAATATGGTGACTCTTATTGTATTTTAATTTACTTCCAAAACATTTGTTTTTGAGTTTAATTAAGTATTTGAAATGATTGTGCTACTTATACCACAAAATATTTACAAATGTAAGGGAGCTCTGAGGAAGGTTGGATGAATGTGGAACTGTTATACAAATTTTGGTTTGAGCTAAACATGTGTAGGCACTAATTGAAACTACGAAATTAGTTTTTATTGTGACAGTTTTAATTTATTATATGAAACCATGTAAATATTATACTATTGTTATGAATCAACTACTGAGGGGAGAGCCCTCAGGTTTATATTTATAGCCAAAGGGGAGAATACATGTGGGCTTATACAGATATGGGCCCAAACACTTGGGTTGGCCCAATAACTCATCCAACCCAGTAAATACCCATTCACAACACTCCCCCTTATCCAGCCATAGTTGTGGACCCTGCTCATGAATACTTCAGGATTCTGAGCCTGCATGGGTCTCACATGGGGTGGATACTTCAGGATCCTGAGTTGGTGAGATTTGCCTCGTTAAAACCTTTGGCTATGGAAAACCCAGTGGGGAAAACCATAGTTAAGGAAAAAGAGTGCAAACGCTCTTTAACTCCCCCTGATTTATACAAGTGACTCTGCTCATGAATACTTCTGGATTCTGAGCGTCACAGAGGGGTGGATACTTCGGGATCCAGAGTTGATTTGATTTGCCTCGTTAAAACCTTTGGCTATGGAAAACCCAGTGGGAAAAACAATAGCTAAGGGAAAAGAGTACAAATTCCCTCAACTCCCCCTGATCTGTAAAAGCTCTTAGGCTTTCAGATCTCTTAGGCTTATCTCATCACTCATATTTACAATATTCCGAAAATGTACACAGATTACAAATTTTGTCACCATCAAGCAGCTGCTGAATCTAGAAACTCTGGAGAGGTGTGCTAAGTTTCGTCGCCTCTGATGTGGTCTTCAGACTATATGGTCAGCTCCACAGAACCAGCATCTATCCCAGTCGTCACTGGGATGTGATGTACCACCAGGCGCCCTAAAATACACCATCGGTGTGATTCTGGAATGGTGAGGATCTCGGAATTATAGGATGATGTTGCCTTCATAAGTTGCTTTGCATATTTGCAGTAGATGGTCATCCCACTGTTGGTACCTGTTCTGTGATTTCTCAGTATAGGGACCGGACCTGTAACCTGCATTCGCATAAACATTTGGAGGATGCTACTACATTTTGTAAGTCCAAATATTTCGACCCTTGGAGGAAGCGCAGAAGGCTTAACTCAGGTCTAATGGCCCTTTTTAGGTGCCAACTATCTCTGACTAATGAGTTTACTGCAATTGCTATACCGGGACACATGCAGTTAGCCAGGAGTGCATGATTGCACTTAGATAAGAGACTTTAGGACCAGTTATATTCTCCCCCTCTTCCAGCGATCGGAAGGGTTCTTTTTATACATCCATTGAGTATACCACCGTAGGTGTACTTTGGATGATAATGGTCCTTTTAATTTCTCCAACGTACTTCTGGGCGTTTATAACAGGATTCTATGAGCCATGACTTTATATTTGCCTAGGTCTTTTTATTTCATGTTTAAAAGTCAGGCTAGTACATTTATTTCGGTTTTCTCTTCAGGAGATCCGATGAGATGTTAGTTGTCTACAACTAAGATCTCTAATCCTGTTCTTTGCATAGATGCAAAGACAACCTTCAGTAGGAATCATTGACTTCTCAAGTGATTCTCTTGGTTGTACATTTATTTGTTATACTTATATTTCTTCATTTGAATAGACGTCCCGAAGTCTATTCAGGCATTTTAAGGAAATGTGGAAATTATCTTTACAAGATGTCCACGGAGGTATGTCGTCACAACATCCAATAACGGCATATCCATAATTTCCCTTCGCCAAATCGTAAGGTATTCGCTTTTGATAACTTAGGGAGATTGATGCATCATTTATGAGACATGCTCATTTGAATTTGTTCGATCCCTAGTTTCAGCGAAATTTTCCTTGGGCTATAGGTTGTACCGTATAGCATACGATTTTGTATTTATTTTTTCTTATGTTTACAATACTTTGTTTTATCCACAGGTTTGACACCCTTTGGTGTCTGGACTTCAGGTCCGAACATTTCACGTTTCATAAGTGAGTCCAGCTCATCTTTTATTGCCACGTTCCACGTTTGGCCAATCTCTACGTTTGCCTTCTAGCAACGGAGTGTGGAACGATAATTTATAAACATCATCGCCATTGCGATGTATATGGCAATATGATATGTGAATACATTGTCGACAATTTATGTTCTATCTGTCCAACACCTCCCCAGTACGTACAACATTTACTTAATTTCACTTTTTCCCGGCAATTCCTCTGCAGTGGATTCCGGGAAGGGTGATGGTGTGGACAGGAGCTCATTGTCCTGTGGTAGTATTGTCTTAAGGTCTCCAGGAGTTTCTGTCCTTGGAGCCTGGTGGTCTGCCTCTTTTCTGTTGAGGATCAGCCACTTCTGCTGCTGGTGGATTGCATCCATTCTCGGGGATGCCAATCCTAGCTGGAGTTTTTGCAGCAGGGATGTGTGATCTGACAATCTTCTGGTTGTCAATAAATGATTCCGGTAATTAATGAACAGTGTTCTGTATGTGGAAGATCTTCTGGATCTCATATACACATTGTATTGTTACCGGATCACAGTGGGTCAAGCTGTTTGTATCCCACATTATAATTTTCTTCACGCCAGATTTTCCAGTATCTGGGCCTATTTTTGGAAACTCGTCTCATCGAGATCACAGTCTTCAAGGTGTGCCTTAATTATGTCCCCCGTTTGGGGTTCTAGGTATCGTATAAGTGAGGGTGAGTCAAACCCTGCATGGATACCTAGGCGACGTTGAGTACCGTTTTGGTCCTCTTTGGTGGTGCAATGGGGATTTAAGACTGCGCGACCGAAGATTCTCAGATGAGAAATATTCGGTGGCATTCCATATGCAAATTGCATTGGAGACTCTGACCTCCAGAGGGTCTTATTTTCATTTACGATGCAGCATGCAGAGTTTGCATGTCCCCATGCATCCATAGGTAATCGAGATTTAATGGACGTTCAGTCCATTGGAGTCTACTTTTCAGTGACTCTGCCGACCCATTTTGGGTATGAACATGTGGCACTTGTATGTTCATTTTCAATTCCCGTTGATTGGCAGTACTCTTGAAAAGACTGGGAGGTATATTTCCCAACATTAACCAGACTTATTTACAACATTTTATTGTCTTGGAAATGTGCCCGCAACCTTTTTATTCTTATGCCAATAGCTTTGGAAAAGCTAAGTTGCGGGTCTTGTAGTAGACATACGTACGAATATTCTGAGGATGCATTTATCAGTACAATGAAGTACCAAAATAGCCCACTAGGGGTGGTGGATTTTATCCACATCTATCTCCTTGTATTCTTTTTGAGGAAGCGTGTAGATCCTTTTTCAACTTTTCGTGGAGATGGCCTTGTAATTAATCTTCCCTTATAGTAGGGGATGCGAGGGAATTTTCCCTTCTGAAGAATCTTCTGGTTCTTCAAGTCATACCCATAGGATAAGATGATGTGCATCACAAATCCAGGGTGGTCAAGTCCAACATGCCAGAGTAAAAACTCGGCTGATGTAGGGCACTTCAGGTGCTCCGTTTAATTCTGCTTCCTTTCTCCGAATCTTCGTATGGTAGAGGCCTATAAGGCTCTCAAAACGTTCAAGTGTGGATTTTACTCCTTTTTCTTGAGACGTTGCATACGGTAATTTTTCATTTACATTTGCTGTTTCCAAGTGGGATCCGTTGAAACCGATGTCCTTGAAACTTAGAAAGTTTCTTTTTGGAATTCGGAGGGATTAGTGCATCCATTATTTTTGTGTCGTTTGGGGGCAACTGTGTTGCATTCCCTGGATCTTCAATATAGCCCTGATATTGGGCTTTGTATTGATAGAAATCGTACGTGTTTATTGTCTACTAAGCATTTATA
Source organism: Scilla litardierei (assembly GCA_030789695.1). Lineage (NCBI taxonomy): Eukaryota > Viridiplantae > Streptophyta > Magnoliopsida > Asparagales > Asparagaceae > Scilla > Scilla litardierei. Next base: position 500,714,464 of record CM061142.1, on the reverse strand, counting down.
AGAGCAGTTTCAAAAGATGAAACGTATCGGCACATGCATATTTAGATAAACATTTTCATTTATTGTCTACTAAACATTTTCATTCAGAACAAATTTCATAATTAAAATGCTCTCATAAATTATTCTCAAAACAAATCGCTAAGATAAAAATAAGGGCTAATCAAGCAAGTCATCATTTTCGAAGTTGTCAGCTGAAAACTTGACTGGAGCATCAGATGTCATCAGGTTTGTTTCAACTTTATTTTTCTTGTTCTTTTTATACAAATCCTGGAGATGATGCGGAGTTCGGCACACTCTGGACCAGTGGTTTTTCAAGCCACAATTGTGGCACTGGTCTTCCCATTCCCTCTTGGGTGGGGGTGAATTATTTTTGTCATTTCTGTGCCACGTGAACTTTCGCTTACTTTCATTATTTCGCTGCTGCTGTACATGGCCCTTGGCATTTTTCTGTTGACCCCCCTTCTGTAGTCTTTCTTTTCTTTTATTATCTCTCTTCTTTTTGAAGGAAGAGGAATAGTGAGCTTCTGGTGGGGGGCAGTGCCGGGTGAAGGATCCTGCCAAAAACAGAGTTAGGATCGATAATATGAAGTTTAGACTTACGCTTGCGTACGCGGCACTGTAGTCTACGAACTTCGCCTTCGGATTCGCCACGACGGATCGAGTCTACTCACGAATGGAGTAAGGCTACTAATCCACAATCTAAATCTCTATTTTAGATTAAGAACTTGGATGGATGGAGAGGAAATATTTCTGCAGAGCTTCGCTATGAAGAAGATGCATGCATGAATTTCATGCAAAATGTGTTAGGAAAATGGCTACCCTTGGGTCTTATTTATAGCCCCCAAGGTAGTTATTTTAGGGTAAGTTGTTCCATTGGAACAACTTAATTAAGGTGTACCATGATACATTGCACATTATAAGCTTAAGTTGTACCATATGCATGGTACAACATAAGCTTAAGATATTCCCCCTTTATTAGCCATATGTCGCATGCACTTATGCATATATAATGCGACTTTCCCGCTCATCCAGAGATCCTCTCCGCAAGGGAACAGATTCCCTTTGCACACGACTTTGTGTACGCGACGTTCGAGGTCCGTAATCCCTCGTACATCCCCCACAAGGGTGTACAAACGTCTTCCATATCCAACATCTCCCACTCACACTTGAGGGGATTGTAAGAGAACGTCTTTCCCTTAGTTCTTTCATCTATCATACCGAGAAATAGACCGTGCGACCGTCATGCGCGTAGAGTCTGTTGTTGTGCACTTGTTAGAGATACACAACGACCTCGAAGGTGCAAAGTTGAGTATTTCAACGCATGCTTTACCCTAGATTATTTCTTCACATTTCTTGTACTTTATATTCAACAATTGAATCCCATCTGGATTACAATTGGCTGGCCAGCTTTGAATCATTAAAGTCCAAATGCGAATATGACATCAATCTTCCTCTTCTTGCGAACCTTATGATCTTGACTTGATTCGCTTTTCTAACGTGCCCCGCCGAGCCGAATTACCATAGCCCATTAGTAACACGCTAAGATAGCGATCATCTCGTCAAATCTAAAGGAACCAATTGGAGTCCTTGAGGGTAAGAGTTAAGACCCGTATGGCCTTTGAGTCTCACATAATAGCAAACACTATTGCTACTAACTCAGTGGTCGAAATGCATACGTGGTATGAACACGTATTACAACATCACTCCTTTCCCAGGGAGAGTATGTCTTAATGATGTTGTACGGATGAAAGATCAGACACCACAGTGCCTATCTTTTGAGTCCCCTTACTACTCAGGAAATATTCCCAGACTCTCATCCTGCATAAGACAGATAGGATTAAAAAATCCAATGAGATCTTTATATCCTTGTGATACAGATCTCAGATCTTTTGTAAGCATCCATATGATGCAGATCTTTCATTCGACTATCTTGTTAAAGTCATGACTCTAAATCATTCGTCTAATGATTTTGACTTTAAACTAGTCTCATCTCTATCTTATCCATCTGATAAGATAAGGCGGTTGCTCATGTGAGAGAGCCAACCTTAATCTGTCCGACATACACACAATTCAGCTGAGATTTCAAAAATGTACACAAACATTTCTTAAGAAATTCATATGCAATGTTGGAAAAAGAACTTATTCTTTTATTAATTTTGATCATTTCTTAGACATGGGAATATATATTTGGTACAACTCAGCCCATACGCAATCATTGAGATGATAAGTGTTTATAAAACACATTTCTGGGGATCGCTTTCGTAAGCTGATCCTCTATCATCTCATGCGTAGATATGTACCTTATGTCTATCTTCTTGGTTTTATCATAGTCTTTTGCAAATCTGCAGTTCCTTTAAGATACTGCATTATCCTCTTAATCGCTTTCCAGTGTTCTTGCCCTGGGTTGGATTGGTAACAGTTTACCATTTCCAACGGCAAAACAGATGTCCAGTCTCGTACACACCATAGTGTACATAAGACTATCAACTGCACTGGAATATGGAACTTTTTCCATAATTTCCTTTTCCTTTTGGTTCTTTGGACATGATTCCAGATATAAATTATCGCATATGCTTATATGAATATCAATGGACTTGTAGTCCTGCATATTAAATCGTTCTAGAACCTTCTTTATATAAGTCTCCTGTGAAAGAGAAAGAAGTTTCTTCGAACGACTCCTTGAAATCTTAACTCCAAGGATATATGCGGCTTTTCCTATGCCTTTCATCTAAAATACTGATGAAAGCCAAGCCTTGATACTCATCACAAAGCCCTTGTCATTTCCGGCTATTAAAATGTCATCTACATATAGAGACATAATAACATGCTTGCTTTTAATCCTCTTGATATATACGTAGTTATCTTTATCAAGTATGGAAAATCCATTTGATAAGACAACCTTTTGAAATCGTATATACCCTTGCCTCGAGGATTGTTTAAGACCATATATGGATTTACGAAGTTTACAAACCTTATGTTTGTTTCCTTCTTTTACAAACCCTGTTGGTTGTTCCATATAGATCTCCTCGTCCAATTCTCCATTGAGAAAGGCAGTCTTTACATCCATCTGATGTAATTTGAGGTATAAGCAAGCTACTAATGCCAGAATCATGCGAATCAAGGTAAAACGCACAACAGGTGAGAAGTTTTCTTCGCAGTCTATCCCTTCCTGTTGCGTAAAACCTTTCGCGACAAGGCGAGCTTTATATCTATCTATAGAGCCATCAGCCTTATGCTTGATCTCGAGAACCCATTTGTTCCCAATTGCTCTATGTCCTCTGGGTGAGTTAACTAAGTCCCAGACTTGGTTAACTTTCATGGATTTCAATTCCTCCTTCATCGCTTCCATCCATGTGTCTTTTGCAGGGCATGATGCGGCATATTTTGAGATTCTTCAAGTCCTTGTTGACTCGAATTTAGATCAATTCTAATATCACTCCCACTTGAAATGTTGTTAGAATTGCTCCCACTTGGATCATTATTCCCGTATGGAATAGGATAATCGTCATTCGTATAATCCATTGGTGAAGGTTAAAAAAGAATTTTCGTTTTCACCAAGAATTTCTCCCACTCGAATGAGGTAATCCTTTTTGATCATAAATCTCAAAATAGGGATAAGTCCTGACTTATCTCGCCCTGTCTTGGAAACTCGTTTTCCAAGAAAGTGACATCCCTCGACTCAAACTCAATTAGCACACCATTGTCTTCCTGACTAACAAAAACATAACCTTTGGAGTTTTATGCGTATCGTTTAAAGATACATTTCCTTCTCCTTGGCCCAAGTTTGCCATACTTATGGGAGGAAATATGTGCGTTGAATGCACAAACTCAAGGTAAAAATGTTTAAGTCAGGAGACCTTTGGTTCCACAACTCATAAGGAGTGGAGCTAACTGATTTCGAGGGTACGCGGTTTAAAATGAAAATGGTTGTCAATAATGCATCACCCCAAAAGGTGATTGGAAAGTTAGCTTGTGCCATCATTGAATGGACCATTTTTCATTAAAGTCCTATACCTGCAACACCAATTTGTTGAGGAGTATAAGGCATAGTTACCTGATGTACTATGCCTTTTTCATCACAAAGTTCCTTTAAACTTGTTGACTGATATTCACCGCCCCTATCGGTTCGCACGACCTTAATCTTGCGATCTAATTGATTCTCCACTAAACTCATATAGTTTTTAAAGCAGGTTTAGTGCTTTCAATTTTGTGGGATATCAAATAGATATGACCGAATCGGGTGAAATCATCAATAAAAGTGATGAAATAGGACTTCCCGCGTCTTGTCTTGACATTCATCGGACCACATATGTCCGAATGGATAAGCTGTATTGGAACCTCGGCCCTTGTGCCGGTTCCAAACGGCTTGCGACAAGATTTCCTCACAAGGCAATGTTCGCAGGTCGACATTTCAACCTTTGAAACATTGGATAGAAGGCCACGTTTGGCAAGTCTATCTATACACATTGGTCCAATATGACCAAGCCTTGTGTGCCAACAAATTATATTAGACTCATTAGTCAAAATATTTGTCACAAGGAAATTTTCATTACATGAGGAAACACATTGTACTTATTACAATAAATCCTTTGAAATACAAACCCAGTACCAATAAAGGAATTATTACAAAAATAGGTCCATATTACAAACATGAAGGAACCAACTATTAACCAAGACCCATTAAATTGACCACATTATTAATATTCCTTTGAATATATGGAATGAAGAGAACATCATAAAGTAGGAGAATGTGGCCGTTGTCCAAGTCTAGCTTGCAATTCCCAACGCCTTTCTCTACAACACGTGTGTTGTTTCCTACATTGATCCACTTCATTCCTTGAGTATCCGGTGATACTCCACGAAGGACCGTTTGTCCTTTGCTATGTGGTCGGTGGCACCTGAATCAATTATCCCAAAATGGATTAGATTCCACAAGAAATAGTGAACTAGAAACACATATGTAACTAGTATTACAAGTTACCTCGTCACTTCCACTCGTACACGAACGAGCATAGTGACCGAGCTTGTTACACTTGAAGCACTTGATCCTTTTCAAGTCTTTCTTCTTGTGCCATTTCTTGTGCCCACCCTTATGTTTGGGTTCCTTGGTGGACTCAGGTTGCTTATTACGTTCATTAGAAGACTTCGAACGATCTTTACGTTTCTTTCCCCCGTGTGAGGAACTAGCAACCATGTGCACTTCTGCACTTGGCTTGGCAGCCGCAAGCCGCTCTTCCTCTAATTCGAGGTGCTTGGAAACATCGTTGAAGGTCTTGATGCTCTCATCGTGAGTGAGATGCATCTTCATCTGATCCCACCCATTTGGTAGGGAACGTATGACTGCTTGGATTTGTTGCTCATCCGTGAGCACATGACCTGCGTCCTTTAACTCTGAGATAAAGTTCGCCATATGTCGCAGATGTTTCCCCATGGAATGATCTGGACGTTTCTTATATGTATCGAACTTTATAATTAAGGCGCGAAGTTTGGACACCGATGTGCCACCGAACTTCTCCTCTAGCTTGGACCATATGTCCATGGCTAGGTCATGTTCTCGGAAGATGCGCATTATGTCATCAGCCATACTGCTTAATAACGTAATGCGCGCTATCTTATTCTTCCGAGACCAAGCATCAAAAGCTTCCTTGTCTCTTCGGTGTTGGGCCGTAGTGCCCAACTCGGGTTCAATCATTACGTTCTTTAGAGTTTCGAGCACTTCTTGCTCCTCTAAAACGTATTGTATCTTAATGGACCAAAGTTTGTAATTATCGCCGTTGAGTTTTTCATCTTTGTTTAACTCAGCGACGATATTCTTTGAAGCGGAAGACATTTTACTTTTAAAATGCTGCAAAAGACACAAAACCGAAGGTTCGATCAAAAACATTGCATAAAAAATTCTTAAAATATAACTCCCACTTGAAATGATAATAGAGTATCCCATTTGGATAGTTCTAAAAATTCAAATCCCACTTGGAATTATATTATATTTGATAAGTTACTTTCAAAAAATATTGAATATGTTGTTCTAGAATCGAAAAGGTCTCTATGATTCCAATCACCATCTAGAACAACTTTCAATATTCCCCCATCACTTATCAAACAATAGTACTCTTATAGTACTAGCAGCGGAAAACGAGTATTTGATAAGTTACTTTCGAAAAATATTGAAGATGTTATTCTAGAATCGGAAAGGTCACTACGTTTTCAATCACCATCTAGAGTAACTTTCAATATTTCTCCCTCACTTTATCAAATGTTAGTACTCTTATAGTACTTTGCAGTGGAAAAGCGTTTTTAAAAACGTATTTTTCAAAACGAATTTAAAATACATTGGCTAATCTCCGTAGAGTAGAGCACAACGTCATAAGTTCATTGGCTAATCTCCGTGGAGTAGAGCTCAATGACATGGCTAATCTCGCATGAAGTAGAGCATTACGGCTAATCTTCAAGGAGTAGAGCACAATTACATAAGTACATTGGCTAATCTCCGTAGAGTAGAGCACAATGACTTGGCTAATCTCGCATGAAGTAGAGCACTATGGCTAGTCTTCAAGGAGTAGAGCCCAAGTTAAAAAAACTTCATTAAAATGTTAGTCCCGTATGAACTAGTCGGCACTGTGGTTAGCCCCATATGGGCTAATCGACACATTCGAGTTTGACCAATGCCCTTTGTCACCCCGTATGGGTCAGTTGACAAATTTGCAGTCGACCCGGACCTTCTGCCAGATTGGTCGACCAAAAACACAAAATTGGTCGACCAATATTCGAACTGCAACTTCTCCCGGCCAGGGCCTCTGCCCTGGCCGGTGCTTGGCCAAGGGCCGGCCAGGGCCTCGGCCCTGGCCGGCCAGGGGCCCTGGCCCCCTCGGCCAGGCCCGGCCAGGCCCTGGCCTCTACCAGGGCCGGCCGGCCAGGCCACTGGCCGGGGCCAGGGCTCCTGCCCTGGCCTCGGCCAGGCCCTGGCCTGAGGCCAGGGCGCCGCCCTGGCCTCTGCCAGGGCGGCCTGGCCGCTGGCCGGGGCCAGGGCTCCTGCCCTGGCCTCTGCCAGGCCCTGGCCTGAGGCCAGGGCGCCGCCCTGGCCTCTGCCAGGGCGGCCTGGCCGCTGGCCGGGGCCAGGGCTCCTGCCCTGGCCTCGGCCAGGCCCTGGCCTGAGGCCAGGGCGCCGGCCCTGGCCACTGCCAGGGCCGGCCTGGCCGGCAGGCCTTGGCCAAGGCCGGCCACTGCCGGCCTGGCCTTAGCCGGCCATTGCCGGCCTGGCCATGGCCGGCCATGGCTTGGCCATGGCCGGCCATGGCCATGGCCATTCAGCGTTGGCCGGCCATGGCCCCTTTTGCCATGGCCGGCCACCCCCTTTGAATGGGGTTGCCGCACACTCTCCTCCCCCTTGATGGGGTGGTCGCCGGTGGTTATTGGCCGTAGCCAACCCCCTCCGCTCGGGGAGGGGGGATGCATGGCATGCATAGCCCATTTGGCCATGGTGCACATGCACCAAATTTCCTCTTACCCGATGGAAATAACTTCCATCATCTTCCTTGATGAAGCACCCGTTCGTCGAAGAAATTAGTTATCTCTTAATGGCCGTGTGCCAAAAAATGAATAACGTACTACGTGAACGGTCGGTTCTTCCCGTCACGGAGAGTTCCTACCATATCCGTAATGATAGGAGACCCTAACGTGAAAATAACAACCGCTGCGTTCTCTCCGTCACGAAGCGTTCCTACTATATCCGTAATAGTAGGATACCCATTCGTGAAAAAGACAACGACTCGTTCGTAGTTTCGACGGGGCGGTGGATTGACCGGGGCGAACCCATATGGCTCTGATACCAATGAAGGATCCTGCCAAAAACAGAGTTAGGATCGATAATATGAAGTTTAGACTTACGCTTGCGTACGCGGCACGGTAGTCTACGAACTTCGCCTTCTGATTCGCCACGACGGATCGAGTCTACTCACGAATGGAGTAAGGCTACTAATCCACAATCTAAATCTCTATTTTAGATTAAGAACTTGGATGGAGGGAGAGGAAATATTTCTGCAGAGCTTCGCTATGAAGAAGATGCATGCATGAATTTCATGCAAAATGTGTTAGGAAAATGGCTACCCTTGGGTCTTATTTATAGCCCCCAAGGTAGTTATTTTAGGGTAAGTTGTTCCTTTGGAACAACTTAATTAAGGTGTACCATGATACATGGCACATTATAAGCTTAAGTTGTACCATATGCATGGTACAACATAAGCTTAAGATATTCCCCATTTATTAGCCATATGTCGCATGCACTTATGCATATATAATGCGACTTTCCCGCTCATCCAGAGATCCTCTCCGCAAGGGAACAGATTCCCTTTGCACACGACTTTGTGTACGCGACGTTCGAGGTCCGTAATCCCTCGTACATCCCCCACAAGGGTGTACAAACGTCTTCCATATCCAACACCGGGGAGCGTATATTGTGAGTGGAGAGAAGAAGCTCTCTGTTTTGCTCGGCCATGAGTAAACATGACAGCAGCTCGGAATACTTGGTGAACTTGCGTTCACGGTATTGCTGCATGAGTATCGCATCTTTTTCATGGAAGGACGTATACGTCTTTTCCAGCATGCGATTTTCTGAGACTTTTTCACCACACAACTTCAGGCGTGCGGTGATGCTAAAAAGTGCTGAGTTGTACTCAGCAACGGACTTTAAGTCCTGCAGTCTCAGGTTCTCCCACTCGTATCGTGCCCTTGGGAGTATAACATCTTTCTGATATTTATACATGTCCTCAAGGGCAGTCCATAGCTCAAGTGGGTCTTCGACCGTAAGGTATTCGGCCTTTAAGGTCTTGTCCACATGGCGGCGAATATAGATGATGGCTTGCGCCTTCTCTATATCGCTAACATTTTCTTTTTCAGTCACAGCAGCGATGGGGGACTTAGCCCGCAGGTGAAACTTTACATCTAGCTACCAGCTTAGATAGTTTCTACCTGATGCTTCCAGTACTTCGAAATTAATGCTTGCAATATTAGCCATTTATCTAGCAGAGCACAAACATGCATGAATTAATAATTAATCAGAGAAAACATTTTCATGCGGAGGCAATATTTAACGAAAAACTAAATGTGTGGATCGGCCAGTCCCACAAGAAAGAGTCCAAAAGTCCACAGTCCAAATTATACAAATTTGCAGCTTTAAAAATGAAAATACAACTTTGGAAACCTCGTGGGTCCCATATGATATCTCCATCTTCAAGCGTGGCCTCCGTCTTCATGGAAGTTGGTCTTCTTTCTTTGACATTTACATAAATTCCTCACTACAATTTCTCTCAAGAAATAAAAGAAAAGTGCGGGAAATAAACTGTGGGACTAAACGGCCGATCCAAAAACCACATTTAGCAATTCATGCAGAAATATTGTGCTCATCAACATTTTCATCAGACATTTTCATCACAGGCATCACAGGCATTTAATATTCGTAGAGATGGATAAATAATTTAAACACTTAATAATTATTGGACCACTGGGCAACGTCATACACCGTTAGGTTACTAACGGCAGAGCGGTCGCAGGATCTTCCTAATTATTAAGTTTTAAATACAATGCACAACCACGCATATAATATCCAACAGAATATACCAGAGATGCAAAGCATGTAAATGTGATTTTTGCAGAAAAAAATCATTACAATGCAAAGGTTCTAAATTGAATGGGTTTAATCAATTAAATTGATTAAGAGCCCCGAATAAACATTTTCTTTGTCAGAGGGAAAAGGTTCCCTCATCATCCCAAAAGCCGCCCCAAGAATCCCCAAAAAGTCCTCGCCTGCCCGATATTTGTCCCGTAATTTACCGTGATTTTTCACGAATATATTGCCCTTAAATCCCCTTTTTAAATTAATTTTAGGCTAACAAGTTGCCTATTGAGGCGAGCTTATAGCCTTTACCTCCCCCAAATTTTTTTTTTCAGATAAATCAGCCTACGGGCCTGAAGCCCGCAGTCGACCTATGGGCTTCAGGCCCATAGGTCTCTTTTTTTTTGAAAATCTGTGGGCCTGAAGCCCACAGATCTGCTGTGGGCTTCAGGCCCACAGATCTGTTTTTTTTTATATAAAGAAAAATTGGCCTGTGGGCCTGAAGCACACAGGCGGCCTGTGGGCTTCAGGCCCACAGGTTTTTATCTGCATTTATTTTTTTTATTTTTTTTTCTCTAGGGTTTGCTGGGTTTGGGGGGGGGCCGGCGCCGCCGCCGCCCCCTGCAGGGGGGGCATGGCCGCGGGGGCCGCCGCCCCCTGCAGGAGGGGCGGCGGGGGCCGCCCCCCTGCAGGGGGAGGCGGCCACGGGGGCCGCCGCCCCCTGCAGGGGCGGCGGCGGGGGCCGCCCCCCCTGCAGGGGGAGGCGGCCACGGGGGGGGGGGGCGGCCCCCTGCAGGGGCGGCGGCGGGGGCCGCCCCCCCTGCAGAGGCGGCCAAAGTTGGGGGGGTTTCCGGCGAGGGGGTTCCGGCGAGGGGTTTGGGGGGGGGTCCGGTGACGACTAGCCGCCGGAGGGGTCAAAATTGGGTTTTTACCCTAAAAATTGAGTTTTTGGGATGAAAAATCCGTCGTTTTCAAGGCGACGAAGAATCCCCATGACGATCTTGCGAGATCTAGGGGAGGGGCAATCATACGTATGATTAAAAATATCGTTTTTAGTATTTTTACCTCTATATCCGTCCTCCGGATATAGCGACGGTTGCTCGAAGCCCTACGCGGATGACGACCCTTGATTGAGGAAGCCTTGCACCGCGCTCGTGGATCTCCCGTCTCGCCTTCGCCTTCGCCTTCGCAACGAACGGAAAGAAATTTTGTAGAAAAGAAAATTTTTTAGAGTCGTGCTGATAACGTGTTATGAATCAACTACTGAGGGGAGAGCCCTCAAGTTTATATTTATAGCCAAAGGGGAGAATACATGTGGGCTTATACAGATATGTGCCCAAACACTTGGGTTGGCCCAATAACTCATCCAACCCAGTAAATACCTATTCACAACAACTATACCTTTTTAGCAATATTATATGTCTTCGGTTTTTATAGTTTTATCCACTAAATAACAGTGAGATTTATTGAAAAGAGATTTGTTTACGGGTGTTTTGTCACCACGTAGATTATTACATGAGAGTACAATAGCTAGCATAGGAGGACGTTGATGGTTGATTGGAACTTGGGCAAACTAACTCCAGGCTAAGTATGCCTTAATCCAGCAATGCATGATGGTTGATTCCGACAAGGATGACGTTGCAGTGGCTAGGCGGGGGATGACGTCGACCGCAGACTAGGTGTTGGGCAAGCTATCCCTGAGCTAAACACGTCATAATCCGAGCTGACTAGATGCTGGCTGGAGACTGGACGAGCTCTGGCGACTTATTGGAACTGGGCGAGCTACTGACGGCTTGCAGGAGACTGCGCGAGCTACTAGAAGAGCTCTGGTCCGAGCTACTTCAGCCAAGTTCGTTCTGCTAGGTCCGAGCTATGTCCGCTAGGTCCGAACTACTTCAGCCAAGTCTAAGGTAATGGTGCTCTGGTCTGATCTCTGGCAGTCGTACCTGAGCTGTTCCAGGCCACCTTAAGCCTAATGGGTACTGGGTGAGTCGATCCCTGGTCGAGATGTCCTCGATTCGAGATATTTCCACTGAGTCTGAGCTACCTTTGGCATCATATATCATAGAGCTTGTTAGGGAGGGTCGGATTTGGGGTCCGACCTTATCCCCTCCGATGCTTAAGTCATAAGGTCACTCAAAGGAGGCTCGGGTTAACTATGTCTAATCTGTTGGGAGATCGACTGATAGTTATCATGCCGAGCTATGGAGGAAATGTAGAAAGTTAGGTCGGAGCACATCCTGAGATAGGAGTACCTGACTTTTTATTTGTCCGAGAGATTGTGTGAAACGTTGTTTCAGAATTCCCCTCAAATCCCCCACTCCCTCGTTGTCACAAAGACTATACATATGCGGGACATTTAGAGGGTAATTAACGTCCGGACCTTTATGGTGCTTTATTGCTTAAGCCGTCACCATTGATGATCGGCCATTGAATGTTTCTATTATGAGCTGAAGCTTTAAGTGTAGGAGCCCAACAGTCAGTTTGGGTTGTTGCCTTAAATGAAGAAATGGTCGGCCTCTGGGCTACTGGGTCAACGTTATGGGTTTCACTGGAATTCTGGGCCCGGATAATAATGTTGTATTAATGGCCCCCATTGCCCAAGCGGTTGAGGTCGGGTGATGTGGAAAGCATTGCCTGGAAGTCGACAGTCGATGTGAGGTCAACTAGGAGTAATCTCCAATCATATAGCTGGGTCGGCCCATAAGGGAGAGGCTCCCGATCGTATAGCCGATTAGCCTGCGAGGTCTTCTGACGTCCTTGATCGTATAGCTAGGTTGGCCCGCGAGGGCGTCCCCACGATCGTATAAACTAGAAGCCCGTCAGTTCTTCTGACTTCCCCAATCGTATAACTGGATCGACATGCAAGGGAAGGGCCCAGATCGTATATCTGAGCAGCCTGCAACGTCTTCTGACATCCCTGCTAGGTCAGCATGTGAGGGAGTGACCTCTGATTGTATAGCCGACCAGCCTGCGAGGTCTTTTGAGTAATCTTCGATCATGTAGCTTGATTTGGCCCGCGAGGGCATCTTTCGATCGTACGTGGTCGACTTGCCTGCGAGATCTTCTGACATCCACTATCGTATAGTTGGATCGGCCCACGTGGAAGTGGTCACTGATCTTCTGACATCCATTTTTTTTGGCAAGTTTGCTGTGAAATCAGTTAGGACTTTGGGCGTTTTAGTTTAGGTTTTTAGCCCATGAGCATCTTAAGTCTTCTATGTTGATCTCATCTCTTGTGTGTGTGTGTGTGAGAGTGAGAAAGAGAGAGATTAAGGGACCAGTTCAAGAATAGGAATAGAGATTAGGTTAAGTTGAAAGAAATCTTGTTAGGTGGTGTTGATGGAGATTGGGAAGGAGAGTGAGCTGTTTGGGGTGGTAAGATTTGAAGACATCAATACATATATTCATAATTAGTTAACGTCTGAACGATGTGATGTAGACATCTGTTTCGAATATCTCAAATCACTTTGAGTTTCAATTACACGATTCGTTCTTACTCCTTTTGCATCTACGTGAGGCCTCGTTGCAAGGATCAAGCTAAGTGAGAATTACAAGTTGCATTCAAACCTATAAAACATACTACTAACATACAACTCTTCGTCTCACTTGCACATACACATGAATTTTTTTTAATTACACAAATGTCCTTTTTTGTCTCGTGTGTCTGTAGTTCAATAGTTGTGGTCTGAATATGGTGACTCAATAGTATTTTAATTTATTCTAAAAACATTTCTTTTGTGACTTTAATAAAGTATTAGAAATGATTGGGTTACTTATACCACATGATATTTGCAAATGTAAGGGTGCTTTGACGAAGGTTGGATTAATGTGGAACTGGTAACAACAAATTTTTTCGATAAACCATTGCAATTGATTTTTTTGGTACAAATTTTCTTGCATTTGATATTTGCCAAAGAAAATTTTTTTGCATGATGCAACATTGTCATAACTTTATAACAGCAATTTGCAACTCTATTTATTTTGTCCACTTGTACTAACTAAATATGAAAATAACAATCTAATTACCGTTAATCCCCTCCCCCCATCAAAAAAAAACGCGCAATAATTGGTAATTCTAAGAGCCTAATGTCATGATAACCAATTGGGAGAAAATTGGCTAACTAGCATGGGTCAACCCTCTCTTTTAACTTCTACCACCCAATTTAAAATCTTTGCTAGAATACCACACCTCCCCGCGAAAAGACTAAAATACACACTTTAATTATTTTCAACATATACTAGTGTATATTAACGTATATTAACGTATACTAGTGTATATTAGTTCATGTTAACGTATCTTAGCATTTTCTTTACCACATACTTATTACTTCATTGTTCTTGCAGTTGGCTTTCATGAGAGTAACCCCTGAAGCCGCAGAGTTGGAAACGGAATACTACAAGAGTGTACGAGCATACCTTGATTACAGACCGGCTCATCAAGGATATCAAATGCTTATTGGAGGAGCAGAGGATGATGAGAACGTCCCCGGGTTTCTTAACTTGACTTTGGCTTTGAAGATACGTTAACATCCACTAGTATACGTTAATATACGTTAATATACACTAGTAAATGTTAAAAATAATTAATGGTGGTATTTTAGTCTTTTCGCAGGGGGTGTGGTATTCTAGCAAAAATTTTAAATTGGGTGGTAGAAGTTAAAAGAGAGGATTGATCCATGCTAGTTAGCCAATTTTCTCACCAATTGGTATTAGAGCTTGGTTATGACTAAAGATATAAACAAATCATGTTGGGACCAGATTCATGTAAGATCCAATCCCAAATCAAAAAAAGAAATTCAGATTCAAACCCGAATTAGGTTGAAATGTCTCCATACTTATCGGGTTTTGATCAAATTTTGGTTTGAGCTAAAATTGTGTAGGTATTAATTGAAATTATGAAATTACTTTTTATTGCGACAGTTTTATTTTATCATAAGAAACTATGTAAATCTTATACCAAATCTTTTTAGCAATATTATACAGCTTCGGTTTTTAATGTTTTATCAACTAAATAATAGTGAAATTTATTGAAAAGAGGTGCAATTTCATTGCTGTGATTCGGGTTACCAGGTTCTCATTTTTGATAAGGTCATACGATTTTTTAATTATTTAAATAGATATCATTTGTTACGGCCTGTTTTCGTCAAGACAACTATTTACGCATTTAACCTATCTTCAATTTTTTTTTAAAAACTGTTTGATAATGGTTTGTCAAGAGTTTTATGATTTCAAAAATTTTTATAAAAATATTTTGAAGTATCAGACTAGTTATGGAGTATTTTAGTAAGTTCGGGTTTCATCAAATACCTCTAAATATTCTGATAAAAATTCATTTTCAGTTATTACCGTTTTGGTTTAATGAATTTATTTTCTATACAAATATCATCAAAACGTTTTTGAACTTCTATGGTAACATTCTATGATCATTTAGGGCTCCCCATATTATTTTCGTAATTTTCTGAAGTCAAATTGATAGGGAAACCGCAAACCCGCTTCTTAAACGTTTTGATTAAAAACTAGTATCCACGAAGCTCAAACCCTGAAATGGATCTTGTATTTGCGATCCTCGCAACGATACGAACCCGTGGGTATGTTTTCGTAATTTTTCGGACACGTTTACTAGTAGGGACAAAATCGTAATTTCATTATTATTTTTACTAATACGTTTCTACTAATTTCATTAATTATTAATTAACTTAACCAAATTACTTTTAACTAACAATTACGTTTATAGTTTTGGTACCCCCTGGCAGCCCACGTTTGTTTCATTTGCATCTTTCGTCAACACCTACCTAACCCTTAATTGCTTTGTATTAATTACCAATTGACTAATCAATTAATTTTATATTAAGTTAAAACTTATTTAACCCCCTCTCCCCAGGCTTCATGCAAGCCACGAATCCATCTTCGTCCTTCCCCCCAAACCCATGCTAAAACCCCGTAACAACTCTTCCCCTCTCAATATTAAGTCACAGACTCTCTCTCTCTAACTTTCACTCTCTCTATCAGTTCTCTTCACCGTATCCTCTTCTCCAACGAGGCAACCCCACCGAAGCCACCGACGCCATCCCCCGCCTCCGCCGTGGCTTTGCCCGACAACAGCCACCGAAGCCACAACGCCCACCTCCGTTGCTCAGCCCTTCTCCGAGCAATATCACCGCCATCGCCTCGGGGCAACGAACCACCCCCGCTTCCCACGTCTCCGACCACCACACGCCCCCAGCACCCTCGCCGTCGACGGAAGCTCTGAACCCCTCCGACATGTCCCTCTGATCCCTCTTGCTCGAACACGCTGATGGCAATGGCAACGCCCCCACAACAAGTCGCCGTCGCCGCCACTCCGTAGCAGACCCCCGAGCGCCTCCCTCGCTTCCCACGTCGCTCCGAGCTCCGACGTCGTCCGCCGAGAGCCACTGCCGCACACCAACCGTTTCCTCGCTCGCCGTCGACGAAGCCCGACAGCACCCGTCTCCGAGCGCTCACTGCCACCGCCCACTTCTCTTCCGCCCTGCTTCGAGGAAACGTCGCCGTAGCTGCCGCAGCGCCCGGAGATCCCATCGAAGCCGCTGCTCCTCTCGCCGGCGACACCGACGAAGAGCCCCACCGCCATCAGCGAAGGCCGCCGCCCCCTCTGCTCCTCGCTGATGCCCTCGCCGGACCCGCATCCACCGTTCACCGGTCGCCACCGCCCCGAACGCCTCCGCTCTGCCACCACCCGCCGTCTCCGTCGCCCCCAAGCCGTCCGACGTCGAAGCCTTGCATATGCATGCGTAAGAACGAAGAATTAAAAACGTATTTTAATACGTATGTTACGAAGTAATTTCGTATAAATACGAGTATAAAGGAATTTTGATAATTACAAAAATGGGTTTATTGGTTTTAAATTGATTATAAATAATATAGAGATCGGAAAAATATGAGACCAGGCCCAGAAAATCAGAAATGGCATTCTGGACCCAATGGCGCTAGTTTCATCTCAATCAGATGCCTATAACTTAAAATACAATTTTTGGGAGTTATCTTTAATTATTTCTAACTTGCTTTTGAAAATTCATATCTGCAATAGACATGCGTATTTTCCATATATAAAAATATTTTGATATTCTACTAATCGAGACGCTCGTTTTGACAGTTTATTCGAATTATTTCGATGTGTCGTTCATTCGGAATAAAATCTTGAACATTTACGATAGCTATTTTCCTAGTTTAAAAAATTAGTTTTAATTCATTTTAAATTCTAAAAATCATTTTCAAACTTTCATAAATTAGTAAAGATGCCTATAAGCCTTAGAAAAATATTTTCTTCCTATATAAAATTATTTTGCTCCCATGTAGCCCATCTAAAAATATTTAGTATGTATTTTGACAAGTTCTAAGCTACTAGAAAAATGGAAACCGGATAGAAAAATAGTGTGCGCTTTAACCAAGTGTTCTTGTGATTGCAGGTACCAAATCTTATGCACCATCTTCAGCGGAAGCCATAGATCCATTCCCGGTTTGCTGTATCAATCTCGAATTTAGTAAGTCACGTCTAATTCTAAAATTAGAAAATTAGATAAGTGCCCCCGTATGAACTTAGAACATCGCATATAGCCTCAGAACGGCTACTTGACTTGAACTGAACTATACAAAATATCATCAAAACGATTTCAAACTTTTACAGTAACATTCAATGATCATTTAGAGCTTTCCATATTTATTTCGTAATTTTTTTGAAGTCAAATCAATAGAGAACCCGCCAAACCCGCTTCCTAAATGTTTTGGCTTAAAACTCGTATCCCCGTAGCTCAAAACCCCAAAATGAATCTCGTATTCGTGATTCTCGTGATAATACGAACCCGTGGCTATGTTTTCGTAATTTTTCGGACACGTTTAACTTCAGGGGCAAAATCGTAATTATTTACTTATGACGTTTTACTAATTACTGTTTTACTATTAATCTTATTTAGGTTTTACTAACTACCTTAGCTCCTAACCCAACCAGTCAGCCCATGCGAAACATGTTGTCTCCCGTGGTTCATCCCCGTTCCACACTAAACACCTAACCCATTGAATTTAATGTTTTAATAAATTCATTAACTATTTGAATTGGTATTTTGATTAACCGAAATCCCCGTGAACACCACCCAGGGCAGCCCACGTGAAGCATGCCATACCCCTCAACCAACCCATTTAAATATTCTTCTTGACTAAACAAAAAAAATTAAATGCTAAAAAAAATGGTTAAGTAATCCTACCCCTTTAAAAACTCATCCATTTTTCTCTTAAACGAAAGCACACACAGATCTCTCCATCTCACTCACCCCATCAATACACAGCCAACACGGTTCGATATTTACAAAGCTTACCCAAACATTGGCATCCTCCGGTGAAGCCCGAACGAGCCACTCCGCAGCCTTGTCATCTCTTCGCCTTGTTAGCACCAACCACGTCCCTTCGACCCACCGCCGCCTTCAATCAGCCATCGACGCCGCCACGGTCCCGACCACTGCCAACTGCCGCCTCGCCACACCCTCCTCCGGTGGCCTCAGACGAGCTCCAGTCTCCCGCCATCCCGAGCCTCTCATTCGCTCCCACCGGCCGGCCGCCTACCCCACCGACGACCCGTGAGCTCCGACGCCGAGCTCCTAGCGCCGTCATCCCTATCGCTGCCCTGAGCTCCGCCTCGCTACACCCCTCCGCTCTGCCCCGGTATTCTCCGAGAGCTCGACAGCCCTCCTCCGCGTCATCCCCGCTTTACCCCATCGCCATTGCTACAGCACCACCGGGGCGTCGTCGCCGTGCCGCCCGTGCCGGGGACCAACCACCCGCCTCCGTGGACCCCCCTACAAACGGCGCCCCCCTCCGGCGCACCATCGACGAGTGCACGTTGCTTAAGTTAAAAAAAATAAAAGGGAAACACAGCTCACGCAAGTGAGAAAGAATGGAGGAGAGAGAAAGAGAGTGAGAGAACGGGTTTTAAATAACAAAAATGGAAAATGAAAATATAGGGCCCATACAGAAAATCTAAAAATGCCAAAATGTTCTTCGCGTTGTCGCGAACGCGTAGACGCCAGTTTCGTCCCAATCCAAAACACGGTTTTCAAGTTATGATTTTTCAAAGTTTACGGTAGTTAATTTAGATTTGATAAAAACACTTATATATACGAAACCCCATATGTATAAAAAAATATTTTCGTATTCTACTAGTCGAGAGTAAAATTTCAACATATCATAATGAGATTTTTCGACTTGTTTATCTTTCTAAACAATTCTTTGAACATTTACGATCGTTAATTTCTAATTTCAAAAATTATTTTTTTATTGATTTTAAAGTCTGAAAATTGATTTTAAGCTTTTAAAAAATTATTAAAAATACCAATGAGCTTCCGAAAAATATTTTCTTGCCTATATAAAATTATGTATCACACATCTAGCCTATCTAAAAATATTTAGTATGTATTTTGACGAGTTTTAAGCTATAATAATAATACAAACACGTTAAGAAAAATAGATGAAAAATCGTGTAACTTCTAACTAGTGATTGCATATGATTTCAGGTACCATTTCTCGTGCACGAAGCAGCCTTTGAAGCTCTAGCTCCAGACTCGGCTTACTACGACGATCCCGATAGTGTTAAGTCACTCTAATTCTAGCAGTAGAAATCTGGATAGTGTACTCGTATGAACTTAGGACATGACATCTAATCTCAGAACAGCTATTGACTTGAACCAATGATTAGAGACCTAATTAACTAGCGAACTAATCAATAGTGGAATGACCAAAGGACTAAATTGAGATAGTACACTTTCATGAAATTTGATATCATAGTTGTTGGACTTCAAATCATTGCTCGGACTAAATTGAGATAGTAAACTTTTATGAAATTTGATATCATAGTTGTTGGACTTCAAATCATTGCTCGGACTAAATTGGGATAGTAAACTTTTATGGAATTAGATATCATAGTTGTTGGACCTTCAAAGCATTGCTCTGGAACTGATATTCTCTGTTGAGGCTTCTGCCTTGACTTTTCAGCAAGTAACTACCATATAAATGTATTTGATGTACTCATTGATGGATGTATTGTTGTACACATTGTTGGATGTACGAAATGTTGGGCTTATGAGGCCATATGGATACGGATATGGATACAGACACAGATACTGATACGGTTATAAAATGTGAAATGTGATACAACACGGGTTTTGGGGTAGTCTTGAGCTACGAGGTGTGCGGGAGTGACTGGGGTCCACCCGTATTTGGTAAGCTGTACCATCACCCTAAAGGGGATGGTAGGTAGATATTCCACGAGTTGCTCCGTGGGATGGGTGCACTTCTGGTTGCATATCGTACACTCGAGCTAAGACTGTTGCACTAGCCTGATTGATACCGGTGTCCATAAGGCCATATTGATACGAACACTGATATGAAACATTGGACTATGATAATACACGGGATACGGGGTAGTCTTGAGCTACGAAGTGTGCGGGAGTGACCGGGTCCACCCTTATTAGTTAAGCTGTACCATCACCCTGCAGGAATGGTAGGTAGATATTCCACGAGTTGCTCCGTGGGATGGGTGCACTTCTGGTTGCATATCGTACACTCGAGCCAAAGGCTGATGCACATTACGGAACACACTACTGGGCCTTCAGGCATTTACGGAGCACATTACGGAACACACTATTGGGGCCTTCGGGCATTTACGGAGCACATTTACGGAGCACACTATTGGGCCCTTGTGGCATTTAAGACTGATGCACTAGTTTGATTGATGTTGCACTAATTGATAATGGATTGATACCATTGCTTCAGTCACGACTACTACTATTCTACGGACTAAGCCGAGACTACTCGAACGTGATAGAACGGTTTAATAATGAGCGGTCTTGAATTACGACTGAATCAGTGTCTAGAAAGGGAATGTGAAGGGGGGTTGGTCAACCAATGGACTTGTTCCTGCGGTCTTTGAAGTGACCTGTGCCTTCACGCCCTGACTGTCTGGCTGATTTGGGAGTTAAACTAGACTTCCTATTATTAGGCATGCCTACACTATTAAATAGTCAAACGACGCCCATCTTAAGTATTACTAGAATCGTATCTATTGTCATCCCATCACCGATTGGTCGAAACATTGTTAACCTGGTTGCCTTACTATTGCCATCCCATTGGTCAAAACACTGTTACTACCACATGACACGCCACAGTCGTTACTTTTGCACTTGTATAGTCATCTTTACTTTATACATTGCATAACACACCTGAGCAGTTACCAGTACTTTACTTATTCTCTTACATACATGTCTGCCCATACTTTATTTTTGGCACCTGCATGACCAGCTTTTGTTTACTATAGTCTGTTCCATACTTTTGCACTACTTTGTTTCTATTGCTAGAATTGTTGTGACTTACCTACAGTTCCATCTCTGTGGCACCCGCAGTCGACGTATATAAGGAGGCAGATTCTCGAGAGTTAATAGAGCCAGAATTTGACCATGAGTCTGTAGCTTTCAGAGTTGTTTCCAGTTGTATTTACTTCATGTACGATTGTTTGACCATTTTTGTACAATACGGATGTAATAATTGGATACTATTTGGGTATTTTTGTACATCTCTGCATCGTGGCTATTTTGTTTTTACTGGTTAACTGCAGGACCTGCGTAAATATCCAAAAGTAACGGGCCCGGGAATCGGGTCGTTACAGCTTTGGTGGCCCACGCAGGTCCGCGCTACCTACCTCGTGAACAATATAGCAAGATCAGGGTGTACGGTATAAAATACTCAAATAGAACTCTCGAGTACTGGATGTCTCGAGTGTTCACCTATATTGGATATACGGGTGAAGCGTTCTTATTACCATCTTTATTAGGTCTTCCTCGATTCCCATCATCCTCTTTGAACTCTTAACCCATGTCTCGGAAATTCGTAATCCATTCTTGGAAATAACCTTCCCTAGTAACCTCCTTTGATAAAATTTAAAATGATTTTTGAACCATTCTTCAGTTGGTGATGGCCACTCGATTGTCCTCCTTAGTCTTGAAGTATTGCTTAGCTCACCACCTACTCTAGCTACATTTATTTTAAGGATGGTAGCATTCTAAGTTCTGACCATCCGAAGTTGAGTTCAACCGAAGCAGATCAGAAGTGGCAATGACATCCTTAGCACGACTCTGTTAATCACCATTAGCACGAGTAGAAGCCTTAAACTGTATGATCTTCCTTTTTTTTATAGTTTAAATAGTTTGCTACCAACTTATCACCTCAGGTTCCAAGTTCGAACAGATATATTATCATAATAACTATCATTTCATTACTTGAAAAGTGGAGATAATTATTATGATACTAATCTCAGGACTAGTTTCGGAAGCTATGGTGATGTCAATAATATGTATTTATATATAACATCTCTTGTTTTCTTGATGCTAGCGATATCACATTATATTTCATGTTATTTACAACCTGATTTACTAGATTACTATCTTTTCTATCATTTATTTGCTTGAGCTTCTTCATAACATCCAATTATTTATTTCAAAAATATTTTTAAATTCCGAGGACGGAATTATTTTAAGGATGGTGGGATGTAACGGCCTGTTTTCATCAAGACAAACTATTTACGTATTTGACAAATTTCTCGATTTTTAAACTATTTTATAATGGTTTGTCAGGAGTTTTACGATTTCAAAAATTTCTTATAAAAATATTGTTGAAGTACCCAGACTGATTATATAGTATTTTAGTAAGTTCGAGTTTCATCAAATAGCCTCTAAATAATCTGATAAAAATTCATTTTCAGTTATTACCGTTTTGGCTTAATGAATTTATTTTCTATACAAATATCATCAAAACGATTTCAAACTTTTACAATAACATTCAATGATCATTTAGAGCTTTCCATATTTATTTCGTAATTTTTTTGAAGTCAAATCAATAGAGAACTCACAAACCCGCTTCCTAAATGTTTTGGCTTAAAACTCGTATCCCCGTAGCTCAAACCCCAAAATGAATCTCGTATTCACGATTCTCGCGATAATACGAACCCGTGGCTATGTTTTCGTAATTTTTCGGACACGTTTAACTTCAGGGGCAAAATCGTAATTATTTACTTATGACGTTTTACTAATTACTATTTTACTATTAATCTTATTTAGGTTTTACTAACTACCTTAGCCCCTAACCCAACCAGTCAAGCCCATGCGAAAACATGTTGTCCCGTGGTTCATCCCCCGTTCCACACTAAACACCTAACCCATTGAATTTAATGTTTTAATACATTCATTAACTATTTGAATTGGTATTTGATTAACCGAAATCCCCCGTGAACAACCCCCAGGGCAGCCCACGTGAAGCATGCCATACCCCTCAACCAACCCATTTAATATTCTTTTGACTAAACACAAAAAAAAATTAAATGCTAAAAAAATGGTTAAGTAATCCTACCCCTTTAAAAACTCATCCATTTTTCTCTTAAACGAAAGCTCACACAGATCTCTCCATCTCACTCACCCATCAATACACAGCCAACACGGTTCGATATTTACAAAGCTTACCCAAACATTGGCATCCTCCGGTGAAGCCGGAACGAGCCGCTCCGCAGCTTGTCATCTCTTCGCCTTGTTAGCCCCAACCACCGTCCCTTCGACCACCGCCGCCTTCAATCGCCATCGACGCCGCCACGGTCCGACCACTGCCAACTTGCCGCCTCGCACCCCTCCTCCGGTGGCCTCTACGAGCTCCAGTCTCCGCCATCCCCGAGCTTCTCATTCGCTCCCCACCGGCCGGCCGCCTACCCCGCCGACGACCCGTGAGCTCCGACAGCCGAGCTCCTAGCGCCGTCGTCCCTTATCGCTGCCCTGAGCTCCGCCTCGCTACACCCCTCCGCTCTGCCCCCGGTATTCTCCGAGAGCTCGACAGCCCTCCTCCGCGTCATCCCGCTTCACCCCATCGCCGTTGCTACAACACCACCAGGCGTCGTCGCCATGCCGCCCGTCGCCGGCGACCAACCACCCCGCCTCCGTGGACCCCCCTACAAACTGCGCCCCCTCCGGCGCACCCATCGACGAGTGCACGTTGCTTAAGTTAAAAAAAAATAAAAGGGGAAACACAGCTCACCGCAAGTGAGAAAGAATGGAGGAGAGAGAAAGAAGAGTGAGTGAACGGGTTTTAAAATAAAAAAAATGGAAAATGAAAATATAGGGCCCAAACAGAAAATCTAAAAATACCAAAATGTTCTTCGCGTTGTCGCGAACGCGTAGACTTCAATTTCGTCCCAATCCAAAACTCGGTTTTCAAGTTATGATTTTTCAAAAGTTTACGGTAGTTAATTTAGATTTGAATAAAAACACTTATATCTTCCATATTATACGAAACCACATATGTATAAAAAATATTTTCGTATTCTACTAGTCGAGAGTAAAATTTCAACATATCATATGAGATTTTTCGACGTGTATATCTTTCTAAAACAATTCTTCGAACATTTACGATCGTTAATTTCTAATTTCAAAAATTATTTTTTTATTGATTTTAAAGTCCGAAAATTGATTTTAAGCTTTTAAAAATTATTAAAAATACCAATGAGCTTCCGAAAAATATTTTCTTCCTATATAAAATTATATATCACACATCTAGCCTATCTAAAAATATTTAGTATGTATTTTGACGAGTTTTAAGCTATAATAATAATACGAACACGTTAAGAAAAATAGATGAAAAATCGTGTAACTTCTAACTAGTGATTGCTTATGATTTCAGGTACCGTTTCTCGTGCACGAGCAGCCTTTGAAGCTCTAGCTCCAGACTCGCGCTTACTACGACGATCCCGATAATGTAAGGTCACTCTAATTCTAGCAGTAGAAATCTGGATAGTGTACTCGTATGAACTTAGGACATGACATCTAATCTCAGAAACAGCTATTGACTTGAACCAATGATTAGAGACCTAATTAACTAGCGAACTAATCAATAGTGGAATGACCAAAGGACTAAATTGAGATAGTACACTTTCATGAAATTTGATATCATAGTTGTTGGACTTCAAATCATTGCTCGGACTAAATTGAGGATAGTAAACTTTTATGAAATTTGATATCATAGTTGTTGGACTTCAAATCATTGCTCGGACTAAATTGGGATAGTAAACTTTTATGGAATTAGATATCATAGTTGTTGGACTTCAAAGCATTGCTCTGGACTGATATTCTCTGTTGAGGCTTCTGCCTTGACTTTTCAGCAAGTAACTACCATATAAATGTATTTGATGTACTCATTGATGGATGTATTGTTGTACACATTGTTGGATGTACGAAATGTTGGGCTTATGAGGCCATACGGATACGGATATGGATACAGACACAGATACTGATACGGTATATAAATGTGAAATGTGATACAACACGGGGTTTTGGGGTAGTTTTGAGCTACGAGGTGTGCGGGAGTGACTGGGTCCACCCGTATTTGGTAAGCTGTTACCATCACCCTAAAGGGGATGGTAGGTAGATATTCCACGAGTTGCTCCGTGGGATGGGTGCACTTCTGGTTGCATATCGTACACTCGAGCTAAGACTGTTGCACTAGCCTGATTGATACCGGGTGTCCATAAGGCCATATTGATACGAACACTGATATGAACATTGGACTATGATAATACACGGGATACGGGGTAGTCTTGAGCTACGAAGTGTGCGGGAGTGACCGGGTCCACCCTTATTAGTTAAGCTGTACCATCACCCTGCAGGAATGGTAGGTAGATATTTCCACGAGTTGCTCCGTGGGATGGGGTGCACTTCTGGTTGCATATCGAACACTCGAGCCAAGGCTGATGCACATTACGGAACACACCTACTGGGCCTTCGGGCATTTACGGAGCACATTACGGAACACACTATTGGGCCTTCGGGCATTTACGGAGCACATTTACGGAGCACACTATTGGGGCCCTTGCGGCAATTAAGACTGATGCACTAGTTTGATTGATGTTGCACTAATTGATAATGAGATTGATACCATTGCTTCAGTCACGACTACTACTATTCTACGGACTAAGCCGAGACTCTACTCGAACGTGGATAGAACGGTTTAATAATGAGCGGTCTTGAATTACGACTGAATCAGTGTCCTAGAAAGGAATGGGAAGGGGGTTGGTCAACCAATGGACTTGTTCCCTGCGGTCTTTGAAGTGACCTGTGCCTTCATGCCCGGACTGTCTGGCTGATTTGGGAGTTAAACTAGACTTCTTATTATTAGGCATGCCTACACTATTAGATAGTCAAACGACGCCCATCTTAAGTATTCACTAGATCTATCTATTGTCATCCCATCACCGATTGGCCGAAACATTGTTAACCTGGTTGCCTTACTATTGCCATCCCATTGGTCAAAAACACGTGTTACTACCACATGACACGCCTGACACGCACAGTCGTTACTTTTGCACTTGTACAGTCATCTGTACTTTATACATTGCATAACACACCTGAGCAGTTACCAGTACTTTACTTATTCTCTTACATACATGTCTGCCCATACTTTATTTTTGGCACCTGCATGACCATCTTTTGTTTACTATAGTCTGTTCCATACTTTTGCTCTACTTTGTTTCTATTGCTAGAATTGTTGTGACTTACCTACGGTTCCATCTCTGTGGCACCGCAGACGACGTATATAAGGAGGCAAATGCTCTAGAGTTAATAGAGCCAGAATTTGACCATGAGTCTGCAGCTTTCAGAGTTGTTTCCAGTTGTATTTACTTTCCTTCATGTACGATTGTTGGACCATTTTTGTACAATACGGATGTAATAATTGGACACTATTTTGGTATTTTTGTACATCTCTGCATCGTGGCTATTTTGTTTTCACTGGTTAACTGCAGGACCTGTGCAAATATCCAAAAGTAACAGGGCCCGGGAATCGGGTCGTTACAAGAACATCGCATATAGCCTCAGAACGACTACTTGACTTGAACTGAACTAGAAACCTAATCTAATAGGGAAGTAATCAACTACAGATTACCTTGCTAACTTTCAACTTTGGTGGTTGTAACACACAACCATCAACTTGGGTAAATTGTGTGCTAAACAATACTAGACACCCCGAAATGTTGGACTTGTCTTTATCCTCACTTCGCTTGGCCAGCTTGCTTTGGAAAGAATGTCTGGCTTTCTGGTTTTCAATAAGAAAGTCAACCAGTTGTCTTGGTTTGACTAGTAACATGTGGAACATCTTGTGGAATATCTTGTGGAATATCGTGTGGAATCTCTTGTGGAACATCATGAAAGGAACATGTACATAGAACACTTGACACTTCACTGGGGTTTTGGGGTAACTCATAGTTTGAGAGAGTGCGGGAGTGACTGGAGTTCGATCTTCCCGTCCCGCTGCCTGTGTTTCGGCATACCGTCCCGCTGCCTGAGTTTCGGCAAAAAATACATGTACCGTGCCTGTGTTTCGGCATTCGTCTGGGTCGCGCCCAGGCAAGAGACGAACTCGATGGTCACATATTGTACTCTCCGACTTGAGTCACGTAGTGTAGTTACTTTTGCACAGTCACTTTTACTTTACGCACTACAGTCAGTCACCTTTACTTTACACGTTCCAAGCACGTTACTTACTACACCTGTGCAGTCACAGTACTTTACCTGTCATACTTTTAGCTACAGCAGTAGTATGTTTCACTTGCCTAGCCTGCTTTACACTTTCACTACCACCGTACAGTTGTTCTCTCCATTCAGTACTGCTTATTTTTACTACTCAACTGTGTACTGTTGTTGCTCAGTACTTTACTTTTCACTCTGGTTTGCTCGTACGTAGTTACTTTTGTCATACTTGTGCACTGCTTCTTTTCTATATTTAGAATTGTTGTGACTTACCTACGGTTCCATCTTCGTGGCACCGCAGACGACGTACATATGGAGGTAGATGCTCTTGAGCTAATAGCGCCAGAATTCGACCGCAGCTTCCAGAGTTATTTTCACTTATGTACTTTTCTTCTTTCATGTATATTTGTTGGGACATCTTGTACGGTATGGAATGTAATAATTGGACACTATTTGGGTATTTTTGTACATCTCTGCATCGTGGCTATTTTGTTTTCACTGGTAACCTGCAGGACCTGCGCAAATATCAAATAAGTAACGGGCCCCCCGAGAGCGGGTCGTTACAGTTTTGGTGGCCCACGCAGGTCCGTGCTAACTACCTCGTGAACAATATAGCAAGATCAGGATGTACAATATAAAATACTCAAATTAACCTCGAGTACGGGATGTCTCGAGTGTTCATCTGTATTGGATATACGGGTGAAGCGTTCTTATTACCATCTTCATTAGGTCTTCCTTGATCTTCCTTGATCCTCATCACTTCCTTTGAACTCTTAACCATTGCTTATGAACTTGTGTTCCATTCTTGGTTATACCCTCCCTAGTAACCTCTTTTGCGAGCAGTTATAGTGATTTTCCATAGGTTGAACTATCTACCCACTTCATCATCATCACCCTTCCTTCAGTTGATGATGGCAAATGCAGAAATGATAAGCTTCCTTCAATGGACCATGATCCGGTCAATGTGCTTGGCTAAGTTTGTTGGATCACCCTTGCTAGACTTGGGGTAAGTGATCCTGGCTTAGTCACTTCCCTGGCCGTGTTCCGCTGGATCGCAAGGACGTGAATCATGATTATGTAACGCCATCGATCTTCATCACTATCACTCTTCCTTTAGCTTGATGGCCTCCGGATCATTCTACTAATTCGTTTAATTCTTCCTAATCGCGTTTAGTTCGCCTGAATTCTAGCTACGTCTATTTTAAGGCGGGTAGCATTCGATTTACGATCACCAGGAGTTCGATTTCGACAACGGAAGCGAATCGAAGGACGCTCAGAAGTATTGGAGGAGGTGCTAGAGAAATTGAGACGAACCAAACCGAGACGTGTAAGCTGATGCTGCTACTTCTTCATCGTTCTTGAACTCGTCTTCCTTCTTCCATCTGAGCCTATTTTGACTAGCTATAGAAGCTATGGTGATGTCAATAATATGTATTCATACATGACATCATCTCTTGTTTTCTTGATGCTATATATTTACAACCTAATTTACTATATTACTATCTCTTCTATCATTTATTTGCTTGAGCGTCTTCATAACATCAATTATTTTCAAAAGAGATTTTTAAACAAAAGAGATTTTTAAATTCCGAGGACGGAATTATTTTAAGGAGGGTAGAATGTAACGGCCTGTTTTCGTCAAGACAACTATTTACGCATTTAACCTATCTTCAATTTTTTTTAAAAACTGTTTGATAATGGTTTGTCAAGAGTTTTATGATTTCAAAAATTTTTATAAAAATATTTTGAAGTATCAGACTAGTTATGGAGTATTTTAGTAAGTTCGGGTTTCATCAAATACCTCTAAATATTCTGATAAAAATTCATTTTCTGTTATTACCGTTTTGGTTTAATGAATTTATTTTCTATACAAATATCATCAAAACGTTTTTAAACTTCTATGGTAACATTCTATGATCATTTAGGGCTCCCCATATTATTTTCGTAATTTTCTGAAGTCAAATTGATAGGGAACCCGCAAACCAGCTTCCTAAATGTTTGATTAAAAACTAGTATCCACGTAGCTCAAACCCTGAAATGGATCTCGTATTTGCGATCCTCGCAACGATACGAACCCGTGGGTATGTTTTCGTAATTTTTCGGACACGTTTACTAGTAGGGACAAAATCGTAATTTCATTATTATTTTTACTAATACGTTTCTACTAATTTCATTAATTATTAATTAACTTAACCAAATTACTTTTACCTAACAATTACGTTTATAGTTTTGATACCCCCTGGCAGCCCACGTTTGTTTCATTTGCATCTTTCGTCAACACCTACCTAACCCTTAATTGCTTTGTATTAATTACCAATTGACTAATCAATTAAGTTTATATTAAGTTAAAACTTATTTAACGCCCTCTCCCCAGGCTTCATGCAAGCCACGAATCCATCTTCGTCCTCCCCCCAAACCCATGCTAAAACCCCGTAACAACTCTTCCCCTCTCAATATTAAGTCACAGACTCTCTCTCTCTCTCTCTCTCTAACTTTCACTCTCTATCAGTTCTCTTCCCCGTATCCTCTTCTCCAACGAGGCAACCCCACCGAAGCCACCGACGCCATCCCCCGCCTCCGCCGTGGCTCTGCCCGACAACAGCCACCGAAGCCACAACACCCTCCTCCGTTGCTCAGCCCTTCTCCGAGAAATATCACCACCATCGCCTCGGGGCAACGAACCACCCCCGCTTCCCATGTCTCCGACCACCACACGCCCCCAGCACCCTCGCCGTCGACGAAAGCTCTGAACCCCTCCGACATCCCCCTCTGATCCCTCTCGCTCGAACACGCCGACGGCAATGGCAACGCCCCCACAACAAGTCACCGTCGCTGCCGCTCCGTAGCAGACCCCCGAGCGCCTCCCTCGCTTCCCACGTCGCTCCGAGCTCCGACATCTTCCACCGAGAGCCACTGCCGCACACCATCCGCTTCCTCGCTCGCCGTCGACGAAGCCCGACAGCACCCGCCTCCGAGTGCTCACTGCCATCGCCCGCTTCTCCTCCGCCCTGCTTCGAGGAAACGTCGCCGTCGCTGCCGCAGCGCCCGGAGATCCCACCGAAGCCGCTGCTCCTCTCACCGGCGACACCGACGAAGAGCCCCGCCGCCATCAGCGAAGGCCGCCGCCCCCTCTGCTCCTCGCTGATGCCCTCGCCGGACCCGCATCCACTGCTCACCGGTTGCCACCGCCCCAAACGCCTCCGCTCCGCCACCGCCCGCCGTCTCCGTCGCCCCCAAGCCGTCCGACGTCGAAGCCTTGCATGCGCACGCGTAAGAACGAAGAATTAAAAACGTATTTTAATACGTATGTTACGAAGTAATTTCGTATAAATACGAGTATAAAGGAATTTTGATAATTACAAAAATGGGTTTATTGGTTTTAAATTGATTATAAATAATATAGAGATCGGAAAAATATGAGGCCAGGCCCAGAAAATCAGAAATGGCATTCTGGACCCAATGGTGCTAGTTTCATCTCAATCAGATGCCTATAACTTAAAATACAATTTTTGGGAGTTATCTTTAATTATTTCTAACTTGCTTTTGAAATTTCATATCTGCAATAGACATGCGTATTTTCCATATATAAATTTTTTTTGATATTCTACTAATCGAGACGATCGTTTTGACAGTTTATTCGAATTATTTCGATGTGTCGTTCATTCGGAATAAAATCTTGAGCATTTACGATAGCTATTTTCCTAGTTTAGAAAATTAGTTTTAATTCATTTTAAATTCTAAAAATCATTTTCAAACTTTCATAAATTAGTAAAGATGCCTATAAGCCTTAGAAAAATATTTTCTTCCTATATAAAATTATTTTGCTCCCATGTAGCCCATCTAAAAATATTTAGTATGTATTTTGACAAGTTCTAAGCTACTAGAAAAATGGAAACCGGGTAGAAAAATAGTGTGCGCTTTAACCAAGTGTTCTTGTGATTGCAGGTACCAAATCTTATGCACCATCTTCAGCGGAAGCCATAGATCCAGTCCCGGTTTGCTGTATCAATCTTGAATTTAGCAAGTCACGACTAATTCTAAAATTAGAAAATTAGATAAGTGCCCCCGTATGAACTTAGAACATCGCATATAGCCTCAGAATGGCTACTTGACTTGAACTGAACTAGAAACCTAATCTAATAGGGAAGTAATCAACTACAGATTACCTTGCCAACTTTCAACTTTGGTGGTTGTAACACACAACCATCAACTTGGGTAAATTGTGTGCTAAACAATACTAGACACCCCGAAATGTTGGACTTGTCTTTATCCTCACTTCGCTTGGCCAGCTTGCTTTGGAAAGAATGTCTGGCTTTCTGGTTTTCAATAAGAAAGTCAACCAGTTGTCTTGGTTTGACTAGTAACATGTGGAACATCTTGTGGAATATCTTGTGGAATATCGTGTGGAATCTCTTGTGGAACATCATGAAAGGAACATGTACATAGAACACTTGACACTTCACTGGGGTTTTGGGGTAACTCATAGTTTGAGAGAGTGCGGGAGTGACTGGAGTTCGATCTTCCCGTCCCGCTGCCTGTGTTTCGGCATACCGTCCCGTTGCCTGAGTTTTGGCAAAAAATACATGTACCGTGCCTATGTTTCGGCATTCGTCTGGGTCGCGCCCAGGCAAGAGACGAACTCGATGGTCACATATTGTACTCTCCGACTTGAGTCACGTAGTGTAGTTACTTTTGCACAGTCACTTTTACTTTACGCACTACAGTCAGTCACCTTTACTTTACACGTTCCAAGCACGTTACTTACTACACCTGTGCAGTCACAGTACTTTACCTGTCATACTTTTAGCTACAGCAGTAGTATGTTTCACTTGCCTAGCCTGCTTTACACTTGCACTACCACCGTACAGTTGTTCTCTCCTTTCAGTACTGCTTATTTTTACTACTCAGCTGTGTACAGTTGTTGCTCAGTACTTTACTTTTCACTCTGGTTTGCTCGTACGTAGTTACTTTTGTCATACTTGTGCACTGCTTCTTTTCTATATTTAGAATTGTTGTGACTTACCTACGGTTCCATCTTCGTGGCACCGCAGACGACGTACATATGGAGGTAGATGCTCTTGAGCTAATAGCGCCAGAATTCGACCGCAACTTCCAGAGTTATTTTCACTTATGTACTTTTCTTCTTTCATGTATATTTGTTGGGAAATCTTGTACGGTATGGAATGTAATAATTGGACTCTATTTGGGTATTTTTGTACATCTCTGCATCATGGCTATTTTGTTTTCACTGGTAACCTGCAGGACCTGCGCAAATATCAAATAAGTAACGGGCCCCCCGAGAGCGGGTCGTTACATCATTTCTCTCGTTCTTTTTATTAAAAAATATTTCGGTGTAAATAATAATAAATGAAATCATTTTATTTTATCGTTCAAAACAATTTCAAAAATGTTGTGAATTGCTTTCTGCGAGAGATCGCATGCTTTTACTTATAGGGGAAGAGTTCATACAGGATATGTTAGGTCTTACATGGGCCTATGATGTACCTACATAATAACATTCATAACTATTGACGCCTGCGTACAGACCACGATGCGGAAACAAGACAATGCAGCCCATTCAGAGGAGTCAAGCCTCGGCCCCGTGACTTGAAACCCATCAGCGGGTATGATTTAATATCCTTCGATGAAACAACACAGGCGACCGTTGGAGCCCTGCTAACTTTGAGGAGGTGGTTAATAGGGACCGAGTAAATGGACAGCATTTAGCCGCAATCCCGGAGTAGATCTTGTCCTAATCAATGAGGAGCATGTATGTGTAGGGTTTTGATGGACCAGCAGGGCACAAATCTATGCCCGTTCTAAATCGGACGGACTATAGAGAGAAAAGAATGCAATGGAAAAATTTGATTTGTTAAACTTTTTAACGAGGTCATAAGGTTCAAGACCCTTTAGCCAGGATCTCTGTCAACTTGGGATGGGTCTGAGCATCCCAAGATGGTGATAAGCTACTGCGATTAAACTAAAAGAACGCTAATTAAATTCACATACCCAGAACCTTGCCTTGGTACAGGCAAGGTGTACCGCACCGTCTTCCAAGCCGCTCCCCGTCCACGCCAAACTACTCCTCGAACTGCTCCGTGTCCCAAGGCGAGCAATCCTCTTTTCGCCGAGCCAACCACACGTCGAAGAAAGTTGCACCCGAGTGAGAACCTTCGCCAAGATTTCGGATCGGATCCGAACCCCTTCGTAGCTTTGCTAGAGCCATTCAGGAGTAAGGTAGAAATTATAGGGAGAAGATAATATTTAATTTAAGCCTAGATCCGAGCGTGCTCCAACATTTTTGGGAGCCGCTCAAATCTAGAGCTTGGGACGAGTTTAGAGGAGGAGACCAGATCCCTATTTATATAGGCGGCTGACCCCTCCCCTTTACTCCACTTTCGATGCGGGACTATTCTTTTTGGAGTTAATAAATCAAGTTTGTTTGCCTTAACAAAAGGCCAAACTTCCATGAATTTTAACTCACTCACCGTTGAGCTTTAATCTTGATACAACATATCAAATCGAAGGGCACTGAACGGTGAACGCGCAGGAAAAACGGCGAGTCAATCCGATTCCGTTTGACCCCACAAACGTCGTGCCAAAGTTTGCCAAAACCACCTACTTTCGCAATAGACAGCCGCCTTGGCTGCGCGCGCCCCTAGGGTTCACAACCCACGAAGTCTGGCCCACATGTGGGCCCCACCGCTTCTGACGCACACGTGCTCCAATCCAACACGGCGCATGCACAGCACACGCCTCATGGGCGCATGATGTGCACGTGACACGTGCACATGAATGGCGGGCGGGGCCCCGCCTACATGATTGCGGGCGGGCCCCGCAACACAAATGTGGGCGCACTAAGCGCCCGCTCAATGCCTGTTGCTTAGAGGCAGCCCAGCCTAATGGGCCGGGCTTAATTACCCCCCTTCTTTAATTAATTTAGCCCAATTGGGCTAATATTTAAAGGGCTTGGGGTTAGTGTTGTTTTGGCTATAACTTGCAAGTTAGGAGTCAGATTTCGACACCGTTTGAACTTATGTTCACACCAGGACAATCAGGTCATACAGGTAACCCTTTCCAATGCATTTATTAAATATTGTCGTAAACTATTTACGACACATATAATCCAATTTGCATCATATGCAAAATAGTCCTTATCTAAGTTTAAAATATCATTTGCATCAGATACGAATGATCTGAGGGCATACAGCCCTCAATATCTCACATTTGTACTTATGATCATTTATCCCGAATGCAGGAGCTAACTGCAAACTCTTTGCGGTTCTATCCCTTGCATCAAATGCATATTCTCCCTAATGTTTCTACCTATTACTAGATGAAGGTCGCACTCTGTGGGAGATCTTACAGCCTGACCCTACTACAGGTTGGCCTCGAAGCCCCAAACGGCAGTGACCACGAGCAGTAGTTGCCGTCCATATTTTAGTATCATACTTATGTGGTTAACTCATTGACATGAACATTGTCGGGACCACCCAGACTGTGTCCATGATGAATTCCGCAGTTTTAGTCTCTTCGTCTAAACTATGTCGTCTAGTTCAAGTCTAGTATACAGTCAAACTATCAACCACAATAACTTGAATCCAGTTGCTTTCCATCGATCTTTAGTCAAATAATGTTGGACTTCTTCCAACATACTCTGGCCAGAGTTTTCACTAAAGAACAAACTAACTCTACGACACTAACTCCCATTGACTAGGAGAGACGAATCCTCTCTTGGTAATTACTTTTCTCGTACGCTTCGAATGTCACCTAACCACAGACCTTTCGACAGGCC
Organism: Scilla litardierei; assembly: GCA_030789695.1. Lineage (NCBI taxonomy): Eukaryota > Viridiplantae > Streptophyta > Magnoliopsida > Asparagales > Asparagaceae > Scilla > Scilla litardierei. Next base: position 500,679,483 of record CM061142.1, on the reverse strand, counting down.
TAGCCTCGAAGCTAGATCAACGATCTAATTAACACTGTTCACGTACAGGTTCGTTCAATGACCTCAAGTCATAAGACCAACTTTCCTATCATCACTAAGAGTTATCATTGATAGGTTGGTCAATAGAACCATACGATAACTCTTGTGGGTCGTTCAGTGAACTCATTCTCCAATGAGCACATGTGTCTCGTCTTCGACTTCGCCAAGTCAAACGACCATGAGATCATCGTCACCGTTATACGGTGAAGACTAAGACACAATGGTCTATCCGATGTTTTGATATCCTTTTCTCGAGACATCAATGACCACGAACCCTTTTAGACTTATGCTACAGACGGTCAAGCATTTCTCCATGATCGACATACTCACCTCGATACATATTTAACCTTGCATTAAGTCTCAGGACTTTACCTAAGTTAATATCTAATGATAACTACATTATGATTAACTTAGATAAATTTATACCAAACAGCTTACTGTTATTTTGAACAAGATGTCTATACAATTACACAGAGATGTATGTCTCGAGGGCATACCTCTCTAAACATCTCCCACTTGCAATCAGGCCCAGTTATCTCGGTATCTCATACCGTTTTTACACATAAGTCTTTCTAGACTTCATATGGTGGAGCCTTTGTGAGTGGATCTGATAAACCATCTACTATATAGACTTAAAGGGTTTTTCTATGTTCATTTTAGACCAACCATCTCATTTAAATAATTCCTTTGGTCGTTCGGAATCCATTTCATTTTACTGGATCTTATCTAGCTCATCATACCTTACGATAATAATTTAATAAGTTACTGGTCATTTAGACGGCTCATATCCATTTCTGATAAAGTGTCAAACTATTTGACTACTTTGTCAAAACATATTTTCCCGCCTCTTGATGCCTCGCATGTATTTTATTCGCTCTCATTGACTTTGAAAACTCTCTGGCCAATTCATATAAGTTCGTTAAAAGAACAACGAACTATAAATGAATGCTCCAGTTTTCATGGTTATCATGAGCATTTACATCGAGTTCGGTCTGAGTAGATTTGTACGCATCTGCTGGTGAGACAGTTTCATCATAATCTGTTTATAAGAGTTAGGATGAAAACCGTTCTCAACCAACGTAAGTTGTACTTCACTGCTTTCTTTTGTACCAATCTTCTAACTTGAAGATTTGTCTTACAGAAAATAAGAAACATTTTCTTTGGGCACATAAACTAAAGTCCATACTTTATTTACGTACATGGACCTATTGCATCGAGTTGATCGTCCTAGAAGTTATCTTTAGACCATCATCGACTATGATGTCTAACTGGACTCTTCGTCTCACGAGACTCGAGTAATCCTTTAACTTCCTAACGATTGATTTAAAGAATATCTTACCGATAAGGTCCTCATAGAATCTTATCAAAACGTAGGCATTTCTATCTGGGACTTAATCTAGAGGGAGGATTGTAACTCAGTCACTTTGTCATGAGTCGCAATATGTCTAACAAAGTGCGATTCATGCTCTCTAACATATCCAATATGTTAAGATACTTGACCTGAGAGAAAATCACATTTTCTTTTATTTATGCAAGGTTTGTACATCTAAATATTTGACTTTTCGATCTAATCGAATCATTTCAAATACTTCAGTCATTTTGTTCTCGATTTTATCAGACTTGTCTTTCATCAAGAACACGAGTCGTAATAATAATAAAAACGACTTATCCTGGCTAATTTAGACTTGAGTCCAGGTACATTGGCATGTACGAGACTGTGAGTTCAACAACTCATTCTCCCACTGTCTTACAGAATGATTTTAGGCCATCATACCTTTGAGAATAGGATTCACACGTGTCCTTAGACTTCATAATACGAGAGATCAGGCCCCTCTTTATGTGACTTGTGAAGCTTAATCTCTTTGGTACGGCCTAGTCTATTTTTCCATATAAGTTTATTACTATCTTGCATATTCATATATTAACATTCAATATATTATAGTTATTACAAATTACTAACACAAAACATCGCTTCAGAAGCAAGGTAACGACATTCATCAAAAAAGTGTTAGACGTCTTTTGTATAACAATTATTCTGAAATCGTGACATCAAATATGTCACATTTTCAGTTCCTCCTACTTACGCCTTTACTAATGATACATAAAACTATCTTTCTCAATTTGACCTTTCTGAGTGCCTTCTTCCTTTTCTAAATCTTATTTAGATATTAAATGTCTTAACAAAAATTTAAATAGCTATGCAAGCATCTCATATATCCAAACGCCTGAGCTTTGCAACCTTGAGTGTAGCTCAACCAGTCTTGCACCGCCCATGCACTCATATTCGATTCAAACAGTTTGATCGAATTTTCGAACCTTACGGATCGAACCTTCTTTCCATACAACCTTGAGTGTAGCTCAACAAAATCTATGGAGAAACTTGCTATTGAACATCGATATGTTCGAGCTGCCCCATATAGAGGCGAGTGACATGTAGCGTGCATATGTTTTGTTGGACTCAGAACTTAATAAAATCATATTCCTTAAGTCTGTCCTTAAGAAGGTCATTTTAATGTCAATGAGAATAAAGTTTAGTCTATCAATTAGAATTTAACTTGATATTCCATTAACCAAATATTTTGACCAGTTAGCTTATTCTATGAGAATATTACATTTTGATTCCATCGGTAAACTTAGAACTTACACTAGTTTAGCATACGTTCAAGTTTTTAAATATAGATAGAATGTCTTTTATCAATCTATATCCTCCCACTATTTTTGCGATCATTCTAAGCCTTAGTAATGAATGATTTAATCAGATTAAATTAATGGATACAAGATCCAATCACCCTGAGCCTAACAACCTTGAGTGTAGCTCAACAAATTGCTTGACTATGCAATCAGTAGATGAGTCTTCATCAATCATATCAGATATGACTCTCTTATCGGTTTTTACCCCTAGCCATTTGTGATCACGAGTGTGCTCATCCAAATTACATTGTCTAGTCTAGTTGGACCCTTGTTTTCTTGTCTAGCCTAACTTACGCCGGTGCTCGATGTATTCACGACATGACGTTTTAGCAATATTAGGTAGCTTCGGTTTTTATTGTTTTATCAACTAAATAATAGTGAAATGTATTGAAAAAAGGTTCAATTTCATTGCTTGCTTCGGGTTATCAGGTTCTCGTTTTTGATAAGGTCATACGATTATTTAATTATTTTAATATATATAATTTCTCTCGTTCTTTTTATTAAAGAATATTTCGGTGTAAATAATAATGAATGAAATCATTTCATTTTATCATTCATAACAATTTCAAAAATGTTGTGAAGTGCTTTCTGCGGGAGATCCCATGCCTTTACTTATAGGGGAAGAGTTCATATAGGATATGTTAGGTCCTACATGGGCATATGATGTACCTACATAATAACATGCATAACTGTTGATGCCTGCGTACGGACCACGATGCGGAAACAAGACAATACAGCCCATTCAGAGGAGTCAAGCCTCGGCCCCATGACTCGAATCTCGTTAGTGGGTATGATTTAATATCCTTCGATGAAACAGCACAGGCGACCGTTGGAGCCCTGCTAACTTTGAGGAGGTGGTTAATAGGGACCGAGTAAATGGGCAGCCTTTAGCCGCAATCCCGTAGTGGATCTCGTCCTAATCAATGAGGAGCACATATGTGTAGGGTTTTGATGGACCCTCAGGGCACAAATCTATGCCCGTTCTAAATCGGACAGACTATAGAGAGAAAAGAATGCAATGGAAAAATTAGATTCATTAAACTATTAACGTGGCTCTAAGGTTCAAGACCCTTTAGCCAGGATCTCTGCCAACTTGGGATGGGTCTGAGCATCCCAAGAGGGAGATAAGCTACTGCGATTAAATTAAAAGAACGCTAATTAAATTCACAGACCCAGAACCTTGTCTTGGTACAGGCAAGGTGTACCGCACCGTCTTCCAAGCCGCTCCCCATCCCTCGTCAAACTGCACCTCGAACCGCTCTGCGTCCCAAGGCGAGCAATCCTCTTGTCACCGAGCCAACCACACGCCGAAGAAAGTTTCACCAGAGTGAGAACCTTCGCCAAGATTTCGGATCGGATCCGAACCCCTTTGTGGCTTTGCGAGAGCCCTTCAGGAGTAAGGCAGAAATTATAGGGAGAAGAGAACATTTAATTTAATCCTAGATCCGAGCGTGCTCCAACATTTTTGGGAGCCGCTCAGATCTAGAGCTTAGGACGAGTTTAGAGGAGGAGAGCAGACCCCTATTTATAGAGGCAGCTGATCCCTCCCCTTTAATCCACTTCCGATGTGGGACTATTCTTTTTGGAGTTAATAAATCACGTTAGTTTGCCTTAATAAAAGGCCAAACTTCCATGAATTTTAACTCCCTCTCTGTTGAGCTTCGATCTTAATACAACCTATCAAATCAGGGCACTGAACGGTGAATGCGAAGGAGAAAACGGCGAGTCAATCCGAGTCTGTTTGATCCTTCAAACGTCGTGCTAAAGTATGCCAAAAACCACCTACTTTCGCAATAGACAGCCGCCTTGGCTGCGTGCGGCCCTAGGGTTCAGAACCCATAAAGTGTGGCCCACCATGTGGGTGTTGAGTATTGGTGTTTCATATCAATCTTATTTTGATGATGATCACAACATTATGTTGTTGCTATTGACTCTCATGTTTTAGTCTCTCAGTTTTATTTCAAGAATATCTTTCTTGGAGACTAATCACTTGGTGCAAGGATGGACATCAAGTGAAGAAGGACCATTGCTTGGACTCAAGGAGTGCCAAAGCTTGGAGATGATGGATAGTAATCAAGGCATCAAGATTGAAGAGTTAGACTCTAAGGAAAGCATTGTAATCCATGTAATTTACTTTATTGCTTTCTATCTCTTTTGAGTCTAGGATTAATGTAATGCCTTGTTAGATGGTTTACTCATTCATGCATATGCATTTAACCATCTTAGTGAGCCTTAGGATTATCATAGAATCCAACCCAATAGGTTCACTTTGTCCAAAGACTCATTTGGAGTCTCTGGCTTTCCATCAATCGCCTGCTGAAGGAATAACAGTCGACTGGGTGATTTCCAGTCGCCTGTAGATCCTTCTAAAGTCGCCTGATATGCACAGCTCAAGTCAACATTTCAATTGACTCAAACTTGAGCTTTACGAACAGTCGACTAGTGGTCAGTTTACAGTCGCCTGTATATTTACAGTCGCCTGTAGATTGGTCATCAGTCGCCTGAGTAGCGTAAGTGCAATCTCTGCATCTCTCTGTCGTTTCTCCATCTTATACAGCAGACGACTGATTAAGGTTTTACAGTCAACTGACTAATAGACAGTCGACTGTATTATTGACATCAGTCGCCTGTGTGCTTAACTGGAGAAAGAGTGCAGCTCTCTGTTTTATTCCATCCCCTACAGCAGTCGCCTGCTGAAGGTTTTACTGGCGCATGTCCTGTTCTCAGTCGACTGTACTATCTTCATCAGTCGACTGTCCTGGCTCAGATTATAGCTGTTGGATATTTTCTATTCGTTGATCAGTCTATTGTCTTTTGATCATCAGTCGACTGTTCCTGTCGTTTTCGCCCAGTTTCTAGCCGTTGCAGAATCGATTCTTTGGCTGTTTTCTTGGGTTTTGGGGTTGGATATAGGGCTCCTATATATATGAGTGTGCTGCCATCTCTTATACTTCTTGATGCTATTGAATATCAAGAGATCTATAAGCAACTCATAAACTCCCTTAATTCCCTCTCTAGAGCTCTCATTCATCTTCATGCATTGAAGTCCAGCTCAAGGGAATTCATCCAAGTGCTCTCAAGCATATCTCAACACTTGGAGATCCTCTTCCTTGCCTTGCATCCATTCATGAGTAAGCATCTCAAGGCATAGGTAAGAGTATTTATTTTACTTGGTGAATTTGTGTCTCTAATTCTCTTTGTGGGAATTAGTCTTTCTCTCTTTGTGGGAGGTTGTCTCTTTGTGGAACTAGGATATTCTCTTTGTGGGAATAACTCTCTTTGTGGGAGTAACTCTCTTTGTGGGAGTGTAGTGTCCTAGTGTAGGGCTAACCATAATTCTCTGAGTGGGAGTTAGTGATTCTCTGTGTGGGAGTCTTGATCCTCGTGTATGATTGGTTGGGTCCTTGTGTAGGGCATAAATCCTCTTTGTGGGGTATCTCCTTGTGAGATTTGTATTCACTTCTCTGTGTGGGATTATAGTGAATATTGATGTGGCTGGATGTATCCAAGTTTGGAGAACCAGGGTAAAACTTTGTGTTTGCGTTTGGATTGATTGTGCCTTTTAATTCCTCTTGCATTTATAATTCCGCATTTGCAAGTTTAATTTTAATTGGACAATTTTATTGCCATTACACTATTCACCCCCCTCTAGTGTGTGTTATTAGTATTGCAAGGGTAAGGCGATCCTTACAATTGGTATCGGAGCAAGGTTATAGCATACTGCAACAATGGCATTCAACGCCTCATCCGCATCTCATGAAGAAGGTCATTCAACCGTTCAACCCCCGCTCTTCAACGGAACCAACTACCAAAGTTGGAAGATCAGAATGATGATCTACATGGAGGGTCAAGACATTTGGGACATTACGGAGGTGCCATTTGAGAAGCCCACTACTCCTGCGGCTTCTAGGACAAAGGCGGAGAAGGACTCGATCAAGTTCAATGCGAGGGCTATGAATGCATTACATTGCGCTCTCTCAGCAAATGAGTTCAACCGCATCTCCATGTGCAAAATGGCCAACGATATTTGGCATACCTTGGAGATTTGTCATGAAGGGATTACGAAGGTAAAGAAATCTAAACAAACTGTGTTTAGATCTAAATATGAAATGTTTAAGATGCAGGAAGGCGAAAGCATTTCAGAGATGTTCACAAGGTTCACTGGTATCGTGAACGCTTTGGAGGGACTTGGGAAGATGATTTCCCAAGAGGATCGTGTAGAGAAGATCCTTGACTCTCTCACACCTCGTTGGGAGTCAAAGGCCAACGGAATTTTGGAGTCATATGACACATCCAAATACACCGTTGAGGAGTGCATTGGTAATCTCATGGCATATAAAGTGAAGCTTCAACACAAGAAGGAGATTCAACCATCGAAGCCCGAGAAGCCGGAGAAGCAAAAGGGGATTGCATTCCATGCCAAGGAGGAGCCAATCAAGTGGAGGAGGAAATTTCATCGAGAAGCTCCTAGTGAAGAAGATGAGCAAGAAGATGCAAGTGGAGAAGAAATTGAGGAGCTTGCCGAGCAATTCAAAACATTCCTCAAATGCAAGCAAGGTAAGTCTTTGTCAAAGTTTGCCTCCAATTCTAACAAGGTTCTTACTTGTTACACTTGCAGTGGAAAAGGTCACTTGTCCACCGAATGCCCTTCCAAACCCAACAAAGAAACTTACAAGGGTAAAGGGAAGAAGCATTGGAAAGGAAGGTCCAAGTCCAAAAATCACAAGAAGGGACTTGTCGGGACCTTTGATGATTCGAGTGAGGACACTTCGAGTAACGAAGAAGAGGATGCAAAGGAGGATGCTCACGCATGCTTTGTAGCCATTGATGGTCCTACTCCAATCCCCTCCGGATTAAATGAAGAAGAGTTGGATGCTTGGCTCGACGCTTACAATTCCTATGAGGAATCGTGCCTCATGGCTATGGAGGAGAAGTCATCATCAAGCTCTAGCAAGGATGATGATGATGTTGAGATCGAGGAAGAAAAGATCTCATACGAGGAGCTCAAGAACAACTTCGACTTGGTCTCTGAAAAGGTTAGTAAGTGCATCAACTCTTACAATAAATTGAAAGCAAAATATAAGATTGCTAAGAATAGATTGCATGAACTAGATATTACAAGTGTAATTCATAATGAAAGGCATGTTTATGACACTTGTGAGAGAGACACACTTCTCTCTCAAGTTAAGGAATTGAGTTTAACTAATGAAAATCTTGTTGCTCAAAACCTTAGCTTAGGATCTCACATTCAACAACTTACGTTGAAATGTGAAGAGGAATCCCGGAAGCTCATAAGCTTTGTGCATTCTAGGGATTCACTCTATGATTTGTTGGAAAAACAACATCCGGAAAATCATAGAGGAGGTTTGGGTTATATTCAAAATGTGGTACCCAAACCCACCTCTATTTCCTCTTATGGTGCAAATACAAGAAATATTGTTAAAGCACCTAAGAAGAATCACCATGCTTTCTTGTACAACAATAACATCAACAAGAAGCATGTAGATCACGAGGTAATGAGAAAGAATGAAAAATCTTTATTTTTTGCTAAGAAGCAAAATCCTCATTCTATGCATGCCAAGAAATTCGTTTCTACACCTAAGCATGCCACATCCACCCCTCTTGCAAAGGCAAAACCCTTGCCTAGGAAATCATTGAGATTATGGATTCCCACTAAGGTTAGTGTACAAGAGAGGGATAGCTACATCAACTCTCTAGTTAGAGATGTGATCACCTCATGTGATTACATTAGGAAATCAAACTCCTCTTGGGTTTGGTTGCCTAATGTTTAGGTTCCTCACACATATGCATATTGCATGTGTATTGTGCTTGTATGTTTATTTGTAGCATACCCATTGTTTGTGTGTGTTTCATGATTTTGAAAATATTTTCAAACTTATTTTTCATGAAAATGGGGACCTTGGGGTTTATTGACATGCATGCATTTTTGATCCATGTGTATGTCAATGGGGGAGTTAATATGTTATATGTTTAAAATATTTTAAGACATATTTTAACTCTCATTTCGGAGGTTATTTGAGATCATTATTTACATTTGGTTATTTTTGATCTCAAACCAAACCTCTTGTTTATTGCCAACATATTTCTTGTTATATTTTTTTGGCAATATTCTTTGTGTATCTTTGAAGCTTGATTTTTTCATATCTATTGCTTTGATACACTTTAGGCCCATGGCTCCATTAATTGTATAATTGGTATTAGATCCTAGAAGTCAAAAGTTGACCATTTCTATGATCTAGGGGAAGCATGGGATAGTGAATTGATACCCACTAAAATTTTCAATTTGGTATCATACATATCTTTCTTTTCTTGCATATTATCACATCTTAGTGAAGATGACAAAGGGGGATATATTTGATGTCCACCTTTTTGACGATGTCAAGGGGGAGAGATATATGCATTATGTAAATATATATAGGGAGATATAGTCATATGCATATGGGGAGAGATATATCTATGAGGGGAGATATATGGGTTTAGATAAACTATTCATGTTTGCATGATTTTATTTATTACAATTGGTTTATGTAATCCTTGCATATTATATGTCACCATGATCTTATTTGGTAGAATGAGTATTTACTATTGTGTAGCTCATTGTTTATTTAGTGCATATAAGTAGGGGAAGCTCATTAGCATTGTGCTGTAATTATTTGTATTTTACATAATGTGTGTCATCATCAAAAAGGTGGAGATTGTTGAGTATTGGTGTTTCATACCAATCTTATTTTGATGATGATCACAACATTATTTTGTTGCTAATGACTCTCATGTTTTAGTCTCTCAGTTTTATTTCAAGAATATCTTTCTTGGAGACTAATCACTTGGTGCAAGGATGGACATCAAGTGAAGAAGGACCATTGCTTGGACTCAAGGAGTGCCAAAGCTTGGAGATGATGGAGAGCAATCAAGGCATCAAGATTGAAGACTTAGACTCTAAGGAAAGCATTGTAATCCATGTAATTTACTTTATTGCTTTCTATCTCTTTTGAGTCTAGGATTAATGTACTGCCTTGTTAGATGGTTTACTCATTCATGCATATGCATTTAACCATCTTAGTGAGCCTTAGGATTATCATAGAATCCAACCCAATAGGTTCACTTTATCCAAAGACTCATTTGGAGTCTCTGGCTTTCCATCAATCGCCTGCTGAAGGAATAACAGTCGACTGGGTGATTTCCAGTCGCCTGTAGATCCTTCTAAAGTCGCCTGATATGCACATCGCAAGTCAACATTTCAATTGACTCAAACTTGAGCTTTACGAACAGTCGACTAGTGGTCAGTTTACAGTCGCCTGTATATTTACAGTCGCCTGTAGATTGGTCATCAGTCGCCTGAGTAGCGTAAGTTCAATCTCTACATCTCTCTGTCGTTTCTTCATCTTATACAGCAGACGACTGATTAAGGTTTTACAGTCGACTGACTAATAGACAGTCGACTGTATTATTGACATCAGTCGCCTGTGTGCTTAACTGGAGAAAGAGTGCAGCTCTCTGTTTTATTCCATCCCCTACAGCAGTCGCCTGCTGAAGGTTTTACTGGCCCATGTCCTGTTCTCAGTCGACTGTACTATCTTCATCAGTCGACTGTCCTGGCTCAGATTATAGCTGTTGGATATTTTCTATTCGTTGATCAGTCTATTGTCTTTTGATCATCAGTCGATTGTTCCTGTCATTTTCGCCCAGTTTCTAGCCTTTGCAGAATCGATTCTTTGGCTGTTTTCTTGGGTTTTGGGGTTGGATATAGGGCTCCTATATGTATGAGTGTGCTACTATCTCTTATACTTCTTGATCCAATTGAATATATCAAGAGATCTATAAGCAACTCATAAACTCCCTTAATTTCCTCTCTAGAGCTCTCATTCATCTTCATGCATTGAAGTCCAGCTCAAGGGAATTCATCCAAGTGCTCTCAAGCATATCTCAACACTTGGATATCCTCTTCCTTGCTTTGCATCCATTCATGAGTAAGCATCTCAAGGCATAGGTAAGAGTATTTATTTTACTTGGTGAATTTGTGTCTCTAATTCTTTTTGTGGGAATTAGTGTTTCTCTCTTTGTGGGAGGTTGTCTCTTTGTGGAACTAGGATATTCTCTTTGTGGGAATAACTCTCTTTGTGGGAGTAACTCTCTTTATGGGAGTTTAGTGTCCTAGTGTAGGGCTAACCCTAATTCTCTTAGTGGGAGTTAGTGATTCTCTGTGTGAGAGTCTTGATACTCGTTTAGGATTGGTTGGGTCCTTGTGTAGGGCATAAATCCTCTTTGTGGGGTATCTCCTTGTGAGATTTGTATTCACTTCTCTGTGTGGGATTATAGTGAATATTGATGTGGCTGGATGTACCCAAGTTTGGAGAACCAGTGTAAAACTTTGTCTTTACGTTTTGATTGATTGTGCCTTTTAATTCTTCTTGCATTTATAATTCCGCATTTGGAAGTTTAGCTTTAATTGGACAATTTTATTGCCATTACACTATTCACCCCCCTCTAGTGTGTGTTGTTAATATTGCAAGGGTAAGGCGATCCTTACCGTGGGCCCCACCGCTTCTGACACGCATGCGTTCCAAGCCAACACAGCGCGTGCATGGTACGTGCCTTACGGGTGCGTCCTGTGCACGCGTCACGTGCACAGGAAAGGCGGGCGGGGCCCCGCCCGCCTGATTGCAGGCGGGCCCCGTAACACAAATGCAGGCGCACTAAGCGCCCGCTCTATGCATGTTGCTAAGAGTCAGCCCGGCCCAATGGGCCGGGCTTAATTACCCCCATTCTTTAATTAATTTAGCCCAATTAGGCTAATATTAACAGGGCGTGGGGTTAGTGTTGTTTTGGCTATAACTTGCAAGTTGGGAGTTGGATCTGGACACGTTTGAACCTGTATTCACACCGGGACAATCCCGTCATACAGGTAACCCTTTCCAATGCATTTATTAAATATTGTCGTAAACTATTTACGACACATTTAATCTAGTTTGCATCATATGCAAAATAGTCCCTATCTAAGCTTAAAATATCATTTGCATCAGATACAAATGATCTGAGGGTAAACATTCCTCAACAGTATGCACTACCAGCAGACATCCTTAGCTATAAATAGAAGGGACAACAACGGAAGAAGGGTGAGACTTCCAAGGTATGAGAGACCTAACACTCTTAACTATGTCTTCCATTTAATATTTCTTCCTCCAAATAGCTTGTGACGACTGGCTCGAGGCAGACCTCTGTGGGTCGGTCTCGACAGCTCCAAGCTCTCTTTCAAGTTCATGTTCTAACTTAAGCATCGGAGGGGATTTGGGTCGGAACCCAGATCCGACCCCCCTAACAATCATTTGTGGTGCAGATAGTCAAAGCTTGACCCAACAGGTAGCTCGTTCAATAGCTCTCAACATTAATTGTACGTGGTTCGACTCAACCAAAGGGTCGAACGACCTTCAACCTCATCCCAGGCGATCAATGACCATAGGGTTCTACCAACCGGGGTCCGGTCTAACCTGCTGACGAGGCACCACCTCGGTAGAAGAGTCCATGTCAGACCGAATATTGTTATTGCCATTTTTGGCCGTAATAGTTGGCCGTCTGTGGGAAAAACTGAGTTGACATCCCTATCATCCAACTACGTTGACCATGTCGACTCGCCCAACAAAACTCGGTGAGAACACGGTTACACCTCCTGGCGTCAATGTCCTCGACATGATAATAGGAGGTCTACCGCACCCGGAGTTGTCGACCTCGCTCCAGAGTTCATATGCAGGGAGGTTGATGACCATCTCGGTGAGGCAGAAGCACCCTAGAGATTCTAATATCTTTATCCGACGAAGGTCTGGAGGGTGTGGAGCTGCCCCATAACACTGCAATTGTCATTAGTGCCACCATCAGCGATGTGTTAGTAAAGAGATTACTTGTCGACACATGGAGTTCATGCGATGTCCTTTTCTTTACGACTTTGGAGAAGATGAGGCTGGCCTCGTCGAAGTTGAGAGAATTCCCAGTGCCCATCGTAGGCTTCACTGGACATTCCGCACAGGTCGCTAGCATCATCATGCTGCCAGTAACCCTTAGAGCATATCCACGACAAGTCACCCAGTTAATCAACTTCATCGTAGTAAAAATCAACTCAGCATACAACAGAATAATTGGCAGATCGTTGCTCAATGCTGTGGAGGCGGTGGTGTCAACGTTCCATCAGATGATTAAGTTCCAAACTCCTGAGGGAGTTAGAAAGACAAAAGAGAATCAGAAACAGGCTCGATCTTGCTACCTTCTGTCCACCGCCCTGAGAAGAGTGGAGCAAATATACCCCATCAACCCTAACAGTGAGGGCATGCACAAGGATCGACGACCCGCAGTAGTTGAAGAGACAGAGAGCATCCAGATCTTTAAAGAAAAAGGAACGATTGTCTCCTTTGGGTCAATGTTCCCCTTCGACCTAAAGGAACAGTTGATTTCTCTCCTAAGAGAGCATGCTGACGTCTTCGCCTGGTCCCTGAAGGATATGCCGGACATCGACCACCAGGTAGTATCACACAAGCTGGAAGTCGACTCGACCTCCAAACCTATGAAGCAGAAGAAGAGGAACATGGTGGGCAAAAAGATGAAGGCTGCAGTCGAGGAGGTGGATCGACTTCTTGCGGCGGGTTTCATTTGGGAAGTCCAATATCCCAAATGGCTCTCAAACGTCGTGATGGTGAAAAAGGCGAATGTCAAATGGCGGATGTGCGTCGACTTCATCGACCTTAACAAATCATGTCGGAAAGACAGATACCCCTTGCTTCGAATCGACAACCTGGTCGACAATGCCTTAGGCTACGAACTCTTAAGCTTCATGGACGCTTTTTCAGACTACAACCAGATCCAAATGGTGTCAGAAGACGAAGAAAAGACCTTCATCATGGATCGATGTATTTTCTGTTATAAAAAGATGCCATTTGGTTTAAAGAATGTAGGAGCTACGTACCAGCGTATGATGAACAAGGTCTTCGAGAATCAAATTGGGCGAAACTTGGAGGTCTATGTTGATGATATGCTGGTCAAGTCGAAGAAGCCGACGGATCACATTGGAAATCTTTGAGAGACATTTGCACACGTCCGATAATACAACCTTCAGCTGAACCCCGCCAAATGTACATTTATGGTTTGATCCGGGAAGTTCCTCGGGTTCATGCTAACGAATCGAGGAATTGAGGCTAATCCCGACAAAATCACGGCAGTCGTGACAATGAAGGAGCCCTTAACCATCAGCGAGCTTAAGAGACTGAACAGGAGAATAACGGCTCTGGGTCGATTCCTATCCAAATCAGCTGAGAGATCTTTCCCTTTCTTCAAAGTGCCGAGGAAGGCAATAACATCCACCGCGAATGACAAGAAGATCGTCGAGTGAGATGCGGACTGTAAGAAAGCTTTCTCCGAGCTGAAGGAGTACCTCTGCAGCACACCGCTCCTGACTAAGTCGGATAAGGATGACCAACTCATCATCTATCTGGCTACTACCATGGAAACCGTGAGCTCGGTACTTGTCAAGAAGGACATGGAAGTGCAACGACCTATCTACTACGTCAGCCAAGTCCTCCGAGATGTAGAGATAAACTACTCGAGGATAGAGAAGATAGCATTTGCACTGGTCCAATACATGAGGAGGTTACAACCTTACTTCCAAGCACACACCATCTTGGTCCTCACCGACACCCCCTTGGAGCAAACTCAGAAGAGGCTAGATCGGTCGAAAAGAATGACTAAGTTGGGGGGGGGTCGAATTGAGTGAGTTCAACATTCAGTATAAGCCGAGAACCACCATCAAAGGGCAAGTCCTCACCGACTTCATCATCGAACTCACGTACGACGACGACCCGCCAAAAGAGGTACAACTTACTAGTTCAACCTACCCCTTTCTTCCTCGACGGGTGTCAATTCTTCAGCGGTCACCCAAGAATGAGAGGGTACGTGGATCTTGCAAGTTGATGGATCGTCGAATCGGACCGGAAGCAGAGCAGGTATAACTGTTCAAACACCAGAAGGTAATATCCTCGAGTATGCTCTTCGGTTCAATTTCCAAACTATGAACAATGGGGTAGAATATGAGGCAACCATCAATGTACTCAGATTAGCTCGAGCGCTCGGGGAAAAGGTCGTCCATCTCCACAGTGACTCCAATTTGGTAGTCCACCAACTTAATGGAGGATATGAAGCTCGTGAGGAAACGATGCAGAGCTATGTGCAGATTGCCAAGGCAGAGCTAACTAAGTTCAAGCGAGTGGAGATCCACCACATACCACAATCAAGGAACCCCGTATTGCGTCATCTTCGCCAGCCAGACTAGGTCGAATAGTGTACATGCAGCATCTTCTACACGCAAGTGTGCTCGAAGAGGAGCTGCTTAACATCGAACAATGAGTCACCTAGATGGACCCCTTGTCAGATACCTCAATACGGGCAAAAACCCAAGGGATCCTGTAGAGGCACGAAAGCTGGAGAGAATGGCCTACCAGGTTGTCTTGCTCGATGGTTCGTTGTACAAGAGATGATGGGCCAAGTACGACACATTTTCTTACCTCAAATGTCTGACTCTGAAGGAAGCAATCTACGTTATTAAGAAAATCCACAATGGGAATTGCGAAAACCACTATGGAGGATATGCCATTTGAAGGCTTTGAGGCAAGGTTACTTCTGGCCATCCATGTTCAAGGAGGCGATCAAGTATGTCTGAAAGTGCCCTACTTGCCAGAAATTCATGAAGCATATCTCGGCCCCTCCAACGGAACTGATCCCCATCGTTAGTCACGTTCCTTTTGCAAAGTGGGGATTGGATATCCTTGGTTCGTTCACACCATCGAGTGGGCAATGGAAGTTTCTGATCGTGGCGATCGACTATTTTACCAAGTGGATCGAAGCAGAGCCCCTAGCCCGCATCACTTGGAAGGAAGTCAGGAGCTTCATATGGAAATCGATCGTTTGTCGATTCGGCATCTCGCAGTCCATCGTAATGGACAACAAGACACAATTCGATAGTACTGGGTTCAGAGATTTTTGCTCCGAATAAAAGATCAAGCTACAATTCGCATCGGTGGTCCACCATCAGACCAATGGCCTAGCAGAAGCTGCCAATAAATGCATTCTCGAGCCCCTGAGAAAGAGAGAAAGGGAGGCCAAGGGAACATGTCCCGATGAGATCCATGTCATCCTATGGTCATACAGGACAACTCACAAAGCCTCGACAAGGGAAACTCCTTTCATGCTCGCCTTCGGATGTGAAGCAGTCGTGCCAGTTGAGGTCAACAACAACCGCTCCGTCTCCATTATCTCGACGTGGAGAGAAACTCAGAAGGACTCGAGCTCAATTCACATTTGCTTGATGAGATTCAAGGACACGCTCTGACCACCCTTATCATGCAGAAGGGACGCATGGCCCCTAACTTCAACTTAAAAGTTCGAGAACACAGCTTCCACTTATGCGACCTTATGTTGCGGATGTAAGGACCCTAGCTATGAGGAACACACTAGAAGGGGGTTGAATAGTTTTTATAAATTTAAACGATAGATATACCAATTTAAATTCATAACCAACAATAAATGCGGAATTATAAATTAACCCAAAATGAAACAAGCTAACACAAAGGATGTTTCAAGGGTTCGGAGTACCCAAGTCCAATCCCGACTTGTTTCCGGTAATCCAACGTCCCTTCCACCCGGATACCTCCGGATACTCAAGTTAGAACCCTAACTTGAGGTTTTCTTTAAACCCACTTGTAGCAACCTTATAAGTGTAATCGAAACACAATCGATGTCCTTGACTCCCACAACTTGGGATTAAGCAAACCACTCTCACAAACCGAGAGTAAAAGTAATTACAAAAGTTATGAAATTCGAAATGAAATTGCAACACTTACAATCACATATGCTTGAAGTAGAACTTGAAGTAGCAAGTGTGTTGTGTGTTGATGTCTCTTCCAAGAAGAGAGAAATCCCTTGTACTTGTCATCACCAAAACTAGAGGATAAGAAATTGGTTCTAATTGGAAGACAAGATGAGATTGAGATTTCGGACTTGAGAACTTGAAGATAAGAGCGTAGGGGTTTTAAGAGTTGATCAAGGAGAGATTCAATAAAACAGTAGAAGCCCCTCTTATAGGTTCTCTCAAAGTCTCAAGCAATATACCTAAAACCCCTTTGAAATCCGTGTGGAAAATCCCAACGGATTAATTTTACAGCCAGGACAGGCGACTGATGAAGAACTTACAATCGCCTGCTGCACTTTGTCAAATGGTAGGTGAGAATTCAAACTGTAACTAACTACGTAGGACAGTCGACTGATGAAGGTCAGACAAGTGCCTGTAAACCAATAGGCGACTAAGAAACCTTCTACATGTGACTAAATGAAACATGAGTAAGTTATGAAAACTTAAGAATTTTTGGGAAGACAGGACAGTCGACTGATGTGGTATCCACAGGCGCATGTGCTAGGGACAGGCGCATGTGAAACCAACATCAATCGTCTGATCGAAAGATGACAAGTTAGAGATCTTTGGGCATGAGAGAGACATATGACTGACTAACAAGTCACATGCGCTTGTAACTGGACATGCGCATGTACTTTGTACAACAGTCGCTTGATGAAAGTTATAGAAGAAAGCCCATAAACCAAATGACAAAGTATGTGCAAAACAGACGACTTTAGAACAAATCACAGGCGACTGTTTGGAGACATGCACATGTAAATCGTTCAGTAGTCGCCTGTTGAGAGTCCAAAATGCACATTGAAGAGAATAAAGAATTTGAGGCCAATGAAATAAGTTCTAATGATTTCCTAGGACGGAAAGAAAGATGTGTGTGCGCTCCAACATAGTTCTACTTCTAAGCTACATACTAGAAGAGAATAAAAAGATTACATCTTGTATTTGCCTCTCTTCTTTCTATTGAATAATCTTGAAATCTTCTAGGAGATTCAATCATCATCTTCGATCATCCAATCCACTTTACATGCTTGGATTGATCCTTGAGTGACATCCATTGTTAATTGATCGTCATGATATGCTTAGGCAATGGATTAACTGCAAGGGATTAATCACAAGTATTTATGTTTGCTCATCATTAAAATCAAGTAGGGAGAAGTCCAATACTCAATATTCTCCCCCTTTTAGTGATGACAAACAAACATAAACAAAAAGATAAATAATTGTGCTTAAAGAATACTTACTCTTCCTACATAGATGCCAATCAAGTTAGTCAAATTAATTAAGGGCATCTATAGATCAATTGAAGCAAACATGTAAGATATGCATGAATGAAATGATTTCTGTTATGACCTGAAGATCGTGATAGTCCGACCTTCCGTCCCGAACCGCCGAAATACCCCGCTGGCTCACCCCTCCCCCCTGAACGGGCGGCCAACCCAGCGACAGGGCGCTCCACGCCATAACTTCAGAGGCCCGCAGAATGCCTGTCGATCCTAGAGTCCGACACGACAGAGAGAAGGGCGCACCTCGCCCTTGACCACCGATGGGGGCGCTCTCCAACACGACCCCAGCAGGATGTGCATCCGCTCTTCCCCGGTCCGCCAGGATCAGCACACTAAGTGTACATCTGGACTGCTCATCCTCAGTCTGGGCCAGCCTGGCGACCCGTGGCAGGGCCCCGCCCCTGGGAGGCGCTCCGACGGTTCTTTGGCACATCGGACACGATAAACAACCTAGTACAAGGATGCAACTGACACTTCCACCGCTCGACAACCTGACAAAGTGCACTCTGGCCGTTGCACCCCCTGACACTTAATGCTTTCGGCCCTGACACCTTGACAAAAGTGCCCCTAGCCATTGCATCATCTGACAAAAGCATGGCTGACACGCCCAGCTCTGACATCCTCGACCGAAGCTTCCCTTGACAGTTAGGCCAGCTCAGCATGCCAAGTCAGCATACTAGGTCAGCCCCAACTAACCGCCTCCGCCAGGTATAAATATCCATTTGCCTCCAATATTAGAGGGGTTGGAAAATTTACTCTGAATCTTATTACTCACACACAAGAGCAAAGGTCTTCCATATCTTTGTTCTTCAACCATACATAGCTCGTTACGTACGGTCGACTCACTTTCAGTCCGACCTGCGTGCCTAGCCCCCACTTTAAGTCATGTTACTGACTTAAGCATCGGAGAGGCTAATGGTTGTACCCCAACCTGACCTTTCTAACGAGTTTCTCCTTGCACAGGTTAGCTCGTCACCATCGGTCGTGCTTGACCCCGTCCCGGGAAGTTCGGCCCGTCTACCGCATCCTTCCAGATTCGACACCGTGGTCAGCCTTCACTACAGGCCTAGCCTCATCATCCCACTAATCACCTGCTAAATAGCCTACCCTAACCCTCATCATTATCATAACCACCGTGCCCTTGGTTCCCCATAATAAAAATTCATTGTACGTGAGTTCTACCCCACAACAATTGGCACCGTCTGTGGGAACCAAGGGTCACACCCATGTCAAATCCCATACCAGTCAACCGAACCCCTGACCACGACAAGGACCCCATGGATTAAGAATCGCACTCTCACTCCGTGACTCCTGCGACTAATCCACCCCCGGAGGTAGAGGTCGAAACGGTCCAGGCCTCAGCCCGTGTGGTGTAGCAGAGCTTTGAGGCCTTCGCCAAGATAATGGCGGGCTTCACAACGGCTAAAGACGAAGCACCCCCGGGCCCCTCTGAGCCCCCGAACGTGAGGCAGAATTTTCACCCTCAGTTCGTTGAAGAAATGGGGGACAAAGGGCTCACCGAGGAGATTACGGCCCAACAGAAGCTCTTGGAGGAAGAAATGGAGAACGTGCAGCCGTGAAGGTACCAGAAGGAAGCGGCCGTCACACAGAGGCATCTGGATGAAGCGGCCGAGGCCGCCCGTCAAGCCCTCCTCGACGAAGAGACCGCCTGACGCCAGCTCCACCTCATTATCACGGAACGTGAAAGGCTCTGGAGGGAGAATGAGGAGAACCGGGAGATCCTGGAGGTGTCGGCGACAGGTCGGCGACACATGAACGAGCGCAGCCCGCTGCTCCCAGGTCCCCACCTCAGGGGCGAAGTCCGCCCCATCGGTGTCTCTCCCCATATCGTCTGGACGAGGAAGCCATTCGTCAACAACTCTGCTTCCTCGCCGCAGAGCGCGAAAGGCTCCTAAGGGAGAATAAGGAGCGGAGAGAGATCCCAGAGGCGACGGCTATGGGCCGGCGATACTGGAATGACCGTAGTCCACCGCCCGTTGAATCCCCAACACATGAAAGGAGTCCTCCCCGGTGACCACTTTGCCATTCTCCGGGGCATGCTGACCGTCGACAGCCGAGGTGGGACCGAAGCCAAACCCCAGAATGGCAGAGAGGGCGCACTCCAGAGCGCCCCCTACCCTGAGGAGGCCACGATGTTGGCGTGGTGGATCACGTCAGCCCCGAGACCCGCAAGGTTCAAGGCCCCCGAGCTGGCCACCTACAACGGAAGAGGCGACCCCCTCTCGCATGTACAACAATACCGGGGGTGATTGAGGCACAGGATGTGGATGTCACGTTCATGTGCCGAATTTTCTCAAAGTGCCTACAAGACATGGCGCTGGAGTGGTACTACGGCTTGCCTGCAAGATCCATTGGGAGCTTCAGAGAATTGTCCCACAGGTTCTACCAGGAGTTCCAGGCCGGGCGCACCAAGAAGAAGCCTTTGGACTATCTCAGCACGATAGTCCAAGGGGAAGGAGAGACGACTGGGAAATACCTGCATCGCTTCCAGGATGAGAGGCGGGCGGTGGTGGCCTGCGGCAATGAAGTGCTCATGCTAGCCTTCAAGACGGGGCTGCGGAATCGGAGCCTCCACAAATCCCTGCTCCGAGATCCACCGGACGACTACGACGCGCTGATCGCTCAGTCAGAAAGTTATGCACTGAGCAAGGAGACTCTCGGCGTTAAGAAACCAGTCGCCCCAGCGAGATCGTCCCAAGTCGAGCCTCAGCCCTATCCCAGGCCGAGGCAAGAAGACGGGCCCCGGGGCCGCGACCAGCCGATTCAACCAAGGCGCGACCCCGCGGGATGTCGCCCGCAAGATCGCCTAGGGCCCAGCGCGAGAGTTCGTTCCCACCCGAGAGCCCGCCTGAGCGATCCCGAGGCTGGAAGGACCTCTGCGGTCCCAGTACACACAGCTCAACTTCCCCATGATAGAGGTGTTGGCTGCGGCGGCGAGGGCCGGACTGCTGCCCGGCCCACCTAGGGAAATGAAGTCCGACCATGCGAAGCGAGATCTCCGGAAGTATTGTCAGTATCACCGGAACCACGGTCATGATACAAATGATTGCTACACCCTCAAGAGGGAGATCGAGCAATTGATCCAGGCGGGACACCTGGGAGGCTTCGTGGAGGGCAGAAGGCCGATCCAGGAGGAGAGGGCCCCACGAGGAGCGCAGAGGTTGGACCCACCACCGAACAATGGGCGGGAGGAGCCCCGCCCTTCCAGGGCGGTCATGAGTATATACGTGATATGCGGAGGACCGTCCTCGGGGGGAGCGTCGTCGTCAGGCAAAAAGGCGTACACCCAACAGGTGATGGCGGCGGGCCTCGGAGTTAAGGCGAAGCATAGGAGGGTGGCTCGACCCCCCATTACTTTTACCGATGAAGATCTGGAAGGAATCGAGCTGCCGCACGAAGACACCATCTTCATCGAGGCTCAGATTGGGACGGCCATCATCGGCCGCCTCCTGATCGACACGGGGAGCTCCTGCGACATCTTGTTTATGTCAATGGTTGAGAAGATGGGGCTGAAGCAGGCAGACTTGAGGCCTTGTACGGGCCACATCGTCGGCTTCACTGGCCACTCGGTTCCCATTGTGGTGGTGATCACCTTACCGGTGTCACTCAGAGAGGAACCCAGGGTCGTCACTCTTATGACGCAGTTCATTGTCGTCGACATTGCATCAGTGTACAACGGGATCATAGGGCGACCGTACATGACGGCCATCGAGGCGCTACCCAGCCTGCTCCACCAGATGGTGAAATTCCAAACTCTGCGATGGGTGGGGTTGGTACGGGGGAGTCAGAAGCTATCCAAGAGCTGCTACGTGGGTCGACCAAGCAAAAGGGTCCGGAGTAGGCCTTACCGATCGACCTCCTTGATGAAAGAGATGACTTCTGCGTCCAACGGTCGACCCCCGATGAGGAAGTCGAAGAGGTGTCTGTGGCGACGGATGAGGGCAAGACTATCTCCACCAGCACTGCAACTCCTGGGTGAAGAAGCAAACCTTTAGAATTGGCGACTTGGTCCTCAGAGACATCGCCTTCAATCCCGAGACCGCTAGCTGAGGGAAGCTGGCGGCCAAATGGGAGGGGCCCTACGAAGTCGTTGACACAGTCGGGCCGGCCACTTACATGTTGGTGACCATGGATCGGGGCAAGCTGGCCCACCCGTGGAACGCTGAGCACATACTAAAATACTACCAGTAATTGTGAGTCCTCTATAAAATATTTTTTTACTGCGTATTTCCAAATCTTGCTGTCTCCACGTGAAAATTTTAGTTTAAATGCACAAGACCCTGGGGCAGGACCAATCCTCGCCACCCGTACCAGAGAAGGGCACGGGCCGGGATACACGCTCTCTCCCCCCAAGACTTTAGGGCAGGACCAATCCTCGCCACCCAAACCAGAAAAGGGCACGGGCTGGGCTACGCGCTCGCTCCTCCCTCAAGACTCTGGGGCAGGACCAATCCTCGCCACCCAAACCAGAGAAGGGCATGGGCTGGGCTACGCGCTCGCTCCCTCTCAAGACTCTGGGGCAGGACCAATCCTCGCCAACCAAACCAGAGAAGGGCACAGGCCAGGCTACGTGCTCGCTCCCCCTCGAGTCTCTAGGGTAGGACAAATCCTCGTCACCCAAACCAGAGAAGGGCATGGGCTAGGCTACGCGCTCGCTCCTCCCAATACTCTGGGGCAGGACCAATCCTCGCCACCCAAACCAGAGAAGGGCACGGGCCGGGCTATGCGCTCGCTCCCCCCTCAAGACTCTGGGGCAGGACCAATCCTCGCCATCCAAACCAGAGAAGGGCACAGGCCAGGCTATGCGCTCGCTCCCCCCTCAAGACTCTGGGGCAGGACCAATCCTCACCACCCAAACCAGAGAAGGGCACGTGCTGGGCTACGCACTCGCTCCCCCCTCAAGACTCTGGGGCAGGACCAATCCTCGCCACCCAAACTAGAGAAGGGCATGGGCCACGCTATGCGCTCGCTCCCCCTAGTGACTCTGGGGCAGGACCAATCCTCACCACCCAAACCGGAGAAGGGCACGGGCCGGGCTACGTACTCGCTCTCCCCTCAAGACTCTGGGGCAAGACCAATCCTCGTCACCCAAACCAGAGAAGGGCACGGGCCGAGCTACGCGCTCGCTCCCCCCTCGAGACTCTGGGACAAGACCAATCCTCGCCACCCAAATCGAAGAAGGGCACGGGCCGGGCTACGCGCTCGCTCCCACCTCAAGACTCTGGGGCAGGACCAATCCTCGCCGTCCAAACTGGAGAAGGACACGGGCCGGGCTACACGCTCTCTCCCCCCTCAAGACTCTGGGGCAGGACCAATCCTCGCCACCCAAACTAGAGAAGGGCACGGGCCACGCTATGCGCTCGCTCCCCCCTCGAGACTCTGGGGCAGGACCAATCCTCACCACCCAAACCGGAGAAGGGCATGGGCCGGGCTACGCACTCGCTCCCCCCTCAAGACTCTGGGGCAAGACCAATCCTTGTCACCCAAACCACAGAAGGGCACAGGCCGAGCTACGCGCTCGCTCCCCCCTCGAGACTCTGGGGCAAGACCAATCCTCGCCACCCAAACCGAAGAAGGGCACGGGCCGGGCTACGCGCTCGCTCCCCCCTCGAGACTCTGGGGGTAGGACCAATCCTCGCCACCCAAACCAGAGAAGGGCACTGGCCAGGCTACGCGCCCGCTCCCCCCTCAAGACTCTGGGGCAGGACCGATCCTTGCCACCCAAACCAGAGGGGGGTACAGGCCGAGCTACGTGATCACCTCCCCATTAAAAACCCAGGGTAGGTCCGACGAGTTCCGACCACCCGAGCCGGAGGAGAGCACGGACCGAGATACCCACT
The DNA here is from genome assembly GCA_030789695.1 of Scilla litardierei. NCBI lineage: Eukaryota > Viridiplantae > Streptophyta > Magnoliopsida > Asparagales > Asparagaceae > Scilla > Scilla litardierei. Next base: position 500,655,649 of record CM061142.1, on the reverse strand, counting down.
CTCTCACCATCCTCCCAAGCGGACCTATGACCCTCAAAAACTCGAACCTTGGGAAAAGGACAAGGGCACGCGGACCGAGGCAGGCCTCGCACAGGCCAAGGACTACTGGTCAACGTCAGGTCCCGATAAAGCATGTCCATGATGCGACTCATCGAATCGAAAGGATGCTCGAGAAACGTGCCATTAATGACGACACCTCCCCCGAGAGGCAAGGATTGACGAATCGCGTCCAACGCCACCTAGCAAAAGCGGTTCCCGAAGGGCGTGATTCTGAGGAGCCCATTGATGATGCCAGCTCATCGCATTAACTTCGGGGGAACCGTTAGCAAAATCCCTGTATAAATACTCTCCTCACCCCTCCGAAGGAGGGGAGGAGAAAGTTAATATGAGGGCAAGTCAGTCTTAATCCCCTCCATGAAGGATGAGAAGGAGGAAAGAACCTCGCCACCCCGATGGATGATTGCTTCCACACAATGGTCGTCGATGGGCTATTCCCCTTACACATGGGACGTCCCGCCTGTCACTCCTCAACTTCCCTTGGACAACTTATGCCAAGTAAACTGGAGCTCCAATGGCGGACCAAGCCCCTCTTCCAGCACCCGATGCGCGTTGGCGCTCCAGGCCGAGAACCCGTAGGACGGGAAGCCCTGCTAAATCACCCCATTGGGCATACCAGCCTCTGCCTGGGCATACCAGCTTCCATGGGTCCACCTCACAATGGCCCGCCATGCCGATGGGCTATTCCTCTTACATGCGGATCGCTGATGGGCTATTCCTCTTACACGGGGGAGCCTTCCACTCCTCCGTCTGCCCTGAACCAGATGAAACAGGCGAATCGGAGGACTTGCAGTGGTTCGCTCCCCCCAACCAGCATCCGCTCTACCCCGATCCCCGTGGCAGGAAAGGCAAAAGCCCCACCGGGATTACCAGCCTCCACCGACGCGCCTCCTAGCGACCCACCTCCCATTCCTCTATATTCCCATCGAGGCCGGGCCGCCAGTGTCCCTCCCGGGGAGATGACGCCACCACCGCTACCTCGTTCTCCACCTCCGAATCCTCGTCCTCCACCTCTTCCGGGGTTTCTGATCACTCCTTATTTTACACCTTTTTCCCGCATGTTTGCATGCCATTTAGATCGCCCAAATCATGTTTTTCACGATATATCGACGATATTGCGATGCTTTTCACGATTTGTTGTTTTTGCCGCATTTCAGGTGATTTGGCGTGATTTGGAGTGATCTCGAGATGCGCTTACTCTAGAGGGTCACCGACGACCTCCCCGAGGGGTATTTTGCTGTTGGAGAGGAGCGGAAGAAGAACGGACGTCGCAGGAGCGACGAGGAGGCCAAAACAAGCAGATTGGGCATTTTTTATGTCCCACTCGGCCGAGTGGAGGAGCCACTCGGCCGACCAGCGAGTCACTGCTCGGCCGACCAGATCATACACGATTTACCTGTGCACTCGGCCGAGCACCGAAGACCACATCGGCCGAGTGACGACATCACGTCCGCCCGAGTGGCGCCCAGACGAAGCCCTTCCAAAACATCCAAGTTACTGTTTTTCGGCTGCCTGAACTTCAGAAGACCCACTCGGCCGAGTGGTTAATACCGTCCGCCCGAGTACTATGAAGCCATCGGCCGAGTGACGACAACTCACTCGGTCGAGCCGCCCCCGAAGTGGAGACCCCTGAAAGCCCCGACTTACTGGAAAATTACAGGGTTTTCACTCGGCCGAGCGACTTTTGTCACTCGGCCGAGTGCGATGCGCTGCCTGTAGCGAAAACTGCGGAAAACAGGCTGTGCAGGGGTATTTTGGTCACATTTTTTGGACGATTTTGAGGGCTATTTAAACCCTGTTTTTACCCTAGTTTGGAGAGCCTCTCTCTTAGATTTTTTGCAGTTTTTTAGATTAGTTTTTAGCTTTATTCTTGAGATTGGAGAGGAGAAAAAGTTGGAATTTTGTTGGATTAATTGAAGAACTCCATTGGTTTGCATCTCTTTTCCTTAAAAATTCTATTTTTATTGCTTATCTCAATATTGTGATGAATTCCATTGCTTATTTCAACGATTATTTTTGTGATCTTGCTATGATTTGTGAGTAGTCTCCACGTCTTGGGGCGTGGGGATGAACCCTACAAGCCCAACTTCATATTTGTGATGAATTGGTAGAAATTGTGCTAGAATTGTTATTAGGGATTAGATTGGGATCAATTTACTACGGATGGCTAGGTATTCATATCAATTGGGATTTGCAAGAGATTGGATCCCAATTTGATAGGAAACCCTAGAAATCCGAATTGGGTTGGAGTCGGATTTTCGAAGTATCGGTTTGCAAGAGATTGGACCGATACTAGGATTTCCGGTTGCAATTCCATGCCGATACTCGTTTGCAAGAGATTGGACGGGTAGGAACTATCCCAATCTAGATCGCGAGCCGAGTTTGCAAGAGATTGGACTCGGTGCGCGATTGGACGATGATGTTGATCCTAATGCTAGCTTTCCTAGGCTAGGGTTTGCTAGAGATTGGACCCAAACCTAGGATAGCTATAGACCGGCAACAGCGCGAGAGCGTGAGCTTGGTTCTACATTCAGTTGCAACTAGTCCATCCAAAATCTCAATCTAGCAATTTTGAAACCGACGAACCACATTTATGAGATACGGTGAGTAGCGGGGATTCCCCATTCCCTAGACGTTCTTTATTTGATTTGATATTTCCGCATATTTGTCTGACGATTGTGACAGGATCGCCAAAGGCAAATCTTTCTTCTTGAATAGCCATGTTGATTTGAACAAGCACGGTCATTCGTCCTCCCTGTGTTCGATAACCCGCTTGCCGCTATACCGTGCGCTTGCGGTAAAACTACAACCGTTCTTTGGGTCACATCCCAGAGCGATCAAGTTTTTGGCGCCGTTGCCGGGGAGGGCATTTTGACGGTGTTCGTCATCGACCACCCAGTTACTTCTTCTTTCTCTCTTTCTTTACTTTCTTCTGTTCGCACATTCTCCTTGTATTTTGCATAAGGCCTTTGCAGGAAGAATGGAGAATGAAATGTCAACAATAGAACTCAGTCAGGAAGACTATGACTCCTTCACAGACCTCCTTAAGGAGCTTGTCGATGAGGTCCACGCTACCGGAGCTTTTGCTATCGATGTCAAGGACCCCGACGAACAACTGTTTGCTAGTTTCGTGATGGACCAGATCTCTCCGGAGGGGACTATCGGGGGCAATGTCAGAGTTGACGTGATCGACGACAAATTATATTTCGAAAACGGTGGAACAAGTGTCGAGGATCGCCATACTCCGGGAGGATCTTCAGAGCAAACCAGCTTTCAGGGAGTTACACCCCATGACACTTACTCTTGCCTCTATGAATCGTCTGATGTGTTTCATGATTCCAGGGACGAACCGGAGCCGAGCGAAAGCTCTAACGAAGCTAGCGCAGAATCGGAGAGCGTTTATTTCGATGCATCATCCTCACTAAGTAGTGAGTCCGACTCTTCACAAGAGAGCGTGCCACCTGAGCACGAGCTAGACCCGGATGGCAAGGAAGGAGCGGAACTCATGCGAGCCGATGAAGCAGAAGGAGAGGCGCCTCTTCAGGTAGAACTTAAACAGTTACCTCCGAATCTAAGGTACGCCTTTTTGGGTAACAAATTAACTTTCCCGGTGATAGTAAACTCCCACCTCGCGCCAGACCAACTTGAAAAACTCCTATACGTTCTTAGGAGCCATAAAGATGTCCTGGGATACACTATCTCCGATCTAAAAGGGATAAGCCCTAGGCTTTGCACGCATAGGATCCATTTGGAGGATACCGACGCCACCTCCATAGAGCCTCAAAGGCGGTTAAACCCGAACATGAAGGAGGTGGTTAAAAAGGAAATCCTAAAATTGCTAGAAGCAGGTATAATCTATCCTATTTCAGACAGTAGATGGGTTAGCCCAGTTCACGTCGTCCCCAAGAAAGGGGGGATGACTGTCATAAAAAATGAGAAAGGTGAGCCCATATCTACGCGCACCGTCACAGGATGGCGAATGTGCATTGACTATAGGAAACTCAATAAAGCCACCCGAAAGGACCATTACCCATTGCCCTTCATTGATCAAATGCTTGAACGCCTCGCAAAACATAAATACTTTTGCTATCTAGACGGGTATTCGGGATTCTTCCAAATCCCTTTGCACGAAGATGACCAAGAGAAGACAACTTTCACTTGCCCCTATGGCACCTATGCCTACCGTAGGATGCCGTTTGGCCTTTGTAATGCTCCCGCCACCTTTCAGAGGTGTATGACATCCATATTTTCCGATTACATTGAAAATATTATGGAAGTCTTTATGGATGATTTCTCGGTTTATGGAAGTGAGTTTGACTCTTGTTTGGAAAATCTTACTAAAGTTCTAAAAAGGTGCCAACAAAACAATCTCACTCTCAATTGGGAGAAGTGTCACTTCATGGTCACGGAAGGTATAGTTCTCGAACACCTAGTCTCTTCGAGAGGGATTGAGGTAGATAAAGCAAAGATTGAGGTAATCGAGAAACTCCCTCCTCCTATTAATGTCAAAGGCATTATAGGCTTCCTTGGTCACGCGGGGTTTTACCGCCGCTTCATCAAGGATTTCGCCTCGATTGCCCGACCACTTACCTCTTTGCTCGCTAAAGATATTCCTTTTATTTTTTCAGGTGAATGCTTACAAGCCTTCAACGCCTTGAAAGAAGCACTAGTCTCCGCGCCCATCATACAACCGCCGGATTGGAGCCTTCCTTTTGAGCTAATGTGCGATGCTAGCGACCAAGCCATTGGAGCGGTATTGGGACAAAGAAAAGATAAGAAGCTTCATGCGATATACTATGCGAGCAAGACATTGGACGACGCGTAGAAAAACTACACAACTACCGAAAAGGAGCTTCTAGCGGTCGTCTATTCCATAGAGAAGTTTCGCTCCTACCTCCTCGGTTCCAAGGTGATTGTCCACACCGACCATGCAGCATTGAAGTATCTTTTAAACAAGAAGGAGGCCAAACCTCGGTTGATTAGGTGGATACTCTTGTTGCAAGAGTTCGACTTAGAGATCAGAGATAAGAAGGGTACGGACAATGTCGTGGCGGATCATTTATCCAGGCTCATGCGCGACAAGGAGGACGAGAGTTTGCCTATCGACGACACGTTCGTGGATGAGAGGCTATATGCCATAAGGACCGGTGAAGTACCTTGGTACGCGGACTTCGTCAACTACTTGGCTTGTGGAATCAAACCGCATGGGATGTCTACGCAACAAAAGAGGAGATTTCTGCATGAGGTCCGTAGCTATTTTTGGGAAGATCCCTACCTTTTCAAGATATGCAAAGATAGTGTCATTCGTAGGTGTGTTTCTAAAGAGGAGGCGACATCCATCATTTTGCATTGCCACGGTCTACCATGCGGAGGACATCATGCCGCCTCTAAAACAACCGCTAAGATCTTGCAGAGCGGATTCTTCTGGCCAACAATGTTTAGGGACACCCACGCTTTTGTGAAGGGGTGCGATAGATGCCAACGGACCGGGAATATCTCCAAGCGCAATGAGATGCCGATGAGACCCATCCAAGAAATCGAGCTTTTTGATTGTTGGGGAGTAGACTTCATGGGGCCATTTCCGTCGAGCAATGGTAACAAATACATCCTATTGGCCGTTGACTATGTCTCCAAATGGGTGGAAGCAATTGCCACCCCAACTAATGCTGCAAGGGTCGTCTCCAAGTTCTTTAAGCAAAATATCTTCCCACGCTTCGGAGTGCCTCGTACCTTGATAAGCGACGGGGGAAGACACTTCATAGAGAACAAGTTTGAAGCCATGCTAAAGAAGTACGGGGTAAATCATAGGGTTGGCATGGCATATCACCCCCAGACAAGCGGCCAAGTGGAAGTCTCGAATAGAGAAATTAAGCAAATTCTCGAAAAGACGGTGGATCGATCTAGAAAGAATTGGTCAATGAAGCTAAACGATGCTCTATAGGCATATCGCACGGCCTTTCGCACTCCCATAGGCACCACACCGTTCCGGCTCGTTTATGGGAAAGCTTGCCACTTACCCGTAGAGTTGGAGCACCGCGCGTATTGGGCCATCAAAACCTTTAATTATGATTACAAGAGTGCGGCGGTGAGGCGACTCTTGGACATCAACGAGCTTGATGAGATAAGAAGAGACGCCTACGAAAGCTCAAGAATTTACAAAGAAAGGACCAAGATTCTCCACGATGCCCGCATAACCGTCACGGACTTCAAAGTAGGAGACAAGGTCTTGCTCTATAATTCCCGGCTCCGACTATTTCCCGGTAAGTTGAGGTCACGTTGGTCCGGACCTTTCACCATCAAGCATATACAACCGGGAGGAGCTTTCGAGTTGGAGAGTAAGGACGGTTCCACGTTCAAAGTAAATGGTCAGAGGCTCAAACACTATTCCGAGGGAGTCCCGACGGGCGAAACCAATAGAATATATTTGCTTAAGGGACGGCCGGATGATCTTTCATACCTCCTTGATGAGGTAATTGAGGAGGCGATCCCCCACTCTATTGGCGCTCTATTCGATGAAGATTTCGAGGAAGGCCTGGATTTAAGCCAAAATGAGAAGAAAGATGATTCCCCCGACCTCTCCGCTGAAGATGATGAAGGCGACGCTGATGTCGCAAGGATTCGAGAGCTCTGTAAGCTCTCGAAATTAAAGTCTCCAAAGAAAGCTCCTCCGGTACGGAAATCGGCATCACCGGTGAAGCCGTTGACCGGAGCAAATGCTAGCTTGGGGGAGCCTCCCCCAACACTATTCGAGATGGGAGACCACCGAGGGAGAACACGCCGCCACGTCCAAATCCAAGCGCGCTCCCCGGAAAGTTTGATGGGTGCATCTCATATGCACCAAACATCCCGCATTGATTGAAAATTATAGGGGGTCGAGCTCACGACCTTAAACGAGCGCTTGTCGGGAGGCAACCCGACGGGTTTTTGCTTTATTTTTACTTTTTCTTTATTTTCGTTTTAGGAATTTTTAGTGTTTTGAGTCGTTCGCCCAAAAATTTTGTGATAACGGGTCCTGTTTTTCTTGACAGGAGAGGTGATAGGTAAATCCATCATGAGGAGGATGAACGAGACGACGAGGAGCGCCCCAAGAAGGCGCTCGACGCTTAGGAGGAAGATGGAATCGACTGGAGGAATAAAGACGGAGTTTAGAGCTCAAACGAAGACAAACAGCAGAACACAAGGCTCACTCGGCCGAGTATACTAGTCACTCGGCCGAGTACAGAAGTTCGTCCGGCCAAGCCGCTCACGAACGAGGGAAGTCTGCTGTACCCAACTCTCTGTTTATTTTCCTGATTTCAATATAACTGCTACTCGGCCGAGTATATATTCCCACTCGGCCGAGTAAAACGGATACCCTCCTAGGGCGAGTCTTGCCGAGTGGCTTGAGCCACTCGGCCGAATGGACTTACTCCACTCGGTCGAGGCTGGCAAAGCCACTCGGCCGAAGCGTAAGCGAGACGAAATTTCTATTGATCTTGCTCGGCCGAGTGACCCAGTCACTCGGCCGAGTCGTAACTTTTATCATATAAGGGCCGAGGGGGGGGGCGCGATTTTCGAAACGCAAAACCCAATCGCGCCCCCGACTCTCCAGCTCCCCTCGCCCGATTCCCCTCGCTCGCGCCCCCACTCGCCCGACCAGCCTCCTCGCACCGCCGCTCGGTCCGCCACCGCCGACCGAGCACACGCCGGCGCCTCGCCCGAGTCGCCGCCGGCGGCCGCCGCTCCGATCGCCTCCGGTACCCCCTATTTCGATTTTTTCGCCTCTTTTTGAGTATTTTTTGAGGATCCATGTGTTAAACGACCCCCAAACCCAAATCAATTCCTATATCTATCTATGATACCCCTAATGCTCCATACGTTTTGATTATTACCCGCTGATATCTTCATTTCACGCGCAGGTTGTTTTTGGGAGTTTAGGGGAGCCCAGGGGAGCTTCTCGGGATTGATTTGAGCTTCGTGGAGGCGCTGACTTCGCACGCTTCCATTGCCGAGCACTCGCGGCGTGTCTGGATATACTCCTTCCACTCTTTTACACACACGCACTTTTTACACTTTTCGGCGCGCTCGGGGCCGATATGCCGCCCCGGACACGGCCGCGGTCGAAGAGAGCTTCCGCCAAGCGGAAGCGGTCGGATGATGCCGGCCCCTCCCACGAGTTGGAGGACTCTCCTCCACCGTCTCCCACACACGCCGTCCACCCAGCACAGCCTGCAGGCCCCGCACACCCCGTACAGCCTGCAGTGCACCCACAGCCTGCACAGCCTCTCCCTGCCACTGCACAGCCACCACCTCCGGCTCCACTGGTCGGGCCGCTCGGGATTACTTTCCGAGATGACGCACACCGTGCCGTCTTCGACCGTATCTCCCAGCGCTCGATCGTACCCTCCAGGTTTGCACACCTCGCTGACCTAGGACGCCTGGGGGTACTAGAGGTGATGCTCACGTTGTACGACAACGTGGGCTAGCGAGATTTCTTCCAGGTGTCGGCGGATACGTTTACCCGCCCGACACTTGAGGTTCTGAGTTCGATCGCCCGGACCGACGAGGGATGCTCGTTTCGGTTCATGGATCGAGAGTGCCAGGTCACTCTCGATATGATGAGAGCGTTTTTCTCGTGGCCCGCTGTCCCCGGTGCCGATCGCGGTTACGGCCCCACCCATATCCCCCCACCTTCCTTCGACACCGGTGCCTTCTGGGCCCGGATTACGGGTCTTCACGCTGCCTTTGACCCTAGTAGGGCCAAGGCCTCGGCCATTGTCCATCCCTGCCTCCGCATTGCTCAGCGCCTTATGGCGACGACCTTTTTGGCCAGATATGAGCCGGGCACGATGTCTACGCCAGAGCTCTACATGCTCTACGCGATGACACGTCCCAGAGCTCTATCTAGGGATGGCGATGAGCTTGTCCCCGCCGTCGTGATCGATATCGCGGCATGGTTTTTAGACCGCATCATTGTATCGGTGGGCGCTCGCTCACTGATATGCTGCGGCGGCCTGATCACCTTGCTTGCTCTTATGACCGGTGAGGACTTCCTCGACGACTTGCGACGCGTCCCAGACCCCACTTCTCTGTCGATAGATGTTATGGCCCGGATGAAGATGCTTCGTCCGCACGGTGAGCGTCACTGGGTCTGGTTGCATGGCCCTTACGGTGCCGATTACATGATTCTCCTGAGCCCTGCTCGGACTCAGATTGCACCAGCCCACGTTGACTGGCTCCCTGCGATGGATGCTCTCATCCCCGCTGCTTACGTGCTCGAGGCCGAGGAGGCCAAGCAGGCCCACGCTACCCCTGTAGACCCTGTTGCACACCCTGCCGAGCCTGCTGCCGAGCCTGTTGACCCAGTGGCCCCTCAGCCCATACCTGACGTTTCCGCTGCTCCTGACACCTCTGTCGGTGTCGAGAGCACCTCTACTGAGCCCACTTCCACCACCTCCACCACTTCCGAGGCTGTCACCACCACTCCCACCACCACCACTGGCCCTCTGTCCGTCGAGCCTCTTTGCTCCGCACTCCCCGAGCGCCCATCGACCTTTGTTGAGAGTGGAGAGCCCTCGTTTGCCGCGGTCGTGGAGACCATGGCTAGCATGATCTCCGCTGGGGTTGCACCTTTTGGACCACACACTTCCACCCCAGCGGTAGTCACCTCTGTCCCCACCTCTGCTGTATTTTCCGAGAGTGTCGTGGCGTCTGTCCACACTTCTGTGCCACTGACCTCTCCGGCCACCTTGTTGCCACTTTTGCACTCTTCTTTCGCTGCTGATGCCTCCACTTCCCACCAGCCGGTGCCCCGGCCTCACACTGAGGCCAGGCCCACATTCGCAGGCGCAACACCTTTTGTTCCCTTCCCCGCTGAGCCAGTCACATACGCGACCCGAGTTCGCCAGCCACGCCCTGCACAGCCCCGCCCGGTGCGTCCCTCTGCACCACCTCCCCCTGACACTGTACTTTAGAGCATTCGTGCTCTAGAGGGGGCGGTGAGTGGCCTCAGAGGCGACCTTAGGACCCTGTCCTCCACCGTCTCTGCGATGGCTGGCCGCTTCGAGCTGCTACCGCAGATCCATTACTGTCTCACCCAGGTTCTGGAGCGTCTCCCGCGCGTACCCCCACCCACCCAGTAGGTTCCCGCCCACACTTCCACACACACCCGACCTGCTACCACTTCCACACCCACACCCGCTCAGCGGCTTGTCCAGCCACCACCACCACCTCCGCCTCAGGACGGAGACGGTGCAGCACCACCTTCCTAGGCACCCTTGATTCCATCGATTCCTTTTGCCGTTGTGCTGCCCGTTTCTGCTGGGTCCTGATGCCTTTTTGTCCACCCCCCTCCCCTCACTTATTTTGGTATTCTCTTTTTGATCATATCTTTATATATCCTTTTTGGGAGAGAGGGAGAGTTTTTGGTGCCACTTATATATCTGTATCACTCTGTGCATGCATCATGTCCGCATCATATTTTCATTTCTTTATTTTTCTTTTTATTTTCATTTTTCCATGCATGCATCCTCACTTGCCCCTCCCATCGCTTGTCTCTCGGTGTGCCACACTTTGCACATTGAGGACACTGTGCCATTTAGCTTGGGGGAGTGAGTTCTCACGTTCTTTTTCGATTTGCCACCTTTATTTTTAGTTTTTCACACCATTCTTCGCTTTTGCACTTATCTTTTATCATTTTTCTTTTGTTTTGCCATGCATCACGTTTTTCTTATTTTTTCTGTGTGCCGCATTATAAATAGTTCTTTTTTCCCTTTATCTTTATTTCTTTTTCATCTCATGCTAGAGATGACTTTTCTGTGATGATGATGACGTTGGATTTAGCTTACTCTATATGCATGCTATATTTGTCATGTCTTAGATTTTATTCCTGATATCATATGCTATGACTTGCCTTGCATTTAGAGATAGTAACCCACACTTTTTTCCGCATGAAAATGGATGAAATTTTATTATTAGCTGAGTCTGAATATTCATATGTATGCTATCACAGAAAACACACCAAGATTCACGCATTGAATGCCTATATCTGGAGTACTGATTTCTTTTCCTATATCACTTCTATATGCATGAATTGTACACTTCACTTCAGGATGATTGAATGATGTTAGCTATTATAAATCTGGATTAGTTAGCTTTTTTGTGATCGAAACTGAGTAGATTAGATTACCCTGCTGAAGTTGTCGTGCATGTCTTATAGAGTGAACCGAGAGATATATCTATTTCTTTCTCCACAAATCTTGAACATCATTTCTCTACTTTTATAATCTTTTGTGAATCTCCCCTTAGCGATTATATTATATGGCATTTCCCCCGCTATTAATCCCTAGCTCCAATTTTCTTATTCAAAAAAATAATAATAATAAAAGAGAGAAGAATATTCTTGTATATCATTATCTCTCTTTGAGTTGGGATCGTTGTGTATATATGCTAAAAAAAGAGAGAGAAAAGAGGAAAAATCCTCAATAAAAGATCCCATCTCACTTTCTTCCTTTCTTCTTTCTTCTTATTACATTTGGAGCTATATAAAAATGGGGATGTGAATATTTTTTTTATGCCACCATGCTTATAGATAAGCTTGGGGGAGGGGATCCATTGATGTGTGAGAGAGTGACTACTTGACGTTGCACGACGACCTAGGCTAAGTAATATTCTATACTCTGTGAGATTATTTTTAGCTTTACGAAATCCAGAAATCTAAGCCTAGCGTTCATTTCATGAAGTCCATACTTTTCTATTCCCTCTATTCTATAGTGTGACACTCTTATACTCCTGATAGAAAGCGTTCAATTGAAAAGTGTGTGATCTGTGATTCGTATACCGCTTTAAATGATTCAGACGATGTTAATTTTAAAATTATTCCGTTTTCATGATTATATCGTTGTTCGTGGGTTTTCTATTTCTATTTGCACTATTATACTATGATATCAAAATAAAATCTTTTGACATGAGTTTTTCATTCGGTGCATGCTATATGAGTAAGTGAAACCCCCGTCCTGAGAAAATGATCTAGTAGCCTACCTCTTCGCTTCTCTCTCTCTTCTTTATTTTCATTTCGTTTTCCATTCTTCTCCGTTTTTCATTTTTCATTTTTTTCGCCATTCTCGTTTTCCAAATTCCACCGGGTTCGCCATTTACTTATCTTCCTCGAGGACGAGTAAGAGGCAAGCTTGGGGGATTTTGATCACTCCTTATTTTACACCTTTTTCCCGCATGTTTGCATGCCATTTAGATCGCCCAAATCATGTTTTTTACGATATATTGACGATATTGCGATGCTTTTCACGATTTGTTGTTTTTGTCGCATTTCAGGTGATTTGGCGCGATTTGGAGTGATCTCGAGATGCGCTTACTCTAGAGGGTCACCGACGACCTCCCCGAGGGGTAGTTTGCTGTTGGAGAGGAGCGGAAGAAGAACGGACGTCGCAGGAGCGACGAGGAGGCCAAAACAAGCAGATTGGGCATTTTTTGTGTCCCACTCGGCCGAGTGGAGGAGCCACTCGACCGACCAGCGAGGCACTGCTCGGCCGACCAGATCAGACACGATTTACCTGTGCACTCGGCCGAGCACCGAAGACCACATCGGCCGAGTGACGACATCATGTCCGCCCGAGTGGCGCCCAGATGAAGCCCTTCCAAAACATCCAAGTTACTGTTTTTTGGCTGCCTGAACTTCAGAAGACCCACTCGGCCGAGTGGTTAATCCCGTCCGCCTGAGTACTATGAAGCCATCGGCCGAGTGACGACAACTCACTCGGCCGAGCCGCCCCCGAAGTGGAGACCCCTGAAAGCCCCGACTTACTGGAAAATTACAGGGTTTTCACTCGGCCGAGCGACTTTTGTCACTCGGCCGAGTGCGATGCGCTGCCTGTAGCGAAAACTGCGGAAAACAGGCTGTGCAGGGGTATTTTGGTCACAGTTTTTGGACGATTTTGAGGGCTATTTAAACCCTGTTTTTACCCTAGTTTGGAGAGCCTCTCTCTTAGATTTTTTGCAGCTTTTTAGATTAGTTTTTAGCTTTATTCTTGAGATTGGAGAGGAGAAAAAGTTGGAATTTTGTTGGATTAATTGAAGAACTCCATTGGTTTGCATCTCTTTTCCTTAAAAATTCTATTTTTATTGCTTATCTCAATATTGTGATGAATTCCATTGCTTATTTCAACGATTATTTTTGTGATCTTGCTATGATTTGTGAGTAGTCTCCACGTCTTGGGGCGTGGGGATGAACCCTACAAGCCCAACTTCATATTTGTGATGAATTGGTAGAAATTGTGCTAGAATTGTTATTAGGGATTAGATTGGGATCAATTTACTACGGATGGCTAGGTATTCATATCAATTGGGATTTGCAAGAGATTGGATCCCAATTTGATAGGAAACCCTAGAAATCCGAATTGGGTTGGAGTCGGATTTTCGAAGTATCGGTTTGCAAGAGATTGGACCGATACTAGGATTTCCGGTTGCAATTCCATACCGATACTCGTTTGCAAGAGATTGGACGGGTAGGAACTATCCCAATCTAGATCGCGAGCCGAGTTTGCAAGAGATTGGACTCGGTGCGCGATTGGACGATGATGTTGATCCTAATGCTAGCTTTCCTAGGCTAGGGTTTGCAAGAGATTGGACCCAAACCTAGGATAGCTATAGACCGGCAACAGCGCGAGAGCGTGAGCTTGGTTCTACATTCAGTTGCAACTAGTCCATCCAAAATCTCAATCTAGCAATTTTGAAACCGACGAACCACATTTATGAGATACGGTGAGTAGCGGGGATTCCCCATTCCCTAGACGTTCTTTATTTGATTTGATATTTCCGCATATTTGTCTGACGATTGTGACAGGATCGCCAAAGGCAAATCTTTCTTCTTGAATAGCCAGGTTGATTTGAACAAGCACGGTCATTCGTCCTCCTTGTGTTCGATAACCCTCTTGCCGCTATACCGTGCGCTTGCGGTAAAACTACAACCGTTCTTTGGGTCACATCCCGGAGCGATCAGTTTCCCTTCGACATAAGGATTCCCCAAAGAGACTTTGCAACCCTTCATGGTTGAGGAGGCGAAGGATGAGGCTACCACCTCATGCTCCTCCTCTCCCAGGGTTTCTGTAACGGCCGCTTTCCGACTGGTTGTAATTTTCTGCGCGCACGTGTTTTATCGTGCACATATTTTATTTGGCTATTTCTGAGCTCCGGCATATGCGATGCGATATGCCATTGCGATCATTTTGGAGTGTTGGATTCTATTGTAATTTTGGGAACGTCGTTTCACGGCTCGTTTTCTCGCAAAACGACTTTGAACGATAGGGGCGTTTTAGTCAATTGACTCAAAACGCCGTTCCCAATTTTACGTAAATTTTTGGTAGGTGTTACACACGATCGGGCTCTGTAGATCTGTGCGTCTCGTCTCCACGATCTCCCCGGTATTTTCGGATTATTTTTCTGACGCCCGGATTGAAAGATATCGCCCGGAGAAATCTCGACCGTTGATCTCCCCATCAGATTCAATTTCGAAATTTGTTAGCCAAATCTGGCTAAATCCTTCATTTAAATCATTTTAAGATCTTCCCTAATCTTTTTCGATAATCTCCCCTAGACTTACCCCAACCCGTACGCCCTCCATCCCTATACCCCTCTCCCTTTTAACCCTTATCATATGGCTATTTAGCAAACCCAAAATACTATATAATATTAAACCCTATTCTAACCTAACACTAACCCTAAGTGCAGCCTCCGCCCCCTAAAATAAACCCCCAAAATTCCCTGTCGCTCTCTCTCCCTCACGGCGATCCGCCGCCTTTGCGGCCTCTCCCTCGGCCTTGCGCCCTCCGGCGGTCCCCGCCGCCGCGTCTCCGTCCACGGCGAAGCCCGTGCAGCCGCATTCCCTTCTCCCCCCCGCGATTCCCCCTCTCCCTCGACCAACAGCTCGGTGCCTCGTGATCCGACGCTGGCGACCCCACGATCCGCCTCGATCCACCGCCCTCGCAGCCGCGACGCCGCTCCTCCCTCTTCCATCGAGATCTCGTCGACGATCTCCGACACCCGAAACCACCGCAGACCTCCACATCATCGCCCGATCACTCCCGTCCCCAGCCGCTGTGACACCGTGACCGCCGAGGCCGTTGATCTCGATCGCCGCCACAGTAGCCCGCTCATCTGCTGCGAACCCCGACGATGGCTCCCAGCCGCCTGATCCCGCTGCCCGTAATCACAGCCCCTGATCGCTTCTACGCCCGCATGCCACCGCAGCATCCCCACGCCGCCGTGCAGATCTCGCATCCCCCTCTTGCGCCGCCGTTGTGCTTTGCTTCCACCACCACGCAGAGCGCTGCGCCGCCACTGCTGATCCCAACACAAGGCCGTGCCACCGCTCCTCCTCCCCTCTCAGAGCTCCTGACCGCCGAAACACCCTCTCAGCCCCCTGCCGTGCCGCCTTTCGTGTCTCCAGTCTCACGCTGCTGCGCAACGCTTCTCGTTGCTGGCGTTCCCGTGCGCGACAGCAGCAGCAGGCGGCTGCGATCTCCGGCCATCACCCCGACGTTTCTCCAGCCAAGATCTCCCCGTGACAGCGAGATAATTGTTGAGAAGGAACATGCTTGGTTATGACATTAACAAGAACGTGACTTCTCACAGTTCAACCAAGTGCCTGAAATCACTGGGTATTGTTGTAAGAACCATCTAATTGGTCATCGCCATACTTTTTCAGCACTTCGAATTCACATCAGACTCGAATTGGCTTGTGGAATATAATGCAGCTGTAGCATCTATCTGTTTCAGGATTCTGCTTGGATTCGTTGATGATGTTCTTGACCTCCCATGGCGAGTAAAAATTGGTGTTACCATCGTTCGCCGCCCTTCCCTTATTGATGGCATATGCTGGACTTACTACAATTATCATACCAAAGCAGTTAGTTCAGTATGTCGGGGTAGCCGTTCTGGATTTTGGTAGACCCATTCTCGTTCTATCACCGGAACACCCAGACGATCTCCACTGCGCTACCCGCAGTCAGGGACACGAGCACCGCCACTGTTTTCAGACCCGACGCCAGATTTACGTGTGAACATCATTCAGGTTGGTACCCAGAACTCGTAGCAACCCACACCGTAGTATAATCAAACCCTAAACTAAAACTGGACAACTCAAACTAAATTTACTTTCAGTATCTGTAACACACTGCTCACCGTAGGAAGGATCGACAATCGGACAATTATTTCTGTGCACATAGGGTAGAAGTCGATTTAGGTTGATAAAACATCAAAACATAACTTGTGACAATTTGGATAGTCCCGATAACCTAGAAATGAACCTAAATAGGATTTACTGAAAACGCGACCTGACACCGTCGCCCTGACACTGTTTTAGACGAACTACCACGGACGCGACGACTGGACGAGACGCTCCGGACGGACGACACACTCGCCATCGTAGACAAGTGTATCCACTTGCACTTTTGGCCGTGCTTAGGCCTTAGTTGGTTAGAATTGATAATTGTGAACAAATAGAACCGGACGTGAAATGATAGCGTCCGGGACGACTCTTGACGGCTCAGACTTGACGACGAAGTCTGAGCCCGACAACAACAACTTTTGATATCGTAGGGCTATCATGTGTGTGCGTGTGTGTGGACACCCTAGAATAACCATTCCCGTCTTGTCACGTCTCGTCCCTTCTTGCACAGCCTGCGGGCAATAGGGCACTCTTCGAGTGATCCCTTGTACAGATTCACAGCCTGCGGGCAATAGGGCACTCTTCGAGTGATCCCTTGTACAGATTCACAGCCTGCGGGCAATAGGGCACTCTCCAAGCTAGAGAGAGTGATCCCTTGTACGGATACACAGCCTGCGGGCAATAGGGCACTCGCCAAGCTAGAGCGTGTGATCCCTTGTACTGTTGTCTTGTCTTGTCTTGTCTTCCTTGGGGTTTGGGATTGGGTTGAGCATGCGCATGGCAAGAGGGTCTGATCCCCCTCGAACCGTAAGGCGTGAACCCTTTCATGTCTCACTTGTCTTGTCTCGTCTTGTCCTGTCACGTCCCGACTTTTCTTGACACCTGTAGGTTAGTCCCGTAGTTGGTAGCACACGCTACGACTACTACCTGTCCCGTTTTACTTTCCTACTGCGTTACTTCCTGTAGTGTTATTCTGTTATAACCACAGCATGCTAATCAACCAGTGAACTGTTGTGTAATAGAACCTCAGTATGATAATCAACCAGTAAACCGTTGTTTAAAGTTCGGTGCACTTGCAGTAAAGTCTAACCCTTCTTGTAGACTTTACCTGACGTACAGTTCCTTTCTCTTGGGTGCTGTACGTTAGGTGTTCAGCCAGAGTTTGTGGACGAGGCAGACTCACTGGAGTACGAGGAGCGGAGGACGTTGACCCAGAGTACGTGCTTGACGAGGACTAGACCTTGAGGTCTTTTTAGTCGTCACTTTCAGAGGTTACTGCTTTTAGTTTGCTTTAGATAGCTTGTTGCCATGCTTAGGCTTCTTTTTAGACTTTGTTCTCGTTGGATATTATATCTCTAAATTAATGAATGAAACTTCCTTTCTGTACTTTCTGTTGTTTCGAACTTTGTAAATGCAAGAACCTGAAACTTTTTAAATGGTACCCCCCTACAGACGCTTATTGGGTCCGAGCTTCTCAGCTCCGGCCTAAGCAGGCCTTGTCACGCTTTGCCTCCGTATTTTTGGGAAGCGGGGTGTGACAAGTTTTAGTGGTGGCCCATGCAGGTCTTGCAAAAGTTCGGAACAATAAAAGTACCGCATTCATTTAATATCCACGTACAAGTCTGAATTAGTTTCCCAGTCTTAGATAGTGGGAAGACTTAGGTAGACGTCCCAATTTGATAGTCAGACGCCTTGGTTAAGATTTAGCCGTACCCGTCTTAGGATACCTTAGTAGTCTCTCTCTCCCTAGCTCTGACCAAATTAGAATTCCTGACTTCTAGCGTCTCCCTAATCATTACCCTTTTCGTGATATCGACCGTAGAGTTCCATCGTAGCTTCGTGAATCATATCCTAAGTGTATCCATCATGCGATCTTTTCCTTTCTTCCAATTCACGTAATCGTTTCTGACGAGTGTCGTTGATCCTTCGAGTCTTTTCCTTTGCCAAGTTTGCTGCCTCTAAAAGTATTTTTGAAATTCCTATTAAGTTTTTCGCTCAGCTTAATTACTTTGGAAACCCCTATATTATATATTTCAAAATTTCTTGTTTTTCTTTTGAGTTAAATTCTTTCACTGACCTTGGAACATCCCTGGTCGTAAAATTATTTTACTATCTTGTACCTATTTTCAAATCGGCATTTTTCGTGTTTCAGTTTTAAACCTCGTTATCAATTCTATAATCCAATATATATATATGTTACTTTTCTAAACTACAAAATTTTATTGCTAATCACTTACCGTACATACTTTTATAATATTTTCTAAACTAGAGGGAACTCCAATTATTTTCTTATCATTTTGTCAGTTCTATGTTCTTCGTGACCACATTTCAAAATCCTTGTGTAAACTTATTTTCGTTTGCAAAACAATCGTTTCTCACCATACCCATCCTTCTTTCGTCTTACTTTTTCCAAAATTTTAATTTGCTACATCAGCTCACTTTTAAGTATATAAATATATGTATATTTTTAAAAGTATATGATACCATATTTTACACATAATTCTCCCTTCATTAATCTAGTTATTTTGAAGAATATTTTTCGTTCCATCCAACCAATTATCTCCTTGCCCCGCCTTACTTGAACTTGTTCCTTCCGATTTATTTCGTTACACTTTTGGTTTCCGTTTTCTTTTTTTTTGGTGTAGACATTAGTCCTTGTAGTTGTTTATAGGAGTAGGCCTTTGGTAGGTGATGTCGTCGTAGGGCATGAGTATAAGTAGAGAGTGTAGACATGTATGCGTGCGTCATCTTTAGGATCCTGATGATGGCCTTTTGTGTCTTGAATGTGTACTCAGTGTTAACCATGTTATGTTTGAAGTTGTCTGAATGACGGTATCCATACGTATACGAATAGGGTCATAGCAGGCAATTTCCTTAGACGTAGTTTTTCGCGATTATCGAATAGCTTATCTTTGACTGTTTGTTATTATATCAAAACTCTTGTTTTCTTTTAAACCAAATCTTTAAAGTTTTGAAACTAGCCCACATGATCACAAATCACTTATCCTTCCTCATCCATTACCACGACTCCACACATTTTTCCAAATGTTTTAAAAATGGGTCACTGGTTTTAAGTTTCCCTTTCTCTTCTCTCTCTCCATTTAGAAATGTTATGTTATGTTTGTTATAGTTTTGGGACTAGCTATTGTTGTCGTAGGATTTTGTTGCGGGTAGGCTCAGGGAGAGATGAGATTTGTTATAGCAATGATTAACCGATTTTGGAACAATAGGATATTGGAATAGATTTCTTTCGGATGAAAAGAATGGGCTGTCCAAGACTTATTTATGAAACCGAAGTGTGGCGGACTCAATGGAGAATTCTGGTTGAATGAGATTATATGCGTGAAGATAAGAACTTATCAGATTTGGGGTTTAGACGAATGGTAGGTAGGGATGGCTACAGAGTATGGTAGGAGTTAGGGTGATCATGAGATTGAGTAGAGTTTTTATTAGCATCGAGACTTGATTGTTGAGTTGACGTGAGAAGACATTGGGAGTAACACGACGTGTTGAGATAAATGAATGGTTAGGTAGGTGGACTTAATATTGGTTGTGATTAGTTATAGTGAGTGGGATGAGATGTGATCTTGATAGTCCAAATTTATTGGTGGATAAATTATGGGAAGATATGACAAGAATGTGTTGAAGACACGGCGATTGTTGATTTGTGAAGGTATTATCAGATGGACAAAGTTTTTGTCTTGGATTGGTGATTGACTAGAATATCATTTTAGCAATTGATTAATATTGGGGAGAGATCGAGAGTTTAAAAGATTGTTTTTGAGCAATGATGTTTAGTGGAGTAGTATGGTATGAGATGATGATTATTATCCTTTTATGAAAACTTGGACTTGGGAAGTTGAACTGTAGGGATGAACCTATAGCTAAGTATTAGGATGTGAGATTAGTCGTGGCTTTATCCAATGAAAAGAGGATCATGATGGATTATTTGAGGAACGATATTGAAGTTTTAATGATCAGAGATCATGGTGTGGAAGATGGGAGTTATAAGCTGAGGTAATTATAGATTTTATAATTATTAGTATGAGTGATTCCGAGGGCGGAATCATTTCTAAGGTGGGTAGAATGTAACGGCCGCTTTACGACCGGTTGTAATTTTCTGCGCGCACGTGTTTTATCGTGCACGTATTTTATTTGGCTATTTCTGAGCTCCAGCATATGCGATGCGATATGCCATTGCGATCATTTCAGAGTGTTGGATTCTATTGTAATTTTTGGGAACGTCGTTTCACGGCTCGTTTTCTCGCAAAACGACTTTGAACGATAGGGGTGTTTTAGTCAATTGACTCAAAACGCCGTTTCCAATTTTACGTAAATTTTTGGTAGGCGTTACGCATGATCGGGCTCCATAGATCTGTGCGTCTCGTCTCCACGATCGCCCCGGTATTTTCGGATTATTTTTCTGACGCCCGGATTGAAAGATATCGCCCGGAGAAATCTCGACCGTTGATCTCCCCATCAGATTCAATTTCGAAATTTGTTAGCCAAATCTGGCTAAATCCTCCATTTAAATCGTTTTAAGATCTTCCCTAATCTGTTTCGCTAATCTCCCCTAGACTTACCCCAACCCGTATGCCCTCCATCCCTATACCCCTCTCCCTTTTAACCCTTATCATATGGCTATTTAGCAAACCCAAAATACTATATAATATTAAACCATATTCTAACCTAACCCTAACCCTAAGTGCAGCCGCCGCCCCCTAAAATAAATCCCCAAAATTCCCCGTCGCTCTCTCTCCCTCACGGAGATCCGCCGCCTTTGCGGCCTCTCCCTCGGCCTCGCGCCCTCCGGCGGTCCCCACCACCGCGTCTCCGTCCACGGCAAAGCCCGCGCAGCCGCATTCCCTTCTCCCCCGGCGATTCCCTCTCACCCTCGGCCAATAACTTGGCGCCCTGCGATCCGACGCCGACGACCCCGCGATCCGCCTCGATCCACCGCCCTCGCAGCCGCGACGCCGCTCCTCCCTCATCCATCGAGATCTCGTCGACGATCTCCGACACCCGAAACCACCGCAGACCTCCACATCGCCACCCGATCACTCCCGTCCCCAGCCGCCGTGACGCTATGACCGCCGAGGTCGTTGATCTCGATCGCCGCCACAGTAGCCCGCTCCGCTGCTGCGAACCCCGACGATGGCTCCCAGCTGCCTGATCACACCGCCCGCAATCACAGCCCCCGATCGCTTCTCCGCCCGCACGCCGCCGCAGCATCCCCGCACCGCCGCGCAGATCTCGCATCCCCCTCTTACGCCGCCACTGTGCTTTGCTTCCGCCACCGCGCAGAGCGCTGCGCCGCCAATGCTGATCCCAGCGCAAGGCCGTGCCGCCGCTCCTCGTCCCCTCTCAGAGCTCCTGACCGTCGCAACACCCTCTCAGCCCCCGCCGTGTCGCCTTTTGTGTCTCCAGTCTCCCGCTGCCGCGCAGCGCTTCTCGTTGCCAGCGTTCCCGTGCGCGACAGCAGCAGCAGGCGGCTACGATCTCCGACCATCACCCCGACGTTTCTCCGGCCAAGATCTCCCCGTGACAGCGAGATAATTATTGAGAAGGAACATGCTTGGTTATGACATTAACAAGAACGTGACTTCTCGCGGTTCAACCAAGTGCCTGAAATCACTGGGTATTGTTGTAAGAACCATCTAATTGGTCATCGCCATACTTTTTCAGCACTTCGAATTCACATCAGACTCGAATTGGCTTGTGGAATATAATGCAGCTGTAGCATCTATCTGTTTCATGATTCTGCTTGGATTCGTTGATGATGTTCTTGACCTCCCATGGCGAGTAAAAATTGGTGTTACCATCGTTCGCCGCCCTTCCCTTATTGATGGCATATGCTGGACTTACTACAATTATCATGCCAAAGCCGTTAGTTCAGTATGACGGGGTAGCCGTTCTGGATTTTGGTAGACCCATTCTCGTTCTATCACCGGAACACCCAGACGATCTCCACTGCGCTACCCGCAGTCGGGGACACGAGCACCGCCACTGTTTTCAGACCCGACGCCAGATTTATGCGTGAACATCATTTAGGTTGGTACCCCGAACTCGTAGCAACCCGCACCGTTGTATAATCAAACCCTAAACTAAAACTGGACAACTCAAACTAAATTTACTTTCAGTAGCTGTAACATGCTGCTCACCGTAGGAAGGATCGACAATCGGACAATTATTTCTGTGCACATAAGGTAGAAGTCGATTTAGGTTGATAAAACATCAAAACGTGACTTGTGACAATTTGGATAGTCTCGATAACCTGGAAATGAACCTAAATAGGATTTACTGAAAACGCGACCTGACACCGTCGCCCTGATACTGTTTCAGACGAACTACCGCGGACGCGACGAATGGACGAGACGCTCCAGACGGACGACACATTCGCCATCGCAGGCAAGTGTATCCACTTGCACTTTTGGCCGTGCTTAGGCCTTAGTTGGTTAGAATTGATAATTGTGAACAAATAGAACCGGACGTGAAATGATAGCGTCCGGGATGACTCTTGACGGCTCAGACTTGACGACGAAGTCTGAGCCCGACAACAACAACTTTTGATATCTTAGGACTATAATGTGTGTGCGTGTGTGTGGACACCCTAGAATAACCATTCCCGTCTTGTCACGTCCCGTCCCTTCTTGCACAGCCTGCGGGCAATAGAGCACTCTTCGAGTGATCCCTTGTACAGATTCACAGCCTGCGGGCAATAAGGCACTCTTCGAGTGATCCCTTGTACAGATTCACAGCCTGCGGGCAATAGGGCACTCTCCAAGCTAGAGAGAGTGATCCCTAGTATGAATACACAGCCTGCGGGCAATAGGGCACTCGTCAAGCTAGAGCGTGTGATCCCTTGTACTGTTGTCTTGTCTTGTCTTGTCTTCCTTGGGGTTTGGGTTTGGGTTGAGCGTGCGCATGACTAGAGGGTCTGATCCCCCTCGAACCGTAAGGCGTGAACCCTTTCGTGTCTCACTTGTCTTGTCTCGTCTTGTCCCAACACGTCCCGACTTTTCTTGACACCTGTAGGTTAATCCCGTAGTTGGTAGCACACGCTACGACTACTAACTGTCCCGTTTTACTTTCCTACTGCGTTACTTCCTGTAGTGTTATTCTGTTATAACCACAGCATGCTTATCAACCAGTGAACTGTTGTGTAATAGAACCTCATCATGCTAATCAACCAGTAAACCGTTGTTTAAAGTTCGGTGCACTTGCAGTAAAGTCTAACCCTTCTTGTAGACTTTACCTGACGTACAGTTCCTTTCTCTTGGGTGATGTACGTCAGGTGTTCAGCCAGAGTTCGTGGACAAGGCAGACTCACTGGAGTACGAGGAGCCGAGGACGTCGACCCAGAGTACGTGCTTGACGAGGACCAGACCTTGAGGTCTTTTAGTCGTCACTTTCAGATGTTACTGCTTTTAGTTTGCTTTAGATAGCTTGTTGCCATGCTTAGGCTTCTTTTAGACTTTGTACTCGTTGGATATTATATCTCTAAATTAATGAATGAAACTTCCTTTCTGTACTTTCTGTTGTTTCGAACTTTATAAATGCAAGAACCTGAAACTTTTTAAATGGTACCCCCCTACAGATGCTTATTGGGTCCGAGCTTCTCAGCTCCGGCCTAAGCGGGCCTTGTCACGCTTCGCCTCCGTATTTTTGGGAAGCGGGGCGTGACAGTTTCCCTTCGACCTCCTTCCGAGAAAACCTTGTAAAAGTGATCTGACGGAGGACAACAGCAAGACAACCTCCCTTGTGAGTCCAAACGGCGAGAAACGGCGCGTCAACATGCGCAAGGACGATCGAGACAAGTACATTGGAGGGCATGGTGGGCTTGATCTAGTTCATGCTCATGACCCTCAATGGACGGGAAGACAAGAAGGGACGTAACGGGCAGGGATAAAGGAAAGGGACCTACGTCAGACAAAGGAGCTCGCTCATCCCGATGCAATTTACAATAAGTAAAATGGCTTCACAGATCGCCCGTAGACTGGATTACGCACCAGATCCCATCAGAACTCCGCAGTTAAGCAGTTGTCCAACCTCTGTCGTTTTTGTTAAATTCTTGTAAAAGTTAATGAAAAGGCTATTCATAGTGAATCCCTAATCATTATCTAAGCGTGCCCTAACTTGGGAACAATCTCCGTCAAACTACGGGGCGAGCTCACGAAACTAGGCCACCCATCACGGTGAAGAGGAAAAGGGCCGAGCTGCGCGCTCCCCCTTATCCCACAGGTATAACCCGGGGCTTCGCCAAACAAGAGATAGAAAAATTAACAGAGACTTCATTATGTATATATATAGACCAAACCTTACAATGGTAGCAGGGGCCGACCTAACAAAATGAAGCCTCCCTCGGGCCGGCCATGTGACGTCCCCCGGTTTTTTTAACTCTTAAAGAGTGCAGTTGGATTGGGGGATACCAGATTTAAAATATTTGTACCTCAAGTGCACGGTGTTGTAGTGTGGTTTGGGGGTCAAACATAGGGAGGCATGGTTGTGCTTGTTTCTAAGAGGAACCAATTCACCCTATGAGTGAGCTAGCTCGAATCGATCGATGGTTTGTCACAAATTGTAGATACGAGGGATAAACAATATAAAAGGAAACCTAAGACTTCGGTTTCCACCCTATCATGTGTTCTCACTATTACGACCGATGGATAGGAATACGATCGGAATTAGGGTTTAGTGGTGAGACGTTGCCTCTAAGAGTGATACCAGTTTCCCATGGGCCCGACATTCCGGTCGGTGCCCAAGATGATACGCCGGACTACCCGGGTTCGGTCAGTGGGCATTCCCATGTCCATTAACACTGACCGACTCCGGGAGCACTAGGCTCACAATGATAACTCCCAACATCTCATCCTGATGTTCCCACGTGCTAGGATTTGATGTCTATGCTAAGGGCGTGAGCTATGGCTAGGGAGTCAACCGCCAAGTTTATTTCCCTTTGGCCCTATTGTCAGAGGCGGTCTTTTTCCCGCCGATGACAATGAAACACCCCGCGTAACCTCTAAATTCCTAATCCCTATCAAAATCCTAGTCCTATGGACGGATCAGGGAGAACCCATGAAGGGGTTTCCACCAAAATCCCAGATTTGGGAACTACTCACACATTATAGCTAAAAAGCAATCTAAATGAAAATCAACCGTAAAAATCATGATCAGGCAATTGAAACACGATAGTAGCAATGCTATTAAGACTATATTAAAGTTTGACAAAGATCAGAGAACTTACAGATAACAATAAAATTCCAGCCGTCACAAATAGAGAAAAAGACAGAAAAATACAAAAAGCTGCATTTTCTGAAAACCTAGGCAACTATATAAAGAAAACTACTTCACTCGATCGGTTGAAGTATCAACCGATCGGGTGACTACTTGATTCTTCGGCTGCGGTCTTTAGAACTTCAACCGGACGCTTGGAACGATCGGGCGAAGCAAGCGGGTCGTCGTTTGAGGAGATGCGGTCATCAGGTGAACCGATTGGTTGAGATTTCAACCGATCAGTTGGAAAAATGCCCCAAAAGACAGAGACTTCAGATGATTTGGCACGGTCAGCAAGTCGTTGGGTGAGCTCTCTAGGTCGTCGTTTGGGAGACAGATGAACCGATCGGGTGAGGTATCACCTGATCGGTTGGAATTCAGCTCCAAATTCCTGAGAACCTTGTTGTGTTCAACTGGTCGTCGAACCGGTCGGTTGGACTGCACTTCGCTTCAGCTTGCGTCCGGGTCGGATAAACGTGCATCACCCGATCGGTTAGCTGTCTCCAACCGATCGGGTGGGGGCTAAAAAATGGCAATCTTCGTCGGTTGGCCCCCTAGCTCGCGCGTGACTCCTCCCGTTGCTCCGGGGACTCATGATATCTTTGTTATATGTCCCTTATGCTGGCAATCTCCTGCAAACACACAAAAACATGGAGATGTGAAAGAAAACTAGAAAACACGAGAAAATGGATACGGGATGGCGGAAAATAACGGAAAAAACACAAAGAAGACGTGCGTGAATATATGAAATATAAACACACGTCAAAATCCCCCAAGCTGAACCCTTCCTCGTCCTCGAGGAAGACTAATGAGAGTAGGAGCTCGGAGGGAGAAAATAGAGAGAAAGAGGGAAAAAGAAAAAGCGAAATCCTAAATCGCCCGTCAGGGCCAACAAAACCAAAAACGCCACACCTAGCAAGCAAGCAACAAATCACAACACTAAACCAAAGAAAACGAGTCCAAACAAGTGTCGTGGGCCCACGCGGTGAAGCGCGAGTGAGTGTGGTCGTGTGCCAGCAGACGGTGTCACTATCTACATTGTGCAATAAGCTCCATATACGCAAATCCAAGAAAAGACCCAAATATCGATTCGATTTGAAATAAGCGGTGAATATATAGCTCAAGCATGCATGAGAACAGAGTAAGAATCGAATCGGATCATGCGTCAGGGACTCCACAACTAGGGACTAGGAAATCACCACACAATCGCTAGATAATAGCTAAGAAGTTCCTATTTCAAGTGTTTTCGAAAACGATGGAGGTTGAGAAGATGTGGAGTAGAACACTCGGTGCAAATTCTCGCCTTCCCTTTATTCTCGGTAGGTAGCAAAATATTCACACAGGAATATTTTTGGGTTTTGGATATATGTATTTTTTTGGATTTTTGGCTATATATATATTATTTTCTCTTTTCTTTTCTTTCTTTTTTCGGATTTTTGGATTTTTGGGTATATACATGCGTGTACTCTCCCAAGTGGGAGAACGGTACACGCCGAGGGGATTTGCACCAAGTAAAATTAAAAAAGAATTCAGATTATAGACACTTGGGCAAGGGAGATTTTATTCGCTAATCAGAGCATAGGCTAAATGGGTTATCCTAGTCCTAACTATGGAATCCCGACATGTGCGAAATGAAGTATACGATATAAATATAGCATGCATATAGAAGCAGACAGGAGAAACAAATACCGCATATTCAAATCGAAGCATGATAATCTAGGGGTCATCTCAGGACAGGTATATAAATCAAAATCACAAAGTAGAAGCACACTGTAAGCTAGACACGATACACGACTCACATAAAAGCAAATGGACCCATGATGCCAGAAATGCAAGAGGACTCAGCTGCCTAGGGTTAGTGAATGTGATTATCGAAGCCATGCTAGGTGTGTGTGTGATTCTGTGGCAATTCATTATATGGGGTCATCTCTAGGAGAGAGAGAGAGAGAGAGAGAGAGGACAACAGATGAGAAGAAAACGGTGAAAATGACTCAAAACGAAGGAAAAGACACAAATGACGCACAAAGTGCAACTCCCCCAAGCTGAAACTTGCATTGCCCTCAATGCAATAAAATTAAATACGGGAGGGCACTGAAAATGGGGGGATACGCACCGACACGAAGAGAATAAAAAATGAGAAAAACACACATACGAAACTGAAAAATAAAGAAAAAGAAGAAAAAAGAAATATGGAAGATAGAAGATAGAAAATAACACCACACGACATATATAGACAAACACACCACACAGAAAAACACTACAAAACACACAAAATTCGATTTCCCCCAAGCTGGATATGATAGTGCTAGCAATAAGATATGATCACGCAGATGCAGAAATACGCAAGGGGGAAGTCAATCGGAGTCGCTTTCGGTAGAATGGTAAGGAGATGGCGAGGAGGGTGGTGAATAATGGAGGAAGGAATCCTCTGAGGACGAAGGAGAGGGTGTGCCGATAGGAGAAGGAGGGGCAACAGGCTGGGCCATCGGAGGATCGAAATTTATTGGTGGATTGTGGTGGATGATGATGGCACCGGGTGAACCGACACACGGGTGTCAATCGGGAGGTTCCA
This sequence comes from Scilla litardierei, assembly GCA_030789695.1. Taxonomy (NCBI): domain Eukaryota; kingdom Viridiplantae; phylum Streptophyta; class Magnoliopsida; order Asparagales; family Asparagaceae; genus Scilla; species Scilla litardierei. The sequence continues at coordinate 500,627,588 of CM061142.1, read as the reverse complement.
AGGGTGGAAACTGTACGTGTGTGGCATACCAAGGATCTGGGTAGAACTCCCATGGCAGATGTGAAATACGAATGGGGAGGCGCTCAGGAGATGAGGGTGGGAGGATGGCAAACGGAGCGTTGGCAGGACCGTAGAGGTAGACTGCATGCTCCTCACCAAAGGGAGTTAGCATACCGATATCAATCAAGTAGTCGCGATCGATACGGCTACGCCCCGGTAAAATGGGTAGGTGGGGCGGCAGCCTCAAAACACAACTGACTATAAGAGTAATCATTCCACCACAACAGATAGATCCAGAGGTTGCGCGGCTAACAAATAAGATCTCGTGGATGATCCAATGAGCGATGTTGATGGGTAATGGGATATGCCCATGAATCCTGTCGTGGGACATGGCATAAAGAAAGAGGAGCTTATCTCTAGACACCGTGGAAACGTCCACGTGGGAGAAAATGGTGTTGGAAAGGAAGCAATGGGCGAAGCGGTAGCACGGATGTATGATGTAGGAGGCGAGAGCTACCGAGGGAAAGGTGACATACCGGGTGAACCATTGCCAGACACCATCATCACGAAAGTAAAAAAAGATATCAGACCGGTCGTGAGTTGAACATTCAACATGACGATCGGGGTGAGGGAAATTCAGAATTTGTTAAGCTCGTGAAAACTTATGGAAAAATCGCAATTGAAGGCGCGGAAGGTGAAACCATACTCGGACACTTCCAGAGAACTGAGGAACTCGAGTGTGAGATTCATGTCTGTGCGCGCATGGGTATGTAGAAGGTAATCGCAACCTATGAAGCGAAAAAGTGCGCTGACGCCCCTAAAGAGTCCAAGAGATTCGAGAGTGGGGGAATCGGCGAAAAGAGTAGGTCGCATGGGGCGATGAAGAAGGGCTTGCAAACGATCTGATTGCTCTTCAGAAGAAGGGTTGATGCCAAGAAAAGAAGGGGAAAAAGGGCTGTATAGTGGATGTCTGCGTGACGTTGAAGCAATCTCCTTTCCCTTCCTAGACATGGTGACGGCGTGGGGGAAGAATGATAAAGTGGGATATGGTGTCTATGAAGATGATGAAGCAGATGAAGTGTGTAGATATAAATTTAAGACATTGCATATAATTGAAAGAAATGTGAAGAGTGGAAAGAGTTTACCCATCAATGTTGTAAGATCAAGCACCCAAAAGACCCCACGCGGTATGAGGAATTGATTTGGGAAGCCGTCGCTCGCTGATCCGACAAGAATTGAAATTTTCAAAAATTTGGGGGCTAGGGTTAGGGTTTGGACGTTTGGCGAGTGAATGTTGTACATGGGAAGGGTGTTGATGGTGGGGGAGTATGGGAATGAGTGAGAGTGTGGATTTAGGGGTGGAGGGGTGGCTGGAAGAGACCAATTTGGAAGATGGAGAGAGGAGAGACGTGCAAACAGAAATATGGGGGTCGAGTGAATAAGGCCGGGTGAGGGGGAGTATGTATAGGGGCGAAAGCAAATCGATCGGGTAAGGGTTCACCCGATCGGTTGGGTAAGTTTCGAAAATCTTCTGTCAGTCAACAGCTACAGGTGAACCGATCGGGTGAGTTTTCATCTGATCGGTTGACTGCTTCCCAAATTTTCCCGAGATCACTGTGCTTTTCATCCGGACGGTCACATGATCACTACTTCTATCAACCGATCGGTTGATTTAAATCCCAAAAAAATCCGAGAGTTCAGCTCTTCTCACACGATCTGCCACCCGGTCTCGGTTTGCTCCACCCGATCGGTTCGCTAAAGAACAGATATAGGGCATTTTCTGATACGTCCGACCCGATCGGTTGAGAGCTTAACCGATCGGTTGGGGCTTATTTCCTGCAAAAGTCTACAAATAGCCTAAGTCTCTCGACGAAAGTTTCCGTTGCCGAATTTATTCAACAAAATAAGAGAAATAAACCTAAAAATAATCCTAAAAACAAAGGTGAGGGTTTAGAACATGGGTTGCCTCCCATGAAGCGCTTTTGTTTAACGTCGTTTGCTCGACGCCTCATTTAGTGGTCAATTCAGATCCGGAGGGTTTGAAGACGAGTCATCGGTCGTTGAGATTTCGACCGGAGAGAATGCTGGTTCTCCTACCGCATAATGTTTTAGGTGCTGCCCGTTGACTTTGAACGGCTCATCTATTCCCATTATCTTAATAGCGCCGTACGGGAAAACCTTGGTGACGCGGAAGGGTCCCGACCACCTCCACTTGAGCTTTCCAGGTAAAAGCTTCAGCCTCGAGTTGAATAGGAGAACTAAGTCTCCTTCCTTGAATTCCCTCTTTAGGATGCGCTTATCGTGCCACCGCTTCAACTTCTCCTTGTAGATCCGGGCATTTTCATAAGCATTGAGTCGGATCTCGTCGATCTCATTAAGTTGTAGCTGTTGGTGGCCTCCAACCTCCTTGGCGTCAAAATTTAGGTTCTTGATTGCCCAAAACGCCTTGTGTTCCAATTCCACGGGTAAATGGCATGCCTTCCCGTAGACAAGCAGGTAGGCAGTTGTGCAGATTGGAGTCTTGAACATCGTCCTGTAAGCCCAGAACGCGTCAGAAAGTTTTGATGACCAATCCTTCCTAGAGTTGGCCACCGTCTTCTCCAGTATGCTTTTGATCTCCCTGTTAGAAACTTTCACTTGCCCGCTAGTCTACGGGTGATAGGCACATCCGATTCGGTGTTGTACCCCGTACTTCTTCAAGAGAGCTTTGAATTTCTTCTCTATAAAGTGACTCCCTCCGTCACTGATTAAAACTCGAGGCACGTCGAACCGCGGGAAGATGTTGTTTTTAAAGAACTTAGCGACCACCCGAGAATCATTAGTAGGACTGGCCATCACTTCTACCCACTTCGACACGTAGTCCACGGATACGAAGATATACTGATTTCCAGAGGAAGAGGGGAACGGTTCCATGAAGTCGACTCCCCACACATCGAAGATCTCGACCTCTAAAATGTAGTGCTGAGGCATCTCGTTTCTCTTGGAGATGTTTCCCGTCCTTTGGCATTTGTCGCAAGCCTAGACATAAGCGTGGGTGTCCTTAAAGAGGGTCGGCCAATAGAATCCACTCTGGAGGATTTTCATCGTCGTCTTATAAGCGCTTGCATGTCCTCCACACTGCTGATCATGGCAATGGAAAATTATGGAGGTCGCCTCAGTTTCAGGAATGCACCTCCATATCACCCCATCATTACAGGTCTTATACAAGTGAGGGTCGTCCCAATAAAATTTACGGACCTCGTGAAAGAATTTCTTCTTCTGCTGATAGCTCATGTTGTGGGGGAGATGGCACGTGTCAGATAATTTGCGATGCCGGCGTACCAAGGAGTCCAAGCGAAAGAGATGGAGAAGAGATGCTCGAAAGGGAGCGAGTCGTCAACCGGAGTAGCATTCAAATCGAGAGTATGCATTCTGGACAAGTGATCGGCAACGACATTCTCCGCCCCCTTCTTTTGTTTGATCTCAAGGTCGAATTTCTGGAGGAGGAGAATCCACCTAATGAACCGCGGCTTAGCCTCTTTCTTGCTCAATAGGGTATTTGAGAGCCGCGTGATCCGTGTGTGTTGGAAGCAACGATCTAGGATCTTGGTTTGATGATGACAAACGTGTCGTTATATCTGACGTGTGTGCTTAGTGTGTTTCAGGATTGGCGAAACGATATATCTTTCATGATTTGATGGAGTTGCTATTAATATAGAATCTCAGGAGAGGAAGGAAGTGTGTGTGCAAAGAAGTTGGACGTGGTCAATGGAGAGCAAAGTTGGACTTGGTCCAAAGAGGAAGAGGGATGGAGCCAAATTTGAATTCAAAAGGGTTTTGATCAAATCTTTTAGCCAAATTTGCAAATATTTGATCTTACCCATTTCCTATTCAAACTTCACATACAAATCTCCTATTCCTATTTGATAATGATCAAATCAATTACAAAGTCATTCCACTAACCAATTCTTATCTCTTAGGGATTCTCTCCTAAACCATAGGCTATCCTATATAAGCAAACATCCCATCCATAGCCTAGGGTACGGCATTACAAAAATTTCAAAGAAGTCTTGCGGCTAGTATATCAAAAAACAACACGCAATTTCCTTTTTACTTGCCGTAGCCTTGTACCAAAAAGCCTCAGCCTCGATTCCCCAAGCCAGCTTTCACGCACATCTCCTTTGGTTCTTAAAGAGCAGCTTAACCTTTTTTTGGCAAACCCACACAAAAGAAATCATTCATCCCGTTGCCAGAAGAGGAAAGCGCCCAACTCCTCATTGCTGAGTTCGTAGTTAACACGCCATCAAGTCTCACCGAAGAACTCCACCGTCGCTGACAAGAGAGGAGCGCCGCAAGTCAAGTCGCCGCTCTCGTCTGCCCAACTTCGACGCCATCGCCTAGCTGCTGCACACCGGAGAAGAACGCGAAAGAGAAGCCGCTGCCATCAACGTCTTCAACAAGCAGCCCATGCTGTGAGAACGCCGTCGCTTTATCGGAGAAGTCGCAGCTGCTCCGAGATCAATGTTGTTGCCAAACGAATGCCACCGTCGTCATCTGCGAAGAGCGCTGAAGGAGCTTCCACCATCTGAGAATCTGCAAAGAAGGTGCTGCGTCATCGCTGCATCATCACTACTGTAACTGAGTTTTTATCGAAGATGGAAGGAAGCGAACACCTCTCCGCGGATGTCAAAGTGAAAGTTCTTGGATATCACCATCGCCGTGGAACGAGAAGAGGCCGTTGCTGCTGTAGACAGAGACGTCAAAGAAGCCACCACCGCCGAACACTGAGGCTCTACTCTGTGAGTTGTCGCTGCTGTCGTCCACAACGCTAAGTGCTACTCAAGTCGCCGTTCTTTAAAGAAGTCGCTGTCGAAGCAGAGAGCGGGCGGAGCGATCACCGGAGCTGCTACACGTCGAAGAGAAGCTCACCGACGCCGTCATCTGCTTGCCGTAGAAGCACCGTACGCTTGGAGGAAACAGTGTCATGATCGAGTCACTCGTTGCGGAGCCATCGCCGGAGGTACTAGCAATCGCCGTGAGTTAAGCCGATGCATGCCCTGACAAAATCGAAGAGAAGCTGACATGGGGGCAACCGCCGTGAGATCGAAACGAACGAGAATTACATCAACTGCGTGGATTAAATCTCAGCAGATCACATGAAGCGCCCGCCTGCTGACGTGGAATTAAGTTTTTAAGGAATTGCTGAGCGCACCGACTGAGTTTTATTGAGTTCTGAACTAAAACTTCTTTAAGCACAAACCAGTGCACAACTTGACATCTAGGAGTCGGATTGAGACACCGTTTACGTCAGATTGGAGCTGACGACGTGCTGATTGACAGAGATGCCTACACGGACACGAACTGAGCATTTCTAAACCCTTAACTCATTTATTCGTGTCTTAGTGTAACGTTCTCTATAGGGGAAACTTTACTTATATTTTGTGACTATTTTGGGACTTGTCTGGTTGGGGCTAGATAAGTGGGACCCAGCTAGTTTGGGACTAGCTGGTAGAAAGCAATACTAGGATTGATAGTGAGAGAAAACACTGTGTGTGGGGTACTGAGAGCCTGGCGAGTGTAGAGACATAGAGGGTGCTCTGAGCGTGCTCTAACTTGTGGTTTTGTACCTATTGCACTATTCAATACTAGTATCTGCTTTGGGGGCTGGAGTAGGTCGTTGGGACGACCGAACCAGGGTAAATCTGCTGTGTACACTATGTCTGCATTTTATTTACTCTGCTGCTACTATAACTGCGTGAGTTTGTTCGTGGGTTGCACGAATTATTTTATAAGCCTATTCACCCCCCACCCCCCACTAGGCTAGGATCCAGATCCAACAGTGTGCACGAGTACCTTAGCACCAACGAGATACTGCTGGAACTTATCCATGGCATAGATGACTACTAGCAATTCTTTCTCCGTGGTCGTATAATTTCTTTGGGCAACATCAAGGGTCTTGCTCGCATATTATATAACATGCAGATTTTTATCCTTCCTCTGCCCGAAGATGGCTCCAACGGCATAATCGCTAGCATCGTACATTAACTCGAAAGGTAGATTCCAGTCCGGCAGCTGAATCACCAGTGCGGAAATTAAGGCTTGCTTCAGAAGGCAGAAAGCTTCCATACATTCGTCGTTGAAGACGAAAGGTGCATCCTTCACAAGGAGTTGAGTCAACGGCCTGGAAATCTTGGAGAAGTCTTTTATGAAGCGGTTGTAGAATCCCGTGTGCCCTAAAAAACCACGGACCCCTCGAAGATTGAGTGGAGGCGGAAGCTTTTCAATCACCTATACTTTTTCCTTGTCTACCTCGATCCCCCTTGAAGAAATGACATGTCCCAGTACAACTCCTTCTTGGACCATGAAATGGCATTTTTTGTCACGACCCGCTTCCCAAAAATATGGAGGCGATGCATGAGTAGGTTCGCACAGACTTGAAGCTGTGAAGCTACAAGCCTGATAAGCGTCAATAAAACTTCAAAAGGCAGGTCCTTGCAAATACGATACGAAAACAAAGATAATGAGACAAAAGCAATCTCAGAATATGAATAAAATAAGTTTCAACATCACAGAAACACCACCAGGCTAAAAAGAAAAGTGTCTAAGGCCCAAACATGGCCAACAAAAGTACAACGTACAAAGTAAAGGTGCTACGCACCGACAACTAACAGCAACCTAAAACAGAAGTATCTCAGAACCGTCTCTAAGACTGGTCGCCGTTGTCCACAAACTCCTCGCCAAACGTGGGCTCAGGCACGACGCCAGCAAACACCATGTCCTCCGCAACGGTCTCTGGCTCAGGGTCTAACATGTGACACCCGAAAGAGCAAGGGGCACATGTCAGCAAGTCTACGAGAGACTTGTGCGAGGAAACTGAAAGTAAAGCAAAGCAACCTAGCAGTTCTAGTATGATGCAATGATTTGGCAGTTAAAGTATGAGTGCAACAGGTAAAGTAAAGTACAACAAGCAGTTAGCATGGCATGAAAAGAGTAGTAAACTACTAACATTCACAAGTCACGTTTTCATGTCGTGCACAGAGTTCACGCCTTACAGCTGAAGTGGCTGTACGGGCACACTTCTACGCTGAGTGGTCGCTCAACCCTACCCCTCCACGTGTATCGAGCTAGGGCTTTACCCTCGAACATGAATGCTCGCTTCTGGATCACGAGCCAGGAAGTGTTTTTGGCATAGGGTTGTGCCTACAACGCAGGTGCCTAGCCTGAACAAGCAAGTACAAGTATAGTAGCGTGTGCTACGAATGCAACAATCAGACATGGATGTCATGACATGGCAAGCTGTAATTTAAATGCGTACAGATAAGGAATTTAAACATGGCAGTTACAAATGCATGGATCACATGGCAGCATGAACAAAGAAGGTAAAAGGGGTTCGATCTAGCTTCGTTGTCAAGCTAGATCAAGTGCGGTGACGGATCTAGTTTCGTTGTCAAACTAGATCAAATAGGCGTCTAGGCAGCTATCAATTTACGGCCTAGTCTCTTTTACGCTACGGTGCAAAAGTGTCCTAAAACATGGCCTAAATAAGCAACGGGCAAGTTTCACTTGCCTGCAACCCGACGTCTGAATACACCGTCCAAAAGTCCAATCTACGTACGTGCACAAGTCCACTAGCCTACATTCCCAATTTAAATTATCTTAATTAGTGAGTTACATGAACGTGCACAAGTCCACCAGCCTACGTACGTGCACAAGTCCACCAGCCTACGGTGCAAAAGTGTCCTAAAACATGGCCTAAACAAGCAACGGGCAAGTTTCACTTGCCTGCAACCCGACGTCTGAATACACCGTCCAAAAGTCCAATCTACATACGTGCACAAGTCCACCAGCCTACATTCCCAATTTAAATTATCTTAATTAGTGAGTTACAAAACGATTAGCGACTACAAATTTTAAGTTGATTAACAGGCGTGGTGTGGGGTTCCTACGGATAGAGACTTACCTTAACATGATGCGAGAGCTACGCTGACGTCGGGTAGCGACGTCAGGGGTTGGATTCCGGTCCCGCGAACGGTACAGAACGTCCAGTTCTCTGTCAATAAAATTCCTGCACGAATGAGTTCGTTACGAAGGAACGCGACATTATTAGGCAACCTGGAACATCTACTAAATCAATATTAATTAGGTTCGCTATCCTAAGATGGGTGACACATCATTCATAACGTTATGGACCCGCTAATAGTGCTAAGATGCTAGTACAAGAATATACCACATGTAACACTAGGTTAAACACCCACCGATTTCATTAATAACTTATACCTAGACTTAAAAATATAAGTTCTGCCATATATTTCTAACTTAAAATGTAACTTTAAAAGACTAACTGATCTTGAGCATGGTTTACACAAATACTCATAGTTTACTTAAACCAATTCAAGCAACCATATGTATGTACAAGGCTAAATCCTAATATAATTTCAATGGCAACTATGCTAATGTTTAACCAAAAGCAATTCTGATACAACAACTCCCTTAGGTTTCAAAACTTAATCTGGCAATTGAATGTAGGAAGCTAACCCAAAAAAACAATTGAAGTAAAAACTTAAACTAACATTTAACCTTAACCCTAGCCATGAAAACATAGATCTAACCTCAAATCTCTTCTCCTCGCTGTTGGCTGCAGGTGGAGCGAAGAGGTCGCGGGGACGGACAGGGGCCCAGGGCGGCGCTGCGGGCGGCGAAGACGCCGGAACGGCGGCACTGCGGCGAGTTTGGCCGCTGCGAGCTGCTGTTGCGCATGATGCGGCTGCTGGCAGAGCTCTGGCGGGCTAGGCAATGGTAGGCGGGGTCGTGGGGGTCAGGGCGAGGGTGGACAGCGAGGTGGTGGTGGCCTGCGGCGGCGGCAGCGGCGGCAGCGGCCGCCGTTGCTGCTGCTGCTACTTGCAGTGGCTCCCGGCAGTCTTGCGGTGGTCTACGACGGCAAGGACGTCGGAGAGAGGTCGGGGAGGGGTTCAGGGCTCGGTTGACGATGGGCTGAGGCGGAGAGCGCAAGAACGGCGCTCGGGTGGGGGGGGGTTGTTAGCATGAGATGTATCTAGGGCCGGCGCTTGATGTTGTTAGTTGTGAAAAAAATGATAGCCTGGGTGCTAATAAATAGGGTAGGGCTGCTGTGAACGTAGGTTAGGGTTGGGGCTAGGTCATAGGTTAGAGTTGTTAGGGTTTTCTTTTTGAATTGAAAAAAAATTGTTATAAGAGAATTATTAAACCCAACTCTTACCCTCTCTCACTCCTACCTGATCCATGCGGCTAGGCTAGGCTTGGGGATTGGCTAAGTCAACATGAATTTAGGGTGTTATATTATTATATAATTATTAGGGGAAAGATACCAAGAGAACTTAGGGTTAAAACGGTAATAGGTTGGTCAAAAAATGAAAGTAGGTCAAACAAAGCCCAAAGATTTTGGAATAAATACTGGGGTGACCGGAACGACGAGAGAAAGAAGACAGAGAAGACGGATCACAATTTCGATGACAAGAAACGAAATTAAAAATAGAAAGGCCTCACAACAAAAGTGAAAATCGTGACGTCTCTTTGAATAAGGTCAAATCGTGGGAGAACGACCCGAGAAATGTCGTTCCAAATTAGTGCCACAATTTAATACTCTCCGAGACGATCACAATGACATATCACACCAAAGCGTTAAAAAACAAACAAAGTCTAAAACAAATACGTGCACGGTCAAAAGCACGTGCACGAAGAAGGTATGATCAGAAAGCGACCGTTACATCCTCCCCACCTTAGAATAAAGTCCGTCCTCGGACTTTCTAAATATAAATATAACTCTAGCCAGACTAGTAGCTATCCCGATCACATCACACTATAATTCAACCAGGTATAGTCATTACAAATGCTTATACACGCACTAGGTAGTCAAACAATAACTCTGCTAACATGTATATATTCATGCACATATTTCAATCATACATGTAGTCACATACATCCTTATATAACTATTACTCACTTATTACATAACCCTGCTACACATACTTACATAAAAAAATAGTTCACACCAGCAAGTACAATCGTATTTCTTCATATATAGATAACTACCTATGCATAACAACATGGATAACTAAACCCTATATCTCCTAGTATACAACCAACACCCAACATATCAACACGTGTGATCACACCACACAATATTAGATTCGTTACTACATCTAAGATACATTCATCACTACCATAATTTCACAGTTATAGTCATCCAAATGCACACAAATATTTCACCATATAATCACCTCAAATACTGTCCTATAACTATATTCAAGACACGCCACACATACCATAGTCACAATTACCTATAACTAAGAACATACTTACCTGCGAACGGTGCACGCCCGCACACGCTAACATATCATTCATATATACTACTCTTACCACTATATACTTAGCACAACTACACGCCTAGTTCAGCTAGCACATATACATTCAACAGTAAGTCCTTAGTACGTAACTATACCACAAGACCAATACCTATAACTATATTATGGTATAGCCACCCACAATCATGTGCGTAACAGAACCGGACACAACCAATCCTATCATTATACATACATCATTCGTCGTTATATTCATGGTACTACACGCAAACCACAGACATATGTAACAATATACTTAGAGTATACCCACTCAAGCTTGAGTGAGACTCAAAACTCGTATCAGAAAACTCTACATTCATAACACGAAGTTTATACCTCTACCAACACCGCTCCAACATATATATATATATATATATATATATATATATATATATATATATATATATATATATATATATACACCAACGTAACCACATACATACCATAATATCAATCACTATATTTAGTCAAGTAAAGTCCACATAATGCAATCACTTTCACCTTATAATAATATTACAAATATCAGCATACGTATAATTATAATACACTCTCTAATACATGCATTCATTGTATAGTCACATACTTGTAATATATCTATATTCACACCATAGCCATCTACTTATAATTAGTATACCAATACATCTACTTATTCATACCTAGTTTAAGACATACTATAATCGTGTATACCTCACGGTATACACGCACGCACATGACATCCCATCAAGGCAATCAATATTACCAAAAGTATAATCCTATTACCATACGTATGTCGCCTATACTCATGCAGCAAATACATAACTACTTATGTCTAAGCACAACACGTATTTACGTACAAGCACACGCCCACATGCATTAACATATAGGTCATATAATAGGCCTACTCACTTAACTATAAGTACACCTATTATCATTACACCTAATATGCACATGACTTACTAATTTATATATATCAAGCATTTACAAGTAACTTCAAACTACATACATTACTAGTATAAACTCCAATACAATTTCCAAAATATATACAGACATTCCTAAAGTGGTATAGCTATCCGCACATATAACTAACATCATCCATACAACTTCACACATATAACATGAATTATACTGAGTATACATACATATCACAAGAGGCAATCAATAATATACTAAGGGTAGCACACTCATACAGGTCCACACGCCCCACCTATATATGCACCACAACGCCATCACAAAAATGAGGTGCCCACTACTAAACTAGAGTTGACACAGGCAACAATAAGCACTAATGTCTAAATAATAGAAGGAAACCGGAACCAGAAACGTAACAAGGAAAAGATCGGAAAGTACGATTTCGGATGGGGCAAGGATAAAGAGACAGCTTGATTAGGTGAATCAGGGATATAATTGTGAATGTTTAGTTAGAGGAAAGGAAGATGTAATAATACCCTTATAGGATACGGAAAAATAGTGTAAATGACATAAGTTAAAATACGAAAAGTATAAAACTGTCATACTTCAAAAGTTTGAATTCCCTTTGGCATAGAAAAATATTTGTGGGTCGAAAGAATGAGTTTGTTCGAAACAAGTTTGAGTCGTATATACATAATAAGAGAAAAATGGTTTACTGGCTTATTGAGAAATCATTATAAGATAGAAGTAAAACATTTACACGAACATTAAAGATATAGGTTAGAAAATAATATACGGCAGTAATTTAATAATTTCGGCAAAAGTTTCGAAATTCCAAGAATGAATTTAGATCGACTGAAGTGTAGGAAATTTAAGCTCATGCTAAAGGTTTTCAAAGTCTTTAAACTGGGGAGAAATTAAAAAAAATAATATTGAAAAATACTTTTAGAGAAACCCGGATTTGCCAAAAGAACGAATTTATACAAAGATTTTTGAAGTATGAGTACGATGAACTTAGAACTGATATATATAAAAAATATTGAAATTCTATTTAGTTTAGGAAAATACTCTAAAAGTATGTATGGTGAACGGAAAGATAATAATAACTTAGTAGTAGAATTATCAAAATTGGTAATAAATCTTTAAAACCGAATTATGGAGGGTCTAGATCAGGAAATGGTTACGAAATAGTAATCTTACAAAAAAAATCCGAAATAGGGAAAACGATGAGCATAAAATCGACTTGCTGAAAGCTGAAGTCCCATGTGACTTGAAAAGTATATTAAAAGTAAGCGCGATGTGTCATTCGAATGGCATAAATAAGAAAGGAAAATTATAAATCAAATTGGGCAAAATAAAAGTATGGTTCAGAATAAAATTAGTATATGAAGGGACACGGTATTTACATTGGTACGAAAAGTATAGGCTGGAAAAATATCATAAGCTAGTATTCAAAAATCTCGACAACAGTTTTTTAGAAATTTAAGTCAACGAAAGAGTATGAAGTCTAAGTATATATATATATTAAAATTTTCGAACAAATTTAAACTTAGGGAAAGAGGAAATCGAAAAAATACTTTCAGAAGATTCAAGATTTGTAACGGAGAGATTCGAAAATTGATGACGATCATCATGAGGCGATCTCGTGAATCGAGGCAAAGAAAATGGTCGGATGATCAAAACATAAATACGCCTAGTGTATGATTCAGGAAAATCTACGGGAACTCCTACGGTCGACCAACTAGAGATTAAGAAACTTGGTGCTACGACTTCCTAAGGAACAGGACTGTGATGAAATGCGTTCAACCTGGTCCGAAATCGATGAACACAAGCGAACGACTAAAGAAATCCTAGAAGTCTAATATGGTCAGAGTTAGCCAAGAACCACTAAGGTAACTCCTAAGACGATTAAATCAATTCCTAGCATGGAGTCTAACTAACAATCAGGGACCTCTAACTAGCAAGTACAGATGTCTAACTAAGTCTTCTTACCACCTAGTGACATAGAAAAACGATTAGAACTAGGCTCAAGGCTTATGACTCGGATGTTGCAATTTATTTAACGGACATTCTATAGTTATTATCGTTGTTCCGATAATTCGCAGTTGCAAGACGACCTGCATGGGCCACCAACAAAAACCTGTCACGACCCGCTTCCCAAAAATATGGAGGCGAGGCGTGAGTAGGTCCGCACAGACTTGAAGCTGTGAAGCTACAAGCCTGATAAGAGTCAATAAAACTTCAAATGGCAGGTCCTTGCAAATACGATACGAAAACAAAGATAATGAGACAAAAGCAAGCTCAGAATATCCATAAAATAAGTTCCAACATCACAGAAAAACCACCAGGCTAAAAAGAAAAGTGTCTAAGGCCCAAACATGGCCAACAAAAGTACAACATACAAAGTACAGATGCTACGCACCGACAACTAACAGTAACCTAAAACAGAAGTAACTCAGAACAGTCTCTAAGACTGGTCGCCGGTGTCCACAAACTCCTCGCCAAACGTGGGCTCAGGCTCGACGTCAGCAATCACCACGTCCTCTGCAATGGTCTCTGGCTCAGGGTTTAACATGTGACACCCAAAAGAGCAAGGGGCACATGTCAGCAAATCTACGAGAGACTTGTGCAAGGAAACTGAAAGTAAAGCAAAGCAACCTAGCAGTTCTAGCATGATGCAATGATATGACAGTTAAAGTATGAGTGCAACAGGTAAAGTAAAGTACAACAAGCATCTAGCATGGCATGGAAAGAGTAGCAAACTACTAACATTCACAAGTCACGTTTTCATGTCGTGCACAGAGTTCACGCCTTACAGCTGAAGTGGATGTACGGGCACACTTCTACGCTGAGTGGTCGCTCAACCCTACCCCTCCACGTGTATCGAGCCATGGCTTTACCCCCGAACATGAATGCTCACTTCTTGATCACGAGCCAGGAAGTGTTTTTGGCATAGGATTATGCCTGCAACGCAGGTGCCTAGCCTGAACAAGCAAGTACAAGTATAGTAGCGTGTGCTACGAATGCAACAATCAGACATGGATGGCATGACATGGCAAGTTGTAATTTAAATGCGTACAGATAAGGAATTTAAACATGGCAGTTACAAATGCATGGATGACATGGCAGCATGAACAAATCAGGTAAAAGGGGTTGGATCTAGCTTCGTTGTCAAGCTAGATCAAGTGAGGTGACGGATCTAGTTTCGTTGTCAAACTAGATCAAATAGGCATCTAGGCAGCTATCATTTCACTGCCTAGTCTCTTTTACGCTACGGTGCAAAAGTGTCCTAAAACATGGCCTAAACAAGCAACGGGCAAGTTTCACTTGCCTCTAACCCGACGTCTGAATACACCGTCCAAAATTCCAATCTACCTACGTGCACAAGTCCACCAGCCTACATTCCCAATTTAAATTATCTTAATTAGTGAGTTACAAAACGATTAGCGAATACAAATTTTAAGTTGATTAACAGGCGTGGTGTGGGGTTCCTACGGATAGAGACTTACCTCAACACGACGTGAGAGTTACGCTGACGTCGGGTAGCGACGTCAGAGGTTGGATTCCGGTCCCGCAAACGGTACGGAACGTCCGGTTCTCTGTCAATAAAATACGTGCACGAATGAGTTCGTTACGAAGGAATGCGACATTATTAGGCAACCTGGAACGTCTAATAAATCAATATTAATTAGGTTCGCTATCCTAAGATGGGTGACACATCATTCATAACGTTATGGACTCGCTAATAGTGCTAAAATGCTAGTACAAGAATATTCCACATGTAACACCAGGTTAAACACCCACCGATTTCATTAATAACTTATACCAAGACTTAAAAATATAAGTTCTGCATATATTTCTAACTTAAAATGTAACTTTAAAAGACTAACTGATCTTGAGCATGGTTTACACAAATACACATAGTTTACTTAAACCCAATACAAGCAACCATATGTATGTACAATGCTAAATCCTAATATAATTTCAATGGCAACTATCCTAATGTTTAACCAAAAGCAATTCTGATACAACAACTCCATCAGGTTTCAAAACTTAATCTGGCAATTGAATGTAGGAAGCTTACCCGAAAAAAACAATTGAAGTAAAAACTTAAACTAACATTTAACCTTAACCCTAGCCATGAAAACATAGATCTAACCTCAAATCTCTTCTCCTCGCTGTTGGCTGCAGGTGGAGCGAAGAGGTCGCGGGGACGGACAGGGGCCCATGGCGGCGCTGCGGGCGGTGAAGATGCCGGAACGGCGGTGCTGCGGCGGGTTTGGCCACTGCGAGCTGCTGATGCGCATGATACGGCTGCTGGCAGAGCTCTGGCGGGCTAGGCGATGGTAGGCAAGGTCGTGGGGGTCAGGGCGAGGGTGGACAGCGAGGTGGTGGCGGCCTGCGCTACCGCCGCCGCCGCTGCTGCTACTTGCAGTGGCTCCCGGTAGTCTTGCGGTGGTCTACGACGGCAAGGATGTCGGAGAGAGGTCGGGGAGGGGGTCAGGGCTCGGTCGGTGGTGGGCTGAGGCGGAGAGCGCAAGAACGGCGCTCGGGGGGGTTTGTTAGCCTGAGATGTATTTAGGGCCGGTGCTTGATGTTGTTAGTTGTGAAAAAAATGATAGCCTGGGTGCTAATAAATAGGGTAGTGCTGCTGTGAACGTGGGTTAGGGTTGGGGCTAGATCATAGGTTAGAGTTGTTAGGGTTTTCTTTTTGAATTCAAAAAAATTGTTATAATAGAATTATTAAACCCAACTCTTACCCTCTCTCACTCCTACCTGATGCATGCGGCTAGGCTAGGCTAGGGGATTGGCTAAGTCAACATGAATTTAGGGTTTTATATTATTATAAAATTATTAGGGGAAAGATACCAAGAGAACTTACGGTTAAAACGGTAATAGGTTGGTCAAAAAATGAAAGGAGGTCAAACAAAACCCAAAGGTTTTGGAATAAATACTGGGGTGACCGGAACGCCGAGAGAAAGAAGACAGAGAAGACGGATCACAATTTCGATGACGAGAAACGAAATTAAAAATAGAAAGGCCTCACAACAAAAGTGAAAATCGTGACGTCTCTTTGAATAAGGTCAAATCGTGGGAGAACGACCCGAGAAATGTCGTTTCAAATTAGTGCCATAATTTAATACTCTCCGAGACGATCACAATGACATATCACACCAAAGTGTTCAAAAACAAACAAATACGTGCACGGTCAAAAGCACATGCACGAAGAAGGTACGATCGAAAAGCGACCGTTACAATTTTACCCGGTTCAGAACTAGACCCTTATCTTGACACCTTTCCAGGACTTTAGTTAGATTGCGGAGGCATGAGTCAAACTCTGTTCCATAGACGGAAAAATCGTCCATGAAAACCTCCATGATATCCTGGGAGTAGTCGGAGAAGATTGCAGACATTAATCTTTGGAATGTAGCTGGGGCGTTGCAAAGCCTAAACGGCATTCTCCTGTAAGCATATGTCCCAAACGGACAAGTAAAAGTTGTCTTCTCCTGGACATCATTATGGATGGGGATTTTAAGAAAACCGGAGTACCCGTCCATAAAGCAGAAGTAGTTATGATTTGCCAGCCTCTCGAGCATCTGATCAATGAAAGGAAGAGGATAGTGATCCTTCCTTGTGGCCTTGTTCAACTTCCTGTAGTCGATGCACATCCGATACCCCGTGACGGTCCTTGTGGGTATGAGCTCATTTTTCTCGTTGCAAATCACCGTCATTCCTCCTTTCTTGGGTATAACGTGCACCGGGCTAACCCAGCGACTGTCGGAGATAGGGTATATGATACCAGCATGTAGAAGTCTAACATCTCCTTCTTGACCACCTCCATCATGATGGGATTCAGTCTTCGTTGCGGCTCAATTGAGGAGGCTTGCTCATTTACAAGCAGTTTCCTATGTGAGCAAAGCCCCACTCCCTTCAAGTCTTCGATTGCATACCCAAAAACACTCTTAAACCTTTTCAAAACACCAAGAAGTTTGGTCATCTGGTCTTCAGGCAGCGAGGAGTTCACTATGACCGGCAGCGTCGAATTCTCCCCCAAATATTCATACTTCAGTCCCGGAGGCAACTCTTTCATCTCAACCTCATGGTGTCCCGACACATATTTCTCAAGCCGAGCATCCTGCAGTGAAAGGACTTCTTCGTGGAGCTCCAGAAAGCTAGCATCCGGAACTTCACTCCCAACCGTGGTTTCGCATGGCAAAGACTCGCAAGGTAACGAGGGGATAACGGAGGAAGGAACTGGGTCTTTCTCAAGCTCATAATAATCATCCGGGAAGAAGGCTTCAACGTGAAAACAGGTTTCAACAGTCGATGGCTGGGCACGTCAATATACGCCACTTCATCTGGAGGAAGGAGAGTTATCGTGATTGGATGTTGCTGCATATCATGATACCTCCTCTGATTTTCCACAGCAGCAGACAGAAGGGATAGGATGTTCGAAGCACTTAGGGATTCTGTCAAACTCTATGCCAAACAGCGGACGTGGTGTGAATGATCCCAGATATCGCCCGAAACGGCACACAACATCCTTGTCGTGGAGCAGGAACCTGTAAGAAAAAGAGAGAGAGAGAATTGCATGGATAGAAAACACGTCAAAAGCACGGGTTGCATGAATGGGAGGTGAGGAGTAGCGATGGCAATATGGCGACTCAGTCTACCAATTCTATACAACTAATATTTACAATATGTCCAAGTAAAATCAAAAAGTGTAGAATACGAAAATTATCGCAAGATAGGGATATTAGCTAGACTCAAGGGTTCAATAGGTCCTAAAATAACAAGCACGTTGCCTTCCCGGCAACGGTGCCATAAAGCTTGACGTCCCCCGGGGTTTTAACTCATATAGAGTGCAGTTGGATTGGGGGATACCAGATTTAAAATATTTGTACCGCAAGCGTACGGTGTTGTAGTGTGGCTTGGGGGTCAAACACAGGGAGGCGTGGTTGTGCTTGTTTCTAAGAGGAACCAATTCACCCTATGGGTGAGCTAGCCTGAATCGATCGATGGTTTGTCACAAATTGTAGATACGAGGGATAAACAATATAAAAGGAAACCTAGGACTTCAGTTTCCACCCTATCATGTGTTCTCACTATTACGACCGGTGGATAGGAATACGATCGAAATTAGGGTTTAGTGGTGAGATGTTGCCTCTAAGAGTGATACCAGCGTCCCATAGGCCCGATATTCCGGTCGGTGCCCAGGATGATACGCCGGACTACCCGGATTCAGTCAGTGGGCATTCCCATGTCCATTAACACTAACCGACTCCGAGAGCACTAAGCTCGCAACGATAACTCCCAACATCTCATCCTGTTGTTCCCACGCGCTAGGATTCGATGTCTACGCTAAGGGCGTGAGCTATGGCTAGGAAGTCAACCGCCAAGTTTATTCCCCCTTGGCCCTACGGTCAAAGGCGGTCTTTTTCCCGCTGTTGACAATGAAACACCTCGCGTAACCTCTAAATTCCTAATCCCTATCGAAATCCTAGTCCTATGGACACATCAGGGAGAACCCACAAAGGGGTTTCCACCAAAATCCCAGATTTGGGAACTACTCACACATTATAGCTAAAAAGCAATCTAAATAAAAATCAACCGTAAAAATCATGATCAGGCAATTGAAACACGGTAGTAGCAATGCTATTAAGACTATATTAAAGTTTGATCAAGATCAAAGAACTTACAGATAACAATAAAATTCCAGCCGTCACAAATAGAGAAAAAGACAGAAAATACAAAAGGCTGCGTTTTTTGAAAACCTAGGCAACTATATATAGAAAATGACTTCACCTGATCGGTTGAAGTATCAACCGATCGGGTGAGCTGCTTGATTCTTCGGTCGCGGTCTTCAGAAACTTCAACTGGACGCTTGGAACGATCGGGCGAAGTAAGCGGGTCATCGTTTGAGGAGATGCGATCATCAGGTGAACAGATCGGTTGAGAATTCAACCAATTGATTGGAAAAACGCCCCAAAAGACAGAGACTTCAGACGATTTGGCACGGTCAGCGAGCCGTCGGGTGAGATCTCCGGGTCTTCGTTTGGGAGAATCAGCTACAGATGAACCGATCGGTTGAGGTATCACCCGATCAGTTGGAATTCAGTTCCAAATTCCCGAGAACCCTGTTGTGTTCAACCGGTCGTCGAACCGGTCGGTTGGGCTGCACTTCGCTTTAGCTTGCGTCCGGGTCGGATACACGTGCATCACTCGATCTGTTAGCTGTCTCCAACCGATTGGGTGGGGGCTAAAAAATGGCAATCTTCGTCGTTTGGCCCCCTGGATCACACGTGACTCCTCCCTGTTGGATATTGGACTTCCCGGATTTGGTTTTGGATGATGAACAAACATAAATATATCGTGAACTAACACTTTGTGATCGCAGTTATGGAGATCGTCGCCAAATTCATATGAACATCCAAAGCGACATCTCAAGACTTTTCAAAGCACATGATCGTATGCCTAAAGCTTCGTTGAAGCTCAAGGACCATTTTTGGAAGTCATGAAGATTCGATTGAAGCTTTTGAAGACGGTTCGTCAAGTTTTATTTATAGTCTTCTAGCTTCGTATCGTAGAATGTTAAGCCTTGAGTAGGTCTTACGTTTTTATCTTCATAACGCTCATGTCTTAGATCTAGGATCTTAGTAGAAGTCCATACGAACTTTCCCGAATCTTCGCGCTTCGATTCGCGACTTCTTGTGCAAGTTAGTTGGTTCAAGAAGAAGAACCAACCGACTAGATGGTGATCTAGTCAGTCGGCAATGCTTCTTGGACCGACTAGTTTGCCTTCTCAATTTCTAGCTCAGTTACTGTTTACAGTTAGTCGGTCAAAGAAGGTTCACCGACCGACTAGTTGTGAAACTAGTCGGTTAAGAATCCTTCTTGGACCGACTAGTTGAACTTCCATTTTTGAGCCTGAGCTACTGTTTATCGTTAGTCGGTCTATGTACATTTGGCGACCGACTAGTTGATGAACTAGTCGGTCAACATTTGTTCTTAGACCGACTAATTCAATTTGTTCTCAGACTATTTGTTTTATCTCTTAGTCGGTCTAAGTTCACTCACCGATCGACTAGTTATGAAACTAGTCGGTTGGCAAGTGTTCTTTGACCGACTAGTTCTGTTAGTCTGAACTTCGACCTATTCACTGTTCACCTCTTAGTCGGTTCATGTTGATTGACCGACCAACTAGTTGATGAACTAGTCGGTCAGTGGTTGTTCTTTGACCGACTAGTTTGGTTCAGAATAGAGCCGTTGGAGCTTTAATTGAAACGTTTTTCTCTCTCTCTCTTTCCTCTAACCTATAAATACTTGGTGTGCTGCATTCATTGCACTCAAGGCTGATATTAAGAGAAGTTTAGAGATCAAAGAGAAAGCATTCATTCCTCATTCAAAGCTCTTTCATTCCAATCTTGAATCTCTTCTCACTCATTTTTCAAAAGAGAGATTCATTGATTGTGAGCCTTCCAAGCCAAGTGCTTGATTCTAGGTCACCAACAACCTCATAGCTCTCCATCGCTGATCTACATCTTGGAGCTAGGGTTTGGTGCCTCTTCATCTTCCCCAAAATCATCTTTGCCCTAATTCGTAAGTTTACTCAAGGCATATGTATTTTGTGGTAAGCATTTCTATTTCATTTACTTTCGATATTGTAAGTGTTTCACTCTCGGTTGTGAGAGTTTGTTTGTGATCCCGGGTTGTGGGAGTCACAATTTCATTTTTGTATGATTTGACTTGTGAAGATTTTTCACAAGTATTTCATAGTGGAAATCTTGAGTTAGGGTTTCTAACTCAAGTATCCGGAGGAGATCCGGGTGTTTGGGACGTAGGATCACCGGGAACAAGTCGGAGAGACGTGGGTGGATCCGAACCCAGTAATATCGTGTGTTTGTGATTATTTCTTTGTTGTCATATTTACATTTCTGCATTTCCGCATTAATTGGTAGAGTTTGCAAGATAATTAGGAATTATCCTCTTAATTATTTTAAAGTACTATTCACCCCCCCTCTAGTACTTGTGCAGTAGCTTAGCAGGGCATTACATTTGGTATCAGAGCCAAGTCTATAGCTATGTCTGCCAACGACAACAAGACCGTTCGTCCACCTTCCGAATATAGCACCTTCAAGAACCGTGAAGGAGCTTCTTCGGTAATGGAAGGACACTCCTCAACGAGGCCTCCCTTCTTCAACGGTACCAACTACGGGTACTTGAAATGCCGGATGGAAACCTTCCTCCGGAGTGCTTCACTATGGAGGACCACAATGAAGGAATATGTCGAGCCCGCCGAAGAAGATTTTGAGAAGTGGACTCCCGCGGAGATCGCCGCGAAGGTAAGCAATGCCAAGGCAATGAACGCCTTGCAATGTGTATTGGAGCCCGAGGACTTCAACAAGATATGCACATGTAAGAGTGCATATCAAATATGGAACTCCATCCTCATATTGCATGAAGGGACAAGTAGGGTAAGAGACTCTAAACTCGTTGTAGTTAATAAAGATTACGAGTTATTTCATATGCTACAGGGTGAGAAGATGAAGGAGTACTATGCTCGCTTCGTCGACATCACAAACGAGTTAGAGGCTCTCGGTAAGACCTACACCCAAAAGGAGAAAGTCTCGAAGATTATCGATGGACTTCCTTCTTGTTGGGAGAAACGTACCTTCGCCATCGAGGAAGGTAATGACATGAAAACTTATACCGTTGTTCAACTAATGGGTACCTTAATGTCGTATGACATACGCAAGGATAGCAAGCTTAAGTTGCAGGACAAGATGAAGTCCTACTTGAAGCAAGACGAGCCAAAGAAGAAGGCGATTGCTTTCAAGGAGGCTCCATCCACATCCACATCGACCGATGATGAAGACTCGGAAGACGAGTTGGACTTGGAGTCCATGGCACTCATGGCAAAGAAGTTCAACCGGTTCTTCCGGAAAGGTAACTTCAAAAACAAATCGAAGTTTGATTCTACTAACGCCTCCTCTCCTTTGTGTTTCAAATGCAACAAGCCAGGACACATGAAAGCGGAGTGTCCTCAAAATAAGCAAAAGGAGAAGTGGAAGGCGCCCAAATTCGACAAGTCCAAGAAGTACAAGACAGGGTACAAAAAGGGGCTTGTCGGTACATTCACCGACTCCGAGGATTCCTCAAGCGGAGAGTCGGATGATGAGCAAGTGGAGCAAGCACACATGTGCTTCATGGATCGAGAGGAGCAAGATAAAGATTCCTCTTTCGATGATAGCGATAACAAAGGCGATGAGGTAACCATGGATGATCTTAGAAATGATAATGAGCAATTATGGTCTAAATACACTAAATTAGTAAATAGGTATACTAAGGTAAACGATGACTTAGCTAGCATCCAAACCTCGCCTAAAACTATCATCACCAACAACGACACCGTTGTTGAAGAGTTGAAGAATGAGATTGTAAATCTCAAGTCTCAACTTGAACATGTTAGCATTGAGGATTCGGAGGAACACAAGATAGTGGATTTGACTTCTCAAAACTCGACTTTGAGCATTGAGAATGAAAATCTCAAATCTCGTGTTTATGTGCTCACATCGCAAGTATCCACTTTGGATGCTTCTATGCGTTCTCTCACCGAGAAATATGAGAACATATTAGGCCGAATTAATAAATTCAATAAGGGTAAGGACCATTTGGATAAAATCCTAAATGACTTACTTCCGGCCAATCACCACATTGGCTTGGGGTATACGATGGGAAGTTCATCCAAATCGGCCACTACTTTTGTTAGGCCAACTTTCGATGCCTCAACGAGTGGGAGCAAACACTCTATTGGTAGTTCATCTACCAATGGTGCTTCCACCTCGTTACACACCTTCATTTGGAAAGAAACCCACTTTGGGTGGACCTCCAAAGAAGGGTCATGCTTACATGTACACGAATACCATGCCACGTAGGAACACACGTCCTACTCCACATGCTCACTCATATGATGATTTTTATGCACCACATCCACGGGCACGTGCACACTGATCGGTCCATATTTTACACCTTTTTCCTGCATATTTGCATGCCATTTCGGTTGCTCATATTGCGATTTTCACGATTATTCGATGATATTGTGTTACTTTTCACTATTTCTTGTTTTTGTCGGATTTCAGGAAATATGAGCAATTGGGAGCAAAAATGAGCTTAAAGGACTTGCACGCATAACGGAGCATTGCTCATGGACTTATTGAGGACCTATCAGCGATAGAAGACGAGTGGAAGAAGAAAGAACGTCGTAGGAGCGACGAGGAAGCGAAATGATGAAGATTGGGTATTTTCAGCATGCCACTTGACCGAGTGAAGGAGTCACTCGGCCGAGCAAAGAAGCCCGCTCGGCCGGCCAGATCGGACACGCAATTACTTGAAGATTAGCATGCACTCGGCCGATTGACGACATCCCACTCGGCCGAGTATGGAGACACCACTCGCCTGAGTGGCACACAAACGACGGCACCAAAAGAGTCGACTTACTGGAATTTTACAGTCGATCTAAGAGATCCTTTGGAGACTGACTCGGCCGAGTACCAAAAGCCCCTCAGCCGAGTGACATTTGCCGCTCGGCCGAGTGAAGCCGATGACACGCAACGCCCAGATTTTCAGACAACTTCTCACTCTTTTGAAATCTGCTATCATTTCAGAGGTTAAAGTATTTTTCTCATATTGTTTATGGATAGTAGACTTCATGACGGTTCCAACATCGCCAAGAACGCACCAATCGGTGGTCGGATGAAATCTGGGGAATTTCTGCAAGTCGATGCTGTAGTGCTGGAATTCGCATGTCAGTGTCACTCGGCCGAGTGACATTTCCACTCGGCCGAGTGACCTTCCCACTCGGCCGAGTGACCAGTTTTTGCCAGTTTTTGACAGAGTGCTGTTCTCTGGAATTTTTGCAGGAATTCCCACTCGGCCGAGTGAGCTTTCCACTCGGCCGAGTCGCGACTGGCGCAGAACTTAAGTTGCGCGCAGAATTTGTTTTGGGCGCGGGTTTCAGGGGGGTTTTAGGCAGTTTTGTTAGGGTTTTTTGGGGGCTATTTAAGAGGGTTATAGCCATCATTAGAGAGGGTTCCCATTATGTTTTCTTAGAGTTATTTTAGAGGTTAGGCCATGCCCTAGGCCCCCTCTTGGATCAAAAAGATTGTATTTGGATTGGAATTCTTCATCTAAGCTAAGTATTTCTATTCTTATTATTTGAATCTTTGATTTGCTATCTTTTTACATGCAAGCAATGGTTTTTATTGATTCTTATATTCTTGTTGCTATGCTTGACTAGATTTGATGTTCTAGGGCATGGGGATGAACCCTATGGATCTAATTTCAGATTTGTGATGAATGAATTTCTAAATTGCTAGAATTGCTAGGAGGTTAGGTTGTGATTGATTTACTACGGATAGCTAGGGATTTCCATCGATCTGGGATTTGCAAGAGATTGGATTCTAATCGATGGGAAGGCCTAGATATTCGATTTAGATTTACAATTGGATTTCTCTAGATTTGGTTTGCAAGAGATTGGACCAAAGCTAGGATTTTTAATTGTAAATCTATACTCATATTCGTTTGCAAGAGATTGGACGAATACGAACTATCACAACCTAGATCGTAACTCGAGTTTGCACGAGAGTGGGCTCGAGGGGCGATTGAACGATGATGTCGATCCTAATGCTAGTGGCTTAGGTTAGGGTTTGCAAGAGATTGGGCCTTATCCTAAGTTACTATAGACCGGCAATAGCGCGAGAGCGTGAGCTTGGTTCTATATTCAGTTACGACTAGTTCATCTCGACACAAGTCCAGTAATATTGAGATTCATTATTTACAATGATGTATGACGAACCATAGTGGGGATTCCCTAGCTCTAGACTCTTTTATTATCTTATATTCGAATCGATACTTAACCGACTTCTCTATCTCTGACACCGACATCCATCACCATTGCCATTACATCATACCATAGCCATCTCCACCAATAAAACATTCGTAGTCAAACCAACCTAGGATAGATTGGAGCCAACACCACCTCCTCGTGTTCGATACCCGCTCGCCATTTGACCGTGCGCTTGCGGTAAAACTACAATCGTTCTCCGGGTGTATATCCGGGACGTGATCACACACCATGTGAGACACCCTCACGCACGTATTCCCCCACATGCATATGTTCACCCACATCATCATATGAATAATTCTCATAATGCACCATTTCATCATGTTCCTTATGCATATCCACGACATGCATCACGTAGAAATCAACGTATGCATGCACCCAATAGGATGAGGGCTCCCAAAATCTTCACTATTTGGAGCCCAAAGGACACAAGCAAGGATGAAAAACAAGTTTACATGAATGCTTATTTTTCGAATGTCGTGCTTAGTGATAATTATGTGGGGAAGTCTAAGTCCAATTGGACTTGGCTTCCAAAGGTCTAATCTTTTGGACCCAATGACCTTGGGTACCATGATACGATATTTTCTATCTTTTGGTACTCAAGAAAAAGAATAGGAGCAACAAATCCAAATTTGGCTCCAAGAACAATTGGATACTCGATAGCGGGTGTTCAAAACACATGCCGGGTGACGCTCAATTGCTTTCCGGAGTGGTGCCCATTGTAAATGGGAACCGGGTAGTCTTTGGAGGCAACGAGAGCGGAACCATCATAGGTGTTGGAAAAGTGGGTAATCCTTCTAAACCACTTATATGTGATGTTTACCTTGTTAAAGGATTAAACCACAATCTCATTTCAATAAGCCAACGTTGTGACAAAGGTTACAAAGTTAGCTTTGCGAAAGGAATATGCCATATTTTAAGAAAAGATAATAATGAATTATTATTTTCCAGCACACGTCATAAGGATATATATATCCTAGATCTTCCAAGATCACATGAACAATGTCTCATTGCCAACACAAGTGAACAACACTTATGGCATCGACGTTTTGGTCATATGAACTTTGGAACACTATTTAAGCTTTTCAAGTTAAATTCTATTAGAGGCTTCCCTAAGCTTGTCTTTCAAAAGAAAAGCTTTTGTGACTCGTGTCAACGAGGCAAGCTTCCAAAATCGTCTTTTAAACCTAAGAAAAGCATTTCTTCTAAGCGGCCTCTAGAGCTATTACATCTAGATTTATTTGGGCTAACTAGAGTTGCTTCATTAGGAAATGCACGATATGGACTTGTCATCGTTGATGACTTTTCTAGGTTTACTTGGGTATTTTCATTAAGTAATAAAAATGATGCTTTTGAAAACTTCACAATATTGGTCAAGAAAGTACAAAATCTCATTGGAACCACCATTGTCACTATTCGTAGTGATCATGGAGGGGAATTTGAGAATGAGTCCTTTGATAACTTTTGTGATGAAGTTGGTATTACACACACCTTTTCATTCCCTCGCGCACCTCCTCAAAATGGTGTTGTTGAGAGAAAGAATAGGACGCTAGTGGAGTGTGCTCGCACTATGCTTGATGATAGCCAACTTGGCCATCAATTTTGGGTGGAAGCGGTACATACCGCTTGCTATGTGTTTAATAGAATGCTTTTGAGGCCCGGCACTAAATAAACTTGTTATGAATTGTTGTTTGGTAAGTTGCCTCAAGTTAAACATTTTCGTGTTTTCAGTTCAAAATGTTTTATTAAAAAACACGTATGGTAGTTTGGACAAATTCGATCCAAGATCCGATGAGGGGATATTTGTTGGATATTCCTCACGTAGCAAAGCCTACCGGATATACAAAAAACGAACCTCAATGATCGAGGAATCACTTTATGTTTCATTTAATGAAGGTTTTGTTCCAACTAGAATTGCTAATGATGATGACTCTATGGATGTCTTATGTGATTCAATTGGTAATTCTAATTCTAATAATTATATTGATTCTATTGAGACTAACCCAACTAATGAAGTTTTTGAGAATGTTCCTAGTGATCAGGGAATTCCCAAACGGCTTCATACCGTTCGGGACCATCCTCGTGAGCAAGTCATTGGCAATATCCATGATAGTGTCAAGACGAGATCGCAAGTGAACTACTTCGCTCATTGTGCCTTTGCCTCCTCGATAGAGCCAAAGAATGTTAATGAAGCGTGCAAAGATAGTGCTTGGATCTTAGCCATGGAGGAGGAACTCATTCAATTCGAGAGGAATGAGGTTTGGGAGCTTGTTCCATTGCCATCGAAGAACCACACCGTCATAGGGACAAAGTGGATATTCAAGAACAAGACCGACGAAAACCAAATCGTCGTCCAGAACAAAGCTCGGTTAGTAGCTCAAGGTTATCGGTAAGAGGAAGGTATCGATTTCGAAGAATCCTTTGCTCCGGTAGCTAGATTAGAATCAATTAGATTATTATTATCTTTTGCATGCCATAAAGATTTTAAACTTTTTCAAATGGATGTTAAAAGTGCGTTTTTAAATGGAGATGTTGTTGAGGAAGTTTATGTTTCTCAACCTCCGGGTTTTATAAATGAAAAATTTACAAATCATGTTTTCAAACTTAAGAAAGCACTTTACGGTTTGAGACAAGCTCCTCGAGCTTGGTATGACCGTTTAAAGAATTTTCTTTTGGATTTGGGTTTTAAAATGGGAGAAGTTGATTCCACATTATTTGTTAAGCATTCGAATAACGATATAATTTTAGTTCAAATTTATGTTGATGATATCATTTTCGGTGCTACTAACTTTGCTCTTTGCGAAGAATTTTCTAATGTGATGAAGGATCAATTTGAGATGAGCCACATGGGTGAGCTCAAATATTTCTTAGGTCTCCAAATTCGCCAAATGAACGATGCAATCTTTATCCACCAAACAAAGTACACGGTGGAGTTGCTAAGGCGATTTGGAATGGAGAATGCCTTTGGGAAGAAGACACCAATGAGCACGACTACACATCTTGATAAAGATGCGGGCGGAAAAGATGTAGACATTCATCTATATCGAGGTATGATAGGTAGTTTACTATATCATACCGTAAGTAGGCCCGATATTATGTTTGTCGTATGTGTATGTGCTCGTTATCAGTCTCAACCTAAGGAATCTCACTTAGTAGCGGTAAAACGTATTTTCTGTTATCTATTTTACACACTTGATTTTGGATTACTTTATCCAAAATCTAGCACGTATGAGTTAATCTCATATAGTGACGCAGATTATGCGGGATGCAAATCCGACAGGAAAAGTACTAGTGGCACTTGCCATTTTATAGGAAATTCTCTTGTCTCTTGGTTTTCCAAGAAGCAGAATTCCGTATCACTTTAAACCACCGAGGCGGAATATATTGCCGCCGGTGCCGCGTGTGCTCAAGTTCTTTGGATGAGACACACACTTAAAGACTTTGGTATAAACTGTGATACTTGCCCTATCATGGTGGACAACCAAAGTGCAATTTGTCTCTCTAAGAACCCGGTACACCATTCCCGTTCTAAACACATAGATGTCCGACACCATTTCTTAGATGATCATGTTGCTAAAAAGGACATCATATTAGTGTACGTTGAAACCCAGAAGAAAATCGCCGATATTTTCACGAAACCCCTAAAGGAAGACTCCTTTGTGCGGTTACGTCGAGAATTGGGGATTATGGGTGAATCCGAGATTTAGGATTCATATGGTCAATAATCTTGCATGCTATTTAATTTCATTATATTTGCACATGCTAGATTTATTGGAATTTTCTGGATTTTTCATTGAATTTTTGGAATTTTCGCTCGATTTGTTCATAAACATCAAATTTCAGATTTTCGATGTTTAATGGGGTAGTATAATGACTAATGAGAGTTTTACGATGTTTCGTCCAAGTGCGATTAGGAGAGAACTCAAAATCTCAATTTCTAAAATTTTTGAACTCTGTTAGTCGGTTCATGTTCATTGACCGACCGACAAGATCATCATCTAGTCGTTCAGTGAATGAACTCAGACCGACTAACTCAAGCCCTAAATTTTGGCTTCAGTTACTGTTTGCAATTAGTCGGTTCAAGCTCATTGACCGACCGACTAGATCATCATCTAGTCGGTCAGTGCTTGAACTGTGACCGACTAATTGCATCGGGGACTGCTTGGTCTTTTCGCATTCCGATTGACTTAAACTCTCCCCAAACCAACTTGTTTTCAATTTAATCGGTTCTCTCTTCACTCTCAGCCAAAAACCCCCGAGCCCGATCGACTTCCCCCTCTCCCTCCGTTGATTCTGATCACTTTTCCGGCCATCTCTCCGACAAACTCCAGCCGTCGATCCTCCTTATGTGATCTCTCCTCCCTCTCCTAGCTGTCTAGGGTTAGGTTTTCAGCTCTTAGACCTAGGTTTCACTCGATTTCAGTTTGTCTAGGGTTTGATCTTTAGGGTTTTAGATTCCGATCGTATTTGATTGTGATTGTCTCGTCACGCTTATGGCGAAGACAAGAATCCCGATCCGACCCTCGAGTCCGTCCCCTATGACCATAGAGTTACCTCCTAGGGAACCCTCGCAACCCAAACGCCGATCTAAATCAACCCACCATTCGTCGTCTTCGCCTCCTCTCAAGAAGAAGAGGACGACGACCGCCAAGCCTAGAGCCTAATCTCAGTCTCAACCCAAGCCAAAACCCAAGCCTAAGAAGCAGACTGTGTCTCCCTCCTCTTTCCGTACACCCACTCCCGGTGCTTCGGATTCCGACACCGAGTACATCCCTGAGACCGAGGCTACCCATAGGGATCCTACTCCTCCACCCCGTACTTCCACATGTCAGCCTAAGGGAAAGGGTCCGATGCCAGTTGGCGGTGTCGATATCTCTTTATGTCGCGATGACCCGATGTGTATCGCGGCATATAACCGTATCAAACATTGTCCGCTGCTTCTAGAGCATTTCATACAATTTTCCGACTTCCCAGGCCTTGCTGATCTTCTGTCGTCTTTCGGTCTTATCGATTATCTTTGATATGACCCTAAGGTGAATCCACACCCTTACCCTCGTATGGTCAAGCTGTTTTATGCAAACCGTGTCCGGGGTCAGTACGACGAGACCCACTCGATTGAGACTACTGTCTTGGGGACACCGATAGTCCTCACGTCAGAAATCTTAGGAGAGTTGATTGGTTGCTCCTCGTCTGGCCTCCTCCCTTCCAATATCTCCGTCGATGACATCTCTTCCCTTGACCAGGTCATAGTTTCTGAGATCTTCCATGAGATTCCTCCTACCATGATTGGCATGCCCTCGAAGTCTTTCAAGACAAATGGCTGGGTCCTAAATCTGATCTTGAAGTCGTGCCTCCTTCCGAAGTATGGCTCATCCTCCTTGCCATCCCAGCCTTTCTTGAAGCTCATTTACGCCATCTTCATGGTGAGCGAGATTAACTGGGCTCGGATCATTCTCGATAAGATGGACTCTTTCGAGTGTATCTGCAAGTCCACGAAATATGCTCATATCCCATATCCATGCCTTCTGACACTTGTCTTTCGCCACTTTCGTGTCACTCTGCCTCGTGATGATGAGCGTCCCCTCGGTCCCCCTCTGAATGCGACGGCCGTCAAGAAGTCTCTTGCGGCACTTCGTCATGTTCAGAGGACGACCCCCTATGCTTCAGCGTCTGCCTCAGCTGCTCTTGCTCCCTCTACTACTCTTGACGAGCTCGCACGTTCGGTGAAACATGTGGAGTCTCGGTATGCTCGCACTGAGGAGATTCTCGCTCGCATTGCTTCTCATTTGGCTATTGAGATCCCACCGTCAGTTTCTGACGAGGATGAGTTGGATGAGGACGAGATCGATGAGCTTGCTCGTGCTGCTGCTGCTCGTGCCCCTGAGGGTACTTCTGGTGCTGTTGCCTCTTCTGCTGGTGACCCCGAGAGCACACCTGGTGCCACCATACCTGCGGTGGATACTCCTTCTGGTGTTCCCGAGGCCACTACCGTTGCTGCTCCAGAGATCACCACTACTGTCGTGCCAGAGATTTTCACTCCCATTGCTCTTGTTGACACATCTGCCATTCCAGTGACCACTCCTGCGGCAGAGCCTGCTGCTGCTGCAGATCATGCCGCTTCCTCCTGAGCTTCTCTGAGGACTCTCCTAGTGCATTTTGGATGATAGATCTTATAGTGAGAGTGTGGGTTAGGATAGTGTGGGTGGTTATGATTTTTGGATCGTTTTGATGTATTTTGATGTATCTCATATGATGTTTTGAGATTTTTGTATGTTTTGTGATACTCTGATATCAGCTGTGTTATATGATGTATTTTGTGCTTCGATCGTTGGATCGCTTATGTATGTTGTCGATGTATCATTTTGATGTACTCATGCTTCATATATATATATATATATATATATATATATATATATATATATATATATATATATATATATATCACTACTACAAAAAGGACCTTTAATAGCACATCTTTAATAGCGCTTGCCAATTATAAGCGCTGTTAATTAGAGGCACATATAATAGACAGCGCTTCTTTTTGCAAGCGCTGTTAAAGGTAGGAGAATAGACAGCACTTTTTTCTGCAAGCGCTGTTAAAGGTCAGACAATAGACAACGCTTCTTTCTGCAAGCGCTGTTTATTAGAGGCACAGATACTAGACAGCGCTTCTTTTTAAAGCGCTGTTAAAAGTCAGATAATAAACCACGCTTCTTTCTAAAACGCTGTTAAAGTTCATACGTCAAATTGACATCGCTCCTTTTTAGAAGCGATGTTAAAGGTTATGTCAAATTATTTCGATACCTAGGGCGGGCGGGCGCGGGCATTTTCCCCTCGCTTTGTATCCTTCCCGTTCTAAGAACTCCCCCATCTCTCTCTTTTGCTCCCTCCCTCCCTCCCCCCTCTCCAACCGCCGAACTGACCGCGAGATCTGTGATATCACGTGAGATCTATGAAAAAGGAAGGAGCTCGTGGAGAAAAGCAAGGCACTATGGGTTGTGAAGGTGATCAATGGGCTTTTGGAGAGGCTAGGGTTTGTGATGGAGGTTGGTGGATGGGAGGTTGAAGGAGGCAGCGGTGGGGATAAAGGCGTAGAAGGAAAGGTTAGGATTTGGGGATAGAGGGAAGGAGAATGAGGTGGAGGAGGAGCCGGTGGTGTTTTGGTTTTGAGGAAATAAGTCGATGGATTCCCGTGATGAGGTAATTATTTTCTTTGAATTTCTACTTCAAAAATAGTTATACTCATGCTAAATCATTCAACTTTATCTGGTTTGGGATCAATCCAAATGTCTGTTCCCTAAAACTCATATGTGCAAGTGGAGAGAATTAAGTTCTGAGTGATACATTCGGATTCTTAGCATCAACGGAGAGAATTAAGTTTCTAGCTAGTTATAGCTTAAGGAAAAATATATCGATCGGTAGAGACTTTATCTTTGACAAAAGATCACATTTTTTATAGTGCTCAGTACATGAAGTGATTGTGCAACTTAAACTTCCAAACTTATTCTGCACATACGTAGAATGTTAGTCCAGTTTTTTTTCCTTTCTTCATCATTACAAACTATATGGCAATCTACATTGTTTTGAAACTCTTTTTGGTGTTGAAATGGATAAGCTGTTTCGCTTGCAGGTTCTTGTTGATTGCAGTGGAGATGGAGTGGAGAAGAATCCTGAAACGTCTTTCCTCAACAAGAAATCTGCTCTGCTACAACTTGCAGAACAATTCCCAATTACAAAAACCATTGTTTTCTGCAATAAAGTGTGTTCCATTGTCTCTTTATTTCAATGTTTCAGGGTTTGGTTCCCAATTCATTTCTTTTAGACACAGGTGAATTGGTATTGGTTGAGCTGTTATGTTATTGTTGTAGCCAGACAAGAAATGGATATGCGAGAGGTTATAATCAATGCTAGTTAAAGTTTAATAAGCATTTCTAAAGACTTTTTTTCTCCTTACATGTGGTGATTATCGAGTTTGATCTCCTCTATGTACATTGTTCCTCTGCTCAGAATATATATCATTCAACTTAAATGAAACAATGATTTTCTTTATTCAATCCATAATAGAATAGCTGCAGTGGCTTCAGCAATTTTTTTATTTTTATTTTTATTTATTTCCTTTTGTGATGGATGCAGATTGAAACATGTAGAAAGGTCAAAAATGCATTGCGACGGTTCGACATGAAGGAGAAACTACTTGATTATAACATGTTCTTTAAGTGTACTGGTTTGATGGTAAAGATGGATAGTACATGTAGCATGGCAAACTTGGAGAAGGACAATTCATAGCTGTCAAGAGGCTATCCAAGAACTCACTGTAAGGGCTTGAAGAGTTCAAGAATGAAGTTATGTTGATCATCAAACTTCAGCACATAAATCTTGTTCGTCTTCTAAATTATTCGTCAAAAATGCATTGCGACGTTCTTTAATGTGACAATCTCGCCTATTTGATAAGGTTTACTTACTTAGAATTTATGGCATGTTCATTTTGGGAATCCTAAATTGACTGAATGGTATTCTTTTTTTTGAAGCACATCAAGCTCGCTGTGCATATGTTGGGTGCACATTCCTTTATATTCTACTCTCTGTGCATATGTTGGGCGGAAAGATCGTTGGCTAGAATCATGTTCAGTGTTCTGTAGGGTGGGAAGCTCCCTTCATGGTTCTTGTTTTCTTGTAATCATATGATAACACATCAAGAAAAATATAATAGGACGTTAAATTGCATTGAAGTGATGGAATTTGCAGTGGAATGTCTTTATGTTTTTAGAAATTAACAAACAAATTTTCGATTTATGACTTATGGTGCCCATTGTTCTCTTTTTCTTGCATGCTTAATGTCTCTCAACTTCTGAGTCTTTTTCTCTACATTGCAAGTCGCCAGTCATCTTCATACATTTAATTGAGAATTCAATAGAAAGGCGTCTTTCTGGTTGGTTGATAGAACTGTAGTCTTGTTTTCTGAGTTCTCTTATTCATTTGCCTCTCGTGTGGTTGAATTATTGGGTATTATTAAGGTTCTAGTTGTTTAATTTTTCAGCATAAAAATTGTTCCAAATTGGAACAACATTTTATTGCATCTATTAATATTAACGTTGATGTATGGTATTACTCAATATTATGCATGACCAGAGAACTTGCGACTTTTGTTGATGGGACTATCCTTGTTCATTTCAACCTTAATTCTTGACTACCAAACATTTATAATAAAAACAGACGTATAATCATATGCCACTGCCAATGTTTGGACCAGAAAAATAACCATGGTTCTGGTCAAGGTCATGCATAGAAGTTTTAATTAAAATAAAATTTGTTACCATTGATTTATTGTTGCTAAGAAATTCACTGTAATTGATGGTAAACGAATTTGTGATTCGTTTGGGCAACTTGGTAATATACATTTTTTGGTTTGGGCATCCGCAGCTAGTATTGTCTCTCATCCATTTCACAATATTTCAGGTTTGTCAGCAAATAACCATTTGAGGTCTTTTCATATCTTTTTATTGGTAGCAAAAATTCACCAGCATGCCAATGATTTTGTCGTCTTAAGTCTAATGTGTGTTCGTTCGTTATTATATGCAGAATGCAGTTCAAATAACATATTTCTTTTAGATATGGGTAAGCTCTACTTTTCATTGACATATCAAGGGAGTGTTCACTTAAGGCTAATTTTCAAAATTTTCCTTGCTCTTACAGTATGACTTTGGACTAAGAGCTTGCTTCCATGAAACTAACATGGCTTCCTAATGGAATTTCACAGTTTCTGCAGTACACATCTTAAGTTAATTTTATCCCGCAACCACACAAGCCTCATCATGAAGTTCCCAAAGTAAGAGAAATCCTTGACATCTTCCATTTTTGTAGCAAGTTCATGCATAATATGGCATTGGTAGTTGACTTGGATGCAGTTAAGCTCATGTGATTGCCTATGATTGAACTTGCAGCAATTTATTTTAAAGTTTGATTCTTTAAATGCAACTTGGGACAGGGCCAAAGGTCAGAGGGAGCCTCATAATGCATAGATAGAACATGGAGAAGATTGGAAGATTCTATTGACAGGCTTTGTTGTAATGATCCCAAACACAAATTGAATGGAATATTTGCCTGTATGATATTGGCACTATCCAAGTATAATTTAATGCTAGGATGCTTCACATGAACTTCCACTCAGGCAAGGCAACCCATTATGATTGTGTCTTTTCAAATCGAGTAAACAATGGGTGTCAAATATCATCAAAAGCTTTAGAAGGTTCATTCCCCTAAAGTCACCTCTGAATTGATTATTTTAAAAATTGAAAGTATAAATCAGAATGCACAAAGTCATATGGTCCAGTGCTTCTGATCATTTAGCATAATCTCTACTGTCAGCTAACTATTGTTTAAGGAATTCTCCAGTTTTCTATTCTTTTTAATCGAGCAGCATCGTATGTAGTATTTGATTTGTAATGAGGGTTTATTGATTTATGCCGGTTCTTGAACATCCATAAGTAGCCATGTTGACAGATCATATGCATCCATATTGTTTGTATGAGGCATCATTTTATAGTTAAATGTGCTAGTTTGATCGATTTTCTTTTATAAACCGTTCATGTTCATTGTTTATTGTATTAATTTGGGAGTTTTTAATACTGTTTCACTTCTGTTATACTACGACAACCGAAGTTGCTTCCTTGTACTCATGTGGTTTGCAGGTATGATGTGTGAACTGTGTGTATTATGTGTTATTTGAAAAATTACTTACAACTACAAAAAGCTATGCATGATCTTTTGAACATATGCAGCCAGTGCATTGTGGCTAAGTGCATTGTGGCTGAGAATGTTGATGAATATGAGTGTCCAGTTTGTGTAGCAACTTGTCCATGTGTAGGTAGGTTTTTCTCTTGGGTGAAGTTACAATGAGCATTTTGAAATGTCTTATTAGCGTTGAAGTCCTTTTTTTGCAGATCTCAGACCTATTATGCTAAATTGAGAAAATGATAGACATATTCAAAAGCTTTGATAATGCTATTGCTTATAGTGTTCAAAAACTATGCCCTCAACGGCTGGCAGGTTGTATCAATTATTCTCAACATGCATTGTTGCATATATGCCTTAGTCTTTTGGGCAGTCCATCAAATTATTGCCTCACAAATGCGATGCGGCAATCTATTTTATGGTATTTTTTAATTCGTGAAAGTGGCATTTTGTGTTTCAGATCACAACA
The DNA here is from genome assembly GCA_030789695.1 of Scilla litardierei. Taxonomy (NCBI): domain Eukaryota; kingdom Viridiplantae; phylum Streptophyta; class Magnoliopsida; order Asparagales; family Asparagaceae; genus Scilla; species Scilla litardierei. The sequence goes on along the minus strand of CM061142.1, from coordinate 500,591,242 downwards.
ACATTGATGGAAACATACAAGGATCCGAAGTCGGTAAATCGAGTAATGCATAAATATCTCTCAGATTATATATTTGATTTACTTGTATTTATTTTAATAAAGAAGGACTCTTTTTGTAACTTTGGTTGCATTTTTTGTAATACATGTAGGCAGTAAGATGCCATTGATAGAGAGTACTCTTTCAGGCCATAATAATACAAAAGAGAAGTTAGGTGACATTAAATTTGATATGCCTGGTAATTAATTGTTACCTAGCCTGATGTGGTTTATCTTTTTTTGGAAGCCAATTCGTTAAAGATAATAGCTTCTCATATGCTCTACTATTTTGGTAGGAATGATGACAAAACTCCCCCCAAACGCAAGTCCTCTTTCAGGTAATACCAAAGAGAGAGAGAGAAAGAGGAACTGGTGTCTAATGTATTTGGCGGACACCGAAACAATCTACAATCACATCCGCCACTGCCTGGATTTGTGACTAGACGTATGCCCGGAGATGGGGGAGAGAGTGGCGAACTCACAACTTTTGACAGCAAAACTTGTACACACAATGCTAAAAAGGAACCAGAGCAACCATCAACTCCTTCATCACTCCATGATTTGGAATGAAAGTCCAATGACGATCAAAGAAGTGGACATGTAAGCTAACTCTAGTCTTATTAAAGATATGTTTCCCAACCAGCCTTTCTTTGTTTAGCTGGTAAATACAAGACTTGCATCTTGTTGTTTTATTTCTCTTATACCCTGGATCTAAACTCCATTACAGTGTTGTGAGACGAATGTTGATGGATTGTCCATTAAGAATACAGAAGCTGGAATCTGTGCGGAAACACAAAAGGCATGGTTGTCTCATGTTTCCAGCCGACTATCAACATGCACATTTGGTTATATTCCATTTTACATAATAGAGCAAGCCTAAATTAGAGTGACTTGTTTCATTATATATTGACATTGTTCTATGGAATGCTTGCATCCTAATTATATAAAAAACAGTTTATTATTATTATTTTTGACTCAATTTAGTTTAATTTGTTTGTAATGGGGTCTTTTACAGATGTTCTCTTCTTCTGAGCTGTTGAAGTCCTGGAAGCTATGGAGAAGAGGCGACCCGATTGGCTACCTTACTGGTAAAATTTCAACATCACTATTTAGCATAATTATTCTAGATCAGAAAGATTACAATATAATCATGATATGTTATAATTATAAAAAATTAAATCTAATTGAAGATTACATAACTAATTTCAATTAGTTAGCTTCTTCTAAGAACAATGGTCATATTTATTTAAAAGGTGTCTTAGTGAATGTGAACATGGTTTATCTTTGAGCTATCTTATTATGTAGCAATGACCTTCGTCATTGCTGATTTCCTTTTCTTTCAGTATTCCTTTAATTATGTCCATAAATATTCTCAGTATGTATGCCTATTAACTACTCTTGAAGAGGCATTTAACTTTATATTCAAATTCAACCAACCCTGTAAACTCTCTCTCTTATATTCTCAATTACTTTAGTTTGTAAGCAAAATTTAGCTATTTTTTCTGAGCAAAATACAGTGTAGAATAACTAATAAAAAGCACTCGAAGGGATTGAGTAGTAAGCAATGCGAGATGTGAACAGATTCCATCACTTCAAAATTGGAGCGTGTTCATGTGGGGATTACTGGTAGATTCATGGTGATGCGCAAGCATGCGCTTTGGCTAAAACATTGCTAATGCAACTCAGAGCTGGGAGCATCGTAATTTGCTCAGTCGGGAGTTTGGATGATATAAATCATAAATGCAGAATCGCACAGAAATATACATCATTGGCAGCTAATTTCAGGTGAATCTTGTTACAAAATTTTGTTTGGATCATTGTAGAGATGGTAAAATGAAGTAATCATCTTTCAGTTTGGGTTTGCAGGTTACATGAATTGCTGCTGCTGCTATGAGATTGAAGTTGTGATTACAAATTTTAGTGCAGAATCAAATTGTTAGCAACAAATTTTCTTCCCAAACTGGCGCGTATGCAGAATCAATGAGCAGCTGCTTTATTCTCCAAATTCATTCTTCCCACTGTAAGTCAATGGAAACCTGCATAACATTGAAGATCTTTAGCCTTACAACAAGAACCCAATCTAGAATCCAATCTAAACAATGGCATGAATTGGGTTTGTCTGTGTACTAACTTCATATCTCTTCAACTGCAGGAAACTGCCTTTGATCTATGTAATTCTTTGTATTACAAACACAATGAGAGCTTTTGTATGTGAACATCAGTCTCTGAACATCAGTTCTCCAAAATTTTTCATTATCATATCCTTTAGTTTTTCAAAAGAAGCTAAACTATTTTTACTTAAGAATTGTCATTTTCCATTTTAGTTGGAAAATGCAGTCGGCCATATAGCATCTCATATAACAATATTCCTGCATTTTCAAAGAAGCAATCAAGTCCAGAACATGAAACCTCTGCATCTATAGCTAATCAATTAACTGACAGTTCATTGTTCAGGATTTTACTGACATTACAATCTTTCTATTGATCTCTTTCTGTAGTTCTACAATGAGAAAGACCCAAAGAAACCAAAAAAGGGGTGATTGACAAGCTGGTGTCCTAGCAAGGAAAAGAATCCTTAAGTTGAATGTTCTTATGTTCACTAAGGATGCTAAAAGATTTGATGCATTTGATAATTTAAATGTATCATATCTACCTAAAACCTTAATATTTGATAATGTGTTTAACGATAGGCACCTTAAGATTTCAGTATGTAAGCTACATATCCATAGCACCAGATTAAGGGAGTCTCTGATGGGATGAACTGTTTGAAATTTACTAGGTCATCCTGCACACAGATCAGAATAGTCTCCACAAATCGCCGAAAACATTCATTCTCTGTGAACATCAATTTCTGTGTAATGAGCCTTAAACTTTAATAGTACATATGCCCTGCTATTTTTTGAGAGATTCTTCTTTGCCTGGAAAAATTCAAACCAATGACATCCCACTTGGTCTGGGCATGTAGTTACTGCATGAGCTGAGGTCATTTTATCATTTTGGATTACCTTTAAGAGGCTCTTGAATTATATTATAGTATCTTATTTTATTATTGTTAGAGTGGTTTCAGTTGTTGATTGTATACATAGAAAGTAGATGCACAATCACGGTCAATGTATCTGTTGGGTATGTTGTGCGTTCCTGTAGGTGGTTTATTTCTTTGTAAGAGTTTTACATGATCAAATGATCTGAATCTTGATCGCGCTGAGTTGCAGGCAGTGGGACGCTGAGCATGGCCTAAGTGATTCAGAAGCCACTGTCGCCTCATTTTGGTTGCTCCGGCTTCATGGTTACCCAGTGTCTGCAGGTACTTGATATAGACCAGCTGAAATTTATGTCTAGTATGCACATCATAATTTCAACATTGTGCGCAGCTGTTTTTGAGAACATGAGGGATGGAGAGAAAGGCTTCCATGCTCATTTCTCAACCGCGACGCAGCGTCAAGTGTCATGCATGATCAACTTATACAAGTGCTCTCAGTTGGGGTTTCCAACTGAAATGAAGATCATGGATGAAGTAGAGGACTTCGCAAGGACTCAACTCTGGAAAACTCTGAGGGAGGGAAGTGAAACTCTTCTTGATACCAACAATCTAAGGACTGCGGTAATATATACTTTTACACTTGCAATCTGATTCACCATTAATCTAAAAGCATGCAATTTCGCCAAAAAGATGAAGATTTTTGGAAAATAAATGTAGATTCACTAATTTGAATCAGCATTCATTATTCTACTTCTGCGATACTGATAATTTTTTTGTTCAAAAAAAATAACATTAGAATTTAATTCAATCTGATTTATTTCATCGAGATTTATGAAATAGTCTATAAGATAATGAGCAATCATTTTTGTTCTTTCCAGTTGTGCATTTTTATTAATATAAACTTCATATCTCTCATGAGTTGCATCTTCCAGTCATGCATTTTTGGTGTTTCCTTTTATTTTCCAGATAAAATTCGCTTTAGAATTCCCCCGCCGTTACCTATTGCCAAGCCTTGAGTCGAGGAGCGTCATCCGACAGCTATGGCCAGATGCAGAGGGGAATAGTAGGAAATATCTGAATCTTGCAAAGTTAGACTTAAATATGTTGCAGAAGCTGCATCAAGAAGAACTGCAGGAGCTTGATAGGTTAATCATCAGAAAGCCCTTGTGGATATGAAATGCCTGCAGTATATCTTGATAATTTAATTTTAATTTTCCAGATGGTGGAAGCAACATCGGTTTCATGAGGTGAATTGTGCGAACCCTAATTGTCAGATGGTGGCACGTTGAATGAGAAAATTTTATTTTCAACAGCAACTAGTATGTACGAACCCCAATTTTCAGCTCTCCGCTTGGTTTTCTCCAACCCCAATTTTCCGCTCTCCACTTGGTTTTCTCCAAGACGGCAAGCCTGACCGTGATTGTGGATGATCTGTTTGATGGCAAAAGAAGAAACCCACAAGAATTTCGTCGTTTCAATGAGGCCCTGAAAAGGTAGCGGCTAATCGACTAGTGAGTTGTTTCAGAATCAGTAGTTGCATTTTGTCAAGAAATGTATTGTTTGAGGGAAATGTATTGTTCAAGGAGTGATTTAAGGAATATTGACTGATAAGTTTTATATGCGATAATGTTTCTTATTTGTATTACGGATCATCTTCCAATATCAATGCACATCGTCTAATTTATGTGATTGTAGAATAAAAGTAATTTAATTTGATTGTTTCTTGTAATGATTGTTTCTTGTAATTTAATGTTACTGGTGGTTTATTTAAGTATTTTGAACATTAAATGGATCTATTTAAATATAAAACGTAGGGAGAAACAATAAAATGAATTGAAACAAGCGCTGTCTATCTGGGACCTTTAACATCGCTTATTTAGTACAAGCGCTATCTATGGTGGACCTTTAACCGCGCTTGTACTAAAGAAGCGATGTCTAAGGTCCCAATAGACAGCGCTTATTTAGTACAAGCGCTATGAAAGGTCCACCTTTAACAGCGCTTCTTTAGTACAAGCGCTGTTAAAGGCCCCCCCCCCCTTTAACAGCGCTTCTTTAGTACAAGCGCTGTTAAAGGCCCCCCCCCCCCCCCCCCCCCCCCCCCCCCCCCCCCCCAACAACGCTTGCACTAACAAGCGCTGTTAAAGGGGGGCCTTTAACAGCGCTTGCACTAACAAGCGCTGTTAAAGGGGGCCTTTAACAGCGCTTCTTTAGTACAAGCGCTGTTAAAGGCCCCACTTTAACAGCGCTTGCACTAACAAGCGCTGTTAAAGGCCCCACTTTAACAGCGCTTGCACTAACAAGCGCTGTTAAAGGCCCCACTTTAACAGCGCTTGCACAAACAAGCGCTGTTAAAGGTCCCCTTTAACAGCGCTTGTAAAGCGCTATTAAAACCAGCCCCCCTTTAGCAGCGACGAGATAGACAGCGCTTGTAAAGCGCTATTAAAGACCTTATTTAAGCGCTGTTAAAGGTCCATTTTGTAGTAGTGTATATACATCGATGTTGACATTTATTCTCTTGTGCACATTATATTCTTTTTATGTCTCTGATGTTTGATTTCGTCGCTCGACGATAATAACTTGGTTAAATAGAAATTATTTCTATGGAAACATAGAATTGTTTTCCATGCACTAAATTAACCAAGAATATTGATATTGGAGAGTATATTTCATAACTCAATTCGTTAAATTAATTTGAGTTTTGATGATTTTATTTATCGAATTTTCGACTTTAGTCTCATTGACACGCTTTGATTTAATTCGTATTTTACTTTGGTGTTATTTGGACCGTGGTCGTATTCTAGACTCCCGTGCTTTTATTTGAAGCCATTGTTGTTTTCGTTGATCTCCTCCCACTCTTTTTGCTACTGCCAAAGGGGGAGAGATAGAATAATGACGATGAGCTAAATGATAATTTAAAGCGTTTTTCCAAGAATCTAATTTGATATGTTAGATACAGGGGGAGTTAAGATATATAAATGGATTTTGAATCTGATATTTCAATAATTGATTCACATTTTAATTCACATTTTATACTTTACTCGTCTGCTTGATGCGTATGATTAATATATATGTTGGAACTAACGTGTCATCAATGCAGGGGGAGTAAGTAAATTACATTTGAATCATTATTTTTGATTATTATTTATGTTGGGTTGTCATCACCAAAAAGGGGGAGAATGTTGGATATTCGACTCCCCAGATTTGGTTTTGGATGATGAACAAACATAGATATATCGTGAACTAACACTTTGTGAGCGCAGTTATGGAGATCGTCGCCAAATTCATATGAACATCCAAAGCGACGTCTCAAGACTTCTCAAAGCACGTGATCGTATGCCTAAAGCTTCATTGAAGCTCAAGGACCATTTTTAGAAGTCATGAAGATTCGATTGAAGCTTTTGAAGACGGTTCGTCAAGTTTTATTTATAGTCTTCTAGCTTCGTATCGTAGAATGTTAAGCCTTGAGTAGGTCTTACGTTTTTATCTTCATAACGCTCATGTCTTAGATCTAGGATCTTAGTAGAAGTCCGTACGAACTTTCCCGAAGCTTCGCGCTTCGATTCGTGACTTCTCGTGCAAGTTAGTTGGTTCAAGAAGAAGAACCAACCGACTAGATGGTGATCTAGTCGGTCGGTAATGCTTCTTGGACCGACTAGTTTGTCTTCTCAATTTCTAGCTCAGTTACTGTTTATAGTTAGTCGGTCAAAGAAGGTTCACCGACCGACTAGTTGTGAAACTAGTCGGTTAAGAATCCTTCTTGGACCGACTAGTTGAACTTCCATTTTTGAGCCTGAGCTATTGTTTATCGTTAGTCGGTCTATGTACATTTGGAGACCGACTAGTTGATGAACTAGTCGGTCAACATTTGTTCTTGGACCGACTAATTCAATTTGTTCTCAGACTATTTGTTTTATCTCTTAGTCGGTCTAAGTTCACTCACCGACCGACTAGTTGTGAAACTAGTCGATTGGCAAGTGTTCTTTGACCGATTAGTTCTGTTAGTTTGAACTTCGACCTATTCACTGTTCACCTCTTAGTCGGTTCATGTTGATTGACCGACCGACTAGTTGATGAACTAGTCGGTCAGTGGTTGTTCTTTGACCGACTAGTTTGGTTCAGAATAGATCCTTTAGAGCTTTAATTGAAACGTTTTTCTCTCTCTTTCCTCTAACCTATAAATACTTGGTGTGCTGCATTCATTGCACTCAAGGCTGATATTAAGAGAAGTTTAGAGATCAAAGAGAAAGCATTCATTCCTCATTCAAAGCTCTTTCATTCCAATCTTGAATCTCTTCTCACTCTTATTTCAAAAGAGAGATTCATTGATTGTGAGCCTTCCAAGCCAAGTGCTTGATTCTAGGTCACCAACAACCTCATAGCTCACCATCGCTGATCTACATCTTGGAGCTAGGGTTTGCTACCTCTTCATCTTCCCCAAAATCATCTTTACCCTAATTCGTAAGTTTACTCAAGGCATAGGTATTTTGTGGTAAGCATTTCTATTTCATTTACTTTCGATATTGTAAGTGTTTCACTCTCGGTTGTGAGAGTTTGTTTGTGATCCCGGGTTGTGGGAGTCACAATTTCATTTGTGTTTGATTTGACTTGTGAAGGTTTTTCACAAGTATTTCATAGTGGAAATCTTGAGTTAGGGTTTCTAACTCAAGTATCCAGAGGGGATCCGGGTGTTTGGGACGTAGGATCACCGGGAACAAGTCGGGGAGACTTGGGTGGATCCGAACCCAGTAATATCGTGTGTTTGCGATTGTTTCTTTGTTGTCATATTTACATTTCCGCATTTCCACATTAATTGGTAGAGTTTGCAAGATAATTAGGAATTATCCTCTTAATTATTTTAAAGTAATATTCACCCCCCCTCTAGTACTTGTGCAGTAGCTTAGCAGGGCATTACACTCCCGTTGCTCCAGGGACTCATGATACCTTTGTTATATGTCCCCTACGCTGGCAATCCCTACAAACACACAAAAACACAGAGAAGTGAAAGAAAACTAGAAAACAAGAGAAAATGGATACTGGATGGCAGAAAATAACGGAAAAAACACAAAGAAGACATGCGTGAATATATGAAATATAAATACACGTCATCATTCCATTCCCTCTAAACAAAAAGGGGGGAAGGGCAAGACAGAACTATTCTTGAGGACTGCTGGTGCCTGAGGATCCACCGCTCGGTGCGACATCCATCCCGTCGACTTCCAAGGGGTCGGCCTCATTGTCGACGGCCGCCTCCTCAGCGACCACAACCTCGTCAACCAACACGTTCTCAAACACGTCCTTATCCTCCCATGCCTCTTCCTCCCCCTCTGAGGCCACTAACACGTTGAAGTCGACCTCAATCGGAGGGCAGAGGTTAGCCACCCTTTCTTTCACCGGCTTAGGCAGGCCTTCCAGCCCGTGGCCTTGCCCTCCATTATGCCCTCATACATCGCGTCTGTGAGGGCGGGGATGACGGTCGACTCCTGATAGGACCGAAACTCCTCAGTCTTCTGGTTCAACTCTTCTCTTGCGGACTTCGCCTGGGCCTCCAGGTCGGCGGCACGCGCCTCCTCCCATTCCAGCATGCTCTCCAGCTTCTTCACCTGATCATCTGCGAAGGCAGCCTTCACCTCATGATCCACAAGGAGCCCCTTTAGGTGCTGGACCTCCAACTCGAACTGGCTGCACCTGCCCTTCTCCTTCTCCAGCTGCTCGCCGGTATTCTTACGAAGCTCAGCAAGCTCGGTCGACATTCTCGCGACGGCCCCCTCGGCCTTGTTTATGGCTGGCGTATGGTCCCTAGCGGCAAGCATCATAAGGATGGAATGCAGGACAAGAGAAAAGTCTGTTAGGATACTCCACAAAACCACGAGGAAGACTTGACCCAGTTTGGACCGCCCACCTACACGACGTGCCATATCGCGGTGCTGCACAACCCTTCATGCTCGATGGTAGATAAACCATCCCTATCGCGGGGCAGGAAAAAGTTCTCCGCCAACCTCGTCATCGACAGATAAACCCTCCCTATCGCAGGGCAGGAAAAAGTTCTCCGCCAACCTCGCCGCCATCCCACCGTCTTTAAAGACGGACTTATCGATCCCCACTCAGAAGGGCATCCGATGAAGGGCCTCATCCGGATAGCCCTCAACCTCGGCTTTTCTGGCCTTGAAGTGGATGAGCGAGGCCTCATAGATGGGGTGGGCCTGCCTCTCCAACACAAACCGTGGGCATTCGTACGGCCAGCCCTCCCAAACCGACGACCTGGGCCTGGAGATCGACCCGCCAGAACCCTCCGGGCGATCTTCGGCTATGATCTTTTCAGCAGAGGGGGTACCCTCGAGCTCGATGGACGGGCTTTGGGGGCCACCACTCCTGGTTCGGCCCGCCCCTCACCTCCACCCTCAAGATCGATGACCGAGGCAGCGGTCCCCATATCAGTCCCTTCCCCCGGGCCGACTGACACTCCCCTCCCTCCTAGGTTCGGCGACGGTCAATTGCAGGCAGCCTCGTCCTCTTCAAGGACACCTTTCCCTTTCTCGAGGCATCCCCTCTGGCCTCCTCGCGTGACCTCTTCAGATCCACCTTCTTCGCTTTCTGCACCGCCTGCTCTGCAGCTCGCTTCTTCATCTCCTCCAGCGAAAGACTCATGGTGCGACCTGCAGAAGAGAGAAAGCTTAGAGTGAGCACTTCAGATGCAGCAATCACAAAGTTTGTTTTACCTTCGGGCCAAATATGCCGAGCTATCATGTCAGGCTCAGCAACATCCCATACTCCCGGCCCTCTCCTGGGATTACCATCAGGAACCGAGCCACATCTTCTTCTTCATCACTTAGCTTGATCCCCTCCTTCACGTTGGGATTCAGCTCCCCCCAATTCGATCTCATAGCCACACCCGCGGGCACCGAGACGAACACGTATTGCTTACTCCACCCCTTGATCTTGTCCGGTAGCCCTCTGATGAGGGGGTGGATTTTCTTTGCGGACAGGTAATAGTAGGAACTCAGCCTCTTCACCGTGAAGAAATACCAGAATAAAGACAGGGACGGACAGACTCGGTTGCTCATGCACAACACCAGAAAGCCGATGATTGCGCTGAAGAAATTCAGCATCAGGCGAAACAGTGGCAACTCAAGAAAGTTCAAGATCTCTAGCACGAAGGGATGGGGGAAGCGCAACCCCTGCTGAAAGCAGGACACGTACACCTCCACCTCGTAGTCTCACATAAAACACACCCCCTCCAGTGTGGTGGGCTCCCGAACGGAGTAGGGCGGCATGATGAACGACTCGCTGATTTCTGAAATAGACGTCCTCAACACCGACCTCACACCCGTGATCTCGTCGGGCACCTTTCCGGCCCCCTCCACTGTAAAAACGGCCGGAGTAACGGGCTTCGAGATCTTCTTTACGGGTCGTTTTCCCTTCTTTAGGTCCTTCGGGGCCTCCGAGAGCGAGCCCACTGATTGCTCGTCGCCCGCGTTACTGCTCCAACTCTCTGATGACCCCTCCCCCGAACTCTGTGCCGTATCCGCGGCGGAGCTCACTTTCTCCACTGCCCTCGACCCCGACACATGGAAGGAAGACGTTGACGAGGTCATCAAGAAAGAAGAGGTTTAGTACCCGAACAATGTCGACGGCTTCGACGACGACTCTGCGATGGTGGTGGGATCTCCAACGACAACTTTGGTAGGAGCTAAACAATCCCCGACAACCACAAGCTCTTAGAAACTTTTTCAAACAAGAAACCCTCACCAGCTCCCCACCCAGAGCACTTTATAAGGTTCCTCGAAAGATCGCCACCGCAGACTTCCCGCCACGCATCGACGATCCGCGCCCATCGATGCTTTGATCCGCGGTATGACTTTTCGATCTGCGTGGTATGACGCCTCGACTGATAGCAGCTATCGCATCCGCCACGCGTCCCCCAAAGAGTTGCCGAACCGCTTCGATTTCCGTCCACCGTCGATTCAAAAATATCACATCGGCTCACACAACAGACACCGAAACACTTCGATTCCTGCCCTCTTTCGCGTCGAAATGATTACGCCAAGTCAAAATAGCTTCAAATTCCCCCCTCTTTCCTTACCCGGGCCCAAGAAGGGCCCCACCAGCATTACGGCGACCAAGGACATTGGGCATCACCTATTCGGTGTCGGACTGCGACACCGACCCTCCACAAACTGACAGGGCAGAATGCCTCACTTCGCCCCGAACCAAGGGATCACCAGTTCGCCCCGAGCTCATTCGTATGCCGTCAACATACTGTGTCTCAACATCCCTCTCCCCATGACCTAGCGCTCATGGACAGACGGATGTTGGGGGCAATTATACCCTCGCAAGCAAACAGTCCATACACTCAGCAAGGAGAAGAAGAAACCAAGACAAAATCAATCCATTTCATTTATGTTAAATGGCAAGGCCATTCTCAGAGCCCACCGAGAATACAACACTACATCATTCTCGGCCTTACAAGAAGAAATAAAGTTCATCTACTCTAAATCCTTAGCATCGTCGCCTCTCCGTCGGCCGAGCCCCCAGGTCCCTCGCCACCTGGCGAATTCCCGCCTCCCTCGCCTCTTGAAGCTGCAGAACGACATGCTCGTCATGATAACGACGGATAGCAGCTTCGATCACGTCGCGCTCAACCCCCGTCTCTCCTCCAGCTGCTGTTTCAAAATACCCTTCTCCCTCCTCTCCACCTCGATGGTCTTCTTCAGGTCGGTTATCTGCCCCGCCTGCAGCTCGATCACCCTTTTCTTGCTAGCCATCTCCTTGGCGTGCTTCACCAGGATATCGGCCTGCTCCTGCTCCCCCTCCAGGAGTTGGCACCCGATCGTACCCTTCGATGAATCGAAGTACGCGACCTGCGCCTTCTCAACTTTGCAGGCCATTGCAACCCTCTCCAGCTCCGCTTCCTTCTCCCTCAGCTTCTCTCTTACGTCAGCGAGATCGATCCTCACCTTATCAAGAGCCGCCTTCGTGGTGGCCACTGGAGTTCGGTGCTATAGGGCCACCATAGCCGTGACCATCTACAAAAAGGCCCCGCTAAGTCGAACACAAGCAAAGAAAACCTGGGAGGTGTGACGAGGAATTCGACCTACCTGCATGATGTGCCGCAAAGCAGAGCCGCACAGCCGCTTCGTCCCAAGCGGTTCAAGGACTGCCGATCCCACAATAGCATGCAATACTCCACTAGACGCGTCGCCACCCCGGCATCCTCGAATATCGACTCATCACGGCCTATCCGATAGGTCGGTCGGAGAAGACTATCGCCTGGCAGCGCCTCAACCTCAGCCTTGGTCCTCTTAAAACGAATGAGAGCGTTCTCGCAACTCAGGTTCTTCGCCTTTCCCATATCCCGCATGGGGATTCCATACGGCCACTTCTGGACCGGGGGTGCCTTGCGAGGCTTAACTGCCTCGGGTATCCGCGTAGGAACCGGGGGACCACTCCCCGAATGGGCGGACCCTCGGATAGGCCCTCGCCGGCTCGACCCGAAGAGGCACCCGATTCGGAAGTCCTTCGTCTTTGGTTTGCCCTCTCCTCACCCGAGACTTCGCCCCCCGCTTTCGAGGTCCCTCTTCACCCATCGCCTTCTTACCCTTCTCGCCAGGGCCGACGTTGTCCGCCACCGACACTCCGACTGCCCTAGATACTTCCTCCGATGCTTGTATTACGTCCTCACCTACGAAGGAGGGAAAGATCAGGGTAAGCTGGCATAAAGGCTCGCCAGATTCAAACTACCTTGGGGCCAATAATTCTGGCTGAGCCGATCGTCCTGAGTCAGGCTCACCAGCTGGCGATACACCTCGGGTAGCTCTGCCAAAATCTACGCCTTCGCCAGGTCGTCACCGGTTAGCTTCACCCTTTCATTCACTAGAGGGTTCCGTGCCCCCTAGTTCGACATTAACACCGTGTCGACCGGCATCATACAAAGGCAAAATCATCCATCCACCTACCAACATCGGCGGGCACCCCAAGGATGAGCTCCCATCCCCGCCTCGCACAGACGCAATGATACATTCCCCTCTTTCGAACTACGAAGAAGTGCTGAAACAGTGCCAGGGACGGACTCAGGGAGCAGGCGAGGCATAAGACGATGAACCCCACTAGCAAGCCCCAAGAGCGGGGCATCAAGGCAAAAATCGGCAACTCTAGGAAATTCAGTAGGTGGAGGAGATAAGGGTGAATCGGGAAGCGAAGCCCCAACTTGAAGGACCGAGCGTAGACCCCAACTTCATTATCCCAGGTGAACACACCCTTTCCTCGGGCCCAGGAACCTGTACCTCACAGTGTGGACGCATGAACCGCACTCGAATCTCCCTAATATGGACCCTATCTGACCTACATCTAAGGGCTTCTATCGCCCTCGGCACGTCGGTGCACCACGTCCCCCATCCCTGAGGCCTCTGCACCCCCTGTGGTAACCTCTCCTTGTCCACAGACTCTTCCTCCACCGCCCTACTACAGCCTCCGAACTCAAAATGGGAAGCCATCGATCGAAGGGTCAAGAGATTACCTAGCAAAGCAGCCGACCCAAAAAGACGATTGGAAGAGGATCTCCGATGGTGGCAACAATGACAACGACAGCGAACGACGGACGAAAGTCGGAAAGCAAGAAGAAGAACTGGTATCGGAAGAAAACTTCCGCCGACCTTCTTCTTCCCATACATATAGAGGACAACGGGTCATCTCGACCGTCGATAAGACACCACGCGGCACCCATCGGAGCATCTTTGACGCCTCGGCTGGCGTGAAAGTCGCCTCATCCACGTGTCACAAGCTCTATAGCGGAGGCGCTTTGATTTTCCCCCTGCACTTTCAAATCGCAATAATGGCCAATAGGTCGGGAATTCCTAGACTTGCGTCGTCGCTCCCAAGCACGGGTCGAGATCCGAACCGCCGAAGCAGGGGAAGTAATACGTCATCTAAGCCGAGTCGGGCTCCCACCTCGAGCTCGAATGCGGGGCAATTGTTACGACCTGAAGATCGTGATAGTCTGACCTTCCGTCCTGAACCGTCGAAATACCCTGCTGGCTCACCCCTCCCCCTGAACGGGCAGCCAACCCAGCGACAGGGTGCTCCACGTAAGAACTTCAGAGGCCCGTAGAGCGCCTGTCGATCCTAGAGTCCGACATGACAGGGAGAAGGGCACACCTTGCCTCGACCGTCGATGGGGACGCTCTCTAACACGACCCCAGCAGGATGCGCATCCGCTCTTCCATGGTCTGCCAGGATCAGCGCACTAAGTGTACATCCGGACCGCTCATCCTCCGTCCAGGCTGGCCTGGCGACCCATGGCAGGGCCTCGCCCCTGGGAGGCGCTCCGAAGGTTCTTTGGCACATCGGACACGACAAACAACCTAGTACAAGGACGCAACTGACACTTCCACCGCTCGACAACCTGACAAAGTGCACCCTGGCCGCTGCGCCCCCTGACACTTAATGCTTTCGGCCCTGACACCCTGACAAAAGCGCCCTTGGCCATTGTGCCATCTGACAAAAGTATGGCTGACACGCCCAGCTCTGACATCCTCGACCAAAGCTTCCGCCGACAGTTAGACCAGCTGAGCACGCCAAGTCAGCATGCCAGGTCAGTCCTACTTAACCGCCTCTGGCAGGTATAAATATCCATTTGCCTCCAACGGTAGAGGGGTTGGAAAATTTACTCTGAATCTTATTACTCACACACAAGAGCAAAAGTCGTCCATATCTTTGTTCTTCCACCATAAATAGCTCGTCACGTACGATCGACTCACTTTCAGTCCAACCTGCGTGACTAGCCCCTGCTTTAAGTCCTGTTACTGACTTAGGCATCGGAGAGGATAAGGGTTGGACCCCAACCCGGCCTTTCTGACGAGTTTCTCCTTGCGCAGGTTAGCTCGTCACCATCGGTCGTGCTTGACCCCATCCCAGAAAGTTCAGCATGTCTACCGTATCCTTCCGGATTCGACACCGTAGTCAGCCTTCACTACAGGCCTAGCCTCATCATCCCACTAATCACTTGTTAAACAGCCTACCCTAACCCGCGTCATTATCATAACCACCGTGCCCTTGGTTCCCCATAATACAAATTCATTGTACGCGAGTTCTACCCTGCAACAATTTCAGTACTAGAAATTTAGGATTTTAGAATCCAAGTTCATTATATCTTACTCCCTCTAAATCTAAGGCAACTTCAATCTTAGATTCAAGTTTAGATTATACTTAGCACAAAATTAAGATTTGTGTATTTCTCTCCTCTTATCGCATTATCCAAAAAGATGGAGGAGAAAATAACAACAACAGTGCTAAATAAGAACTAAAACAAGCATGAGAGTCTAAAGAATGTGATATATATTCATTATGATACCAAAATAAAATCGAGAAACCATGAAGGTGCATCACAATGATATATATCAAATACTCATCAACAAAAGAAATTTTTGTTGACTACATGAATAAGAATCCAATATCAACATTACATATGCAACAAAAAAATGTCTCGCATCACATCATGTATATAATAAAACACAGAGAGACAAAATTGCACATCGTATACACATGGATCACATCAGAGAGTAAAATGACTAAATGTGATATCACACACACACACACACACACACACACACACACACACACACACACACACACACACACACACACGGAGTACAAAAGTAATGGAAAACCGCTCCATATACAAACAAAAAATATGATCATCATCATACACCATCCAAAAGAAATGTTCCAATACATTAATACAACCAAACATACAAATAGACTCACACTCTCAACCCTAACAAAAATATCTAGAACCAAGGGTGAGCAATCTCCACGACACATCAATCCAGATCAGCTGTGGAGGAGTCCACATGAGTAGCCAACTCAATACAGAAATCATGGGGCTCCGGATCAACAGAAACGTCCTCGGGATGAGGAGCAGTAGCATCAGCAAAGGTGACATCCTAAGGAGCCTGAGAAACAACTGGCTCAGAAGCAGCATCAACTGTAGTATCATGAATCTCAAGATGATCGGAGGAGGAGGTTGAGTAGGCTGAGTAGATGGAACAAAAGACTAGAGGTGGGCAGAGGAGGGTATGCCCTGATGCTGGAATGACAGATAGAACAACTCATAAAGACCAGATAGTTTTTCATCCAACTGGACAAGAGAGGGTGCATCAGATGATGAAGGCTGATCAACATATGGAGCAGTGGATGAAGACGGGCCAGAAGTAGACTGCCTCTTCTTTAATACAATCAGCAAAGCCAAAGAGGACTTTGACTTTTTAGCCGTATCAAGAAGAGGGCCAAGAGGCATGGGCTCATATGGGGTAAGATCAATGCCGAAGTGGCGAAAGACATGAGTAAGAATTCCTCCATATAGAATATGAGAGAAAGAAGAAGTGATTAAAGTGTATGTGTTAATAAGTGGTTGACATATGAGTAGCATGTAAGTTGAGTTACGCAGGTAGAGTGTGTTGTACTGTGTTGTAACTATATACTAGATATATAATGTATGTAAGGCACATGTATAGTGTATAGCTACATGAGTGGATCCCTGAGTTCCACTCACGTATGTGTGGATATGTCTTGATAGTAATATCGTTATGAGTGGGTGTATGTGATGAGTATATGATACATGCATGGCTATAAGCTGGTACGCTTACACCTGTATCTGGATGATTATAGTTTGTATGGATATCTGTGTATTGATATTGATATGTAAGATCTGTGTGATGATGCATGTGCGAATGTTGGATGGATATTAAAGGACATACATGATTGTATGTCTAGGTATAGAGGTGCATGTGCGTATGTGTTAATGAATGGTAGCCTATGAGTGATGTGTATTATGTGATTATATATCTCTAGGCCGTCTATAGATATGGTGTGCTGTCTGTATTTGTATAATGTGGTAAATATGTACATAGATATGGTGTGTTGTCTATATGGATCCTTGTCCACTCAGGTATGAGTGGGCATGCCCTGTGTATATTAGAGTTGTGTGTTTGATATATGTATATATGTAAGATGTATACGGTTGCATGTCTGGTTGTAGGCGGGTACACTTACACCGGTGTTAGGATAGATATAGTGATATCTGGGTGTATTGATGTTAATGTGTAAGATTTTATGTATGACATATGTGTGTGTATGTTTAAATGTGTACATGGTGACATAGGTGGTTGTATGTCTCAGGATAGCAGTGCATGTGGGTATGTTTGAAATGTTGTACTTATGCGTATTTGAACTAGAATGTGCTTTATCTATATGATGGGGGTAGAGTGACCCTATATATCTCTATTCACCCTCAGCTATGTCCTAAGTAAGAAAGTTCGAGGACGAACTTTATTTTTAAGGTGGGTAGATTGTAATGCCCGTATGTGTAAAATAATATTTGCGTGTGTGCGTATAGTAATTTTGTTGTGTGTATAGTAATTTTCTACATGTATGGCTATAAGGTGACTATGCTATTCTTTGGATATATAGGTGAATGCGTGTGGTTGGATAGTAAATTGATATTATTGTTAGCGTGCTATTAGTGTTTATTAGCGTGCTTAGCGATTTTAGTTGGAGAGTGTGTATAGTAAAATGGTATGTTCATGATAATTGGTGATGCTGAGATAGTTACTAATGAATGATATTATTATTATTGATGTTTGGTTGTTATTTTTGGTGTTGTTGTTATTAGTATTGGTATTAGTATTTTCATTATTGGTGATGTTTGATTAATATTATAATTACTATTGTTAAGGCATTAGTTAATTTTGGTAGCTAGAGTTGGGCTTGGGTTTTTGATAGTTAATGTTGATTGGGCTTTAATGGTTGGGCTAGAATATTAGGGAGATGAGAGAAGAGAAATTTTTAAAAAGAGTATGGCAAACTTGTAATAAAATGGGTTCCCATTTATTTAACCCTCTCTCTTCTTCTACTCTCTTCTCCATTCTTCTTCTAATTCTAATTCTTTTTCTTTTTCTCCCCATCCCCATATCCTGTCGTCCCCACTTCCCCTTGCACCTGCCGAATGGTGCCAGGTTGCATCAAAAAAAAGAAGAAAGAGGAGAATTAAAGAGAAAAAAAGAAGAAAGGAAGAGAGAAAAAGAAAGAAGGAGAAAGAAAGAAGAGGAGGGGGAATTCAAAGAAGAGAGGAGTTAGGGATGGAAGCTTGAGATGGATTCATGGTGGGGTTTTTATAGAATTAGTGGAGGGTTTTGCTTCTCTAAGGAGGTAGGATTCCAATCCCTACTCATATGCTTCTTCCATTTTCATCTTGAGTTCAAAGTCGGCATTTTTATGTTTTTTCTTGAAATCTCTTAACATGGTGTAATTGAGTTTGATTTTATTTGTAGTATAGAGTAATTTAATGACATGAATTGTTTGGTGATGCATATGTATGATTCGTTTCCCAATTTTACAAAATTGCTCTCATTATGTGTAATTGCACCCTTAATTGTGAAATAAATGTTGATTTAGGGATGTTGGAACGTTTATGTTTTGAATTAGCAAGCAAGATGTAATTTTTAATTAGAAGCTAACCTAAAGCTATTGTCTTTTTTAAGCATCATGGTACATTGAAGCCATAGGTGGAATCTTTATTGGACAACATGCTATATGTAGGTCAAACCTGGCACTTTTAAAAACTAAGTTCATAGCTAGTTGTTATAAGGATTAAATCTCTTATTATAAATCTTAATGATACCCTCCTCTCAATTTGCATACTTCATTCAAGTGCTTAATGAAATTTGTTAACGTATGCAAATTGCTTCAAGTTGCATTTGGAATCCACTTGCATTTCAATTCATGTCTTAATTGCATTTCAACTCAAGTGGTGAAACTTGTGTGTGTATTGCAACGTGTGTGGAATTGCACTCATTTGTTGGAAATTGTTTGAAGCTTCATCCTCAATTTTAGTAGCTAAGATATGTTACGCTATTTGATGTTATTTGATGCTATGAAAGAGTTTCATGTTGCTCATAAATGTTTTGATTCATTAATTTTGTGTACGTGCTCTCTTTTTGAATGTTGGAAGTTTGTATGAAATGTTGGGATGTTGGAAGTTATTATGAAATGTTGGAAGTTTAACATTCAAGTTACCTTGTATGAAATTGATCTCTTTTACGAAATTGTTCTCCTTTTGTTACATTGTTTAAATGGAATAGCTCTCATTTTGTCATATTGATTAAATGAAATTGCTCCCATATTCCTTGTAAGAAAAGTGTGAAATATGTTATTGCGAAATGATGATGTGAAAAAGGTTATGGGTTGATGGTTATAGGTGAAATATGGAATGGGTGATGTGATGTTATTAGGGACAAGCAGGTGGAGTGCACGTGCATGGACAAAGTTGCCACGGTAGGAGGCGGGAGAAGTCGCCGTGGGCAACCTTTTGATACCATTAGTGGCTCCACATTGATAACGAAGTAGGTACACGATACACATACACGCCGGCACATCCATGGGATCCCATTGCATTGCATTGCATTGCATCGCATTGCTTGTGTTTCATATGCATCATGGCATCATTGAGCATTATGTGTGATTGGTGGTGATATATGTGTGATTGTTACCTTATGAGAATGAATGTTGCCATGAATGCATTATGTGTTTGAAATGGTTGTATGTTTGAAAGTGGAGTTTTGGTGGTTGCTAGATGTTGAACTTGGGTTGATGTTGTGTTTCCTTCTCTTGAATTAAAATGGTGATGATGTTGATGATGTTGTTGTTATTGTTGGTGTTGTTGGTGTAGTGGTGGTGGTGTTGTCGTCGTAGTAGTAGTTGTTGTTGGTGTTATTATTAATGTTTCAACTTATGCCAAAGATAACATCATTCATACCTCCCTTAACTAAATCTAGTTCCTTTCTAAGTTAATTTGGATCGTTAAGTTACTAGTAGCCCTAATTGTTGAGAAAATTGTAGTTTTACTTAAGATCCCAATGCAAGCTTTCATCTTTCTTAATCTCCATGTTGTAGTTGTGTCAAAGGTGTTGTCTTTAAGGGCTTTGCTAATTAAAGTTAGCATCTTTATTAAAGTCATGTGCAAACATAGAAACATCATTAGTTTATAGGAGTTACATGTTGTATAAGTTGTGACTTTAGGGGAAGTTTTCGTCTAGCCCACTAAATTCACTAGAGTTACATGTTGATTTACTAAAGCTTGTCCAAATTTGTTGGAGGATGCTTTAAAGTAATTAGAAGGTACTAAATGGCCTAGAGTCTGCATATTGTGTTAATAATTTGCTAATGTTACATCTTTGATGTAGAATGTTGCATTTCTACATTAAAGATCTTAATGTGTGTTATTTGTAGGTGTTGCATTCCTAAATTAAACTCTACTAAGGTAGACATGCTTAAGCTCGTAACTAAATATTGTAAGGAGATTAGCTCATGTTTCCAACCAATCTTTAACCCACAATGACGTCCTATTGAACTTGGAGCATGATGTTTTCTTTAATCTTGGATTTTCATTGTGTTGTCTTTCTTAGATTATGCTAGTCCTTAATTTTAGTGCATGCTAGTCCTATCATTCCTTTATGGCACTTCTCCTATGATTCTTTGAGCAAGGTTATAGTTTTATGGTTATAGCATGTTGCTCTTTTAATATTACTTATGTTGTAATTGGAAAATTTTGATAAATACAAGGAAAACTCTGCCGAAAATTTTGAGCATTTCGTAAGCATTTCTATAACATCCTAAGCATTAGAAACTTAAGTTAGGAATGCTTCATAAAATTCTACTTGCAACCTCTCGCAAAATTTCCATGTTTAAATGAAAACCCACTTGTAAAATTGATATAAATGAAAAGTTAGTAAGAGGGTTTTTGATAACTTTCAAGTTGGAAGCTTTAGAGAGTGTAGGGACCTTAATTATCATCACCTACAAGTTTCTACAAGCTCCCTTTATGCGAACTTTGATTTCCATATCAATTTGGTTCCATTTCAATAGAAAAGTGTGTTTTTCCATACACTTAGTAAAGGAGTTTTGTGAACATTCAAATTTAAATACGAATTGTAGTTTTCCTATAACTATTAGTAAGTTCAAGCATACTTAGGAATTACTACATGAAGTAATTCAAGAACTCTTTGAAAAACCTAAGTTTCATAACAAAAATCATAATTTGTACTATGCTATGCCATGCACCACCCATTGGTGGGAGTTGCCATGTAGTTACTCAATGGGTCTTAATTAAATTCGCATTTCATTGGATGCATTAGCAAGGTTACATATTAATGGTTAATAATGGTTATAGAAAAGATCTATGGTGTAAATGAGATATGAAGAGATTGAGTATGGATGTGTTGTAGAAGGATGTTGCATTTGTATAGCTATAGTTACACCATGTCATTGTGGTTGTGAAGGGAATGAAGTGACTTGGTTTCTTTTGGTGGTTGCAATATCAGATGTTGTTGTTATTAGTGATTGTACTTGGGATGATGTTGTAACGCTGGGTTTCAGTTTCTTGATATTGCAGTTCCCTTCTCTGTCTGTAGTACTCACTTGTTTTGCAGGCTTTCCTCTTGCTGCAGGTATGTGTTTTGTTATTGATACCATTTACATTCTCATATGAATTTTCCATGACATGCCATGAGTTAGTTTTCAGCTTATTGCTTAGTGCATTGCATCCTTGTGCACCATGTGAGTTGGGTTTGGACATCATATTGGGTCGGGCTGTGACGTGTCCTCGTTGATATTTTTCAGGTTTTGATTCGTGGCATTGGAGGCCCACTAGTCCAGTTGGTTGGAGTCGGTTAGAGTTGAGGTTTTTTAGAGAGTGTGAGAGTTTGGGTGGGTGTTATTGTACTTTGGCGAGTTATGGGTTTTATGTGGTATATGAGTTTGGTATAAGTAATGTTGTAATTGGATAGTTGCATATTTATTTATATCAGTTTTGAGTTGTTGGTCCCTTTTGTGTTTCTGTGTTGATTGGAATGCTACAGGTACTATCCCAATAGTGCGCAGTGGACCTGCTGCTTGACTTCTGTATTTCGAATTTTCATTCGTAGCACCCGCCTCTTCCGGAATACCTGATACGGATTCGTACTTATCGAGTATCCCGGGGAGCGGGGTGTTACATATGTGTTGGGTATGCCCTCGAGGCAATTTATCTATGTGTACGTGTACAAACAACTTGTTCAAAATAACAGTAAGCTGTTTGGTAAGAATTTACCTAAGTTAATAATAATGTAGTCGACATTAGAACTTAAGTCAAGTCCTGAGGCTTAATGCGAGGTTAAACAAGTATCGAAATGAGGATCTCGGTCATGGAGAGTGACTGTTAGTAGCATAAGTGTGAAATCATTCGTGGCCGTAGATGTTTCGGGAAAAGGATATCGAAACATCGGATAGACTATTGTGTCTTTGTCTTCCCCATGGAGTGGTGACGATGATCTCATGGTCATTTGACTTGGTGAAGTCGGAGACGAGACACAAGTGCTCATTGGAGAATGAGTTCACTGAATGACCCAACGAGAGTTATTAATATAACAAATCTGTCAGTGATAACTCTCTATGATGATAGGCTTGTTGGTCGTTAGACTTGAGGTCATTGTACGAACCTGTACGTGAATGATGTCACTTAGATCTCTGACCTATCTTCGAGGCAAGGCCTGTCGAAAGGTCTTTGGTTGGGTGACACTTGAAGCGAGCGAGGAGAGTAATGACCAAGAAAGGATTCGTATCTCCCGTTATGGGGAGTTGGTGTTATACGTGTTGATTCGGTGTTCAGTGAAAAACTTTGGCCAAAGTATATTGGAAGATGTCCAATATTATTTGACTAAAGACCGACGAAAAATAACGAAGATCAAGCTATTAGGGTATTTAAATATGTTGCAAAGTGTTTGTGATCGTATTTTAAATAATAAATGTATAGAAATAAAGAGAGGTTTTTTCCACGAAAGTTGGGGAGAAAACTGCGCTCAAATCAGAGTCCAAACGGACCCAGTAAATCTATTTAAAAGAGTTTTAAATAGAAACAGTTAAAAAAATAGGGATGACAAAAGCACCTTACCCATGCCCAAACTGGGCATGGGGCGTCCCCAGGCTGAACTGGGCCTGGGTGCCCCGGCCCGGCCTGGGCGCGGCGCCCGGGCTTTGGGCACCTAGCGCCTAGTCTGGGCGCTAGGCGCCCAGGCCCAGTCCGGGCCTGGGTGCCTAGCCCAGGCTGGCTGGGCCCTATCTAGCTGGATGAGAACTTAGGTGGGTGCCACTGTTGGGCCCGCAGGTTTCTGAAACCCTAGATTCTCTTTGGCGTCTGTAATTTTCAGCGAAAATGGGGTTTTGCTAAACTTTGTGACGACGTTTGAGGGGTCAAACGAAGTCGAAACTGAGCCCCGTTTGTTTCTATGTGATCACCGTTCAGTGCTATTCGATTTGATATATTGATATCACTTGTCAAGCTCAACGGTGAGGGAGGAAAAATTCGCTAAAGATTGGCCTTTGTGAATGACAAACTTTAATTTATTTTTTCACCCCAATATTTAGTCCCACAGCGGTAAACGAGAAGGGGAGGAGTTAGCCGCCTATATAAATAGGGGCCAACCCCCCTCCTTGAAAATCACACCAAGCGCTAGATCTTAGTAGCTCCAGTAAATGTGAGCAAGCTCTGATCTAAGCTTAAATAAATTATTCTCTCTTCTCCCTAATTCTTCCTTGCTCCTGATCGGGCTCTAGTAAAGCCACGAAGGTGTTCGGATCGGATCCGAAGACTTGACGGATGATCCACTCAAGGTGAAAATTTCTTTGGTACGTGATCGGCTCGGCGACAAGGGTGTTGTTCGCCTCGAGACGCCGTTCGTCTCGGAACGCAGTTCGGCTCAGGAGAAATGGTGTTGGGGTATCGCTTCGGAGATAAAGAAACGTTGCTGAAAACGACGCTTAGTATTCTACGGAAACGAAGTATGTATGTAGTTTATGTACATGCATTTATAATTTCTGTTAAATATATCTATCTTTAGGAGTTGGTCGGACCCAACCCCGGGATAGTAGAGATTCTGGCTAGGGCTATTTCTTTATGGCTTTCTTAAAATGTTTTAAGATGATTTTTCGCGGCATGTTTGATTTTTTCGTCTGACCGACTTAGGTCGGATGTCAATTTTATAGCCCTAAGTACCGAGAAAACACTACAGTGGTATCAAAGCCCGTCTACATTGATCTATGGTTTTGCAATTATAAAGTGCATAGGATGCATCATGTTTCTCCCTCAGATGGAGGTTTTTAATTAAGCTATTATATTGTCATTACACATGTGAAGTTTTCATTTTTGAAAATTTGTTTTTGAAAATTAGATCTAATTTTGAAATCATATTGTAACGGCTACTTTCCGATCGTTCGTGTTTTCTACGTGCACGTACTTTTTGATGCACGTATTTAATTTGGCTCTTTCTTGGTTTCGGTATATACGATATGATATGCCGTTGTGACCGTATGGAAGTGTAGAATTTTATAGTAATTTTTGGGAACGTCATCTCACGGATCGTCTTCTCGTAAAACAGCTTTGAATGGAAGGGCATGTTGGTCTTTTGGCACCAATACGCGGTTCTCGATTTTACAATAAATTTTTGGTAGGTGTAACACCCGATTGGACACCGTAGCCCCATACTTCTCGTCTCCACGATCGTCCCGGTATTTTCGGATTATTTTTCCGATGCCCTCAGTGGAAGATATCCCCTAATCAATTTTCAACCTTTGATTAGTCGCTAATCAATTTGAAATTCAAATCATTAATCAATCTTAGGGGAATCCCTCTTACGTATCATGAAAATATTTCCCCCACTATTTGGTACCCCTAACTACACCACCTCCTCTCACATACTCTCTCTCCTAAACACCTAAGTTCACTCCTTTTGTCACCCAAATAGCAAATACACATCTCTTTTAAACAAACTTGAAGCAACCCTAGAGGAAACCGCAAAACCCAAGCCCTAGCCGACTTTGCTTCTCCTCCAGCCGCCAACGGCCACCCCTAGCCCCCCCCCCACATCACCGGCCACCACCCTCTCCTCCTCCTCCTCCTCCATCTTCCCCTCTCCAAAGCTCTCAAATGTCATCTAAAACCTTAAAAAAGGACAGCCCAGGCCTGCTGTGCGTGCCCGCCGGAAAACGGCCGCCGCCGCCGCTCCGGACACCCCCTCCGGCGACCACCACCCCCGATCAACTCCTCTCTGACCCTCCCAAGCATCTCCAACTCCCCTTACCCTCTTACCTCATCTCTACCTCCCTCAAAACGATTTCAAACACAACCCAAACGACAGTTTTACAGATCTGCACCACCGCCGGAAAAACTCACGCCCACCAGCTATCCGGCCACCTACGATGACCACCCTACCGCCGTTGGATTCCTATCGAAACCCCCTACCAACTGAAACTTACCTCACGCTCATAGCCCACCTGTAGCTCCTGGAATCCTCGTCGGAACACACCGTATCGGCTGTTTTTCACAGATCTGGAAGCTGAACTTTGCCGCCCGCGCACGGCCGCCTCCGACCACCCCCGGTGACAACTCCACTGCCGTTGGCTTCATCTTGAAGTCCTTTACCCACTTTAACTTCCCGTTTCTGCTGTTCGTCTCTGAAATTTCACTGAGACGCGCAACAACGGACGTGGCGGGAATCTGTCCTCCCTGGCTTCTCACGGCCGCCCACCACCGTGCGCTCGTGCCGTCGGCCATCCACCAGGCCGAGCATCTTTCTTTGGTCCCACTTCATCTACCAACAGCCCCCTTGGACTCTCGGAGTTCACGTGCATTACCGCACGCACGTACTTTTAGCCGGCGTCGCTGTTATCGTGAAGAACCGTTGCGCTACTCGCAACGGGAGGAGGATCGCTGATTAGCTCGCTGATTTCATGCCGCCACCTCGCTGTCCAGAGCTACCTCACTGCGCTACCCGTGGCCGAGGAGTTCCAGACGACACCGATGTTTCGCCGTTCAGACCCGACTTCCGCTTGTTGGACGACATCACGAGGTTAGTTTCCGTAACGAGTAGTAAAACCCACACCGTAGCTAACCAAAACCTAAACTAAAATTGGTCAACTTGAACTAAATTTATTTTCAGCATCTGTAAAACGTTGCCCACCGTAGGAAAGATCGACGATCGGACAATTTTTCTGTGCACATAGGGTAGAAGTCGATCTAGGTTGAACGAAACACCAAAATGTGATTTCTGACGGATAGGATAGTCCCGATAACCTAGACACAAAACCTAATAGGAATTACTAAAAACGGGACCTGACACCGTCGACGTGACACTATTTCAGATGGACTACCGCTGACGAGACGCTTGGACGAGACGCTCCAGGAGGACGACACACTCGCCACCGCAGGCAAGTGTATCCACTTGCACTTTTGGCTGTGCTTAGGCCTTAGTTGTTAGAACTGTTAACTGTGAACAAAGAGAACCCGGACGTGAAATGATAGCGTCCGGGACGTCCCTTGACGGCTCAGACTTGACGACGAAGTCTGAGCCCAACAACAACAACTTTTGACATCGTAGGACTATCTTGTGCGTGCGTGCGTGTGGACACCCTAGAATAACCTTTCCTATCTTGTCACGTGCCGTCCCGTCTTGCACAGCCCAGAGGGCAATAGGGCACTCTCCGAGTGATCCCTTGTCTTGATACACAGCCCAGAGGGCAATAGGGCACTCTCCGAGTGATCCCTTGTCTTGATACACAGCCCAGAGGGCAATAGGGCACTCGCCAAGCTAGAGCGAGTGATCCCTTGTCTTATCATGTCTTGAATACTTGGGTTTGGGGTAGGGTTGAGCGTGCGCATGGTAAGAGGGTCTGATCCCCCTCGAACCGTTAGGCGTGAACCCTTTCATGTCACACTTGTCTTATCTTGTCCTGCCATGTCCCGATTTGTCTTGACACCTGTTAGGTTAGTCCCGTAGTTTGGTAGCACACGCTACGACTACTACTTGTCACGTTTTACTTTCCTGCTGCGTTTACTTTCTTTTGTTCCTCTGTTATAACCTCAGTATGCTAATCAACCAGTAAACCGTTGTTAAATAGTCGATACACTTGCAGTTTGGTCTGACCCTTTTTGTAGACCTTACCTTACGTACAGTTCCTTCTTTTGGTGATGTACGTCAGGTGTCGAGCCAGAGTTCGAAGACCCGACAGACTTACCGGAGTACGTGGAGCCCGAGGACGTCAACACAGAGTACGTGCTGACGAGGACCAGACCTTGAGGACTTTTCGGTCGCCACCTTCAGAGGTTATTACTTTTAGTTTGCTCTTTCGATAGTTTGTAGCCATACTTAGGCTTTACTCTCTTTAGACTTTTGTGCTCGCTGGATATTAATTATATTAATGAATGCAACTTTCCTTATGTACTTTCTGTTGTTTCGAACTTTATAAATGCAAGAACCTGAAAATTTTAAAATGGTACCCCTACAGACACTTATTGGGTCCGAGCTTCTCAGCTCTGGCCCAAGCGGGCCTTAGTCACGCTTCGCCTCCGTTGTTTTGGGAAGCGGGGCGTGACAGGTTTTAGTGGTGGCCCATGCAGGTCATGCAAAATTTCGGAACAATAAGAGTACCGCATTCATTTAATATCCCGGTACATGTCTAATTTAGGTTTTCCCAATCTTACATAGTAGGAAGACTTAGGTAGACGTCCCAATTGGATAGTCAGACGCCTTGGTTAAGATTTAGTCATCCTCGTCCTAGGATACCTTAGTAGCCCTCTCTTGACTCTAACTGTGTTAGATTTCTAGAGCACTTCTTTTAGTCGTTCACTCGGGTCCATCGACTTCGGGTCCGGCAGAACGTGATCTTGCTTCTCTTAGGGCCCTTCCCTGAGATCTCTCTATTACAGTCTAGTTCATTAGGAAGTCTTAGTGCTGATTTTCCCCTGATCTTTAGACGGCCCGATAATTAGGAATCCCTGACTTCTAGCGTCTTCCTGATCATTACCCTTTCGTGTTATCGACCGTAGAGTTCCATCGTAGCTTCATGAATCATATCCTACGCGTATCCATCATGCGATCATTTTCCTTTCTACCGATTCACGTGATCGTTCCTGACGAGTATCGTTGATCCTTCGAGTCTTTTCCTTTGCCAATTCCGCTTCCTCTAACAGTATTTTCGAAATTCCTTATTAAGCCCTTCGCTCAGCTTAATTTCTTTGAAACCCTCTTAGTCGTAAATTTTCGTTGTTACTATCTTGTACTTATTTTCAAATCGGTATCTTTCATATTTTCGGTTTTAAAACTTTGTTATCACAATTCAATATATATATATATATATATATATGACTACGAAAATTTATTTCCAACCACTTACCGTATATACTTTTAGAATATTTTTCTAAACTAGAGAGAGAGCTCCAATTTTTATTTATTTATTTATTTATTATTATTATATCAGTTCTATGTTCTTTGTGCTCACATTTCAAAATCTTTGTGTAAACCTATCTTCATTTGCAAAACAATCGTTTCTCACCCTACCCATCCTTCCTTCGTCTTACTTTTTCCAAAAGTTTAATTTTCTACATCTGCTCATTTTTTAAGTATATATATAAATTTTTTTTATAAGTATAAAAGTATATGATACCATATTTTGCACAAAATCCTTCTTTCATCGTTCAATCATTTTTAAGCAATATTTTTGTCCCGTCCATCCGGCTATCTTCTCATCCTCGCCTTATCTGACTTCGTTCTTTCGATCTTGTTTCGTATCGCTTTTGGTTTCGGTCTCCTTCTTTTATGTAAACATCAGTGCATGTAGTTGCCTATGTCATCTCTAGTTAGTAGCGGGCCCTTTGGTTTGTGATGTCGTCGTGATGTATATATATAGGTATAGTGCGTAGACCTGTATAAGTGTGTTACCTTTAGGATCTTGGTGATCGTCTCTTGTGTCTTGTATGCATACTCAGTGTGGTCCATGACATACATATGGAGTTGTCTGAATGATGGCATTCACATTTGTGTGGACAACGTCATAGCAGGCAATTTCTTAGACTTAGTCTTTTCGTACTATTGTATAGCTTATCTTGGGTTGCATGTGACTGTATCAAACTTTTGTCTTATTTTTAAATCAATTCGTTAAAGTTTGAAACTAGCTCACATGATCACGACCCCTTATTCTCCCTCAACCATTACCACAACTCCACACGGTTTTTTTCAAATGTTTTAAAATATGTTATTGGCCTTAAGTTTTCCTTTCTCTTCTCTCTTCTTTCTCCCTTCGAGATGTTATGCTTATTGTTGTTATTGGGACTAGCTATTGTTATTTTTAGGAACTTGTGTGCGGGTAGGTATAGCGTGTGGTGAGATAGGTAATAGCGATGATTAATTAATTTTGAGACACCAAGATAAGGAGATTGGAATCATTGGATGAAAAGAATGATCTGTCCAAGACTTATTTATAATACCGATGTGTGAAGGACCCAATGGAGAACTCTAATTGGATGAAATTATGTATAGGAAGATGAGTACTTAATCGATCTGAAACTTGGACGAGTGATAGATAAGAGTAGCTAGGACGGGATAGTATGATTTGGAGTGATCAAGAGAATGAGTAGAATATTTAAAGCATCAAGTTCGATTATTAAGTTGACGTGAGAAGACATTGGACGTAATACGACATGTTGAGATGAATGAGATGTTATGAAGATGGATTTTAGTATTGTTAGGAGGTTAGATGTTAAGAGTAAGGATAGATGTAGTTTCTAGTTCATTGATTTTGGGGAATAGAATTATGAGTTAAGGTGACAGATGATATATTGGGGACATGATGATTGTTGAATTGTGTACGGTAATATGGATCTATAGTCAGATGCTAGGGCGTGATTCTAGTTGTAGCATTATCCAGTGAAGAGACGCGTTGTGATGGATTATTGAGGAACGTCATTTGAAGTTATAGGATTAGCGATCTCTATGTGTAGATATGAGAGTTGCGGGTATAAGATTAGATAGATAATATTATTATTATTATAAGTGATTCCGAGGACGGAATCATTTCTAAGGTGGGTAGAATGTAACAGCCGCTTTCCGATCGTTCGTGTTTTCTACGTGCACGTACTTTTTCGTGCACATATTTAATTTGGCTCTTTCTTGGTTTCGGTATATACGATGTGATATGCCGTTGTGACCGTATGGAAGTGTAGAATTTTATAGTAATTTTTGGGAACATCATCTCACGGCTCGTCTTCTCGCAAAACAGCTTTGAATGGAAGGGCGTTTTGGTCTTTTGGCACCAATACGCGGTTCCCGATTTTACAATAAATTTTTGGTAGGTGTAACACCCGATCGGACACCGTATCCCCATACTTCTCGTCTCCACGATCGTCCCGATATTTTCGGATTATTTTTCTGATGCCCGTAGTGGAAGATATCCCCTAATCAATTTTCAACCTTTGATTAGTCGCTAATCAATTTGAAATTCAAATCATTAATCAATCTTAGGGGAATCCCTCTTACGTATCATGAAAATATTTCTCCCACTATTTGGTACCCCTAACTACACCCCCTCCTCTTACAAACTCTCTCTCATAAACACCTAAGTTCACTCCTTTTGTCACCCAAATAGCAAATACACATCTCTTTTAAACAAACTTGAAGCAACCCTAGAGGAAACCGCAAAACCCATGCCCTAGCCAACTTTGCTTCTCCTCCAGCCGCCAACGGCCACCCCTAGCCCCCCCCCCATCACCGGCCACCACCCTCTCCTCCTCCTCCTCCAACTTCCCCTCTCCAAAGCTCTCAAAAGTCATCTAAAACCGAAAAAAAAGGACAGCCCAGGCTTGCTGTGCGCGCCCGTCGGAAAACGGCCGCCGCAGCCGCTCCGGCCACCCCCTCCAGCGACCACCACCCCTGATCAACTCCTCTCTGACCCCCCAAGCATCTCCAACTCTCCTTACCATCTTCCCTCATCTCTACCTCCCTCAAAAAGCTTTCAAACACAACCCAAACGACAGTTTTACAGATCTGCGCCACCGCCGGAAAAACTCACGCCCACCGGCCATCTGGCCACCTACGACGACCACCCTACCGCCGTTAGATTCCTATCGAAACCCCCTACCAACTGCAACTTTCCTCATGCTCATAGCCCACCTGTAGCTCCCGAAATTCTCGTCGGAACACGCCGTATCGGCTGTTTTTCACAGATCTGGAAGCTGAACTTCGCCGCCCGCGCACGGCCGCCTCCGACCACCCCCGACGACAACTCCACTGCCTTTGGCTTCTTCTTGAAGTTCTTTATCCACTACAACTTCCCGTTTCCGCTGTTCATCTCTGAAATTTCACTGAGACGCGCGACAACGGACGTGGCGCGAATCTGTCCTCCCCGGCTTCTCATGACCGCCCACCGCCGTGCACTCGCGCCGTCGGCCATCCACCGGGCCAAGCATCTTTCTTTGGTCCCACTTCATCTACCAACAGCCCCCTTGGACTCTCAGAGTTCACGTGCATTTCCGCACGCACGTACTTTTAGCCGACGTCGCAGTTATCGTGAAGAACCGTTGCGCTACTCGCAACGGGAGGAGGATCGCTGATTAGCTCGCTCATTTCACGCCGCCACCCCGCTGTCCAGAGGTACCTCGCTGTGCTACCTGCGGCTGAGGAGTTCCAGACGACGCCGACGTTTCGCCGTTCAGACCCGACTTCCGCTTGTTGGACGACATCACGAGGTTAGTTTCCGTAACGAGTTGTAAAACCCACACCGTAGCTAACCAAAACCTAAACTAAAATTGGTCAACTTGAACTAAATTTATTTTCAGCATCTGTAAAACGTTGCCCATCGTAGGAAAGATCGACGATCGGATAATTTTTCTGTGCACATAGGGTAGAAGTCGATCTAGGTTGAACAAAACACCAAAAATGTGATTTCTGACGAATAGGATAGTCCCGATAATCTAGACACGAAACCTAATAGGAATTACTGAAAACAGGACCTGACACCGTCGACGTGACACTATTTCATACGGACTACCTCTGACGAGACGCTTGGACGAGACGCTCTGGGAGGACGACACACTCGCCACCGCAGGCAAGTGTATCTACTTGCACTTTTGGCCGTGCTTAGGCCTTAGTTGTTAGAACTGTTAACTGTGAACAAAGAGAACCCGGACGTGAAATGATAGCGTCCGGGACGTCCCTTGACGGCTCAGACTTGACGACGAAGTCTGAGCCCAACAACAACAACTTTTGACATCGTAGGACTATCTTGTGCGTGTGTGCGTGTGGACACCCTAGAATAACCTTTCCTGTCTTGTCATGTCCCGTCCCGTCTTGTACAGCCCAGAGGGAAATAGGGCACTCTCCGAGTGATCGCTTGTCTTGATACACAGCCCAGAGGGAAATAGGGCACTCTCCGAGTGATCGCTTGTCTTGATACACAGCCCAGAGGGCAATAGGGCACTCTCCGAGTGATCCCTTGTCTTGATACACAGCCCAGAGGGCAATAGGGCACTCGCCAAGCTAGAGCGAGTGATCCCTTGTCTTGTCATGTCTTGAATACTTGGGTTTAGGGTAGGGTTGAGTGTGCGCACGGTAAGAGGGTCTGATCCCCCTCGAACTGTAAGGCGTGAACCCTTTCGTGTTACACTTGTCTTGTCTTGTCCCGCCATGTCCCGATTTGTCTTGACACCTGTTAGGTTAGTCCCGTAGTTTGGTAGCACATGCTACGACTTCTACTTGTCACGTTTTACTTTCCTGCTGCATTTACTTTCTTTTGTTCCTCTGTTATAACCTCAGCAACCTAATCAACCAGTAAACCGTTGTTAAATAGTCGATACACTTGCAGTTTGGTCTGACCCTTTTTGTTGACCTTACCTGACGTACAGTTCCTTCTTTTGGTGCTGTACGTCAGGTGTCGAGCCAGAGTTCGAGGACACGACAGACTTACCGGAATACGTGGAGCCCGAGGACGTCAACACAGAGTACATGCTGACGAGGACCAGACCTTGAGGACTTTTCGGTCGCCACCTTCAGAGGTTATTACTTTTAGTTTGCTCTTTCGATAGTTTGTAGCCATGCTTAGGCTTTCATCTCTTTAGACTTTTGTGCTCGTTGGATATTAATTATATTAATGAATGCAACTTTCCTTCTGTACTTTTTGTTGTTTCGAACTTTATAAATGCAAGAACCTGAAAATTTTAAAATGGTACCCCTACAGACGCTTATTGGGTCCGAGCTTCTCAGCTCTGGCCCAAGCGGGCCTTAGTCACGCTTCACCTCCGTTGTTTTAGGAAGCGGGGCGTGACACATTTGATTATTTTATTAATTAGATCTTTAAAATTAAATGATAATTTTGATGTAACTTAGATTTATGAGATATTTTAAGTTGCATGCTTGGTTAAATTTTATGTAATTATTTTAGTGGATCTGTTATGATGCTAAAATATTTAATTAAAATTTGTAATTGTTATATTAGTTCTAGTTGGTTATGTGATACATAAAGAAAATTTTTTAGGATAGCCATTAAAAGCTTTCAGAAAACTATAAGATAATTTTTGATGGACATGCTATGATTTGAAATTGTTGCAACCGATTAAACTCCTAATAATTGATTAGGGTAGCCATATCCTATAACTATTATTTTAATTGTTCTAATAATAATTTTAAAATATGCTATGATTTAAATTATTGCAACTTGAATTTTAAATGCCTAATACATGATTAGGATAGCACCCTAAAATTCATTCCTTATAGTTGATAAAGACATTAATAAAAGTTATTAACCAACCCTAATAATTTCGAATTTTAGGTTTCCACTAGTTGATAGGATTAACTAGTTTTAATGAAGCCATTTCAAGTCGATGTCACACATATGAATAATTAGTATCCTTCAGTGGATCATGATCCAGTCTAGCATTTTTTGACTAGTGTTGTGGATCACCCAAGCTCGACTGGAGATAGTGATCCTGGCCTAGCCAAATCCCTAGCCGTGTTCCACTGAACCGCAAAGATGCGAGTCATGATTATGTGAAACCATCGATTACATCTAGTCAATTACGTTTATAATCTTCTTCGAGATTAGCCGTAACCCTCCTTGTTTTAGAGGTTGGCAACTATAGGTTCTATGTTGTAGTTGTTGAGCACACTCTGCTATGGCATATCTACCTTATGGAAACCAACTTCTCATTACATTAGATGTAGTCTAGCCTTAACCCAAACCGTCGCGTCGTGCCTATACACCAAGCGTCGGCGTAAGTTAGGCTAGGCATGAAAACTAGGGTCCGAATAGACTAGTCATTATGATTTGGATGAGCACACTCATGATCATAAGTGGCTAGGGGTAAAAATCGATAAGAGAATCATATATGATATGATTGATAAAGAGTCATCTACCAATTACATAGTCAAGCAATTTGTTAAGCACACTCAAGTTTGTGAGGCTCAGGGTGGTTAGATCCCTTTCCCACTAAATTTAATTAATTTAAATCGTACATTATTATGGCTAAAAATGATCGTCAAAATAGTTGGAGGATATAGTTAGATAAAAGCCATTTTATCTATATTTAATATTGAACATATGCTAAACTAAGGTGGTCCTATGTTAGCCGAAGGAATCCAAAACACAATATCCTAAGAGAATATGTTAAATGGCCAAGAAGATTGGTTAAAGGAATATCAACAAAAATTCTAATTGATAGACAATACTATGTTCTCACTGACATTAAAGTATCATTTTTAACACTGGCTCAAGGACAATGACTTCCTTGAAGCCCTAGACCCAACACAATTCAATCCGCAAGGTGTGGAACTTCGTGCAAACTGTTTGGCTCGAAGATGAATACATGAGCGGTGCAAGACTATGTATCCCAACCGGATCTTGAGACAAGCAACTTGTTGAGCACACTCAAGGTTGCTAATCTCAAGCATTTGGATATATGATATGTTTGCACAGCTATTATTTATGTTGGGACACGTAATATCTAAATGAGATTTAGAAAAGAAGTAGACATTCAATAAAGTCAATTGAGAAAGAAAGTGTTATCTATCATTAGTAAAGGCAAAAGTAGGAGGAACTGAAAATGTAACATATTTGATGTCATGGTTTTAGGATAAATCGTTATACAAAAGGAATAGATTGTCCTACATGTTGAAAAAAAGAGCAATTGTTGTTTCTTGGACCATATAAGCCGTCTAACACATTTTGGCGAATGTCGTCACCTTGCTTCTGAAGCAATAAATAATTTGTATAACAATATTGTATTAGGTGGTAATACATGAACGCGCAAGTTATAGAAAACTTGGCTATGGCAAAATAAATCAGGTCGTACAAAAGAGAACAGACTAGACAAGTCACATAAAAAGAGGGATTTTGACCTCTCGTATTATGAGTCGAAAGAAACTTGTAAGTCTTGTCTCAAAGGTATGATGCCCAAACGCATTCTATAAGACAGTGTGATAATTAGTTGGAGAACTCACGGTCTTGTACATACTGATGTATCCAGACCCAAGTCTAAATTAGCCTAGATATATTATACTTTATTTTATTACGACACATGTTCTTAATGAAACACAAGTCTGATTAAATAAAGTACACAGTGACGGAAGTACTTGAACAGCTTCAATCAGATCGAAGAGTCAAATACTTAGCTATATAATTATTGCGTAATTAAAAGAAAATGTGATTGTCTCTCATGTCAAGTCTCTTAACACAGTGGTGTGTTGGAGAGCATGAATCGCACTTTGTTAGACATGGTGTGATAGATGGCAAATGACTCTGAGTTACAATCCTCCCTCTGGATTAAGTCCTAGATAGTAATGCCTAGGGTCTTGATAAGGTTCTGTGAGGACCTTATCAATATGATATTCCTCAAATTAATCGTTAGGAAGTTACAGGATTAATCGAGTCTCGTGAGACGAAAAACTCGAGTACGACATCATAATTGATGATGGCCTAGACAACTTCTAAGATGCCATTTGGAGTAGTGACTTTAAGAAATGGCCTGATGCAATCCAAAAAAGGTCCGTGCACATAAATAAGGTATGGACCTTAGTTGACGTGCCCAAGGAAAGTGTTTCCTTTGGCTGCAACTGAATCTTTGAGACAGAAGATTAGTGCAGATGGAAATTAGTGAAGTACAAATTATGCCGGTTGAGAATAGTCATCATCAAACTTCTATAAACGGATTGTGATGAAATTTTCTTGCCAAAAGCTGTGTACACATTTATTCAGATCAGACTCGATGTAAATGCCCATGATGACCATGAAAGCTGGAGAATTCATGTATAGTCTGTTTTCTAAATATGATTTAGAAGTATAAACTTATATTAAATCAGCCAGAGAGTTTTTAAGGTCAGTGGAAGCGAATAAAAGGTATGAGAGGCATTGGCACACCCAGAAATAACACTTAAAACCCGCCTACCATTGGCACGAATGCCAAAGGTTAGATGCGTCCTAAATGTAACTCCTGGACCGTATCGCAAGAGCACGGTGTCAAGTTATAGTATAAAAGATATCGATCCCATAGGGAAGTGAATGCTAATATAGTCTTGGATGATTCCTAGATCTTCGGAATATTGCTAGCAGTCGATTTAAAAGGATTGGTTGTTTTGGAGTTATATATCAAACAAGGTTGTAATCAATAATAAAAGACTAGGGCGTTAGCACTCACCACTAGGATCATTGGATGTCGATGCTAGATTAGAACTCTTATGTTGCATCGGCTTTATTAGGGATTGTCGCATCTAAGATGTAGAACTCATGGCTCTAGGTGCCATGGGTCTAACATATCGCACGCTTACTGACGTGCGTTTATATTTCATATATTCACGCACGTTTTCTTTTGTGTTTCTCCGTGTTTTCCGCCATCTTTTATTCGTTTTCTTGTATTTTCTCGTTTTCTTTCACTTTTCTTTGTTTATCCATGATTGCAGGGGATTGACCATGTAGGGGACGTTTAACGATGATATCCCAAGTCCCCGGAGCAACGGGAGAAGTCACGCGTGATCCAGTGGGTCAAATGTCAAAGAATTCATCTTTCAGCCCTTCACCCGGTCTGTTGGTCATCTCCAACCGATCGGGTGATGCACGCGTGCACCACCCGGTCTCTGCCGCAGCTCATAAGGAAGTCACCCGACCGGTTCGTAGACCGGTTCAGCGGGGGCCTATTCTTTGTTTTCTCAAGCAAAATGCCAACCGATCGGGTGACTCTCACCCGATCGGTTCATCTGTAGCTGAAGATGAAGAGCTGAAGACACAGACGCCGAACCGATCGATTCACCCGACTGCTCCAAGATCCAACCGGTCACTCAAGAACTCACCCGACCGGTTCATGTGATCGGGTGAAAGCTCACCGAAGGCAACGGCCAAAGCAACAAGCGGCTCACCCGATCGGTTGATGTTTTAACCGATCGGGTGGCCTTTTCTTCCGCTTTCGCGCACCGCTGCTCATTCATTGAAGATCTTCTATCAGTCCAGAAGGATTTTGGGTGATCTCTTATTTTTCTAGCGTCGGCATCGTCATTAGCTTTCCAACGATAGGTCGCATGCCCAAATCCGATTTTTCTAGATTTTTCTGGAATTTTTTGAGCGCAGCTATGTGCTGAAACTTGCTGCTGTCTGAAATTTCACTTCAACCGACCGGGTGAGGTCTGTTTCTGCGTATCTGAGTTCTATGTTTATTCCACCCAATCGGGTGAGTTTCCACCCGATCGGGTGGGCCTTTTTTGACAGTTCTGGACCCGAACTGTTAAGGTTTTTTGGGGGGTTTATAAATAGAAGTTGGGGCACGACTTGGGGGTAGTTCTTCTCAGTTTTTCTAGGGCTTTTTGCCCCTTTCTCTTGTAAGTTTAGATTAGGTTAGATTAGATTTTCTATTGTAATAAATCTTGTATTGGATTGAAGATTCAAACTCAAGATAAGTATTTTCTTCTCTTTTTCTCCATTGTTTGTATTGTGTTTATTTTGCTTGATGGTGAAAGTTTATACATCTTTTGTGCTGTTTGTTTATATGTTATTCACCATTGAGTAGTTTTGATGAACCCTAATACGGGTTAGGGTAGGATTGATGCTTGAGTTGTTTCATTAGACTTAATTGCATGGCACGTGTTCGATGAAATGTGTCAATGGGGATTTCTAGCAATCTGGGTCCAATTCGTACGACGACACACTAGATGTGTTGGGGATTGGGGTCCGGTGCTTGTCCTGTCAAGATCCGCTTCGATGTATTGCTAGAAATCACATTTGACCTATTTGGCCATTAGGTTTACGCGGGGGTGTTTCATTGTCATTGGCGGGAGAAAGACCGCCTCTGACCGTCGGGCCAAGGGGGAATAAACTTGGCGGTTGACCCCCTAGCCATAGCTCACGCCCCCAACGTAGACATCGAGTCCTCGCGCGCGGGAGCGGCTTGGACGAAGTGTTGGGAGATATCATTGTGGCCTTAATGCTCCCGGTTGCGGAAGGTGTTAATGGACACGGGAGTGCCCACCGTCCGGAACCGGATAGGCCTAGCGTGCTTGTTACCGACCGGAATATCGGGCCATGGACGCTAGGTACCACCTTTTGGGGCAATGTCTCACCCTGGATCAAGTCAAATGCCAAGTGTCATGAGTGCTCTAGCCCGTGTTAGCGGGGATTCTTTTCGTGTCTTTTTTATTTCTTCTCTATATTTCTACACTTCACCCACATTATCCGCGTAGCTAGCACACAACCTAGGCGAGGCTAGTACCCACTCAATCCATCCACCTCCCTGAGTTCGATAAACCCGCACCCTACACTAACCGTGCACTTGCGGTAAAACGACACCGCGCCCATACCGTAAACGGGGCGCCGGTCAAGTTTTTGGCGCCGTTGCCGGGGAAGCGTTCGGTTTGATATTAGCTTAGCTTGGCTTCGTTAGACTACGCATAAAAACACTAAAAATTTATTTTTCTTTTTTTAAAAAAAATATTCAATAACCAAGAAATTTTCCCCCCACTATTATATTATCTTTTTGTTATTTTCTTGTACTATTGACGCTCCTCTCTAGTTTTCTTATTTTTGTTGTCCAGGTATCTTTGATATTGCCATGTGGAGATCAGATTTCGATGCTCAGATGGGAGGCTACGATCCCTATTCATTTGTGGTTTGTGAGACTTGTGGGATGGCGGGGCACGTGTATTATGATTGCCCATTTACGCTTGAGAGCCTCCCCCCACCCCAAGGCCAAACATTTTCCCACAAACTTAGCCCACACACCTCCCATCCATTTCCTCAACCTTATACCCCTCCACAAACACAAGAAGAATCAAGCCTCGTGTCTCTCCTTGAAAGTGCCATGTTTAACTAAGGCCAAATAATACAAAACTTGATGGTACCAATCACCGAGCCGACACCGAGGAGAGGGGATGAAGGAGAGGATATACCCACTTTCATGGTTGAGACCACCATCTCATCGGCCACCATAGACACATCTCAAGCCGATACCCCATTTTTCCATCACTACCACTTGGATGACGAAGCATTTTTTGATGATGATAGTGAGGATGGGGTGATTTCTATAGGATCTGTGGGAGAGACTTCTTGTCTTGATTTGGATACCCCATATGAGTCCTATGAGAGCACTAAGGAGTTTACAGAGATTATGCATACCGGTGAGGAGGATGTGCGTGAGGACGAGGACACCACGACCACATACGAGTGGTCCGCTCCACATCCACCTCCACTGTCATCTCTGTTGCTGCTTCTTCCTTGGTCTGTGGTCAACCACGAGGACGTCATTCAGGACATCAGGCAGATGGTGGAGCATGAGCATATCGTCGAGGAGGATGTGCATGAGGACTTGGATACGATGGTCCACTCTATAGAGCCCGAGTCACATCTACCTTTACCGTCGCTCTCCACTTCTTCTGCGGATGAGCATCCACTTGAGCATATTGCCCCTATTCAGGGAGATTTTCATACTCACTCTCACTCCACTTTTGAGTCTCGCTTTTCACTTCCTATTTCTTTAGACTCATATATATTTGACATACCATATCTCTCGCAGGACACATGATCTACTTCCCCTGAGGTATGCTGCGGTGTGTCACCACCTGGAGAGCCACTTCTCATGGAGAGCAAGGATTTGGTCGTCGCTAGTATAGAGGATAGCGACCCATTCTCAGGGAGTATTCGTCACACTTTCACTATTTTTCAATCTTATTTTGACGATTATCTCTGGGATACTTTTATTTTGGGGAAAGATTTTTTGCCATGGACTAATGCACCTCGTCCTTTGCAGGTCGCAGGTGGACACCTACGAGGGATGCTTGGAGGTGCATTGCTTGGGTCCATTGGCACACGTGGCACAGCGCTTCTGGTGGAGCCACAGAAGGAGCAGTTAGAGCAGCTACCTGCCCCACTCCAGATCTTGGATCCGCCTATGCTCAGGTGTATCTAAATCCAGTAGTGTAAAAATTTACCGCTTTCTAGTTTAGATTTGAATAATCTCGTCTCCTCTCATTAGCGAGGGGAGCGTATCTAGGATTTTCTTTTGCATCTTAATAACCCTTCATGTCGTGCGCTTCTATCATTTCACCCCACATCCTCTTTCGAGGAGAACGATCAGACTGTCTCTTCTGCATTCTGATATCTTTCTTTTCAGATTTTCCCCTAGCATATTTCTGCATCACATTGATCAGATCATTTTGCTAGCATTGTCATGTTCAGCTTGGGGAAAATCGATTTGTGTGCATGTTTTCGTGTGTCGTTGTTGTGTGTTTGTGTCTAGGTGTTCTTTTGTCGTGTTTTATACCTTTTATTTGAGTGTTTCTTTTTCTTTATTTTTTAGTTTCGCTCATGTGTTTTTCGTGTTTTTCATTTTTTGTGTCGGTGCGTAACTCCCCCCCATTTTCATTGCCCTCCCGTATTCACTACTATTGCATTGAGGACAATGCAAGTTTCAGCTTGGGGGAGTCGCACTTCGTGCGTCATTTGTGTCGTTTTTCTTCGTTTTTGAGTCGTTTTCCATCGTGTTTTTATTTTTCTTCTCATCTTTTGTTCTCTCTCTCTCTGTCCTAGAGATGACCCCATATGATGAATTGCCACAAAATCACACACACCTAGCATGGCATCGATAATCACACTCACTAACCCTAGGTTATCGAGTCCTCTTGCATTTCACGCTTCGTGGGTCCACTTTGCTTTTATGTGAGTCGTGTGTCGTATCTAGCTTATAGTGTGCTTCTACTTTGTGATGTTGTTTTATATACCTACCCTTGGATGACCCCTAGATTATCATGCTTCGATTTGAATATGCAGAATTTATTTTCCCTGTCTGCTTCTGCATGCTATATATATATCGTGTACTTCATTTCGCATGTGTCGGGATTCCACAACTAAGGACTAGGATAACCCATTTAGCCTATGCTCCAATTAGCGAGAATAGTTTCCTTTGCCCAAGTGTTTAGATTCCGATTTCTTTTTTTTTGTTTTACTTGGTGCAAATCCCCTCGTCGTGTACCGTTCTCCCACTTGGGAGAGTACACATGTAAATATCCCAATATCCAAAAATCCAAAAAAGGAGAAAAGAAAAGAAAAACCCAAAAAGAAAAGAAAAGAAAAATTTTGTATAGCCCAAAATCCAAAAAAAATACAAATACCCAAAACCCAAAAAAATTCCCGTGTGAATATTTTTTCCTACTTGCCGAGAATAAAGGGAAGGCGAGAATTTGCACCGAGTGTTCTACTCCACATCATCTCAACCCCCATCGTTTTCGAAAACACTTGGCTTAGGAACTTTTTAGCAATTATCTAGGCTTTAGTGTGGTGATTTCCTTAACCCTAGTTGTGGAGTCCCTAACGCATGATATGTTTCGATTCTCTCTCTATTCTCATACATGCTTGAACCATATATTCACCGCTTGATTCAATTCGAATCGATATTTGGGTCATATCTTGGATTTGTGTATATCGAGCTTTATTGCACAATGTAGATAGTGACACCGTTTGCTAGCACATGACCACGCTCACTCGTGCTTCACCGTGTGGGCCCACGGCACTCGTCTGGACTCGTATTCCTTGGTTTAGTGATGTGATTTGGCGTTCGCTTGCTTGGTGTGTCATTTTTGATTTTGTTGGCCCTAACGGGTGATCTAGGATATAGGGTTTTCTTTTTCTTTCTTCCTCTCTATTTTTCCCTTCCGAGCTCCTACTCTCACTCGTCTTCCTCGAGGACGAGGAAGAGTTCAGCTTGGGGGATTTTGACGTGCGTTTATATTTCATATATTCACGCACGTTTTCTTTTGTGTTTCTCCGTGTTTTTCCGCCATCTTTTATTCGTTTTCTTGTATTTTCTCGTTTTCTTTCACTTTTCTTTGTTTATCCATGATTGCAGGGGATTGACCATGTAGGAGACGTTTAACGATGATATCCCAAGTCCCCGGAGCAACGGGAGAAGTCACGCGTGATCCAGTGGGTCAAACGTCAAAGAATTCATCTTTCAGCCCCTCACCCGGTCGGTTGGTCATCTCCAACCGATCGGGTGATGCACGCGTGCACCACCCGGTCTCTGCCACAGCTCATAAGGAAGTCACCCGACCGGTTCGCAGACCGGTTCAGCGGGGGCCTATTCTCTGTTTTCTCAAGCAAAATGCCAACCGATCGGGTGACTCTCACCCGATCGGTTCATCTGTAGCTGAAGATGAAGAGCTGAAGACACAGACGCCGAACCGATCGATTCACCCGACTGCTCCAAGATCCAACCGGTCACTCAAGAACTCACCCGACCGGTTCATGTGATCGGGTGAAAGCTCACCGAAGGCAACGGCCAAAGCAACAAGCGGCTCACCCGATCGGTTGATGTTTTAACCGATCGGGTGGCCTTTTCTTCCGCTTTCGTGCACCGTTGCTCATTCATTAAAGATCTTCTATCAGTCCAGAAGGATTTTGGGTGATCTCTTATTTTTCTAGCGTCGGCATCGTCATTAGCTTTCCAACGATAGGTCGCATGCCCAAATCCGATTTTTCTAGATTTTTCTGGAATTTTTTGAGCGCAGCTATGTGCTGAAACTTACTGCTGTCTGAAATTTCACTTCAACCGATCGGTTGACTTGTCAACCGACTGGGTGAGGTCTGTTTCTGCGTATCTGAGCTCTATGTTTATTCCACCCGATCGGGTGAGTTTCCACCCGATCGGGTGGGCCTTTTTTGACAGTTCTGGACCCGAACTGTTAAGGTTTTTTGGGGGGTTTATAAATAGAAGTTGGGGCACGACTTGGGGGTAGTTCTTCTCAGTTTTTCTAGGGCTTTTTGCCCCTTTCTCTTGTAAGTTTAGATTAGGTTAGATTAGCTTTTCTATTGTAATAAATCTTGTATTGGATTGAAGATTCAAACTCAAGATAAGTATTTTCTTCTCTTTTTCTCCATTGTTTGTATTGTGTTTATTTTGCTTGATGGTGAAAGTTTATACGTCTTTTGTGCTGTTTGTTTATATGTTATTCACCATTGAGTAGTTTTGATGAACCCTAATACGGGTTAGGGTAGGATTGATGCTTGGGTTGTTTCATTAGACTTGATTGCATGGCACGTGTTCGATGAAATGTGTCAATGGGGATTTCTAGCAATCTGGGTCCAATTCGTACGACGACACACTAGATGTGTTGGGGATTGGGGTCCGGTGCTTGTCCTGTCAAGATCCGCTTCGATGTATTGCTAGAAATCACATTTGACCTATTTGGCCATTAGGGTTACGTGGGGGTGTTTCATTGTCATTGGCGGGAGAAAGACCGCCTCTGACCGTCGGGCCAAGGGGGAATAAACTTGGCGGTTGACCCCCTAGCCATAGCTCACGCCCCCAACGTAGACATCGAGTCCTCGCGCGCGGGAGCGGCTTGGACGAAGTGTTGGGAGATATCATTGTGGCCTTAATGCTCCCGGTTGCGGAAGGTGTTAATGGACACGGGAGTGCCCACCGTCCGGAACCGGGTAGGCCTAGCGTGCTTGGCACCGACCGGAATATCGGGCCATGGAGGCTAGGTACCACCTTTTGGGGCAATGTCTCACCCTGGATCAAGTCAAATGCCAAGTGTCATGAGTGCTCTAGCCCGTTTTAGCGGGGATTCTTTTCGTGTCTTTTTTATTTCTTCTCTATATTTCTACACTTCACCCACATTATCCGCGTAGCTAGCACACAACCTAGGCGAGGCTAGTACCCACTCAAGCCATCCACCTCCCTGAGTTCAATAAACCCGCACCCTACACTAACCGTGCACTTGCGGTAAAACGACACCGCGCCCATACCGTAAACGGGGCGCCGGTCACTTACCCCACTCTCGTGATAGGCGTGACGTGCGATCCATGCATTAATAATCGACAATATTCATACCACTCTCGTGGGTGAATGATCTCCACTCAAGCCATTCTCGTGGATAGAGCTTTGATGTGTGCTTTGGTGGCTCTCATTGACGCAATGACGGTAGTCATCAATTAGTAATATAGGACATCAGTGGATCTCATCAAGGAGTGCATCGGGAATGGTCGCAAACCCTAATTGAATCCACTAACTCCCTAATTAAGTTTATAAGATACTCCTTAAGCTAATCATGGCCACAGACCATGGACATGATCTCAGTATGAGATCTCCTACAAACTTGGCTAGATCAACCAAAACACTTTCCTTTTTGAACCAACGCAACCTAAAAATCCTAACTTTACATCTAAATCCTAAGATCCTAGAGCTAATCCATTAGCCCTAGATAGAACTACTCGTGAATCATAGAGATAGACATAGAAGATTTAATAAAACAAGATGGTTCATCGTGGCTTGCGAAAACATCAAATAAAGCATAGAAAGTTTACAAATAATTACTGACACGTCGTAGAGCGATAGCAAACACAAGAGAATTAAGAATATCAAGCTTCCATGCAATAAAGTT
The DNA here is from genome assembly GCA_030789695.1 of Scilla litardierei. Lineage (NCBI taxonomy): Eukaryota > Viridiplantae > Streptophyta > Magnoliopsida > Asparagales > Asparagaceae > Scilla > Scilla litardierei. The sequence continues at coordinate 500,546,464 of CM061142.1, read as the reverse complement.
CAATAAAAATCCAAGCTTTACTCTTCACAAAATAGCGACGACACAAAACTTCTCAAGATCTAAAAAATCTAATTAAAACTAAGGAAAATATTAAAAGTCTAGTCTCTTTTGAAAATACGGTAAAATTTGTACTTATATACGAGGGGTAGAGACCCCCAAAAATCTTAGAAAATCTGGACACTTGGGCCCATCAACTTGACTGGTCGCGTCGCGCTACCTGGTAGAGTAGCGGCGCATATTCAGTCGAGTTGGTATAGGCTCTGCTTTGCTTCTGCTTCTGCTTCTGCTCTAGTTGATACGGGCTACTCGGTCAAGTAGCCCCCTTACTCGGTCGAGCTACAATGGGCTTGGACTCATCCAAAACGCTACTCTGTTTGATTTCGACTCGGGTCGAGTAGAAGATCTGCTCGGTCAAGTAGCTTTGATGCTCGTTCGAGCTAGGGTGCTCGGGGAGAAGTCCAACATAGGCGTTCTGTTTGAATACAGCTCGGTCGAGCTGGCTGTTCTACTCGGTCAAATAGATGTGTCTGTTTCCTCTACGTCATCGGCGTGTCAGCTCGGTCGAGTAGCATGAGCACTCGACCGAGTGGCTTGGGAAACTGAACATGGGCTGGGGCTAGAGTCCTCATCCCTCACTCTCTTCTCCTCCTCTCCTCAAATCTTCTTCCTTGCATCAGCAAACTCTCATGGAACCTCGCCAATGACGTCCCGGACGTGTCGAATGTGTCTATGTCCCAAAATAGCTCCAATTCGCTTCAAAACTCCCGAAAATTCACAAAGCTATACAAAACTCGAATATGGTGTTAGTAGCGTGATAATATATGAAAATGTGGGTTTTGGAGGCAAATATGATATGGAATGATGCAATAAAAATGTCACGCCCCGCTTCCCAAGTACGGGAGGCGAGACGCGAAGAGGTCTGCTCAGACTGAGGCTGTGAAGCGCAGTCTGATAAGCGTCTATGTGTTCATCCATTCGTAGATTCTTGCATTGCATAAAGAAACAACAATAATAATATTTGAAAGTAGTTAAAAGAGTGACCAATATTCAACATACATCCAATTTAAAATTCAAACATCCACAGATAGTCATAAAGAAAGGTACTGAGTCTGAAAAGAAAGGCCCGCGCATGGCAGAAACTAAAACATAGATAATAACCAACCTCAAGCCCGATGTCAGCAAACTGTCGACCACGGCAACTAACCCAGGCTCAAAACCTGACGTGTGACACCCAAAGAGAAAAGGGCACATGTCAGCAAAAATCTCCAAAAAGGAAAGGGAGACTTTTGTGCAAGGAAACATAAAAATATGAAAGAAACTAGCAGCCTAAAATATGGTAACATGGCATGATATTCAATTATTGCGGCAATTTAAAATGAGCATGATATTTAATAAATGCAGCAGTTTTAGATGAACATGATAGTTAACAATTGCATGACACGTCGTAGCAAAAATCTACTAAACAATATTAACGATTTCACGATTAACTTGTATTCACGATGTGCACGGGGTTTCCGTCTTTTGGCTGAAGCGGCTGTACGGGCACACTTCTATGCTCAAGTGACCGTTTAACCCTACCCCTCCACGTGTATCAAGCGTTGGTTCTTCACCAACCACACTGTGCTCGCTTCTGGTTCACGAGCCAGGAAGTGTTATTGGCATAGGGTTGTACCCGGCATGCAGGTGTCTAGCCTTTATATGATGTAGGTGTCACGCCCCGCTTCCCAAAATGGACGGAGGCGAAGCGTGACAAGGCCCGCTTAGGCCAGAGCTAAGGAGCCCTGACCCAATAAGCGTCTGTAGGGGTACCATTTCAAAACTTCAGGTTCTTGCATTAATAAATTCGGAACAATAGGAAGTACAAAAAAAAATAATTGGCATTCATTTATTCCAAGATATCCAAGTACAGAGTCTCAACGTCCGAAGGGCTACATCAACAGAAAAGTAAATCTAATGGTTCAAGCACCCAACCTAGACAAAGAAACATAAAGGTGCTACGCACCCAAAAAAAATAATAAACGACTCTGGAAACTACAGCTAGAAGTCTCTAGTTCTGGTCCTCCTCATGGTCGTACTTGGGATCGACGCTCTCTGGCTCCACGTCGGCTGGCAGGTCAGTCTCCTCCACGTACTCTAGCTCAATCCCTGACGTACAGCACCAAAAGAAGGAACTGTACGTCAGGTCAGGTCTACAAGAAAGATTAGACCAAACTACAAGTGTACCAATTGCTTAACTACGTTTTACTGGTTGATTAACATGTTGAGGTTCTATTACACAACAGTTTACTGGTTGATTAACATGCTGAGGTTATGACAGGAGAACAAGGTAAAGTACACGTAGCAGGAAAAGTAAACACGACAGGAAAGTAAGCAAGACAAGTAGTCGTCTTAGCAAGTGCTATGGACTACGGGACTAGCCTACAGGTGTCATGACAAAACAGGAACACATGAAGCCAGACACGATAAGACAAGACACGACACGAAAAGGGTTCACGCCTGTTCGGTTCGAGGGGGATCAGTCCCTCTTGTCGCTTGCACGCTCAACCCTACCCCATAACCCCAAGAATCGTGACAAGACATGGGATCACTTGCTCTAGCTTGGCAAGTGCCCAATTGCTCTCTGAGCTGTGTATCGGTACATGGGATCACCTGCTCTAGCTTGACAGGTGCCCAATTGCCCATCGGGCTGTGAACTAGTACAAGGGATCACTCGCTCTGGCTTGGCAAGTGCCCTATTGCCCAGTGGGCTATGCAGACGGAAAGGAACAAGACACGACAAAACAGGAGGGGTTGTACTAGGGTGTCCACAACTCACGCACACGCATGTCAATCCTATGATGTCAGAAATTGGTTGTTGTTGGACTCAGATTTCGTTGTCAAATCTGAGCCATCAAAGGCGTCCCGGACGCTATCATTTCACGTCCGGTTCTCATGGTTCAACATGTCTAATCTAACAAGACTAAGGCCTAAGCATGGCCAAGTACACAAGTGGTACACTTGCCTGTGGTGGCGAGCGCGTCGTCTCCCTGGTACGCCTCGTCCAAACGTCTCGTCGGCGGAAAAGTGTCTGTAAATCGTGACACGGCGACGGTGTCAGATCACGATTCATTAATCCCTATTAAGGTTGTGTCTAGGTTATCAGGACTATCCTAATCAATCAAAATCACATTTTTAATGAATTTACCTAATCGACGATCTATCCTATGTGTGCATGCATAATGTCCATTCGTCGATTTCTACGGTTTGTACAACGTTTTAAAAATCCGCGGAAAGTAAATTTAGTTTGATTAGGTTGCTGATTTTAATTAGGGTTCGATCATTTATTGTGTGGGTTGCTACGAATTTTGGGCACCAACCTGAAATTTACGATTGCACGAAGATCCGGCGTCAAATCTGAAAAGGGTGGAAGCTTTGCGTCGTCCGAAAATTCCCAAGCCGCGGGTAGCGCAGCGAGGAATGTTGATCGCCGGTGGTGGTGAAGATTTCAGCGTCTCCCGGCGTCGTTGCTGCTGGATCTGAGATGGGAACACCGTGCTACGGCAAAAGAAAGAGAAATGAGAGAAAATGGGGGAAAGCTTTGGGGAAGATGGAGGCGCAAGGATGGAGGAACGAGCAAGGGAAGGACGTGGGAGGTAGGGGAGTAGGATTTGGGGAAGATGGAGACTGAAATCTATCAAGAGAAATGAAGAAAGAAGCCTCGTTTAAATAAGAAGAGAAACGGCGGCTAGCACAAAAATTAGGGTTTCGGGGTCAACTAGTCGGTCAGAGAAGGGCGGCCGACCGACTAGTTTGGGAACTAGTCGGTCGGTCGTATAACTGTGACCGACTAAAACCCAAACCGAGAACAGGGTTGCTGTAAAATTTATAGAGTTAGTCGGTCTGTGAAGGCTCGTCGACCGACTAGTTTGCAACCTAGTCGGTCGGCCAGTGTTCATAGACCGACTAAAGGGTGAAAATGGTCGATAAGATATTTTGAAGATTAGTCGGTCAGAGAAGGATACTTAACCGACTAGTTCGTCAACTAGTCGGTCGGTTTTCGTTCTTTGACCGACTAACGGTAAACAGTAACCTGGTGCGAAAATGATCTCAGTACTTAGTCGGTTTGCGAAGAAGTGTTGACCGACTAGTTAGATAACTAGTCGGTCGGTGGTTGAACTTAGACCGACTAAGCGTAAACAGTAACTCAAGGGAAAAAGCCTGACAAAAACTAGTCGGTCCATGAGGAGTTGTTGACCGACTAGATTGACATCTAGTCGGTCGGTTCCTCAACGTGAACTGGCTAATTGGCATAGGAAGTCGCAAATTGAAGCGTGAAGCTTCGGAATGGGTTCTAGGACTTCTATGATGAGTCTGGCTCGAAGATATGAGTGTTATGAAGCTAGCCATGCAAGACTAACTCAAGCTCGACATTCAACGAAGAAGAAGTCGGAGATTATGAATAAAACTTGGCGTAATGGTCGAGGTCATGACATATCTTAATCCGGTGTCAGAAAGATAATCCGAAAATATCGGGCGGTCACGGAGACGAGACGCACAAGTCTATGGTCCGATCGTGCGTAACGCCTACCAAGAATTAATGTAAAATTGGAAACGGTGTCTGAGTCAAATGACTAAAACGCCCCTATCGTTCAAGGTCGTTTTGCGAGAAAACGAGCCGTGAGACGAAGTTCCCAAAGATTACAATAAAATCCAACACCCCGCAACGATCGCAACAGCATATCCCTTCGTATATGCCGGAGCTCAGAAATAACCAAATAAATACGTGCACGATAAAGCACGTGCACGTAGAAAATACGAACGGTCGGAAAGCGGCCTTTACAGTAGGGGTCAGGACCCTACTCACCGCAGCTTACAATTTAAAGTAGCGTGTGCTACACATTCATGATAAAGCAAGTGATGCATGAACTGACATGACAAATGCACGAACATGGCAATAAGCAGTTAAAAGTGCGTACAGTTAATATGGAATTAAACGTGACATGCGGTATGAAATGATAGCATAGCAGGGCTGTCGGATCTAGCTTCGTTGTCAAGCTAGATCAAGCATGGTGTCTAGTCGACTATCATTTCATCGCCTAGTCTCTTTTATGCTATTTCACAGATTGGCCTAAAACATGGCCCAAACAAATACTGGCAAGTTTCACTTGCCTGAAACGACGTGCTGTAATTCTTAATTCAACGGAGTCCAGAACTTCCCATGTGCTCAAACCATCGCCAAACCTACAATCCCGTATTATTAATCTCAATTAGTGATTTAACCAAACAATAAAATTACCGATTTTTATCTTGTTAGACATGCGATGTTTGGGTTCCTACGGATCGGGTGTACCTCAACACGACGCAAGAGCTACACTGACGTCGGGTAACGACGTCAGGGTTTGGATTCCAGTAGCGTGCAAAGTACGATGTCGGCTACGGGGCAACGATGAAGACGGCGACAACTAGGGGAAGTAGCATTGCACGAAGATGGCCGTGGGAGGTGGATGAATGGCAGGGGCAGTGATCAAGAGGATCTCGGCATACTGTCAAGTTGCATATGGCAACGGCACGGGGAGATGTGGCCTAAGGCTCATCCAGAAGAAGAGGGGGTTGTTCTTGGGAGAGAGGGCAAGGGGGTTCGGCCGTTAACAAGGGGATACGACAGGTGGTGTTGCGGCTTGGAGGCTGCTGCCGTGGTGGTTGGTTGCCGGCAAGGGGAGAACTGGGTGGCCGGAGTTAGGTTGGGGGCTGCCAAACTTATGGAGGAGGGGTTCGGTTGGTTGTTCATGAAAAGAGGGGATGAACGGGGCTGTTTTCGGCCTGTGGTGGAGGCGTGGGGATGTGCGGCTGGGTGTGGTGGTGCACCGGCAAGGGGAAGGCCGGAGATGTTGGCCGGCAATGAGGCCGACAGTTAGAGCAAGGGGGCGGTTGCTATCTTTGGATGGAGGGGGCCGGATGATGATAGTTTTAGGGGGAGTGCGGTTGGCGACAAATGGTGGAGGAGATGGCCGAGGGTCGGATCTATAGGTGGTGGCCGACGGTAGTCGGAGGAGGGGGCTGGCGGTCAAGCTAGGAAAAGATGGGTGACGGCTGCTATAGAAAACCCTAGGGTGAGATGATGCATGAGTTGTTTGGTGAAGGGTTAGTTTCCTAAATAGTGTAGGAAAGGGGTAGATTTAAGAGTGATTGGAGAGAGGGTGTGAGAGAGGGGGAGGGTAGAATTAGTATTGCAAGTAGCTAGGGAAAGGCATCATGTGATACGTATGATAACTTAGGGATTTGATTTAATTAGATTTAATTAGTGTTTGAGTCTTGAATTAGTCTAGGCTAAATATAGATTGAAGATGATTAGTGTGAATTATCAGTCTAATGGTGTCCGATAAATACAAAAAAAATATCAGGACGACTGTGTCAACGGGAGGATCGAGAATACAATGATTGGTCATGAGCTAGGTCAACGGAAAATGGAACTAAAAATAAAGAGGTCAAAGGACGAAGTCTAAAGTTACGACACCCCTTCATACAAAGTTGTTTTGTGGGAGAACGAGCCGTGAAATGACGTTCACTAAAAATCCCACAAATAAGTACTCTCTCAGAGGGTCACAATGACATATAACTTCGCATGTTTAGGATACAAGGAGAGGCAACTAAAAATACGCGTACAGAAAAGAAAGTACGTACACGACAAACGTACGTTCGAAAAGCGACAGTGACAAAAAATATGTAAAATATGGACACATCATGCATTAATGAGCTGAAACATATGTTATGATAAAGTGGTCAAAGAGTTTGACATTTTATCAGAAACGATTATAAACCGTGCGGATGACCAGTGACTATTTTGAAGCATTCTCGTAAGGGATGAAAATGATATTTTTTTAAAGTCTCAAATAAGGACGTCGAGCTGGATGAGATACATGCAAGTTAGAAATTATGGATTCCAAAAGACCAAGGTAATAATTTGGATGAGATTCAAATGATTGCTTTAGCATAAACGTAAAAACTCATTAAGTCTAAACGATAGATGGTTTAGCATATCCACTCACGAAGGTTCTACCACATACAGTCTAGATAGACTTATATGTAACAGCGATATGAGATTCCGAGATAAATAGGCCTGAGTGTAAGTGGGAGATGTTGGGAGATGGATATGCCCTCGATGCAATTTATCTCTATGTACGTATACAAACGTCTTGTTCAAAATAATAGTAAGCTGTTTGGTAAGAATTTACCTAAGTTAATAATAACGTAGTCGACATTAGAACTTAGGAAAAGTCTTGAAACTTAATGCAAGGTTAAACAAGTATCAAAACGAGGATCTCGATCATGTAGAATTGTTTGACCGTTAGCAGCATAAGTGTGAAATCATTCTTGGTCGTAGATATTTCGAGAAAAGGATATCGAAACATCGGATAGACCATTGTGTCTTTGTCTTGACCATGGAGTGGTGACGATGATCTCATGGTCGTTCGACTTAGCGAAGTAAGAGATGAGACACAGGTGCTCATTGGAGAATGAGTTCACTTAACGACCCAACGAGAATTATCACATGGTTAACAAAAAAATCTGTCAGTGATAACTCTCAGTGAAGATAGGCTAGTTGGTCCTTAGACTTGATGTCATTGTACAAACTTGTACGTGAATGGTGTCACTTAGATCTCTGACCTAGCTTCGAGGTAAGGCACGTCGAAAGGTCTTTGTTTGTGTGACACTTGAATCATGTGAGGAGAGTAATGACTAAGAAAGCATTTGTCTCTCTCGTTATGGGGAGTTAATGTCACACATGTTGGTTCGGTCTTTAGTGAAAAACTTTGGCCAAAGTATGTTGGAATAAGTCCAACATTATTTGACCAAAGACCGATGGAGACTAACCAAGTTCAAGCTATTAGGGTTGACAGTTTGACTAAACCCAGGCTTGACTAGGAGACAAAGACGAGGGGACTAAAACTATGATATTCATCACGGACACATGTAGGGTGGTCCTGAGAATACTCATGTCAATGAGTTAACCACATAAGTATGATACCAAAACAGGGACAACACCAGCTACTCGTGGTCACTACCGTCTAGGGTTTCGAGTCCCACTCGTAGTAGGGTCAGGCTGTAGGGTCTCACACAGAGTGGGACATTCATCAAGTAATAGGTAGAATTAAGGGAGATAATACATATTGTGTATGGAAATTAATTAAGTCGAAAGAATTTGCGATATCAGTCTAAAATATTATTGATGAGATTATATGCATTTGATGCAAAGGTATTTAAATATGTCGCAAAGTGTTTGTGATCGTATTTTAAATAATAAATGCCTACAAACAAAGAGAGGATTTTTCCACGAAAGTCGAAGAGAAAACCACGCTGAAATCCAAGTCCAAACGGGTACAGTAAATCTATTTAAAAGATTCTTAAAGAGAAAAGTGAAAAAAAATAGGGAGGACAAAAGCCCCTTACACATACCCAAACTGGGCAAGGGGCCCGCCCAGGCCGAACTGGGCTTGGGAGCCAGGCCCAGGAGCCCGGGCATGGGGCGCCCGGCCCAGGTGCTGGGCTTGGGTGCCCGGTGCCCTCTTGGGCATAGGGTGCCCGGCCCAGGTGAGGACTGGGCGTCCAGGCCCAATCCGAGCTTGGACGCCCAGCCTAGGCTGGCTGGGCCCCGTTCAGCTGGATAAGAACATGGGTGGGCCCCACTGTGGGGCCCACAGGTTTCTGAAACCCCAGATTCTCCTTGGCGTCTGGAATTTTCAGCGAAGAATGGTTTTTTTGCTAAACTTTATGATGACGTTTGCGGGGTCAAACGGAGTCGGAATTGAGCCTCGATTGTTTCTATGCGATCACTATTCAGTGCTCTTCGATTTAATATATTGATTGTGAAGCTCAATGATAAGGTCGCTAAAGATTGGCCTTTGTGAAAGGCAAACTTTAATTGATTTTTCACTCCAATCCTTAATCCCGCATCGATAAATGAGAGATGAGAGGTGTCAGCCGCCTATATAAATAGGGGCCAACCCCCTCCTTGAAACTCGCACCAAGATCGAGATCCAAGTAGCTCCATTAAATGTGAGCAAGCTCTAATCTAGGCTTAAAAAATTATTCCCTCTTCTCCCTAATTCTTCCTTGCTCCTGATTGGGGTCTAGCAAAGCTACGAAGGAATTCGGATCGGATCTGAAGTCTTGACGGAGGATATACTTAAGGTGAAACTTTCTTTGGCGCGTGGTTGGCTCGGCGACAAAGGTGTTGCTCGCCTCAGGACACGGTTCGGTTCGAGACGTAGTTCGGCTCGGGAGAAGCGATACGGGGCATCACTTCGGAGATAAAGAAATGTTGCTGAAAACGACGCTTTGTATTCTGCAGAAATGAAGTGAAAGGTATATAGTTTATTTACATGCATTTATAATTGCTGTTAGGTAGATCTATCTTTAGGGGTCGGTCGGATCCAACCCCGGATAGTAGAGATTCTGTCTAGGGATATTTCTTTAGGGCTTTCTTAAAAATGTTTTAAGATGATTTTTTGCTGCAAGTTTGATTTTTCGTCCGACCGACTTAGGCCAGACGTAGATTTTATAGCCCTAGGAACGGGAAAACCATACAATATGTCTTAGGGAGTCATCACATTTACACCATGCATATATTTATGCCATATAATTGTTGTTCTAATGAATTTAGTACATAATTGCCATATAATTAGTATGCCAAATAATTGGTATGCCATATATGTCAAGTTGCAATGTAATTAGTATGCCATATATGTTTCAGGTAGTCATCACATTTATGCCCTATAATTGCCATATAATTAGTATGCCATATATGTCAAGTTGCAAATTAATTTAGTATGTTTACTATGCTCTCATTAATATCAATATGTCAATGTTCTTGATCTTATTAGTATGCTAGTATACCCTCGCTCATGGTAATCTTGGTATGCTCATATCCCGGTTAATTTGAAAACACTAAGGATGGTTTTAGGTGTAATGATCATATTCATGTCATAATCATGTGTGCATATGCTTCAAATGTTCACATTGACACATTTATCAATGTTCTGCATATTAACTTTAATATGCCTACTTGCCAAGTTGCGATCCTCGTAAATTTCTAAGTTATATGCCTCACGTTATGATTATTTCGGTAAAAGCTTTATCTTAATGTCATATTAATTGCCATGTTTCTATTAGTATGCCATGAAATGTTTAATGCTTAAGCCATGTTGTTATCCATGCTCAAGTTATGCTAAATTTACCATGGGACTTATGTTGTTGCAAACGTTAAAAATCAATGTTAATAGGTTCATGACATCATGAACATGCCGCTGACTTTATCACAAGTTATTAATTTGGCTTCTCATGAAATGTATAAGGATTTCTTTATGAAATTATGATGCAATCATGATATTGACAAAAAGAATGTTGAAAATGCTAATGCTTATTTCAATTTCAAAATAGTGTTACGCTCTTAAGGAACTGTATTGTGATAATGGCACGCGATGCTTTGTGACTAGTCGTCTTTCCACTTTAAACTTAGATGCTGGTTAATGAGGTAAACTAAAGGTCTAGGAAAGTGTATGAGCGACGAGACCATCCAGACGACATACCACTTCGGTGGTGTTCTCCTCCCGAGAGAAGCATGGTGTTCTGGATGACAAACCACTTCGGTGGCAATCGCCTCCCGAGAGAGGGAGGGTGTTGATTATCAGGATGGACGGCTCTCGCTGCACATCACATTCTCTGACCAGAAGTTCGTACGATCAACTAGTGTATGTTTTTCTCTACTAGAATAGGCTTACATACTAACCATAGGCACAGTCTAGGAGATGTCATGGACTTGACATCGGTAGAGTTGTTAGGACACTCCTTATGTGACACATTTACTTTTTCGTCTTTACTTTTGTTCCTGAGGTAAGATATTTACTTTCTGCCTTTACTCTTGCCATTTCTTTTAGCTGCATATTTATGTTCGCATGCAATATTTTATTTTTTTCATTATTGCTCTATACCTGCCTTCAGTTCGGGATAAAGGTAAATTTCATTTAAAAGGTTATTTTTGTATTCACGTGATGCATGGTGTCTTGGTTAAAGGTGACAATCTTACACAAAGTAGTCTGTACTTGAGTTATGATTTCCTACTCGGCACGCGTTGAAGTGTCCTCCCCCTTTTCCCAGGTTAGGACTTGATACTTTAGAGTAGGTTCTCTCCCGAAGACATACCAGATCTTCGAGCTAGAGGTCGAGCCCCCTGAGGGTGATTTTCGTGGGGTTAGTTACTCAGGCTAGATTAAGGAGTGAGTTGTACTTGGGTTGTGGGCATAGTCGGAAATATTGAAAATCTTGTACAGTTTGTTCTCTCATGCACTACTGAGTAATATTGTGTATGTTTGTATCCTTCAGACTTGAATATATGCATACATATTTTTGTGACTCTGTGTTTTAAAGTGTGGTTATATCTCTGCGTTGGAGAATGTACAGTAATTCTTGTTATCTGTCGTCTGTACTTCCCCAGCAGTCGTAGTGGCATGTGGAAATTGTAATACATTTCCTTTTTCGTCTACGCTATGTAGTGTTTAGAGTTGACGGGTCGACACCTTGAGTCTAATTACTACCACTGACATTGTAATCTCTGTTCTCTACGAATACCATGGAACGTTTCGTAATTTCCAAGTATTTTGGGGAACGGGGCATAACAATGCACCTGCCAGGCAGGCACGTGCAGTGCACGCGCCTGTTGGGCGTGTGTGCGACACTTGTCCGGGTGCGGGTGGGGCCCATCTTCTAGGATTTTGTGAAAACCCTATGACGGGTGCGTTTTTACGAAAAGCACATGAATGATCCAACTTTGTGCACACGTTTGAAGGGTCAAACAGACTTAGAATCGTGCAGCTTTCACCATTCAATGATCTTAGAAATGATGTACAACATCGTCTTTGGGGGCCAACGGTGAGAGATGAACAATTGGCCAAAAAATGGACTTTGTGAATAGCAATTTTGGCATTGAATTTTTCTCTAAATTGTTTAGTCCCGCATCGGATATGTTGAGAGAAGGACGGATCAGCTACATATATAAATAGAGGCTAACTATCATCCTTGAAACTTGCATCAGAGCTTGGATACGGGTAGCTCCACCTAAACTTGAACAAGCCCAAATCTAAAACCAAAATAAACTCCATCTCTCTTCTCTGCTCCTGATGGGGTCCTAGCAAGACTACGAAGGAGTTCGGATCAGATCCGGACTCTTGATGGAGGATTCACTCGGTGTGAAACTTTCTGGAGCACGTGGTTGGCTCAGTGACAATGGTGTTACTCGCCTCGGGACGCGGTCCAGCTCAAGAGAAGCGGTTCAACCCTAACATGGGGTATTGGTTCGAGGAAATCTGGGCTTTGCTAACGTGCAAGGCAGAGTTTAGTATTTTATGTTCATGCGTTTATAATTGCAGTTGTTATATAGGTCTATCTTTAAGGGTTGGTCAGACCCACCCCGAGATAGTAGAGATTCTGTTTAGTGTTTTACTTGGGACTTCTTAAAATGGTTTTAAGTTTTCCGCTGTTTATTTGTTTTCGTCGTCTGCCCGATTAAAACCAGACGTTGATTTTGAGCCCTAAGAATCGTAGAAAACTCTTCAGAGGCAACTCATTATGTTTGTAATTTTTTCACTTGGAATATATTTCTTGTCTCAATCGTGATCTTACTTGAGCTCTGGGAGCCAAAGCCGGGATCGTCACAAGGATTCAACTTGCTAACTCTTTTTTGGCTGTGTTGTGTATAATATATTATATGACCTTTCAGGCATAGGACAAACTTAATCCAGACCCATCCATGTACCCAGCCATGACCATGTATTGACTTTTATAGCGGAGTGCCCTCCTACATAAGTTGCAACATCCTACGTATTAGGCATTTCATTGAGACAATTATCGTGTTACAGCATATTGCAAGAACGAATCCTATTTTAGCTAAGAGCCTTCTGTGATGAATTATTCGAGAGTTCATGCATAATTTAATTAGCACAAGAAACTCACGTCTGCGACGGGCACTTGATTTATTTCCGATCAGTCCAAAAATGAGAAAAACAACGTTGCCATGAACATGCATTATGGACTGCATGCAGCAATGGGCAAGTACGATGTGAAGTTAGAGAAACATGTGAACAGAAAGGCTGGTTAACTCTGCAATGCAGGTCTGTTTCTTGGACGCACGCAGTTTTCTTCGGTGTCAAAGTCTATTGAACAGTAAACAAACATGACTAGGTACCATGTGAGATGAGGACATAAACATTGTTCCCAATACCTTTCAAGAAAAAAATTGTACTTGATCTTGCACACAAATCACACGGAGACTGATGTACTGATTGTTAGGGTTTCTATCATAGTACAACTAATTTATACGCAGCGGAAAATAGAAACTTACCAAGATACATGCGATTCTAATTAATTCGAATAGATTACTAACCCTTCTGACGATCTGAATCTGTCGGACTATAGGTGCTGCGACGATCTGAATCTGTCGACGATCTGAATCTGTCGGACTATAGGTGCTGTTCTGCGAACGGCCACCCTCAATCGGTATCCACACGCGAACGTCACGAACAGGACTTGCGAGTGTGCTAGCTCCTTTGCCGCAACTAGGGTTTCTCTCGCTCTTTGTTTTTCTCAAAAACGGAGGAGATAAAAAAACGTAAAACTGAAAATCGTGATTCTATATCTTATATAGAATCCTACGTTAACCCCTTAACCACATTCAGTTACGCGACGCTATCTTAGGGATAAGAATCCCACGTTAACACATTAACGTATTTCAGTTAAGCGACGATATCTTAGGGATAATATCTTAACGAGATACGATATCTGACGGTTAAGATATTTCACCTTATTACGAATTTCAAATCATATTCGAAATCATGTTTAAACCCTATCCTATCCAATTCGTTCTTTGTGTGCGACCCAATAGACTCATATTAAATTGGCAGTGGGCCTAATCTCATTAGAAGCCCACAAGTCATAATTGGTCTCTAGCAAGACATTTTGACTACCCAATTAATATGAATATCGTTAGTCCGATATTAACCTAACCAATAGAACATGTCATTATCCTTTTGTCACACGATATCTTATTTGAACATAAGTCATGGGCAATGTCATACTTATATAGTTCAAACATTTAATTTCTCGCTTTCTAAGTAGACTGATAAAATCAAATGACATTCATTTGAGCATGGTCATGCATTTCTCAGTCCTACTTATCGAGTGGCCCATTAGATATCTCTCATAGGGGAGGGACAAATTCCATCTTGTTCATTCACTTTCCTCTGCATAATTCACATCATATTCGATCATAACCTTTATGATTATCTGATTAAAGATAGCGTTTGATTATGTCAAAATATGATGTTCCTTATGTAGGAAACTGTGATGAGCTCAGGTCGAAGGATTCAATGACATAACTATTATGAGATCATTTATGACACTAATCCATGTAATGATCTCATAGCGAGTCTATCCAGTACATGTTCTCCAACAAGTACCTATAAGTTTGATTTGTATCACCATACATATAATTATCTCATAATTATCTATCAAACGCATACTAGTCTTAATTCTTCATTAAACCATTACTGAAGAATGACTAGGGATGCTTAAAATAGCATAAACAACTATTCAAACATTATTATAAAGAAACATGCAAGCAATATAATAATAACAATAATAAGAGAAACATTTTATAAATGAAAATGACATAACATAAAGGTCCAAATATTTGGCCTAGGGCACAACCACTAACACTGATGTACTTTGAATTCAAGCTATCTTGATTCGGATGGTAGTGATAACATGTTGATGTTATTGTTATTGTTATTAAGGGGCGGGATCCTTAGGCTTACTTCAGTTCAAAGTTTATGTATAAATCAAGAATTCGGAACCGAAGTAAAATAACTCATGTCGGCAAACAAGTTATCACTTATTCATTTTGTTACTTGGTTAAAACATGAAGGAAAGGACTTTTGGATAGGGTTATATTGTACTCTCAAGATTAGTCTTGAATGATGGAGGCCACGTAAACATCATTGAAGGTCTTAGCGTGTTCTTATTGGTAAAATCTGACACAATATCAAACAACACCTACGTGTGCACAGTGGAATATATGAAAATATTGTCGCCAACTTAATCAATACAGAGTTAGGATCTTGGATGAATCATAGGAAGGACAAGAAAGCAACATACAGTCAAGCCAAGCGATCACACAAAGAGGCATGGATTTATACTGGTTCGGCCCCACCTATGGCCAACATACAGTCTTTCGTTATCCTCTTCTCTGTTGAAGACACAATGAAATCTTCTCAATTCTGTGTCGCATGCGAACGTGTCATCAAAAATGTATCTCTTGGTATTTATATCATAGGAATTCTTCCTATAGACATTTTAGATCATGTCCATCTGATTTAAACCTAATAGAAATCAACGGTCCCGATTAGAAGTTGAAATTTGGGCCTATTAGGCTTTCTGGGCATCGACACAGCCATGCTGATACGCGGTATGGTCGTGTCAAAACTGTACTGCAGAATGATTAGCACGGCCATGGTACACGGCCGTGTCAAAATAAAATGGAGAGTTGCATGTCAACATGATTGGACCAATACGGTCGTGTCGAAATAAAATAGAGAGTTATATGTCTACACGGTTGGACCAACACGGCCGTGTTGGGTATAGCACGGCCGTGTCCAAATTTGCGCAAGTCATTTGATACATCTTCTAATATGCATGCCGTGCCAAAGCTAGCACGGCCCTGTCACCTCCCAGATTCCAAGTTTGAAGCATAAATCAATAAACTCTACACTGCTTCAAACTTCTTCAACAACCATGACATACTCAAGCTCTCCATAGCAACTCTACCAAATTACCAAACATCTCTACCCAGATCTAGAATTTACGAAACTCACATGACAATGGAAAATCATCAACCACTCACCATGTATAGATCAAGCGCAAGCAATGCCTGGGCTTGACTACGGAAACGATCTCCGTGAGCATGTCTGCAGGATTATGATCCATCGAGACATTCTCCAGTGCTATCACCTTCTTCTCTTCTTGAAGGAAGAAGTCACGTACTTCTATATACTTGGTCCTCGAAACGATAAGGGACTTGATGCGACGCTTTAACACCCAGAGACTGAACGTGGAAAGCTGTAACGAGGAAGGCACTATTGCTACTTTGAAGAAGGGGATTTGATATGCGGACCTCAAGAATTCCTTGCACCATGACCTGCTTAAAGACATAGATCAGCTCCTTGCCTAGGCAGAATGGTTCACTATGGAAGAGGAAGCGATGGCCGCCTAAGAGGAAGGTCCTTTCAAAAGTCCTGCCGAGCCTAAGAAGGAAGCCAAGCACAAGGAAGGCGCACACCGAGAGCTAGGAGATTGCAGGAAAGGAGAAAGGACCCCCATGGGCCTACCAGACAAGAACGACGCGACCTTTGTTGGATCTAGATCTAACCCTAGAGGGGTAGTGAATAGGCTAATAAAAATTCTCGTGCAACCCACGAGCAAGCACACGTAATTATAGCAGATGCATAGTAAATAATAAGCAATCACAGAGTATGCAACAGATTTACCCTGGTTCGGTTGTCCCATGACCTACGTCCAGCCCCAAGCAAATACTAGCATTAATATGTTTCTTTTGTACAACTACAATGAGTCCTGAGCCGAGCTCCCCACCTAGTTCGTACCACACTCCTCGAATGCAAAATACTATCAACCTAGTAAATGCTTCGTCTTGACAAGTCCCAACTTGTCAAGACCCCCTTGTCTAGTCCTAGACTAAACATGTCCCCAAAAATGTCGCAATGGTAAAGTTTCCCCTACAAAGATCGCTACTACTACACAAATATAATAATAAAGAGTTTAGAGAATCTCAGTTTGTATAGCGGCAGTCGTCTCTGTCAATCAACTCAGTGCAGATCGTATCTGATAGGATGTAGTCTCTGATCTCAGCAGCTCAAGTTGCGGCTTGCCCCCTTCGGATGTTGCGGCCTTGGTGTCCCTTCTTGATGTGTTCATTAGTAGAAAGCTGCTTATCAGCCACGGATCATTAACCACGAATTTAATCCGTGACAGATATTGGAATAATTGCCACGGATTAGTCCGTGGAAGATTTTCAGTGATAAGATTAATAAACACCGAACATCTGCCCCGGACCATATCTGTGACAGATGAACATCATCTGCTACGGATAGCTCCGTGGCTGACGTGTTTTTGCCCTAGGCCAATTTTGCAACGAACATTTCCATGACAATTGATTATGTACTACGGACAGCTCCGTGACAGCTAGCTAAATTTTTTCACACAAACCAAGGGCAGGCGAGTGCGAGCATTTTTCCCACTCCCAATAACAGTTCCCCTACTCTCTCCCTCCCGATCTCTCCCCTTTGCCCCCTCTCCTTTGGTTAGGATTTGTGGTTGTTGGCAACACGAGGGGAGGATGGGCGCCGCCATCATCTGTTTTCCCTCTTTTGTCTGCCATTTCGCTTCTCAGACGGTGGCCTTATGGGGTCTGAATCCAATACGCCCACTGCTCGATCCGATTCGACGCCGAACGATCCGAGATCCGGCAGCCGTAGCGGTGGTCTTCGGACAGCTATGTCGTCTCTCAGCCGAGAGCTTGTGTTCTTCATACTCCAGTCCTTGGAAGAGGAGAAGGTCAAGGAGACGGTTCAAAGTAAGGAATCTAATTATGTTCTCGAAAGCCCTAGGCTTTTCTTTTCGATTTGCATAGATTTTTTCTTTCTATCTTAACTTTTTTCGGATTATCGAAAGATTGGAGCAAGAATCGGGCTTTTTTCTTCAACATGAAGCACTTCGACGAGGTGGTGCTCGCCGGGGGAGTGGGAGGTGGTGGAGAGGTACATGTTGGCTACATTACTTTCGATTCGAATACTGCAAGTGCAGGCAGAAAAATCAAAGTCAGAATCAAAACCAAAACCTAAAGGGGGAAAACATTCCTTATTTTAACAATCAAAAGAGACTCAATCAAATCAAATATAAACCGGCATCGACCGATCGATCAACCTCTTCATCTCCTTGGCGAAAACAAGTGAGTAATTTTATTTTACACCACCACCACCATCTTGTTCTGATCAAGTAAGTACATAACATATCTCGAGTTGTTCCTCAATATCTGAGGATGTCCAAATGGAATCATTCTAGGGGTACTATTTTCTTCTTATTTACGGATTTCTTCGTTTTCTCAGGCACCATATGTTATGTACCTACTTTCGACCAACTATTTTGAGTTGAAGTTTCTCGATTTCTTTCTGTTCATGTTTTCCCTTTGTTTTTTCTGGCCCTAGTCATCTGCGTTCTCTTTTATAGCTGGAAAAGTTCATTGTTTTGAATTTTTTGTATTAAACTGGCGATCAAACACCACTCAATTTAGATGTCGGCTACATTACTTTGAAGCTCACCCGCACGAACAATCGAGGCAATGGTCTGTCCGATGAATCTTATCTGTTGTTTGATTATTGTTGTGTTTGGATGTACATTGGATCTCAATTCTTTTTTTGTCTCCCAACAGATGCATCCCTTAAAACTGAAGCCAAATGTAGATGATGATTTGATAAATAGATTGGAAGTGCTGATGATTTCTTCACCTAATCTACACGATCTTGTGTTTCAAAAGGTGATGATTGATCCATTCTCTGTCATTAATTTCACTTAATTGTTGCTATCAGCAATTAATTATATTGATAATTAAGCAGGGTGGGAGGGCGGATGATGAGAGCGTGTATGACCGACAAGCTCTTGATTTCAATATGTTTCAATTTATACACAGCTTTTGAAAATTGTAAGTATTCAATATATGTTTCAATATATATTTCTGTGATGCTGGTCAGCATCTGAATCATTTCAAGGTCAGTGGTGAATTTCTTCTGTAACTTACCTAAAGTACATCGCTTCAATTTTTTTGTTACTTTTGATTAACATTATCAACACAATGCAGTTTGTTTCATCTCTCGGTCTTCAGTGGGGGAAGATTTGAGGACATGCGATGCTTGTTTCTTTTGTGCTATCACTTTAGTCAAATATATGCAGGAATAGGATGCTACATGTGGCAGCTCTATGTAATGTATGTACATCTTCCTTACTCCTCAATTGGAAATTAATATAATCCATGAGCGCAAATATCTCAAAATCATTCTCAGTTTCTTTTCATCACTTGAGACCTCAACAATTTTTTTGATCACAACTCTAAGATGTATACATCATTGGTGAAATGTATGTGTGTATGCATAGCGTATCACAATTTGCAAGGAACTGTTGTATATAACTTCTTATATCCTTGTGAAATTTATATATTTGATGGTGCTGCATATTTGGGGGCTCTGCTTATCAAAGAATCCAGTGAAGAGGTAACTTTTGCTCACTTTTGATCTAATGATTAGTAGTAAGCTAACTGGATAATGATGTAATGGTGAATATCGAAACTCTTGATTGCACATAGGATGGGGTTAAGATTTTGTACATCCTTAACATGAATCATGTTTAGCTTTAATAATGACAAATAATTGCATTGATGCTTAATGGGTGATATTGATAACGAAATATTTGTGGTTATGGCACATGCATGTTCATGTCCTTTTTGCTAGCAATAAAGATGTATCAGCTAAAGATTTGCATGCACAAATGGATGGTTGTGGCTTCAGTAGCTGTGGCAAAAATGACTGACTTTGCTTTATGCGTAAACAAACTATAGCTATTAGGAATTTGTTAATCAATGTTAATGTGATGTTGGAGAAATTTGATTAATTAATAATGTGAGGACATGTAGAAATGTTTTCCTTTATGGTTCGCGCATGCATCTATCTACCTGGTGTTAAGGTAAATTATGAAGGATAGCTGAGTTTGATTCATCTAAAACGGGCACTTGTTTATGGCAGATTTCTTTACTCCATCCAAGTTGTGCTTACGTGCAACTTTTCTTGAATGCTAATAGCAGAGAACCTAAAGGAGCACAAGGATGTTTGAAGGGAACTCAACCCTACGAGAATCATTTCCATCTTCATGTTCCTTAATTTTCATCGGATCTGCTTGATTTGTCGAGAGTGTCGAGCCCTTTGAATCTATGGATCAGCTTGTGAAGGTACTTGATATTGGCATCTCCATTGTTTTAGTTTGTTATTGTTTATGTGTAATCTGCCTTTATAGAATGGGGATTTCTCTGTGACAATGAACCAATGGACAAACAGATAATAACCTACTTTGATATATCAAAATTTTCATTGCAGAAATATATAAAGAAAATTTTGTGTATAAATTAAAGTATGATGTTTATTTCTTTGTTTAACAAAATATAAATTTCTTGTGATATCATTAAAGCAAAGCATTTCAATTCCATTCTCCTTCTCCTCTCAATTCAAATTAAACCTCAAAACTTCGGAAGTCCTCTTCTAAATGAAAATCTGCAATTATCCACTAAATGGCAAAACTGACCTCTAAAGCTCAAAGAACAATGGTAAGCTACCTTATGCCAAGATTCTGTGGCCAAAAGGACACATGAGTCATTTGGTATGTGATGGGACGCCCCCACTACGGGTTTATACCCGCTGAAGGCCACGGGCCCAAGCCCAAGCCACCGGGCCCCAATAGCTCGTGCGCACCCTAGCCCCTCAAACCCTATTTTTCTATTATATATAGAGGGGCTAGCCGTCGCTTATTTTCTTATGCTATTATTTTGCTATTGGTGTGGCTTGATAGGTAGATGAGTGTGGCGTCCTCTTTGGCGTCTTGGGAGGAGAATACACCTCTTTTGTATTCATTTATCTAGATTTGTGCTATTATCTTCTATAAAAATTGCATATTTTGTTGGATCCTAACAATTTGGTATCAGAGCGTGACGATCCATGGCGGCCGCGACGAGATCGAAGGATAAAATCGAGGCATTGGAGGAAAAGTTCATGGGGAAAATTGAAGATGTAAAGAAATGGTGGAATTGGGTGGAATCCATAGAGCAAATGAAGGTAAGTCAAGCAAATAATGACGAGCAATTTGCAAAGATTCTCTCCCTCTTGATGGCTATTCCACAAGGCGAAGGAAACCCTAATCCGAAACCAAAGGCGACAACTTTGAAGAAGGAAAAGGAAAAAAGAAGAGATTTTTACCCAAAACCAACCCTATTTCGTAGAAAAATTGGACGATGAAGAATATGAGGGACCATGTAAAGTTGATTATCGCGAAGAGGTACGGCAAAGGACGGTGGAGTTTCAAAGGGGGGTGGCGGCCCTAGCCATCCTTTTCGGGCGTCGCAATCAAGCGAGGAGGGGCGGCCGAACCCCCAAAACAATTCTGGGGGCCGGCCGCGGTGGAAGTGGGGCGGGGGAGCTCCCCCCGCCTGTAGCGAGGCACGGCAAGGCTGGCCAGGTCCTTTCGACCATCGCCAGGGTCCGGCGACCCTGCCGGAGCCCTGGCGGGCCTGCCGACCCTACCGGAAGCACGTCAAGGTTTACCGGCCCTTCGGAAGCCACAGAGGGTCCCGTCGGAGGGCCGCTATGAACATGAGACCCCCTGGCAGACGCCGGTAGGACACACGCGAACAGGCCCTCGGGGGGATTTTCGGGCCTTTGGGGCAGCGACCAGCTGTGGAGGATTAGTATTATGGAGACGGACGCGGGAGAGACTATTATTATGACGGCGGGGGAGGCTACGAGGCGGTGTTCGGCGATGATGCAGGTTGGGATAAATTCGATGGCAGGCGGGGGTGTCACCGAGGGGATAAAGGGACCGCAGAGGAGGGCCATCTAGACAGTACTGGACCCCGGATGAGAGGCGGCAGCATTATCGTCTGCATCACCGCATGGAGGGGAGGCCCGATCAGGGGCTCCTTGGGGGAGACTACAGGATGCGGAAGCTAAAGATGCCACTATTTACAGGGGAGGATCCACATGCCTGGTTGTTCACCGCAGAGAGATATTTCACAGCACACCACATGACAGATGCACAGAAGCTGGAGGCGGCAGCTATTTGCATGGAGGGGAGAGCCTTGGGATGGTACCAATGAAAGGAGAGGATGCAACAGATTTGATGCTGGGAGGAGCTGAAGGACCTCATATTGGAGAATTTCAGAGATCCCCGCTTGGGAACCTTCACGAGCAGCTATATGCCCTCAGGCAGGAGGGACCTGTGCTGGAGTAATTGAGAGGTTCGAGACCTTGGCGAGAAGAGTACATGGCGTATTGGACGAGACACTGGAGGGAACCTTGCTTAAGGGGCTGAGACCCTGCCTTCGGCCTGCAGTGAGACCCTACAAGCCCAGAGTGCTTTCTGAGGTCATAGAGATGGCACAGATGGTAGAGAATGCTCAGACAGAGGATAGAAGAATCAGGAGTGGCTACAGTGGCCAGATACCGAGGGGCACCCCCGTCTGGAGCTGGAGGAGCAGGGACCACCACGGGGGGTCCAAACGAGCAGGGAGAAGATGGGGCAAAAGAGTAGCGCTACCCCAGTAGGAGGACAGTTCAGGAGAATGACAGATGCTGAGATGAGGGAAAAGCACCAGAAGGGTTTATGTTTCTGGTGTGATGAGAGGTTCATGCCAGGCCACAGATGTGCGGGGCGCAAGTTGCAGATTCTGCTGCTGAAAGATGATGACGTGGACATGGACGTCGAGGACGAGAGTCCTGAACAGGAGTGGGAGCCCGAGGACCATCAGCTAGACATAGCAGAGGTGTCCCTTAACTCTGTGGTAGGGTTCACACCGAACTACACCATAAATTTGAAGGGGAAGATAGGCGAGCAGGAGATGACCGTGCTAATAGACAGTGGGGCGACCCATAATTTCATCTACAGGAGAGTGGTTGATCAGCAGGGACTGCAGTTGACCGACTGTGGGAGTTTCAGTGTGATGATGGGCACAGCGAAGAAGGAGAGTAGTGTTGAGTATTGATTCCCCGGATTTGGTTTTGATGATGAACAAACATAAATATCGTGTACTAACTCTTTGTGAGCACAGTTATGGAGATCATCGCCAAAATTCTATGTACATCTAAAGCGACGTCTCAAGACTTCTCAAAGCGCGTGATCGTGTGTCTGAAGCTTCGTTGAAGCTCTAGGAGCATTATTGAAGTCAAGAGATTCGGATTGAAGCTTTGAAGACGGTTCGTCAAGTTTAATTTATTGTCTTCTAGCTTCTTTTCGTAGAATGTTAAGCCTTGAGTAGGTCTTACATGATAATCTTCATAACACTCATATCTTAGAGCTAGAATTATCTTAGAAGCCCATAGAAACTTTCCCAAAGCTTCACGCTTCATTTTACGGCTTCTTGTACATCTTAGTTGGTTCAAGAAGAAGAACCAACCGACTAGATTGTCATCTAGTCGGTCAGTAATCCTTCTTGAACCGACTAGATCTCCTTGCTAAATTCCTTATCTTCACTGTTGACCAATTAGTCGGTCCAAGAAGGTTCATCGACCGACTAGTTGTCAAACTAGTCGGGTTGGAATCCTTCTTAGACCGACTAGTTGAGACTTCATTTTTCAGCCTGAGCTACTGTTTACAGTTAGTCGGTCAAAGAACATTCATCGACCGACTAGTTGTGAAACTAGTCGGTTAGAATTTGTTCTTAGACCGACTATCTCTCTTTGAATTCAGCCTATTCTACTTCAACTCTTAGTCGGTCAAAGAACACTCACCGATCGACTAGTTGTCAAACTAGTCGGTTGGTAAGTCTTCTTAAACGGACTAGTTCTAACTCCTTGAATTCACTTTATTCGCTGTGAACTAGTTAGTCGGTCCAAGAAGAGTCACCGACCGACTAGTTGAGAAACTAATCGGTCAGTGATCCTTCTTAGACCGATTAGACTGCTTCAGAAATAGATCCGTTGGAGCATTAATTGCACGAATTTTCCCTCTCTCTCCTCTCTATCCTATATAATCTTGAGATTCTTCTTCATAGAATTCAGGGCTGCCATTATTGAGTTTTAGAGATCAAAGAGAAGAGCATTTAATTCTCATTCCAAGCTCACTCATTTCTCACAAGAATCTCTCCCTCACTCTTATTCCTCAAGAGAGATTCTCATTGATTGTGAGCTCCTCAAGCCAAGAGCTTGATTCAAGGTCACCAACATCTCCCTAGCCACTTATTGCTGATCATCTTGGTGGAGCTAGGGTTTGGTGACTTCTTCTCCTCCAAAATCCTCCTTGCCCTAAAATCGTAAGTTAACTTAAGGCATAGGATTTTGTTGGTAAGCATTTCATATTTCATTTACTTTGATATTAAGTTTATCTCTTGGTTGTGAGAGAAGTTTGTGATCCCGGTTTGTGGGAGTCACATTTTCATTTGTGTATGATTTGATCTTGTAGAGGTTTTCTACAAGAATTTCATAATGCAAATTTAAGTTAGAAGTTTCTAACTCAATTAGCCAGAGGGGATCCGGGTGTTTGGGACGCAGGATCACCGGAAACAAGTCGGGGAGACTTGGGTGGATCCGAAACCATCAAATCGTTTGTTTGCGATTGTCTTTCTTTGTTGTCAATATTTTCATTCCGCATTGTTGGTTGAGTTTGCACGATAATTAGGAATAATTACTCTTGATTATTTTAAAGTACTATTCACCCCCCTCTAGTACTTGTGCAGTAGCTATCAGGGCATTACATTTGGTATCAGAGCCAAGTTCATAGCTATGTCTACCAACGACAACAAGACCGTTCGTCCACCTTCAGACTACAGCACCTTCAGGAACCGTGAAGGAGCTTCTTCGGTGATGGAAGGACACTCCTCAACTAGGCCTCCCTTCTTCAACGGTACCAATTATGGGTACTGGAAATGCCGGATGGAAACGTTCCTCCGGAGCACTTCACTATGGAGAGCCACGTTGACGGAGTATGTCAAGCCCACCGAACCAGACTTCGCCAAGTGGACTACCACGGAGGTCGCCGCGGAGGTAAACAATGCCAAGGCAATGAACGCCTTGCAATGTGCTTTTGAGCCCGAAGACTTCAACAATGTATGCACATGTAAGAGTGCATATCAAATCTGGAACTCACTCCTCATCTTGCTTGAAGGAACAAGTAGGGTAAGAGACTCCTAACTCACTGTTGTAAATAAAGATTACGAATTATTTCATATACAACAGGGTGAGAAGATGAAAGAGTAATATGCTCGTTTCGTTGACATTACCAACGAGTTGGAGGCTCTTGGAAAGACCTACACCCAAAAGGAGAAAGTCTCAAAGATCATTGACAGACTTCCTTCTTGTTGGGAAAATCGTACCTTCGCCATCGAGGAAGGTAACGATATGAATAAATATATTGTCGTTCAACTAATGGGTACCGTGATGTCTTATGAGGTACGCAAGGATAGTAAGATAAAGATGCAAGACAAGATGAAGTCGTACTTGAAGCAAGACGAGCCAAAGAAAAAGGCGATTGCGTTCAAGGCCGCTCCATCTACATCTACCGATGATGAAGAATCGGAAGAGTTGGACTTGGAATCCATTGCCCTCATGGCAAAGAAGTTCAACCGATTCTTCCGAAAAGTTAATTTCAAGAACAAATCTAAATTTAGTTCTTCTAACGCCTCCGCTCCTTTGTGTTTTAAATGCAACAAGCCAGGACACATGAAAGAGGATTGTCTTCAAAACAAGCAAAAGGAGAAGTGGAAGGCACCAAAGTTTGACAAGTCTCGAAAGTACAAGAAAGGGTACAAGAAAGGACTTGTCGGCACATTCACTGACTTCGACGAGGACTCCTTAAGTGGAGAGTCGGATGATGAATAAGTGGAGCAAGCACACATGTGCTTCATGTCTAGAGAGGAACATGATCAAGAGTTCTCCTCCGATGAAAGCGAGGATGAAGGCGATGAGGTAACTATGGATGACCTTAGATTAGCTAACGAGCAAATTTGGTCTAAATATTCTAAATAAGTAAATAGATATACTAAGACTAAAGATGAGTTAACTAGTCTCCAAACCTCACCTAAGCATATCATCATCATCAACGACACCGTTGTTGAAGGTTTAAGAAATGAGATTGTAAATCTCAAATCTCAACTTGAGCATGTTCATATTAAGGAATCGGATGAACATGAGATAGCAGATTTGATTTCTCGAAACTCAACTTTGAGTATTGAGAATGAGAATCTCAAGTCTTGTGTTTGTGTACTCACAACTCAAGTGTCCACTTTGGATGCTTCTATATTTTCTCTCACCGAGAAGTATGACTCCACATTAGGCCGAATTAATAAATTCAATAAATCTAAGGACCATTTGGATAATATCGACCAATCATCGCACTGGCTTAGGGTATAAGATGGCAAATTCATCCAAATCATCCACCACCTTTGTTAGGCCATCTTCCGTAGCCTCAACGAGTGGGAGCAAACACCCCATTGGTAGTTCATCTACCAATGGTGCTTCCACTTCGTACACACCCCCATTTGGAAAGAAACCCACTTTGGGTGGACCTCCAAAGAAGGGTCACGCATTTATGTACACCAATACTATGCCACGTAGGAACACACATCCTACCCACAGGTTCACAATTATGATGATTTCTATGATCCTCGTCCACGAGCACGTGCACACCATGTGAGACACCCTCACGCACGTGTTCCCCCACATGCATATGTTCATCAACATTATTATATGAATGACTACTATCATGCACCATATCACATGTCGCCACCACCATTTCATTATGTGTCATATGCTTATCCACGACATGCATCATGTAGAAATCAACAACGTATGCATGCTCCCAATAGGAATAGGGCTACCAAAATATTCACTATTTGGAGCCCGAAGAACACTAACATGCATGAAAACCAAGCATACATGAATTATTATTTTATGAATGTCGTGCATAATGATGATTATGTTGGGAAGTCAAAGTCCAATTGGACTTGGCTTCCAAAGGTCCAATCTTTTAGGACCCAATGACCTTGGGTACCATGGCATGATATTTCTATATTTAGGCACTCAAGAAAAAGAAACGGAGCAACAAATCCAAATTTAGCTCCAATGATGTGTGGATACTCGATAGCGAGTGTTTAAAACACAAGACAGGTGAAGCTCAATTGCTCTCCGGAGTGGTGCCCATTGCAAATGGGAACCGAGTAGTCTTTGGAGGTAACGAGAGCAGAACCATCATTGGTGTTGGTAAAGTTGGTAACCCATCTAAACCTCTAATAAGTGATGTTTACCTTGTTAAAGGATTAAATCACAATCTTATTTTAATAAGCCAACTTTGTGACAAAGGTTACAAAGTTAGCTTTGCGAAAGGAATGTGCCATATTTTTAGTAAAGATAATAATAATTTGCTATTTTCTGGCACACGCCATAAGGATATATATATCCTAGATATCCCAAAATCACATGAACAATGTCTCATTACCAACACAAGTGAACAACACTTATGGCATCGACGTTTTGGTCATGTGAACTTTGGAACACTTTTTAAGCTATCCAAGTTAAATTCTATTAAAGGATTTCCTAAGCTTGTCTTTCAAAAGAAAAGCTTTTGTGACTCGTGTCAACGAGGCAAACTTCCAAAAGAAAAGCATTTCATCTAAGCGGCCTCTAGAGCTTTTACATCTAGATCTTTTTGGGCCAACTACAGTTGCTTCATTAGGAAATGCTCTGTTGGGGTTTTGGCGGACCCCCAGAGCTCGGATCCGTATCCGTCCTAAGTCGGACGGACCACGGAGGCATAAAAGCGCAGCGGAAAAACCAGAAATCAAATTTCTACACTAGCTAAACTGTTTAGCTAGGCTCTGGGGAGCCAGAACCTAGCCCGATCTATGCCGACTTGGAGTGGGTCTGACCACCCCAAGAAGTATCTACACTGAAGCGACTAATTAAAAACTACACTAGAAAACGCTTAACCACATACCCGGAATCTTGGCCCTGGAGCAGGCAAGATGTACCGCACCGTCTTGAGAAGCTCCTCGTAGCCGAGCCGCGTTGACCCGATCTCCCTGAGCCGCCTCGCACCCTCGCACCGATCCGCCCGAGCTGCTTTCGACTCCGAGCCGATCACACGCGGTAGAAAGTTTCACTTGAGAAGAAACCCGCGTCTTAGACGTCCGGATCAGATCCAAACCCCCTTCGTAGTCGTGCTAGGACTACTCCGGAGAATAGGAAAATAGAGAGAGAGAGAGAGAGAGAGAGAGATTAGTCGCGGATCGAGCTTGCTCTAAAAATCTGGAGCTACCCGATCGTTGACTGGTGTGTGTTTCAACAAGGAGAGTGCACCCCTATTTATATAGGGAGTTTGCACTCAACTTCTCGTTGCGAGCAATGTGGGACAATTCCCATGAAGAGAAAAATTCAATTAAGCCATTTGGCTTAATTTCAACTTTAAAGTTAGCCTTTCACAAAGTCAAACTTTAATGAATTAATTCTCCTCACATACTAAACTTCAGACACCAAACAAGCAATCAATCAGAAAAGCTTGGAATGGTGATCACGTAGGAACTAACGGTGACGAATTTCGACTTCGTTTGACCCCTCAAACAATTGCTCAAAGTTTAGCAATTTCTCAAAAATCGTAGCCGTCATTAGGGTTTCAAAAAAACCTAATTTTGACTTAAGTTGCGGGTGCGCCCGCTAGGCTTAGCGGGCGTGCCCGCCCAAGGGAGCAAGGGCGGGCCGCCCGCCCGCTGCTGCAGCGGGCGGGCCGCCCGCCCGCTGCTGCAGCGGGCGGGCGCTGGCCCGCTGCACAAGCGGGCGCGGGCCCGCTGTGCAGCGGGCCGTGCCCGCTGGTGCAGCGGGCCACGCCCGCTGGTGCAGCGGGCCGCGCCCGCTGTGCAACAGGCGTGCGCCCGTTTCAGCCAGCGGGCATCGCCCGTTTTGCCTTTGCACATGGGCCTTTTGGCCCAGTGGGTCTAACCCACTTCCCCTTGAACTCTTTCTGCGTTTCTGGGCTCGTTTGAGCTCCGATTTGGACGCGGTTTGAACCTGTGTTTAGACCGGGATGATCCCGTCATCCAGGTAACCCTTTCCAATGAGTTTGTTCCTACTAAATTCGTCGTAACTAATTTACAACACGTTTAGTCAAAGTTAGCATCTAATGCAACGTTGTGTCCCTATTGCTATTGCGACTAACTTTCACAACTTATCTTGTGAATATCATCAAATGATATTTCTCTCTATTCTATATTCCTATTACTAAGACACGAACACTACTCGGTGTGAGACCCTACAGCCTGACCTTACTACAGGTTGGGGCTCGAAACCCCTAGACGACGGTCACTACGAGCAGTAGCTGTCGTCCCTGTTTCAGAGTCATCATAACGTGATCGACCCTTTGACAAAAGTATCATAGGGTTTGCATTGGCTGTGTCAGTGATGAATTCTGTTAGCTAAAATCCCTTCGTCAAGACTGTGTTTATTGTTGGCCTAGGGTATGGTTTACTGTCAACCCTATTAGACAACATTGGTCAGTATACGGTGGTCTTTATTGTATACACGTTGTACTACTTGCAACGTACCCCGGCCGAGGATTAACATAAAGACCGTACTGAGCCTATAACACTAACTTCCCTTTAATGGAAGTGATGAATCCCATCTTAGTCACTTACTCACCTTGGGAGCTTCAGGTGCAGCCCAACCTAAGATCTTTCAGCAGGACTGGTCCTCGAAGCTAGATCATGGGTCTAAGCTATACCATCCGCTCACATGTTTGTACAGATGACTTCAGGTCTTAAGGATCAACTAACCTATCATCACCCTAGAGTTATTAAAGACCGATCATTAAAGTTAACCATTTAATAACTCTAACTTGGTCGTTCAGTGAACTCATTCTCCAATGAGCACCTGTGTCTCGTCTCCGACTTCACCAAGTCGAATGACTATGAGATCATCATTACCCGAAGGTAAGACGAAGACACAGTGATCTATCCGATGTGTCGATATCCAGTTCTCGACACATCTACGATCACGAACCGTTTTAGACTTACGTTTCTATTCGGTCTCTTACTTACTCATAATCGAGATCTCATCTAGATATGTAAGGACCTAACTATAAGTCTATGGATATTATCTTAGTATATTAATACAAATGATTTTATATTTATAATAATACGTACCATATACGGTATGAACAAGACGTATAATCAAGATAAATTGCCTTATGGGCATATATCTTCCTACATCTCCCACTTGCACTTAGGCTATTTATCTCGGTATCTCATGCCGTTATAGCATATCAGTCACTTTGACATTTGATATGGCAAACCTAAGAATGGTTCTACTAATAAGTATCTACAACGAATTTTAATGGATTGAATTTACATCTCTTGATCACACAGGGTTGATCCTTTGGAAAAATGATCTGGATCAATTTTCCTAACTTCGTACAGCTAACAGTTAGCTTATACGATTTAGATGTGGGGTCTAACATTTCCGTAAGTCAGTTCTAGCTCACTCCACTTTATTGTGTCAATATGTCAAGTACATATTTGACACCCTAAGTCTATATATATATACGATTAAATCAAAACAATTTTGACTTAATGATTTATATAGAAGATTCATTAAAGTGAAAAATCCTTTTTACTTAGTCTGAAAAACGGAACTAAGTATATGAGCTCGCTCCCACTGACTTTAAGAATTACCTGGTTAAATTATTGCAACATAATATCTGAATCATATTTAGATTTATGTGCAAAAATAACCATTTGGTAAGTGCCTCAGATGGAATGCACAAGTGTCAGGTTCGGTTTGACGAATGAGTCAAGTCAAGATCGTTTTAAGGAAACTTGACATTGACTCGTTCAATCAAAACGTCCTACACTGTACTTATTCCTTTAACCACATTTAGTATTAACTCTTTTAATAACTAAATGCAGATAATCAAGAATTAATCTTGATATGCGTATTATTGTGATCGCACACAATTTATACGCCCCACTGGAACCTACACTTAACTACTGATTGACTTCTAACATTTAGTCAGCTCCAAAATCAATATTATCGAAGCTATACACCATTATTCGAAAATATACGCAACCATCACAAAAAATCCACATCCACAGAATTTAAGCCAATTCAATTTCAATTGCAACAAACGAGACATCCATTCCAAAACAACGGGTTCATTAAAAGAACCTTAATTTGTTTATCAAAAATAAACCTTGAGTGAAAATCACTCATTCATTGTTTTCGATCCTTAA
The DNA here is from genome assembly GCA_030789695.1 of Scilla litardierei. Lineage (NCBI taxonomy): Eukaryota > Viridiplantae > Streptophyta > Magnoliopsida > Asparagales > Asparagaceae > Scilla > Scilla litardierei. Next base: position 500,515,344 of record CM061142.1, on the reverse strand, counting down.
AGATGATACATTTTATTCAAATAAGAAAAATATCATCTTCATCATGATCATCGTCTCCAGAAGTCTTTGAGCGGTCCCAGCAGCAACTGTTGCTTTGATTGCCGACCGATCTCCGTACTTCTCCAATCTCCAGTTCTTATCAGCCACCTGTATACAGTACACAGATGTCTATAAGTGTCTCACACTATATGAATGGAAATAATTGCATTTAATTGAATTTTAATTTGTACCTGAGGTAGAGGCATCAGTATGCCCTTTCTTCTTCTCTGCAAGATAGATCTTGCAGTTCCTCTTCCAGTGGCCAATCTTGTGGCAATGGAAGCACTCAGATTTCGATGGGGCCCCTTTGTTCTTCTTCTTCCCATTCTTAGCCTTTGCAGGTTGTGGGACCTGCCTCTTCTTCCCTTTGCCTTTCGGCTGGTCGGAAGTAGCAGAGCCAACAACCAGTGCAGTCGGCTTCTTCTCAATCTCCTCAAACTGCCGGAGCATATTGAGGAGACCAGGAAGATCCGTCTCAAGGCTGTTCATTATAAAGCCAGTTATAAAGGGCTTGAACTCGGGAGTTAAAGACTTTAGGATAATGTCTGTGGACATCTCATTGTCCAGGACAAATCCTAACTGGGCGGCGTCCTCTACGTACCCGATCATCTTGATAACATGATCTTGTACGGGCCCTGTCGTCATCTTTGTGCCCCAGAGGTTGCTGGTAGCTTCGAACTTGGCAGCTCTAGATCGCTTGCCATACAACTCTTGTGCATTAAGGAGTATGCTCTGAACATCCATATGTTCATGCTTCCTTTGCAGTTCGTTGGTCATCGAAGCTAGAGTAAGGCATCTTGCCTTCTCTGCATCCCTCTGGTACAACTTGAAGGCTTCTTTCTCTTCGTGGGTCGAATCCTCATCGGGCTTATCTGGAGCGTCCTCGAACAATATGTATCCAATCCCAGCTAGGGAAAGGACCAACTTAATGTTCCTAAGCCAGTCTTTGTAGTTGGTTCCATCCAGCACGTTCTTTTCTACCATGTATTTTAGACCTGAGTCCATTCTGCATTTTATAGATACTTTAGTTAGTATATGTTCGTAGTATAGTTTTAATGGTTTTAATAAAACTATATTCTCCCACTAAATTTATTTAAAGCCATAATAATAAAAAATTTATTATAAAATAACATTTGTGAGAGAGAGATCCGACTACCCTGAGTCTGACAACCTTGAGTGTATCTCAACAAGTTGTCCGACTCTGTAGTCGGTAGACGAACTCGTCGTCAATCATATTTACTATGATTCCCTATCGATTTTACCCCTAGTCATTTGTGATCATGAGTGTGCTCAACCGGATCACAATGGCTAGCCTAGTCGGACCCTTGTTTTCGTGTCTAGCCTGACTTGCCCCTTTGCTCGGTGTATGCACGACGCGCCGGTTTGGGTCAGGTCTTAGACTACATTCTTGGTTAGACTTACGTCGAAGCTCGAGGGATGAGACAACGGTTTCAGTCAGGTTAAGATGTCAATCAAGAAATCGGTTTCTATAAGATTGACATGTCACGGCTTGAGTGTAGCTCAACAACCGGAACATGTTTCTTACAGTTGCCAACTCCTAAAACAAGGAGGGCTACGATTTATCTTGAACAAGATTATTATCGTATTGACTTAGGTATAGTCGATGGACTTACATAGTCATGAATCGACTCCTTGCGGTCCAGCGGACGCGGCCAGGGAATTGACTAAGCCAAGACCACTTGTTACCCAGTCTAGCAAGGTTAGTCCAAAAACTTTAGCCAAGCACATTGACCGACATCATGATCCATTGAAGGAGTTGTCATCAATCTTATGTTTTCCAAACAACTAAATGGCTTTTAATTAAGAGAACTAGTTAATCCTTATTAACTAGTTGATCCTAAAAATTCAAAAAAATTTAGATTGGTTGAACATCTTTTATTAAGTCCTTATCAACTATAAGGTTCTACGTTCAACTCACTACCCCCAATCTAATTAGGATTTTAATAAAACAATTCAACTTCGTCTTTTATGAAAATCATTTAATTGAACGTTTTAATGAAATGATTTACAAAACAAAAGGACTACCCTAATCTGGTATTAGGTTCGATGTTGTTTTGTTTTATCAAACATATCATGTCACTATCATGTTTTAATGGCTAACCTAACAAGGTTTGTGAATACATTAATCAACATGAAATGAAGCAACTAACTTAATCCGCATAAAAGAAAGTTTCATTTTTAGTGACATATAAAATGTATTTGCAAGTTTAAAAAATTATCTATATAATACAAACTTGCAAATCTAAATTTTAACACTTAAAATTAAAGATTAAAATTTTAAAGCCTTCATAAAAATTTTTATCGCATAAAACTAGGTCGTACAAAATTATCTAATAATTTTAAACCTATGCCTTTTAAAAAAAATTTTAACCTTATTTCTAAAATTAAAATGTCACAAAATAATTTTAGAAACATATATGTAACAAAAAGAAATTAATTTATGTTTCATCTCATGAAATAAAATCATTTCTATTACTTACATATTTTAAAAATAATTTTAAAACTCTTTTAAAACTTTTAGAAACATTTTAGAAGCTTTCAAATAAGGTTTTAAAGATCTCTAACTTTATGTAACTAAAGAAAAATTCTTAAATTTCAAAAATAAAATTTTTCTAAAGTTTACATAAACTTTAAACACTCTTTTAAAATTTTTAAAGTCTCATAAAAATTTTATAAAGTATTTAAAACAAAGGAGACTACTTTTTAGATTTATCGCATAAAAATAATTTGTCCCAAAATTAAAATAAAATTTCCGTGTTTGCAAAATTAATTTTTGAAACACAAAAAATATTTTCAAAACTAATTTAACATAAAGCTAAAAAGTTTTGCATATGAAAGCTAAGCATTTTTTAACAATTAAAAAAGTCGCTATAGTAGATCTATAGCATAAACCTGGCTTTGATACCACTGTTGGGGTATTGGCGGACCCCCAGAGCTCGGATCCGTATCCGCCCTAAGTCGGACGGACCACGGAGGCATAAAAGCGCAGCGGAAAAACCAGAAATCAAATTTCTACACTAGCTAAACTGTTTAGCTAGGCTCTGGGGAGCCAGAACCTAGCCCGATCTATGCCGACTTGGAGTGGGTCTGACCACCCCAAGAAGGATCTACACTAAAGCGACTAATTAAAAACTACACTAGAAAACGCTTAACCACATACCCGGAATCTTGGCCCTGGAGCAGGCAAGATGTACCGCACCGTCTTGAGAAGCTCCTCGTAGCCGAGCCGCGTTGACCCGATCTCCCTGAGCCGCCTCGCACCCTCGCACCGATCCGCCCGAGCTGCTTTCGACTCCGAGCCGATCACACGCGGTAGAAAGTTTCACTTGAGAAGAAACCCGCGTCTTAGACGTCCGGATCAGATCCAAACCCCCTTCGTAGTCGTGCTAGGACTACTCCGGAGAATAGGAAAATAGAGAGAGAGAGAGAGAGATTAGTCGCGGATCGAGCTTGCTCTAAAAATCTGGAGCTACCCGATCGTTGACTGGTGTGTGTTTCAACGAGGAGAGTGCACCCCTATTTATATAGGGAGTTTGCACTCAACTTCTCGTTGCGGGCAATGTGGGACAATTCCCATGAAGAGAAAAATTCAATTAAGCCATTTGGCTTAATTTCAACTTTAAAGTTAGCCTTTCACAAAGTCAAACTTTAACGAATTAATTCTCCTCACATACTAAACTTCAGACACCAAACAAGCTATCAATCAGAAAAGCTTGGAATGGTGATCGCGTAGGAACTGACGGTGACGAATTTCGACTTCGTTTGACCCCTCAAACAATTGCTCAAAGTTTAGCAATTTCTCAAAAATCGTAGCCGTCATTAGGGTTTCAAAAAAAACCTAATTTTGACTTAAGTTGCGGGCGCGCCCGCTAGGCTTAGCGGGCGCGCCCGCCCAAGGGAGCAAGGGCGGGCCGCCCGCCCGCTGCAAGCAGCGGGCTGCGCCCGCTGCACAAGCGGGCGATGGCCCGCTGTGCAGCGGGCCACGCCCGCTGATGCAGCGGTCGCCCGCCCGCTGCTGCAGCGGGCCGCGCCCGCTGTGCAACGGGCATGCGCCCGTTTCAGCCAGCGGGCGTCGCCCGTTTTGCCTTTGCACATGGGCCTTTTGGCCCAGTGGGTCTAACCCACTTCCCCTTGAACTCTTTCTGCGTTTCTGGGCTCGTTTGAGCTCCGATTTTGACGCGGTTTGAACCTGTGTTTAGACCGGGACGATCCCGTCATCCAGGTAACCCTTTCCAATGAGTTTGTTCCTACTAAATTCGTCGTAACTAATTTACAACACGTTTAGTCAAAGTTAGCATCTAATGCAACGTTGTGTCCCTATTGCTATTGCGACTAACTTTCACAACTTATCTTGTGAATATCATCAAATGATATTTCTCTCTATTCTATATTCCTATTACTAAGACACGAACACTATTCGGTGTGAGACCCTACAGCCTGACCTTACTACAGGTTGGGGCTCGAAACCCCTAGACGACGGTCACTACGAGCAGTAGCTGTCGTCCCTGTTTCAGAGTCATCATAACGTGATCGAACCTTTGACAAAAGTATCATAGGGTTTGCATTGGCTGTGTCAGTGATGAATTCCGTTAGCTAAAATCCCTTCGTCAAGACTGTGTTTATTGTTGGCCTAGGGTATGGTTTACTGTCAACCCTATTAGACAACATTGGTCAGTATACGGCGGTCTTTATTGTATACACGTTGTACTACTTGCAACGTACCCCGGCCGAGGATTAACATAAAGACCGTACTGAGCCTATAACACTAACTTCCCTTTAATGGAAGTGACGAATCCCATCTTAGTCACTTACTCACCTTGGGAGCTTCAGGTGCAGCCCAACCTAAGATCTTTCAGCAGGACTGGTCCTCGAAGCTAGATCATGGGTCTAAGCTATACCGTCCGCTCACAGGTTTGTACAGATGACTTCAGGTCTTAAGGATCAACTAACCTATCATCACCCTAGAGTTATTAAAGACCGATCATTAAAGTTAACCATTTAATAACTCTAACTTGGTCGTTCAGTGAACTCATTCTCTAATGAGCACCTGTGTCTCGTCTCCGACTTCACCAAGTCGAATGACTATGAGATCATCATTACCCGAAGGTAAGACGAAGACACAGTGATCTATCCGATGTGTCGATATCCAGTTCTCGACACATCTACGATCACGAACCGTTTTAGACTTACGTTTCTATTCGGTCTCTTACTTACTCATAATCGAGATCTCATCTAGATATGTAAGGACCTAACTATAAGTCTATGGATATTATCTAAGTATATTAATACAAATGATTTTATACTTATAATAATACGTACCATATACGGTATGAACAAGACGTATAATCAAGATAAATTGCCTTATGGGCATATATCTTCCTACATGCTCGATATGGACTTGTCATCGTTGATGACTTTTCTAGATTTACTTGGGTATTTTCTTTAAGTAATAAAAATGATGCCTTTGAAAACTTCACAATATTTGTTAAGAAAGTACAAAATCTCATTGGAACCACCATTGTCACTATTCGTAGTGATCATGGAGGGGAATTGAGAATGAGTCTTTCTCAAACTTTTGTGATGAAGTTGGTATTACACACACCTTTTCTTTCCCTCTCGCACCTCCTCAAAATGGTGTTGTTGAGAGAAAGAGTAGGCTGCTAGTGGAATGTGCTCGCACTATGCTTGATGATAGCCAATTTGGCCATCAATTTTGGGCGGAAGCGGTACATATCGCTTGCTATGTGTTTAATATGATACTCTTGAGGCCCGACACTAAACAAACTTGTTATAAATTGTTATTTGGTATATCGCCTCAAGTTAAATATTTTCGAGTTTTCGGTGCAAAATGTTTTATTAAAAACACGTATGGAAGTTTGGACAAATTTGATCCAAGATCCGATGAGGGGATATTTGTTGGATATTCCTCACGTAGCAAAGCCTACCGGATATACAACAAAAGAACCTCAACGATCGAGGAATCACTTCATGTTTCATTCAATGAAAATTTTGTCCCTTCTAGAATTACTAATGATGATGACTCCATAGATGTTTTATGTGATTCTATTGGTAATTCTAATTCTATTGATTCTAATGTTACTAACCCTACTGATGAATCTTTTGAGAATGTTCCTAGTGATCAAGGAGTTTCCAAACGGCTTCATACAGTTCGTGACCATCCCCATGAGCAAGTCATTGGCAACATACTTGATAGTGTCAAGACGAGATCTCAAGTCAACTACTTCGCTCATTGTGCCTTTGCCTCCTCAATAGAGCCAAAGAATATTAACGAAGCGTGTGAAGATAGTGCTTGGATCCTAGCCATGGAGGAGAAACTCATTCAATTTGAGAGGAATGAGGTTTGGGAGCTTGTTCCATTGCCTTCGAAGAACCACACCGTTATAGGAACGAAGTGGATTTTCAAGAACATGACCGACGAGAACCAAATCGTCATCCGGAACAAAGCTCGGTTAGTAGCTCAAGGCTACCGGCAAGAGGAAGGTATAGATTTTGAAGAATCCTTTGCTCCGGTAGCTAGATTAGAATCTATTAGGTTGTTGTTATCTTTTGCATGCCATAAAGATTTTAAACTCTTTCAAATGGATGTAAAAAGTGCGTTTTTAAACAGAGATGTCGTTGAGGAAGTTTATATTTCTCAACCTCCGGGTTTTATAAATGAAAATTTTCCAAATCATGTTTTCAAACTTTAGAAAGCACTTTAGGGTTTGAGACAAGCTCCTCGAGCTTGGTATGACCGCCTAAAGAACTTTCTTTTGGATTTGGGTTTTAAAATGGGTGAAGTGGATTCTACATTATTTGTTAAGTATTCGAATCATGATATTATTTTAGTTCAAATTTATGTTGATGATATCATTTTCGGTGTTACTAACTTCACTCTTTGCGAAGAGTTTTCTAATGTCATGAAGGATCAATTTGAGATGAGTCACATAGGTGAGCTCAAATATTTCTTAGGTCTCCAAATTCTCCAAATGAACGATGGAATCTTCATCCATCAAACCAAGTACACGGTGGAGTTGCTAAAGCGATTTGGAATGGAGAATGCTTCCGGCAAGAAGACTCCAATGAGCACTACTACACATCTTGATAAAGATACGGGCGGCAAAGATGTAGACATTCGTCTATATCGAGGTATGATAGGTGGTTTATTATATCTTACTGTCAGTCGGCCCGATATTCTGTTTGCCGTATGTGTATGTGCTCGTTATCAGTCTCAACCTAAGGAATCTCACTTAGTAGCGGTAAAACGTATTTTCTGTTATTTAAGTTACACCCTCGACTACGGATTATATTATCCAAAGTCTAGCCCATAGAGTTAATCTCATATAGTGACGCAGATTATGCGGGGATGCAAATCCGACAGAAAAAGTACTAGTGGCACTTTCCATTTTATAGGAAATTCTCTTGTCTCTTGGTTTTCCAAGAAGCAGAATTCCGCATCACTTTCAACCACCGAGGCGGAATATATTACCGTCGGTGCTGCGTGTGATCAGAATCTTTGGATGAGACACACTCTTAAAGACTTTGGTATAAACTGTGATACTTGCCCTATCATGATGGAAAACCAAAGTGCAATATGTCTCTCTAAGAATCCGGTACACCATTTCCGTTCTAAACACATAGATGTCTGTCACCATTTCCTAGATGATCATGTTGCTAAAAAGGAAATCATTTTAGTGTACGTTAAAACCCAGAAGCAAATCGCCGATATTTTCACGAAACCACTCAAGGAAGACTCCTTTGTGCGGTTACGTCGAGAATTGGGGATTATGGGTGAATCCGAGATTTAGGATTCATATTTTCAATAATCTTGCATGATAATAATTTTCGTTATATATGCTCATGCTAGATGTGTTGGGATTTTCTGGATTTATGGTTGGATTTTCGGACTTTATGCTAAAATTGTTTATGAACGTCGTATTTATATTTTTCGATGTTTTATGGGGTAAATTAATGTTGTATAAGAGTATTTCGATGTTTCGTCCAAGTGCTCTTTGGAGAGAACTCAAAATTCTGATTTTCAAACTTTTGGACTCTTTTAGTCAGTCCAAGTTCAGTCATCGACCGACTAGATTCAGTTCTAATCGGTCAGTGAATGAACTTAGACCGACTAGATCTTGCCATATTTTTGACTTTGGCTGCTGTTTGCCATTAGTCGGTCCAAGCTCATTGGCTGACCGACTAATTTCTCAGGGGCAGCTGTGTCTTTTGGCAATCCGAATCGTTTTAAATCTCCCCGCACCGATTAGAATTCATTCTAATCGGTGCGCTTATCTCTCCTCAGCCCTAACCCCCGTGTCTCCTCTCCTCCCTCCGTCGTGTGACGCCTTTTTCGGCCATCTCCGACCGTTGCCGATCACATCTCCCTCCTCCTAGGGTTTATCTCTCTCTCCCTCTCATCTTTTAGGGTTTATTTCTGATCGATTTCATTGTATCTCATTCGACTTAGGGTTTCATTCTAGGTCATACTTCGATTTCAGTCCGTTTTAGGGTTTATATTAGGTTTTTTTCTCTTTCGATTTCGTCGATTGTGTGCGGTCTCGTCTCGATCATGGCGAAGACACGTCTTCTTATCCGTCCATCTAGTCCATCTCCCATGACCGTCGAGTCTCCTCTTACCGACCCCCCTCAACCCAAACGCCGCGCCAAATCGACTCGTCCATCATCCTCTTCACCTCCTCTTAAGAAGAAGAGGACGGCTACTGCTAAGCCTAAAGCCCGATCTTCACAACCCAAGCCTAGCTCCTTCCGTGCTCCCACTCCTCCCGATGACTCTGACGAAGAGTATATTCCTGAGTCTGAGCCTACCACTAGGGCCCCTACTCCTCCTCCTCGGTCTAGCTCTCGTCCGTCTAAGGGGAAGGCTCACATGCCTTTGGGTGGTGTTGATATTTCGTTGTGTCACGATGACTCGTTATGTCTCGCGGCTTACAACCGTATCGAGCACTGTCCATTGATTTTAGAGCATTTCGTTCAGTTTTCTGACTTTCCACATCTCGTCGATCTTCTCTCCTATAGCGGCCTTTTAGACTATCTTCGCCATGACCCCAAGGCGAACCCTCACCCGTACCCCCGACTCGTCAAATTATTCTATGCCAATCAAGTACGGGGTGAGTATGATGACACCCACTCCATTGAGACCACTGTCTTGGGGACACATATTGTCCTCACGGCAGAGATTTTAGGGGAGTTAATTGGTGTCTCATCCTATGGCCTGCTCCCTGCTGATATCTCCGTGGATAATATCCATGATCTTGACCAGGCGATGCTTTCTGAGATGTTTCATGTCATCCCTCTCGCCATGATTGGCGTCCCCTCAAAATCTTCTAAGCCTAACGCTTGGGTCCTCAATCTTATCCTGAAGTCGTGCCTCCTTCCGAAGTACGGCTCCTCTAGCTTGCTCTCCCAGCCTTTTCTCAAGCTTATCTACGCTCTTTTCATGGGGAGCGAGATCAATTGGGCTCGTATTATCCTAGATAAGATGGACTCCTTTGAATGCATCCGAAAGTCCACCAAATCTGCTCACATTCCATATCCATGCCTATTGACTCTCGTTTTCCGTCACTTCGGCGTCCCTCTCCCTCCCGACGATCAGCGTCCTCTGGGTTCTCCCCTGAACGCGACTGCCGTCAAGAAGTCTCTTACGGTGCTTCGTCACGTTCAGAGGACTACCCCCTCTGCTTCAGCTGCTCCTCCTCCTCCTACTCCGTCACTCGCTGAGTTTGCAGTTTCTCTGAGACGTGTGGAGTCTCGTGTTTCTCGTTCTGAGGAGATGCTAGCTCGCATCTGTTCTCGCTTGGGCATTGAGGTTCCTCCTTCAGTTTCTAACGAGGAGGAAATGGATGAGGCTGATCTCGAGGAGCTTGTTGGATCTCATGTTCGTGCCCCAGAGGGTATGTCTGCTGCTGCTACTTCTGCTGGTGCTCCCGAGAGCACACCTGCTGCCACCATTCCTTCGGTGGATACTTCTGCTGGTGCTCCCGAGACCACTCATGTTGCCACTCTCCCTTCAGTTGACACCCGGTCGTTCCCGAGACCACCACCCCTTCTGCAGAGCCTGTTGCTGCTGCTGATCCTCCCTCCGCCTCCTGATCTTGCGTTGGAGGACTCTCCCATGTGCATTTGGATGATATATTTGTTGTGAGAGAGTGGGGTAGGATAGTTGGGTGGTTATGATTTTTGATGTATTTTTGATGTTTTGATGATACATTTAGTTGTATGTTCATTTTGATGTCTGTTGAGATATATGTTGTATGATGTGCTCCGATCTGAGGATCGTTTATATTTGTGTTGGCAGATGTATACTTTTTGATGTACCATGTTTTATATATATATACATTGTGTTGCCATTTACTTCAGTGTGCACATTATATTTTTGTCTCTGATGTTGATTTCGTCGCTCGACGATTATATGGATTAAATAGAAATTATTTCTATAAAAACATAGAATTGTTTTCCATGCACTAAATCCACTAAGAATGTTAATAATGGAGAGTATGTTCCATAACTCAATATGTGAAATTTATTTGAGTTTTGATGATTTCATTTTTCGATTTTCGACTATGGTCTCGTTGGCACACTTTGATTTTCTTCGTGATTTTACTTTGGTGTCATTTGGACCGTGGTCGTATTCTTCGACTCTCGTGCTTTTATTTTAGCCATTGTTGTTGTCGTTGATCTCCTCCCGCTCTATTTCCTAATGTGAAAGGGGGAGAGAATTAATAATGATGATGTGCTAAAAGATAATTTAAAGCAATTTACCGTGAATCTAATTTGATATGTTAGATTTGTAGGGAATTTTTCGGTCCCTTAGGGCACAAAAACTCTAGTCCCGTCCTAAGTCGTACGGAACATAGACAGGAAAAACAAAGCAGCGGAAGAAAAACTTATGTTAACTAATTAACATGCAGTTAAAAACAATTTTAACTTGGCCCTAAGGTCCAAGACCCTATGCCAAGATCTATGCCGACTTGGGATGGGTCTGACCATCCCAAGAAGGATCTAGCCTACTGCGATTAAATTAAACTAATGCTAATAAACTACTTTAACCACATACCCGGAATCTCAGCCCTGGAGCAGGCGAGATGTTCCGCGCCGTCTTCCGAGCTGCTCCCGTCCCACGCCGAGCCGCTCCTTGAACCGCTCCCCGAACCGCTCCTCGAACCGCTCCGCATCCCGAGGCGATCAATCCCCGTGCCGCCGAGCCAACCACGCGCCGAAGAAAGTTTCACGCGAGTGAAACCTCCGCCAAGATTTCAGATCCAGAATCCGAACTCCTTTGTGGCTTTGCTAGAGCACGCAGGAGTAAGGCAGAAATTTAGGGAGATAGAGAAATATTTATTTAAGCTTAGATCCGAGCGTGCTCCAACATTTACGAGAGCCGCTCAGATCTAGAGCTTGGGACGAGTTTTGAGAAAGGGGGGAGACCCCTATTTATATAGGCGGCGGACTCTCCCCTTTTCTCAAAATCCGATGTGGGACTAAAAATTAGAGTTAATTAAATCAAGTTAGTTTGCACTTCACAAAGTGCAAACTTCCGTGAATTTTAACTCACTCACCGTTGAGCTTCAGGATTGATACAACCTATCAATCCGACAAGCGTTCAACGGTGAACGCATAGGAAAAAACCGTTCGTCAATCGGAGGTCGTTTGACCCTCCAATTGAGTGTCGAAGTGTGCCAAAAACCCCACCCAAAAACACAAACCCAGCCGTCGCAAGAAGCACGCAGCCCTAGGCTGCGTGCAGGCCCCGCAGTGCCAGGCGCGTGCAGCGCACGCGCCCCGAGGCGCGTGCGCTGCACGCGCCTCTGCGCGCGCGTGGCGGCCCGTGCAATGCACGGGCACGCATTGCATGGGCCCGGGCAAAGCCCGGGCCCGAGAATCACCCAGGCGCCCTCGTGGGCGCCTGGTCTTCGGCCAACCGGGGGGCGCCACGTGGCGCCCCCTTGGTTTCTCTTTTGCGGCTGAGACAAGCCCGGCCATTGGGCCGGGCCCACACTCTATTAAATACTGTTTATTTAAAGGTGTGGGCTTTATTGTTTGGGTCTGTTTTGGGCTCTCTACTTAAACACTTTAAATAGACTTATTGGTCTCGTTTGGACTCCGTTTTCGACGCGGTTCGAACCTGTGTTTAGAGCGGGATGAACCCGTCTTACCGGTAACCATTTCCTTGCGTTTATATTATTAAATATTGTATTAAACAATTTAATACACATTTAATCGCCTTTGCATCAAATGCAAAGTAGTCCCTATCTAAGCTTAAATTACCATATTGCATCAAATGCAATTATTTCATCCCTTGCATTAAAAATGCAATTATTCTCCCTAACTAATTTCTACCTATTACTAGACGAAGCGTTACACTCTGTGTGAGACCCTACAGCCTGACCCTTACAACAGGTTGGGCCCGAAGCCCTATACGGCAGTGACCACGAGCAGTGGTTGCCGTCCCTGCTTCAGGAATCATCATTATGTGGTTGACTCATTGACATGAGTATTGTCGGGACCACCTGACTGTTTCCGTGATGATTTCCGCAGTTATAGTCTCTTCGTCTAAATTGTGTCGTGTAGATCAAGTCTGGGGTACGGTCAAACTGTCAACCCCAATAACTTGATTCCGGTTAGTTTCTATCGATCTTTAGTCAATAAATGTTAAACTTCTTCCAACATACTCTGCGCAGAGTTTTTACTAAAGACCGAACTAACACTACGACACTAACTCCCATTGACCGGGAGAGATGAATCCTTTCTTGGTCATTACTCGCCTCGTACGTTTCAAGTGACACCCAATCAAAAGACCTTTCGACAGGCCTTGCCTCGAAGCTAGGTCAGTTGATCTAAGTGGCACCGTTCACGCACAGGTCCGTTAAAATGACCTCAAGTCAAAAGACCAACTATCCTATCATCACTCAGAGTTATCACTGACAGATTGGTCAATATAACCATATGATAACTCTAGTGGATCGTTCAGTGAACTCATTCTAATGAGCACCTGTGTCTCGTCTTCGACTTCGCCAAGTCAAGCGATCATGAGATCATCGCCACCGTTAAACGGTGAAGACTAAGACACAATGGTCTATCCGATGTTTCGATATCCTTGTCTCGAAACATCTACGACCACGAACCATTTTAGACTTATGCTACAGACGGTCAAACGTTTCTCCATGATCGAGATGCTCATCTCGATACCCGTTTGACCTTGCATAAAGTCTCAGGACTTTACCTAAGTTGATATCTAATGTTGACTACATTACAATATGACTTAGATAAATTATTACCAAACAGCTTACTGTTATTTCGAACAAGATGTTTGTGCTATTCACACAGGAATAAATGGCCTCGAGGGCACCATATTCCTACATCTCCCACTTGCACTCATGCCCATTTATGTCGATATCTAATATCGTTTTTACACATAAGTTTTCCCGACTTCATGTGATAGAGCCTTCGTGAGTGGATCTGCTAAAACCGTCTACACTATAGACTTAAGGGGTTTCTATGTTTATGTTAGACCAACCATTTGAATCTCATTCAAATAATTCATTTGGTCTGTCGGAATCCATAATATTTTATTTCCCTGGATCTTATCCAGTTCATCGTACCTTACGATAATAATTTAAATTAGTTAATGGTCATTTTAAATGGCTCATGTCTATTTTTGATAAAGTATCAAACCTTTTGATTACTTTGTCAAAATGTATGTTCCATCCCTTTGATGATTCGCATGTAATTTATACGCTCCCACTGACCTTGAAAACTATCTGGCTAATTCATATAAGTTGGTTCGTCTAAATCATATTTAGAAAAACGAACTTATAAGTGAATGCACAAATTTTCATGGTCAACTTAAGCGTTTTACATCGGCTTTGGTCCGAGTAGATCTGTACACATCTGTTTGCGAAACCGGTTTCATCATAATCCGTTTTAAAGAAATTAGGATGAAAACCGTTCCCGTCCAACATTATTGTACTTCACTATTCTTCTTTCTGCACCAATCTTTCAACTTAAAGATTTACTTGCAGAAAGTGAGGAAACATTTTCCTTGGGCACGTAAACTAAATTCTCAAATTTATTTACGCACACGGACCTATTCTGATTGCATCAAGTTTTAAATCGGAGTTACTACTCCGAATTTCATCCTAGAAGTTGACTAAGTCATCATCAGTTATGATGTCTAACTCGACAATCTGTCTCACGAGATTCGAGTAATAATACAACTTCCTTACGATTGATTTATTGAATATATTATTGATAATGTTCTCATAGAACTTTATCAAAACTTATGCATTACTATCCGGGACTTAACCCAGAGGGAGGACTTAACTCAGAGTCACTTACAATGGATCACACTAAATCTAATTAAGTGTGATTCATACCTTTTAACACACCGATGTGTTAACAGACTTGATCTGAGAGAAAATCACATTTTCTTTTAATTACACAAGATTTTATTTAGCTAAGTATTTGACCATTCGATCTAATCGAATCAGTTTAAATACTTTAGTCATTTCGTTCTTTTATTTTATCAGACTTGTGTTTCATCAAGAACACGTGTCTTAATAAAATATACGAATAACTTATTTTGGTTAATCTAGACTCGGGTACATCAGTATGTACTAGACTGAGTTCGACAACTCATTCTCCCACTGTCTCACAGATGGGTTTCGGCCATTGTATCTAAGAGGCTAAGACTCACAAGTGTCCGTAGACTTCATAATACGAGAGGTCAGACCCCTCTTTATGTGACTTGTGAAGCTTAATCTCTTGATACGGCCTAGTCTAATTTTACCATATAAGTTTGCTACTATCTTGTGTATATATATATATTAACATTTAATATATATATAGTTATTACAAATTACTTAACACAAAACATTACTTCAGAAGCAATGTGACGACATTCGTCAAAAATGTGTTAAACGTCTTTTGTATAACAATTTATTCTGAAATCGTGATATCAAAATATGTCACGTTTTCATTTCCTCCTACTTATGCATGTATTAATGATAAATTAAACTAACTTTCTCAATTGACTTTCCGAAGTGCCTTCTTCCTTTTCTAAATCACATTTAGATATCAACATAAATAAATAGCTATGCAAACAACTTATGTATCCAAACGCTTGAGCTTTGCAATCTTGAGTGTAGCTCAAGAAGTTGCTTGTCTCAAGATCCGGTTGGGATACATAGTCTTGCACCGCTCATGCACTCGTATTCGACTCAAACGGTTTAATCGAATTCTCGAACTTTGCGGATCAAAATTGTTTGTCCATACAACCTTGAGGGTAGCTCGACAAGTTGTAGGGAGAAACATACTTTGAATGTCCTATATGTTCAAGCTGCCTCATATAGAGACGAGTGACATGTAGCTTCAATTTATTTGTTGAACCCAGAACTTAATGAAATCATATTTCTTAAGTCTGTTTTTACAAGGTCATTTAATGTCAATGAGAATATAGTTTTAATTCTATCAATTAGAATTTAACTTGATATTCAATTAATCAACTTTTTGACCAATTAACTTATTAAAATATTATATTGATTCTTTCGGTTAACATAGACTTGCCCTAGTTTTAGCATATGTTCAATATTAAATATAGGTAGATTGGCTTTTATCTATCTATATCCTCCCACTATTTTTACGAACGTTTTAAAGCTTAATAACGAACGATTTAATCGAATTAAAAATTAATGGGTAAGAGTTCCAATCACCTTGAGTCTAAACAACCTTGAGTGTAGCTCAACAAGTTGATTGACTCTGCGATCGGAAGATGACTCTTCATCGATCATATCGGATATGACTCTCTTAATCGGTTTTTGCCCCTAGCCATTCGTGATCATGAGTGTGCTCATCCAAATCACCATGTCTAGTCTAGTCGGACCCTTGTTTTCATGTCTAGCCTGACTCGCCCCTCAGCTCGGTGTATGCACGACACGTCGGTTTGGGTCAGCTCTTAGACTACATCTAGGCAGACTACATCGTTGACTTAACTTACGCCGGCGCTTGGGGTACGAGACGACGGTTAGGGTTAGTCAAGATTTCATCTTATGTATTTAAGGAGTTGGTTTCTACAGGGTTGCCATGTCACAGCTTGAGTGTATCTCAACAACTATAACACGGGCCCTATAGTTGCTAACCCCTAAAACAAGGAGGGCTACGACTAATCTTGAAAAAGATCATTAACGTATTTGACTTAGATATAGTCCAGGGTGTCATACAATCATGATTCGCGACATTGCGGTCCAGCGGAACTCAGCCAGGGAATTGACTAAGCCAGGATCACTACCCCTTGGACTAGCAAGGGTTGACCCAGAACTCTTAGCCAAGCACATTGACTGGATCATGGTCCATTGAATGAAGCTTGTCATTTTTGTATGTATGCCATAGACTAAACAGCTTTTATTAACAACTAATTAATCCTATCAACTAGTTGAATCCTTAAATTCAAAATTTTTAGGATTTGTTTAATAACTTTTATTAAGTCCTTATCAACTATAAGGTTCACGTGCTACCCTAATCGTTATTAGGATTTTAATAAATTTTATTAACAACGCTAGAAGCGAAGTCCTTTAATGAAAATTAATTATAACAATTAGAATTGAAAATTCATTTAAAGGACTACCCTAATCAGGAATTAGGTCTTAATATTGTTGTTTATGATTTATTAAAACATAGCATGTCATTAAAATTCAAGTAATAAATTTTAATCATTTTTAATGGCTAACCTAAAGGGTTGTCTTGTGTTATCAAATAAGGGACAAGATGTCAAGCCATTAAAATAAAGCTACACTAATTTATCACATAAAGATAGTGCATAACTATTTAACATTTAAATATACTAAGTTTATCGCATAAACAATTTTTGCATGCAAACATAAATTTAACAATTAAATTTAAAATATGATTTTGAAATTATTTTATTTTTTATCTCATAAAAACTTAATTTTAAAATCATAAATTTGCATGCTACTTAAAAAAATTTATCGCATAAAAATTTTAATCTTTAAAATCAGTTTTAAAATTATCTCATAAAATTAAAATATCATTTTAAAACTTTCAAGCTTAAAAATTTATCAAATAAAATTTTAGGCAATTTAAACTTATCGCATAAATTTTAAAAGATTTAAAATTGGTTTTAAAAAATTATCACATAAATTTTAAAATGTCATTTTAAAAAATTTCCATGTTCAAAATTTATCAAAAAAAATTTTTGAACATCTAAAACATTTTTAAAATATTATCTCATAACTTTAAAAACTTTTGAAAGTATTTAAAAGCATTAACACGTTTAATCAAATCGCAGTACCTAGATCGCTACGCAAACCTAGGCTCTGATACCACTGTAGGGTATCACTCTGATATCATTGTGACGCTGTTAAGGCCCATCATCCATGGCACCCTAGACCCGTCACAAGATACCTCACTGGCGGTTCCCTTAGGGCACAAAAACTCTAGTCCCGTCCTAAGTCGGACGGAACATAGACAGAGAAAACAAAAGCAGCGGAAGAAAAACTATGTTAACTAAATTAACATGCAAGTTAAAACAATTTTAACTTGGCCCTAAGGTCCAAGACCCTGTGCCAAGATCTATGCCGACTTGGGATGGGTCTGACCATCCCAAGAAGGATCTAGCCTACTGCGATTAAACTAAACTAATGCTAATAAACTACTTTAACCACATACCCGGAATCTCAGCCCTGGAGCAGGCGAGATGTTCCGCGCCGTCTTCCGAGCTGCTCCCGTCCCACGCCGAGCCGCTCCTTGAACCGCTCCCCGAACCGCTCCTCGAACCGCTCCGCATCCCGAGGCGATCAATCCCCGTGCCGCCGAGCCAACCAACCGCCGAAGAAAGTTTCACGCGAGTGAAACCTCCGCCAAGATTTCGGATCCAGAATCCGAACTCCTTTGAGGCTTTGCTAGAGCCCGCAGGAGTAAGGCAGAAATTTTAGGGAGATAGAGAAATATTAATTTAAGCTAAGATCCGAGCGTGCTCCAACATTTACAAGAGCCGCTCAGATCTAGAGCTTGGGACGAGTTTTGAGAAAGGGGGGAGACCCCTATTTATATAGGCGGCGGACTCTCCCCTTTTCTCAAAATCCGATGTGGGACTAAAAATTAGAGTTAATTAAATCAAGTTAGTTTGCACTTCACAAAGTGCAAACTTCCGTGAATTTTAACTCACTCACCGTTGAGCTTCAGGATTGATACAACCTATCAATCCGACAAGCGTTCAACGGTGAACGCATAGGAAAAAACCGTTCGTCAATCGGAGGTCGTTTGACCCTCCAATTGAGTGTCGAAGTGTGCCAAAAACCCCACCCAAAAACACAAACCCAGCCGTCGCAAGAAGCACGCAGCCCTAGGCTGCGTGCAGGCCCCGCAGTGCCAGGCGCGTGCAGCGCACGCGCCCCGAGGCGCGTGCGCTGCACGCGCCTCTGCGCGCGCGTGGCGGCCCGTGCAATGCACGGGCACGCATTGCATGGGCCTGGGCAAAGCCCGGGCCCGAGAATCACCCAGGCGCCCTCGTGGGCGCCTGGTCTTCGGCCAACCGGGGGGCGCCACGTGGCGCCCCCTTGGTTTCTCTTTTGCGGCTGAGACAAGCCCGGCCATTGGGCCGGGCCCACACTCTATTAAATACTGTTTATTTAAAGGTGTGGGCTTTATTGTTTGGGTCTGTTTTGGGCTCTCTACTTAAACACTTTAAATAGACTTATTGGTCTCGTTTGGACTCCGTTTTCGACGCGGTTCGAACCTGTGTTTAGAGCGGGATGAACCCGTCTTACCGGTAACCATTTCCTTGCGTTTATATTATTAAATATTGTATTAAACAATTTAATACACATTTAATCGCCTTTGCATCAAATGCAAAGTAGTCCCTATCTAAGCTTAAATTACCATATTGCATCAAATGCAATTATTTCATCCCTTGCATTAAAAATGCAATTATTCTCCCTAACTAATTTCTACCTATTACTAGACGAAGCGTTACACTCTGTGTGAGACCCTACAGCCTGACCCTTACAACAGGTTGGGCCCGAAGCCCTATACGGCAGTGACCACGAGCAGTGGTTGCCGTCCCTGCTTCAGGAATCATCATTATGTGGTTGACTCATTGACATGAGTATTGTCGGGACCACCTGACTGTTTCCGTGATGATTTCCGCAGTTATAGTCTCTTCGTCTAAATTGTGTCGTGTAGATCAAGTCTGGGGTACGGTCAAACTGTCAACCCCAATAACTTGATTCCGGTTAGTTTCTATCGATCTTTAGTCAATAAATGTTGGACTTCTTCCAACATACTCTGCGCAGAGTTTTTACTAAAGACCGAACTAACACTACGACACTAACTCCCATTGACCGGGAGAGACGAATCCTTTCTTGGTCATTACTCGCCTCGTACGTTTCAAGTGACACCCAATCAAAAGACCTTTCGACAGGCCTTGCCTCGAAGCTAGGTCAGTTGATCTAAGTGGCACCGTTCACGCACAGGTCCGTTAAAATGACCTCAAGTCAAAAGACCAACTATCCTATCATCACTCAGAGTTATCACTGACAGATTGGTCAATATAACCATATGATAACTCTAGTGGATCGTTCAGTGAACTCATTCTAATGAGCACCTGTGTCTCGTCTTCGACTTCGCCAAGTCAAGCGATCATGAGATCATCGCCACCGTTAAACGGTGAAGACTAAGACACAATGGTCTATCCGATGTTTCGATATCCTTGTCTCGAAACATCTACGACCACGAACCATTTTAGACTTATGCTACAGACGGTCAAACGTTTCTCCATGATCGAGATGCTCATCTCGATACCCGTTTGACCTTGCATAAAGTCTCAGGACTTTACCTAAGTTGATATCTAATGTTGACTACATAACAATATGACTTAGATAAATTATTACCAAACAGCTTACTGTTATTTCGAACAAGATGTTTGTGCTATTCACACATGAATAAATGGCCTCGAGGGCACCATATTCCTACAAGATTCAGGGGGATTTAAGATATAAAAATGGATTTAGATCTTAAATTTCAATAATTGGTTTCATATTTTATACTTTCCTCGTCTGCTTGATGCGTATGATTATTATTTAATATGGAATTAACGTGTCATCAATGCAGGGGAGAAAGTACTTTCGACTCATTATTATTGGTTATTATTTATGTTGGTTTGTCATCACCAAAAGGGGGAGAATGTTGAGTATTGATTCCCCAGATTTGATTTTGATGATGAACAAACATAAATATCGTGCACTAACTCTTTGTGAGCACAGTTATGGAGATCGTCGCCAAAATTCTATGTACATCTAAAGCGACTTCTCAAGACTTCTCAAAGCGCGTGATCGTGTGCCTGAAGCTTTGTTGAAGCTCTAGGAGCATTATTGAAGTCAATAGATTCGGATTAAAGCTTTGAAGACGGTTCGTCAAGTTTAATTTATTGTCTTCTAGCTTCTTTTCGTAGAATGTTAAGCCTTGAGTAGGTCTTACATGATAATCTTCATAACACTCATATCTTAGAGCTCGGATTATCTTAGAAGCTCATAGAAACATTTCCGAAGCTTCACGCTTCATTTCGCGGCTTCTTGTGCATCTTAGTTGGTTTAAGAAGAAGAACCAACCGATTAGATTGTCATCTAGTCGGTCAGTAATCCTTCTTGAACCGACTAGATCTCCTTGCTAAATTCAGCATCTTCACTGTTGACCAATTAGTCGGTCCAAGAAGGTTCACCGACCGACAAGTTGTCAAACTAGTCGGTTTGGAATCCTTCTTAGACCGACTAGTTGAGACTTCATTTTTCAGCCTGAGCTACTGTTTACAGTTAGTCGGTCAAAGAACATTCATCGACCGACTAGTTGTGAAACTAGTCGGTTGGAATTTGTTCTTAGACTGACTAGCTCTCTTTGAATTCAGCCTATTCTATTTCAACTCTTAGTCGGTCAAAGAACACTCACCGATCGACTAATTGTCAAACTAGTCGGTTGGCAAGTCTTCTTAGACCGACTAGTTCTAACTCCTTGAATTCACTTTATTGGCTGTGAACTAGTTAGTCGGTCCAAGAAGAGTCACCGACCGACTAGTTGAGAAACTAATCGGTCAGTGATCCTTCTTAGACCGATTAGACTGCTTCAGAAATAGATCCGTTGGAGCATTAATTGCACGAATTTTCCCTCTCTCTCCTCTCTATCTTATATAATCTTGAGATGCTTCTTCATAGAATTCAGGGCTGCCATTATTGAGTTTTAGAGATAAAGAGAAGAGCATTTAATTCTCATTCCAAGCTCACTCATTTCTCACAAGAATCTATCCCTCACTCTTATTCCTCAAGAGAGATTCTCATTGATTGTGAGCTCCTCAAGCCAAGAGCTTGATTCAAGGTCACCAAAATCTCCCTAGCCACCTATTGCTGATCATCTTGGTGGAGCTAGGGTTTGGTGACTTCTTCTCCTCCAAAATCCTCCTTGCCCTAAAATCGTAAGTTTACTCAAGGCATAGGATTTTGTTGGTAAGCATTTCATATTTCATCTACTTTGATATTAAGTTTATCTCTCGGTTGTGAGAGAAGTTTGTGATCCCGGTTTGTGGGAGTCACTTTTTCATTTGTGTATGATTTGATCTTGTAGTGGTTTTCTACAAGAATTTCATAGTGTAAAGTTGAGTTAGAAGTTTCTAACTCAAGTAGCCGGAGGGGATCCGGGTGTTTGGGACGTAGGATCATCGGGAACAAGTCGGGGAGACTTGGGTGGATCCGAACCCGTTAAATCATTTGTTTGCGATTGTCTTTCTTTGTTGTCAATATTTTCATTCCGCATTGTTGGTTGAGTTTGCACGATAATTAGGAATAATTACTCTTGATTATTTTAAAGTACTATTCACCCCCACCCCCTCTCTAGTACTTGTGCAGTAGCTATCAGGGCATTACAAGTAGTCGGGGAGTCTGCAGGGGGTTGGTGCTGACCTTACAGGGGATACATGTGATGGCGGACTTTATACCTCTTGACTTGTGGAGCACAGATGTCATCCTAGCCATGACTTGGTTACAGACACTGGGGGAGATGACAGTGACTTGGAAGCTTTTGCAGATGGAGTTCCAGGACAAAGGGAGGACGGTCACTCTACAGGGGGATCCCAGCCTTTGCAGGGTGGTAGTGTCATTGAAGACTATGTTGAGGACCATACAGGCTGAGGGAGGCGGATACTTAGTTGAGCTGTATACCATGACAGAGGGAGGAGTAGAGACCAGTGGGGAGCAGGCCGTGCCGGGAGAGGTGCAGCAGATGTTGGCGCAGTTTGAGGAGAATTTTCAGGAGCCTCGGGGTCTGCCACCACCAAGGGAACATGAGTACGGCATTGTACTACGAGAGGGGGTCTCCCCATCAGTGTTAGACCCTACCAGTACCCCCAGCACTAGAAGGACGAGATTGAGAGGATGGTAGCCAAGATGGTGGAGGCGGGAGTGATTCAGCCTAGTGTGAGCCCATTCTCAAGCCCCGTGCTCCTGGTGAAGAAGAAGGATGGGAGCTGGTGCTTCTGTATGGACTACCGAGCCTTGAACAAAGAGGCAGTGCCAGATAAGTTTCCCATATCGGTGATAGACGAGCTCCTGGACAAGTTACATGGGTCTGCCTGGTTCAGTAAGATAGATCTCTAGTCAGGCTACCAATAGATCAGGATGCGACGGGAGGATGTGTCCAAGAAGGCGTTCAGGCCGCAGAGTGCCACTACGAGTTTCTCGTCATGCCCTTTGGCTTGACGAACACACCAGCCACCTTCCAGTCCCTTATGAATAAGGTATTCTGTCTGTACCTGAGGCGATTCATACTTGTTTTCTTTTACGATATACTAGTGTAGGTTGCACCCTGGAGGAGCACTTGGACCATCTATAGGTGGTGTTTACAGAGTTGCAGTACCATCAGCTGGTGGCGGACATGAAGAAGTGCCTATTTGGACAGCCACATGTGGAGTACCTGGGACATGTGGTGTCAGCAGATGGGGTGGCAGCAGACAAGGGGAAGATTGCGGCGATGCTTGGCTGGCCGCGCCTTACCACTCTCAGGGGCTGCGGGGGTTCCTAGGGCTGACAGGGTACTACAGCAGGTTTGTGGAAGGATATAGGACCATCGCCTGGCCGTTGGCCGAGTTATTAAAGAAGGACCCGTTCCATTGGGGGAAGGAGGCGACGGCAGCCTTTGAGGCTCTGGAGAAGGACATGACTACAGTGCCAGTCTTGGCACTACCAGACTTTTTCAGACCCTTTGTGGTGGAGGCGGATGCATCAGGGCATGTGCTGGGGGCCGTACTGATGCAGGAGCAGCAGCCTATTGCCTACTTCAGCCAGGTGTTGACAGCTAGCGGCCGACTGCGGTCGGTCTATAAGAGGGAGCTTATGGACATAGTCTTATCTATTCAGAAGTGGCAGTCGTACTTGTTGGGACGGAGTTTCCTGGTCCGCACCAATCAGTAGAGTTTGAAGTATCTATTAAAGCAGCGGATGGTAGCAGAGGAGCATCAGAAGTGGCTACGGAATCTGATGGGGTACCGGTTTGAGACCCGGGGCTGGAGAACAAGGCGACTGATGTATTATCCCGGTGAGAGGAGGAGGTAGAGCTGGCGGCACTAGTAGTGTCTGTCATTGAGGACTGGGGCCCGCTACAGCAGGAGGAGGAGCAAGACCCGGAGTTAGCAGGTATACGAGATGCTCTTTTTCAGGGGTCGACTGAGTTTTCGGGGTATTCTCTTCAGGATGGACGGCTGCTATACTGGGGGAGACTTGTGCTATCGAGGACATCCGCAAATCTACCGGCCATACTTTAGGAGTTTCACGACAGTGTCATTGGAGGACATTCTGGGGTCCTCAAGACCTACCAGCGACTGGCGAGGGAGGTCTACTGGAAGGGAATGAAGAAGGAGGTGGCAAGGATGGTGGCAGAGTATGACGTGTGCCAGCGTCACAAGTATCAGGCGATGTCCCCAGGGGGACTACTACAGCCGCTTTTCTTACCAGATCGAGTATGGGAGGACCTCTCCATGGACTTCATAGATGGGTTGCCGAAGTCGGGTGGATACACCGTCATTTTTGTTGTGGCCGACCGCCTCAGCAAATATGCGCACTTTGTTCCGCTTCGGCATCCTTACAACGCAGTATCGGTGGCAGAGGTGTTTGTGAGGTAGATCATTCGTCTGCATGGACCTCCAAAGTCCATAGTCTCGGACCGAGACAAGGTGTTCCAGAGCAGATTCTGGCAGGAGCTTTTCAGGCTGCAGGGGACGGCATTGAAGCGGAGCACGGCTTACCATCCTCAGACCGATGGTCAGACGGAGGTGGTAAACAGGAGTGTGGAGACTTATCTGCGGTACTTCATTTCAGAGAATCCTAAGGAGTGGGTGCGTTGGCTAGCATGGGCGGAATACTGGTACAACACTTCATACCACACGGCGGTACAGACGACATCCTTTAGGATTCTGTATGGTAGAGACCCCCTCACTTACTACATTATGGGCATGAGACGACCCCCGTGTTGGATGTGGAGCAATACCTGGCGGAGAGGGACCGGATTCTGGAGGAGCTGAAGCTCCATTTAGCGAGGGCGCAGCAGGTTATGAAGGCGAGGGCAGACTTACACCGTCGTGATGTACAGTTTGAGGTAGGGGACATGGTGTACCTGAAGCTGAGACTCTACAGGCAAAGATCAGTGGCTCACATGGGGAATGAGAAGCTGACACCGCGTTATTTTGGACCATTCAAGGTTGAGTCGAGAGTAGGGCCGGTAGCCTACAGGTTGCGCTTGCCCCCAGGATCGGCCATTCACCCAGTCTTCCATGTTTCGCAGTTGCGCCAGGCCATTGGCAGCCACACACCTTTCCCTTCCTTACCAGAGACCCTTACTGCTGATATGGAGGCGAGACTGGAGCCCGAGGTGTTGAAAGGGGTTCGGAGGAGTGACACGGGAGAGCGGCAGGTGTTGCTACAGTGGAAGGGCTTGCCAGTGCATGATAGCACATGGGAGGACATGGACGAGATGGCGACTCGTTTTCCAGATTTCCACCTTGAGGACAAGGTGACTCTTTGGGTGGGAGTATTGATGGGACGCCCCCACTGCGGGTTTATACCCGGCAAAGGCCACGGGCCCAAGCCCGAGCCACCGGGCCCCTTTAGCCCGCGCGCGCACCCTAGCCCCTCAAACCCTATTTTTCTATTATATATAGAGGGGCTAGCCGTCACTTATCTTCTTATGCTATTATTTTGATATTGGTGTGACTTGATAGGTAGAAGAGTGCGGATGTCCTCTTTGGCGTCTTGGGAGGAGAATACACCTCTTTTGTATTCATTTATCTAGATTTGTGCTATTATCTTTTATAAAAAATTGCATCTTTTGTTGGATCCTAACAGTATGTCACACTAGGGAGAGGCAATCCTGAACAAAGGCCAGCAACTGGCCACGTCCAAAGTCCAATCCATACACATCTTTTTGAGGGAAATCACATGAACAAAACTTGCCATTGTTGAAAAGTAATTTGGTTAGTTTTTGAATAATATGACATTGTCTAGTTAGTAGGGAAGCAGTACAATGCGCATTTAGCTTCTTGTAATTTTGAGCTCAACCGAAGGAAGTTTAATTTACAAGAGCTCAAAGGGGAATTGACTTGGTTTTGCTGTACTGATGTCTCTTATGATAGGCCAACCATCATAATGTACTTCATATGCAATTCTTGTCTCTTGCAAAGTCAGGTTGATCAAGTGAGGTTAGGTTGGTTTTAGCTACAACCAGTGTATTTTCCTTACATTTGACTTTCGTGCCATTATGTCAGCTAGGTTTCTTCTAATGCTCTGCTTTACCTACTATGCTAGTGCTAATGTCCTTGAAGTGAAGATGTAGTTGGTTTACATGGATTTTAGGTGTTCAAAGGTGATGTGCCTCCTTCATTTACGCTGAAAGACCAAGATGGAAAGCCTGTTAAACTTTCCAAATTTAAAGCCAGGCCAGTAGTGGTTTACTTCTATACTGCGGATGAGACACTGGGGCGCACCAAACAGGTCAGTTGTGTGGTTTGGTCAACTTAGTTTGAGAAATAAAACGAAAAATATTAAAAGATAATCAATTATGAATTATTAATCGTTATACATGAAATTGTCTAGCATCAAGTAACATATGCATATCATGCCATTTAACCGATTTTTTTTTGTTGCATGAACTAGGCATGTTCCTTCAGAGATTCCTATGAAAAATTCAAGAAAGCAGGGGCCGAGGTAGTAGGATTTAGCGGGGATGACTCTGCTCCTCACAAGGTGAATATGATTGTTTTGCCACTGATCTACATAATTGTTTCGTTAACTATTGTTGTAACTGTACGCTAATTCTGTAATGAATAAGCTAGATTGATAATGCACATCTACAACAATCTAGTTATTAGGGACATTGTACTCATGTTTAGTCTACATCTTCGAAATTTCAAGCTGCATTACTCACAAGGAGTCTTTGATGCTGTTTCATTATCGTCTTTGTAGTAGACATGAAACTTGGCATTTATGCTCCAATCAGCATATGGGGTCATAAGGATACTACACTGCCTAGTCTTAAGTTTCTCCATGCTTGTGCTTGAAATTCTGGTATACTTGTATATCTGATTTGAATCAACTCAAAGCATCAACCTTTTCTTAACATTCTTTGTACATGGGTTGCTCTTTCCGTTGCATGATTTTCATCAAAATAATTACAATTATAAGAGTAAGTTTAGGCATATTATATTAGGTTTAGGCATAAGAATAAGCTTTGATTAAGTTTCACAAGATTAAGTTTCATAAGAATAAGTTCATATTATATTAGGAAACTTATTCTTTAATCATGCCGAGTAGCTGGTGTTACTCTAGTGAAAACAGACCCCACATTCTATTTTTATCTGTGTGGCTCAATTTCAATTACATAGCAAGATCCTCTGCAAGCGTCGACGAATGGTGCATGCATACAGTCAAGCACCTCCATTGTATACATGCCGCCATTTCTCTCAAGAGAAACCACTCTCACTTTCCCTCATACTGCATTCTTTTTTTAATTCAAATCAGCTCTCGGACTTAAATTAACTGACAGGTCCTTTCTTATTTCTCTCAATTTTTATTTATATTCACATGATCGTATTGATGCTTTATTGCTTGGATTTCGTTTGAAGTGTCTGGGTTCATCATAATTTTCTGATAAACAAATGTTTTTGTTTTTGTTTTCTTCATGAAGAACCGTTTTCACTGTTTGAATTTTTTTTGTGCATTATTCAGTCCCTTGTGGTAGCTGGTGCCAAAGTGAGCATTTAGATTTTAAATCTGGTGAAAAGACTTCTGATCTTTTCTTCTATTTGGGTGTATGAACATCACTGCATTTTTAAAACACAGATACACAAATGGATGTAGAAGTAGCCTGGATGCAAAATTTAGTGCATAATTTGATCCTATTTTATATGAATTTCTCTATTATCAACTGTTAATACTTGCTTGATTTTATGACGATAGTCTAGATCAATTCATGGTTGCTTAGGCTAACTTCTGGTAAAAACTTAAACTCCAAACTAAACAAACATCGTTGTTTCTTATCAGCAACGAAATTCAATAGGATTCTGTCAAGAATTTTGTTTCAATCTGCCCCGAACCTTTTCTGCATCTAATACAAGTTCATCCAAACTTTGTACTGTATCGACAAGCTATTATTACTTCATCTCTAGAATATCTTGAGAGATGAGCTCCAAGGCAACTTAATTCCAGAAAGAAACCGACAATATCACTTCATCTAAGAGAAGGCGGTATCGGTGCAAGAATGGGATTCTTATTGCTACGTGTGGTGGCTTTGATGCCAGTAAGCTTCTGATCATATGTTTTGTGAGGGCCATTCTAGCATCTAAGAGCATCAATGTCCTCCAGCAAAAGCCCGAAAAGATATGAACAAGGTTGTGTTCTTTGTGTTTGCTCTAGCACTCATATTTGGGAGCCTAGTGAAAACTATTACGTTGCAGGAAATGATTTCATATTATATTTTCATACGAATAAGTTTCTGCATTGTCAATTTATTATATTATGTTTAGTCAGCTGTCTCGAGAAAATCCTATGTTGGGTTGGTTTTTGTATCATAAGAATAAGTTTCTACTTTTTATGGCAAGAGATACGAGATCTATTGTGTCTATTGGGAGTTCGATATATTTTATGATGTGTATGTTGTGTGCCTTTCTTGTAGCATCTCTTAATAATTATCTGAAAAAAAATATAGTCTCATGTTCGATATATTTTATAATGTGCACCTTAGTGTTAGTAATATGTTGATTAATGTTTGGAAGGGTGTTTCAGAATCAAGAGAATGTTGGCAATGGTTGAAATGAGAGTAATATTATGATTTTCTAATTTTTTTTTAAAAAAAATATTTAAACATTAACCACGGGTCATCCGTGGCTAATGTACATTAGCCATGGTCTGGCCGATAGCCTGGCTGTGGCGAATAATCCTTAGCTACGGATAAATCCGTGGCTATGTTTAACATTAGCCATAGATTTTACGTGGCTAATACGCATTAGCCAAGGAATTTTTCCCCACGGCCCATTTCGTGGCTAATGAGTGCATTTTTTCGTCATCATATAAATCAAATTAGTCACGGACGTCCGTGACTAAAGTATCTGTCACGGACCATCTCCCATTTGCCACAGAACTTTTTGCATTTGACACGACACTTTTTGCCACGGTCTATTAGCCACGGAATTTCTAAAAATCCGTGGCTAATATAGCCACGGATTTGTTCGTGGCTAATGTCCAATTTTCCAGTAGTACGTTGGGCAATATAGGAACTCCCTCACTTGGATATGTTGCAACGTAGAGATGGCTCCTCCTTGTTGTTGTGCAATGTATGATGGCTTGTTGATGTGTTGCGCAATGTATGGCTCTCCTTGAACTGCCAATGGTGATCTTAGAGAGGGAAGTTGCGGCCAAGGATTAATGCAATGAAGTTCTCTATGGCTTGGAGGAGGAAGGGAGGCTTGCAATGGCTTGGAGCTTTGTTGCGCAATGTGTAGATCCCTTGCAAACTTGCGGCTATGGAGAGGGTGATGGCTTGCGCAATATGTGAGGATAATTGGCAAACTTGTGCAATTATGGAGGGAGCTTTGGCTATGGGGTTGCGGCCTAGGATGAGCTCTTGAAGTTTTGGCTATGGATTTGGATCCTTACAATGAGGAAGATAAACAATGGAGCTTGGTGCAAGGAGATGGCAATGCAAGTTGCGCAAGGGAGGCTAGGAGAGGAGATGAAAGTTGCGGTCAAGGAGGGGAGTTTTAGCTTGTTGCGCAATTTATAGATGTATGGCCGAATTTTTGGTTGCCCTCTCTCTCTCTCTCAAAATCTCTCTCTTTGAATATGTGTTTATATAGGAGAGGATGTGATATAATAGAATCAATTAGAATCCCATAATTGATGGAGATTAGAAGGAATCCTAACTTGACTAGGATTTGAATGAATCACCATGGATATGGAGTTTAAATATGGATGGCTATGGAATTTGAGTAGCTATAGGATTTCATGTAAGATCTCATTTAATCACCACTGATTCGCATGAGATTCTCCATATCTCTCCATCTTTGACCAAGTCTTCAATATGCATGGCTTTAGGATTTGAAAGTTGCACCAATTGATTTGAATCAATTCAAATATGAATTTGGATTGATTTCCTCCTTATCTTCTCATCTTTGACTTAGTCCAATATTTGTAGCCATTATCTCCGTCTTTGACTTAGTCCATTTGGCTAATGCATGGCACATTCTCCATCACTTTTACTTAGTCTCTATTTGAGTATTTACAAGAGTGTCATTCCTGAAAACACTTAGCACATACATTAAATCGTTCACACACATTTGTTATAATCAAACACGAAGTCATCAATCTTTGTATCCAACTACACGTTGTATCCAACAATCTCTCCCTTTTGATGATGACAAACCAATATAAGATTTGAGCAATAACGATTGACAAACCAATATAAGATTTCAGCAATAACGATTCATATAATATCATCGTGATATATGTGTGTGAAGTATGAAGATGGAGGATGTATGCAATATGCAATAAGTGCAACAATGATGTGAAAAGCATGAAACCAATGATGTTCAAGCATTCAAACATGTATGCATGCTCCCTCTTTATTCATGCTCCCTCCTTGAACCAATATTCATGTATTCAATAAGCACATTTTCATTATTCATTAATGCTCCTCCTTAAATCAATATTCATGTATTCAACATTTAAGCATTAATGCACACACCAAATCTTCTCAATTATGTCTCCCTCTTTTGTTATCATCAAAAGTGTAGTCATGAAGTCAAATAGATACCACATGCGAACTAAAGAGTATTATAAATTACAACTAGCACTTGCATGTAGACATTCATGGAATAAGCAATTCAAGTTCAATGAAAATTATAACATAGCCTTCTACACCATTGTCTAAGTGTGATGATTAAACATTGAAGCACATAAGGAGAACTTTTAGAAATTCAACAAAACTAATCCACGTTTTCCTTTAAACATGAAATCACCTAGGATTGATTTTTCCCATCTCATTAAAAATGAGTTCAAGGTACCACACCCAAAAACATAGCCTATAAGGACTCTTAGATATGGGGGTTGCATTGCTTGACGAGTATAACACCAACGCTAAAGATTACCCGTAAAGCTTATGTTGGATACTCGTGGGTAGTGTTTTTGCCAAGGATTGTATCCATTTTTCATACGGAGCTATTTTCATTCTTTTTCAATTTTTTCATATTCAATTCTTTTGTGCTCAATTTTTATCCATAGCAAGACACATCATATCCCTTAGATTTTCAGTTATTTTTCATCCTGCTACATCCACTTTCCAATATTTCATAAAAGATGTCTCCAAATGTACAACAATATTTAATATTCGTGGAAGTGAAAGTGAAGGCGTAGAAATCAAATTATTCTAATCATTGAACATTCATGGCTATTTAGAAAATCAAACATGCACATGTAGTTATAAATATAGTACATCAATTTCTACATGGATATGATTATCATTCATTAATAACACTTAAATCATTCAAAATAAAAGATATACATTAAGCAACATTTTTTTGTCTTTTTCATGTTTTTGGATTTTTAATTATAAAGAACTAAGCTAGCAGGAAAATAAACTAGCACACAAATAAAAGATAAGAAGTCATACACACAAAAGAATGAAAGCACACCAAAAATGCTATGAATGTATTCATTAAGTTCAAGGAAGAAAAACATACCTTCGCGTCGTCATTTGGCTAAGGAACTAAAAGAAATGCGACGTCCAATTCATATTTCCCCGCCATCTCCATCTTACCTACACAGAAGATATTACCTGTGACCTTGGAATCCAACAAGGTCCACTCACGTTAGACATCAAATTTTTAGGAACCCATATTTGCTTGAATTTAATGGTCTTGTTCCTATATTTGCAATAATACGAGGTATGACCAATGCAACCATATGTAAAACACTTTGCTTGAAAATTTCCAACCTTTGTTGTTTCAATGTGAACTTTTCTATATTTTGATTTTTCAACATTTTTAAAACCATATCCTAGTTCTCGCCTATTGTTGCCATAAAGTTGATTTTCAATAATAATATTCAATGATTGTTTTCCAATTGAAAATTTCTTTAATGACAATTCTAGACTAGTGACTTTGGATTTCAATAAAGCATTTCCGTTCACACGCAAAGTGCATTTATTAATTAAAGCTTTCTTGTTTTCTTCTTCTTTCTTTTCAAATTCAATCATTTTTCTTTTCAGCTCATTATCTAGCACGCACATTTTTTCAATAAGCAATTTATTTTCAGTTTCAATCTTAATCAATTTTTCTTTATGCATGCCAATATCATTCAACAAAGTAGGACAAGAAATACATTCAATTTTTTCAGTGAGCTAGATTTTTCTTTTTTCAACATGGTGATGGTAGATTTGCATGCAACAAGTTCTTCTTTCAGATTTTTAGTTTCTTCTAACATGTCACTATTTTCTTTTTGCAATTCAAAACAAGAATTTCTATAGCATTCTATAGTAGAATCTAGCTCATCAATTTCATCTTGCATTTTCTTTAAAAGTTCAGCCATAGTGCAAGATTTTACCTCGTCGTGCTTTGCCATTAAGCAGAGGGAGGAGTGGGCTTCATGCTCCTCTTCTTCATAATCGCTATCCATGTCCCACGTTAACGCTAGAGCTTTTCCTTTCTTTACAGTGACGTTACTCGTTTCTTTTGGGTAATCTCTCGCGTAGTGTCCCTTCTTCATGCATTTAAAACATTCAACTTTATCAGTAGCATTCTATTCAGAAGCATTTCTAGCAGGATTATATTTATTAGAATGATTAAACCTTTGCGCCATTTCAGCTCTTCCTTGCATTTTCTTGATATACCAACTAAACCCTCTTACCATAAGTGCATGCTCCTCCTCATCGTCGTCATCCTCGCTAGCTTGAAGAGCTAGTGGTTTTGGGGTCTTTTTCTTTGGTTTCTCTCTTTCTTCAATGTGTTGCAGCTCAAGCTCGTGTGACATCTAGTTATGTCACGCCCCGATCCCCAGAATACCCGAGATCTTAATTTTTTTCCAAGTATTCTGAAGAGCAGAAGTGATGAAGAGGAAAAGAGGGAGAAAGAAGAAACTGAATAAGCAGGCCACTGCGCACATGCTGGGATAGTACAAGTGAAGCTCCACAATAATGATAAAACTATCTTATGAATAATAAAGAACGCCAACAACATAACATATAGATAATAACTTCCAGCTATATACATAATCCAGGTACACCACTACATATACACAGTCATGCTTCACCTCCCAAACCAACCATATCACACCACAAATACTGCTCACACCAAGTGCTACCCCTGAACCCAGCTCCAAGTCATCTCCATCCAATCTAACCCTGCTACCTGAAAAATAGGGGGGAGCACGTCAATGCGTGCCCCGGTAGGAACCAACTTGGGTTTGAACTCCATTTTAAGGTTATCAATTTACACGGCAAGCCAGAGGAATAGAGCATGTAACTAAGTGATATAATGGAAATTTAATAGTTAAAACAAGGGAATCATACCTGCTGTCCAATGTCGAGTCACTGCAAGGAAAGGGTTAACACGAATAATAATAATAATAATAATAATAATAACACAAGTGTTCAAGCAACATTATCTAATAAAAAGAGTACAGCTGTCTGAGGCACAACACAAAGTCACCAAGAAGCAGGCAAAGGAAAGGGGAAGTGCTGTCAGCAGAAGGAGTAACACGCGAATTCTTATTTTATTATCTTATAATGGAATTAATTGGAACTTGGGTAAACTGTGTGATACCAGGACCTGGACTTCACCCCAAATTTGAGGTGAATATAGCACACGGCGCAGTGGACACGGGCACTGTACAACACCAGGCCTCTCACCTCGTGAGGCTATCCAAATATAACCCAACCTCTGTATGACCCCTCCACTCCTGGTAAAGGCGAGTGGGTGTAAAAATGTAACTCCACACATCACATAATGATCTCCCAACTACACAGTCCAGGCCTCATATCCACAATTTACTCAAACCCCACCTAAACCCCGGGCTTTGCTAGCTCACCCTCATTAGAGAGGACTGAGAATTATTCAATTTCATTGGTTAACATCATAAGTGACACGTTATGGGTCTTGATGGCATGGGTAAGCACACATCACCTCAGCTGTCCATCATCGAACATGGGGTCATGCACTCACGTGACATGCCCTCAATCACAACACATCATCCACTCCTAATTTCAATTTATCCATGTCATTCAAGCCTCTAACTTTACCAATTATCAGTGTGGCACAAGACCAACACCAACACATGCAAGTTACTCAACTTATTGAATTTTGCCTTCATTGAGGCATTTCATCGAACACGAGGTGAGCGTGACATGCAGGTCTATGAGAACATTAGCAAATCCACTGGAAAATATATCATGAATGTATCTACCATGCCATAACCAAAATCATGCACAATAGAGGGTGAAATAGCAATAGAACACAACTTATAACATCACTTTAATGTTGCAGCTTGCTGGAATTGCAAGCATAGTCATAAAGATCAACATAATACATACATTTATTTTTGGAATTTAACAAAACTTTATAAATGAAATTTGAAGATATATCAGTTATGAATCTGCAGATAAAATTTCATGCAAAAATATGAAATATACGATTTATGATGATTTAATTAGTGAAGTGTGTCAATTCTGTTGTTCAGACAGATTTTAGGGTCTGTGTTCAACACCAATTTTGGGCATGTTCTAGCCAGAATTTCTACATACGATCAGTCTGATGAACTTTGAGAAAAATTTGTTAGCTTTCCAACAAGACCAAAATCATAATATTCCAAGATGTGTGAAGCTCTGTAGAACAATTTTACTAAACTGTGTCAACACTAAAAATCAAACAGACATGCTGTAAAGATGGATTTATTTCTCCCAATTTATGAATTGAAACTATATCAAACTTTATATGATTTTGGGGTAGAACTTCATGCTCTACATGCTCATATTTATTTCGAAACATGATTCAAGCTACAGTAACTGTAATGGAAGCTACAACTGACATCAAGAATTCTGAAATTCAAAAGGAGATGACATTGCTAGGAATTTCAGAGAGAAAGTTGTGAAATTGAGCAATAACATGTAAAAATTGACTATATTCATCACAAATTAGATAAAACATGCTATAAAAATAAATTAACAAAAATTAAATTGATTGGAATTCCAACTCCAAGAGATTCCTACCTCAAAAGTTTCATTTTCCTCTTCTCCTTCTCTTCTTTCTTCTCCATCTTCTTCTTCTTCTTCTTCTTCTTCTTCTTCTTCTTGTTTTTTTTGGAACAACATGGATGGGTATGAGGGGGAGCACGAAAATTAGGGATGGGAGTTGAGTGGGAGGAGAGGATATAAGGATAAGGGAAGAAGAGGAAAGAAAGGAAAAGAAAAGAGGAGATTTTTCTTAAGGAGTTTCTACACACTCCTTTTCTTAAAGGTTAAGCCATGTCATGGCTTCTTGAATAAGCCATGAAGATTTTGGAATGAACTAAATACCCTCTTAAATTTCCATAATTTACAAGTGTGCCATTACTTTACGTACACACCACTTAAGTATGTACGTGCAGCAAATTTAGTCAAAAAGACCGTTTTGCCCCTGACTTTTCTAAAAATTTACGGGAGTTGCCATTGACCCCCTAACCCCTTTCACACTTCCATGGCTCTCCCTACACACATCCATGCTCATCCGTGGATGCATACATGCTTCACACACACACGTCTAGCACATTCCTGTTGTTTTGCACCGATGACGTCTTTCACGCTTCTCTGCTTTCACACTTCACATTCACTTCCCTTAGCCACGTATTACGGCCCAATCCCCCTCTCACTACATCACATACATCGATATCTTCGTTTATCTCATGCCTACGTATGCAGCGTAGATAGAAATACCACACGTATTCAGTAGAATACACGTATACTTCAAAACAGGGCATGACAAGTTACCTATTAAGTCCTCCACTCTCATTTGTGATAGATCTTTACCTTCTTGAATGGCGGTGACTTTAGGCCGGAACGAGCTTAGCAGTGCCCTTAAGATTTTTCTCACCTGCTCAAGACTAGAGTATGGCTTACCGAGGGATCTGGACTTGTAGATGATGTTGCGGAACCTCGCAAACATCTTTGAGATGGATTCTGATGGAAGCGTGCGAAAGCTCTCGTACTCTGTGCTCAGCAAGGCAAGTTTAGACTCATTCACCTGTGACATTCCCTCATGTGTCACCTCCAGTGTATGCCATATTTCCTGGGCAGTTTGACAATGTGAGAAACAATTAAATTCAGATTTATCAACAGAGCAAATAAGCGCATTCATAGCTTTACCATTAAGAGAATAAAGACTACATTCAGCATCATTCCATTTTTCTTCAGGTTTAAATATTTCAGTGTCTTCAATTTTAATCATGGGTGGTTTATAGCCATTTTCAACAATTTTCCACACTTTATAATCAACAGACACTAAATAGATTTTCATTCTAGATTTCCAATAAGCATAATCATTACCATTAAATTTAGGGGGACGTGATATGGACTGATGACTCGTCTCAAAATGTGTGAGTGCTACTCCCAAGTGTAGGAGATCGATCAAGTAGTAAACCTGGAGAGTCAGGTGTCGAATCCACGGGACAGTCGACCTGTAAACCAAAAGAATCAGTTTCGAAAGATTGATAAAACGATGAAAATCTATCACCTTTCGAAGGTGAGATAATCGTGATAATGGTTTCAAGTAAACGAACGAGTAATACTAAAACGTGTACGGAGAGTCGATATAGGAAACCAATGAGAGGAGCATGTGTTGGTTGTGATTTCGTTAGAGCATATGTAATCAATGGTAATCAACGTCTTTTCTATAACTCAATGTTTCACTCTGTAAGGGTATGAGAACGTCGGAAAATATAACGATAAAAGAACATTCAAAATGACGTAAATAATCACGTAAATTACTAGCTTCTTAAATAATTTAAATTCATGTGCCTGCAAGGGTCACGGCAATGTCCGCAAGGATCACGCCACAAATAATCCTCAAAGATCAGATTTGATCCAAGTACAACAACAAAGAGAATAATTGAATAATATGTGAAGAATCTAGCAAAATACGCGATATAACATGTGAAATAAGGTGAAAGGACGTAGAAACCATAGATTACAACACCCTAACTACATCACAACCAACACGCAAGGATATTAGCCACGCATGGAGAGAAGAAAACTCAATTTCATTAGCAAATACATGATCAAAAGGTCAAAATACATGCTAAATACGTGAAATACAAGGTATAAGTTGAGATTTCTATCACCAAAACTTCTCAAAAAGCCTCTGAATTCCTTCTTCAAGAGCCTCTGATCTCTGTTTCCAAAGTCCCAGAAAATCTCACGAAAATACGCTCTAGCCCCTCCAATATACTCAAAATACGCCAAAAACAAGTGTGAATACTCTCTGGAATACATGGGTATATATAGGGGTCTTAAGTCGGTTATCGGATGCGAGTTTTTTGCTAAAACCCACTTCAATCTCCCTCGGATCCGAAACCCTAGGTCGGAGTAAATTTCGACCGTCCGATGGATGCGGGATCGGCTGTGCGAGCGACGCGTGTCTAGAGATCGGATCCGCGCCCGCTTCGTCGCTCTCCGGATATGCCTCGGATTCAATCTCATCCTTCCGTTCGAGCGGTGAACGGCTGCAATTACGCACGTCACCCTGCGGAGTATGTGTTTCAGGCGGCTTCGTTTCTGTCCATTGGATCTTCGATCGTGCGGATGTAAGCCGGCCACGTCGCCCTGTGGCGTATGTAAGTCACCTTTGGATTTCGAATCGAAGCGGAGATGGTCCGGGCCGTTGGATCTTGATCGAACGGTTGACGAGGTGCCACGTTGCCCTCTCGCCTGGAACGTAGGATTGAGCGGCAAGCCGCTCGATCGTCGCCACGTGGCTATGCGGTTCGCTCTCCCTTGCTGCGTTTGGCGCTGATAACAGCCGTTGATCCAACGGCTGAGCTTGAGCCGCGTCTCCCCTTGCTGATTGCCATCGGATGAAGCAGTGGGCGGCCAGGATGTAGCCACGTGGCCCGTTTGATAAAATCATACGCGTATGTGCTTATTTCGACCGTATTTTCTCCGTATTTCTCCCTTTAAATGGTGTTCTGCAATCAAAAATTCATAGTAATTAGCACAGATCACAGAAAAATACAAATAAATAGTCGTTGGAATTATGAGATCGAGATCTTCATACGAAAAATACAAAATGACAGAAATACTCAGTATATGGCTGTTTTGTGCATAAAATGAGAGTTTGCTCTAATAATTAAGGGTATTCAAAATACGATCATATTAGAGACCCAATAAGTACCATATATGCACAAAATGGGGATAAATGAGGGGTTAAATATGTAATATTTACCATGAATCACACATCCCTAACTAACGTTTTGCTAGTCTCTAGCAAAAAGAGTGACTAAATCGGATGTTTAGAAAAATATTAAATCCTTCAAATTGTCTAAGGCTTGGCTCAATTACGCACTTTCCATCAAAATATTTACCACGAATATACGCAATTATGAATGAGATCAAATCCATGTCATTTTCTCTAATCTAGTTTAAATACATTACATACAAGCATCGTTTAGCACATACCAAAAGTATAACACAACATCAATTCATAATTTTCTAATTTTCAAGGAAGCGGCATTATTTAAAAATCATCTAATTCATGGGTGTTGAGTTTGCCATATTTTTTCTTTCCTTTTTTGACTTAGAATGATCCATGTATCGAGCTTTCAGTTAATGACTCCTAGGTCAGATGACCTTCGGGCATTAGGCTTTGAAGACCTCTCGAACTTAATAATTCAAATCATCTAAGTTTTATTCTCTCTCTTTTTTGTGAGTGCACTCCCCATACATCCATCTTTTAACGTGAATCTCCAATGTTTCCTGAGGCACGTAGACCCGGTTACTTGATAAACTCAAGGGAATGGTGCACTTTATTATTTTTATCAATTTTTTTGGCAACTCACACAAATTCATTAGACTCACATTTCAGCACATATTTATGGCCACATTCCTCTTTAAAAAGAAATTATTCCTATCAATCATGTCCAATTTAAGCTTATGCATCACAACGACTTGCATAGAATTAATTCAAACCATTTCAAGTTATTAGTCATGAGATTTGAAACGTTTCATAAGGGGCATATTAATGATTGATTCTATGAAAGGAAAAATAATGAATTCAAACCATAAACAATTTTTAGAATGCCATTAATGCATAATCATCTGATAAAGTGACACTTTAAGATGGCTTAAATGATGGTTTGAAGATGATTGATGATGATTTATTCTTTTCTCTTTTTTTAAAAAAAATAAGATGAAAATCTTCTAACAAAAAGTCTAATACACTCCCACAAACTTAAAGACAAACATTGTCCTCAATGTTGAAAAGAGAATACTATGGTCAAAATTCCTAAGGAAAAAATATAAAATAAAGAAAAGAAAATCTACTACTACTGAGTAAGGAAAGAACACACCTGTTTAAGTGCCACTCAAAGATGGGTCTGTAAGCTCCATGGTCGTGTCCTCCTTGGTCCAAAGTTCTTGAAAGTGTTTCAGTCGTTCTCCATTAACTTTGAACTCGTTACAGTCTTTCTTATTCACCAAAATCATCGCTCAATGTGGGAATACTTGCTTGACATAATAAGGCCCCGACCACTTAGAACGTAGCTTTCCTGGAAATAAGTGTAGCCTTGAGTTGTACACCAAAACTTTGTCCCCTTGTTTGAACTCATTCCTTAGTATCATTTTGTCATGCACCGCTTTCATCCACTCTTTTGCCAATTTCGCATTTTCATACGCTTCCCTCCGTAGCTCTTCAAGCTCCAATATTTGCAATTTACGAGAATCATTCGATGAGTCATCACGCAAATTTAAGGTTTTAATAGCCCAATAAGATTTATGCTCTAATTCAACAGGAAGATGACAATTTTTTTCCATAAATTAAACGGTAAGGAGACATCCCTAGAATAGTCTTATATGTCGTCCTGTAGGCACATAAAGCTTCAGGCAAGCGAAGACTCCAAATCTTTGCGCGTGGGATTCACCGTTTTCTGAAGGATATTCTTGATTTTCCTATTTGCAAGTTCAACTTATCAATTCGTTTGGGGGTGGTATGGAGTTGAAACTTTTTGCGTCACCCCAAACTTCTTCATTAAATTTGCGAAGAGCCTATTGCAAAAGTGAGAACCTCTATCATTGATAATGGCATTTGGTACTCCAAAGAGAGCGAAGATATTCTCTTTCAAGAACATTAGCACGATGGATGCGTCATTAGACCTGCAAGGAATAGCTTCCACCCATTTAGAAACATAATCAATTGCAACAAGTATGAAAACATAACCAAAAGAAGGTAGAAAAGTCCCATGAAATCAATCCCCCAATAATCAAATATTCTATCTCTAACATGGGATTTAATGGCATCATATTGTAAGGGACCCTGCGGGGCTACACACACTAGAGGGGTGGTGAATAGTGTAATAGCAAGCAAAGTGCTTAATTAAAAGTTACTAAAATTAAAGCACAATACGCAGCGGAAATTAAACAGAGTGCTCAATAACAACAATCACAAACACAAGGAATTTACCCTAGTTATCAAAACTTGGGTACGTCCAGCCACACCAATATTCACTATATTCCCACAAAGAGAAGTGAATACAAATCCCACAAAGGGATACACTCCCACAAAGAGAGAGACCTCACCAAGAGGATTTTGCCCTACACAAGGACCCAACCAACCCTACACATGGGTCAAACTCCCACCTAGAGAATTACTAACTCCCACTCAGAGAATTAGGGTTAGCCCTACACTAGGACACTAAACTCTCACTAAGAGAGTTACTCCCACAAAGAGAGTATCTAATTCCCACAAAGAGAATTAGGGTTATCACAAAGGTGAAACGAAATAACACTTACCTATGTCTTGATATGATCTTACCAATGCGATGAAGAAGGCATGCAAGTGAAACTCAAGTGCTTGAGATGAGGCTTTGGTTGCACTTGATGATCTTTCTCTCTTCTAGGAATGAATCCTAACACTTCTCACTTGAGTGTATGGAATGAAGAGAAGAAAGATGTTCTCCAAGAAGAGGAATGAGATTGAAATCCCATGGAGAAATTCCCTAAAGCTTAGATGCTATAGCATAAGTATGAAGATCTAATTAGGGAATGTGGGAGGAGTGGCTAAGAGAAGAGATTAAATGATCTTCTATGATTTCCTAACCCTTTCAAGAGTTCTAAATGAACTAAGCCAACTCCTATATATAGGAAGCCAAGAAGACCCCATAAAACCATCCAAAAACCCAAAGGGAAGAAATCTGCAACGGCTAGATTTTGGTAGTTTATGGCACAAACAGTCGACTGATGAATAAATGACAGTCGACTGTTCAACGGCTAGAAAACTCCCAACCGCTATAATCTGAGCCAGGACAGTCGACTGTAGAAGACTACACAGGCAACTGTAAAACAGACAGTCGACTGTATATCCTTCATCAGGCGACTGCTGCAGGGATGGACAAGAAACAGAGAGATGCAACTTACTCCCAGTATGCATACAGACGACTGATGACCAAAGTACAATCGACTATAAAATAGACAGGCGACTGTGTATCCTTCATCAGTCGACTGCTGCAAAGGATGGAGAAAAACAGAGAGAGATGCATATTTCACACTTACGCCTTTCAGACGACTAATAGCCATTTCACATGCGACTGCAAATAAACAGGCGACTGTAACAACTTCATCAGGCGACTGTCATGCAAATTGGGATGAAGCCCAGAAAATGCAAGAAGCGCATAGGTGACTGTCGACCAATTCACAGGCGACTGTAATAATACAAGAGACTGTAAATTGAACATCAGTCGACTGATGCGAAAAGCTCAAGAAGAATCAATAGAAAATTTTACTTGAGCTGTGCATCACAGTCGACTGTAGAATGCTCGACAGGCGACTGGAAATCACCCAGTCGACAGTAAAACCTTCAGCAGGCGACTGTAGGAGAGCCAAAGACTCTAATTGAGTCTTTGGGCTAGATGAACCTATTGGGTTGGATTCTATGATAATCCTAAGGCTCACTAAGATGGTTAAATGCATATGCATGAGATTATGACCA
This sequence comes from Scilla litardierei, assembly GCA_030789695.1. Lineage (NCBI taxonomy): Eukaryota > Viridiplantae > Streptophyta > Magnoliopsida > Asparagales > Asparagaceae > Scilla > Scilla litardierei. Next base: position 500,473,508 of record CM061142.1, on the reverse strand, counting down.
TCTATCAAGGCATTACAAAAATCCTAGACTCAAAAAGAAAAATGCACATAATAGAAATTACATGGATTACAAATTGCATCTCCTATAGTCTAAGTCTTCAAGCTCACTATACCTTGATGCTCCCCATCATCTCCAAGCTTTGGCACTCCTTGATGAGCTTCCCTTCATCAAGCTCTAAGCTTTGGCAATGCTCCTCTAGATGTCCATCCATCGTCATGCTCCAAGCTTTGGCTTCATTAGATGATCTTCATGACTTCATCCAAGCTTGAGCACACCATCACTCTTGGAGATCTTTAAGATATCCATTGCATCATCCTCCAAGCATTATGCTTTGTCTCATCAACATATAATCATTAAGATAAACTGAGAATAAAACATAAGATTGATTAGTACACTAATATAATGTATTGATCATCATCAAGACAACTTTAGTCTTGAAACCAAGAACTAACACATATTTATTTTTGTGATTCCCCCCAACCGTTGACAACGCACACATGATTTACAATAAGCATATGCATCTTTAAACATGGTGGGCCAGAAAAATCCACTTTGTAAAATTTTTGCAACAGTTTTATGAGCAGAAAAATGTCCTCCACATATCCCACCATGGCAAAATTGTAAAACACTACTAATCTCATGATCGAGTATACATCGTCTCATAATTTGGTCTCCACAATATTTAAAAAGATAAGGATCGTCAGAAAGATTTTACCTCATGTTTAAAAAATTTAAAATCAAGAGAGGACCAACGTGATGGAGTTCCACCTGTCACCAATAATTGACAATGTTTGCATACCATAATAGAGTAGAGACGGCGAAAAGTTGCTCATCGGGGAAGAAATCTCTCAACGACATATCTGATGACTCTGTGCCCACCGTCAATCTAGAGAGGTGTTCTGCAACATGATTCTCCACTCCTTTTTTGTCTTGTATCGCGATGTTGAACTCCTGCAAAAGAAGAATCCATCATATAAGTCTAGGCTTTGCATCCTTTTTTGATAATAAATATTTGAGTGCAAAGTGGTCCATATAGACGACGATAGGCGATCCGAAAATGTAGCTCCGGAACTTGTCCAATGCAAATACCACCGCAAGTAATTCCTTTTCCGTTGTCGTGTAATTTCTTTAAGCATCGTTCATGGTCTTACTTGCGTAGTAAATCATATAAAGAACTTTTCTTTCTTTGCCCAAGAACCGCCCCCACTGCGTAATCACTCACATCGCACATAATCTCGAAAGGAAGAGTCCAATTTAGAACCTGCAAAAGAGGGGATGAGACAAGTAAGGATTTCAGTTTTTCAAAAGAGTTTTGACACTCTTGCATCCAAATAATTCAGTATTTGAAGTTAATAAATTGCAAATAGGTCGAGAGAAAGCGCTGAAATACTTTATGAAGCGTCTATAAAATCATGCATGATCCAAGAAGGAACGAATATCTCTGACGCTTTTTGGTGTTGGCAACTTCTCTATAACTTCAACTTTCGCCCTATCCACCTGAATACCTGCTTTAGAAACTAAGTGACCAAGTACCAAACCTTCCGTAGTCATGAAGTGGCACTTTTTCCAATTGAGTAGCAAGTTCTTCTCTTTACATCTGCACAAAACAAGGGCTAAGTTAGATAAACAATTTTCAAAGGAAGTGTCATATACAGAGAAATCATCCGTAAATACTTCTACTATCTTTTCGACCATATCACTGAATATGTTTAACATGCAACGTTGAAAAGTGGCAGGTGCATTACATAATCCAAATGGCATTCTCCTAAATGCGAAAGTTCCAAAGAGACAAGTGAAAGTGGTTTTCTCTTGGTCATCTAGAGCAATCTCTATCTGATAATAACCTAAGTAGCCATCTAGAAAACAATAATATTCATTACCAGCCACTCTCTCTAAAATTTGATCTAGGAAAGGCAAAGGAAAGTGGTCTTTTCTTGTTTTGGAATTAAGCTTCCTATAATCAATACACATTCTCCATCCAGTGGTGGTTCGCATATGTATGAGTTCATTATTTTCATTTTTAACCACAGTTAAACCAGATTTCTTAGGGACAACTTGTGTTGGACTAACCCACTTGCTATCAGAGATTGGATAAATAATTCCAGCATCTAGTAATTTAAGAACCTCACCCTTTACCACTTCTTTTAAAGTCGGGTTCAACCAACGTTGCATTTCACGCTTGGGTTTTGCATCATCCTCAAGATAAATATGATGTGTACAAGTTAAGGGATTTCTACCTTTGATGTCTGCAATGGACCATCCAATGGCCCCTTTATGTTCCCTAAGTACATCGAGCAATGAATGTTCTTGTTCAAGTATAAGTTTGGAGGATATTACTACGTGGAAAGTCTCACTTTTCCCAAGAAAGCATACTTCAAGTTGTCTGACAATGGCTTCAGCTCAAGCTTTGTATGCTCCACGTCAGAGGGTAGTTGTGGTGGCAGTCCATCTGGCAATGGTTCAAATCTCGGTGCCCATGCTTTCCTTGGTTTTTCATGAGTGCCCTGCATAAAATAAGGCTCATTAATATCATCAAAATTATAATCAATATAATAAGATTCATATTCATACTCGGTCTCAAAGTAGTCTTCGATCAAATTTTCAATAAGACAAACATCTTCAACACTTTCAACACATGTTGGCAACTACATGATTTAAAGATATTTAATTCAAGTTTCATGTTACCAAACGTTATCTTCAATTGTCCATTCCTACAATTGATTACAGCATTGCATGTAGCTCAGAATGGACGTCCCAAAATGATAGGAATGATGTTACCATAAGGTGGTCCATGTATGTCTAGGACGATGAAATCCACGGGGTAGTAGAACTTGTCCACCTGAACCAAAACATCCTCCACCTAACCTCGTGGAACTTTCATTGATCTATCTGCTAACTGTAGCACCACTGGCGTTGGTTTCAGCTCTCCCAAACCTAGGTTCAAGAAAACAAAGTAAGGCAAAATATTCACACTGGAACCCAAATCAAGCAAAGCATTTCCAAAGCTCTTAATTCCTATATTGCATGGAATAGTAAGAGAACCTGGATCTTTATATTTGGATGGAGTGTTATGTTGAACTATGGCACTTACCTGTTGCGTGAGAAAAGCTTTCTTTTTCATATTAAGGGTTCGTTTCACAGTGCATAAGTCCTTTAAAAATTTAGCATAGGCATGCACTTGGTTATCACATCAAGCAAAGGAAAATTAATTTTAACCTGTTTGAAGATGTCCCTAATTTCTGTCTGATACTTATCTTTCGATGGTGGTGCTAGCCTCTGTGGAAATGGGGCTAGAGGTGTATATGGTTTAGGCTCCTCTTCTTTGACCTCCTCTTTTTCTAAGCTCTTCTTCTCCTCTTGCAGCTTTTGTGGTACATACTCATCCTATTTCTGCTCAACTGTTTGTTCATGCCTAGGTAGTTCTAATTTTTCTATCTCTCTTCTGCTACGCAAAGTAGTCACTGCCTTGCACGGTTTTACGTTGTCACCGTTTTCTAAAGATGCAACAATTTTAGAAAAGTTTTTGTTAAGCTGCTGAAACTGCCGCTGAAATTGTTGTTGAAGTTATTGGTGTTGTTGTTGATTTTGCATCTGCATCATTTGCTGAAGTATGGTAGTGATATCAGTGCTCTGCTCCTTCCCTTGATTGCTCGTATGATTTGGATGCTGGTAAGGAGTGGTCGTCTGTTGCGCTGGCTGTTGTGGTCCATATCTCAAATTTGGGTGATTCTTCCCGGAAGAGTTGAAAGTGTTCGAATTTACCCCTTGATTTGACACACAATTTACTTCAGTTTGTGTGTTCCTTATAGTCTCTTTCATAGCAGGAATCACGGGGCAAACAGACGTGTCATGAGTGGGCTGCTCACAAATGGCAGAAAACAGTCCAGCTTCAACTGATTTTGCTGCTCTCAAGTCTAGGCCTTGTAGCCTCTACATCAGCAATGCATCCACATGGGCTCTTATTGCATCGTCTGGCTTCAATGAGTGCATGCCTCCTTTAGATGGTGGAAGTGGCTCTGATCTGTCAAACTCTGAAGAAGACTCCCATCTCCTTGCATGCTCCGCTATAGTCTCCATATAATCCCATGCCTCCGTAGGAGTTTTCTGAAAGAATTCGTTGTTGCAATCATCTCCAGGTATTGCCTAGTTTGCGGCTTGCAGGCCGTCGTAAAAGAATCCAATAGAATGGCCTTTGTCATAGCCATGGTGTGGGCAGGCAATCAACAGGTCCTTGAATCTCTCCCATGCTTGGTTGTACGACTCCCTCTCCTTCTGCGAAAAGGACATAATTTGTCGCTTCAAGGCGTGGGTCCTCTGCAAAGAAAAGAATTTTTTTAGAAACTCAGTTTGCAATTGTAACCAGGTAGAGATAGATCTAGGTGGCAAAGAATTAAACCAATGTTTTTGCTTTATCTTTTAGAGAGAATGGAAATAATTTAAGATAAACAGAATCAGAGCTAATTTTTACATCCAACTGTGTTGAGCATACTTCTTCAAAATTTCTGACATGCAAATAAGGATTATCATTTTCAATGCCATGGTAAGATGGTAGGAGTTGAATTACACCTGGCTTCAGATTGAAATTATGAGCATCCGCAGGTAGAACTATGCATGAATCAGACACCACACTAGACGGCATATAAATTTCCAATAAGGGTCTTTCTTATGTAGGTGGTGTGATTCGTGTTTCATCATCATTATTAGCCATGTTTTATGTTCGTACTAATCTATCTGAAGTAGGAGACCTATGCGACATAAACTAGTAGAAAACGATATATTTTTTGTTTTCTTGTTTTTATGTGGTTTTTATGTAACATAAAGCAAATAAAAATCCTAAACTAAAAGATGGAAAAATCTCACCGAATATTCCTCGAGAGAAACTGAAAGTATGGATCACAAATACCGATGTCCCCGGCAACGGCACCAAAAACTTGACTCGTCTCAAAATGTGTGAGTGCTACTCCCAAGTGTAGGAGATCGATCAAGTAGTAAACCTGGAGAGTCGGGTGTCGAATCCACGGGACAGTTGACATGTAAACCAAAAGAATCAGTTTCTAAAGATTGATAAAACGATGAAAAGCTACCACCTTTCGAAGGTGAGATAATCGTGACGATGGTTTTAAGTAAACGAAAGAGTAATACTAAAACGTGTACAGAGAGTCGATATAGGAAACCAATGAGAGGAGCATGTGTTGGTTGTGATTTCGTTAGAGCATATGTAATCAATGGTAATCAACGTCTTTTCTATAACTCAACGTTTCACCCTGCAAGGGTATTAGAACGTCGGAAAATATAACGATAAAATAACATTCAAAATGCCGTAAATAATCACGTAAATTACTAGCTTCTTAAATAATTTAAATTCATGTGCATGCAAGGGTCACGGCGATGTCCGCAAGGATCACGCCACGAATAAGTCCGCAAAGATCAGATTTGATCCAAGTACACCAATAAAGAGAATAATTGAATAATTGAATAAGATCAGATTTGATCCTCAAAAGCAAGCAAGGTAAATCTTCTTCAAAGTTTGCCTCCAATTCTAACAAGATTCCTACTTGTTACACTTGCAGTGGCAAAGGGCATCGCTCCATTGAATGCCCTTTCAAACCCACCAACGAGACTTATAAGGGTAAAGGGAAGAAGCATTGGAAAGGAAAGTTCAAGTTCAAGAACCAAAAGAAGGGACTTGTCGGCACTTTTGATGACTCCAATGAGGACACATCAAGTGATGAAGAAGAGGATGACAAGGAGCGAGCTTATATGTGCTTCGCGGCTTTTGATGATTCTTCATCAATCTCCTTGATTTCAAGCGATGAAGAGGTGGAGGCATGGCTCAACCCCAACGAGGAAATGTGCTTCATGGCAAAGGGGAAAGAGTCTTCGTCAAGCTCTAGCGAGAAGGAAAGTGATGAGGAAGTTGAGGAGGAGAAGCTATTCTACGAAGAGCTCGAATACCGCTTTAACGTGGTCTTCAATGGGGCAACTAAGTGCATCGACTCATATGCTAAATTGAAAGCAAAATTTAAAAATTCTATGAGTAGGTTGCATGCCTTAGAATCTACTAGTGTAAATGACAATGATGCTTTGCATGTTTGTGACATTAGTGAGAGAGACACACTTCTCTCTCAAGGTAAGGATTTGAGCATTTCTAATGAAAAATTATTAGCTCAAAACCTTAGCTTAGAAACTCGCATTCTACAACTCACGTTGTAATGCGAAGAGGAATCCCAAAAACTCAAAAGCTTTGTTTATTCTAGGGATTCACTCCACGGTTTGCTTGAAAAACAACATCCGGCAAACCATAGAGGAGGTTTGGGATACACTCTAAAGGTGGTTACCAAACCCACCTATAATTCTTATTTTGGATCAAATTCAAGAAATATTGCTAAAGCACCTAAGAAGAATCACCATGTTTTCTTATATAATTATAACACCAACAAGAAACATGTAAATCACAAGGTGGTGAGGAAAAATGAAAACTCTTTATTTTTTGCTAAGAAGCAAATTCCTCACTTCATGCATGCTAAGAAAATATTTTTTTACACCTAAGCATGCCACATCCACCCCTCTTGCAAAGGTAAACCACTTGCCTAGGAAATCCTTGAGTTTATGAATTCCCACTAGGTGTAGTGTGCAAGAGAAGAATAGTTACATCAACTCTCTAGTTAGGGATGTGATCACCTCATGTGATTACATTAGGAAATCAAACTCATCATGGGTTTGGTTCCCTAATGTTTAGGTTCCTCACACATATGCATATTGCATGGGTATTGTGCTTAAATGCTTATTTTTAGCATAACAATTGTTTGTTTGTGTTTCTTGATTTTGAAAATGTTTTCAAATTTATTTTTCATGAACATGGGGACCTTGGAGAATACATTGTCACATATGCATTCATTTATCCATATGTATGACAATGGAGGAGTTAATATGTTGTATGTTTAAAATTATTTTAAAACATATTTTGACTCTCATTTTGGGGTGTCTTTGAGATTATTGTTTCACAATTGGTGTCTCAATTGATTAGTTTGGTCTCAAACTCAATGCCTTGGATATTGCCAACGTATTTCTTGTTACATTTTGTTTGGCAATATCATTGTGTATCATTGAAGCTTGATTTTTCCATATCAATTTTTTTGATACACTTTAGGCCCATGGCTCCAATTTATGTTTATCAATTGGTAAAGATGATTATTTTCCAAGATTCCTTTTCTACAATTGGTATTACCTCAATTGTTAGAGATAGTTTATCTCCTACTTTGCAATTGGTATTAGATCCTAGAAGTCAAGATTTGACCATTTCTATGATCTAGGGAGAGCATGGGATAGTGATTGATACCCACTAAATTTTACAATTTGGTATCATACATTTCTTTACTCTTGTATATTGTCACATCTTTGATTAAGATGTCAAGGGGATATTTTTGATGTTCGCCTTTTTGACGATGTCAAGGGGGAGAGATATATGCATTATGTAAATCTTGTATTTCATATATATGCATTTAGGGAGAGACATATCTATGGAGAGAGATATGTGAGATTATATAAGCCATTCATGTGTGCATGATTATTCTCTATTGCAATTGGTTTATGTAATCCATGCCTATTATATGTCACCTTTGTGTCTCATTATTTCAATTGATATAATGACTATTTACAATTGTGTATCTCATTTTATAATTGGTGCATATACATAGGGGGAGCTCATTAGCATTGTGCTTTATTTCTTTATGTTTTACATAATGTGTGTCATCATCAAAAGGGGGGAGATTGTTGAGTATTGGTGGTTCATACCAATGTTATTTTGATGATGACCACAACATTTTGTTGTTGTTAATGACTCTCTTGTTTTAGTCTCTTAGTTACATTTCAAGAATATTATTTTTGGAGACTAAACACTTGGTGTAAGGATGTACATCAAGTGGAGAAGGGCCAAAAACTTGGACTCAAGGGGTTCCAAATTTTGGAGATGACGGGAAGCATCAAGGCATCAAGATTGAAGCCATAAACTCTAAGAAAAGCATTATAATCCATGTAATATTTCATTTATTACTTTCTCTCTCTCTTTGAGTCTAGGTTTAATGTAATCCCTTGATAGATGGTCTACTCATTTATGCATATGCATTTAACCATCTTAGTGAGCCTTAGGATTATCATAGAATCCAACCCAATAGGTTCATATTGTCCAAAGACTCTATTGGAGTCTCTGGCTTTCCATCAGTCGCCTGCTGAAGGATTTACAGTCGACTGGGTGATTTCCAGTCGCCTGTCGAGCCTTCTATAGTTGACTGTGATGCACTGCTCAAGTCATCATTTCTATTGACTCTACTTGAGCTTTTCGCATCAGTCGACTGATGATCAATTTACAGTCGCCTGTATATTTACAGTCGCCTGTGATATGGTCAACAGTCATCTGAAAAGCGTAAGTGTGAATATTACGTCTCTCTGTTTTTCTCCATCTCCTGCAGCAGTGACTGATGAAGGATAAACAGTCGCCTGTCTATTTTACAGTCGACTGTCATTTTTTCTTCAGTCGCATGTATGCATATTGGGAGAAAGAGTGCAACTCTCAGTTTTATTCCATCCCTTACAGCAGTCGCCTGCTGAAGGTTTAACAGGTGCCTGTCCTGTTTACAGTCGACTGTATTGTCTTCTTAGTCGACTGTCTAGGCTCAGATTATAGCCGTTGGGATTTTTCTAGTCATTGATCAGTCGATTGTCATTTGTTCATCAGTCGACTGTCTGTGACATTTCAGCCCAGAATCTATCTGTTGCAGCTTTTTGTTTTTGGCTATTTTCTTGGGTTTTGAGAGTTCCTATAGGGTTCCTATATATATGAGAGGGCTGAGTCCATTAGAACTTCTTGATGCTATTGAAAATCCTTAGAGATTAAACAAGCCACTTTCAAACTCTCTCTTTTCCCTCATAGAGCTCATATTCCTCTTCATGCATTGAAGTCAAGCTCAAGGGAAATCATCCAAGTGCTTTCAAGCAAATCTCATCACTTGGAGATCCTCTTCCATGCCTTGCATTCATCTATGAGTAAGCTGTTGGATCCTGTGGATGGCAAACAACACTAGAAGGGGAGTTGAATAGTGTTGTGCAAATATTAAACTTTTTCATTCGTTGATTAGCACAATTAAAAACCTTCTAATGTTGACTAAGAAACCAAGTAGAGTGATCTACGCTTGGTTCTTAATCAACAAAATAATCTTACAAATAATATGAAAGAGATAAGATTACAATCAGATAAGAGATCTTTACACAGCAGAATTAAATAAATAATCTTTGCAATAATAAATGAATAAGGAATTACAAAGATATAAGATTAGCAAATAAAAAATGCTTGTACAAGAAATATAAACAATCACAGTAAAAACGCAGAGATAAGCGATTTTATCCTGGTTCCCCGCAACCTGGGTACGTCCAGTCCTCTACCAATCCGATACGAGATTTTCCACTTTTGCCTTAGCAATACAAGTACCTAACTTCACTCGTTAGGATTTCCCAAACACCTAGCCTTGACCAGGATTTTCGACCACCTAGACTTGTCTAGGATTTCCACTATTTCATTATAACACGGAAATTTATAATTCAAAGTCTTCTTCAAAGACTTGCAACAAATATGAAATTAATTACAAGCTTTCCTAAAGCCAAAAGAATATATTTGTGTATATGTGGCTTAAAGAAAATCGGAAAATTGTTGATCAAATTAAATGATATAGATGAGAACAAATTTGATAAAAGGAGTTATCTTGAAAATTGATCTTCTAAAAATATGCACTTGTGCTTTTAGAGATCAAAGATCAAGTCTTTTTAATCTTTGAAAGAATATAATTATAAGACACAAAGATTAAAAAGAAAGACTTGTATTTTGAATCTCAATATAAAAAGTTTTTAGCTTTGGAGATCAAAAACAAGTAATTCAAAAAAGGTTGTCTTGAAAATGATCTTCTAAAATATGAACTTGGGCTTTAGAGATCAATGATCAAGATTTTGATCTTTGAAAGAAATATAAAAGTTAAGAACATAAAGATCAAAAAGAAAAACTTGATGTTTGAATCTCAAGAAGAAAAGCTATGAGCTTTGGAGATCAAACCAATGTATAAAGGCTAGAAATGAACAGAGAAAATAATTGTGAAATTAAACACAAAAGAATTAAAAACTTAGCCTTTAGAAAAACTGAAGAACTTCGAGAGCTTGAGAACTTTGAGAACTTTTTGAGAGAATTATAGCGTACGTGAAATAATTAAGCTATTAATTTTTAAATGAAAACATCATAATTAGATTTAAACTTTAAAAATTTGCTGAGGAAAATACACTCACCTGATCGAAATGAAATTAGTGCCAGTGCATCCGGGACGTCACGCTCGATTTTCTGGACCTTGTCTTGTATTTTTTGACCTATAAATATTTTATTATGAATTATTAACTAAAAATCTCATATAACATATCATTATATACACCTATACGTTTTTATATACGTATACGTATATACATTTTTAACTTAATATTATACCTTTCCTTCATCCCACGTGAGTAGGTAGGGGTGTGTGCGTGTCTGCTCGACGGCGGCATCAGAGGAGGCGGACGCGGCGGTGTGGGGCTTGGGACGACATCAGGTAGCGGTGCCATCGGTCGGTGGGGGTGGTGCGGTGATGATGGCAGGCCGCAGTGACGGATAGGGCGGTGGGAGGCACAGAAGCGCGGGGGCTCAAGCTGGGCTGTTCGGGGCAACTCTGGTGTCGACGAACGGCGGCGGCGGTGCCTCAGATCACTGGGGGCTGCTGAGGGGACGTCGGAGGAGACAGTGGCGGGCAGTGCTGGGCTTCAGCAACGACAAGAGGGAAGAGGCCGCTAGAGGGTTTGGTGGCTCCGACGATCGGTGGAGCGTGGGGATGTTGACGGCATCTGTGGGCTTCGAAGCGGAGAGGGGGAGCTCTGGGTTCTCTTTGAGGGAAGGAGAAGGAGGGGGGCTTCGTGCATGTGGTGGCAGGCTCTTGGAGGTGGCGGAGGGAGGCAAGTGTGGCAGCATTGCCGATGGAGTCAGGTGGCACTCGTGGCAGTGGTGGAGGGCTGTGCAGGTGATGGCTGTCGTGGGTGTGAGTCTTGGGGTGTCGGAGAGGGGGGGGAGAGAGAGAGAGATAGATAGAGAGAGAGAGAGAGGGAGGGAGGGAGGGAGGGAGGGTAACGGAGAGATGTGGGGCTTGGAGCGGGGTCTGTCGACGGGGGGAGAGGCAGAGCTGGCGTCGGACTTCGGTGGAGCTCAAAGCAGAGGGTGGGGTCGTTGCCGAAGGGAGATGAGAGGAGCTCGGGGAAGAGCTTGGTGCATGGGTTTGGGCTGTGAACGAGAGGAGGAAGAAGGGTGTTAATATTTAATGAAATATATAATAAAATATTAATAAGTATTAATTAGATGTAATTAAGAGTTAGGTGTGTGTTAACTAAACTTACCAAAATTTTAAACGTGAAATGAAATTGAGGGGTTCGGGGAGATGAATTTGATAGTGGAAGGAAATAAACGTGTAACCACGTTTAAAGCTTGGGATGGGTTAATTAAGGTAAATAATTAAGGTAATTAGTAATAAGTAAAAGTGATTAAAACGTAATTAGCAAATACTTATAATAATTACAGTTTTGCCCCTGGAACAAAACGTGTCCGAAAAATTACGAAAACAGTACACGGGTCCGTTTCGACACGAGGATCATGAAAATGAAGTCCATTTTCATATTTGAGCGACGAAAAAAGTAGAAAAAAATTCATTTACTCATTTTTGAAATTATTTGAAAACATTTTGTTACAGAAATACGTGCACAACGAAAACAGGCCGTTACAACTTCGCTTTTGTGGCTCATCCCCAGTTAATAGTCTAGCGGAGGCAACTAAAGTGCATCCTCGAGCCCTTGCGGAAGAGGGAAGGAGAGGCCAAAGGAATGTGGCCAGAGGAACTCCCTGGTATCCTTTGGTCATACAAAACGACTCACAAATCCTTGATAGGAGAGACCCCTTTCTTGCTCGCATATGGCTGTGAAGCGGTCATTCTAGTTGAAGTCAACGAGTAACCTTTCTGTTTCTGATACTTCGATGAAGAAAGAAACTCAGACGGACTCGAGCTCAACTTGCATTTGCTCAACGAGGTTCATGAAGTGCTCTGACCACCCTTGTTGAGCAGAATGGAAGTATGGCCCGCTACTTCAACTCAAAAGTTTGAGAGCGCAGCATCTGCATAGGTAATCTTGTGTTGCGAAAGGCTATCCCCCCTAAGATCGTTAAACAAGGAAAGCTCATCGCAAAGATAGAGGGTCCCTACAAAGTGATCGATGTCCTCGGCTCAACCACCTATCTACTCTCCACTATGGTGGATATGGAGCTTCATCATCCTTGGAATGCCAATCATTTGCGAAAGTACAATCAATGATCAACAAATTGTATTGGTCATAATTTGTCTTTGTATTTTTTGAGCCAATGAATACGTCAAAAATACGAGGTTGACCATCTTTTTTCTGAACAGATCCATTATGGTCGTCAGCCGTAAGCCAAGGGGACCAACCCCTCGCCACTGAACGACCCACGATTATCGTCAGCCATAAGCCAAAGGGGACATGCCTCTCACCACTGAACGACCCTCGTCATCAGCCATAAACCGAAGGGGCCACGTCCTTTGCAATCGAACGACCCTTGTCATCAGCCGTAAGCCAAGGGGGCCAACCTTTGCCACTGAATGACCCATGATTGTCGTCGGCCATAAGCCGAAGGGGCCACATCCCTCGCAATGGAATGACCCTTGTCATCAGCCGTAAGCCTAGGGTCCAGCCCCTTGCCACTGAATGATACACGATTTTCGTCGGCCATAAGCCGAAGGGGCCATGTCCCTCGCCATCGAACGACCCTTTTCGTCGACCATAATCCGAAGCAGCCACGCCCCTTGCAACCGAACGACCCTTGTTGTTAGCCATAAGCCAAGGGGCCAAACCCTTGCCACTGAACGACCCATAATTGTCATCGGCCGTAATCTGAAGGGGCCATGCCCCTCACCACCAAACACCCCTCATCGTCGGCCATAAGCCAAAGAGGCCATGCACCTCGCAACCAAATGACCCTTGTCATCAGCCGTAAGCCAAGAAGCCAACCCCTTGCCACTGAATGTCCAACTATTGTCGTCAGCCATAAAGCCGAAGGGGCCATGCCCCTTGCCACCGAATGACCCTTGTCATCGGCTATAAGCTAATGAGGCCATGCCCCTCGCAACCAAACGACCCTCATCATCAGTCGTAGGCCACAGGGCCAACCCCTCGTCACCAAAAGGCCCCCGATTGTCATCGACCATAAGCCGAAGGTGTGAGTATTGGTGGTTCATACCAATCTTATTTTGGATTATCACAACATTATGTTGTAGCTAATGACTCTATTGTTTTAGTCTCACAGTTTCATTTCTAGAATATCTTTCTTGGAGACTAAACACTTGGTGCAAGGATGGACATCAAGTGGAGAAGGGCTAAAGCTTGGACTCAAGGGGTGCCAAATCTTGGAGATGATGGAGATCATCAATGCTTCAAGATTGAAGACTTAGACTCTAAGGAAAGCAATGTAATTCATGTAATATTTCCTTTATTGCTTTCTCTCTCATTTGAGTCTAGGTTAATGTAATGCCTTGATAGATGGTCTACTCATTCATGCTTATGCATTTAGACATCTTAGTGAACCTTAGGATTATCATAGAATCCAACCTAATAGGTTTATCTTAACCAAAGACTCATTTGGAGTCTCTGGCTTTCCATCAGTCGCCTGCTGAAGGATTTACAGTCGACTGGGTGATTTCCAGTCGCCTGTCGATCCTTCTACAGTTGACTGATATGCACTGCTCAAGTCAACATTTCTATTGACTCTACTTGAGCTATTCACATCAGTCGACTGCTGCACAGTTTACAGTCTCCTGTATATTTACAGTCGCATGGGAATTGGTCAACAGTCGTCTGAGTAGCGTAAGTTCAATCTCTGTCTCTTTCTGTTTTTCTCCATCTCCTGCAACAGACGACTGATGAAGGTTTTACAGTCGTCTGACTATTTTATAGTCGACTGTATTATTGACATCAATCGCCTGTATGAATATCTGGAGAAAGAGTGCAGCTTTCTGTTTTATTCCATCCCCTGTAGCAGTCGCCTGCTGAAGGTTTTACAGGTGCATGTCCTGTTTATAGTAGACTGTATCGACTTCATCGGTCGACTATACTGGCTTAGATTATAGCCGTTGGATATTTTCTAGCCGTTGATCAGTCGACTGTCTTTTGATCTTCAATCGACTGTCGGTGTCGTTTTCGCCCAGTTTCTAGCCGTTGCAGCATTGTGATGTTGGCTGTTTTCTTGGGTTTTGAGGGTTGATATAGGGTTCCTATATATATGGGTGTGCTGATTTCTCTAGAACTTCTTGATGCTATTGAAAATCACAAGAGATCTATAAGCCACTCTCAAACTCTCTCATTTCCCTCTTTGAGCTCTCATTCCTCTTCATGCATTGAAGTCCAGCTCAAAGGAAATCATCCAAGTGCTTTCAAGCCTATCTCAACACTTGGAGATCCTCTTCCATGCCTTGCATTCATCTATGAGTAAGCATCTCAAGGCATAGGTAAGAGTATTTATTTTACTTGGTGATTCTTGTAACACTAATTCTCTGTGGGAATTAGTCTTTCTCTCTTTCTGGGAGTTTATCTCTTTGTGGGATTAGGATATTCTCGTAGTGGGAATAACTCTCTTTGTGGGAGTAACTCTCTTTGTGGGAGTTTGGTGTCTTAGTGTAGGGCTAACCCTAATTCTCTGAGTGGGACTAGTAATTCTCTTCGTGGGAGTTTGACCCCTGAGTCGGGTTGGTTGGGTCATTGTGTAGGGCAAAATCCTCTTGGTGAGGTATCTCTTTGTGAGATTTGTATTCACTTCTCTTTGTGGAAATATAGTGAATATTGGTGTGGTTAGACGTACCCAAGTTTTAGGGAACCAGGGTAAAATCTTGTGTTTGCGTTTGGATTGATTGTGTCAATTATTTCCTCTTGCATTTATTATTCCGCATTTGTAAGTTTAATTTTAATTGGACAATTTATTGCCATTACACTATTCACCCCCCTCTAGTGTGTTATTGTTAGTATTACAAGGGTAAGGCGATCCTTACAATTGGTATCAGAGCGAGGTTATAGCATACTGCAACGATGGCATTCAATGCCTCATCCGCGTCTCATGAAGAAGGTCATTCAACCGTTCGACCCCCGCTCTTCAACGGAACCAACTACCCAAGTTGAAAGATCAGAATGATGATCTACATGGAGGGTCAAGATCTATGGGACATCACGGAGGTGCCATTTGAGAAGCCCACTACACCTGAGGCTTCAAGGACAAAGGCGGAGAAGGACTCGATCAAGTTCAATGCAAGGGCTATGAATGCATTCCATTGCAGCCTCTCAGCAAATGAGTTCAACCACATCTCCATGTGTAAAACGGCCAACGAAATTTGGCATACTTGGGAGATATGTCATGAAGGGATACAAAGGTAAAGAAATCTAAACAAACTGTGTTTAGATCTGAATATGAAATGTTTAAGATGCAGGAAGGAGAAAGCATTTCAGAGATGTTCACAAGGTTCACTGATATCGTAAACGCTTTGGAGGGACTCGGAAAGATGATTTCCCAATAGGATCGTGTAGATAAGATCCTTGACTCTCTCACACCTCATTGGGAGTCAAAGGCCAACGGAATTTTGGAGTCATATGACACATCCAAATACACCGTTGAGGAGTGCATTGGTAATCACTTGGCGTATGAAGTGAAGCTTCAACACAAGAAGGAGATTCAACCATTAAAGACCGAGAAGCCGGAGAAGCATAAAGGGGTTGCATTCCATGCCAAGGAAGAGCCAATCAAATGGAGGAAGAAATTCCATCGAGAAGCTCTCAGTGAAGAAGATGAGATAGAAGAGGCGAGTGGAGAAGAAATTGAGGATCTTGTCGAGCAATTCAAGGCATTCCTCAAGTGCAAGCAAGGTAAGTCTTTGTCAAAGTTTGCATCCAATTCTAACAAGGTTCCTACTTTTTACACTTGCAGTGGAAAAGGTCACTTGTCCACCGAATGCCCTTCCAAACCCATCAAAGAAACTTACAAGGGTAAAGGGAAGAAGCATTGGAAAGGGGATTCCAAGTCCAAAAATCACAAGAAGGGACTTGTCGGGACTTTTGATGATTCGAGTGAGGATACATCAAGTAACAAAGAGGAGGATGCAAAGGATGATGCTCATGCATGTTTTGTAGCAATTAATGTTCCTACACCAATCCCATATGTCTCAAATGAGGTTGAGTTGGAAGCATGGCTCAACTCCTATGAGGAATCGTGCCTCATGGCAAATGAGGAAGAGTCATCGTCGAGCTCTAGAAAGGAAGATGATGATGATGATGAGATCGAGGAAGAAAAGATCTCATACGAAGAGCTTGAATATAACTTCGACATGGTCTCCGAAAAGGCTAGTAAGTGCATCAACTTTTACAATAAATTAAAAGCAAAATATAAGATTGCTAAGAGTAGATTGCATGAACTAGTTATTGCTAGTGTAATCAATGATGAAATGCATGATTATGACACTAGTGAAAGAGACACACTTCTCTCTCAAGTTAAGGAATTGAGCTTGACTAATGATAATCTTGTTGCTCAAAATCTTAGCTTAGAAACTCGCATTCAGCAACTTACGTTGAAATGTGAAGAGGAATCCTGTAAGCTCAAAAGCTTTGTGTATTCTAGGGATTCACTCCATGATTTGCTTGAAAAACAACATCCGGTAAATCATAGAGGAGGTTTGGGGTATATTCAAAGTGTGGTACCCAAACCCACCTCTAATTCCTCTTATGGTGCAAATACAAGAAATATTGCTAAAGCACCTAAGAAGAATCACCATGCTTTCTTATACAACAATAACATTAACAAGAAGCATGTAGATCACGAGGAGGTAATGAGGAAGAATGATGACACTTCATTTTTTGCTAAGAAGCAAAATCCTCATTCTATGCAGGACAATAAATTAGTTTCTACACCTAAGCATGCCACATCCACCCCTCTTGCAAAGGCAAAACCCTTGCCTAGGAAATCCTTGAGTTTATGGATTCCCACTAAGGTTAGTATGCAAGAGAGGGATAGTTACATCAACTCTCTAGTTAGGGATGTGATCACCTTATGTGATTACGTTAGGAAATCAAACTCCTCTTGGGTTTGGTTCCCTAATGTTTAGGTTCCTCACACATATGCATATTGCATGGGTATTGTGCTTAAATGTTTATTTTTAGCATACCCATTTTTTGTGTGTGTTTCATGATTTTGAAAATGTTTTTCAAATTTATTTTTCATGAAAATGGGAATCTTGGGGAATACATTGACTTACATGCATTTGTTGATCCATATGTATGTCAATGAGGGAGTTAATATGTGTATGTCTAAAATATTTTAAAACATATTTTGACTCTCATTTCGGGGTGTGATTGAGATCATTTTTTACAATTGGTTATTTTTTGGTCTCAAACCAAACCCCTTAGATATTGCCAACATGTTTCATGATTTACTTCCTTTTGGCAATATCATTGTGTATCATTGAAGCTTGACTTTTTCATATCTATTGCTTTGATACACTTTAGGCCCATGGCTCCATTATATGTATATCAATTAGTAAAGATGATTACCAAGATTCTTTTTCTACAATTGGTATTTACCTCAATTATTAGAGATTGTTAATCTCCTTCTTTATAATTGGTATTAGATCCTAGAAGTCAAAATTTGACCATTTCGATGATCTAGGGGGAGCATGGGATTGTGATTGATACCCACTAAATTTTTCAATTTGGTATCATACATCTCCTTATATCTTGCATATTGTCACATCTTTCATTAAGATGACACAGGGGGATATTTTTGATGTACACCTTTTTGACGATGTCAATGGGGAGAGATTTATGCATTATGTAAATATACTTCTTGTATTTCATACATATGCATTTGGGGAGAGATATATCTATGGGGAGAAATATATTGGATTGTATAAACCATTCATGTTTGCATAATATTGTCTATTGCAATTGGTTTATGTAATCCATGCATATTATATGTCACCATGATTTCATTTGGTATAATGAGTATTTTCTATTTTTGTATCTCATTGTATAATTGGTGCATATAAGTAGGGGGAGCTCATTAGTGATTTAATTATTTGTGTTTTACATAATGTGTGTCATCATCAAAAGGGGGAGATTGTTGAGTATTGGTGTTTCATACCAATCTTATTTTGATGATGATCACAACATTATGTTGTAGCTAATGACTCTCTTGTTTTAGTCTCACAATTTCATTTCTAGAATATCATTCTTGGAGACTAAACATTTGGTGCAAGGATGGACATCAAGTGGAGAAGGGCCAAAGCTTGGACTCGAGGGGTGCCAAAGCTTGGAGATGATGGAGAGCATCTAGGCTTCAAGATTGAAGACTTAGACTCTAAGGAAAGCAATGTAATCCATGTAATATTTCCTTTATTGCTTTCTCTCTCATTTGAGTCTAGGTTAATATAATGCCTTGATAGATGGTCTACTCATTCATGCTTATGCATTTAGCCATCTTAGTGAACCTTAGGATTATTATAGAATCCAACCTAATAGGTTCATCTTGACCAAAGACACATTTGGAGTCTTTGGCTTTCCATCAGTCGCATACTGAAGGATTTACAGTCGCCTGGGTGATTTCCAGTCGCCTGTCGATCCTTCTACAGTTGACTGATATGCACTGCTCAAGTCAACATTTCTATTGAATCTACTTGAGCTTTTTGCATCAGTCGACTGTTGCATAATTTACAGTCTCCTGTATATTTACAGTCGCATGGGAATTGGTCAACAGTCGTCTGAGTAGCGTAAGTGCAATCTCTGCCTCTTTCTGTTTTTCTCCATCTCCTGCAGCAGACGACTGATGAAGGTTTTACAGTCGCCTGACTATTTTACAGTCGACTGTATTATTGACATCAGTCACCTGTATGCTTATCTGGAGAAAGAGTGCAGCTCTCTGTTTTATTCCATCCCCTGCAGCAGTCGCCTGCTGAAGGTTTTATAAGCGCCTATCCTGTTTACAGTTGACTGTATCGACTTCATCATTCGACTGTCCTGGCTCAGATTATAGCCGTTGATCAGTCGACTGTCTTTTGATCTTCAGTCGACTGTCGGTGTCGATTTCGCCCAGTTTCTAGCCGTTGCAGCATTGTGCTATTGGCTGTTTTCTTGGGTTTTGAGGGTTGATATAGGGTTCCTATATATATGGGTGTGCTGATTTCTCTAGAACTTCTTGATACTATTGAAAATCACAAGAGAACTATAAGCCACTCTCAAACTCTCTCATCTCCCTCTTTGAGCTCTCATTCCTCTTCATGCATTAAAGTCCAGCTCAAGGGAAATCATCCAGGTGCATTCAAGCCTATCTCAACACTTGGAGATCCTCTTCCATGCCTTGCATTCATCTATGAATAAGCATCTCAAGGCATAGGTAAGAGTATTTATTTACTTGGTGATTCTTGCAACACTAATTCTCTTTGTGGGAATTAGTCTTTCTCTCTTTGTGGGAGTTTATCTCTTTGTGGGATTAGGATATTCTCTTAGTGGGAATAACTCTCTTGTGGAAGTAACTCTCTTTGTGGGAGTTTGGTGTCCTAGTGTATGGCTAACCCTTATTCTCTGAGTGGGAGTTAGTAATTCTCTTGGTAGGAGTTTGACCCCTGTGTAGGGTTGGTTGGATCCTTGTGTAGGGCAAAATCCTCTTGGTGAGGTATCTCTTTATGAGATTTGTATTCACTTCTCTTTGTGGGAATATAGTGAATATTGGTGTGGCTGGACGTACCCAAGTTTTGGGGAACCAGGGTAAAATCTTGTGTTTGCGTTTGGATTGATTGTGTCAATTATTTCCTCTTGCATTTATTATTCCGCATTTGTAAGTTTAATTTTAATTGGACAATTTATTGCCATTACACTATTCACCCCCCCTCTAGTGTGTTGTTGTTAGTATTGCAAGGGTAAGGCGATCCTTACAGAAGAGGCCATGCCCCTCACAACCGAATGACTCTCGTTGTCAGATGTAAGCCAAAGGACCAGCCACTTGCCACTCAATGACACTTCATTGTCATTAGCCATAAGCCAAAAGGCCAACACTTTGCCACTGAACAACTCACTTTAGTCGTCGACCGTAAGGCAAAGGGGTCAGTCCCCCTGCAATTGAACAACCCTCATCTCAAGATCTGCGACCTTAGGATCATCCCTACAAGGCGAAAATGACTGATACTCCAACGACCCAAGTTCAGTCCATAATGAAGATAAACTTTGAGTCGTTAAGGGGCTATACACATACATAAATGTGGATAAGAAACTCAAAAACTATTTTTCTCACATTTATTAGTAGAAAAAGTTACATGTTGCCTGCTTCGAAGTAGTTTTACAAAAAATAGTAACAAAAAGACTAATACTTTAAGAGGAAGGTCCACTCCCCGGCGTAAAAATATTCTGCGTCGCTTGCATCGCCACAATGAACTTGGATGTAAGCTCAGCCTTGAAAACCTCGGCTGAGTCTGCTAATCTTTCTAAGTCAAGAACCTTGGCTCGAAGCTCGATTGTCTCTTTCTTCGAGGCTTCTAAGTCAGCCTGGAGCTGGGATCTTTCCTTCTCCCACTGAGCCTCGGCCGCTTGCCTGACAGAAGACAAGGAGGCTAAGGTTTCCTTGGCCTCTACGGCTACCCACTCGGCTTCAGCTTTAGATGTAAGCGCTCTTCCCAAGTTCTCCTCCATCGTCTTCAACTAGGCCTCGAGCTTGGAGGCTTTCCGGTAAGTGGTTTCCACCCGATGATGTTTGTTGACCAGGTCGATGACTCGGTGCCGCAAGCTGTGCCCATGACTGACATCTGTGAAAGATGTGTAAGGACCCTGGCTATGAGGAAAACACTAGAAGGGGTTTGAATAGTGTTTATAAAATTTAAATGGTATTTATACCAATTTAAATTCCTAACCAACAATAAATGCGAAATTATAAATAAACCCAAAATGAAACAATGCTAACACAAAGTATGTTTCAAGGATTCGGATTATCCAAGTCAACTCCCAACTTGTTCCTGATAATCCTACGTCCCTTCCACCTGGATACCTTTGGATACTCAAGTTAGAACCTGTTGCGGGGTAGAACTCGCGTACAATGAATTTGTATTAGGGGAAACCAAGGGCGCGGTGGTTATGTTAATGAATGGATTAGGGTAGGCTATTTGACAGGTGATTAGAGGGGTGATGAGGATATGCTTGTTGTTGGAGCAGACCATGGAGTCGAATCCCACAGGATGCGGTTGAGGAAGATCAGACTGCTGGAGCTGAAGGCGAACACAAGCCAGGGGACGAGCTATCCTGCGCAATGAGCAACTCGTCAGAAAGGCCGGTTGGGGTCCAACCCTTAGCCTCTCCGATGCCTAAGTCAGTAATAGGACTTAAAGCGGGGTCTAGGCACGCAGGTCAGACTAAGGGTGAGTCAAACGTACGTGACGAGCTATGAGTGGGAGAGCAAAGATATGGAAGACCTCTGCTCTCGTGTGTGAATAATGAGATTAAGAGTAAATTTGCCAACCTCCCCGTCGTAAGGAGTGAAGGGGTATTTATACCTGATGAGAGGCGGTCAGGCGGGACTGACCTGGCATGCTGACTCGACGTGCTGAGCTGGCCCTGTTGTCAGTGGAAGCTTCGGACAAGGATGTCAGGAACAGGAGTGACAGCCACGCTTTTGTTAGACAGCGGAGCGGTCAGGGGCGCTTTTGTCAGGGTGTCAGGGCCGAAAGCATTAAGTGTCAGGGGGCGCGGCAGCCAGGGGGTGCTTTGTCAGGCGGTCGGGCGGTGTTAGTGTCAGTTATGTCCTTGTACTAGGTTGTTTGTCGTGTCTGATGAGCCAAGGGTCTGGCGGAGCGCCTCCCAGTGGCAAGGCCTCCTGACGATCCTCGGGGCCGACCTGGGTAATGGACGTGCGACCCGGCCGTGCCCTCTCGGGTGAGGATCCTGGATCACCTCGAGCACACCGTTCCCTGTGGACCGAGCGAAAGTGGTTAAGTGCCTCTGCCAGGTGGGGCGAGGCAAGGTGCGCCCATCTCCCTGCCATCCGGGGCCTTCATGTCGGGGCCTTCATGCCGGCTGTCGCCCTACAAGCCTTTAAAGCTCGGGCGTGAGACGCCCCGTCACTGGGTGGGCCATCCGTTCGGGAGGGGCATGCTTACAGTGCATCTCGGTAGTTCATGGTGGAGGGCTGGACTATCACGATCTTCAGGTCGTAACAATTTCCCCCGGCATTCGAGTTCGAGGCGGGAGCCCGATTCGGCTCAGATGACGTAATTCTACTTCTCTTTGAACCGGCGTTTCGGATTTTGGTCCGTGCTTGGGAGTAGCGGCACAGGTCTAGGAACTCCCGCCAAGCTGGTCATTATTATGATTTGAAAGTGCCTGGAGAAATCGAAGCGTCTCCGCCATCGGTCACGCGACGCGTGTATGACAGCGACTTTCATGTCCGCCGAGGTGTCAGGGGTACCCCGATGGGCGACGCGTGGTGGGATGGTCGTGATGGCCTGTTGGCCTCTATAAGTATGAGGGGAAGGGGATCGACAGTTGCCCTCTTCTGGCTCCAACTCTTCTTCCCGCCTTCCGATTTTTGCCAGTCGGTCCCCGACGCCGTTGTCGCCGTTGCAGTCGGCGGACCCCTTCCGTTCGTCTTCAGAGCTCAACCTCTTGCCAGGTAATCCCCATATCCCCCCAATCGATGGCTTTTCATTTTGACTCCGGGGCGGGTAGTAGCGCGGCGACAGACGAGTCCCCGGCCGAGGAGAGGTGGCGGGGGGTACAAGGGCATCCGTGGAGGAGGACGTGGTGCACTGATGTACCGAGAGCGATTGCAACCATCAGGTGCAGGACGGACCAGATCAACATCAAGGAGATTAGGGTGCGGTTTGTGCGTCTGCCCTGTGAGGCACGGGTCCCGGGACCAGCAGAGATGGTGTGTTTGCCCGGGGATAATGAGGTGGCTGTCTACGCCTGATCCTTCGAGTTAGGACTTCGCTTTCCGGTCCACCCTTACCTCTTGCACCTGATGAACTTCCTGGAGCTACCAATTTTTGCCTTGGTGCCCTGCTCCTGGGGCTTATTGGTGGGGTTCGTCGTGCTGTGCTTCGCCAGCTCCCTGAGTCCGTCCCTGGCGTTGTTCCAGTATTTCTTCACCGTTCGAAAGAGGGGGATGTACCATTGCGTTTGTGCGAGGAGGGGGAGGGAGCTTATCATCGGGGTGCTCGTCGATGCGGGTAAGTAGATGGAGGATTCTGTTTTTGTGGGGATGCCAGTTGACGTGGTACTGATGTCAAACTGGGGGGCGCTGAACCCCCTGGTGAATGAGAAAGTGAAGTTAACCGGAGATGACCTACTGAAGGCGCAGATTTTGGCGGAGCTTCCCGAGGCGCACCGCCGGTTGGCGAACCTGACGCAGGACAGTCGGCTCGCCAAAGATTTTTGGTCCCAATGTATTTTCAAGCTCGGTCGAACCTTTAAGTGAGCTTACCCTGATCTCTTTTCTCTTCGCAGGAGGGGACGTGATGGATTCGCCGAGGGAGGATCCGGGGGCCGCCAGGGTGCCTGTCGTGGAGAGCACCGATCCCTGGGACAAGGGTAAAAGAGTGATAGGTGAGGAGGGACCTATGCAGGAGGTGTCCCGAAAACGGGGATCCGAGGTAGCAGGCGAAGAGGGGTCGAATCGGTGGCAGAGGGTGTCCGAGTCAGCGGCCTCTCCTGGTCGATCCGTCGATGGAGCTGGCCGGGGCCTTCCTGAGGACTCGCCCATTCGGGGGGTGGTCCTCCCGGTCCCGGTACGGGCGTCGGAGGTGGACAGGCCCCCTAAGGCACCCCTGGTCCCGAAGTGGCCTTACGGAATCCCCCTACGTGAGACGGGAAGGTCGATGAACCCGAGTTACGAAAGCGCTCTCATCCATTTCAGGAGGACCCGAGCTGAGGTAGAGGCTTTCTCAGGTGACCGTCTTCACAAGCCGCCCTTTCGGATAGGGCGTGATGAGTCGATATTCAAGGATGCCGGGGTAGCGGCGCACCTCACAGAGTACTGCATGCTGCCGCGGGATCGTGAGTCCTTAATCCGCGTGGGGGCGGAGCGGTTGTGCGGCTCCGCCGTGTGGCATGTCATGCAGGTGGGCCGGTTTCCTCGTCTAGTCCCCTGGTTTACTTTATTTGGGTCCGGCTGACCATGGTCTTTTTGTAGATGGTCATGGCGATGGGGGCCCTGCAGCGTCGCACTTCGGTGGCCACCAAGAAGGCAGCTCTCGATCAGGCGAGGGAGGACCTTAGTGATGCCCGGGAGAAACTGAAGAGGACGGAAGCGGAACTGGAGAGGGCTGTGGCGGCCTGCCAGGTTGAGAAGGGATGGGCTGCGTACTTTGATTCGTCGAAGGCTACCATCAAGCACCAACTCCTGGAAGTAAAGCGGGAAAGGGACGATATCATGTTGAAGCACGCCGAGGAGATGGCTAGCCGGGAAAGGGTGATCGATTTGTAGAAGGGGCAGATAGCCGTCCTAAAGGAAACCGTCGAGGAGGAGAAGAGGGAGAAGGGTATCTTGAGGCAGCGGCTTGAGGAGAGACAAGAGGTCGACCGTGATCTCATCGAAACCGCCATCCACCGTTACCATGACGAGCATGTCGTACCGATGCTGCAAGAGGCCAGGGAGGCGGGAGCTCACCAGGTGGCGAGGGATATTGGGGCTCGGCCGGTGGAGAGAAGACGTCGCTGAGGGCTCAAGATGGGGGAATTTTTGGCTTCATTTTGTACCGGGGGCCGCGGGCCGAACCCAATGCCCTGTTGTAATCGTTGGCATGAATGAAGTGGATTTGATTTTATCTGGGTGTGTTTGTTTTTTTTGTGTCCCCATGTTCATGTTAATGGGATATGATTTTCATGAACATGGGATATGATTGCCCCCAAGCTCCTTCCATCGAAGGGCGCCCGGACGTCGGTGGGGGGAGGTTGAGACACCGTAAGTTAGTCGAGGGGAAGAGGCAGAGTTTGATGCTAAGTATGGGGTTCGAACGGCAAGGGCGAGGAGACGTGCCGTGTGCCGACCGGTCGCCGATGATTGGCGTCGCAATCTGCCCTAGATTATGAGGTAGTTCGCCTCCTGGGCCGAATTGATGGTGTCGGGACCCTCCGTGGGCCCGTGCAGGCGAAAGGGGAGGGGAGGGAATTCACGTCGGTTTGGCGTAACTATTTTGCCATGGGAAAAGGCGGGAGTCAGAGAGTTACAATGGCCGCCTCGTAAGCCGACGTAATCTTTTCGAATCGGCGGCGGACGGAAATCGAAGCCGTGCAGCCATTCGTTGGGTGACTTGTGGTGGATGCGATGGCTGCTGTAAGGCAAGTCATCATGTTTCGCAGATCGATGCGTCATACTGCGGATCGATGCATCGATGGGCGCGGATCAACGACACGTGGCAGGAAATCCATGGCTACGATTCCTCGAGGTTTTTGTATAAAGAGTGCTGGAGGGGGCAGAGAGGGTTTCTCGTGTGAAAGAATTTTGGAGGGCTTGCAGTTGTCGGTGATTGTTGGTCCCTGCTGAGGTTGTCGCTCGAGACCCGACCATTGTTGCAAAGTCGTCGTCGAAGCCGTCGCAGTCGGTCAGGTACGAGCCTTCTTCCTTCTTGATGTCTTCGTCAACGTCTTCCTTCCATTTGTCGGGGTCAAGGGTGGTGGAGGAAGTGAGCTCCGCCGCAGACACTGTGCCAAGTACGGGGGAAGGGTTATCGGAGAGTCGGGGCAGTGGAGCGGACGATGATCAATCGGTAGGCTCACCTTCGAATGCTCCGAGGGACCGGAGGAAGGGGAAGCGACCCCTAGCGAGGACCTCGAGGGCCACCCCTCTGGTCGCTGTTACGGTGGCGGAGATCGGAGTGGTTCCCGATGAGATTACTAGCGCGAGGTCGGTGTTGAAGACCTCGATTTCACAAATCAGCGACTTGTAATCAGGCCGCCTTATTCCTTCCGAGAGCCCAATGCGGCGGAGCGGGTGTGTTTTGCTGGAGACGGCCAGGTCGGGGTGTATGTGTCCTGCTTTCAGCAGGGGTTGCGATTCCCTCCTCATCCCTTCGTGTTAGAGGTGCTGCATTTCCTGGAGTTGCCACCGTTTTGCCTGATGCCGAATTTCTTCAGCGCGGTCACAGGCTTCTGGTGTTGTGCATGAGCCAAGGGGTTTGTCCGTCCCTGTCCCTATTCCAGTACTTTTTCGTGGTGAAGAGGCTGAGGTGCTATTACTACCTATCTGCCAAGAGGAGCAAGCCGCTCGTAAGGGGGCTGTCGGGCAAGATCAAGGGGTGGGGCAAGCAATATGTGTTCGTGTCATTGCCCGCGGGTGTAGTGATAAGGGTGAGATGGAGGGGGCTGAACCCCGAAGTGTCGGAGGGGGTCAAACTGAGTAGAGATGAAGAGGATGCAGCCCGGCTATTGATGGCGATCCCGCCGGAGGGCCGGAAATTCGGGGTGCTCGCTGAGTATGATAGGGTGGCTCAGCATGTTTGGCCCGAAGGTACGATGAACTGTGTGGCTGCTACCTCTGAAACACTCACTCTAAGCTTTCTCTCTTCTGTAGGTCGGGCCATGAGTATCTCGCTAGAGGAGATAAAGAAGCGGGCTGAAGAGCGGGCGGAGCAGAGGGCGAGTCAGGCAGATCTGAAGAGGCCGCGGGAAGAGGGCAGGGAGATAGGTTCGAGAAAAGGAAAGGCGCCCTCGAAGAGGAGGAGGCCATCCGCCAGTGATATCCGGCGGGAGGGGAGTGCCCGACAACCCGGGGAGGGGGTTGTCCCGGAGGCCGTCGCCTCGGTTATCGACCTGGAGGGCGGGGAAGAGGGGCGTCCCGAACCTCAGGAGGTCTCCCCCGAAGTCCGTCCCTCGTCCCGAGGGCATCCCCCGTCACGAGGGAGGTCGTAGCCTCGGATCGACCTGGGGGGTCCGGTGGCTCGGGCTCTGGGTCCGGATCATCAATTAGGGAGGGCTGGCCCTACGACTGCCCATGGTTCGGGCTGGAGCGACAGGCCCACCCCAGCTGTGCGGCTTCATGTATCCGATTCAAGGACAAAAGGACCGAGGTCGAGGGCTACCCAGAAGAGGCCCTCCATCAAATGCCCTTCAGAGTTAGCGACGATGAGTCCGTGTTTGAAGACGGTGGAGTTGCGACGAGGTTGGCGGAGAACCTATTCCTACCCCGCGACAAGGTGGGCTTGGAGGGCGTCGGGTATGAGGGGTTGTACGGCACAGCGATATGGCATGACGTGCAGGTAAGTAGTTTGGTTTGGGTAAAGTCCATTGGGTGATTCTGTTGAGTGCCTTATTCGACCTTTCCCTTTCCATGCAGCCCATCGTTTTAATGCTCGACGCGTTGGGCCAGACGCCAGCCATCAATAAGGCCCACGGCGCCATTGCGAGAATGGCGGCCCAGCTTGCCGAGTTCCGCAAAAATGCCGGGGAACAACTGGAGAAGGAAAGGGGCAAGTGTATGCAGCTCGAGGCAGAGGTCAAGAACCTGGAGGGGCTACTTGTGGATCACAAGGCAAGGGCCGACCGGGTGAAGGAGCTAGAAAGCGTGCTTGAGCTGGAAAAAGCACAGTCGGTCGAGCTAGTGGTGCGATCGAACGAGCTGGCGGCCCAGGCGAAGAGCGCGGAGAAGGAGCTGGCCCAGAAGACCGAGGAGTTCTGATCGTACCAGGAGTCGACGATCGTCAATGCTGTATCTGATGCGATGTACGATGGAAAGATGAAGGGTCGGGCCAAGGGTTGGGAAGCCTGTCTGGGGAGGGTGAAGGAAAGAGTGGTCAGCCTTAGGCTCCCGATAGAGGTTGATTTGGATGTGCTGGTGGCCTCGGATGGCGAGGAAGAGGGGGCGAGGAAGAGGGGGCGAGGTTGGGGAGGATGAGGACACGCGTGGTGGCGAAGTCACGGTCGGTGAGGGTGCTGACGTCCAGAATGAGGTCAAATCCTCGGACGCCGGCGGGAGGGGTGAAGCGTTGAGCGGAGGAGCCCTAGTCAGTCGTGGTCCTTCGGAGTAGTTGGCACGTGTTCCCCCTACCCCCCCCCCCCCCACGCCTGTTTTCTTTTTGTTAAGAAGGAACAGTGGGGCCGGCCCGAGGGATACCTCATTTTGTAGGGTCGGCCCTGCTTCTTATTGTAGGGTTATAAATCAGATGTAAATTCCGGAGTTTCCATTAGTTTCGTCATACCCTGTTTGGTTAATTTCCAGGTTTTGCCTTTGGCATCGGGGGGCGGCACGGAGCTCTCCCCTTCTTCCCATAGCCGCGTTGGACGACCCCATTTCGTGAGATCGCTCCGCATTTCGACGGGGATCGTTCTCGAGTTTGAGAGCAACTAGATAATGATCAGGAGTTCGCTTAAAATAGCTTTTTCATTAACTTTGATAAAAAATTTAACCAAAAGGACATAGGTCGAACGAGTGTTCAACTGCAGAGTTCTGGTGAGATCTGGGGCGTAAGTCGGCCCGGGGGCGAACTGTCTAGCCGTTTTACTTGTTGTTAACTGCCTCGGGGGGTGGGAGTTCCAACCCTGTAGGATGGCCCTCCCTCTTCTCCATTGCTCGTCGCGCTTTTTCGCATATTCCGTATGTTGAATGGTTGCGAGGTCTCTGATCGCATGTCGCTTCATCCATTTGTAACCTGCATCAGGGTGAGAGATCTCCTTTGTCTAGAGGTTGTCCTCGTCCCTGTTGTGGCGTCCCTTTTGCGTCGCAGTGCCCCTGAAGGGTTGCAAGGTTTCTTCTGAGGATCCCTACACCGGAGGTGAACCCCTGAAGAAGCGGGGGGCGACGTGTCGGAAGCGAAGGGCGAGGTCCGGCCTCCGTGTGAAGATAGAGGAATGGGGGGAGGGGAGCTTTGGTGGCTGATCTATCCCACGGGGCTCTTGCCTTTCTGCCGGTTGGAGTCGTCATAGGACGAGTGCGGAGAGAGGCGGTCTACCGCAGATCCACTTCCTTCCCTGTCGTAGGTTGTCCAGGAGGAGTCGAGGAGTGGAAGACAGGGCACCCCTCACGTAAGGGGAATAGCCTATCGGCGTGGCAGGCCGTTGGGAGGCGGGCCTGGAGGGGTTGGTATGTCCCAGCGGAGGCTGAAGTACCCAATGGGGTGATTTGGCAGGTCTGCCCCATCCAACGGGTTGTCGGCCAGCAGTGCCAGCGCACATAGGGCATCGGTAGAGGGGCGTGGTCTGCCATTGGAGCCCTAGTTCCCGTGTCTTAAGTGGTCCAAGGGAAGTTGGTCCGTAGCCTCTATAGTCGGACGGGTATTGGGCCGTCGCCTACCCCGCAGCCTTTATAGTCGGACGGGTATTGGGCCGTCACCTACCCCGCATATGGCACTCCGGTTTGGATGGCGAAGCTCCGTAAGCTTTCCCTAGAGGTCTTCATTGGTGGGGGGAGCGAGCGCGTAGCTCGGCCTGTGCCCCTCTTCGGTTTGGGTGGCGAGGATTGGTCCTGCCCCGGAGTCTTTGAGAGGTCGGGTATTGGGTCGTCGCCTCCCCGCAACCTCTATAGTCAGACGGGTATTGGGCCGTCGCCTACCCCGCATATGGCACTCTGGTTTGGGTGGCGAAGCTCCGTAAGCTTGCCCCGGAGGTCTTCATTGGTGGGGGGAGCGAGCGTGTAGCTCGGCCCATGCCCATCTCCGGTTTGGGTGGCGAGGATTGGTCCTGCCCCGGAGTCTTTGAGAGGGCGGGTATTGGGTCGTCGCCTCCCCGTAGCCTCTATAGTCGGACGGGTATTGGGCTGTCGCCTACCCCGCGTATGGCGCTCCGGTTTGGGCGGTGAAGCTCGGTAATCTTGCCCCGAAGGTCTTCATTGGTGGGGGAGCGAGCGCGAAGCTCGGCCCGTGCCCCTCTTCAGTTTGGGTGGCGAGGATTGATCCTGCCCCGGAGTCTTTGAGAGGGCGGGTATTGGGCCGTCGCCTCCCCGCAGCCTCTATAGTCGGACGAGTATTGGGCCGTCACCTACCCCGTATATGGCGCTCCGGTTTGGGTGGTGAAGCTCCGTAAGCTTGCCCCGGAGGTCTTCATTGGTGGGGGGGCCATCCGCCAGTGATATCCGGCGGGAGGGGAGTGCCCGACAACCCGGGGAGGGGGTTGTCCCGGAGGCCGTCGCCTAGGTTATTGACCTGGAGGGCGGGGAAGAGGGGCGTACCGAACCTCAGGAGGTCTCCCCCAAAGTCCGTCCCTCGTCCCGAGGGCATCCCCCGTCACGGGGGAGGTCGTAGCCCCGGATCGACCTGGGGAGTCCGGTGGCTCGGGCTGTGGGTCCGGATCATCAATTAGGGAGGGCTGGCCCTACGACTGCCCGTGGTTCAGGCTGGAGCGACAGGCCCACCCCAGTTGCGCGGCTTCACGTATCCGATTCAAGGCCAAAAGGACCGAGGTCGAGGGCTACCCAGAAGAGGCCCTCCATCGAATGCCCTTCAGAGTGAGCGACGATGAGTCTGTGTTTGAAGACAGTGGAGTTGCGACGAGGTTGGCGGAGAACCTATTCCTACCCCCACGACAAGGTGGGCTTGGAGGGCGTCGGGTATGAGGGGTTGTGCGGCACAGCGATATGGCATGGCGTGCAGGTAAGTAGTTTGGTTTGGGTAAAGTCCCTTGGGTGATTCTGTTGAGTACCTTATTCGACCTTTCCCTTTCCGTGTAGCCCATCGTTTTAATGCTCGACGCGTTGGGCCAGACGCCATCCATCAATAAGGCCCAGGGCGCCATTACGAGAATGGCGGCTCAGCTTGCCGAGCTCCGCAAAAATGCCGGGGAACAACTGGAGAAGGAAAGGGGCAAGTGTATGCAGCTCGAGGCAGAGGTCAAGAACCTGGAGGGGCTACTTGTGGATCACAAGGCAAGGGCCGACCGGGTGAAGGAGCTAGAAAGCGTGCTTGAGCTGGAAAAAGCACAGTCGATCGAGCTAGTGGTGCGGTCGAACGAGCTGGCGGCCCAGGCGAAGAGCACGGAGAAGGAGCTGGCCCAGAGGACCGAGGAGTTCCGATCGTACCAGGAGTCGATGATCGTCAATGATGTATCTGATGCGATGTACGATGGAATGATGAAGGGTCGGGCCAAGGGTTGGGAAGCCTGTCTGGGGAGGGTGAAGGAAAGAGTGGTCAGCCTTAGGCTCCCGATAGAGGTTGATTTTGATGTGCTGGTGGCCTCGGATGGCGAGGAAGAGGAGGGCGAGGAAGAGGGGGGCGAGGTTGGGGAGGATGAGGACGCGCGTGGTGGCGAAGTCACAGTCGGTGAGGGTGCTGCCGTCCAGAATGAGGTCGAATCCTCGGACGCCGGTAGGAGGGGTGAAGCGTTGAGCGGAGGAGCCCTAGTCAGTCGTGGTCCGTCGGAGTAGTTGGCACGTGTTCCCCCTCCCCCCCCCCCCGTTCTCTTTTTGTTAAGAAGGAACAGTGGGGCTGGCCCGAGGGATACCTCATTTTGTAGGGTCGGCCCTGCTTCTTATTGTAGAGTTATAAATCAAATTAAATTCCGGAGTTTCCATTAGTTTCGTCATACCCTGTTTGGTTAATTTCCAGGTTTTGCCTTTGGCGTCGGGGGGGCGGCACGGAGCTCTCCCCTTCTTCCCATAGCCGCGTTGGACGACCCCATTTCGTGAGATCGCTCCGCATTTCGACGGGGATCGTTCTCGAGTTTGAGCGCGACTAGATAATGATCAGGAGTTCGCTTAAAATAGCTTTTTCATTAACTTTGATAAAAAATTTAACCAAAAGGACATAGGTCAAACGAGTGTTCAACTGCGGAGTTCTGGTGAGATCTGGGGCGTAAGTCGGCCCGGGGGCGAACTGTCTAGCCGTTTTACTTGTTGTGAACTGCCTCGGGGGGTGGGAGTTCCAACCCTGTAGGATGGCCCTCCCTCTTCTCCATTGCCCGTCGCGCTTTTTCGCATATTCCGTATGTTGAATGGTTGAGAGGTCTCTGATCGCAGGTCGCTTCATCCATTTGTAACCTGCATCAGGGTGAGAGATCTCCTTTGTCTAGAGGTTGTCCTCATCCCTGTTGTGGCGTCCCTTTTGTGTCGCAGTGCCCCTGAAGGATTGCAAGGTTTCTTCTGAGGATCCCTACACCGGAGGTGAACCCCTGAAGAAGCGGGGGCGACGTGTCGGAAGCAGAGGGCGAGGTCCGGCCTCAGTGGGAAGATAGAGGAACAGGGGGGAGGGGAGCTTTGGTGGCTGCTCTATCCCACGGGGCTCTTGCCTTTCTGCCGGTTGGAGTCATCATGGGACGAGTGCAGAGAGAGGCGGTCTACCGCAGATCCACTTCCTTCCCTGTCGTAGGTTGTCCAGGAGGAGTCGAGGAGTGGAAGACAGTGCGCCCCTCACGTAAGAGGAATAGCCTATCGGCGTGGCAGGCCGTTGGGAGGCGGGCCTGTAGGGGTTGGTATGTCCCAGTGGAGGCTGAAGTACCCAATGGGGTGATTTGGCAGGTCTGCCCCATCCAACAGGTTGTCGGCCCTCAGTGACAGCGCACATAGGGCGTCGGTGGAGGGGCGTGGTCTGCCATTGGAGCCCTAGTTCCCGTGTCTTAAGTTGTCCAAGGGAAGTTGGTCCGTAGCCTCTATAGTCGGACGGGTATTGGGCCGTCGCCTACCCCGCATATGGCGCTCCGGTTTGGGTGGCAAAGCTCTGTAAGCTTGCCCCGGAGGTCTTCATTGGTGGGGGGAGCGAACGCGTAGCTCGGCCCGTGCCCCTCTCTGGTTTGGGTGGCAAGAATTGTCCTGCCCTGGAGTCTTTGAGAGGGTGGGTATTGGGCCGTCGCCTCCCCGCAGCCTTTATAGTCGGACGGGTATTGGGCCGTCACCTACCCCGCATATGGCACTCCGGTTTAGATGGCGAAGCTCCGTAAGCTTGCCCCAGAGGTCTTCATTGGTGGGGGGATCGAGCGCATAGCTCGGCCTGTGCCCCTCTCCGGTTTGGGTGGCGAGGATTGGTCCTGCCCCGGAGTCTTTGAGAGGGCGGGTATTGGGCCGTCGTCTCCCCGCAACCTCTATAGTCGGACAGGTATTGGGTCGTCGCCTACCCCGCATATGGCACTCCGGTTTGGGTGGCGAAGCTCTGTAATCTTACCCCGGAGGTCTTCATTGGTGGGGGGAGCGAGCGTGTAGCTCGGCCCATACCCCTCTCCGGTTTGGGTGGCGAGGATTGGTCCTGCCCCGGAGTCTTTGAGAGGGCGGGTATTGGGTCGTCGCCTCCCCGTAGCCTCTATAGTCGGACGGGTATTGGGCTGTCGCCTCCCCGTGTATGGCGCTCCGGTTTGGGCGGCGAAGCTCGGTAATCTTGCCCCGAAGGTCTTCATTGGTGGGGGGGAGTGAGCGCGAAGCTCGGCCCGTGCCCCTCTCCGGTTTGGGTGGCGAGGATTGGTCCTACCCCGGAGTCTTTGAGAGGGCGGGTATTAGGCCGTCGCCTCCCCGCAGCCTCTATAGTCGGACGAGTATTGGGCCGTCACCTACCCCGCATATGGCGCTCCGATTTGGGTGGTGAAGCTCCGTAAGCTTGCCCCGGAGGTCTTCATTGGTGGGGGGAGCGAGCGCTTAGCTCGGCCCATGCCCCTCTCCGGTTTGGGTGGCGAGGATTGGTCCTGCCCCGGAGTCTTTGAGAGGGCGGGTATTGGGCCGTCGCCTCCCCGTAGCCTCTATAGTCAGACTGGTATTGGGCCATCACCTACCCCGCATATGGTGCTCTGATTTGGGTGGCGAAGCTCCGTAAGCTTGCCCCAGAGGTCTTCATTGGTGGGGGGAGCGAGCGCGTAGCTCGGCCCGTGCCCCTCTCCGGTTTGGGTGGCGAGGATTGGTCCTGCCCCAGAGTCTTTGAGAGGGCAAGTATGGGGCCGTCGCCTTCCCGCAGCCTCTATAGTCGGACAGGTATTGGGCCGTCACCTACCCCGTATATAGCGCTCCGATTTGGGTGGCGAAGCTCCGTAAGCTTGCCCCGGAGGTCTTCATTGGTGGGGGGGAGCGAGCGCGTAGCTCGGCCCGTGCCCCTCTCCGTTTTGGGTGGCGAGGATTGGTCCTGCCCCAGAGTCTTTGAGAGGGCAGGTATTGGGCTGTCGCCTCCCCGCAGCCTCTATAGTCGGACAGGTATTGGGCCGTCACCTACCCCGTATATGGCGCTCCGGTTTGGGTGGCGAAGCTCCGTAAGCTTGCCCCAGAGGTCTTCATTGGTGGGGGGAGCGAGCGCATAGCTCGGCCCGTGCCCCTCTCCGTTTTGGGTGGCGAGGATTGGTCCTGCCCCGGAGTCTTTGAGAGGGCGGGTATTTGGCCGTCGCCTCCCCGCAGCCTCTAAGTTGGACAGGTATTGGGCCGTCGCCTACCCCGCATATGGCGCTCCAGTTTGGGTGACGAAGCTCCGTAAGCTTGCCCCAGAGGTCTTCATTGGTGGGGGGAGAGAGCATGTAGCTCGGCCCGTGCCCCTCTCCGGTTTGGATGGCGAGGATTGGTCCTGCCCCGGAGTGTTTGAGAGGGCGGGTATTGGGCCGTCGCCTCCCCGCAGCCTCTATAGTCAGACTGGTATTGGGCCGTCGCCTACCCCGCATATGGCGATCCGGTTTGGGTGGAGAAGCTCCGTAAGCTTGCCCCAGAGGTCTTCATTGGTGGGGGGAGCGAGCGCATAGCTCGGCCCGTGCCCCTCTCCGTTTTGGGTGGCGAGGATTGGTCCTGCCCCGGAGTCTTTGACAGGGCGGGTATTGGTCCGTCGCCTCCCCGCAGCCTCTAAGTTGGACAGGTATTGGGCCGTCGCCTACCCCGCATATGGCGCTCCAGTTTGGGTGACGAAGCTCCGTAAGCTTGCCCCAGAGGTCTTCATTGGTGGGGGGAGAGAGCACGTAGCTCGGCCCGTGCCCCTCTCCGGTTTGGATGGCGAGGATTGGTCCTGCCCCAGAGTTTTGGAGAGGGCGGGTATTGGGCCGTCGCCTCCCCGCAGTCTCTATAGTCGGATGGGTATTGGCCCGTCGCCTACCCCGTATATCGCGCTCCGGTTTGGGTGGCAAAGCTCCGTAAGCTTGCCTCGGAGGTCTTCATTGGTGGGGGGAGCGAGCGTGTAGCTCGGCCAGTGCCCCTCTCCGGTTTGGGTGGCGAGGATTGGTCCTGCCCTGGAGTCTTTGAGAGGGCGGGTATTGGGCCGTCGCCTCCCCGCAGCCTCTATAGTCGAACGGGTATTGGGCCGTCGCCTACCCCGCATATGGCGCTCCAGTTTGGGTGGCGAAGCTTCGTAAGTTTGCCCCGAAGGTCTTCATTGGTAGGGGAGCAAGCGTGTAGCTTGGCTCGTGCCCCTCTCTGGTTTAGGTGGCATGGATTGGTTCTGCCCCGGAGTCTTTGAGAGGGCGGGTATTGGGCCGTCGCCTCCCCGCAGCCTCTATAGTCGGACGGGTATTGGGCCGTCACCTACCCCGCATATAGCGCTCTGGTTTGGGTGGCGAAGCTCCGTAAGCTTGCCCCGGAGGTCTTCATTGGTGGGGGGAGCGAGCACGTAGCTCGGCCCGTGCCCCTCTCCGGTTTGGGTGGCGAGGATTGGTCCTACCCCGGAGTCTTTGAGAGGGCGGGTATTGGGCCGTCGCCTCCGCGCAGCCTCTATAGGCGGACGGGTATTGGGCCGTCGCCTACCCCACATATGGCACTCCGGTTTGGGTGGCGAAGCTCTGTAAGCTTGCCCCGGAGGTCTTCACTGGTGGGGGGAGCGAGCACGTAGCTCGGCCTGTGCCCCTCTCCGGTTTGGGTGGCGAGGATTGGTCCTGCCCCGGAGTCTTTGAGAGGGCGGGTATTGGACCGTCGCCTTCCTGCAGCCTCTATAGTCGGACTGGTATTGGGCCGTCGCCTACCCCGCATATGGCGCTCCGGTTTGGGTGGCGAAGCTCCGTAAGCTTGCCCTGGATGTCTTCATTTGTGGGGGAGCAAGTGCATAGCTCGTCATGTGCCCCTCTCCAGTTTGGATGGCGAGGATTGGTCCTGCCCTGAATTCTTTGAAAGGGCGGATATTGGGCCGTCGCCTCCCCGCAGCCTCTATTGTCGGATGGGTATTGGGCCGTCGCCTACCCCGAATATGGCTCTCCGGTTTGGGTGGCGAAGCTCCGTAAGCTTGCCCCGAAGGTCTTCATTGGTGGGGGGAGCGAGCGCGTAGCTCGGCCCGTGCCCCTCTCCGGTTTGGGTGGTGAGGATTGGTCCTGCCCCAGAGTCTTTAAGAGGGCGGGTATTGGGTCGTCGCCTCCCCACAGCCTCTATAGTCAGACGGGTATTGAGCTGTCACCTACCCCGCATATGGCGCTCCGGTTTGGCTGGCGAAGCTCCGTAAGCTTGCCCCGGAGGTCTTCATTGGTGGGGGGAGCGAGTGCGTAGCTCGGCCCGTGCCCCTCTCCGGTTTGGGTGGCGAGGATTGGTCCTGCCCCGGAGTTTTTGAGAGGACGGGTATTGGGCCGTCCCCTCCCCGCAGCCTCTATAGTCGGACGGGTATTGGGCCGTCGCCTACCCCGCATATGGCGCTCCAGTTTGGGTGGCGAAGCTCTGTAAGCTTACCCCGGAGGTCTTCATTGGTGGGCGGAGCGAGCGCGTAGCTCGGCCCGTGCCCCTCTCCTGTTTGGGTGGCAAGGATTGGTCCTGCCCTGGAGTCTTGCGCTTTAAGCTAAAATTTTCAAGTGAAAATAGCAGGGTTTGAAAATGCGAAGTGAAGAGGATATTTCATTCAAGACTTACATCTTCTGGTTACACTACAATCGGTGTTCCGCGTTCCTTGGAGGGATCAGCTCATCCTCCCCGAGGGGGGCTGAGACGGGCGCGGCAGGTCTGGTCCTCCTCTGCGGCCCCGCACTCCCCTATGGTTCCTTCAGCCGGTGTCGGCCTTCGGTTGCAGAAATCTTCCCTCTTATAGAGGAGATCGGCCAACAAGGTTTGCTCCAGACCCTTGTGCTTGGTCGATCCCACGTAGCAGCTCCTGGACAGCTTTTGGCTCCCCGCACTAACCCCACCCCTCACAGGGTTTAGAACTTGACCATCTTGTGGAGCAGGCTGGGGAGGGCTCCGATGGCCGCCATGTATGGTCGCCCTATGATCTCGTTATCTGCTGACGCGATATTGACAACCACAAACAGCGTCATGCGAGTGACTACCCGTGGTTCCTCTCTGAGAGTCACTGGTAGGGTGATCACCCCCACGATAGGGGTAGAGTGGCCGGTGAAGTCGACGAGGGGCCCAATGCAGGGTCTCAGGTCCACCTGCCTTAGTCCCATCTTCTCGATTGTCGACATAAACAGGATGTCGCAAGAGCTCCTAGTGTCGATCAGGAGGCGGCTGACGACGGCCGTCCCAATCTGGGCCTCGATGACGATGGCGTCGTCATGGGGGAGCTCGATTCCCTCCAGATCATCATCGCTGAAGGTAATGAGAGGGTGGGCTACCCTTCTCCCCCTCGTGTCCCTGCCGAGGCCCGCCGTTATCACTTGCCGCGCGTACGCCTTCTTGCTTGATGACGATGCTCCCCGGAGGACGGTCCGCCACATATCGTGTTTATGCGCATGACCGGCTTTGGGGGAGGGGTTCCTCCCGCTCATCACATGGTGGTGGGTCTGCTCTCCGTACCCTCCGGTGGCTCCCATCTTCTTGGTCAGGTCTCCTGCCCCCGACAGAGCCTCCGAGGTGGCCGCCTGGATCAGCCGCTCGATCTCCCTCTTGAGGGTGAAGCAGTCGTTGGTGTCATGGCCATGGTCCCGGTGGTATCTGTAATACTTTTGGAAATCTCACCGCGCCGGGTCCGATTTCATCCCTCTGGGTGGCTCTGGCAGCTGTCCGGCCCTTGTTGCCGTGGCCAACACCTCAATCATGGGGGCATTGAGTTGTGTGTAATGGACCCGCAGGGGCCCCTCCTGCCTCGGGATGGCACGGGCGGGCTCTTGGGCCGGGGCGAACTCGCGGGCCGGGCCAGGGTGATCTTGCGGGCGATGTCCCGTCGAGTCGCGCCTTGGTTGGGCCAACTGGTCACGCCCCCGAGGCCCGTCTTCTTGCTTTGGTCATGGGTGCGATCGAGGCTCGCCTTGGGGTGGCTTCCCGGGGGAACAGTTTCTTCGTGTCGAGAGTCTCCTCGGCCAATGCATGCCTTTCTGCCATAGCGACCAGCGCCTCGTAGTCGGCCGGCAGGTCTCGGAGCAGGGATTTATGGAGCCTCCGAGTCCTCAGCCCCGTCTTGAAAGCCAGCATGAGTACCTCATCGCCGCAGGCCACCACCGCCCGTCTCTCGTCCTGGAAACGGCGCAGGTACTTCCCTGTTGTCTCTCCTTCCCCTTGGACTATCGTGCTGAGGTAGTCCAAGGGCTTCTTCTTCGTTCGCCCGGCCCGGAACTCCTGGCAGAACTTGTGGGACAGTTCGCCAAAGCTCCCAATGGATCTCGTGGGTAGGCCAAAGTACCAATCTAATGCGGTGTCCCTCAGACTTTGGGAGAAAATCAGGCACATGAATGCCTCATCCACATCCTGTGCCTCCATTGCCCCCCGGTATTGCTGCACATACGAGAGGGGGTTGCCCCTTTCGTTGTAGGTGGCCAAGTGGGGGGCCTTGAATCTTACAGGTTTCGGGGTAGACGTGATCCACCGTGCCAATGGCGTGGCCTCCCCCGGGTAGGTAGAGAGCTCGGGCGCGTACCCTCTCCGTCGTTCCGGGGTTTGGCTCCGGTCGCGCCTTGGCTGCCGACGGTCGTCACGCCCCGGGGAATAACGAAACAGCTGCCTAGGGGGACTCCTTCTGCGGGTAGAGGATTCGACGGGCGGTGGGCTACGGTCATCCCAGTACCACCACCCTCCAGCCGTCTCCTCCGGGACCTCTCTTCGCTCCTGATTCTCCCTCAGGGGCCTTTCGCGTTCGGCGGTGAGGAAGCGGAGTTTCCGCCGAACGGCTTCTTCGTCCGGACAATCGGGGGAGAGATGCTGACGAGGAGGACTTCGCCCCCACGGTAGAGACTTGGCAAGTGGTGGGCCGCACCCGCCCAGGTGTCGCCAGCCCGTCGCCGACACCTCCGGGATCACCCGGTTCTCCTCGTTCTCCCTCCAGAGCCTTTCGCGTTTCGTGATAATGAAGCGGAGATGACATCAGACGGTCTCGTCGTCTAGGTGGGCCTTCTGGGCGGTCTCTGCCGCCCCACCCACTTGACTTTGCGTGGTGGCCGCCTTCTCCCGGTGCCTCCGCAGCCGCGCGACCTCCATCTCCTCCTCCAGGAGCTTCCGCTGGGCCGCAATCTCCTCGACGAGCCCCTGGTCTCCCCCCTCCTCCTCGAACTGAGGGTGAAGATTATGTCTCACGTCCAGGGGCTCAAAGGGGCCGGGAGGTGCTTCCGTCCCTGTTGTTGCGAAGCCCGCCATCACCTTAGTGAAGGCCTCGAAGCTTTGTTGTATTGTGCGTGCCGAGGCTTGGACTGTCTCGACCTCTATCCCCGGAGGAGGGTCAGTCGCGGGAGTCATTGGTTGAGAGTGTGGTTCTTGATCCATGGGATCCTTGTCGTAATCAGGGTTTCGGGTGATTGGTATGGGGTCTGACATGGGTGTGACCCTTCGTTCCCACAGACGACGCTAATTGTTGCGGGGTAGAACTCGCGTACAATGAATTTGTATTAGGGGGAACCAAGGGCACGGTGGTTATGTTAATGAAGGGATTAGGGTAGGCTATTTGACAGGTGATTAGAGGGGTGATGAGGCTAAGCTTGTTATTGGAGCAGACCACGGAGTCGAATCCCACAGGATGCGGTTGAGGAAGATCGGACTGCTGGAGCTGAAGGTGAACACAAGCCAGGGGACGAGCTATCATGCACAATGAGCAACTCGTCAGAAAGGCCGGGTTGGGGTCCAACCCTTAGCCTCTCCGATGCCTAAGTCAGTAATAGGACTTAAAGCAGGGGCTAGGCACGCAGGTCAGACTAAGGGTGAGTCGACCGTATGTGACGAGCTATAAGTGGGAGAACAAAGATATGGAAGACCTCTACTCTCGTGTGTGAATAATGAGATTAAGAGTAAATTTGCCAACCTCCCCGCCGTAAGGAGTGAAGAGGTATTTATACCTGATGAGAGGCGGTCAGGCGGGACTGACCTGGCATGCTGACTCGACGTGCTGAGCTGGCCCTGTTGTCAGCAGAAGCTTCGAACGAGGATGTCAGGAACAGGAGTGACAGTCACGCTTTTGTCAGACGACGGAGCGGTCAGGGGTGCTTTTGTCAGGGTGTCAGGGCCGAAAGCATTAAGTGTCAGGGGGCGCGGTAGCCAGGGGGTGCTTTGTCAGGCGGTCGGGCGATGTTAGTGTCAGTTATGTCCTTGTACTAGGTTGTTTGTCGTGTCTGATGAGCCAAGGGTCCAGCGGAGCGCCTCCCAGTGGCAAGGCCCCCTGACGATCCTTGGGGCTGACCTGGGCAGTAGACGTGCGACCCGGCCGTGCCCTCTCGGGCGAGGATCCTGGATCGCCTCGAGCGCACCGTTCCCTGTGGACCGAGCGAAAGCGGTTAAGCGCCTCTGCCAGGGGGGTGATGCGAGGTGCGCCCATCTCCTTGCCATCCAGGGCCTTCATGCCGGGGCCTTCGTGCCGGCTGTCGCCCTACAAGCCTTTAAAGCTCGGGCATGAGACGCCCCGTCACTGGGCGGGCCATCCGTTCGGGAGGGGCGTGCTTATGGTGCATCTCGGTAGTTCATGGCGGAGGGTCAGACTATCACGATCTTCAGGTCGTAACAGAACCATAACTTGAGGTTTCCTGTAAACCCACTTGTAGCAACCCTACAAGTGAAATCGAAACACAATCGATGTCCTTGAGTCCCACAACTTGGGATCAAGCAACCACTCTCACAAATCGAGAGTAAAACTAATATCGAAAGATATGAAATAATGAAATAACAACACTTACAATCACCAATGCCTTGAAGTAAAACTTGAAGGAGCAAGTGTGTTATGTGTTGAAGTCTCTTCCAAGAAGAGGGAAAGACATTTCTCTTGTCACCACCAATTGTTGAGAGGATATCACTTTGATTCTAGGTTGGAGAGCAAGAGAGAATGAGATTGGAAATCTGGTGCTGTTGGATTTGAGAACTTTGGAAACTTGAATATGAAAGCTTAGGGTTTTCAAAAGATGATCAAGAAGTTCTCAATGGAACAGTAGAAGCCCTCTATATAGGTTCTCTAAAACCCTCAAACAAAATCCCCAAAACCCCCTTTGAAATCCGTGGAGAAACAGCCAACGAATAGAATTTACACACTCGACAGTTGACTGATTAAGAAACCACAGTCGACTGTTGCACTGTGTCAGAGGTTAGGTGAGAATTCAAACGGTAACTTACCACGTAGGACAGTCGACTGATGAAGGTCTGACAAGCGCCTGTAAACCTGGCAGGCAACTGATGTGGTATCCACAGGCGCATGTGCCATAGACATGCGACTGTGAAACCAACATCAGTCATATGGCCGAAACTTGCAAAGCCTGCCAATCACCAAGTGTTAAGACAAGGATCGACGGGTGACTAAAGACACATTCACATGCGCCTGTGCCATGGACAGGTGATTGTCAAGTCAACACCAGTCATCTGGCCGAAACTAGCAAAACTTATCAAAACACAAAGTATCAAGACAAGTATCGACAGGTGACTGAAGAAGCATTCACATGCGCCTGTGCCATGGGCATGCGCCTGTGAAACCAATATTAGTCGTCTGGCCGAAAGAAGACAAGTTAATCATCTTTGGGCAAGAGAGAGACATGTAACTGACTAACAAGTCACATGCGCCTGTAACTTGGACAGGCGCATGTACTTTGTACAGCAGTCACCTGATGAAAGTAATAGCTGAAAGCCCAAAAAACCAAATGATAAAGTATGTGCAAAATAGACGACTGTAGAACAAATCACAGGCAACTGTTTGGAGACAGGCACCTGTAAAACGTTCAGTAGTCACCTGTAGAAATCTAAAATGCACATTCTTGAGAATTATGAATTGGAGGCCAATGAAATGTGATCTAATGATTTCCTATGACAGAGATAAAGATGTGTGTGTGCTCCAACATGGTTCTACTTCTAAGCTACATACTAGAAGAGAATAAATAGATTACATCTTGTATTAGCCTCTCTTCTTTCCATAGAATGAGCTTGAAGTCTTCTAGGAGCTTCATTCATCATCTTTGATCATCCAATCCACATTTCATGCTTTGATTGATCCTTGAGTGACATCCATTGCTAATTAATCTTCATGATATGCTTAGGCAATAGATTAACTGCAAGTATGGTATTAGTCACAAGTATTTATGTTTGATCATCGACACCAAGTAAGGAGAAGCCCAATACTCAACATTCTCCCCCTTTTTGTGATGACAAACAAACATGAATAAAAACATAAATAATTGTGCTTAACGAAAACTTACTCCCCCTACGTAGATGTCAATCAAGTTAGTCAAATTAAATAAAGGGCATCTACAGATCAATTGAAGCAAACATGGAAGATATGCATGAATGAAATGATTTTAATGCGGGAAATTTAGGATTTTATAATCCAAGTGCATTATATCTTACTCCCCTGAATCTAAAGCAACTTCAATCTTAGATTCAAGTTTAGAATTTACTTAGCACAAAATTATGATATATTTATTTCTCTCCCCCTATGGCATTATCCAAAAAAGTGGGAGTAGAAAACAACAACAATAGTGCTAAATAAGTACTAAAACAATCATGAGAGTCTAAAGAATGTGATTTATATTCAATGTGATACCACAATAAAATCGAGAAAACACGAAGGTGCATCATAAAGATATATACCAAATACTCATCAATAAAAGAAACTTTAGTTGACTAAAGGAACGAGAATCCAATATCAACATTTCAAAGGCAAGAAATTGTCTCACATCACATTATGTGTATAATAGAGCACACATAGAGACACAATTGCACAATGAATACACAATGGATTATAGTATATAATATAGAGACACAAAGAGAAACATCATCGTCATCTCACACACACACACACACACACACACACACACACACACACACACACACACACACACACACACACATATAATCCAAAGATACATGGGGTACACAAAATAACAGACCACTCCACATCCATCAAAATATGATTAACATCATACATGATCCATCAATACAATCAAAAGGTACAAACAGACTCAAACACTCAACCCTAACCAAAAAAATCTAGGCCTAAGGGTGAGTGGTCTCCACGAAGCGTCAATCCAGATCAGCTGCAGAGGAGTCCACGGCAGTAGCCAACTCAACACGAAAATCATGGGGCTCTGGGTTAGCAGAAGCGTCCTCGGGATGAGGACCAGCATTAACAGCAGAGGAGATATCCTGAGGAGCTGGAGAAGCAATCGGCTCAGAAGCAGTATCAACTCTAGGATCAGGAAGCTCAGTGATGATCGGAGGAGGAGGCTGAGAAGGCTGAGGAGATGGTACAAATGACTGGAGGTGGGCAGGAAAGGGAATGCTCTGATGCTGGAACATCAGATGGGGCAGCTCATAAAGACCAGATACCTTCTCGTCCAACAGATCACGAGATGGTGCAGCAAATGAAGAGGGCTGATCAGCAGGTGGAGCGGTGAATGAAGACGGGGTTGAAGAAGACTGCCTTTCTTTGATGTCGTCTGCAGAGCCAAAGAGGACTTCGACTTTGCAGATGCATCAAGAAGAGGGCCAAGAGGCATGGGCTCATATGGGTCAGATCGATGCTGAAATAGCGAAAGACAAGAGTGAGGAGTCCTCCATATGGAATATGAGAGGAAGCAGTAGTGAACTCTACCCTGTCCATCCGATCAAGGAGGACCTCGGCCAAGTTCACAGACATGCTGGAAAAGATGGCGTACATGCATCGGAGGATCTCCTAAGAAGGCTGATCGGAGGAGCCATATTTCAGCAAGATGTTAGACTTCACCGCTAGGTGAACAGTCCAACCTCGAGCAGAAACATGGAAGCCCTGATGCCAGAAGAGAGATATGAAGGGATCACAGAGAACATGTCCTGAAGGACAGTCTGATCAAGATTAGCAACATCAGAGAGTGAAATATCAGCGGGCAAAGAGCCAGAGGAAGAAATCCTAAGAATGGTTCCTAAGAGAATAGGAACGGTGTCAATGACACCCGTGTATAACAGTGTCATGTATAATGGTGTCAATGACACCCGTGTCAGCATATTCACCGCGAATGTGGTTGGCATAGAATAGCTTGACAAGGAATGGGTAGGCATGAGGGGAGTCCACCTGAGAGTATCGAAACAAATCGACCAAATGGGTCGACGTGAGGATCTCGGAGAGTCTCTTAGCGGTGAAGGCTTGATAAACAATGAATCACTCATGAAGGAGCTTGATCCCAAACATAGCATAGCATGAAATTTTTCCAAACAAGAATCATCCTGACAAATGGGGACAAAAGGAGCAACAGGAGGCTGCCTGGGTGGAGTTTGGGCTTGGGGTTCAGTGGGAATAGACTCGGTGTTGGTGTCTGCAGCCACACAAGAAAAATCAGTCTCAGCAGTAGGCTCATTGATGTGAACA
This sequence comes from Scilla litardierei, assembly GCA_030789695.1. Classification (NCBI taxonomy): domain Eukaryota; kingdom Viridiplantae; phylum Streptophyta; class Magnoliopsida; order Asparagales; family Asparagaceae; genus Scilla; species Scilla litardierei. Next base: position 500,428,869 of record CM061142.1, on the reverse strand, counting down.
CCAATGTGTTTACGCTGACGCTTCTGAAGGGCCTCAACAAACTCTTCTTCTTCGGAAGAATAAGAAGCAGAAGCAGAAGCATCTGATACATCGGAGAGGGGTTGAGCAAATTTGGTGTCGTCTATATAGGGGACTTTCTTGGGTGCAGCAGTAATGGGTGTAAGGTTCCTAGGCTTCCTAGGAACAACGGCTTTCCCTTTGGAAGACGAAGGGATCTTAAGAGGAGCCATTGCACGAATCGAAAGAAAAAGAAGGAGATAGAGCACGATCGAAAGCAAAAGCGAGAGATATACCAATCCAACGACGAATGAAGGAGGAGGAGATGTCCAAGAGCACGATCGAGTCAACGGGGAGAGGAATCGATGGCTTTGAGCTTCGAATTAACGAGGAAGACGAAGAGACAGATGTCGTTCGAATGAGGAAGACGAGGGAAATCGATCGGATGAGAGCGAAAAACTGACGCCCACGATAACTTAAGTTGGGAGCAAATGAATCTGAGCCGTTAGATCGAAAGGTCGATGCTCAAAAGATATCGAACCGCCACAGACGTGGACAGTCGACTGATGTGTAATCGTTAGTCGACTAGCCAAAAAGATAGAGAACTGACTTGGGTAGATAGACATGCACATGTAGAGTAGTTCACAGTCGCCTGGCAAAGTGACAAGCGCCTGTAAACTACGTAACAGTCGCATGACAGAAGGTCAAAAATTTTGATGAGTTGACAGAGACATTTCAAGATCAAGACAAGCGCTTGATGAACAAATTTCAGTCGCTTGTCGGAGAGACAGGCGCCTGGAAAGTATACATCAGTTGCCTGTGCGAAAAACACAGATTTCAGATAGAAAAATTAGAGTTGGGCAGGCGACTATCGAAGGATTGATAGTCGTCTGTCCTGGTCCAAAAATGTATAGAAGGCTAAAATCAAGAGGATTGAGACAAATCACCCTAAGACCTATACTCTAACAATTCTCTAAACATGAAATCATTATCAAAATAATATAGATTAACATACAAATCACGTATATTAATCCAAACAAACAAAATCATCAAAATCTCAAATACATCTCATTGAAAAATATCCGAAAACATATAACATATCAAAACATGAGAAGTGAAATGATGACATGAGTTCAAAGCAGGATTTATCATAAAAGTATGAACTCCTATAATTCAGATTCACCCATAATCCCTAATTCTCTACGCAACCTCACAAATGATTCTTCTTTAAGAAGTTTAGTGAAGATGTCGGCGATTTGTTTTTGGGTTTCAATGTACTCTAAGATGGTGTCCTTCTTAGCTACATGATCATTAATGGAATGGTGTCTCACATCTATATGTTTCGTATGGGAGTGATGTACCGGATTCTTGGAAAGACAAATTGTACTTTGGTTATCAACTATAATAGGACAAGTATCACAATTTACACCATAGTCTTTGAGCATGTATCTCATCCAAAGAACTTGTGCACATACAAGACCTGCGACAATATATTCCGCTTCAGTCATGGACAATGATACTGAGTTCTGTTTCTTGGAAAACCTAGAAACTAGAGAATTTTTTAGAAAATGGCAAGTGTCACTAGTACTCTTCTTATCGGATTAGCATCCAGCAAAATCGACATCACTATATGAGATTAACTCATATGTGCTAGACAAAGTAACCCATAATCTAGTGAATGATTGAGATAACGAAAAATTCGTTTAACCGTAATCAAGTGTGACTCCTTAGGTCTAGCTTGATATCTAGCACAAAGACATACGGAGAACATAATATCGAGCCTACTAACGGTTAAGTAAAGTAAGTTACTGATCATACCTCGATATAGACGAATGTCTACATCTTTCCCGTTCTCATCCGTGTGTAGATGGGTTGTCATACTCATGGGAGTCCGTTTGCTTGAAGACGATTCCATCCCGAATCGCTTGATAAGCTCCCCGTGTACTTTGTTTGATATATGAAAGTTCCATCCATCATTTACCGAATTTATAGTCCAAGGAAGTAGTTGAGCTCACCCATATGGCTCATTTCGAATTCATCCTTCATAGACTTAGAAAATTCTTGGCAAAGATTAAAGTTAGTAGAACCAAATATTATATCATATATATAAACTTGAATTAACATGATGCCATTTTCATAATCTTTAATGAAAAGAGTTGAATCAACCTCACCCATTTTAAAACCTAAATCCAAAAGAAAGGTTTTGAGTCGATCATACCAAGCTCTAGGAGCTTGTCTCAACCCATATAACGCTTTCTTAAGTTTGAAAACATGGTTTGGAAATTTTTCATGAATGAAACCGGGTGGTTGAGAAACTTAAAACTTCTTCATTAACAATACCATTTAAAAATGCACTTTTAATATCCATTTGAAATAATTTAAAATTTTTATAGGAAGCAAAAGATAAAAGCAATCTAATAGCTTCTAATCTAGCTACGGGGGCAAAGGATTCTTCGAAATCAATACATTCCTCTTGCCGATAGCCTTGAGCTTGACCTCGTTCTCATCGGTCTTGTTCTTAAAAATCCACTTGTCCCCAATCACTTGGTGACCACTTGGAAGAGGAACGAGCTCCCAAACTTCATTTCTTTCAAATTGCATGAGCTCTTCTTCCATTGCAACTATCCAAGAGCTATCTTCACACGCTTCTTGGATGTTCTTTGGCTCAATAGTAGAGACAAATGCACAATGAGAGAATTCATCAATCCTTGACCTTGTTCATACACCCACACTAATATTTCCAATTATTTGGTCATGGAGTGATTACAAACGGTCAGATAAGCTTTGGGAATACCTGGATCACTTGGAACATCCTCAACAATTTCATTAGTATTGTCAGCCTCAATAATAGAATCATTAATTTTAACATTACTAATGGAATCACATAAAACTTCTACACTATCAACAACAACATGAGTAAGATCAAAATCTTCATAAAATGATACGTGTAGTGATTCCCAATCGTTGAGGAGGTTTTGTTGTATATCTGATAAGCTTTGCTACGTGTGGAATATCGAACAAAAATTCCTTCATCGGATCTTGGCTCAAATTTATCTAAGTTACCATAGGTGTTCTTTATAAAACATTTTGAACCAAAACACGAAAACATTTAACTTGCAGCTTTTTATCATAAAACAATTCAAAACAAGTTTTGTTCGTTCGGGGCCTCACTAGGATCCTATTAAACACATGGCATGACGTGTGCACTGCCTCCGCCCAAAATTGTAGTCCAAGATGACTATCATGGAGCATGTTGCGAGCACACTCAATTAAGGTCCTATTCTTTTTCTCATAACACCATTTTGTGGTGGTGCGCGAAGAAAAGAAAAGTTGTGAGTAATCCTGTTGTCATCACAAAACTTAGTGAAAAATTCATTCTCGAATTCTCCTCCATGGTCACTACGAATAGTGATAATGGTGGATCCTAAGAAATTTTGAATTTTATTTGCAAATATAGTAAACTTTACAAAAGCTTCATTTTTATTGGTTAAAAATGAAACCCAAGTAAATCTAGAGAAGTCATCTACGATGACTAATCCATAATGAGTATTACCTAAAGATGCGGTTCTAGTTGGCCCAAATAAATCTAAATGAAGTAATTCTATGTGCCTCTTAGAAGTTATACCATCTTTAAGTTTGAAAGATGATTTATTTAGTTTACATATTTGGCATGAATCACAAAAGTTTTTCTTACTAAAAACAATTTTTGGAAAACCTTTAACAAGATCATGCTTAGCTAACTTATATAAGTGCTTAAAATGAACATCACCAAAATGGCGATGCCATAATAGTTGTTCATTTGTAGAATATTTTATGGTTTTAGGCAAGCTCAAATAATAAATTTTACGCCTAATACCGGCAAATAAAACATGCGAATCAATATCTACAATTTTTAAAATATCCTCTCCAAAGTTAACATTGTAACCATTGTCACAAAGTTGACTAAAGGAGATAAGGTTATGACATAAAACAATAACTAAATAAACATTGGTAATAAGTGGTTTGGAAGGTTTACCAACTTTGTCTACTCTAATGATGGTTTCCTTTTGACTACCTCCAAAAGTGACCGTTGCACATTCCTTAATGCTAACCACTTTGGAAAGCAATATGGGATCTCTCGTCATATATTTGGAGCATCCGCTATCGAGTATCCATCATTTCCTTTTAGAGCCAATATGTCTATTATTGCTCTCTTTCTTGTTCTTGGGTACCTACATAATATACCATAAGCTCATGGTACCCAAGCTTTATTGGGTCCAATGGGATTAGCCCTTTGGAAGCCAAGTCCAAGTGGACTTTTGCTTCCTAACATAATTACCACTATTTATCACATCACTAAAACAGGAATTAACATAAGCATTCCTATCATTTATGCTAGTGTTCTTAGGACCCCAAATTGTGTATGTTTTGGGTGTCCTTTTCCTAGTTGCTTGCACATTTGGTTGAGTTCTATGGGGTGCGTGCTTCATAGGAGCATGAGATCTAGCATATGAAGTTGGAGTTGGATAAGCATGAGACATGTATGGGTTATATGCAAATTTAGGGGCATGCATATTATATGCAACATATGGATCATGCATGCGAAGTGGTGGATGTGCATACATGGGAGGATAATGTGCATGAACATACGAATGTGTAGGAACACGTGCATGTGTATTTCTCATGTGTGGATTTGCACATGTCCGTGGGTGTGGAGCATAAAATGTGTCATACATGTCCACATGTGAAGTAGGAGATTTCCTACGTATATGAGTGTTGGTGTACATATATGCATGACCTTTATTTTGGTTTCCACCCTTAGTGGGTTTCTTGCTAAAAGAAGGAGAGTGTGAAGTGGTGGCTTTCTTGGTAGGTTTGCTACCAATAGTGCTTTTGACACCACTTGTGGATGCACCGGAGGATGGCCTCACAAAATCTATAGTTATACCACTGTAAGAGATGCAAGATTTGGATGCATTTGTTTCCACATAACCAAGTCCAACACGATGTGTGGCCGAAAATTGGTTTGCAAGTAATTCATCCAATTGCCCTTTTCCTTTGTTAAAACTCTTAACTTGGGAGGACATGAGCGCATATTTCTCCTTAAGAGAAGAAATATTGGTATCCAAAGTGGACACACGTGTTTTGAGCTTGTGCACTTAGGTTTTAAGAGAATCATTCTCAATACCCAATTGTGTGTTTTGTGAAGCTAGATCAATACTATCTTTAGAATAAGTTTGATCTAGTTGAGATTTGAGAGAATTCACCTCATTTCTCAAGATGTCATTTTGAGAAATCAAATTTGCTTTCTCAAGTGTAAGTGTATCAACAATGGTGTCATTGTTGATGATGCATGGCATGGATGATTTGCTAATATTAGATTTCTTTAAAGTAGTATATCTTTGCATAAGAGATTGATACTTAGAAAATAATTCTTCGTTAGCAATACGAAGTTAATCCATGGTTACCTTGGGTTCATCATTATCACTATCACTCTCATCGGAGAATGGATCTTCTTGGGCCATGAAACACATATATGCACTCTCACCCTTCTCATCCTCGGATTCGCTTGAGGAATCTTCGCTTGAATCATCGAACGTCCCAACAAGTCCTTTCTCCTTGTCCTTCTTGAATTTATCAGACTTGTGGTACTATGGAGCTATCCACTTTTCTTTGTTTCTAAGCATTGAGCAATCCTTCTTGATATGCCCCAGCTTGTTACACTTAAAACAAAGAGGCGAAGTATTGTTAGTGGAATCAAATTTAGATTTGAAAGGAAATTTACCTTTACGAAAGAAGTATTGGAACTTCTTTGCCATTTGCTCCATTTCTTCCAAATCCACTTCGTTCTCGGATTTATCACTATCAGAGGATGAAAAAGCAACCTTGAAGGCTAACGCTTTCTTCTTGGCCTCCGTTGGGTTCATCATGGCTTTAACCTTCATTCAGTTCTCCCTTCTTACTTTGTAAGACATGAGAGTACCGATGAGATTTATCATGGTGTAGTTCTTCATGTCATTGACCTCCTCAATGGCAATTGCTCTTATTTCCCATTTTGAGGGCATTCTCATGATTATCTATCTCACCTTATCCTGTTGAGTGTATACTTGACCAAGAGCTTCAAGCTCATTTGTGATGTCGGTGAAACGACCATACATCGTTGCAATTTTCTCATTATCCTGCATATGAAACATATCGAAATTTTGTATTGCAACATATAATTTAGACAACTTTACCTTGTTTGTTCCCTCGTGGGTAACAACGAGATGGTTCCATATTTGATCTATACTCTTACATGTGCACACCTTATTGAACTCATCCGGATCTAATACGCAATGAAGACCGTTCATTGCATTGGCATTGTTCACTTCGGCAGACTTCTCAGCAGGAGTCCATTTGTCAAAATCCTCTTCGAAGGGTTCAACGTATTCTTTATGGAGGGTTCTCCAAAGAGAAGCACTCCTTAAAAACGTCTCCATCCGGCACTTCCAATAGCCGAAATTCGTGCCATTGAACATGGAGGACGAACCGTTGATTGTCCTTCGAAGATGGTAGACGCACCATCATAATCATGCTTATTATACGAAGGAGGTGGAGGAACGTTGTTATTGTTGGATGCCATAGCTAAAAGCCTTTACTCTGATACCAATTGTAAGGATCCTGGCAATGAGGAAAATACTAGAAGGGGTTTGAATAGTGTTTATAAAATTTAAACGATAGTTATACCAATTTAAATTCCTAACCAACAATAAATGCGAAATTATAAATAAACCCAAAATGAAAAAATGCTAACACAAAGTATGTTTCAAGGGTTTAGATTACCCAAGTCAACTCCCGACTTATTCCCGATAATCATACGTCCCTTCCATTCGGATACCTTCGGATACTCACGTTAGAACCCTAACTTGAGGTTTCCCTTATACCCGCTTGTAGCAACTCTACAAGTGAAATCGCAACACAATCGATGTCCTTGAGTCCCACAACTTGGGATCAAGCAAACCACTCTCACAAACTGAGAGTAGAACTAATATCGAAAGATACGAAATAATGAAATAGCACCACTTACAATCACCTATGCCTTGAAGTAAAACTTGAAGGAACAAGTGTGTTGTGTGTTGAGGTCTCTTCCAAGAAGAGAGAAAGTCATTTCTCTTGTCACCACCAATTGTCTAGAGGATATCACGTTGATTCTAGGATGGAGAGCAAGAGAGAATGAGATTGGAAATCTATGGCTTTTGGATTTGACAGCTTTGAAATTTTGAAGATGAAAGCTTAGGGTTTTCAAGAGATGATCAAGAAGTTCTCAATGGAACAGTAGAAGCCCTCTTTATAGGTTCTCTAAAACCCTCAAACAAAATCCCCAAAAACCCCTTTGAAATCCGTGGAGAAATAGCCAACGGATAGAATTTACACACTAGACAGTCAACTGATGAAGAAACCACCGTCGACTGTTGCACTGTGTTTGAGGGTAGGTGAGAATTCAAATGGTAACCTACCACGTAGAACAGTCGATTGATGAAGGTCAGACAGACGCCTGTAAACCTAACAGGCGACTGAGAACCCTTCTACAGACAACTGAGCGAAACATGAGTAAGTTGAGAAAACTCAAGAAGTTTTGGGAAGAAAGAACATGCGACTGATGTGGTATCTACAGGAGCATGTGCCATGGACAGGCGACTGTGAAACCAACATAAGTCGTCTGGCCGAAACTTGCAAAGCTTGTCAAACACCAAGTGTTAAGACAAGGATCGACAGGTGACTGAAGAAGCATTCACAGGTGCCTGTGTATGGGCAGGCGACTATCAAGTCAACATCATTCGTCTGGCTGAAACTTGCAAAAGTTGTCAAAACACAAAGTGTCAAGACAAGTATCGACAAGCGACTGAAGAAGCATTCACAGGCGCATGTGCCATGGGCAGGCGATTGTGAAACCAATGTCAGTCGTCTGGTCAAAAGAAGACAAGTTAATGATCTTTGGACAAGAGAGAGACATGCGACTGACTAACAAGTCACAGGCGCCTGTAACTTGGACAGGGGCATGTACTTTGTACAGCAGTCGTCTGATGAAAGTTATCGCTGAAAGCCCAAAAACCAAATTATAAAGTATGTGCAAAATAGACGACTGTAGAACAAATCACAGGCGCCTGTAAACCGTTCAGCAGTCACCTGTAGAAATTCAAAATGCACATGCTTGAGAATTATGAATTGGAGGCCAAGGAAATGTAATCTAATGATTTCCTATGATAGAGATAAAGATGTGTGTGCTCCAACATAGTTCTACTACTAAGCTACATACTAGAAGATAATAAAAAGATTACATCTTGTATTAGCTTCTCTTCTTTCCATAGAATGAGCTTGAAGTCTTCTAGGAGCTTCATTCATTATCTTTGATCATCTAATCCAATTTTCATGCTTTGATTGATCCTTGAGTAATATTCATTGCTAATTTATCTTCATGATATGCTTATGCAATGGATTAACTACAAGTAGGGTATTAGTCACAAGAATTTATGTTTGATCATCACCAACACCAAGTAGAGAGAAGTCCAATACTCAATAAGATGTCGATTAGCTGGATCGATAGCTTAATTTGAGGGTAAAGTTGTGGAAGACTAACCTGGTAGCCGCAACCCATAAAGAGTTGGCCTTCATCTTGACATCCAACCCCTGAAGGAACTCGCGATCACGGGGGAGAATGGAATTTTCCAGCAATCAAGCTGTTGTCCCAAAATCCTAGAGGGCCGACTCTACCTTCCCGACGATAAATTGAGGCTAATGACATCCTCCAAAGAGGCAGTTGAGTACCGATTCAACATCAGAACTCGATCGAACTCCGAAGGGATAGGACCAGCCAAGGAAGTCGAAGGGTCGATACTACCCCACTGCCATTTGTCCTAGGGATGACTCACGAGAGGCTTGACTGTTCCCAGAGGCTTAGGGGGAGCAACCATCTGATCCACAAAGGCTTGGGACAAAAATCCACTACCTTTTGCCATAAGTGAGGGAGGAGGAGTCGGCTCCATGACCTTCCTCTTCTTTTCGAAGTTTTCCCTTTCGCGGGAGGGAAGACTCCTCTTTTTTGTTTATGGGCTCGGTAGCGGCAGAGGCGATAATTGATGTCACGTCCCGCTTCCCATAATACGGGGATGAGGACGTGGCAAAGGTCCGCATGGGCCGGAGCTGTGAAGCTTGGACCCAATAAGCGTCTGTAGGAGTACACTAAATGAAGTACAAGTTCTTACATTTAAAAGTTCATAACAATAAGAATAAGAGTACTCGAAAGGAAATTGCATTCATTAATAAAAGGGGTAATATCCAGCATTATATCAAGTCTAATAAAAGAATCCCAGCATAGCTACAACTGCAGAAAGGGAAACTAATGGTGCGAAGCAACCAACCTAGACAGAAAGTAAAGCGGTGCTACGCACCCAAACTAAAAAAATAGTAAACCTCCGTAAGTCAGCAATGGTGAAGAACCTCTAGGTCTGGTCCTCGTCTGGCACGTACTCCAGGTCAACGTCCTCTGACTCCAAGTCCTCAAGTAAGGCCGACTCGTCTGTGTACTAATTCTCGGTGTCTGATGTACAACACCCAAGAGAAAAGGAGCTGTACATCAAGTAAAGTCTGCTAGGAAATGTGAGAAGACTCTACAGCAAGTGTAAAAGAAATTAAAGACGACATTTTAATGTTGATTTAGAATGTAAGATGCAACAACATGACATTTATAGATTTATGCAAGGAAAGTAAAGACGGTGCAGAAAGTAAATGTGGCCGGTAAAAGTCATACCGTAAGCTACCAAGACAAGACTAGACAAGACTGTGTGACACCAAGCGACTCGACTCCAAGACCGTGTGACACCAAGTGACTCGACACCAAGCGACTCGAGACAAAGAGGGTTCACGCCTTCAGCGTAAAAATTGGCCAAACTCTCTAACCTGGTGGCCGCTCAATCCTACCCCACTCCCAAGTACTCAAGACAAGACTGTATAGGACCACTCACTCTAGCTCGGTTAGTGCCTCTATCCCCACGGTCTTCAGGACCACTCACTCTGTCCTGGTGAGTGCCGAGCTTCCCGTAGGTGATTCTGTACCAATGTATATGACCACTAATTCTAGCTCGGTGAGTGCCTCTATCCCCACAGTCTGCAGGGCCACTCACTCTGTCCTGGTGAGTTTCGGGCTTCCTGTATGTGACTTTGTACCAAGGATCACTCTCTCTGTCTTGGATAGTGTCCTTATTGCCCGCAGGCTGTGCAAGACAAGTAGTGACTGTTGTTACATGGCATGGCATAGGTATAGGTGTTTTAGGGTGCCCACACGCACACGCACACAGATAGTTCCTAGCATATTTGCAGTTTATACCTAGACTTCATTGTCAAATCTAGGCTATCGTGAGGGGGTCTCGGACGCTATCATTTCACGTTCGGTTCTCTTGTTCAATAGTTATCATTTTTAAGAAGAAAATGAAAATGTCCTAGACATAGCTGTAACTATGCAAGTGGGGGCACTTTCTTGCGGTGGCAAGAAGAGCGTCCGTCGGAAGCGTCTTGTCTCTGGCAGCTCGTCGGTCAACGTCCGCTGTCACAAGTCAAGGGCGATGTCAGGTCGCCTTTTAGAAGGTCCTATTATGGTATGTTACTAAGTTAAGCATGGCTATCTTAACAGTCCCAAAACACTTGTTCACACGATCAAATCTGTTTTATGATTCTCTACGACGATTCTATCTTTTGTGCACAGTCAATATAGTCCGATCGTCGATTCTAGATGTTACAACAGTTTAATGGTACGTAAAAGTAAATTTAGTGAGTTATTTGACGATTTTTAATTAGGGTTCAACGACGTAACGTTTGGGTTGCTACGAGTGAGAGGACCAACCTAGTGCGACAAACGCGCACGTGTCGACGTTGGGTCTAAAATGGTGGCGGTGATCGGTGTCCTCGATTGCGGGTAGCGCAGTAAGGATTGTCTCAGGATCGTCTCAGGATCGTCTCGGCTGCGGGTAGCACAACGAAATGGCACGACAATGGTAACGACGTTGGGATCGCCTTAGTTGCGAGTAGCGCAATGAGACGGTACGACAACGGCATCGGGAGATGGTGCAAGATCTGTGGCATGTGTGGGCTCATAGGCGCAAGGGAGCAGCCGTGGGCCATGTGTGGATAGCAAGGGCACGTTGCGGCAGCTACGAGAGAGGCATGCGCGAGGTGGTTGGACGGCAGTAGTTTCGAGGTGTGCAGCCTGCAGTTGAAGGGGAGAGGTGGTCTCGGCCTGGGGAGGATGCAGCAGGCTGTATGTGGGGGTACGGTAATAGGGCAGGCTGTCGGGGGGTCTGCGTGCGTGGGTGGCCAGAGCAACAGGCCGGCGGCAGATGGAGAGGCCGAAGTCTGTGCGACTGTTGGGAGAAGGCCGGCAGCTTTGGCCTGGGTTGCGGCGGCTATGGAGGGTGCGGCAGCTCTCGTGCGTAGATGATGGAGGAGGAGGAGGCTGGCAAAGCATGTGGGTGGCCGGAGGTAGGGGATCGCCAGCAAGGGGGTGGTCGGCGATTGCAAGGGGGAGAGAGAGCCGTAAGCAATGGAGATGGCGGCTGGGTTTCGTGAAAACCCTAGGTGATGCGTGGGTTGTGTTAAAAAGATGGAAATGTTGCTGAAGAGAGATAGAAAGGGGTGGGTTTAAACTTGATTAGAGAGAGTGTGTGTGAGAGGGGGAGGGTAGATTTAGGGTGCAATTAGCTAGGAGAATAAATGAGGTGATACGTATGAATCCTATAGATTTAGATTTGATTTAGGTTTAAAGTTTGAAATTTGAATTAGATTAGGGCTAAATGGATTTAAAAATAATTAGGGTGGAAGGTCGGGCTAACGGTGTCCGAAAATTATGAGAAAAATATCGGGACGACCGTGACGACGAGAGGCTCGAGGGTACAGTGGTAAGTCATGCGCAAGGTTCACAGAAAACGATAATAAAAAATAAAAAGGTCCAACGTTGAAGTCTAACGGTTAAGACACCTCTTCATTCAAAGCTGATTTGTGGGAGAATGACCCATGAAATGACGTTCACTAAAAATTCCACAAATAACTACTCTCTCTTAGGGTCACAACGACATATAACTTTGCACATTTTGGATACAATAGGAGGTCAAAATAAATACGCGTACAAAAAAGAACGTACACACTGAAATACACACGATCGAAAAACGACAGTTACATCCTACCCACCTTAAGAAATGATTCCGCCCTCGAAATCTACATCAACTACAGCTCAGGAAAAAGATGCGGGGAGCGCTCTCTCATCTCATCCTCGTGCTCCCAAGTGAACTCTCTAGGTGATCCGTGACGCCACATCACTCTCACCAGGTCGACTACCTTGTTCCTCAACTGCTTCTGTCGACGGTCCAAAATCTGCATTGACTGCTGCTCATAAGTTAGGTCCGATCGAACCGTGATCTCTGGAAAATCCACAGTGTGCGATGGGTCACCGACGTATCAACGTAGCTGAGATACGTGGAAAACGTCGTGAACTCCCTCCAAAGTTGGTGGCAGAGCAAGGAGATAAGCCACTGCTCCCACACGCTCCAGCACATCAAACGGTCCAATAAACCTCGGACTCAGCTTTCCCTTCTTCCCGAAATGAATGACTCTGCAGTTCGAAGAAATCTTCAGGAAGACATGATATCCTGGCTGAAACTCCAAAGGTCGTCTCTTGGTGTCTGCCCAATGCTTGTAACAATCCTGCGTAATCTAAAGCTTATCCCTGATGTCTCTCACGACATCCACAGCTTCTACAATCATCTCCGAACCCAACAGCTCTCGGTCTCCGATGTCATCCCTGCCCAGTGGCGATCGACATTTCCTTCCATAAAGGGCAGCAAATGGTGCCTTATCAGTGCTCGCCTGGTCACTGTTGTTGTATGAGAATTCCACTAAATGGAGGTGATCTTCCCACGAACCTTCAGATCGAGCGTACAAGCTATCAGCATATCCTCTAGAATCTAAATAGTCCTCTCTGACTGATCATCGGTATGTGGATGGTACGTCGTGCTGAAACTCAGACTCGTACCAAGATTCTCCTGCAGACTCTTCCAGAACTGAGATGTAAATCTCGAGTCTCTGTCAGATACGATGCTCACCGAAACTCCATGTAAGCACACAATCTCCTGTATGCACATGGTCTACATCACGAACTAAACTCAAGGAGGAACTATAAATAGAGAAATAAAATATTATTTACCTCTAGATACTTCCTCGCCAAGACTTCCATGGACTGTCCCACTCGAAAGGGTATGAAATGCGCAAACTTGGTCAATCGATCAACGATCACCCAGACTGCGTCGTTCTGCTTCGGGCTCCGAGTTAGGCATGTCACAAAATCCAGCGTGATGTGCTACCACTTCCACTCTGGGATGGGAAGCGGTTGTATCAATCCTGCTGTCCGATGGTGCTCTGCTATCACCTGCTGGCATACCAAACACTTGCAACACTCTGTTCTACACTCCTCTTCATGACAATCCACCAATAGTTCAGACGGAGGTCCTTGTACATCTTCGCACCTCCAGTATGTATGGAATAAGGCGAGCTATGAGCCTCGCTCAACAGCTCCTCTCTAATGTCACCTGCAGGTACGTAGAGCCTACTGCCGTACCTCAGCGATCCATCCTCATAGATAATAAAATCCATCTGAAGTCCAGCTTCCACATGTCTTCTGATCCTCTGCAGCTTCAGATCTCCTGCCTGAGCTACCTTGATACGATCCACGATCGTAGACTGTATCTGCAAGTTCATTAATGAAATGATCACTCCTGGTAGGACAACCTCAATATTCATCCCTCTAGCTCCTACAATACTCTCCAGTCGGCGGTATGCATCATCACTGTGGGGAGTCTGCTCAAAGCATCTGGAACTACATTCACCTTCCCCGGGTGATACTGCATATCTATATCATAGTCTGCCATCAGCTCCAACCATCGTCTCTGACGCATATTGAGCTCCTTCTGCCTAAAAATGTACTTCAAGATTTGTGATCGGTGAACATTTTCACACTCTCACTCAGCAGAAAGTGTCTCCAGATCTTCAATGCAAATATCACCGCTGCTAACTCCAGATTGTGTGTCGGGTAGTTCTTCTCATGATTCCTCAACTGTTGAGAAGCGTACGTAACCACGTGAACATGCTGTTGTAAGACGCATCTGAGAACCTTGCCAGATGCATCACAATAAATCTTGAAGCCTCCGCTCCGATCCGGTACAGCCAATACCGGTGTTGTGGTCAACTTCTCCTTCAAAATACTGAAGGCCTTCTCACAGTCTGCTGACCAGACGAACTTCATATCCTTCCTCGTCAGCTTCGTAATCAGCTCCGTAATCCTCGAAAAATCCTTAATGAACCGACGGTAGTAGCCAGCTAAACCAAGAAAGCTCCTGATTTCTGATGCTGACTGTGGGGTCGGCCACTCGCTGATTGTTCTGACTTTCTCCAGATCCACAGATATGCCATCTCCAGACATCATGTGTCCCAGAAATGTGACTCTATCCAACCAAAACTCGCACTTACTAAACTTGGCATACAACTTATGACGTCTCAGTGTCTCCAACACTATCCTCAGATGACGACTGTGTTCCTCTTCAGGCTTCGAGTTAATAAGAATGTCGTCGATGAAGATGACGACGAACTTATCCAAGAAGTCGTAGAAAATCAAATTCATCAGGTTCATAAACACTGCTGGAGTGTTGGTCACGCCAAACGGCATGACTACGAACTCATAGTGTCCGTACTTTGTCCTGAAGGCCGTCTTCGGAATGGCGTCCTTCTTCACCTTCAACTGATGGTATCCGCTCCTCAAATCAAATTTCGAGAAAACTCTCGAACCTCCAAGCTAGTCAAAAATATCATCAATCCGAGGCAGCGGATACGTATTCTTCATGGTCACTGCATTCAGCCCTCTGTAGTCCACACATATCCGGCAGGATCCATCCTTCTTCTTCACCAATAGAACTGGTGTAAGGACCCTGTCTATGGGGAAAACACTAGAAGGGGGGTTAAATAGTGTTTATGCAAATTTAAAAGGAATTTACGTCAAATAAAATGCAATCCAACAAATAGTGCGGAATAAAAAAACAACCCAAGAAGAAACACACGCAAACGCAGAGATGTTTCAAGGGTTCGGATTACCCAAGTCAACTCCCGACTTATTCCCGGTAATCCTACATCCCTACCACCCGGATACCACCGGATACTCAAGTTAGAACCCTAACTTGAGGTTTCCTTAAAGCCCATTTATAACAACACTACAAGTGCAATCGAATACAATCGATGTCCTTGACTCCCACAACCAGGGAGCAAGCAAAACCACTCTCACAACCGAGAGCACAACTCAAATAACGAATGTTATGAAATAATGATAGCAACACTTACAATCACCTATGCCTTGAAGTAGAACTTGAAGGAGGTGTGTGATGTGTGTTGAAGAACTCTCTTGGAAGAGAGGAAAAAGCCCTTTCTCTTGACTGCACCAATTGCCTAGAAGATCACTCTTTGGTTCTAGGTTGGAGAGCAAGAGAAAAAGATATGGAAATACTTAGGGCTTTGGATTTGAGAGCTTTGATCTTTTGAAATGAAAGCTTGAGAGATTTTGCAATGAATGAGTAACCTTCCAATGGAACAGTAGAAGCTCTATTTATAGCTTTCTCAAATCCACAAAACAGTTTAGGCAAAAACCCAATCGAAATTCGTGAGAAAAATCTCAACGGATATAATCTGAACTCACGATAGTCGACTGTTGAACAATCGGCAGTCGACTGCTGCACAGTCAGCTAGGGTAGGTGAGAATTCATAACGGTAACTTACCACGTGGACAGTCAACTGATGAAGCAAAGACAGTCGACTGTTAAACCAACAAGCGACTGTAATTTCTTCGACAGGCGACTGACCGAGAGATGGGTAAGTTAGACAAATACTGGAAATCTCACAAGAAACAGGACAGACGACTGATTCAAGAAATGCAGTCGACTGTAAATCAGAACAGGCGACTGTAAATCCTTAACAGACGACTGTCAAAAGCAAGAGAAATTTTCAGAGAGTTGAGTCAAAGAAATGACTTACAGACAGGCGACTGTTGCAACATAGACAGTCGACTGATCCAATAGACAGACGACTGTATATACAGCATTAGTCGACTGGCCGTAAAAGTCAGATCAAACAGAGTTTGGGCAAGGATAGACAGGCGACTGATTTATAATACACAGTCGACTGTCATTTGGACAGGTGCCTGTGAATCGTTCAACAGTAGCCTGTGCGAAATAATCGGAGAAGGCCCAAAACATATTGTAATAGGCTGTGCATAACAGGCGACTGTAGAACAAAACACAGTCGACTGTTTTTGAGAAAGGGGACTGTAAACTGTTCAGCAATCGGCTGTTATAAACAATCCTAGCACAAACAATAAAGAATTGAATTGGAATCAAAGGACAAATGATCTAATGAAGTCCTATGACTGAATGAAGTTGTGTGTGAGTGCTCCATCAAAGTTCTAATTCTAAGCTACATACTAGAAGAGATAAAAGAAAAATTACATTGACAAATAATCTCTTCTTTCCATCGTCTGAGCTTGAAGTCTTTACGGATCTTCAGTCATCAATCTACGATCATCCAATTCATGTCATTTGCCTTCAATGATGTTTGTGAGTCATCCATTGCTAGTAGATCTTCATTAATAGTTTAGGCAATGGATTAACTGTAAAATATGGGATTAGTCACAAGTATTTATGTTTGCCCATCATTAACACAAAGTAGGGAGAAGTCCAATACTCAACAACTGGTGCACCCCCAGGTGACACACTAGGATGTATAAATCCCTTCCGCAACAATTCGTCCAATTGTTTCCACGACTCCTTAAGCTCTGCAAGAGCCATCCAATATGGCCCCTTCGAAATAGGTTGCGCTCCTGGCATAAGATCTATGCTGAACTCCAAAGCTCTGTCGAGTGGCAAACCTGAAATATCATCCGGAAAGACGTCGTCGAAGTCTCTAATGACTGCTGGTCTACTGATCTCCATCTGCATGGTGACAACGATCGACTCCTCCGGCTTGGCACAGAATCTAACGGGCCCAAGCGATTGTTCTCTGCTATGAAACTCGAACTCCGGGTGGCCTGGAATCCTGAACACCACCTTCTTGCTGTGGAAATCGATCAAAGCATGGAAATCTCCCAACCAATCGATGCCAAGAACAACATCGAAGTGTGGCAGATCATGGACAATGAAGTCTACATAAAGCTCGTGTCCACTGATCACCAACGAAATCGAGTAGCATCCCAAATTAACCGTCACCACTCCGTTTCCTGTAGTGATGTCCCAACACTCAGAAAGTGTATAGGTGGGAATGGAGTGCTTTGTTATGAATCTCTGGGTTATGATGCACATAGATGCACCAGAGTCGAACAAGGTTAATGCCAGGTAGAATGACACTAAAATGGTGCATAAGATAAAGAGATCAAGCTAAGGTCACACTAGGGTCACAAATCTACCCAGGGATTATTAGACTTTGCATATGTTAACTAGATATTAAATGAATGCGAGTACTTTTTACTGTTCTGAACTTTTCACATGGACCTGCATGGGCCACCACTAAAACCTGTCATGCCCCGCTTCCCATAATACGGGGGGCGAGGACGTGGCAAAGGTCCGCATGGGCCAGAGCTGTGAAGCTCGGACCCAATAAGCGTCTGTAGGGGTACACCAAACGAAGTACAGGTTCTTGCATTTAAAAGTTCATAACAATAAGAATAAGAATACTCGAAAGAAAATTGCATTCATTAATAAAAGGGGTAATATCCAGCATTATATCAAGTCTAATAAAAGAAGCCCAGCATGGCTACAGCTGCAGAAAGGGAAACTAATGGTGCGAAGCACCCAACCTAGACAGAAAGTAAAGCGGTGCTACGCAACCAAACTAAAAAAACAGTAAACCTCTGTAAGTCAACAATGGCGAGGAACCTCTAGGTCTGGTTCTCGTCGGGTACGTACTCCAGGTCAACGTCCTCTGACTCCATGTAACGGTCTGTTTCCATCAGCACAATAATTTGTGTGTTTAACCTATTAAACTATTTTTTGTCAAGAGTTTTATGATTTCAAAAATACCTTATAAAAATATTTTGAAGTATCAAAGTAGTTATGGGGTATTTTAGTAAGTTCAGGTTTCATCGAATACCTCTAAATAATCTAGTAAAAATTCATTTTCGATAATTACCGTTTTGTCTTAATGAATTAATTTTCTATACAAACATCATCAAAACATTTTCAAACTTCTACGGTATCATCCTATAATTATTTAGGGCTTCCCACATTAATTTCGTAATTTTCTGACGACAAATCAGTAGAGAACCCGTAAACCCGCTTCCTAAACGTTTTGGCCCATGACTCGTATTTCCATAGATCAACCCGTGAATCGGACTTCGTATTCATGATACTCGTAACGATACGAACCCGTGTGTATGTTTTCGTAATTTTTCGGACACGTTTACTAGTAGGGACAAAATCGTAATTTTGTTACAAATTTTACCATCGCTAATTACCTTGCCTAATTACTAATTACATTAACCTAATTGCTAATTACCCTAACATGACTAACATGTGTGGAGGGATACGTTTAACTTTTCCTAATTTAGCCAAAAAGCAAATCCTATCCTAATCTTTCATTAATAACACTTTTTGACTAAATATTAAATGCCTAATTAAAAAATTAGTTTCTAACACCTATTTAACCCCCCTTAATCCCTCTTCTCATGCATCTTCAACCTCCCCTCCGGCAAAGCTCCGGACAACTTTCCGGCGAACTCTCCCATCTCCGGTGAGCCCCCACTACCCTCTTCCATCTCCACATCTTCAACCTCTCTCAACCTCCCTCAATCTCTCACTATCTCTCTCTAAAAACTCAAACAAAACCCATGAAACCCATCATGGCCATGGCCAACTCCGGCCAACTCCGGCGACGGCGACTCCTCCGGCAGCGACGGCAACCACCCCACTCCCCTCCTCCTTGGTCTCTCCCCCTTGCTCCTTGCCCTCTTCCACCATTGCTCCACCTACAAATGAAGAAGATGATGAGAAAAAAGAAGTGGAAAAAAAAGGAGGGGGGAGTTTCACAGATTTTTGAAGGGGATTTGTTTTTTGTAAAGGATTTTTGTGAAGGAAATTTTGTAAGTGGGTATTTGTGAAGAAATTTGTGAATGATCTTTTTGGGAAAGAATTTTTAGGGATTTTGGTTAAAATTTTAGAATTAGAAAAATTAGGGATTAGGAATTATTTTTATTGTATTTATACGTGTATACGTATACGTGCATACGTGCACGTAGTACGAACTTTGTAATCTTGATTATTAATGAATAAAATATGGGTGTGTGCGTGTGGTGTTTGTAGGTAGACGTCCCGGGAAGACACCTACTCCCGGACACGGTACGAGACCCGCCCAAGAAACCGGATTACAACCGGTCATGACTACATGCAAGTAAATACCGTATATATGTGTGTTGCAAGTAATTACCGGGTATATGCAAGTATCTACCGCATATGTGCTTGTTGTACTTGTGCTCATTGTACTGTTGAATGTTCAAAGTGAAGGGCCTATAAAGCCATACGGATACGGATACGGTTAATGTGATACCACACGGGTTTTGGGGTAGCCTTGAGCTACGAAGTGTGCGGGAGTGACCGGGTCCACCCTTATTAGTTAAGCTGTACCATCACCCGGTAAGGGATGGTAGGTAGAGATTCCACGAGTTGCTCTGTGGGATGGGTGCACTTCGGGTTGCATATCGTGCACTCGGGCTAAGGCTAATGCACTAGCTTGTTTGTTACTATGCTTCTATTGCTGACTGTTCTACTGACTAAGTCGAGACTACTCGAAGGTGGCAGAGCGGAGTAATAACAAGCGGTCTTAAATTACAACCGAATCGGTGTCTAGGAAGGAATGGGAAGGGGGTTGGTCAACCAAAGGACTTGTCATGCGGTCATTGAAGTGACCTGTGCCTTCAAGCCCTGACTGACTGGCTGATTTGGAAGTTAAGTTAGACTTCTTATTATTAGGCATGCCTACACTACTGGATAGTCAAGCGATGTTTGTTACCTCTTGTTCGTTCATTACATAGAAGCCTTTACTTTCTGTTGGTTTTTACTTGTCGCTTAGCGTTGACATGTATTTCATTGTTTTTTTGAAATGCATGTCAGACTACGAGCCGACAGAGTACGTGGAGTATTACACTGAAGACGATCTCGTTGACCAGGGATCAAAGGACGTTACTGAGCCCGCACCTACAGAGGAGTAGGAGTTTCCGATTTGACCACAGCTTCCACTTGATTTCATCGTCAGTGTGCTTTCCTTACCATCGTCAGTGTGCTTTCCTTATTGCCAGTGTGCTTTACTTCCGAGTGATGTACTTTACTTTTCCGTCGAGTCGATGTAGGCCGTACTATAAGGCCCAGTCCTGTACTACTTATCATCTATTGGGATAATAAAGATGTTGTGTGTTGTTTCTCTGAGATTGCATGACAAGAACATGTCCTTCAATGGAATTACTACAGACGCTTATTGTGCATCGAACAAGGAAGAAAAAAAAAATTTCCTCCTTGTTTTATGTACAAGCGGACCTTCGTCACGTCCTCGCTCCCGGGTATTTTGGGAAGCGGGGCGTGACAGGTTTCTGTGGTGGCCCATGCAGGTCATGCAACTACTCAGAGCAATATACACATCTTTACGATCCTAAGCTTACTGAGTACATATTGACTCAGGTTTATTGTTTTGCAGCATGGCAGGAAGATCAAACACCCGCAACGGAAATGGCGCCAATGGAAACGGTGCCGATGGTGGCGCCGAGATATCTGCAGTCCTGGGAGTGATTAGAGAAATGTTGGAAATACAACACCAGATGCTTCAGCATGAACCAAGAGCACCACCACCATCCGCTGAGCCTGGGGTTAAGCAATTCCAGGAGCTTCGTCCGAAGACTTTCTCTGGAAAGGAAGGGCCACTTGGAGCTGAAGAATGGGCCCTAGCTACAGAAGACAAGTTGAGCGCTGCCCGCATCCCTCAAGCAGGATGGGTTGAAGTTGCAAAACTGCAACTGACTGACAATGCTCGAAGCTGGTGGGATCGTGAAGAACGACGTCTGGTTAAGCCTATCTCTTGGGGCATGTTCCGGGAAAGGTTCAACGCCCAATATTTTCCTCCCTCAGCCAAGAGAGAACTCCAAAGTCGTTTTACTAATCTGAAACAAGGCAATAGGACTGTCAATGAGTATGAAGCAGAGTTCTCAATGCTCAGCCGTTTCGCTCCGCACATGGTCGAAAATCCAGAAGACTGTGCCTATCAGTTTCGTCAAGGCCTAAACCCTCGTGTTCAAGCCTCGATGAGTTCAGTGAAGCTGACTACCCTTGAGGATGTTCTGGAAGCTGCACGAACTCATGAAGCCGTTGCACAACTTGAAAGGGGAATTCAAGTTAATACAGGCAAACGCCCGATGGAACCTGCCAGGAACAATTTCCGTCCGACTCAAACCACCAATTTCAAGAAGCCAGCAGCCCCAGCCAACACCAAATCCACTATGGTGTGCCACTACTGCAACCGTGTTGGACACGTCAAGAAGGACTGTCGCATGTTCTTGAAACTGTGCCTAGTGTGTGGTGCATCTGACCATCTTGCCAAGGACTGCCCTCGTAGCACTATCAAACCAGCCAACCCTATGGTGGCTTCAGGATCAGCTCAGCAAAAGCAACCCCTGCCTCCTCAGCAACAAGCTTTTCAGAATGCCAAGCCAAATCCACCAAGGCGTCAGGCATTTACTATGACTGCTGCTGAAGCCGAGACCACTGATCAAGTGATCTCAGGTAATCTCTAGACCTCAGTTTCTTACAGCTCTATATCATATGCTTGATTGGTGAGTAACTCTTGCTAAGATGTATTCTACCTTAACCTAGGTGTTATCTTAGTATCTGCATCTCCGGCTCTAGTCTTGTTTGATTCAGGAGCTTCACATAGCTTCTTGTCGCAAAAGTTTGCAACTGATCATTCTATTACTATCTGTGATCTTCCAAGATGTTGGAATGTCAACACCGGAAATGGCACAGTAAAAATCTCTACCGGATGCAAGTCATGCCCACTAGTGATTTGTGGACGTGAACTATTTGCTGATTTCATGATTATCAGCATAGCCAACTTTGATGCGATACTCGGCATGGATTGGTTAGGGACTTTCTACGCTAACATCGACTGTCACCAGAAGAGTGTAGTGTTTAAAATTCATGAACATCCTATGTTCGAGTTCATGAATGGAAGTCGTTCGCTTGGTCCTATTAAGTTTCAGGCCAAGCCGAATGAAATAATAGTCGCATCAATGCAGATTGAGCCCAAGAAACCCTTAGTAGTTTGAGATTTCGAAGACGTATTCCCTGAAGACATTTCGGGATTACCACCAGACCGAGATCTCGAATTCACTATTGACCTTATGCCAAACACTCAACCTATCTCAAAGGCTCCTTACCGCATGGCTCCTGCTGAATTGGAAGAACTTCGGAGCCAACTCGACGACCTGTTGCAGAAAGGATTGATACATCCCAGTGTGTCTCCTTGGGGTGCGCCTGTCTTATTGGTCAAGAAGAAGGATGGATCAAGAAGAATGTGTGTGGACTATCGAGAACTGAACAAGGTGACTGTAAAGAATAAATATCCTTTGCCCCGCATCGACGATATTTTTGATCAACTCGGTGGATCACGAGTATTCTCCAAGCTGGATCTCAGAAGTGGTTATCATCAAGTGAAAGTTAGGAAGAAAGATATTCCTAAGACTGCTTTTCGGACCAAGTATGGACACTACGAATTCGTAGTCATGCCTTTTGGTGTGACTAACGCCCCAGCGGTATTCATGAATCTCATGAACCTTATATTCTATGAGTTCTTGGATAAATTCGTAGTTATTTTCATCGATGGCATCCTGGTCTACTCGAAGAGCGAAGAAGAGCATTCCAAGCATCTACAGATAGTTTTGGAGACTCTGCGTCGTCATCAGCTCTATGCCAAGTACAGCAAGTGTGAATTCTGGTTGGATCGAGTCGCCTTTCTTGGACATATAGTTTCAGGAGATGGTATTTCCGTCGATCCTGAGAAAGTCGCATCTGTTAGAAACTGGCCAACACCCCGATCAGTTTCCGACATCCGAAGTTTTCTCGGATTAGCTGGTTATTATCGTCGATTCATCAAGGACTTCTCAAAGATTGCTGAGCCGATGACTCGACTGACTAGGAAGGATGTTAAGTTTGTTTGGTCTGAAGCTTGTGAGCAAGCATTCAGAGGATTGAAGATGAAGCTGACAACCGCACCAGTTCTAACTATTCCGGATAGAACTGGAGGGTTCGAAGTTTACTGTTGTTTTATTTTCTTAGGGGGTGGCATTATTGTAATAATGGGGAAGTGTGTGTAGTAGGAATGGCATGCTAGTAATTAAGATTTGGGTTGTGTGTCTAGCAAGATGGGAAGGTTGTAGAAATGGTAGACTTGTAAATTTGTGAGTTTCTAGAATAAAGATATTTTCATTTAGTTTATTCATTTCTTTCTTTAATTCATTCTATCCTTTTTCTACACTCTTCTTTTATTTTCTTTTCTTTATTCCCATGTTATCATTCTCTCTCTCCTCATTTTGTGTATGGCCGAACCCCCCCCCCCATTTGTCCATCTTGCGACTTGGCCGAGCCTCTCAAAAATTTTCCTTGAATTCCTTCTAAAATTAGCATGCCATTCATTGTCAATTAAGAGAAATGAGGAGAATTAAAGGAAATGAGAGGAGCTCTTAAGGGAGAAGGCTTTAAGGGAGGCATACAAGGAAATAATTTGCATATTGATGAGGTAGGAATTCATCTCCATATAGGTTGTTATTCAAAATTTAATCAAGCAAGATAAAGAGACTAAATTTAATTATGATGAAGCATTATGAGCATGCATGAATTTAATTATGATCAAGCATTTCCCTTCATGCTATGAGATTAATCATTCCTCTATAAAGTTGTCATCTTGCTTTAAGTTTCATGTTGTTTCTAATAAATTGATGAATATGCTCATTATGCCCACCATGTGTTCGTAGTAATGCTTATACGTAGTCTTCCAATTTTATGTTGTTTCAATTGAATGAATGATTTTGTCATTGTGCCTTCCAAGTATTTGTGGAAATGTTTATGTGAAGTCAAGTATGAAATGAGAGGAAATGTTTTGCATATTTTGGCTATGGGACAAATGACGATGTTGTAAAATTATGTGTTGTTGTGAGAGGAAGGTGAAATTGGTAATTTTATAAAGAGGTGAATTGTAGTGATTGGCTTTGAAAAAAAATGTAACATGGGGGAGGATTCTAGTGCCATGCACATTTGGAGGGTGATGGCACCTATGGCATGGATTTATGGGGAGTTGTTATGTTGGAATGATGTGTTTATGGTGGTGGGCATGGCACGATGTGCATGACCCTTATTTATGAGTTGTAAAATGAAAAATATGCCCCAAAATAAAGTCATGCCATGATGACCACATGCTCCACTTGTGTATGACACTACTAGCCTATTACCATGCAAGTTGTAATGATTTATAGCAATGTAAGAATTGTTAGTTTGTTGTAGTTCTTTCCCTTTATAGCATGTGTTACCTTATGCTTCTAATGCAATATGACACTTTGTAGTTGTCTTTGCATACATTGTTGTAGTATGTGTTACCTTGTTGTAAAATGAATTGCTAGCTTGTTCATAGCATTTGCTAGCATGTTGTTATGTTTACCTTTATGTCCAATGCCATATGTCATGTCATGCGACTCCTTGGAGCTATATGTTTACTCTTATGTTTCATCTTATAATGTCATGACATGCCATTTATCGTTGCTTGCATTGCATCATTGGAAATATGTTATATGGTAGTTGCATCATGCTTTGAATAACATACTACATGGAGATGGGCAATTCCTACTGGGTCACGCGTTGACGTGTCCCGTTGATATTTTTTCAGGTGATTGGCAGTTGGAGAAGCTTAGTTGGCAGAGTTTGGGATTGGAGCAGTATGTGGGATTGATTTTTGGGGGTGTTGAGTTGTATTTGGGTATGGTTAGGAGGTGTTGCTAATGAGAGGTGTATAATGATGTTATATGTTGTATGTAAATTTGTGTTGTATGTAAGTTGTAAAAGAACTTTGTTTCTAATAAATATGAATGATGTTTTAATCTATGTTGTTCTTATATGGTGGTTTTAATTTGGTGGGACTTTGGAGTTGCATTTAATTATGGAGCATTACGTGTACTGCCCAGCACGTGCACAGTGGACCTGCTAGTGTATTCATTTCGTATTCTCTTTCCATTTCGTAACTCTCGCTTCTTGGGGTATCCTAGGGAGCGGGGCGTTACACAAGCATTCAGAGGATTGAATATGAAGCTGACAACCACACCAGTTCTAACTATTCCGGATAGAACTGGAGGGTTCGAAGTTTACTGTGATGCATCTGGAAAAGGGCTTGGAAGTGTGCTGCATCAACATGGTCGCGTAGTTGCATATGCTTCTCGACAACTGAAGAATCATGAGAAGAATTATCCAACACATGACATAGAGTTGGCGGCTGTCATCTTTGCTCTGAAGATTTGGAGACATTTTCTGTTGGGAGAGCAAGTAAAGGTATTCACTGACCACAAGAGCTTGAAGTATATTTTCACACAGAAGGAGCTCAACATGAGACAACGAAGATGGTTGAAACTCATGGCTGATTATGACATCGACCTCCAGTATCATCCTGGGAAGGTGAATGTCGTGCCTGATGCATTAAGTCGACTACCAACAGTCATGACTCTGACGACTCAATGGAGACTTCAACAAGACTTGAAAGAAATGGAAATCGAAGTCGTATTGCCAGGAGCTACATCATCATTGATGAACATGCAGATTCAATCTACCATCATCGATCGGATCAAAACTGCTCAGTCTGGAGACGCGAAGCTGCAGAAGATCAAGGCGCAAGTTGAAGCTGGTCTACGAACAGAATTTCATATTCATGAAGATGGATCTTTGAGGTATGAAAGTCGCATCTGCGTACCTTCAGGAGAGATCAGGGAAGAGCTGTTAAACGAAGCACACAGCTCTCCTTACTCCATACATCCAGGTGGTACCAAGATGTACAAAGATCTGCGACTGAACTTCTGGTGGATTGGAATGAAGAGAAGCGTGGCCCGAAGTGTCGCCAAATGCCTCGTATGTCAGCAAGTGAAGGCTGAACATCATCGAGCCGCTGGATTACTTCAACCCTTGCCTATTCCAGAGTGGAAATGGCAACACATCACTATGGACTTCGTGACTGGACTACCTCGGAGCTCAAAGCAGAATGATGCCATCTGGGTGATCGTTGATCGATTAACCAAGTCGGCACATTTCATACCATTCCGAGTAGGACAATCCACGGAAATGCTCGCAAAGAAATATATGGAGGTAATGATATATCTCATACCTTTAACTCCTTGCGGTATACATAGTGATATATGTTTATCATGCAGGAAATTGTGAGGCTACATGGAGTTCCAGTGAGCATCGTCTCCGA
Source organism: Scilla litardierei (assembly GCA_030789695.1). Taxonomy (NCBI): domain Eukaryota; kingdom Viridiplantae; phylum Streptophyta; class Magnoliopsida; order Asparagales; family Asparagaceae; genus Scilla; species Scilla litardierei. The sequence goes on along the minus strand of CM061142.1, from coordinate 500,402,301 downwards.
CCGAGACACAAGGTTCACCTCACATTTCTGGAAGAGCCTGCAATCGAATCTAGGTACGCATCTCAAATTCAGCACTGCGTATCACCCGCAGACTGATGGACAATCAGAGCGTACCATCCAGATTCTTGAAGATATGCTGAGAGCATGCATGCTGGATTTCAAAGGATCATAGGAAGATCATCTGCACTTGGTAGAGTTTGCTTACAACAATAGCTACCAAGCCAGCATCGACATAGCCCCTTTTGCGGCACTCTATGAAAGAAAATGTCGATCTCCATTAAGTTGGGATGACATTGGTGATCGAGAACTTTTAGGTCCAGAGATGATCGTGGAAGCTGTTGATGTGGTGCGTACTATCAGAGACAAGCTGAGAATCGCACAAGATCGCTACAAGCACTGGGCTGACGCCAAGCGTCGACATTTGGAATTTCAACCTGGAGATCATGTTTTTCTAAAGATATCACCAAACAGAGGAGTGATATTCTTTGGAAAACGAAGAAAGCTCAGTCCGAGATTCATCGGACCGTTTGATGTGCTAGAGCGAGTTGGAGAAGTAGCTTATCGTCTTGCCCTGCCACCATCATTGGAGGGAGTTCATGATGTATTTCATATCTCCCAGCTGTGGCGTTACATCAGCGACCCCAAGCATGTAGTCGACCACTCGGAGATTACTGTTCGTCCGGATCTCACCTATGAGCAGCAACCGGTGCAGATCATAGATCATCGACAGAAGACTCTCAGGAACAAAGTGATTGAGCTAGTGAGAGTTATGTGGCATCACGATTCACCTGATGAATCCACCTGGGAACGTGAAGAGGAAATACACGAACGTTATCCTTATCTCTTTCCATAAATTCCGAGGACGGAATTTTTATAAGGAGTGTAGGATGTAACGGTCTGTTTCCATCAGCACAATAATTTGTGTGTTTAACCTATTAAACTATTTTTCGTCAAGAGTTTTATGATTTCAAAAATACCTTATAAAAATATTTTGAAGTATCAAAGTAGTTATGGGGTATTTTAGTAAGTTCAGGTTTCATCGAATACCTCTAAATAATCTAGTAAAAATTCATTTTCGATAATTACCGTTTTGGCTTAATGAATTAATTTTCTATACAAACATCATCAAAACGTTTTCAAACTTCTACGGTATCATCCTATAATTATTTAGGGCTTCCCACATTAATTTCGTAATTTTCTGACGACAAATCAGTAGAGAACCCGTAAACCCGCTTCCTAAACGTTTTGGCCCACGACTCGTATTTCCGTAGATCAAACCGTGAATCGGACTTCGTATTCACGATACTCGTAACGATACGAACACGTGTGTATGTTTTCGTAATTTTTCGGACACGTTTACTAGTAGGGACAAAATCGTAATTTTGTTATAAATTTTACCATCGCTAATTACCTTGCCTAATTACTAATTACATTAACCTAATTACTAATTACCCTAACATGACTAACATGTGTGGAGGGATACGTTTAAATTTTCCTAATTTAGCCAAAAAGCAAATCATATCCTAATCTTTCATTAATAACACTTTTTGACTAAATATTAAATGCCTAATTAAAAAATTAGTTTCTAACACCTATTTAAACCCCCTTAATCCCTCTTCTCATGCATCTTCAACCTCCCCTCCGGCGAAGCTCCGGCCAACTTTCCGGTGAACTCTCCCATTTCCGGTGAGCCCCCACTACCCTCTTCCATCTCCACATCTTCAACCTCTCTCAACCTCCCTCAATCTCTCTCTATCTCTCTCTAAAAACTCAAACAAAACCCATGAAACCCATCATGGCCATGGCCAACTCCGGCCAACTCCGGCGACGGCGACTCCTCCGGCAGCGACGGCAACCACCCCACTCCCCTCCTCCTTGGTCTCTCCCCCTTCCTCCTTGCCCTCTTCCACCATTGCTCCACCTACAAATGAAGAAGAAGATGAGAAAAAAGAAGTGGAAAAAAAGGAGGGGGGAGTTTCACAGATTTTTGAAGGGGATTTGTTTTTTGTAAAGGATTTTTGTGAAGGAAATTTTGTAAGGGGGTATTTGTGAAGAAATTTGTGAATGATCTTTTTGGGAAAGAATTTTTAGGGATTTTGGTTAAAATTTTAGAATTAGAAAAATTAGGGATTAGGAATTATTTTTATTGTATTTATACGTGTATACGTATACGTGCATAGTGCACGTAGTACGAACTTTGTAATCTTGATTATTAATGAATAAAATATGGGTGCGTGCGTGTGGTGTTTGTAGGTAGACGTCCCGGGAAGACACCTACTCCCGGACACGGTACGAGACCCGCCCAAGAAACCGGATTACAACCGGTCACGACTACATGCAAGTAAATACCGTATATATGTGTGTTGCAAGTAATTACCGGGTATATGCAAGTATCTACCGCATATGTGCTTGTTGTACTTGTGCTCATTGTATTGTTGAATGTTCAAAGTGAAGGGCCTATAAAGCCATACGGATACAGATACGGTTAATGTGATACCACACGGGTTTTGGGGTAGCCTTGAGCTACGAAGTGTGCGGGAGTGACCGGGTCCACCCTTATTAGTTAAGCTGTACCATCACCCGGCAGAGGATGGTAGGTAGAGATTCCACGAGTTGCTCCGTGGGATGGGTGCACTTCGGGTTGCATATCGTGCACTCGGGCTAAGGCTAATGCACTAGCTTGTTTGTTACTATGCTACTATTGCTGACTGTTCTACTGACTAAGTCGAGACTACTCGAAGGTGGCAGAGCGGCGTAATAACAAGCGGTCTTAAATTACAACCGAATCAGTGTCTAGGAAGGAATGGGAAGGGGGTTGGTCAACCAAAGGACTTGTCCTGCGGTCATTGAAGTGACATGTGCCTTCAAGCCCTGACTGACTGGCTGATTTGGAAGTTAAGTTAGACTTCTTATTATTAGGCATGCCTACACTACTGGATAGTCAAGCGACGTTTGTTACCTCTTGTTCGTTCATTACATAGATGCCTTTACTTTTTGTTGGTTTTTACTTGCCGCTTAGCGCTGACATGTATTTCATTGTTTTTTTGAAATGCATGTCAGACTACGAGCCGACGGAGTACGTGGAGTATTACACTGAAGACGATCTCGTTGACCAGGGATCAAAGGACGTTACTGAGCCCGCACCTACAGAGGAGTAGGAGTTTCCGATTCGACCACAGCTTCCACTTGATTTCATCGTCAGTGTGCTTTCCTTACCATCGTCAGTGTGCTTTCCTTATTGCCAGTGTGCTTTACTTCCGAGTGATGTACTTTACTTTTCCGTCAAGTCGATGTAGGCCGTACTATAAGGCCCATTCCTGTACTACTTATCATCTATTGGGATAATAAAGATGTTGTGTGTTGTTTCTCTGAGATTGCATGACAAGAACATGTCCTTCAATGGAATTACTACAGACGCTTATTGTGCATCGAACAAGGAAGAAAAAAAAATTTCCTCCTTGTTTTATGTACAAGCGGACCTTCGTCACGTCCTCGCTCCCGGGTATTTTGGGAAGCTGGGCGTGACACTCCAAGTCCTCAAGTAAGGCCGGCTCGTCTGTGTACTCTGTCTCGGTGTCTGACGTACAACACCCAAGAGAAAAGGAGCTGTATGTCAGGTAAAGTCTACAAGGAAAGGTAAGAAGACTCTATTACAAGTGTAAAAGAAATTAAAGACGGCATTTTAATGTTGATTTAGAATGTAAGATGCAACAACGTGACATTTATAGATTTATGCATGGAAAGTAAAGACGGTGCAGAAAGTAATCGTGGCAGGCAAAAGTCATAGCGTAAGCTACCAAGACAAGACAAGACAAGACTGTGTGACACCAAGCGACTCGACTCCAAGACCGTGTGACACCAAGCGACTCGACACAAAGCGACTCAACACAAAGAGGGTTCACGCCTTCAGCTTAGAAAGTGGCCAAACTCTCTAACCTGGTGGCCGCTCAACCCTACCCCACCCCAAGTACTCAAAACAAGACTGTTTAGGGCCACTCACTCTAGCTCGGTGAGTGCCTTTATCCCCACAGTCTGCAGGGCCACTCACTCTGTCCTAGTGAGTGACGAGCTTCCCGTAGGTGATTCTATACCACTGTATAGGACCACACACTCTAGCTCGATGAGTGCCTCTATCCCCACGGTCTTCAGGGTCACTCACTCTGTCCTGGTGAGTGTTGGGCTTCCCGTAGGTGATTCTGTACCACTGTATAGGACCACTCACTCTAGCTTGGTGAGTGCCTCTATCCCCATGGTCTGCAGAGCCACTCACTCTGTCCTGGTGAGTGACGGGCTTCCCGTAGGTGATTCTGTACCAAGGATCACTCTCTCTATCTTGGAGAGTGTCCTTATTGCCCGCAGGCTGTGCAAGACAATTAGTGAATGCTGTTAAATGGCATAACATAGGTATAGTTGTTTTAGGGTGTCCACACGCACACACGCACAAATAGTTCCTAGCATGTTTGCAGTTTATACCTAGACTTCGTTGTCAAGTCTAGGTTATTGTGAGGGGGTCCCGGACGTTATCATTTCACGTCTGATTCTCTTGTTCAATAGTTACCATTTTAAGAAGAAAATGGCCTAGACATGGCTGTAACTACACAAGTGGGGGCAATTGCCTATGGTGGCAAGAAGAGCGTCTGTCGGAAGCATCTCGTCTCTGGCAGCGTGTCGGTCAACGTCCACTGTCACAAGTTAAGGGCGATGTCAGGTCACATTTTAGATGGTCTTATTATGGTATGTTACTAAGCGTGGCTATCCTAATAGTCCCAAAACACTTGTTTACGCGATCAAATCTGTCCTACGTTTCTGTACGACGATTCTATCCCATAGTATATATAGTCCGATCGTCGATTCTAGATGTTACAACAGTTTAATAGTGCGTAAATGTAAATTTAGTGAGTTAGTTGATGATTTTTAATTAGGGTTCAATGACATAACATTTGGGTTGCTACGAGTGAGAGGACCAACCAAGTGCGACGAACGCGCACGTGTCAGCGTCGGGTCTGAAACGGTGGTGGTGCACAGTGTCCTCGACTGTGGGTAGCATAGTAAAGATTGCCTCGGGGTCGTCTCGAGATCGTCTCGGCTATGGGTAGCGCAGCAAAATGGTACGGCAATGGTAACGACGTCGGGATCACCTCGGTTGCGAGTAGCGCAACGAGACGGCACGGCAACGGCGTCGGGAGATAGTGCGAGATCTACGGTGTGCATAGGCTCCTAGGCACAAGGGGACAGCCGTGGGCCATGTGTGGACAGCAAGGGCAGGTTGAAACAGCTGCAAGAGAGGCACGCGCGAGGTGGTCGGACGGCAGCAATTTCGAGGTGTGCAGCCTGCAGTTGAAGGGGAGAGGGGAGAGGTGGTCTCGGCCTAGGGAGGATGCGACAGGCTGTAGGTGGGGGTGCGGTAATAGGGCAGGCTGTCGGGGGTCTGCGCGCACGGGTGGCCGGAGCAACAGGCCGGCGGCAGCTAGGGAAGGGGATGCCGAAGTCTGTGCGGCTGTTGGGAGAAGGCCGGCAGCTTTGGCCTGGGTTGGTGCGGCTATGGAGGGTGCGGCTGCTCTCTTGTGTGGATGATGGAGGAGGAGGAGGCTGGCAAAGTGTGTGGGTGGCCGGAGGTAGGGGATCGCTGGCAAGGGGTGGTCGACGATTGCAAGGGGGGATAGAGAGAGCCGTGAGCAAGGGAGATGGCGATTGGGTTTCGTGAAACCCCTAGGTGATGCGCGGGTTGTGTTAAAAAGATGGAAATATTGCTAGAGAGAGAGAGAGAGAGAGAGAGAAAGGGGTGGGTATAAGCTTGATTGGAGAGAGTGTGTGTGAGAGGTGGAGGGTAGATTTAGGGTGAAATTAGCTAGGAGAATAAATGAGGTGATACGTATGAATCCTATAGATTTAGATTTGATTTAGGTTTAAATTTTGAAATTTGAATTAGATTAGGGCTAAATGGATTTAAAAGTAATTAGGATGGAAGGTCGAGCTAACGGTGTCCGAAAATTATGAGAAAAATATCGGACGACCGTGACGACGAGAGGCTCGAGGGTATGGTGGTCGGCCATGTGCTAGGTTCACAAAAAACGATAATAAAAAATAAAAAGGTCCAATGTCGAAGTCTAACAGTTAAGACACCTCTTCATTCAAAGCTGATTTGTGGGAGAATGACCCGTGAAATGACGTTCAATAAAAATTCCACAATTAACTACTCTCTCTGAGGGTCACAACGACATATAACTTTGCACGTTTCGGATACAAGAGGAGGTCAAAATAAATACGCATACAAAAAAGAACGTACACACTGAAATACACACGATCGAAAAACGACTGTTACAATCGCAGCCGGGGGTGGGATTGTACGAGTGACGGATCGACTCAAAATCTCCCTCGACGAAGCTCGAGAAGATGACATAAAGGTTCTACTGACATCGCCTCCCTTGGTGGAGGAGCTTTGACTGAGGGGGAAGAGGAGACTGAGCACTTGAGCCCCCAGCACTCTTCTTCTTCTTTCTTTGCTCCCTCCACATCTGGCCCAGCTCAGGGTTCAAACTTCTGTGAGCTTCTCTAGCCATATCTACAAATGAAGAATATAATACTGTAAGTGGTCATAATGAGAGCACAGAAGTAGTGTATATTACCCTGACTCCACAAAATGGTCTTCATTCAATGGTTGTCCAACAAATCTGAGGTTGACCTCTCTTGCCACGGTCGGCTCAATAGAAGTTTGATTGTTTCGGTTTCACTGGGTAAATGCCCAAATTCTTTGAAAATACCAGGGCTAGGGATACACCAACCAGTGAGGATCGACCCACATGTCTAGGAGGAAAATGAATACAAAAGTGTCCTCCAAATTAGGATCAGAGACAAGGAGATCGTACATAAGATTCCTTTCTGTGCGAGCCACAATGTGGTACCACACCTTACAAGGGTCGACCATCATTCGGAAGAAATGTCTGAACAACCAAATGGATGGTCGAACTCCACAAAGCTCGCAAAGCATGGTAAAGCAAACCATGTGGAAAATGGCCTGAGGCGCAAGCTGACAGAGGGAAATTTCCAGAAAGTTTAAAATCTCCAATATAAAGGGATGGTGAGAAAACGAAGGAGAAAGAGGAAAGATAGAAATAAATTCTTTCATTGAATTCGGGAAACCTAACCTTATAAGGGTGATATATGCAATCTGACCAGATATTGGCAGTTGAATCATAAGAGAGCTCTGGCACCTTCTCCAGAATCTCTCGAGGAGCTGTGGAATTCGGATCACGCCAAAGAACAGGAAGTCTAGGCTTCATGTGGAGTCCTTTCCCTTATCCACGAACCACGACATATTGAGAAGGTCGAAGGCGCCACACAATCTCCTCATAAGATGGATCCTGGATCCCCACAGACCGCAACATAGCCATAAGAGCTAAAGAAGAGCCTAAATGAGAAAAGGAAGCTACCTTATCAAAATCAGACAAACACCAGAGAAAGCAGATGAAAATTCGATCTTTCGAAAATTTGGAGACGAAACAAGAAGGCTTCTTGTCTTTCTTTCTCCCCTTTTATACTAGGAATCCCAAGGCGACTGTTCGATGAGCGACACATGTCAAACTCTGATCTCATGAAATGGTGAGGATCAAAATTGAAGGTGAAGGGTTTTGACGACATAAATCAAATAGGTCCGCTTCGACTGTCGTGCCCATTTAATGTGGCTTCACATCACTTGGTCTCAATCAACACTGTTTCTTGAGCACGAATGATGTGGGGCCATTGTTAATACATGGGTAAGGCCTACGAAGTGAGGGCAAGGTGATGAGGCCTAATTAAAGATTTAAACCTCGGCCCAATAACTTAAGAGCCCGCCAGCGAAGGACAGATATCACTCGGTCAATGAGACAGCTCATCGGACCGGTCAAGCCTCGCTGGTTACACGAGATTGGTTAATGGAGACCGAGCAAATGGGCAGCCGTTATCAACAATACCGGAGAAGATCTCACCACAATCAAAGAAGAGCCGTTATGCACTATTGACAAACGCCCTCAAATATAAATAGGTGAAAAGACAATATAAGAAGGGTTTAGATTCCCAAGGAAGATCATGACACGACCCAACAGGAGGGTCGAATGAAAGCTCCCGACGACAGTCTTTCGAGTATTGACCCCATCAGATGGTCGAATGACCGTCGCATCCAGCCACTGGTTCGAGCGAGCTTCCGTGCTACATTATACCATCCTTCATCATCGACACAGGTTTGACCAACCGATGGTCCCACTCCACCAACTGACAAGGATCCAATTCGTCAAAAGAGTCCACGTCAGCCCAAATACTGTTGACGCCAATTTTGGCTTTAATATAACTCAAATTTGTTTCCTACCTCTTAAACGATGAAAAATCTAGGTATGGAATTAGATGCGATGAATTTATATTATAAATAGAATAATGGATTTTATTTAAAAACATGACATGAAAAAAGAAAAAGAAAATCTAAATGATTACCCAAGTATAACGATGTGAACAACGATTCTAACAACTAAACTAAATGCTAAAAATAAATTTTTGCCATCTCTCCAAAATCATGCACTTCTTATTTTCTTATTTTTGGTCTTTTATCTTCACTTTAAATTTTGGGCCAAATACTATTATTTATTCCTATTTTAAAAGCACAACAGTGGCCAGCCCAATTCCATCTTTAAACCTTGTTTTCTAGGCCGACCCTAAAGCATCTATTCAACTTTTTTATGTTTCCTTTTAGCCCAACAAGTAGCCCAAGAAAATTAAAAGAAGATGGTGAAGCTCAAAGAAAGCTTCCCTTACCTTCATGATTCTAGCAGCTTTTATTATGTTAATGTCACTGTCGCCTTGTTGTAGTCTCTACTGTGCGACCATCGCCGTCGTTTCGCATGTCGACCTAAGTCACACATGCATGTGGGACCCTTCATACTCTTCTTACGCTTATGTTGTTGCCATGGTTGTGATAGTTATTGTTGCTGTGGATAATGTTTGATGGGTGGTGGTTGAGGTGATGGTGAAGATGTTGATGGTGGTGAAGATGGCAGTCGATGATGGTGTTGGTGATAGACGTAATGACGATGATAATTTGCATATGCCATGAAGGAAGTTGGAGATGCTGTAGCGTTGAAGATGGATGGGTTGGCAATGACGTTGATTATGTTTATCACACTTAATTGGCTTTTTTCCATCCCTTTTCTTGCCATTTTATGTGTTTTTTATAGATTATTGAAAGTTTGTACCTTTAATGTGCAAGTTAGAATCAAGAGTCTCAGCTGAATTTATATCAATGAACAAAGTTTGTTTAAATAGCAAAATTCATGTTTAGTTCTATTGCAGGTCAAGTCCGCCCAACAATGTAATTTATATTTAATGGGAATCACGAGTATAATGATTACAAGTGTGGGGTGTCGACGAGGCTAGAGCGACTAGGAACATGCTTCAGAGGCGGAGAATCCAAGGTCGCCCGATGGTCGGACTTGACCTGCTTAGAGCGACAAGTGTGGACCATCTGGCCGCGGTTCATATGAGGAGGATAGGCGATCTTCTTTTGTTGGCCCTGATGGCGAGCTTGTCGCTCGACGAGGCGAGCTTTCTAGTGTCATGACGTCCTTCTGTTTGGGCTTCAAATGAATGGGCCTTTATTATCTAGGCCGGCCTTAAGGCTGTAACAATTGCCCCCGTCATTTGAGTTTGAAACAGCAAGCTCGGCTCGCTCGGATGACGTGCCGTACTCTCGTTGGATGAAGGCTGGTCGGCAACATTTAATTCGAACTGACTGCTAAATCTCACAAGTCATGATGGCGATTCGGCAAACCGCTCAGAGAGTGATGCGTGGCTGACGTGATTGTGGGGAGAAGTCAAGGCACATGCTCGCTCAGATCTCGCCATGTGGCCCACATCCGACGACCGAGATCACCCGACTCTCTCTCTAAGTAGAGACGGAGGGGCAGCGGGAGGGAGTTTTCTCCCGAATTTTCAAAATTTCAGCTTTCCCCGTCGTTGCAGAGAGCTCTCGACGTCGACCGTTCGCCACCATCGGAGCTCTATTCATCTTCCTTCTTCTAGGTACTCTCTTGATCCGTCCAATGCCTTCGTCTGCTTCTTTCGCTTCAAATTCGTATGTTGAGGAGTGGTTCGGTGAGCTTGATGAGGGCGGCGCTACCGAATCAGAGCCGGTGGTGTCGGAGGAGCCGTCGATGTCTTGGCCGGAGCAGTGGGAGGACCTAGCAGTCAGGCATGCTGCCGCCTCATTGTCGGCAATCAAAAGGGACCCCAAGAAAGGAAAGGGGCCTAGGTCGGCCCCCAAGGTTCCGAGCGACGGTGAAGTCACGACTGCGGTTCTCGTGGAGATCTTGGCCTAGATGTCGCAACTGTCGACCTCCGCCATCCCTGAAATTCGCTCCAAGTTCATCCGGCCGCTCTACACAATTTGCTTCTCCAAATTCAACGAGCGGGTCTACTCCCTAAGGGACAATGAGGTCTGCATATACTACTCGACCTTTGCCCTGTGGCTCCGCTTCCCACTCCATCCCTTCCTCCTCCTCGTCCTTCACTTCCTCAAACTCCTCCTCTTTCAATTGATGCCAAACTCCATCAACTCGATGGTCGGCTTTCTCATCCTCTGCTCTGACATCTGCATAAGCCCGATGCTGCCACTGTTTCAATACTTCTATAAGACGAAGAGGAAGGTGGCGTACTACTACGTCTGCGTGAGGAGGGGTCGGCCTCTCGTCCTCGATCTGCCTGGCAAAATGAGGGACTGGAAGGAGTGGTTCTTCTTTGTCTCAACACCGGTGGACTTGGCTCTGAGGTTGAACTGAGGGACTCTGAATCCCTCAATGAATGCTGAAGTGGTCCTTGAGGGGAGCGGCCTGGAGAACGCCGAGATTCTGGAGGAGATTCCCAAGGAAAGCATGATCTTGAAGGGCCTGATCACGGTCGAGCAGATCACCCAGCACGTCTGCTCGAAGGTACTTCGAGCTTAGCGATCAACTTCTGATATGCTCACCCTGATCTGTTTTCTTTTTGCTCGTGTAACCATGAGTCTTTCAAGAGAAGAGTTGATGAAGAAGGCAAGGGATGCGGCGACCAAGGTGCCAGTGCCCAAGTTCAAGGTCAAGGAACATGCACCCAAGAGCTCATCGAAAGTTGGGCAAAAGTAGAGCCAGGAGGCGGCAGCCACCGCTCGGGCCGAGAAGTAGGAGGGGAGCAAGAAACCGAGGAGGGAGCTCACGTCGACCGCTCACTATTCACGTACGTGCGAGGCGACGTCAGATGGACTTGTCATCCTCGACCCAGTCGAGTCGATGGCCAACCTTACGGTCACCGCATCCCAGAGTCCATCGATCGGTGCCATTGCCACCATCCCCATCAGTTCGGCTGCCCCTTCACAACCTTCGGCTGTGTCGGCCAAAACAAGCCGGTCTGCAGTCGCGCGCTGGCCCTTCGGGTGCCTGCCATCTGGGCTGGGGAAGCCTGGCCAGCCGAGTTGCGAAGCGGTGCTTGCAACCTTCAAGTTGTAGAAGGAGGAGATCATCGCCCTCTCTTCGGAGAAGATTGTCGTTCCGCTCTACCCGGTGGGCGCCCAGGAGTCCGTTTTTGATGAGGCTGGGGTAGCGGCCTGCCTGTCAGAGAACAGCACTCTGTCAAGGGACCGAGAGTCCCTGGCGAACATCGACGCTGAGCGGCTCTACGACACGGTCATCTGGCACAATATGCAGGTTTGTCGCTCCCTCTATCCACCTTTCCGGTCTTCCTTCTTTTAAGTTGTGCTTACGACTTTGGTTCCTTCTATAGATGGTCGCCACACTGGTGTCCCTCTAGTGACATACGGCGGTGGCCAACAAGACCGAGGCCGCCCTTGGGAGAAAGGAAGCCGAGCTGAAATAGGCCGAGGCAGAGCTGAAGGCCGTCAGCGATAATTTGACGAAGGTCCGGGGGTACTACGCGACCCAGAAGAAGTCATTCACCGAGCTGGAGAAGGTCCTAGAGGAGACAGAGAAGAGGGCCAGGGACGAGGAGGCCCGGAGGGTCGCCATCGAGAACATCTGGCCACGAATAGGGAGGCGACTGTGAAGAAGACCGCCAACCTTGAGCGGCAGATCACCGATCTGGCGAAAGTCGACCTGGACAAGGTCGGGGATGAGGCCATCCGTCAGTAACAAATCAAGGAGTTCGTCCTAACCCTGACAAACATGAGGGCTGATGGCTTCAACAAGGGTCAGGAGGCCGACCTTGAGATGGTCAAGACGAGGTTGGGGAAGCTCTACCCCCACCAGGAGATTGACTTCTCCCGTCTGGCGGTGGCCTCCGACGATGAAGCGGAGCCTCCCATGCTGCTGATGCCGAAGGGATGAAGGCGCATGCCGGCGGCGATCAGGAGGGTGACCAGGCGGATGCTCAAGTGGACTCTCGGGCCCTAGCAGGTGGCGACCAAGAAGGGCGACCGAGTTGAAGCATTGTAGTCTGGGGGCGTCCATGTATGGCCGGCCTTGAGGCCGAGCTTGGAATTTTTTATAACCTGTAGTGTAAATATAATGAATGAAATTTGAAATTTTATTTGCTTACTGTCGTTGTTGTTTGCTTGCTGTTGTTGTTCTTTGCTTTGTATCCTTGTATGTGTATTCCCCCAGCATTTGGCATGGATGAGCTTAAGGTCGAGGAGAGGCGGAATGTTGTAGAGACTGAGAGCAATCTTGCGAAGGACCTTTGCGGGTCAGTTGATGTAACGACTGGTTTTCATGTATTTGGATTAGCTATATTATATTATATGTTTTGGTGGATTTTCTCCTTATGCGTGGTTTTCGTCTCTGTAGCTTTCATTTTCGATCGTTTCGTTGTGATTTTATAGCTTCTTCCTTAGAATCGTCGATTTCGGAGTAAGTCATTCGTGACGGGCTTCATATCGGTCATATCTTATTGCTAGATCAAGCCTAGGAGTCTTAGGAATCGATCCCGGAGCTTCGCGCTCCATTTCGGAACTTTTTGTGCACGTTAGCCGGTACAAGAAGGGGAACCGACCGACTAGATGACGATTTAGTCGGTCGTCAAACCTTCATGGACCGACTAGTGGGCTTTGTAAATTATTCAGGAGTTACTGTTTCTCGTTAGTCGGTCTAAGAACATTTGTCGACTGACTAGGTTGCAAACTAGTCGGTCAGCAATCGTTTTTTAACCGACTAACTTTATGTTCATTTTTGATGCCAAGTACTATTCATTCTTAGTCGGTCTAAGAACGTTCATCGACCGACTAGATGACAAACTAGTCGGTCAGTAGTTGTTCTTTGACCGACTAAATCTAAATCCTATTTTTGTACAGGAGTTACTGTTTGGACTTAGTCGGTATGCGTTGGTCAACCGACCGACTAGTTCCCAAACTAGTCGGTCAGTGGTTGTTCTTTGACCGACTAATCAGTGTCGAAACCCTAATTTCTGGGCAGCCGCTAGCACTCTCTATTTAAACCCCACCCACGATTTCTTTCACCCCTCTTTCATTCTCCTGAGCCCCCTTCTTCCCCAAATCACTCTCCAACATTTCCCCAAGCCATTCCTTCCTCCCTTGGAGTTTCCCTCTCTATTTTGGTCTACCTCCATGCCCTAGGTCATCTCCAACCCCCAAAAATCCCCAAAACCTCATTTCTCCAGATTTTCCCCATCCATTCTAGATCTGAACCCTAGGTTCCCCGGATCATTTCTTCTGTTGCCGTGCTCGCTCGACATCGTTCTTCCGCTTCCGATACGGTAATAAATCGATCTCTTAATATTCTCATAGCCCATTTGTGTTTTTGTGGAACCCTAATAAAACTAGGTTGGATGATGTTCTAATGTTGTTTTGCCATGGCAGCGATCTCTTTTCCGTAGCTAGCATTTGTGTGACGGCCTCGTTGATCGTCATCCTCGGCGCTAGGCAAGTGAAACTTGCCACTTAGGGTTTTGGGCCATGTCTTAGGCCATTTGCTTGTTGTAGGCGTAAAAGAGACTAGGCGACGAAATGATACTCGCCTAGGCACAATTTCAGGAACTAGCTTGACAACGAAGCTAGGACCGTCGTTTATCATGTTGCATAACTATCATGTCATGTTTAATTTTGATTAACGGTACACGAATTAATTGTCATCCATGCTATCCATGTTATATGTCGCATTCGTAGCACACGCTACAATACTTGTGTTTCCTGGCCCGTGTTCCAGAAGCGGGCTACGTGAGTTGGTTGATAGCCAATGCCCGATCTACTTGTTTACCGGCTAGGCACCTGCGTTGCAGGCATAACCCTACGCCATACTTGTTAAATACACTTCCTGGCTCGTGTTCCAGAAGCGAGCATTCCGTGTTCGGGGTAATTCCCTGGCTCGATACACGTGGAGGGGTAGGGATAAACGGTCACTTGAGCTTAGGGGTTGGCCCGATCAGCCACTCTAGCCAACAGGCGGAATCTCTGTGCACAACTTGTTTACTTGACTTGTTCACTTGACGTGAACCACTTGACTTGTACTTGTCCGTGTTTTTACTTGTTATCCACGACATACTTGCTACTTGTACTTGCCTTTACTTGTCACTTCCATACTATACTTGCCATGCCATGCATCATACTATAACTGCTAGGTTGCTAGTTTACCTTACCTTCAGTTTCCTTGCCCAAGTCTTTTAGACTTGCTGACATGTGCCCCTTTACTCTTTTGGGTGACACATGTTAGATCCCGAGCCTGAGTCCGTTGTTGAGGACGATGTGTTTGCGGATGCCGTGCCCGAGTCTGTGTTTGGCGAGGAGTACGTGGACACTAGGGACCAGTCCTAGTGTCTTCGTTGAGCTTTCCCCTTTTGTTTTAGACTGCTGTTGTTGTCGGTGCGCAGCACCTATACTCTGTTTACGTTTGTCTTTGTTTGGCCTTGTTCTGGGCCTTTAGACTCTTTCTTTTAGCTTGGTGGCTTTTCTGGATGTTGAACTTAATTTTTAATGTTGGACAATTTCTGAGATTGAGATTTTGTTTCCGTTTCTCCTTGTGTTATTGTTGTTGTTCCGTTTGTGGTTACAGGGACCTGCTTATGTTTTATTGACGCTTATCGGGTTTTGGGGCTTCACAGCTCCACTCTCGTGCGGACCTTTTCACGTCTCGCCTCCATTTTAGGGAAGCGGGGCGTGACAGGTTTTGTTGGTGGCCCATGCAGGTCCTTCTGTACCTGCAAATTGTCGGAATAGCGATAATAATATTAGAATGTCCAATAAACTAAGTTCGACGTCCGAGTCATAAGCTATGAGTCTAATTGTATCGTTTTCTGTGTCATTAGATGGCAGGAAGGCGAATCACCCGTGGTGGTGGTAGTGGTGCGCCCCCTCATGACGAGGAGCCTGAGTGGGAACCCACCAATGGGGAGATGATGCGGATGATGCTTCAGATGATGCAGGTGCATCAAGGTGTGCTCCTGCAAGTCCAGAATGCTCCGGCTGGTCGAGCTCCTCGGGCGGCTTCGGAGGCCCCTCTCTCCGAGCCGGGAGCGAAGCAATTTCAGGAGCTGGGTCCCGCATATTTTGATGGGTCTGAGGGTCCTCTGGCTACCGATGAGTGGATTCAGAACATTGAGGATAACTTGACGATGGCCAAGATCACCCCGGCTGGATTGGTTGATTTGGCAAAGCGGCAACTCAAGGATAACGCTCGGAACTGGTGGGATGTGGAAGAGAAGATGTTAGTGGAGCCGATAGCTTGGGCTACCTTTAAGTCCAGGTTTGATGAGGAGTTCTTTCCGAAGGCTGCTAAGAAGGAGATGCTGCAGCGTTTCATTGATCTGAAGCAAGGGAGCTTGACGGTGGACCAGTACCATCAAGAGTTCACTAGGCTTAGTCGGTTCACGCCGAAGATGGTGCAGGATGCTGATGAGAGGGCTCAGAGGTTCCTGCAGGGACTTGCTTTGGAGCTCCAGAGTTTTGTGTCTTCCTCTGATCTGGACTCTTATCAGAAGGTTCTGGTCGCTGCAAGGAGGCAGGAGCTGAACCTGAGTCAGAGGAGGGGACATGTTTCTGGTGTTGGGAAGAGGCCTATGGAGCAGGCCAGGGCAGTGGTTAGGCCTGGTTTCAAGCCTAATCAGCCAGCTCAGTTCAAGAGGCCAGGAGGGCCTATTCTGAAGACTTGCCATTTCTGCGGCAGGACCGGACACGTCAAGGATTAGTGTAGGAGATTCCTGGGCCAGTGCGTCGTCTGTGGGGATCCTACTCATGCCATGAAGGATTGTCCGAGGTCGAAGCAGCCTTGGAGGGCACCTGTTGCAGCACCACCGTTGCAGCAGAGGGCGTCTGTTCCTGCTGGACGTGGAGCAGCTCTTGTTCCACGAGGCAGGCTTTCCAGGAGGCTTTTCCGCCGAGGCGACAGGCTTTTCTGATGACTGCTGTGGAGAACGGGGCTGTGGATGAGGTTATCGCAGGTAATCCTCTTCTAGCTGTTCCTTTCTTATTTGGCTTTGTTTGTTAGACTATGTTGTTTGCTTGAATATGATTGTTTGCTAGACTAGGGCTTGATTGTTAGACTGTTTGTAGGTGTGATTTTGGTGTGCACGTTTCCTGCACGAGTCCTCTTTGACTCTGGTCCATCGATGTGCATTATTTCTCGGAGCTTCGTGGAGAAGCATTCCTTATCGACGTCCCCTCTTTCCAAGAGTTGGAATATCGTTACAGGGAATGGCATGGTCACGGTGCATCTTGGTTGCAATTCTTGCTCGTTGGTGGTTTGTGGACATGAGCTTTACGCTGATTTCATTGTCCACGACATCATCAACTACGATGCGGTCCTTGGGATGGATTGGCTTGCGAGCTTCTATGCTACGATTGACTGTCGGAGGAAGAAGGTGGTGTTCGAGATTCCCGGACATCCAATATTTGAGTTCAGCCGAGGTAGCAGTTCGCTTGGTCCTGTCAGATTTCGGGCCAGTCCGATGGAGTTTGTGGCTATGCAGATGGAGCTGGAGAGGCCAGCGGTTGTGCGGGATTTTGATGACGTCTTCCCCGAGGAGATGTCTGGTTTGCCACCTGATCGAGCTTTAGAATTTTCTATTGATCTGGTTCCGGGAGCACAGCCGATCTCGAAGGCGTCATATCGTATGGCACCCGCCGAGTTGGAGGAATTACGGAAGCAGCTGGATGAGCTTTTGCAGAAGGGTTATATCAATCCTAGTGTGTCTCCGTGGGGAGCATCGGTGCTGCTGGTGAAGAAGAAGGATGGTTCACGTCGCATGTGCGTGGACTATCGGGAGTTGAATGCGGTGACCATCAAGAATAAATACGCGTTGCCTCGCATCGATGATATTTTTGATCAGCTTGGAGGTTCGAGGGTGTTTTCTAAATTGGATTTGAGGAGTGGTTACCATCAGTTGAAGGTGAAGAAGGATGATGTTCCGAAGACAGCGTTCAGGACGAAGTATGGACACTACGAGTTTGTTGTTATGCATTTCGGTGTAACCAATGCACCCGCAGTTTTCATGAATCTGATGAACCTGATTTTCTACGACTTTTTGGATAAGTTTGTCGTTATCTTTATTGACGACATTCTGATCTATTCAAAGTCAGAGGAGGAGCATGCCTCGCACTTGAGGACGGTATTGGAGATTTTGAGGAAGCATCGGTTGTATGCTAAGTTTTCAAAGTGCGAGTTTTGGCTGGATAGAGTTGCTTTTATGGGACATGTGGTGACTGGAGATGGTATTTCTGTGGATCCCGAGAAGATTAGGGCCATCAGAGAGTGGCCTGTTCCACAGTCAGCGTCTGAGATCCGGAGTTTCCTTGGACTTACTGGTTACTATCGGCGTTTCATTAAGGACTTTTCCCGTATTGCTGAGCCGATGACCAGGTTGACGCAGAAGGATGTACCTTTTGTTTGGTCGGGTGATTGTGAGAATGCTTTTGGTGTTCTGAGGGAGAGATTGACGACTGCCCCCATTCTTGTTGTGCCTGATCGCAGCGGTGGATTTGAGATCTTTTGCGATGCTTCTGGCAAAGGTCTCGGTTGTGTTTTGCATCAGCACGGGCATGTAGTGGCTTATGCGTCTCGTCAGCTCAAGGCTCATGAGAAGAATTACCCGACGCATGATTTGGAGTTGGCTGATGTTGTGTTTGCGCTCAAGATTTGGAGGCACTTCCTGCTAAGTGAGAAAGTGAAGATCTTCACCGATCATAAAAGCTTGAAGTATATTTTTACTCAGAAGGAGCTCAACATGCGACAGCGTCGATGGTTGGAGCTCATGGCGGATTATGAGATTGATTTGCAGTATCACCCTGGCAAGGTGAATGTGGTTCCTGATGCGCTGAGTAGGCTTCCAGCGGTGATGTTGTTGACTTCGCAGTAGAGATTGCAGCAGGATTTTTGCGAGTCAGGCGTTGAGATTGTTCTTCCTGGGGAGGCTTCTTCGTTGATGAGTATGCAGATTCAATCGACGATCGTGGATCGGATCAAGGCTGGCCAGGCTGGAGATCCGAAGCTGGTGAAGATTCGGGAACATGTAGAAGCCGGTCTGCGGACTGACTTTTTGATTCATGAGGATGGCTCGCTGAGGTTTGGAGCCAGGTGGTGTGTGCCAGCTGGGAATATTAGAGGGGAGTTGATGGTGGAGGCACATAGTTCGCTGTATTCTATGCATCCTGGTGGGACCAAGATGTACAAGGATCTTCGTCTGAACTATTAGTGGCATGGTATGAAGAGGAGTGTGGCTCGGAGTGTAGCCAAGTGTTTGGTTTGCCAACAAGTGAAGGCGGAGCATCAGCGTACTGCAGGGTTGCTACAACCGCTTCTGATTCCGGAGTGGAAGTGACAACACATCACTATGGATTTCGTGACTGGACTACCTCGGAGCCCGAAGCAGAATGACGCGATTTGGGTGATCGTAGACCGATTGACCAAATCCGCGCACTTTATTCCTTTCCGAGTTGGACAGTCCACTGAGGCGCTAGCTAGGAGATATATGGAGGTAAATTCTTTTACTCTCCGTTTTTATTTCCTTTTCCTAGTTTAGATAGTGATGTAACGTGAATCGTGCAGGAGGTCGTGCGACTTCACGGAGTCCCCGTGAGTATCGTGTTGGACAGAGACACGAGGTTCACATCTCAGTTCTGGCAGAGTTTGCAGAAGAGTTTGGGTACGCGTCTGAGTTTCAGCACGGCGTACCATCCGCAGACGGATGGCCAGTCCGAGAGGACGATCCAGATCTTGGAGGACATGCTGAGGGCGTGCATGTTGGATTTCAAGGGTTCGTGGGAGGACCATCTACATCTGGTAGAGTTTTCCTATAATAACAGCTTCCAGGCGAGTATTGGCATGGTGCCTTTCGCTGCTTTTTATGGGAGGAAATGTCGATCGCCATTGGGTTGGGATGACGTTGGTGATCGGGAGCTGTTGGGACCTGAGATGATTGTGGAGGCCGTGGATGTTGTCAGAAACATTCGGGAGAGGTTAAGGATTGCTCAGGACCGTTTTAAGCATTGGGCAGATGCGAAACGCCGTCCTTTGGAGTTTCAGCCAGGCGACCATGTGTTCTTGAAGATTTCCCCGAATCGTGATGGGATTCGCTTTGGGAAGCGATGGAAGTTGAGCCCGCGATACATTGGACCGTTTGACGTTCTGGAGAGAGTTGGCGAGGTAGCCTACCGCTTAGCCTTGCCGCCATCTTTGGAGGGAGTTCACAATGTTTTCCATGTGTCGCAGCTTCGTCGATACATTAGCGATCCATCTCATGCTGTGGATTTTCTGGAGATTACCGTTCACCATGATATGACGTATGACCAGCAGCCAGTGCAGATTCTGGACAGGCGTCAGAAGTCACTTCGGAACAAGGTTGTCAATCTTGTGAGGGTGATGTGGCGACACGGATCGCTAGGAGAGTCTACTTGGGAGAATGAGGATGAGATGCGTGAGCGTTTCCCACTTTTGTTTCCGGACACGTGAGTGTTGGGAAATTCCGAGGACGGAATTTTCTTAAGTTGGGGAGGATGTAACGACTGGTTTTCATATATTTGGATTAGCTATATTATATTATATGTTTTGGTGGATTTTCTCCTTATGCGTGATTTTCATCTCCGTAGCTTTCATTTTTGATCGTTTCGTCGTGATTTTCTAGCTTCTTCCTTAGAATCGTCGATTTCGGAGTAAGTCATTCGTGACGGGCTTCATATCAGTCATATCTTATTGCTAGATCAAGCCTAGGAGTCTTAGGAATCGATCCTGGAGCTTCGCGCTCCATTTCGGAACTTTCTGTGCACGTTAGTCGGTACAAGAAGGGGAACCGACCGACTAGATGACGATTTAGTCGGTCGTCAAACCTTCATGGACCGACTAGTGGGCTTTGTAAATTATTCAGGAGTTACTGTTTCTCGTTAGTCGGTCTAAGAACATTTGTTGACCGACTAGGTTGTAAACTAGTCGGTCAGCAATCGTTCTTTAACCGACTAACTCTATGTTCATTTTTGATGCCAAGTACTATTCATTCTTAGTCGGTCTAAGAACGTTCATCGACCGACTAGATGACAAACTAGTCGATCAGTAGTTGTTCTTTGACCGACTAAATTTAAATCCTATTTTTGTACAGGAGTTACTGTTTGGACTTAGTCGGTCTGCGTTGGTCAACCGACCGACTAGTTCCCAAACTAGTCGGTCAGTGGTTGTTCTTTGACCGACCAATCAGTGTCGAAACCCTAATTTCTGGGCAGCCGCCAGCACTCTCTATTTAAACCCCACCCATGATTTCTTTCACCCCTCTTTCATTCTCCTGAGCCCCCTTCTTCCCCAAATCACTCTCCAACATTTCCCCAAGCCATTCCTTCCTCCCTTGGAGTTTCCCTCTCTATTTTGGTCTACCTCCATGCCCTAGGTCATCTCCAACCCCTAAAAATCCCCAAAACCTCATTTCTCCAGATTTTCCCCATCCATTCCAGATCTGAACCCTAGGTTCCCCGGATCATTTCTTCCGTTGCCGTGCTCGCTCGGCATCGTTCTTCCGCTTCCGATACGGTAATAAATCGATCTCTTAATATTCTCATAGCACATTTGTGTTTTTGTGGAACCCTAATAAAACTAGGTTGGATGATGTTCTAATATTGTTTTGACATGGCAGCGATCTCTTTTCCGTAGCTAGCATTTGTGTGACGGCCTCGTTGATCGTCATCCTCGGTGCTAGGCAAGTGAAACTTGCCACTTAGGGTTTTGGGCCATGTCTTAGGTCATTTGCTTGTTGTAGGCGTAAAAGAGACTAGGCGACGAAATGATACTCGCCTAGGCACAATTTCAGGAACTAGCTTGACAACGAAGCTAGGACCGTCGTTTATCATGTTGCATAACTATCATGTCATGTTTAATTTTGATTAACGGTACGCGAATTAATTGTCATCCATGCTATCCATGTTATATGTCGCATTCGTAGCACACGCTACAATACTTGTGTTTCCTGGCCCGTGTTCCAGAAGCGGGCTACGTGAGTTGGTTGATAGCCAATGCCCGATCTACTTGTTTACCGGCTAGGCACCTGCGTTGCAGGCATAACCCTACGCCATACTTGTTAAATACACTTCCTGGCTCGTGTTCCAGAAGCGAGCATTCCGTGTTCGGGGTAATTCCCTGGCTCGATACACGTGGAGGGGTAGGGATAAACGGTCACTTAAGCTTAGGGGTTGGCCCGATCAGCCACTCTAGCCAACAGGCGGAATCTCTGTGCACAACTTGTTTACTTGACTTGTTCACTTGACGTGAACCACTTGACTTGTACTTGTCCGTGTTTTTACTTGTTATCCATGACATACTTGCTACTTGTACTTCCCTTTACTTGTCACTTCCATAATATACTTGTCATGCCATGCATCATACTATAACTGCTAGGTTGCTAGTTTACCTTACCTTCAGTTTCCTTGCCCAAGTCTTTTAGACTTGCTGACATGTGCCCCTTTACTCTTTTGGGTGACACATGTTAGATCCCGAGCCTGAGTCCGTTGTTGAGGACGAGGTGTTTGCGGACGCCGTGCCCGAGTCTGTGTTTGGCGAGGAGTACGTGGACACTGGGGACCAGTCCTAGTGTCTTCGTTGAGCTTTCCCGTTTTGTTTTAGCCTGCTGTTGTTGTCGGTGCGCAGCACCTATACTCTGTTTACGTGTGTCTTTGTTTGGCCTTGTTCTGGGCCTTTAGACTCTTTCTTTTAACCTGGTGGCTTTTCTGGATGTTGAACTTAATTTTTAATGTTGGACAATTTCTGAGATTGAGATTTTGTTTCCGTCTCTCCTTGTGTTATTATTGTTGTTCCGTTTGTGGTTACAGGGACCTGCTTATGTTTTATTGACGCTTATCGGGTTTGGGGGCTTCACAGCTCCACTCTCGTGCGGACTTTTTCACGTCTCGCCTCCATTTTAGGGAAGCGGGGCGTGACAGTTGACGAAGTTCCATTGTAGCTCGCCTGCACCCTTGGAGCCTTTCGGGGGGCGTAGCCTTAGATCTTCACGCTAGAGGTGTTCGAGAGGGCGGGTTTGGGCCGTATCCCTTCTTGCACACCCCGGGGGCGTCCTGCACCCTTCACTCCTGGGTAGCGTGTCCGACCTGCTATGCATAACTAGGCCGCGATCTGCCTCGGAGTTCTTCGAGAGGGTGGGTTTGGGTCGTAGACCTTCCTGCACACCCCTGGGATGTCCTGTGTCTTTCACTCTGGTTTGGGTAGCGAGGTCTGACTTGCTACAGATAGCTAGGCCACTATCTGCCTCGGAGGTCTTTGAGATGACGGGTTTAGGCCGTAGCCCTTCCTGCACGCCCTTGGGACATCTTGTACCCTTTACTCTGGTTTGGGTAGCGAGGTCCGACCCGCTACGGATAGTTAGGCCACGATATGCCTCGGAGGTTTTCGAGAGGGCGGGTTTGGGCCGTAGCCCTTCCTGAACATCCCTGTGACGTCCTGCGCCCTTCACTCCGGTTTGGATAGCGAGGTCCGACCCGCTACGGATAGCTAGGTCGTGATCTGCCCCGGAGGTCTTCGAGAGGGCGGGTTTGGGCCGTAGCCCTTCCTGCATACCCCTAGGATGTCCTGCGTGTTGGTAGTAACGATCTATGAACTTCGTGTTTGATGATAACAAACATATGTGAACGTTTTAACGTGTGTGCTAAGTGTTTACATGTTGAAAAGAGTTCGGAGAATCAAAAGGGCATTTTGGTCAATTTAGAGATAAAGGCACTTTGGGCATAAAAGGGCAATTTGGTCATTTTTATGATATTATAAAAATATCAATTATGACCATGGATCATGCGAAAGACAACGAGAAAGGCACTTAATTTTTCGGATCTGAAAACGGATCTAAAACGGCTAAATTATGTGATACGAAAGCTTGAGGGCAATTTTGTAAATATACCAACTAGGGTTACATAGCCGGCCATGAGGAATGGACCTCTCTCCGAATTTTATTTGGTCGGCTGCTTCAAGGTCCAAGAGAGAGGAGAAAAACATCACAACGAAAAAGCCTCTCCCTAAGAATTCCATGCTGCTACAGTAAGAGAGGAAGCGAAAATTGGCAGAGGAGAGACACAAAAAGAGGCATGCTCTTTCTTTCAATGATAAAATTAAATTGATCATCACCTTGTGTTTTGCAGGTGGAACCAAAGCCCAGACTCACACATAAGAGCTTTTAGGCCGAAATTTTTTAGGGTGTAACAAAAAAAGCACAAGTCTGTGAAGGGGCCGGCCACCAAAAAGAAAGAGTGTTGTTATTCGCACCACAGAAAGTGATGAATACACCACACTACTTAATTCACCACACCTATAATTTTAACATCAGATGTTCGGATTTAGAGATCCGAACGGCTCTAATACAATATGTGTGTAAATCCGAACACAATACATATTTTATTATATTGTTCGGCTTTGCAATTCCGAACGGAAGAATAAAAGTATTAGAGCCGTTCGGATCTCCAAATCTGAACATCTGATGTTAAAATTATAGATGTGGTGAATCAAGTAGTGTGGTGTATTCATAACTTCTTGTGGTGCGAATAACAACACTCAAAAGAAAACAGGGGGAGCCGAATTTTTTTTTTGTGCAAGGAGCTCACGCATCAATGATAGCCTCAATCTTTGACTTTGAATCAAGGTAAGCTTTTACTTTAATTAATAAAATAAAGTTACATTTGTTTTTTCTTTGACTGTGCAGGTGGTTCAAACGAAAATAAGGGTAAAAGATACATGTACTGCAAGCACTAATAATTCCCGCAATACATGTACCCTAGGGCATCAAAATTTAGGAGAGCCATTAGTATTTGTTGACAGCCGTTCGTTTTTTTTAGGAGCAGCACTTGTGAAGGCTGGCGCACAAAATTCCCACTAATATTTCCAGGAGCCAATTATTTCTCTTGTGCAAATACTCCCCAAGTGCCACATTTTTTTGTGTTTCGTTTCAGGGACAGCCGCACTTTGTGGAGAAATCCAAAGAGCACACCCGTATCTTTGTTTGGCCCGCTCCAAAAAACCCTAGGTGTCACATCTTCAGCAAATAAGAAACTGTTATGAATAGGCCTATTAGGCCCATTGGGTATCCAACCCACTATTGAAAGCTATAAATATGAGGGTAGGGGGGGCTCTTAACCCTCTACACCTACTTCCCTACTTTTCCATTCACAACACGTTATCAGCACGATCACGCTCGTAGGAGGAGACGACGGCTCGCGAGGAAGGAGATCCATCAATCGCTCAGATTCAAGAAGATCGTAATCTTCTCAACAGGGAGCGAAAAGGGCATCCTTCACCAACCGTCGACTAGATTCCCTTGTCGAATCTAGAGGTAAAAATCAAAACTTTTTAAATCTAAACTTACGTTTCACGTTAGATCTGCATGTTTTAGGATCAAAAAGTTTAAAACACGGTCAAAAATCACATTTTTATTTAGATCCGCATGTCTAAAAACAATAAAAATCAGTTTTTTAGCGATCTAAATGCTTGAAAAAATCCGTTTTTTACCCCCCGACCTTGATCCAAAAATCCGCACGCCCGTAGGGCGAAACGACGACGCTTCACAATTGCCGCCGACGGGGATAAAAAGCCGCGGCCCGCAGCCGTGGCCCGTCGTCGCCACGGCGGCCGCGCTTTGCGCGACCAGCCGTCGCGGCGACACGCCGTGGGCCCCCTAGGGTTTTCGGAAACCCTAACCCTAAACGGGCCAATTTTTCGGGGGAGGCCCAATTAACCTTAATGGGTTGTTTTCATGGCCTAAAAAGCCTAAAAATTAGCTCATTTACACAAATAATTTTTCTTCTTTTATTTTTGACCCTAAAAGCCCAAAATAATTAAAGAAACTTTAAAGGGTTTAAAGCGGTCAACAAAACATTAAAAAATGGATCAAATGTAAAAAGTTTTCAAAAATAAATTTTTTTTAGCACGTTACACACAATTTAGATTATTTAATTAATCTTTAAATGTCTGTGATATGATTATCTGCGTGGTTGTATGTTTTTCAATATATTATCTGCGTGGATGTGCAATTAGACTATGTTTTTAGGGATCAACCAGGTTTCCGACATTTTTAATTTCCTGCAATTTTTCTTTTTTTGAGAGAAATTTGTAAGTGAGGATATAAATGTAAAAAGAAGACCGAAGGACACCAAAAAGGAGCTGAAGGCATATGCACAAAGAAGATAGGGGCTTCTCTCTGAAGTTCCTGAGTTGTATTTTATTCTTTCATGCAATTTTTTGTTGATGTAACTTCGGACTGTACTTCTTTTTATTTCCGGTGTCGGCTGGCTGATCCCCATAGTCCTAAGTCATTTTCCTTTTCATTGCTTATACATTAATTGCGTGGATGTTAACTATTTTAATACCATGTTTAATGTTACAATGAAACTGTCAAATAGCATGCGTGAATGTTAACCTTTGTTAATTATTCACATAATGAAACCGTAAAAAGCATGTATGTTAAATTTCCTTTAATAGATCCATGCTATGACAAATGCTTGAAATACATGCGTGGATGTCTATTTTACTCAGTTTTAATGATACATGCTGTTTTTATATATTGCTGGATCATTCAATGGCCAGACTTGCGAATGTCGACTTTTCGGTCCTGAAGGCCGATGGGTCAAACTACCTGAGTTGGCAGTTGGACCTGAAGTTCCATCTGCGCTCTCATGGTTTCAGTCTCACAACGACTGAGAAGACAACAACAAGTACTGCCTCAGCCGACAAGGATGCTTCAAAAGAAGCACCTCATACAGAGGAAGTTTCTGATATATTAACGGCGAAAGCCATTATATATATCAGGAAACATTTAGACTCGACCCTGAAGGATGAGTACCTCACTGTAGAGGATCCTTACGAGCTGTGGGACGCACTCGAGGAGATGTATAGGCATCAGAGAGATGTCATACTCCCCCGTGCGCAGTACGAGTGGACTCACCTCCGCATACAGGATTATAAATCTGTAGCGGAGTACAACTCAACTCTCTTTCGTATCACCTCACGCCTGAAGTTGTGCGATGAAACGGTGACGGAGAAAATGTTGCTGGAAAAGACGTTCATGTCTTTCCATGAGAAGGACATGATCCTTATGCAACAATACCGTGAGAGGAAGTTCACAAAGTACTCTGATCTGCTTTCATACTTGCTTATGGCTGAACAGAATAGAGACCTGTTGGTTGCCACTCACAACATGCGCCCTCCTGGCTCCGCTCCACTGCCACCTCCTGCAGAGGCACACTTCCAGTCTTCCCAGAAGAAGAAGATGGACAAAAAGGCAAAATTCCAGAAATGGAAAGAACAAAAGCAGCAGAAGAAGGCCACTCCCTCAGCTCCTCCTCAGAACCAGAAGTTCGCAGAAAAGAAGCAAAAGATGATGTCCAACAAAGGTGGCACTCCCAAGAAAGACTAGGAGGATAAGTGCTCCAAATGCGGAATGACGGGCCACTGGTCCAGAATCTGCCGCACCCCGAAACACCTCCAGGACCTCTACCAGGCAAGCCTCGAGCTGAGACAAACCTGATTGAGAGCGTAGCGTTGCCAGAGACCTCATGGACTCCTGAAGACTTCATGGAAGATGACACTCTCTAGTTTTGGACCACTTCTATGTACTAGCAATGTATCTTCTTTTTATGCATCGTATCTAGTTTTTTATTCCATGTCAAACAATATTTTGAGCATTTTTTATATGAAAGTAGATCTTTCCTTTTCATATTATTTACTGCTTGAATGCCTTTCTTTTTAGATATGGAATTAATCTGCCTAGTGGACACTGCATCGACGCACTCGATCCTTCAAAACATAGACTACTTCACGAGCATAAGTAGCTATTCTGGTCCACTAAGAACAATCTCAGGACCAGCTAACATAATCGAAGGATCAGGGGAATCAATTATATTGCTCCCCGGTAACACACAAATCACACTTAAAAATGCGTTATACTCCCCTAAATCTATCTGAAACCTCCTAAGCTTTAAAGATATCCGTTTAAACGGATATCACTTAGAGACGGTCGAGGAAGATAACAGGGAATACTTGCTTGTAACGTCTCTTACAAATGGTTCAAAAACCATTGTGGAACGTTTCAATGGACTCCCCTCGGGACTCTACCAAACAAGTATACAAACTCCAGAAACATCCATGGCGGAGCACCTGCAGTACCCCCAAACACCAGAATTCCAACTCTGGCACAGTAGACTGGGACACCCTGGATCTGTTATGATGTACCGCATCATAAAAAGCTCCAGGGGTATAGACTTGAAGAACATGAAGATTCTTCAAAAAGGCAAATTCACATGTCCACCCTGTTACAAGGGTAAACTGATTACAAGACCCTCTCCACTAAAAGTGGATGTGGAGTCTCCAAGCTTTCTGGAAAGAATCCACGGAGACATTTGTGGGCCGATACACCCATCAAGTGGTCCGTTCAGGTACTTTATGGCCCTGATAGACGCATCTACTAAGTGGTTACATGTGTGTCTACTGTCCACCCGTAACCTAGCACTATCTAAGCTTTTATCTCAGATAATCAAGTTACCACTTCCCCTACTACTAGATAAAGAAACTCCGTCTAGACAATGCGGGGGAGTTTACGTTACAAGTCTTTCTAGACTATTGTCAAGCTCAGAGAATTGAAGTCGAACATCCTGTAGCACATGTTCACACCCAAAATGGGTTAGTAGAATCTCTAATTAAGAGACTGCAATGGATTGCTCGTCCATTATTACTTCAATCCCAGATGCCAGTGAATGTGTGGGGTCATGCAATTTTGCATGCTGCATCTTTAATAAAATTAAGACCTTCTGGAGGTCAGTCATCTTCTCCAATGCAACTACCACTTGGAGCCCACCAATTGTCTCACACTTGAGAATATTTGGTTGTGCAGTATACGTCCCCATAGCACCACCACAAAGGACAAAGATGGGTCCACAACGTCGCCTAGTCATTTATGTTGGGTTTGACACCCCCTCCATAATTAGATTCCTAGAACCCCTTACGGGAGACTTTTTCAAGGCACGTCTAGAAGACTGTGAATTCGATGAAACATCGTTTCCAAGACTAGGCTCACAGACAAAGAAGCCCGAAGCTTCAGAATGTTTCACTTGGGATACAAAGACATTATGTCACTTTGATCCGCCCATAAGCCAGTGTGAGGAGGAGGTTCTGAAGATTCTCCACATCCAAAACACTGTCCATCTCTTGCCGGACAAATTTACTGACAACCAGAAGATTGTCAAATCACACGTCCCTGCTGCTAACACTCCAGCTAGGATTGACATACCGCAAAATGGATGCAATCCGCCTGCAGCAGAAATGGTTGGACCTCTCAAAAAGAGAGGGCGACCACCGGGATCAAGGACCAAGTCCCTCGAAAGAGTAGGACCCTTGGCAATGGTAAACAAATACCACCACAGGATGCTCCTATAAGCCCTGCTACCACATCTCTCCCAAACTCTCATGAAGAGGAAAAACCGGGAGAAAATGAAGTTTTGATACACTATGTACGAACTGGGGAGTATTGGGACAGAAAGAGCACAACCAAAGATGACACATTTGCGTGTAATATTTCCATCAACATTACGTACTGCGACGATGATATTGAACCACGCTCTCTGACAGAATGTCAAAGCAGAGATGATTGGCCAAAGTGGAAAGCGGCAATAGGAGTGGAGTTGGATTCACTCACCAAACGCAAGGTCTTCGGACCCATATTCCAGACACCAAAAGGTGTAAAACCTGTGGGTTATAAATGGGTATTTGTTAGAAAACGAAATGAACAGAATGAGATCATTCGCTACAAAGCAAGGCTTGTAGCGCAGGGTTTTATCCAACGTCCAGGGGGGATTTCGAAGGTGTAAAGTTGTACTGATAATCCCAAGTATAGGACGTCGGTCAAGTAGTAAACCTGGTGAGACCAGGATCGTATTCCTCAGGGACAACGCAACCTGCAAATTTCAAAGTTTAGAATTAAGCTAGAAAAATTAATTGATGAGAGATGAACCACCCTTCGAAGGCGATTTTGGATTTGGATTTAGCGTGAGGTAAAAGTCATTTTAAGAAATACAAAAGTTTAAAACGTGAACGTGAAAATACAATTTATAAAAAACGTGTGTGTGTTGTGTTTCCGTTAGTGTTGAGTAGGTTATGCTATTCATTCTCCATGATTTCTCGATCCCGCATCCATGCCAAGGTATGTGGATCGGAAGATAAAGCTTTAAAAACGATGATTTTTCAATTAAAAAGATAGCGTAAAACAAGCAATTTCTTTGAATAATAAATTATAAAAGATGAACCTCGCGGTTCATCACCCTCCTTGGGCTCCTCTACGAATTGATGCACTTAGACAATGCCTCGCGGCACGTCATCCTAAGCGGATTCCTCTACGGATTGTGCGTATTTGAAAAAGTAAAGAAATCGGTGTTTTTAAACGGTTTTGATTTTTGCACAATATATGGAGATATGAAAGCAATACCCTAGCAACACTAACTTCCACACAACACACCCACAATACTTTAGCCAAGCATGGTAACAAAAACAACAAGTTTCATTAATAGAAACATAAGTTTAATACAAACCGTAATACAAAATTAATACAAACGGGTAAAGAAAGGGAGTTTTTCACCACTTTTGAAGCCCAAACACCCCCAAAACTCTTCTTGATCTGAGCAAACTCCTCTGGAATGGATAGAAGAACTCCTTAGCTTCGAAATGAAACGAAAATCACTCAATTTGGAGTTGTGTAGTGAAAGTTATGCCCAAAATACCGATATTTATAGGCTAACGGGTCTGCGGGTCGTCTTCAGCTCTGGCGGGCGCAGCCCATGTGTAAAACAAGGTAACGGGTCAAACTTTAGCAGAGACGGGCGCCGCCCGCGTGATCCACGTGGGGCGGGCGCCCGCCTAGTCAACAAGCGGGTTTGACCCGCCTGTTGAACAGGCGGGCTTGGCCCTCCTGTTCTCAGGCGGGCCAGCGCCCGCCTGTAACAGGCGGGTGGGCCCGCTTGTGGGCCCCCCTGTTTTCGAATTTTTTTTTTTTAATTTCTCTCTTTTACATAGCTTTGCTGGGCCTTTTAATTCGCAGAAATTTGCTCCGATCTCCGAAAAATGTGGAAAAATAGCCGTTGGATTCGGAAAATTGCAAGCTTCTCCTGAAAAATAAAATTGAGACAAAATTAGGCCAGAAAATTGTATTTTGCATATAAACAAGAGAAATACTCTATGATTAAATGATATTACAAAAATACACTTATTAGAGATAAATTATATATTACATATATGCAAAATACAGTCTAAATGATGGGTAAAAAATGTAATATTCTCTCAGAATCAGTCATGGACGCGATCACCTTCCGATTCCTCATTGGCTTAACAGCCCAAGGGGGTTTAGATATGCAACTTATGGACGTGGTTACTGCATACCTATATGGCAACCGAGACCGAGACATCTATATGAGATTACCTGACGGTTATTCTTTGCCTGCAGCACTAAAAGAGAGAAAACGTGACATCTACTCAGTGAAACTGCAAAGATCATTATATGGTCTAAAACAATCTGGAAGGATGTGGTATAACAGAATGAGCGATTTCCTTGCAAAACAAGGATTCTTAAACGACCCAGTCTGTCCTTGCATCTTTATAAGAGCAAAGGCAACAGGATTTGTAATCATAGCCGTCTATATGCACTAGGGGTGGCAATTCGGGCCGGCCCGGTCTTATCGGGCCGTGCCGGCCCGGTCCGGTTTTCTTAAAGGACTGGGCCGGCCCGGCCCGATAAGACTTCGGGTCATTCCGGAGAGGCCCGGGCACGGTCCGATAAAAGTTCGGGCCGCCCGGCCCGGTCCGATAGGGTTGAATGAATTAGGTATTGTGAAAATATTTTATCATAGTTTTAAACACAAACTTGTCTCATATTCTTAAATATACATCGAAATAGAGCACGAAAGAAGAGGATTAAGTGGGTTGCATAAGGTGATGTTTCCTATATTGTTTTCATTTATTTGGCAAGATGAAGTAACATGTTTTGTGTTTCTTTGTCTCTTCTAGGAAACTGAGATCAACCCCCAAGATCCGAAAAGTTGGCGCTGGTGGGAAGTTGTTATAATTTATGATATTTGGACCTTGATATGATAAGATTCATGACATTGGATTCAACACCATAAATGAATGAACATTACTGAAGTCCGCTTTAGATTAGTGTGTGGTCAAATTGAAGTGGGGTGATCAAATGCTTTTCGTGCCGTGCCGTGCCGCCCATGGGCTGAAAAGCTTGGCCCGGGTCCGGTTCGAAAATGAACAGGGCCGGGCCAGCCCGGTCCGATAAGGATTTCGGGCCAAAATTGTTGGTCCAAGCACGGTCTTATCGTGCCGGGCCCATGCCGGGCTATCGTGCCGGGCCGAAAATTGCCACCCCTAATATGGACGACTTGAACCTCATCGGATCTCCTGAAGAGATCGCAGAGATTTCTAGAAGCTTGACAGAAACCTTCGAGATGAAAGACCTCGGAAAGTCAAAATTCTGTTTAGGCCTTCAAATAGAGCATCTTAACGATGGGATCCTGTTACATCAGTCAACTTACACATCGAACTTATTGAAAAAGTTTCAGATGGATAAGTGCCACCCCCTCAGCACTCCAATGGTCGTCAGATCATTGGATGTACATAAAGACCCCTTCCGGCTGCTAGAAGAGGGGGAGGAAGCACTAGGCCCCGAAGTGCCGTATCTAAGTGCTATCGGTGCACTCCTTTACCTGGCTAACTGCACTCACCCTGACATAGCATTTACAGTCAACTTATTAGCCAGATATAGTGCTGCACCTTCACAGCGGCAATGGGCCGGAGTTAAGCATCTTCTACGCTACCTCCATGGGTCCATAGACTTAGGTCTATTCTACAAGAAAGGGGCATCAACTGGTTTAGTTGGTTATGCTGATGCAGGATACAGGTCCGATCCTCATACAGAGAAGTCTCAGACAGGATACATTTTTACTTATGGCGGCACAGCCATATCCTGGAGATCTGTAAAGCAGACCATGACGACCGTCTCATCCACTCACTCAGAGCTCCTAGCGATCTTCGAAGCAAGCAAGGAAAGTTTCTGGCTATGCTCTGTGATCCAGCACATCCTCACCTCCACCGGCCTGATGACCGGCGTTCTTGCACCTACTCCACTTCATGAAGACAATGCAGCATGTATAGCCCAGCTACAGGAAGGCTACATAAAAGGAGACAAGACGAAGCATATCTCCCCCAAGTTCTTCTGGACGCACGACCTTCAGAAGGAGATTGAGGTACAGAAGATCCAATCATGTAATAACTTGGCGGATTTGCTTACCAAATCACTGCCTACTAGTATCTTTGAGAAACTTGTATATGGGATTGGGATGAGGAGAGTGAGAAAATGTAAACTGGGTCAGGATGAGAGGACTATGAACTCATAGATACATAGGAGACTAATGTATAGATTCATAGGAAATCTACAAGCCTAAAGCTTGGTCAGATGAGGGGGAGTCAACCGTAGAGTTGTACTCTTTTCCCTTGGCTACTGGTTTTTTCCCACAGGGTTTTCCGTAGTCAAGGTTTTGACGAGGCAACCTCGTTGACTCTGGATCCCAAAGTATCCACCCCTAGACACATCCCCAAAATAAGGGAAGTTATGGATTAACTGTTCTTTATTTAACAAGGCAGTTATCCTAACTCGGATCCTGAAGAATCCACCTCTTATTCAATGTTGGTTGGATAAGGGGAAGTGTTATGAATAGGCCCATTATGCCCATTGGGTATCCAACCCACTATTGAAAGCTATAAATATGAGGGTAGGGGGGCTCTTAACCCTCTACACCTATTTCCCTACTTTTCCCTTCACAACAGAAACAAAAATAAACAGAAGCCGGGACCTGAAGAAGAGGAGCGGCACATACAACTCCTTGCTGACCATAGCTTGTTCCCACATTGCGCAGACCATCATCTAGCAAGGAGTTCAATTTCCACAACCTGAGTTGCCATTGCTGAGAGACTACTACTACTTGCCAGACGACATCTGGCCTGTGCTGATTGACGAAGACGACATCGCTACACGATCTGAGCATTCTAAACTCTCTTGTTCATTATATTGTGTTAGATCTTCGTAGGGAAAACTTTACCATTATTTGTGACTTTTGGGGTCTTGTCTGGTGGATGCTAGACAAGAGAGACTTGGCTAGTTGGGACTAGTCAAGAGAGAGCATTTGTTAGGATTAGATTTGTTGAGCACTCTGGTGAGTGCAGGTACTGAGAGCCAGGTGAGTGTAGAGTGGGTGCTCTAGCTACATGCTGTACTAGGTAACATTTCTAATATAGTAGTTGCTTTCGGGGCTGGACGTAGGTTGTGGGTGCGACCGAACCAGGGTAAATCTGTTGTGCATCTGTGATTGTCTATTATTACCATGCCTATGTTTTGAACAGCGTGTGATTTCTCGTGGGTTGCGCGAGAATTTTTATAAGCATATTCACCCCCAGGCTTAGATCCAGATCCAACACTGTGCCCTTCTCTCCGGTTTGGGTTGCGAGGTCTGACCCACTACAGATAGCTAGGCCTTAATCTGCCCCAGAGGTCTTCGAGAGGGCGGGTTTGGTCCGTAGCCCTTCCTACAGACCCCTGGAATGTCCTACGCCCTTCACTCTGGTTTGGGTAGCGAGGTCCGACTCGCTACGGATAGCTAGTTTGTGATCTACCCCGGAGGTCTTCGAGAGGGCGGGTTTGGGCCGTAGCCCTTCCTGTACACCCCTGGGACGTACTGTGCCCTTGGAGCCTTTCGGGGACCGGAGCCCCAGATCTTTGCTTGTGACGAGGTTGCTCGCTCCCAATGTGACTTTATCTACAAGGTCGTCCTATGAGAGCTTGGGCTCTTGAACGTTCAGTCGACCTTTATGAAGGCGCTCTTAATTCCGGAGCAAAGCTGGAATTTTAAATTCAGACAACTCGTTGAGTGTACAAACACAAAAATATTTATTTCAAATTTTTTATCGAATGTACAAACTTAAAAACATTTATTGAAAATATTTGAGCAAATGCTCGGTGTTCCAGGGATGGGCTAGTTCCTCGCCCTCCATGGTCGCCAAAATGTAGGTCACTGGTCTAACGACGTATGTTATTGTGTAGGGGCCTTCCAATTTGGCAGAGAGCTTTCCTCGGTGGTCGATCTCCGGTCTGAAGGTCGCATCTCTGAGGACAAGGTCGCCGACTCTGAAGCTTTGCTTCCTCACTCGGGAGTTGTAGTACCTCACCATCCTTCGGCTGTGCTTGATAAGGTTTGTTAGTGCACGATCCCTTAACTCGTCGACGAGCTCAATGCTGATGTCGTGGCCCTCTTCGTTTGCTTCTTCGTTGAAATACTGGAGCCAGAGGGATTACTCGTCGAGCTCCACTGGGACAACGGCCTCCGCCCCATAGGCTAGCATGAAGGGGCTCTCGCCGGTTGAAGCTTTGTATGTGGTGCGGTAGAACCAAAGGATGTCGGGTAGCTCGTCGGGCCAAGATCCAGGGGCACTGCCGACCTTCTTCTTCAAAGGCTCAAGGATGCACTTGTTTGCTGCTTCGACCAAGCCATTGCACTGTGGATGCGTCACAGAGGCGAAGTGGAGGTTGATGCCCCAATCCGAGCTGAAACTTCTGAAGTCTGCGGAGTCGAACTGCTTCCTGTTGTTTGTCACTATGAAGGTGGTACCCCCAAAGCGGCATATAATTTATTTCCAGATGAAGTTCTTCATGTCCTTCCAGGTAATGCGCGCCAGTGGCTCCGCCTCGATCCATTTGGTGAAGTAGTCGACGGCAACGACGAGAAACTTCCTTCCCCTGTTGCCATGGGAAACGGTCCGAGGATGTCGAGACCCCACTTGGTGAACGGGCTCAGGCTGAGGATCGAAATCAGGTTAGCGGGTAGTGTGGTTGTATGTTTAAAGAATCTTCGGCACTCCTCGCACTGCTTGACATAGTTGGTCGCGTCCTTCATCATGGTCGGCCAATAGTAGCCATGTTGGATTGCCTTGTGTGCCAGGGTGCGGCCGCTGTAGTGATTCCCGCAGAGCCCTTCGTGTATCTCATGGACGACCTCCTCCACTCTTCTTGGCCCAAGGCATTTCAAATAGGGCAAGACGTCGTACCTCGCGCGGCACTTTCGGTAGAGCACGCCGTCGAAGATCACGAATGTTAAGGCACGCCTTTTAATCTTCCGCGCCTCCAACATGTCTTCTGGTAGGGCTCTGGTCTCCAGATAGACGATGATCCGGCTCATCCATGATTGCTCCAGGTCGATTCACAGCAGTTTGCTCTTCTAAAAGCTTGGCGTCAGCAGGTTCTCGACGTATATAGCTTTCCCAATCTCCGCCGGCGAAGAAAATGCCAACTTCTAGAGGTCATCGGCCCGGAGGTTGTTCGACCTTGGTAGATGCTGGACCGTTGCTTTTTTGAATTTGAGGAGCTCAGCCCAGGCGCACTTCAGGTACCGCTTTATCAGATCTTCCCTCGCTTCGACGCTACCTTCAATTTGTTGGATGACGAGCCTTGACTCACTGATCAACAGCACATTCGTCGCCCCAAGTGCCTGGTAGAGCTTCAGCCCGTTGATGGCAGCCTCGTACTCCACCACATTGTTGGTCGTCGAGAAATTGAAGCG
Source organism: Scilla litardierei (assembly GCA_030789695.1). Classification (NCBI taxonomy): domain Eukaryota; kingdom Viridiplantae; phylum Streptophyta; class Magnoliopsida; order Asparagales; family Asparagaceae; genus Scilla; species Scilla litardierei. The sequence continues at coordinate 500,366,228 of CM061142.1, read as the reverse complement.
GAGTGCGTATTCCAGTAGGCTTCCCTCCGGGGTCTCTATTAGAATGCTGGCTCCACTCCCCGACCCCGTGGCCGATCCATCGATGTGGACGACCCACAGCTCGCCTTTGGATGGTGTGGAAGTTGATGGAGGATTCTTGTTGGTGAGCTGCTGATGTTGTGTGTCCGACCGGTGTCGGGTGAAGCTTTGTCAATTTTTTCGTCAGTGCACTCCGCTACAAAGTCCGCTAGTGCCTGACCCTTGATCGTCGCCCTGGGCTTGTAGATGATGTCGAACTCGCTGAGCTCGATGCTCCAATTCAGCATTCGGCCCGATCTCTCCAGCCTTCTCAGATTCTTTTCAAGGGGCGAGTTTGTGTTAACGATAATGGAGTGCACTTGGAAGTAGGGCCGGAGCTTCCTTGCCGTCAGAGTTAGGCAATAGGCGAACTTCTCGATGGGGCTGTAGCGGGTCTCCGCCTACCAGAGCACCCGACTTGCGTAGTAGACCGACCTCTAGATGCCCCCATCCTCTTTAACAAGGACCGAGCTGATCGCTTCTTCAATATTGGCGAGGTAGATGCCGAGCCGCTCTCCTTCCTCGGGCTTTGCAAGCAGCGACGGGCTCTATTGGTAGGCTTTCAGATTGCCAAAAGCTTGGGTGCAGGAGTCGTCTCACTCGACCTCCTTCCTTATTCCCTTCCTCTCGCTGAGGGCCTTCCGTAGAATCTTGAAGAACGGGATGGACCTCTCGGTGAACTTCAACATGAATCAACCAAGTGCGGCGATCCAGCCGTTAAGCTTCTGCAAGTCCCTGATGGTCCTTGGCTTGCCCATGTTGATGAGAGTGGATATCTTGTTAGGATTAGCCTCGACCCCTCGCTTGGTGATCATGAAGCCGATGAACTTCCCTGATCGGATGCCGAAGATGCACTTCGCTGGGTTGAGCCGCATGTTGTAGCGCCGCACCTTTTGCAATGTCTTCTCAAGGTCGGTGGTTGACACGGGAGGACGCGCACGGGGCACGCCTTCCACTCCCAAGCGTAGGAGTGTCAATGCAATAAAAATAACCGGTGAGTACTGGGTCGGATCACAGGGACAAGTCGTTCTATATTCACAAAATTGATCGATAAAGAAAAATAAAGCGTGAAAACAACCACCTCAACTAACGGTGGGAAAGTGTGAAAATTTTGGTGAAACTAAAATCCTATCCTAAATGGGTAAGGTTGGAGAGCCAAAGGGGATTTAGGATAGCTAGGAGAGAAAGCGCGGGTTGTGGGTTCACTAGGATTGGTGTTAATTAAGCTCTAATTACCCGCATATAACTAAATTGAGCATCTGGCTAAGGACACTCAATCGGAGAATTTAGCATTAAAGAACACAACAATTAGCAATATGGATGGATATATTATTGTGGCACTAATCAAATTAGGAACATGGATTCATCTCGAATTGTGCTCTTTCGGGTCTTTACCAATGAAAATGTGCCCTAATAATACATCCAACATCAACAATGAAAATGGGCAAGAGGAAATTACGGCAAAGATTAACAACCAATCTCAATGAGTCACAACCCACACCAATCACACTACTCAATCATACTAAACAAGATGAGATTTATAAACAAATTCATCACAAGTTCATTACAAAATGAGAAGTGCAAAATACAAAGGGGGAAAGGAAAATTTTCACCCAAGATCTCCCCAAATGAGCCTTCCCTCTACCAATTTGCTCCTCTACCAAGCTTTCCCATCATCTCCATGGCCTCCAAGCTCCTCCCTAGCCTTTAGGGAAGAAGAGAGCCCCCCAAAGCCCTAAAAAACTCGAAAACCGCAGATCAACCGAAAAATTCTAAGCCAAAAAACGAAGATGTCTTCGCACAGCCGCAATAAGGCCAAAAAATCAAGTTTGAGGGCTTGCGGGTCGGGTTCCAGGGCACCCGACCCGCCCCCCGCTTCCTAAGGCGCGCGCATGGCCCGCTCAAAGCGGAGCGGGCCGCCCCCGCTTCTGCAGCGGGGCGAAGCCCGCTAAGCTTTGAGCGGGCCGCGTTTTTTTATTTTAAAAAAGCTTCTTTTTTTACTTAGCCAGCGGCCCGCTCTCGCAACTGATGTCGCAGATGGCGCCACTTGGCGCCTCCAGATCGCGCCACGTGGCGCCCCATTAAATTCCCTTTTTTGGTTTTTTAAAACCCTTATCTCCTCCAAATAATTCACCAAAAATATCCAGAAATCTCATAAAAATCCCAGAAAATTCTGGAAAATCCCCAAGACTCCCAGGAGTACCTGAAAAATAGGAGAATGAGAAATTAATCCAATTGATTGTAAAATAAATATAATGACTTATATAAAACAATATTGACTTCCAAAATTCATATAAAACAATCCATTGCTCAAATAATTCTCAAAAATTGACAATATGATCACAATAATACCAGGAGCATATGAAAAATATCAAGAAGCCAATAAATACGATACAAACCATATTTTGTGCCAAGAATGAGAGTAAGCCCTAAAATGAAATGAAATGAAAATATACCCAAAAAGAGCAAATTTAAGCCTAATCTTTAGCACAAAATTGGGGTAGTTAGGGGGTATAAACATACACTTTTCACTCCGAATCACACCCCCAACTAGCTTTTTGCTAGTCCCTAGCAAAATATGTGATAAATTCGGATAAAAGTGAAAACATGCACCAAAATCACAATTTCCTCATGGCACACACAAAATGGTATTTTCAATTGATTCCAAAGCCAATATACACAATGTATGAAAGTAAACAACAAATGACACACTCTTCGATCCAATTCCAAGAAAAGTAAGGAAATAAGCACCGTATCACATATATCGGGATATATCACAAATGGGAAAGTTTCCAATTTTCATGGAAATGGCCAAAACAAAAGAAATTCCTCTAAGTTGTGGGATATGAGATTGCATCACTCATGTTGCTTATTCTTTCATTTTTTTCCATTCATTTTTTCTTTTCTTTTCTTTTTTTGTATTCTTTTTTTGGATGTTTATGTTTTGCATTCACGCGATAACGCCATGAAATGCAAACACGCCACCTTTACCTACACGCGATAACGCTATATATGCAAAGGGATGGAATGATCCCCTAAATCTCATTTTTGGCTTCCTCCCCAATGTTTCGGGGGGCACCGACTACTCGATTTGATTAGGAAAACCATTCACTTATATTAACTTTCATTCTCATTCTCAACATAAGTTAGCAACTCATCCACCCATTCCTTAGAAGAAACAAAGCATAACAATTGGCCAAACCCAATCCAACCAAAAACTATATCATTCATCCCAACTCATGCAATCACTTACACCAAATTTTCCCAAATTGTTTCAAAGAGAGCATCACGACATATGAAATAGTCTCATACATGGCATATTAGCATTTGAATCCAAATTGGAAAAGAAATTAAAACACACCAATCAAATATCCATAAGTTTGATGCCAAACTAATAATCCCAAAAAATTGCATAGCATGAAAGCATGTAGGGACAACACAAAGCAAGCGGGGTATGGACGAGAAGGCCAAATATGATATGCAATGAAGTTCATTAGGTGATGGAAACATGGAGGGATCTCAAAAAAAATTAAGCTACCATCAAAATCCTAACAATGTAAAGATTCTAACAGTCTCCTCCCAACTTAAAATAAACATTGTCCGCAATGTTGGGAGAGTATCAGATCTCACAAAAGATCCTAGCAAAGAAAAAAAGCATACGAAAGCAAACATGCAAAAGCAAACTAACTAACTTTTTGTTTATTTACACTACGTAAAGGAAAGAATACACCTTAGTAAAAGGCGGATCTCGAATGTATAACGGTGGTGGCAACTGCTCGATCATATCCTTACGCTCCTCCGCGAGCGTCTTTGGAGCAAGGCCTCCACCGGCCTCCTTGGATTCCAGCAATGCAACTCCCCGCGTCCCCTTGGGATAATATATGTCAGGGAGACGAGCTGCATCAATCCAAGTCATGTCCTCATGCCCTGCAATAAAAGCATTACAAAATGGGTCGTCAGAAAAAGAATTTAAATATAAACAAGGACAATCTGAATCAAAAATATGCGGAAGTGCAAATTAGGATTCAGAAATGCAAGGCATGATATGGTGGAAACTTCCCTGAAATGTGGTGCTAAGTGTGGCATGATACGCTACCTCAGGAGGAGGTGGAAGTGGATGCAGAGAGAAAACTGGAGTAGGAGGGAGCTCGGGCTCAATATATACCATGTCGCAATCCCCGTCTCTATCCTCTTCCTCGACATCAATATCAACATCAACGATCTCTGCGACACTCCCCACAACTGGTAACTGCTCCTGACAAACCTCCTCGATGACTGGCAAGTGCGCATCCTGAGGCGAGGGAAGTGACATCTGTAACAGGACTGTAGGTAGACATGTCTCGGGCAAATCCAAGCACGCATCATCCTCGTCATCCCAGAAATAGTTCATCTCAGTCGTCCTCCCTAAGTACTCAATCGCATCAACCTGTGAAGTTAACTCTGAAGTGGACTGTGGCTCAGGCCCCATGGTATCCTCAATCTGCTCGTGGCCATCATGCACATCCGCTTCATCCTCAACCTTAAAATGAAAATGCATCGTTTCACTGTTGTGGTCGACACACACTCCATCATCTATCTCCCCTGACTCTTCAAAACATGGACATTCAGCGTCCTCTACTTGGCTCCACTGTGCCCTATCATCATGATCTGCTTGTTCCTCCGTAGGGCCATAATGGAATGAGCCCTCTGCTGGCTCCTCAGGCTGGTCCTGGACCTGCTGGAATGTCTCCTCATACTCTGTAAGGTCCCTTAGGTAACACTATGAATCCTCGGTCGAATAATCAAAGAACTCCCCACCGCAGCTCATCTGCACGAAATCTCGTCCATATGGCGATAATCCAGTATAAAATATCTGCAGGAGATGATCCCCGTGGAAACTCTGGTGTGGGCACGCAAGCACCAAATCCGTGAACCTCCGCCAAGCCTGATGGTAGGCCTCCCATTCAGCTTGGCTAAAGCTCGATATATGTTGCTCCATAGCCTGCCGCCCCTGTACCTGCTCCAAGAAAGTAGGCAAAAATACTCGGAGAAATTCAGTCTGAAAAGACAACCAAGTAAAATGTGAGTCGAGAGACAATGAATCAAACCACAATCTAGCATTATCTTGTAAAGAAGAGGGAAAGAATCTAAAATATATGCAATCATCACCGATATTCCCACCAAGACATGAATGCATCCATTCTTCAAATTTTTTAATATGTAAATGAGGGTTCTCCCACTCCGAGCCATGAAAGTATGGCGGAAGTGAGATATCCTCCAAATCAACGTCGGAAAAATTTGAAGATGATGCCATGTTTTAAAAAAAATTTCCAAGAAAATGAAAATAAACAACCAAAAGATTCAATAAGTGGAAAATAAATAAACAGAAAGACAATAAGTGAAAAATGAAGAATCAAAAAGACTTACACTAAGAGATAGTAGTATCACACTAAAACTTTCAAAATCAATCAAAATTGCTAATAATAGAAACCGTTTTCTCCGGCAACGACGCCAATTGGTTGACACGGGAGGACGCACACAGGGCACGCCTTCCACTCCCAAGCGTAGGAGTGTCAATGCAATAAAAATAACCGGTGAGTACCGGGTCGGATCACAGGGACAAGTCGTTCTATATTCACAAAATTGATCGATAAAAAAATAAAGCGGGAAAACAACCACCCCAACTAACGGTGGGAAAGTGTGAAAATCGTGGTGAAACTAAAATCCTATCCTAAATGGTTAGGGTTGGAGAGCCAAAGGGGATTTAGGATAGCTAGGAGAGAAAGCACGGGTTGTAGGTTCACTAGGATTGGTGTTAATTAAGCTCTAATTACCCGCATATAACTCAATTAAGCATCCGACTAAGGACACTCAATCGGAGAATTTAGCATTAAAGAACACAACAATTAGCAATAAGGATGGATATATTATCGTGGCACTAATCAAATTAGAAACATGGATTCATCTCGAATTGTGCCCTTTCGGGTCTTTACCAATGAAAATGTGCCCTAATAATACATCCAACATCAACAATGAAAATGGACAAGAGGAAATTAGGGCAAAGATTAACAACCAATCTCAATGAGTCACAACCCACACCAATCACACTACTCAATCATACTAAACAATATGAGATTTATAAACAAATTCATCACAAGTTCATTACAAAATGAGAAGTGCAAAATACAAAGGGGGAGAGGAAAATTTTCACCCAAGATCTCCCCAAATGAGCCTTCCCTCTACCAATTTGCTCATCCACCAAGCTTTCACATCATCTCCATGGCCTCCAAGCTCCTCCCTAGCCTTTGGGGAAGAAGAGAGCCCCCTCAAAGCCCTAAAAAACTCCAAAACCGCAGCTCAGCCAAAAAATTCTAAGCCAAAAAACGAAGTTATCTTCGCACAGCCGCAATAAGGCCAAAAAATCAAGTTGAGGGCTTGCGGGTCGGGTTCCAGGGCACCCGACCTGTCCCCCGCTTCCTAAGGCGTGTGCATGGCCCGCTCAAAGCAGAGCGGGCCGCCCTCGCTTCTGCAGCGGGGCAAAGCCTGCTCAGCTTTGAGCGGGCCGCGTTTTTTTATTTTAAAAAAACTTCTTTTTTTACTTAGCCAGCGGCCCGCTCTCACAACTGATGGCGTAGATGGCGCCACGTGGCACCTCCAGATCGCGCCACGTGACGCCCCATTAAATTCCCTTTTCTGGTTTTTTTAAACCCCTATCTCCTCCAAATAATTCACCAAAATACCCAGAAATCTCAGAAAAATCCCAGAAAATTCTGGAAAATCCCCAAGACTCTCAGGAGTACTTGAAAAATAGAGGAATGAGAAATTAGTCCAATTGATTGTAAAATAAATATAATGATTTATATAAAACAATATTGACTTCCAAAATTCATTTAAAACAATCCATTGCTCAAATAATTCTCAAAAATTGACAATATGATCACAATAATACCAGGAGCATATGAAAAATATCAAGAAGCCAATAAAGACGATAAAAACCATATTTTGTGCCAAGAATGAGAGTAAGCCCTAAAATGAAATGAAATGAAAATATACCCAAAAAGAGCAAATTTAAGCCTAATCTTTAGCACAAAATGGGGGTAGTTAGGGGGTATAAACATACACTTTTCACTCCAAATCAGTCGGCTAGGTGATCCTCGGCCTTCTTTGACTTGACCATCATGTCGTCGATGTAGACTTCCAGATTTCTACCGACCTGGGGGTGAAAGATTTTGTTCACCATCTGTTGATAGGTCGCTTCGGCGTTCTTGAGTTAGAATGGCATCTTTGTGTAGCAGAACGTCCCACGGTCGGTGATGAACAACGTCTTCTACTCGTCATAGGTTGCCATCTGGATTTGGTTGTAGCCTGAGAAGGCGTCCATGAAGGTCAGTAGCTTGTATCCAGAGGTGTTGTCCATCAGGTGGTCGATCCTCGGTAGTGGGAAGCTATCGTTTGGGCAGGCCTTGCGAGGTCGGTGAAGTCCATGCACATTCTCCATTTGCCGCTAGGCTTCTTCACCATCACCACATTAGCGAGCCAATCATGGTAGCTCACTTCTTTAATGAACGTAGCCTCAAGGAGCCGCTCCACCTCCTCGCCTGCTGCCAGGATTTTCTCTCCCCCTACGCTCCGCTTCTTCTGCCGGATTGGGCGAGCTTCCAAGTCGACATGTAGTTCATGGGCGATTACCGCAGGGTCGACTCCAGGCATGTCCGAGGTCGGCCATGCGAAAATGTCCGCATTCGCCCTAAGGAGGTTGACTAGCCCCTCCTTCAGCTCCGCGGGCAGCTTCGTGCCAATAGACACCGTCTTCTCTGCTTCCTCCGCCACTGGTACCTCCTCCACATCCTCCACCAGAGCTGGTCGTTGACGAGCGAAGTCCTCTCGACCATCGAGGAGGTCGATCGGCAGTGCTTGCTCGGACTTCTTGTGTTTGGTGGAGCCGACGTAGTAGCTTTGTGAGAACTTCTGGCATCCCCACGTCTGCCCCACCCAGTGCAGAGTCTGGAACTTCACCATTTGATGTAGCAGCGATGTGAGAGCTTCGACGGAGGTCATGTAAGGCTGCCCAATGATGTCGTTGTATGCCGAGGCGACATCGACGACAATGAACTGCGTCATCCGAGTGACGACCTTCGGCCTCTCCCCAAGGGTGACGGGCAGGGTGATCACTCCGACAATTGGCACCGAATGGCCGGTGAAGCCAACAATCAGGCCCAAGAATGGCTTCAGCACCGCCTCATTCAGTCCCATCTTCTGGATCGTGGACAAGAACAGGATGTCGCACGAGCTGCCTGTGTCGACCAGGTGTCTGCTCACGATAACTGGCCTAATGAGAGCTTCGATGACGATGGTGTCTTCATGTGGTAGCTCGACACCCTCCAGGTCGTCATCAGAGAAGGAGATAGAGGGATGAGCTACTCTTCTCCACTTTGACTCTGTGTCGGTGCCCATCGTTATAACCTGTCGAGCATAAGTCTTCCTTGCCGATGTTGATGTACCGCCTTGGGACAGCCCGCTACAGATTACATCCACACGCATGATCGGCTCGGGCCCGTGGTGGGCAACTTGCCCTGTGTCGTGGGTCGACCGGTTAGGTCCAGCGGTCGCCCCACCCTCGCGGCCTGGTCCTCCTTGGTCGACGAATCTTCGGAGATGCCTGCCCTAGATCAGCCACTCTATATCCTTCTTCAGGGCGTAGCACTCGTCAGTATCATGGCCATGGTCGCAATGATACCGACAGTGCTTCTGTGAATTTCTCGTGGTGGGCCTTATCCTCATCTCCGGGGGCGCGTCTTTGAGAAGCCCGCCTGTCATGGCCTCTGCCATCACTTCCGTTAGGGGAGTGTTAAGCCTTGTATAGATGGCCTCCTACGCTCTCTCGGGCCCACCACTCAGAGCGGGGTTCCTGGGGGCGAGGAACCCCCTCAGCGGTTCGTGGTGATCTTGCCCTCGAGGGCCTCCCTGGTCGCACCCTCGGGGGCGGTCTTGATCATGCCCTCGGGGGCGGTCCTGGTCACGCCTTTGGGGGCGTTCATCCCGTCTCGGCCGTTCATTGGGCCTTGCTTCACCTTGGGGGATTTCATCCCGTCTCGGCCGTTCATTGGGCCTTGCTTCACCTTGGGGGGCTTTGGCTGGTGCGACATCCTTCATCGTCCCCAACGTCTCCTCGCTTATCATATACTTCTCCGCCCGAGCGAAGAGGGTATTGAGGTTGGCAGGCGGATCATGGAGCAATGACTTCAGCAAGCTCCTGTTCACCGGACCCTTCTTGAAGGCCGCCATGACGAGCTCATCTCTATAGCTCGTCACGTTGGGTCTCTCCTTGTTGAAGCGTTGTAGGAACTTGCGGATGGTCTCCCCTTCCTTCTGAACCACCATAAATAGATAGTTCGATGCCTTCCTCCTTCTTCGCCCCGCCAAGAACTGCTGACAGAACTTGCGAGAAAGATCGCCAAACATATCAATGGAGCGGTTGGACAGGCCGTTGTACCACTTAACCACTGACTTCTTCAAAGTCGTCTGGAAAGCTCGGCAGAGGAGGACGTCATCTGCTCTGTGGGTCTCCATCACTCCTCGGTATCACTGCACATGCTCCAGGGGTCGCCTGAACCATCATACAGCTCAAACTGAGATAGTTTGAACCTATGGGGTACCGGGGTTGAGATCACCCTTCGGGTCAGTAGGTTGGCTTCTTCGGGGTTGGGGGAGGCGTCAGCGACCTTGGGAGACGTTCATGCCCCCTCGATACTCTTGCCACTGGTTGGAATCGTCGGATGAGCCACCTCAGTGCTCAGAGGCATCCCTCCCTCGCCCTCGGGGGGTCGGGCTGCGGTTGTAGCTCCTCCGCCACCGGTCATGACGCCTTGGAGAGTGGCGACCTGGCCAGGGGGACTTCTTCTACGGTGGGTGCACCCTTCTCGTCTCAGACTTGGTGATCTCCGATGGCGATTGGCTTTCTGCAGGACGATCTAGCATGGGGCTCTCTCGTACTATCAAGGACGAAGCCAGTGGGACTCCTCGGCTCCCCTCCGGACGCCTCTCCCTCTCAGTGACGAGGAATCTACGCTGTCGAACGGCCACTTCTTCATCCAGTCGTCTTTAATAAGCGGCCGCTTCTTCATCCAGTCGTCTTTAATAAGCGGCCGCTTCTCCTTCTTCGAACCGCCTCTACAGAGCGGCCGCTTCTCCTTCTTCGAACCGCCTTTGTTGTGCGGCCGCTCCTTCGTCAAATTGGGGGATGAGGTCTTGCTTCACATTGCAGGGTCTGGAGGGGCCTTCTGATGGAGGCGGCCTTGCTTGCCTGGCAGTGACCCAATCCTCCAACATTTTGGTGAATTTCTCGAAACTTTGGTAGACACCACGAGCAGTGTCCTGAATGACCGCGGTCGACCCCTCAAGGGGTAAATTCATCGGGGGAGTCCTCCTGGGAGAGCGGTTCTCATATGCCACATGCTGCTTGCCTTGACGGTGACTGCGGTGGCTGCGTGTGGTGTCTGACATGAGTGTAACCTTAGTTTCCACAGACGATACCAATTGTTGCGGGTCAAGTCCACCCAACAATGTGATTTATATTTAATGGAAATCACGGGTACAATGATTACAAGTGTGGGGTGTCAATGAGGCTTAGAGCGACTAGGAACACGATTCAGAGGCGGAGGATCCAAGGTCGCCCGATGGTCGTCGACTCCCGGTAGCTGAGGAAAGCTTTCCACGAGAATAACAACTCGTTAGAAAGGCGGAGTTGGCTATCAACCCGTAGCCTCTCCTATGCTTAAGTCAGTGAACGACTTGTATGGAGTATGTCGAACACGCTAGGCAATCTTAAGGCAATTGACGTTGTGTGGCGAGCTTATGAGGAATGCACTAATATATGGAGGACATCCGACCTTGAATACTGGATAGAAGTTATAGATTTCAACTAACCAACCCCCTTCTTGGTGGCTGGATGGGGTATTTATTGGGTTGAGAGTCGGTTGTTCGCCATCCAATCGGCTGTCAAGTCTACTTAGCTTGATCGCAAGTAGAGAAGCGATAGGTCGGTGGGGGTGTCAGAGGTATTTACGCATTAATGGGTGTCAGATGGTGTCAGACACATCAATGTATTAATGGAAGACGCGATGGGTGACCATCAGTTCTCGCCTTTAACCCCTAGCATTAACGGGGGCGTAAGTGGCCATATGTCACATGTCAGAGATATTTATGCTTGGCCGCCCTTGGATGGAGCCAAGCTCGACGACTGAGCTTGGTGTCTTCGGACCGTCTGGTCGTGCTTCATTTGAGGAGGGTATGCGATCTTCTTTTGTTGGCCGTGATGACGAGCTTGTCGCTCGGCGAGGCGAACTTCCTAGTGTCACGACGATCTTTCGTTTGGGCTTCAAAAGAATGAGCCTTTATTATCTGGACCGGCCGTAAGGCCGTAACAAGTTCAAATAAATCCAAAAAAAATATTAAATGCAATTAGTTAAAATGTTAGGATTTTGATTTCTTAATCAACCAAGTTATGAGTTTAATTAGGGTCGAAATTCGGTTAATTTTCGGGTCAAAAATATTTTTTTTGATAGTAAATTAGAAACTCGGCATATTGATCATTCTGTGATGCGCTGGAGAGAGAATAGAACTTTGAAATTGCATGGTTGATCATGAATTTTGAAGCCATTTGATCATGAATTTTGATGACATTACTTATATTAAATAAAATGTTCAATGCAAAGTTAAATGGTAACTCCGTTATGTTAAATTTGTAATTGTTGTGAAGGGAAAAGTAGGGAAATAGGTGTAGGGGGTTAAGAGCCCACCTACCCTCATATTTATAGCTTTCAATGATGGGCCGGATACCCAATGGGCCTCATGGGCTATTCATAACACTTCTCCTTATCCAACCAACATTGAATAAGAGGTGGATTCTTCAGGATCTGAGTTAGGATAACTGCCTTGTTAAATAAAGAACAGTTAATCCATAACTTCCACTGATTTAGGGATATGTCTAGGGGTGGATGCTTCAGGATCCAGAGTCAACGAGGTTGCCTCGTCAAAACCTTGACTACGGAAAACCCTGTGGGAAAACCAGTAGCCAAGGGAAAAGAGTACAACTCTGCAGTTGACTCCCCCTCATCTGACCAAGCTTCAAGCTTGCAGATTTCCTATGAATCTATACATTAGTCTCCTATGTATCTATGAGTTCATAGTCCTCTCATCCTGACCCAGTTTACATTTTCTCACTCTCCTTATCCCAATCCCATATACAAGTTTCTCAAAGATACTAGTAGGCAGGGATTTGGTAAGAAAAATCCGCCAAGTTATTACATGATTGGATCTTCTGTATCTCAATCTGCTTTTGCTTCTGAAGGTCGTGCGTCCACAAGAACTTGGGGGAGATATGCTTTGTCTTTGTCGCCTTTGATATAGCCGTTCTGTAGCTGGGCTATACATGTTGCATTGTCTTCATGGAGAGGAGTATGTGCAAGTACGCCGGTCATCAGGCCGGTGGAGGTGAGAATGAGCTGGATCACAGAGCGTAGCCAGAAACTCTCCTTGCTTGATTCATGGATCGCTCGGAGTTCTGAATGAGTGGATGAGACGGTTGTCATGGTCTGCTTTACAGATCTCCAGGATATGGCAGTGCCACCATAGGTAAACATATATCCGGTCTGGGACTTCTCTGTATGAGGATCGGACCTGTATCCTGCATCAGCATAACCAACTAAACCAGTTGATGCCCCTTTCCTGTAGAATAGACCTAAGTCTATTGACCCTTGGAGGTAGCGCAGAAGATGCTAACTCTGGCCCAGTGCCGCTGTGTAGGTGCAGCACTATATCTGGCTAGTAAGTTGACTGCAAATTCTATGTCAGGACGAGTGCAGTTAGCCAGGTAAAGGAGTGCACCGATAGCACTTAGATAAGGCACTTCAGGGCCTAGTACTTCCTCTCCCTCTTCCAGCGGCCGGAAGGGGTCTTTATGCACATCCAATGATCTGACGACCATTGGGGTGCTGAGGGGGTGGCACTTATCCATCTGAAACTTTTTCAATAAGTTCGATGTGTAAGTTGACTGATGTAACATGATCCCATCGTTAAGATGCTATATTTGAAGGCTTAAACAGATTGACTTTCCGAGGTCTTTCATCTCGAATGTTTTGTCAGGCTTCTAGAAATCTCGGCGATCTCTTCAGGAGATCCGATGAGGTTCAGGTCGTCCTCATAGACAGTAATAATGACAAATCCTGTTGCCTTTGCTCTTATAAAAATGCAAGGACAGACTGGGTCATTTGTAAATCCTTGTTTTGCAAGGAAGTCGCTCAGTCTGTTATACCACATCCTTCCAGATTGTTTTAGAGCATATAATGATCTTTGTAGTTTCACTGAGTAGATGTCACGTTGTCTCTCTTTTAGTGCTGCAAGCAAGGAATAACCGTCAGGTAATCTCATATAGATGTCTCGGTCTAAGTTGCCATATAGGTATGCAGTCACGACGTCCATAAGCTGCATGTCTAAACCCTCTTGGGCTGTTAAGCCAATGAGGAATCGGAAGGTGATCGCGTCCATGACCGGGGAGTATGTGGCTTCAAAATCCACCACTGGACGTTGGGTAAAACCCTGCGCTACAAGCCTTGCTTTGTAGCGAACGATCTCATTTTGTTCATTTCGTTTTCTAACAAATACCCATTTATAACCCACAGGTTTTACAGCTTTTGGTGTCTGGACTATAGGTCCGAAGACTTTGCGTTTGGTGAGTGAATCCAACTCCACTCCTATTGCCGCTTTCCATTTTGGCCAATCATCTCTGCTTTGACATTCTGTCAGAGAGCGTGGTTCAATATCATCGTCGCAGTACGCGACGTTGATGGCAATATTACACGCAAATGTGTCATCTATGGTTGTGCTCTTTCTGTCCCAATACTCCCCAGTTCGTACATAGTGTATCGAAACTTCATTTTCTCCCGGGTTTTCCTCTGTTTGAGAGTTTGGGAGAGATGGGGTAGCATGGCTTATAGTAGCATACTGTGGTGGTATTTGGTTATCATTGCCAAGGGTCCTACTCTTTCGAGGGACTTGTCCTTGGATCCAGGTGATCGTACTCTCTTTTTGAGAGGTCCAACCATTTCTGCTGTAGGCGGATTGCATCCATTTTATGGTATGTCAATCCTAGCTGGAGTGTTAGCAGCAGGGACATGCGATCTGACAATCTTCTAGTTGTCAGTAAATTTGTCCGGTAAGAGATGGACAGGGTTTTGGATATGGAGAATCTTCAGGACCTCCTCCTCACACTGGCTTGTGGGCGGATCAAAGTGACATAATGTCTTTGTATCCCAAGTGATACAGTCTGAAGCTTCGGGCTTCTTTATCTGTGAGCCTAGTCTTGGAAATAATGTTTCATCAAATTCACAGTCTTCTAGACGTGCCTTGAAAACGTCTCCCGTAAAGGGTTCTAGTAATCTTATTATGGAGGGGGTGTCAAATCCAACAGAAATGCCTAGGCGACGTTGTGGACCCAACTTTGTCCTTTGTGGTGGTGCTATGGGGACGTATACTGCACAACCAAATATTCTCAAGTGTGAGACAATTGGTGGGTCTCCAAGTGCTAGTTGCATTGGAGAAGATGACTGACCTCCAGACGGTCTTAATTTTATTAAAGATGCAGCATGCAAAATTGCAGGACCCCATGCATTCACTGGCAGCTGGGATTAAGGTAATAATGGACGAGCAATCCATTGTAGTCTCTTAATTAGAGATTATGCTAACCCGTTTTAGGTGTGAACATGCGCTACAGGATGTTCGACTTCAATTCCATGTGCTTGGCAATAGTCTAGAAAGACTTGTGATGTAAACTCCCCGACATTGTCCAGACGAAGTTTCTTTATCTGGTAGTCGGAGAAGTGGGCCCACAACCTGATTATCTGAGCTAAAAGCTTAGACGGTTCAAGGTTTCGGGTGGACAGTAGACACACATGTGACCACTTAGTAGATGCGTCAATCAGGACCATAAAGTACTGAACGGAGCAATTGATGGGTGTATAGGCCCACAAATGTCTCCGTGAATTCTTTCCAGAAAACTTGGAGACTCCAGGCCCACTTTCAGTGGAGAGTGTCTCGTAATCAGTTTACCCATGTAACAAGGTGGACATGGAAATTTACCTTTTTGAAGAATCTTCAGGTTCTTCAAGTCTATGCCCCTGGAGCTTTTTATGATGCGGTACATCATAACAGATCCAGGGTGTCCCAGTCTACTATGCCAGAGTTGAAATTCTGGTGTTTGGGGGCAATGCAGGTGCTCCGCCATTGATGTTTCTGGAGTTTGTATACTTGTTTGGTAGAGTCCCGAGGGGAGTCCCTTGAAACGTTCCACAATGGGTTTTGAACCATTTGTAAGAGACGTTACAAGCAAGTATTCCCTTTCATTTTCCTCGACCGTCTCTAAGTGATATCCATTTAAACGGATATCTTTAAAGCTTAGAAGGTTTCGGATAGATTTAGGGGAGTATAACGCATTCCTAAGTGTGATTTGTGTGTTATTTGGGAGCAATATGATTGCTTCCCCCGATCCTTCGATTATGTTAGCTGGTCCTGAGATTGTTCTCAGTGGACCAGAGTAGCTACTTATGCTCGTGAAGTAGTCTATGTTTTGAAGGATCGAGTGCGTCGATGCACTGTCCACTAGGCAAATTGATTCCATATCTATATTAAGAAAGACATTTAAGCAGTAAATAATATGAAAAAGAAAAGATCAACTTTCATTTAAGATGCTCAAAAGATTGTTCGACATGGAATAAAACCTAGATACGATGCATGAAAAGAAGATACATTGCTAGCAATAACAATTGTTTATGGTCCAAAACTAGAGAGTGTCATCTCACATGAAGTCTTCAGGAGTCCATGAGGTCTCTGGCAACGCTGCGCTCTCTATCAGGTTTGTCTCAGCTCGAGGCATGAGGCTTGCCTGGTAGAGGTCCTGTAGGTGTTTTTGGGTGCGGCAGATTCTGGACCAGTGGCCCGTCATTCCGCATTTGGAGCACTTATCCTCCCAGTCTTTCTTGAGAGTACCACCTTTGGACGTCCACTTTTGCTTCTTTTCCACGAACTTCTGGTTCTGAGGAGGAGCTTTGGGGAGTGGCTTCTTCCGCTTCTTCTGTTCTTTCCATTTCTGGAATTTAGCCTTCTTGTCCATCTTCTTCTTCTGGGAAGACTGGAAGTGTGCCTCTGCAGGAGGTGACAGTGAAGCGGAGCCAGGAGGGCGCAGGTTGTGAGTGGCAACCAACAAGTCTCTGTTCTGTTCAGCCATTAGCAGGCATGAAAGCAGATCAGAGTACTTCGTGAACTTCCTCTCACGGTATTGTTGCATAAGGACCATGTCCTTCTCGTGTAAAGACGTGAACGTCTTTCCCAGTACTATTTTCTCAGTCACAGTCTCACCACACAACTTCAGGCGTGAGGTGATACGGAACAATGCTGAGTTATACTCCGCTACGGATTTGTAATCATGTATGCGGAGGTGAGTCCACTCGTACTGTGCACGGGGGAGTATGACATCCCTTTGATGCCTGTACCCCTTCTCAAGTGCGTCCCACAGTTCGTAAGGATCCTCTACAGTAAGATACTCGTCCTTCAGGGTCGAGTCTAAATGTTTCCTGATATAGATAATGGCTTTCGCCTTTAGTATATCGGAAACTTCTTCTGTATGAGGTGCTTCTTTAGAAGCATCCTTTTCGGCTATGACAGTACTTGTTGTTGCCTTCTCAGTGGGTGTCAGACTGAACCCATGAGATCGCAGATGGAACTTCAAGTCCAACTGCCAACTCAAGTAGTTCGACCCATCGGCTTTCAGGACCGAGAAATCGACATTCGCAAGTCTGGCCATTAAATGATCTAGCAATATCAAAAGTAGCATGGATTATCAAACTATAAAAAGAATAGACATCCACGCATGTATTTTTCCATTTTCATATCATGAATTATTAAAGAAAATTAACATTCATGCATGCTGTTTAACATTTAAAATAACGTGAATTATTAAATAAAATTAACATCCACGCATGCTTTTTAACATTTAAAAATAACGTGAATTATTAAACAGAATTAACACGCATTTAATGTATAAGCAATGAAAATAAGTTAGGACTAAGGGGATAAGCCAGCCGACACCGAAAAGAAAAGGACAGTCCGAAATTACATAAAAAATTACATGAAAGAGTAAATACAACTTGGGAACTTCAGAGAGAAGCCCCTTTCTTCTTTGTGCATACGCCTTCAGCTCCTTTTTGGTGTCCTCCGGTCTTCTTTTTACATAATTTACTCACTTACAACTTTCTCTCAAAAAGAAAAAATTGCAGAAAAGAAAAGGTGTCGGAAACCTGGCTGATCCCTAAAAACATAGCCTAATCGCACATCCACGCAGATAATATACGAAAAATATACAACCACGCCGATAATCATATCACAGGCATGTAAAGATTAAAATAATCTAAATAGTGTGTGACGTGCTAAAAATTATTTTTGAAAAACTTTTTACCTTTGATCCATATGTTTAATGTTTTATTTTCCGCTTTAACCCCTTTTTATAAAGTTTAAAATTTCTTTAATTATTTTAGGCTTTTGGGGCCAAAAATAAAAAAGAAAAATTATTGTGTAAATGAGCTAATTTTCAGGCTTTTTGGGCCAATAAAACAACCTATTAGGGTTAATTGGGTCTCCCCTAAAAATTTGGCCCGTTAAGTGCTAGGATTTCCGAAAAACCCTAAGGGGGGCCCGCGGCGCGCCGCCGCGACGGTTGACCGCGGCTGCGGGCCGCGGCCTGTGGCTGCGGCTGCAGTCCGCGGCCTGAGGCCGCGGCTGTTGGCCTCGGCGCATGCCGCCGGCGGTGCTCAGGGAGCGCCGCCGTGACGCCCTTCGGGCGTGCGGGGTATGGATTAAGGTTGGGGGTAAAAAATTGACTTTTCAAACATTTAGATCACTAAAAAACCGATTTTTATTGTTTTTAGACACGCTGACAAAAAAATTTGATTTTTAACGTGTTTTCAAACTTTTTGATCTTTAAAACATGCAGATCTATGTGGAACGCAAGTTTAGATCTAAAAAGTTTTGAGATTTACCTCTAGATTCGACGAGGGAATCTAGACGACGGTTGGTGAAGGATGCACTTTTCGCTCACCGTTGAGAAGATTGCGATTTTCTTAAACTGAGCGGTTGATGGATCTCCTTACTCGCGCGTCGTCGCCTTTTCTAACGAGCGTGATCGTGCTGATAACGTGTTGTGAAAGGAAAAGTAGGGAAATATGTGTATGTGGTTAAGAGCCCCCTACCATCATATTTATAGCTTTCAATGACGGACCGGATACCTAATGGGCCTCATGGGCCCATTCATAATAGTAATCTATTTTTAATGACATCCAAATTAGTCACTAATTTCTGGCTAATCGTCAATTATTTATTTAATTGTATTATCCACGTCAGAAATTCCTGTCCCCCACCGACTCGGGCTAAAATCCCGGTGCCGAAAAAACTCGTAACAGCGTTCGATTCAAGCGACGCCGCCCCCGTCGCCGCAGCCCTGGAATCCCAATCGGAAAAGGATAATTCCAGCTTGATTTGATTCCCGTACGAAATAAAAAGGGCGCGTGGGAGCTCCAAAATCCATTATTGTATTTGTTGTTGTTGTTGTTATTATTATTATTATTATTTCATCACAAACCCTACTTCAAGTCGGCGGCCAGACGAAGAAGTGCGCAAGTGAAATAAAAAACCCTCGCGCGAGCGAGAGGGATTTCTGAATTCTCCGCTGATCATCATCATCTTCTTCTTTTTGCAATCGATTGGCTTCTTCCCACCGTCTCCAATTTCTAGGGTTTTGTCTTGTCCCCAACAATGGACATGGAAGCTGCCGAGAGATACGGGGCCAAGCGGATCCACCAACGACTCGGCCCTTCTCACTCATCCGCCGGCGCCGGTGACCGATACAACAAGGTCTGCTTCCATTGGCGGGCCGGCCGATGCAACCGCCACCCCTGCCCTTACCTCCACAGCGAGCTCCCCCAGTCCCTCGATGGCGCCGCCTCCGCCAAGAGGGCCCACCACCAGAATTCCCCTCAGGGACGCGTTTGGAAAAACCCAAACACCACCGGCAACGCGGGCCCACCCTCTAAGTGGGGCAAGGGACTTGGCGCTGCCGGCGGCGGCCCCCGGCCTCAGGTGAACAAGATCTGCAACTATTTCATGGCCGGCAATTGTACTTTCGGGGATAGGTGCAAGTACTTGCACTCTTGGTTTGTAGGCGATAGCTTATCTCTGCTCACTCCTTTACAAGGCCACCAGAAGGTTAGATTTTTATCTTTATTTTTCTTTTTGTTCTATTTTGTTGTATTTTGGTTTCTAATCTACATATTTGATGGGTATTGATCTTGGCAGGTTATCACGGGAATTGCATTGCCCTCGGGGTCGGATAAGTTGTATACAGGGAGCCATGATGAGACCGTTCGGGTTTGGGATTGCCAAAGTGGTCAAGTACGTTACTGTCCTTGAGATGTTCTCATGGGGGTTTGAATTTGAATTAGTTTTTTTTTGTTAATTGCATTGTGTATGCGAGATCTTTGTAGTGTGTTGGGGCTGTTAATGTGGGAGGTGAAGTGGGTTGCATGATCAATGAGGGACCATGGATTTTTGTGGGGATTCCAAATGCTATTAAGGCTTGGAATACTCAAACATCAACTGATTTAAACCTTGATGGACCCATTGGGCAAGTGTATGCAATGGGGGTAGCCAATGGAATGCTATTTGCTGGAATACAGGTATTAATTTGGTTTCCCTCTTAAAGTTTATCAATGTGATCCTTACTACGGTTTATGGCATCATAACAAAGATGCAAGCTGAAGGTTTGTTCCCTTTGTTTCCTTTTCTTCCTTTGGTTGCAGGATGGGCGAATACTAGCTTGGAAGTTTAGTGCTGTAACGAATTGCTTTGAACCGGCAGCTTCTCTTACTGGCCATCAACGGGCTGTAGTTTCATTACATATTGCAGGGGGAAGGCTTTATTCTGGTTCTATGGACCATACAATAATGGTAACGTCTTTATAATTATTTCTTCATTTTGTTGCATTCATTCTTCTGAAATCTTGTAAATATAGTTTTATGAGCTTAGTGAAACTTCTCACGGTTTGTTATCTCATTTGAGCTTATTTACGCATATTACTTTTTGGTTACTTCATATATTAGAACTAGTCATAACCTGTGCCCGCGGGTAAGGTTCATTTAAGATTTTCCCTCGCGAAATGTTTCTTCCCCAAAAAATTATTTCCACAGCCAAAATTTAAAAGAATAACAAATTAGTGTAAAAATACTTAGTGGCACGGGTGCCCTCGGCACAGAACAACAATTTCGGCGCGGACGTCTTTGGCACGGAACAACAATTTCGGCGCGGGTGCTTTCGGCGCGGAACAACCAATTAGCGTTAAAAAATTTAGCGGGACGCTTTCGGCACGGGCGCCGGCAAAAAATTTAACCCGGGCCAAAAGAGAAACGCTTGAAAATGAATGGACGAAGTGCAAAGTGTGGGGGGTGTGTATGGTATTAGGGTAAAAAGTGAAATGAGCGGGGGTTTTAGCAAAAAGGGGAAATGGGCGGTATCCTGTGCAAATGTAGTGATTGTGGGGTTTTTTGAATTAAATCTTGACCCTTGGATGCAAAGGATGTGGATGTATCCTGATCGTTGTTGGTGACTGGGACTTGTCCGGTTGTCCCGGCCACTTTTCTGATGTACGTATTTCGTACGTACTTTGTTATTGTATGTGTATTTTGTGTTCGATTTTAGTTATTATTTTCCATAGCTCTAACGTGTGACCGGACCCCGTATCCATGAGCCTCTCGGAGGCGTGATCACTCCGGTATTTTCTTTACAATTTTTGGATGACCAGGGATAAAGTTGTAATAATCCTATTATTAATATTATAAATCTTTTTAACTAAATATTTTAAAAATTCAAATCTTAATATAATCTAACGTTTTCTCCTAACCTAACTAATTTATATTTTACATCCTAACTAATTATTTTCCATAACCCGCAACCTCCCCATATCCCAACAACCGCCTGTCATTATCCCGTGCATGGGATTGACACCTCCCCCACGTCACGCAACCTCTCCACATTCATCCTCCTCTACTACTACTTCTTAAAAACTCAACCGGTCTCTTCACCTTGAAGAGCCCTCAGCGCCTTCCTCCTTACTCTCCGATTCACATCCGACAAGCCTAGGCGCCTCACCCAGCCCTTCACCGCCCTTCGACACCGCCACAAACTCTCGCAAACTCAACCTGCCGCCGTCCTTTCCTCCCTCTCTCAGACTCCACACCAACCCCCGCACACACGCCGCCAGTCGCCTCCGAGCAACACTCCCACCTCCTCTCTCCAGTCTCCACGCCACCACGGACTCCCACCGCCAACGACCTTCGCCTCCTCGTCTTGAACCCGCCGTCCTCCGATCAGCCCCACAAACCAGCCCAGCACCATCACCCCACTGCAGACCGTCCTTCTCCGGCCACCCCCAGCTTTGCAACCCGCCAGTTCCCCTCTCCTCTCCTTTTTTCGACGGCAACCCAGACCGCCTCCGACCCACACCGACCTCCACCTCCGACTCGCTCCGTTCACCACCAAGGACCCACAACGACCTCTCCTTGTCCCTTTGCCCTCCGTTCAACCTTCGGCGACCTCTCGTCGCAAACCACACCGTCGGACACCGCGATCCACTCCTCCCTCCAATGACCTTTCAGCTCACCCGCTTCACAGACCTCCGCCTCCGACTATCTTCCATAACCTCGCCGAACTCAACCGACGACCTTCAGCCCTTCTCTCTCCGACCTCCCACGACTCCGAACCCCAGGCCCTCCGCCAGCGCCTCGAGGCAGCCCTCCGCTGCTTTCCTCCTCTCTCCGACCCCACGTCTCCACAACCACAGCACCCCTCTGACCTCGGACTTCGCCGTCTTCCACCCTCTCCCGCAAGCATTCGCCAGCCCGCCACCTCAAAGCCCCAAACCACCCCAAACTCCCGTACCACCGCCACGCACCCAACAACGCCACGAACCCAACTCCATCGTCACATCTCCTCCCTTCCGATCACCTCAGCGCCCCTCCGACAGAACCCCTCCCTGCAACCCAGGCGCTCTCCAACCCTCTCCTAGACCACAAGCCACACCCTGCCGGCAGCCCTCTCTCCTCATGTCCGCCCCCACTCAGATCCGACCTCCGGCGACCCACGCCCGCACAACGCTCCCTCCGATCTCCGAACACCCACTCAAGCCTCCGCCAAGCACACACCACGCCCGCTTCGACTTACTAACGCCGCGCTCTCGCCGCCTTCAACCTGCAACTAAACACGTAAGTGTTTATACGTGCATGCAAACCCTTTTGATAATTATAACTTGGGTAATTATATTGTTAGTAGGTTATTAAATATGTATAGTATTATAATTAAGTCAACAGTAACATCAAGATATGTTAGTGGGTGTGTTAATAGTACTGTCCATTGAATAAGAGTTAGTTAATGCTGTTAATTTATAATATATAAGTTTCGGTTATATATATTACAGTTTATTTCACCTAATATTAATACTAGTTTTTTAATATACCAAAAGTTTTATGAGATAGTTGGCAGCATATGTTGGTTTGCATTTGTTAGTTATATATATATATAATATGATAAGCTTATATGTATACATATGAACAGTATTGATAATAAGTTAGATTTAAGGGTATTTTAATGGGTTAATGTTTTTAGCTTGATGATTAATCTTATGGTGCAGATATATCCGTGTTTTCCATACAATTAGAACAACCCTAAAATCACTCCAACAGGCAATTGTGCGAATTATTGAAGTTTAATGTTCTTAACCAATTAACTTCCTTGTTTTAGAATGTGTTAAATGTCATATGAAAATGCTGATTATTAATATGTCACCATGCTTCACTTCATGATGTACACACACTTGATAGAATGAATATTGATGGAAGACCTTGAAAGTTTTGGAATACCTTGAAAGTGTTGGAATACCCTGAAAGAACTTGAATTCGTGAACTTGTGTATTGATTAGGCTGGCTCGTGTTCCACCACAACATTTGGGGGTGGGGTTAGGGTTGAGCGGCCACTAAGCGTGTGAAAGGATCCCTTTTCAAGAGCACCACCCGCATGCGGTGGGTAGCGTCAATCACGGTTATACCCATGTGAGAAGAAGCAATTCACTCACCACGTTCTTAAAGGCGAGAACCCTATGCATGATAAAAAATATTTCCATGGAACTTGAAATAATTGTTGTTACCTTACTCGCACATTATTATCATGTTTATAATGCTTGCTTAAATTCATTAGAACTGCCATGCTTAGTAGTACTTTACTTTAAATATTTAGAAATGCCATGCTTATAACTATGCTGCTAGTTAATTGTATAACTCTGACATTAGAATTGTTAATACTTCATAATCTGTTTAATATTTGTACACATTGCCTTGGGTCGACTCACCTCTTACTTGCCAGACCCTTGCTGATATACATTTATGTTTTTGGAATGTATGTCAGATTATGAGACAGAGTACCAGGAGCAGGAGTTTGTTGAGACAGTTGATCCAGTGAGCCTAGAGTTTATTGACCAGGAGTCGCTTCCTGCGGAGGACTAGAGACTTGTTTCTGTTGCTGCTTTAGTTTTGATTTTAGCATTTTGCAGTAGGGCATGTTCTTTGTTGTAGTTCCTTTGGCCATGCTGGGCCCTGTTGCTTTTATTCGTGTACAGACTTCTGGATGTGGCTTGTGTATATTAATATTCTGTTGTTCTGATTGCATGCAAGAACCCTGCGATGTTGTTACAGGCGCTTAATGAACTCGAGCTTTACCGCTCCAGTTCATGCTGACCTTCGTAACATTCTCGCTTCCATTCGTTTTGAAAAGTGGGGCGTTACAGGTTTTTGTGGCGGCCTATGCAGGTCGTGCATTTGCAAACTTCAGAACAATAGAAATACCATCATCAACCAAAACATCTTGAATCATCTCGTACACAAAATTTACCCGGTTTCATTGTCTCAGTATTGTATGGAGACCCAACACCAAGATTATAGGAAGATCTAGTTAGACATCCATGCTTGTTAGTTAGACACCCTTGCTAAGATTTAGTATTATCATCTTAGGAGTCACTTAGTGGCTTCTCACCCAGCCCTGACCATATTAGACTCTTGAGTTTCTTTTAGTCGTTCGCTCGGACCATATTAGATTTTGGAGTGTGCATACCCTTGGTATACTAGTATATTATGTTTGACTATTGTGCTATATATGCGTATACGGTATTATACGTAATATATATATAGTTATACATATGGTAGTAAGCGGCATACTTGTACGTATGGGTGCATAACTATATCACTATAGGGATATATGTGTGTACTAGAATTGGTGTTTGACTATCTACTAGAGGTGTATGTATTTTGGATGTACTTGTCAATATTTGTAATTGTATGCTAGTAAGATTGTGTTCATGTGGGATGCAATGTACATGATAATACGGTGTTTATAGTTGGGTGTACATATCTATTTTATGATCTATATATTAGTGCGTATGGGCGTGTGCTCATGCGTGGATAAGTAGGTGCTTTGTTATAGGTATATATACCCATTGTATGAATATGTGTGATTTACGTATAGTAGTTGAATTATAATATTGAATTACTTCCCCTACGTGATGATGTATGTGCATGCGTATACTAGGAGAAATACATGATTGCATGTTTGTAAATGTGTATGGATGTGTGTATGTAATAGTATACTAGATTTATATAAATTACTATGGTTCTGTATACTTGTGTGAACATATAGTATGTATGGTTATGTTTGTATAGATAGGAGGTAAGTGTATAATAGTGTAAGTATATGTATGTGTGTAAGTGTATGCATATGAGTGTGCACTGCTTTTATCACGATGTATGTATGCCTGTGGTAGAGTAACCTTAGTGCCTTAGTATGCTCATCCATAAGTTTGCCCTATTCAAGGAAGTCTGAGGACGGACTTGAACTTAAGGTGGGTAGATTGTGATGACCCTGGCATTATATATATAGTAGAGCATGTCTATTGTTGTGTATTGTGTAATATATATTGTGTGCATATGCACGTATATAGTGATATGTATTATGTGGTGTGTATAGTGTTACGAAGGTCAAAGCTTATTTATAATATGCCAAAGCTTATTTACAGTGGGTAGATTTACAATCTGATTGTTATCTCATTTGAGCTTATTTACGCATATTACTTTCTGGTTTCTTCATATATTAGAACTTTCCATCTTGTGTGCGAACTAGTTATCTTAGGATTCTTCTTGTACCTATACAGGTAAGGCCTTGGCTGACTCAATTTCTTCTATATCTCATCTTTGTCATCCTTTTTTGATAAGGTCTTTTATCTTTATTGACAATGATATTGTTAAGCACAAGGTTTGAGGTATCAGTCGATACTAATAGGTGTCGGCCGTTTCGTATCGGTCTCGGAGGCAAACACGACCGGTATTGCACATGAAAATCGGTATCGGCGGAAATCCGAGGGTTTCAGTCAACCGGCCGAAACTGGACGAAACCCTAGGGTTCTGGCATGAATTAAGAAAGAAGAATGCAACACAACAACCCCCCTTGAGTTGATTCCCTGAGGAGGAAAAAAATTTGAAGGAAAAAAATCACCTCCCCCGTGAGAGCACAGAACACCCGTGAGAGCACATAACAGTCCATGAAGAATATGAAGACAAAACTATGTGAGTGCACATAGTCACAGACAGTCGTATAAAAATTTCTATAAAACGAGAGGGGAGAGGAGAACGCCTACCTCATCATCCCATTTGAAGATCTTCCCTCAAAATCACCGCACCGATCGAACTCCATCCAGTGAAGCGAACTCCATCCAGTGCGGCGATAGGTGTTCTTCGAAGAATCCCTCAAAATCGCTGAAGAAGCCATCGATTGTCAACAAAGAAACGCTAAGTTTCACTGAAGCCCTAGAATTACACCTACGGGAGGCCAAGGGATGTTGGGGGTATTGTTCTCCAAAGAATCCCTCACAAACGTCAAAGAATCCCTTGATTGTTAACGAAGAAAAGCTCGAGGTTACACGAGCTTGATTGTTGACGCAGATTGTTTAAGACAGATGTACTCTGAGGATTCTACCGGTGCCAAGATCAAATTCTACTAAAGTTCTCTGACAGTTCTCTTACTCAGGGATCATTTGGGAACAGCTCGTGATAATTCTAGAGCCATGCAAATTTATTGGTGATGGGGGGTGTTGGGGATGTTAAGATCGGCAAGCAAAACCAACCATTTGTTGAAGTCGATGCCGAGATTGAAACAATCACCACCGTTGTTCCTGTTATTATTGCTAAGGAGGCTGAGTAGCTCTGACCACTGACCTGCGATGCATGGCTTCTTTTTTGATTCAATGTCTTGTATCGGCCTTAGAGGGCATGTTTTCTTTTTTTCTTTTGTCTGATGTGTGTGACTTGTGACTTGGTGCCATCTTTGTATCATCTTTTCCCATAAATAAAAAAATCTTTCCTAATTCAAGTGTTAGCTTGTCTGGTTGTAGTGTCTGAGACATCTGAGATGTTTGATGAGTTGCATGTGTTTGTATGAAATAGTGCATGCGCTTTATAGTATTATCACCTTTTGGCCCTTTATACAACATGAGCTCGATGGGGATAAGGAAGACGATGTCGAGGTGGAGAAGGATTGAAGGGCTTAATTGAGCTAGACTACTGATGTGAGGACAAGGTGGTAGTGTACTTAATGAGATGTGTCACGTGCCCTTGCCCTCATGGCCAGCTTGGACTTGATATGAGATGAGATGAAAAGGATGGTATTCCCTCCCTGGCCATCAATTGATGTGAGTGTTGGGCGTGAGGGTAGTTGGGGAACCGCAACACCCGTGCCCCTGCCCCCTTGTTTGGCTCGGACTCTGTATGAGACGAAGTGGCAAAGTAAGCATTGGCGCACCTTTGCCTGCATTGGCAGATTTCGGCTTTGCAGAAGACGTGGTGGAGAAGATGATATCACCTTCTAGGCCAACGACCAATGTGGGGTTAGGATGGAGAGAATTGGGAAGCTGTAGCGCCCCCCCGAATCCTTGCCTCTGTCCAGGGAGCGTGTTCCAAATTCAACACTCATAACTTGCCAATGCAAGTATTGTTAGAGGTGGCAATCATGCTATGCTAGGTTTGGCTTAGGTCCAGTTTAACTTTACCTTGTTGAAGGCATACCTGAACCTGGCCCGCAGGTCAACAACCCTTCATTGATAAAAATTAACGTACTTGTTTGCAGATTAATCTTATAATCGCAAGCCAAAACATGCAAACTTCAAATTAGGCATACAAACAACAATTTAGAGGATAATCAATCTTTTTATATATAGAAATGAAACCACTAATATAATTCCAAGTATATCCTAAATTTTTACTCATCGAGCAGAGAACAATTGTAAAACAGTGAAATTGGGTTATATGTGGTTCTAGGTCAGTCTACAGCATTTAGAGAAAAGAAAAGAAAAAGAAAAAGTAAAACAGAAATAAAAAATAAAAATAAAAAAGCAACAAGAGCTTAAGGGATCACATGGTCTATTGCATCTCATGGATATTGATTTGTACTAGATAAAAGTGATCCCCACCGAGCTGGTTTCTAGAACAAACGTATCTTGTACATAATTATTAGTAGAGGTTGTTGGAGGAGATGTCGGCGATGTTGGCGGTTAGGAGGGAATGAGTGTAGGATGAGGATCTTGAGGTGCTAGAGAGGAACCGGGGAGGGCAATAATGATTGGATTAGAGCTCTTGAGGGCATCCCACTAATCTATATTAGGGTTCCTGAGAACATAGAAATTAGGGTTGATTACATAACCTATGTATTTGTACCATATGTTGGATTTGGGGTGCCTCGGGTTTACACCATGTATCCGTATTGAACTAGGATTTTTATCCGGGATGATAGATTGATTTGGGTGCAACCTGAACACATTTACGTTCCTACACACCCAAAAAATTGGGCCAGATTCGGGTCCGACCAGTCGGGTTGGGTTCAAATTGCTGCATCCAAGCATCTTTCTTATAAGCTATATCTGCTTAAACATCCATCTGCTTAAACATCCTTCCAGCACAGTCCCAGGGTGTTTCTTTTTGAAGTTTTTTATGAAAACGTCTCATACAGGTTAGGTTTGATGCTCTGAATTTGGCCACAAACGTTAAAGTCTCATCCATACCTTTTTCTCTATCGAGCATAAAGGTAATGCTCATATTACTGATGCCCTCTTGCATGTTTTTAGGAATGACTTTGATGAGAAAACTAGGGTTTTGAAGACAAAAGATGAGATTTTTATAAATATCAAAAGAGGAATACAATATATTGGTTTCTTTTGAGAGGAAATGAACTCTCCAAGTTTGAACCTAAGAGAGAAAGCTTACTCTTACTTGATCTATGTGTTCTACTCTTCTAAGCTAGGGTTTAACACTCAAGTTTTGCATAACCATCATAAATGAAACCATCTCCAATATATAAGGGCTGATTTGGCCAAATTACATTTAACCCCCCGAAAACTCAAACTTTGCAAAAATACCCAAAACTTCATAAAAAAAATCCCTCGGCCTAGTTGTCCATCTCACGATCCTTCTTGCGACATCTTCGTTGATATGCGATGACCTCATCAACACCTGTCGTGCTCCCGCACTCCCCTGGCGAACCCCCTTCAGCTCGATCGGCTCTAGAAGCACATCCATGTCATTCGTGAGCGTCGGGGACAGTAACAAGAAAGAGGCATGGTCTCCAATGGCCCGTCGGAGCTGCAGCACGAAAATCGGGGTGGATAGCTGAATCTGGTGGCAACCTCAGTCGATACGCCATCTTGCCAATCCCGACCTCTACCTTGTACGTCCCAAAGTATCGGGGCGACAGCTTCTTGTTCTGCATACGTACCAAGGAGCGCTATCGGAGAGGTCGCAGCTTCAGTTACACCATGTCACCCACCTCGAACTGAACATCTTGATCGTGTTCATCTGCCAGGCTCTTTCTAAGTTGATGTGTCGTCGTCAAGTGTCATCGTAGCTTCTCGAATGTGTGGTCACTCTCCTCAAGATATTGGTCCACCTGGGAAACTGGGGTAGAGCGGTGGTGACCATAGTGAAGTAAATGCAGAAGATCCCGTCCATATAAGACCATGCAAGGAGTGGTCTGAGAAGAGGTGTGGAAAGATGTGTTGTACCAATACTCCACACAAACCAGCCATCTCACCCACTGCTTCGGAGACTCAGAGACAAAGCACCACAGGTACGTCTCAAGGGTCATGTTGATGATCTCCGTCTTGCCGTCAGTCTGGGGATGGTAAGCGGCGCTCCTCTTCAGTACTGGCCCCAATGTCCTGAATAACTCCTTCCAGAAGGAGCTAAAAAGATCTTATCCCGATTCGTCATAATAGAGCCCGGAATCCCATAAAGCCGTACGATCTCCCTGATGAATATCGTCGCCACAGTCACTGCAGTATAGCGATGTCGTATTGCCACAAAGTGTGCATACTTGCTCAGCCTATCCACCACAACCATGATAACCGAGTACCCCTCTAATTTCGGCAAGCCGTCGATGAAATCTATGGTCATCTCCTTTCAAACTCAGTCAGGCAAGGAGATGCTGCATCAAACCCCCAAGAGCTGGCGATAAATATTTGTGGCGCTGGCATATATCACACTTCTCTACTATATTTGCCACATCCTTCAGTATCCCCTCCCAAAAAGCTCCTGAGTCAAGCGCTGGAGTGGCCATCTATCGCGCTCCCATGAAACTCTTGTATCACCCTCGGGATATGAACCGACCCCCTCGGTACCACCAAACGCCCCTTGTATAAGAGACATTGCCCTTCTAGCGAATACACGGGACGTGCTGCTGGGTCCTTTAGTAGTGCTGCCCTAATCTTGGTTAGACCCTTATTCTCAATCTCTCGCAGCATGGGCTCCCAATCGAGCAGAACCGGCACCGACAAGGCCGACAAGTGTGAATCAATCTTCCTCCGTGATATTGCATTTTCCGCCTTGTTCTTGATCTCCGACTTGTATTGGATCTCAATGTGGTAACCTAGCAACTTGGTCAATCACTTCTGATGCTTCGCAGTGACTATCCTCTGCTCTAGAAGGTATCTGAGGCTACTCTGATCTGCCATCATTATGAAGCGCCTGCCATGTAGATGTGGTCGCCATTTCTGCACAGTCAACACAATAGCCATCAGCTCGCGTTCATAAACTAACTTGAGTCGAGACCTCGCTAATAACACATGGCTAAAACATGCCACCGGTCTGTTCTCCTGCATCAACATGGCATCCAAGCCATAGCCAGTCGTGCCTGTCTCCACCATAAATACCCGAGTAAAATCCGGAAGCAGAAGCACGTGAACGCTCGTGATGACCCCTTTTAGGGCCTCAAAAGCTCAAGTGGCCTCCTCGCCCCAATGGAAATTGTCTTTCTTCAGCTGCTTGGTCAACGGCCACGCAATGGTGCGGTATCCCTTGACGAACTTCCTATAGTATCCTGATAGCTCCAAGAATACCCCCAACGTCCGTAGTGTGGTAGGGAGTGGCCAATCCACCATGGCTGCTATCTTTGAACCGTCCACCGACACGCCCTTTGCGGAAACAATATGGCCCAATTACTCTATACTCCACTGACTGAACAAGCACTTTTTTTGGTTGGCAAAAAGCTGATGCTTATGTAGCTCCTTCTGCACGGTCGTCAAGTGCTCTACATGTGACTCCATTGACCGGATGTAGACCAAAATGTCATCGAAGCATACCAGCACAAACCTTCTCAGATAGGGCCGAAACACCTATTCATTAATGACTGGAATGTGACAGGGGCATTGGTCAAGCCGAACGGCATGACTAGCAACTCATAGGGGCCATCGTGTGTCCTAAAAGCAGTCTTCAGTACATCCTCATCTCTCATCCGGATCTGGTGATATCCGAACTTCAAGTCAATCTTGGAGAAGACCACTGCACAGTGTAACTCATTTAGCAGCTCGTCGATCATGAGGATATGAAATTTGTTTGGCACCATCTTCTTGTTCAATGCCCGGCAATCGACACAAAATCTCCAGCTACCGTCCTTTACTAACAGCATTGGGCTAGAAAAAGGGCTCACACTATGCTGTATCACCCTCGACTGAATCATCTTGTCCACCATCGTTTCGATCTCTCTCTTTTGCACCTGTGGGTAGCGGTATGGCCGTATACTGATGGGAGAGACATCCTCTCAGAGCACAATGGTGTGCTCGTGGTCTCGTGGGGGGAGGAAGCCCGTGAGACGTCTGAAACACTCCATCAAACTGAAATAAGACCTACCACAACTTCAATGGAATGTCCTGCTCTGCCTCCACCGCCAAGCCTTGTAGCTCTCCCAAGAAGCCTCTCCTTCGGACTGGAATGCCATCGACATGGTCTTCAAGGAAACCCTAGATCGGCACAAACTGGGGTCCCCTGAGAGTGTCACCACCTTTTTCTCGTGCATGAACTCCATCCTAAGCAGCTTCCAGTTGGTCTTCGCCTCTTCCAGGAACTGCAACCATCTCATGCCTAAAATGACGTCGGTGCTGTTCAGGTCGAGCGGCAAGAACTCCACCACATGTATCTCCTGGAGGGTCAAAATCATGCCCCGACATGCTCCCCTGCTCCGCCCTACCTGCTCGGTCCCCCATCATCACTCTAAAGCTGCCGGTGTCAACCAGTTGCAACTACTGCTACTCCACCACGCAGTTGGAAATAAAGTTGTGGGTGGCTCCACTATCAATCAATACCATCACCTCCTGCTCAGAGATCATCCCTATCAACTTCATATTATGGTTCGGAGTGAATCCTATTACAGAGTTGAGTGACACCTCTGCTACGTTCAAATGAGATGGCTTCAAATGAGATGGCTCTTGCTCCTCCACACCCTCGCTCGGCTCCTCCATCAACTCCTCGTCCTCTACTAGTAACACCTGAATGGTACTGTCTCGACAGCGATAACCTGTGGTATACTTCTCGTCACACCAGGAATATAACCCCTTCGCCCTTTTGTTCTGGATCTCTGCCTCGGTCATGCATTGGAACTGTCCATTAGGCGGCGCTTCGCTGCTCCTCTCCTTGCTCCCCTGAGTGTACCCTGTCTGGACCCCCTACCGGGGCCCGCTGCGCTTCTGCAGGTGACGAGCCACGAAAAGCAGACCCACCACAAGCTCTATTGGTTCGTCGATCCACTGCTAGTTTGTCATCAAGTACCTGAGCTAGGTCCATCGTCTCTAGCAGTCTAGTCGGCCTTTGCAACCGAAGCTTCCCCGAATCGTAGTTTTCAGCTCTTTCATAAAGCTTCCTAGCAAGATCTCCTCGGATATCATTCCCATCCTACGGCTAGAAATTGTCTCAACTTCTCCCGATAATCCCTTACTGTGCCCACCTGCCATAGAATCAAGAGCTACTCGTGCAGATTGCCGTACTGGATGTCTCTGAAGCGATCTAGCATGCAATATGTGAACTCTTCACATGATTGTACCTGACGTCATTGTTGCCTCCACAAATACCAAGATAATGCATTCCCCTCCAAATACACGCTTAATGCATGCACCTTCTCTCTCTCTCTCTCTGTCAACTGGTAGGCTTCAAATTACCGCTCCGCACGATAGACCCACCCGTGGGGGTCCTCCCCGTCGAAGACTGGTATTTCAGCTTCCACACTTTGTTTTCGGGTCCACACATCCCTTGTTCCACTCTTCCTCTAAGTTAACCGTAGTGGAATTATTGATATGCATTTTGTGGGGTCCTCCACCACCCCATGGCCCCTGGCCCTCCTCGATCACCCGTCACGCCCCACGGGTTCCCTTCACGTCATTCGTAGTTCCGAAACTGGTCGTCGTTCACCCAGGGGATCGTTGGGCTCCGAAATCTCCTTCGTGTGCCTCATCGAACCGTGGGGCCCCACCATTGGGCCGCCGCCTCCCTGGAAAGCCGCCGGGGCCGCCGGCTTGCGAAATCACCAAAAATCCAACGATTGGCTACAGAAAACTCCCCCCGCCCCCTTGCGGATGCGTACAAGGTCTGTCGCCCCCCTGCGGTAGCGTCGAGGGCCAGGGAGGCCTCTGCATAGCCGCAGGGGGTAGCGCCCCCTGAAAGCACTCTGGGAGCTCGTGAGGCCCCCAGGTGGTTGCTAGGAGCTCGCGAGGTTCCCAGGAATTCGTTGGGGCCTCGCGAGGTCCCTAGCAGCTCGCCGGACCCTCGCCAGGGTCTGATGGTGGTGCCTGGCCCAGGCGAGGCCAGGTGGTGGCCGGGAGGGGCCCGTGGCCCCTTAGTTAGGGGTTTTGGGGCGGTCGGCCTCCCGGCCGCAGCCAATTCCCCCCAAGCCAGTGGAGGGGAGAAATGCTCACACACACGTCAATTTTCTTCGGATTCCGGTGGATCTTCCACGATCACCATTTGCCCTTTTTCCTTATTCAAAGGTGGCTCCTTTCGGCTCAGATCTGAATGATTTCCCCGTATCTCGTCGTTTTTGGGCCTCTCCTCCTCGCGGCGCTAATTCACTTGGTTCTCCATGAGTGCCTTGAGCGTGTTCTCCATGGATGAGATGCTCCCTTTGATAGACTCTACATCACCCTCCAGTTTTTGTTGATTCTCCTTCATGGCTTCTATTTCTCCAACCTTCTCTTCTAGGGCATCGATCTTCTCCTTGGATCTTGTGTTTGTCATGGTGGATCTTGCTTTGATACCAATTTGATGAGAAAGCTAGGGGTTTGAAAACAAAAGATGAGATTTTTATAAATATCAAGCTTGAATCTAAGAGAGAAAACTTACTCTCACTTGTTCTATGGGTTCTACTCTTCTAAGTTTGGGTTTAACACTCAAGTTTTGCATAGCCATCATAAATGAAACCATCCCCCAATATATAAGAGCTGATTTGCCCAAATTACATTTAATTTAAACTCCTGAAATTCCAAACTTTGCAAAAATACCCAAAACTTCACAAAAATCCCTCGGCCTAGTTGTCCATCCCGCGATCCTTCTTGTGACGTCTTCGTTGGTACGTGATGACCTCATCAGACTTCCAGCCGTTTACACTCTTCACTTTCACTTTCAACAACTGCAAAACCTAAAGGAAACATGCTAATGTTTCCATCCAATGCCATGGTTGACAACAGTGTTCCAAGAAACTTGCTAGTGAGGTGACATCCATCAAAGACTAGCATCGATCGACATCCATTCTTGAACCCATCCATGCATCATCTGAGTGATACAGAGAACCTCTTGAATGTTCCATCATCTGGTAAAAAATCTAATAAGTAACGTGCTCAGGGTTTTGCTCACTTGACTTCTCAAGTGAGGGAAACAACGGACATAATTCCTTTATATTTCCATATCTTTGTTTTCTTCTCCTTTACCATATAGACCTTGTGATATTTTATAGTCACATGGTGTTCTGCATGCAACCTGTCTTGGAGCACTTTGACCTTTAGTTTTGGCCCAATTCTGATCCACTCAATTATCCTATTGCAAACACAATTAGCACTAGCCATGCAGTGCTAAATATATTACTTGATGCACAAATATGCTGCCTTTTATGTTCTTAACTTGAAAAGTAACACCATCTTGCAATCTGGAAGCATGTTAGTAACATGAGCAACCATTTTGAAGACATCTAACTGCGACTTTATAGTGAGATCATGAATTTAGTCAACTTCATATCCATTCTCAATTGCATCATCATGGAGTGCATTTCTAAAGGCTTTCACGCTATCAAATAAAGCTTCCTCAGGCATACAAGTAATCTGTAAGTTATTATGATATGTTTCCTCATCAAACGTATCCCCACCATTTTGGCAAGAACCATCTAAAGAGTGATACTTCTCTTCTGGGTTGTCACACCATTGATCTTCAGTGTCATATTCCTACATATAATGTTCTTTAATATCCTCAGCAATGCGTTAACTCTCTTGTCGTGTCGTGTCTAGTCGATGATTCTAGAGGTTCATCCTGTGATGGCAGAGTCTCCTGTAATGCCTGAAACTCATGTGATCGGTGCAGCTTACTAAATCTTGAGTAAGATTTTCATGTTCTACATGCAACTAATCTGAGCTAGAAAAATTTCCAAGGTCAATATTTTATGTAGACCCATATAGATCAATGATTTGCTAACATCACTTTAGCCTTCCCACCCTTCCCAAGTTCACATGTGCAAGTATTAACATTTGATCGACATCCTCATTTTTTGGTCAATAAACAATAAGTTGGAACCCTTCTTGATGCTTTATAACGAAGCAATCTATACCATAAAAGAGGAAATTACACCCTTGTCATTGTCTCAATTGGATAAAGGGTTTGTCCCATGTGGCATCCTTTGTCCCATATGGCAAATGGAGAGGGGTGCCACATCACTCCCCACCTGGGGTTGCCATCTCACCCCCTAAAGAAAAAGCATCCATTCCCATTATTTACGTTTTTGTCATTGCCTTTTCATGAACCCAAAGAACACCCCCAAAAACGTTCCATCTTTCCCCTATTTACATGTTTACCATTGGTCTTTTTCCACTTTGCCTCCCATGTTTTTTTACTTCAACACCATGCTTTTCTCTCTTTTATCCCCAGGCGACAGCCATGCACACACACTCTTCTCTCTCATCTACCACTTCACGCGGGCCCCACATCATGCATGTCGGTTTTTTGCGGTCCTCGTGCACTATATGCACAGGTTATTTCTAGTAACATTTCATTTAAGCCCCAAGTCATGATTTTGAGCAAAATAAATTGCATATTTCTTTGAAATTGATTGTGTCTGGTTAACAGTCCATGTCCGTTGCCTTCCCTGCGTATCTTTTTTCCCTTCATTGACGGTTGATTCATTTTTCCATTTGCCATTGTTGTGGAAGCATAGCCTCACACATGAGTTAACCATCTGTAGTATGAAATTATAAATGGAGTATATATGTGAGCGAAACATTGATGAAAAAGCATTTCGCTTTAACAAGTAGTTTTCAAAAATAGATTTTAACCAAAAACAAACATACATTTCAGGTTTAAAATAGTCCTAAGATAATGTTTATATTTTAACGAAAAAACACCTTATGGGTTCTTATAAAAATATGATAACCTTAACTTATAATTTTTAGATTTTTAGTTAATAAATATACCTCATATTTAAACAAAATAAATGATTAACTTCAATTTGTAGTGATCAGATTGTTAGCATAAAAACATGAAAACACAATTAGTAATTTCACTATTCGTAAGTTCGTATAGAGAATGTTAAAGCAATGCACTCTAGACTTTTGGCGAAACTCTCAAAACCTCTAAATCTAATCTCTCTCCTATTGTTTGGAAGAAATATCTGTCCTATTTACTTGATATCAAAATATCAAGGGGGTAAACAGAGACTATGGAAAAGTAAATTTTAGTTAGAAGAGACTAGTAATGTAGCTAAAAAATAAGAATGTTCAAATACAACAAAAATAGTTAACTTAATTTTGTGAAAACTGACAAATATTATGGGTTAGTATAATTCCACAGTTTTAAAGAAATCTGCTGGAGATGACATGTGTCAATATTGCAACATTAAACACCAATAATAGAGTTTTTGCATGATGCTAATATTTGATGAATACAAACATTTATACGTAGAACAAATGCATCGTACTTTAAATTGCACAATGATCTAGAAGATATTTTTTTTCCAAATAGTCAAAAGGTCAAATTTTCTGTATGATATATTTTTATTGTTAACCACCTTCACAAGCGAGGGAATATAAACTACATCTATCTAGCTTATCCTCCTAATTGTTGTTTAAGGAATTTATTAAGTATGATATGACTTTTAGTCAAGTAAAATTAAAATACTAGATTGAATTGTGTCCTCCTTTTCTTTTTTAAGGAAAAGAAAAAGAAGACACAATTCAATCATGATTAACTTTTATAATTTTTAGATTTTTAGTTAATAAATATACCTCATATTTAAACAAAATACATGATTAACTTCAATTAATCTTAGCATAAAAACATGAAAACATAAATAGTAATTTCACTAATCGTAAGTTCGTATAGAGAATGTTAAAGCAATGCAGTCTAGACTTTTGGTGAAACTCTCAAAACATCTAAATCTAATCTCTCCTATTTTTTGGAAGAAATATCTGGCCTATTTACTTGATATCAAAACATCAAGGGGGTAAACAGAGACTATGGAAAATTAAATTTTAGTTATAAGAGACAAGTAATGTAGCTAAAAAATAAGGATGTCCAAATACGACAAAAATAGTTAACTTAATGTTGTGAAAACTGACAAATATTATGGGTTAGTATAATTTGACAGTTTTAAAGAAATCTGCTGGAGATGACATGTGTCAATATTGCAACATTAAACAACATTAATAGAGTTTTTGCATGACGCTAATATTTGATGAATACAAACATTTATACCTAGGAAAAAGGCGCATTGTACTTTAAATTGCACGATGCTCTAGAAGATAATTTTTTTCAAATAGTCGAAAGGTCAAATTTTCTGTATGATATATTTTTATTGTTAACCACCTTCACAAGCGAGGGAATATAAACTACATCTATCTAGCTTATCCTCCTAATTGTTTTTTAAGGAATTTATTAAGTATGATCTGACTTTTAGTCAAGTAAAATTAAAATACTTGATTGAATTGTGTCTTCTTTTTCTTTTTTTAAGGATTAAATTTATTTCGTTCATGATAATACTGCATATATGAATATTTTTTAAAAAACTTCTTCTATTTAACGAAAGAATGTGACATTAACCATAACAGTCTAACAATGGCATTTAATCACAAAATTAAAGCCTAACATCTTCAAACATTTCAAATGATAGTATGCATTTTTGTATGATAAAATAATAAGATTGTTGGAAAAAATATGAAGGTAAAAATTGGAAAAGTAAAATTTCATAATTAATGGAATGATAATGTGGGGGAGGAAGGCTATTACTTGTTAAAGAGGGGGAAGCCAAATTTGGTTTGCTTGGATGAAGGAGATGAAATATCTATGGGTTAACTTATTATTTTTTCAGGAAAGAAACAAAGAAGAAAAGAGATTGAACTGATATAAAGATCTGAGGGCAATTCTTATCTAAAGGCCACTTATATCCTTTGAATTTGTTTATTAACATCAGTTACGATGTAGACAACGGAAGGATAAACATGCAAGATACAACTAAAATATAAAGATTTGTATGGAAATATAAATAAGACAAGGATACACAAATAATATCATAAAAACCTAAAGATATATGTGCAAAAAACACTTTTCAAAATATTTTAGAAAATAACTTTGGCACTTTTTTGCCACTATAGTGACACTAACACCCCAAAAGTTAAGTTTCACTTTCCCGCACCGGGCTGCTTTCCGCATTCGGCAACCTTGGTTTTAGGACCAGTATATCCTAACGGACCTTGACAATTAGCTGTGAAGACATTGGAGAATTATCGACCGACATTGTAGGACCATAAATACTGAATGGCTGGATTCGAATGGTTGGAGGTTCGTTGCTGGGAATTATGTATATAGTTGTATTAAACTTTGTTTTGTAACGTTAGTGGCATTTTGTAATGTTAAAGACATATTGTAGGCATGCTGTCATTGTATTGCTGGTTGAGTGCAGAGAATATCCTATTGCTCATCTACGTCTCAACTAGCATGAATGAGGCATAATTTTAAGGAACTTGGAGTTGCTGAAACTTTTACTTTGGATCTACATCGTGATGATCACGATTATT
This sequence comes from Scilla litardierei, assembly GCA_030789695.1. Classification (NCBI taxonomy): domain Eukaryota; kingdom Viridiplantae; phylum Streptophyta; class Magnoliopsida; order Asparagales; family Asparagaceae; genus Scilla; species Scilla litardierei. The sequence goes on along the minus strand of CM061142.1, from coordinate 500,327,422 downwards.
CATAGTGCCAGAAATGTTTTCTTCCATGGTCGTATTAAACTTTGTGTAAGTTGAGTGCCATTTGCTAGAGATGTACTATATGAAAATGCACTAAATAGACAAGTCTAGGACAAAAACTGTTAGAGCTTTTTACATGACCTTTTAGGAAACTTATGCAGATATATGGAGTACAAAGTTTGTATAAATTGGTCTGTCTCATGATTTGTGCAAGTGATGAGGATCAAGTTCTGCTTAGTTGGGTTTAGTTAGATTTTATTTTGATTTTCAGTTAGGATTCTATTTGAAATTTCTGTTACGATTTTTAGTTAAAACTTTAGTTAAGATTTTATTTGTTTTTATTTGATCTTATCTATTAGGATTTTATTTGTTTTTAGTTATTTGGTTGTAAAGCCTATAAAAGGCCTTAGACTTGTTTTCAATGAAGCACCGAATGAATGAAAGAAATCATAAGAAATTTTCCTTAACATGCGAACGGTCCAATCTTCCTTGGTGCGAAGCCAAGAACCCTATGTTATCCACTTCTTCCCCAGATCATCCACCGAAAGCCTAAAAATCCTCCACCAAATCCCTAGATCCTACCATGTCCTACATCAATTTGGTATCAGAGCCGAATGATTCCTTTATTTCCTGAAAATCTTCCCCCAATTTTTCCAAAAAAATCAAAACCCAACCTTAATCTTCAGATCAGTCGCCTTCCTCCAAAAAAAACAAAACAAAAAAATCTAGTCTCCGCACTGCTACAGTATTTCCGCGCTGCTACAGTACTTGCGTCGCTACATTAATAGCCGGTCATTTTCAACTATTTTCGAAGGAATTTCTGCGCCACTTTTGTATTTTGACAATTCTGAATTTGTTTGAAGTCCAAATTCAGTGCCGTTTGTGCCGGTGGATAGCTGACTCAGCCAACTACGCATATGTAACATCCATACAAGCAAATCTTTTCTAAATTATGTGACACACCAGTGATTACTATGATTATTACAATGACTACACTCCCCGAACAAGTTTTGAGCTTGAGAAGTAGGGACAATTACCATTCTTTTATGGCTTCATGGATAAATTCGGATATGATGATTGGGAGTACTATTTAGAAAAGTTCTTCTCCCATTTTGATTTATCTAACAAAGCAAAATATAAGTATGCCTATCTGAAGCTAGGAGGAGAAGTGTTATCTTGGTGTTTGGATCTTGTAGTTCCTTATTATCAATGGTCTTTGTTCAGATATGCCATTCGATATCGATATTCTTCCAAGCATCAATATATTTCAGGGGCACCCAAGCAATCTTCAAGCTCGAAAGTAAAAGTGTGGTCAGTAGAAGATATACGTGAGAGCAATCGACAAATTCTTCAAGCTATCGAACAATTGGAGAGGGAACAACATAGTAAACTCAATCCAGAGCCCACAGCAGATATTGATCCAACACCTGAGACAGAGTGAGCCTGAACCCAAACTGGAGCCCGAGCCCGAATTGGAACCTGAACCCAAATTGAAATCTGAGCTTGAATTGGGGCCTGAGACAGACTTGTAGCTCGAGCCAACATTGGAATCAGAGAAAGAGTCAGAGTCTAAACCCGAGCTTGCTCTACTGCTGCATTCTTAACCAGAGACAGAGCTTGCTTCAAGATTGCAACCTGTGCTATAGACTTATTTGGAGCCTTTTATGGAATATGCACTGGAATTGTCGAAAGAAGAACCGTTGATTCTGATCGAGCATATAGAGTTTATTATCCCAGACCTTCCTCCCCTAACAAACAAACATGTGCTGACTGCTTTCATATCTTTCATCAATTGGGAGAAATTATCAGAGGACATGCTTCTACCAACTAGCATCATAATACATTTTAGAGTTCGTGGACGTGTCTTTTCCAACTGTAGAGGACTACTGATTTCGGCCCAGATTTCGGCCCAGCTGTGCTATTTCTGCGTGCCTTCACCAGGAGGTGAATTTCTCAAGCAAGGGAGAATGATGAGGATCAAGTTCTGCTTAGTTGGGTTTAGTTAGATTTTATTTTGATTTTCAGTTAGGGTTCTATTTGATTTTTCTGTTAGGATTTTTAGTGGAAATTTTAGTTAAGATTTTATTTGGTTTTATTTGATCTTATCTATTAGGATTTTATTTGTTTTTAGTTATTTGGTTGTAAAGCCTATAAAAGGCCTTAGACTTGTTTTCAATGAATCACCTAATGAATGAAATCATAAGAAATTTTCCTTAAACCTGCGAACGGTCCAATCTTCCTTGGTGCGAAGCCAAGAACCCTATGTTATCCCCTTCTTCCCCAGATCATCCACCGAAAGCCTAAAAATCCTCCACCAAATCCCCAGATCCTACCACGTCCTACATCAGCAAGTTCATTAAATGCATCATAAAGAAAACCATGTGCATCGGGATCCAAAATAACAACAATGATGCAGATCCAAAATAACAATAATGAATGCATCGTTTTAATTCTTCTCCCAAAAATTAAGCATAAAACATTGAACTGTCTCTGTCTCCTTAGCTCTCACACACACGCTTTCACACCAAAAAAAGAACATACAACATGAAATTGAAACACAGACAGAGATGCATGTAACGTTGCACTCAGACTTGGCTGGTAATACTAATATATAATTGTAAAAAACTGTATCTATCTGTTCTCGGTTTTTAGTTTGCTATGGTGAAAACCTATCATAGACAGTTCTAAACGATGAACGCCTTATTTAACTGAATTAATTTATATAAATTCCTAATAAACCCATATGCATGTGTCAATTATTCTTTCTTTATTCTGGGAGCGGGTTGAAGTGTCTTTCATTCCTACATGTTGGTTTCCAATGTCGTTCTTGGCTATGCTGGGTGTCAATAAATCCACTTCTTTTCCCATTGTGAAATCTTATGTAAGGTGTTTGTGCCATTCTTTTTGTTTGTCAGACACTCCATGCTGTTCTGCCTACCATATTAAGCTTAATTGACTCCTCATGGCAAACTGCTATCTTTAAGTAGCATAATTGGCATAACTTGTATAATTGCTTTGATGTCATATAATAGGACGCCCTGGTAGAATTTCTTATTTCTTTTATTCCAGCTCTTATATCATGTATTATATTTTACCTTTTAACACATATTCCTGTTTATGATTTCACTTTTTTATGGACACTGTTCATCCTTCCGGCTTATGGTATATATTTCAGGTTTGGGACCTCACAACTTTACAGTGTATCCAGACCCTTAGTGGCCATACAAATGTTGTCATGTCACTATTGTGTTGGGATCACTTTCTGTTATCTGGGTCATTAGATAAAACAATAAAGGTAAGTTTATTTAAGTGTTAGTTGTGCTCTATAAGAGCTATCAATTTACTTCATTATCTCTAATAATTGAAATTTTACAGGTTTGGGTTGCCACAGAAAGTGGAAACCTCGAAGTGACATATACCCACAATGAAGACCATGTAAGTTATATACTACTAATGTATACACATGTTTATTTAAAATTTCATAGAAATAAACATAAGTGCAGAAAGCATAGGCTTATATGGTCTTAATTTGTTTTGCCCCCCTTAAAACACATCAGATGCTTCAGTTGCCATATCATGAACATTGCCAAATATGCATTTTCACTCTATGTAGTTCGTCGATCATGCTGGAGTTTAACATTCATATGGATTTCAAGCTTACGAAACCTTTTCACATTGATTGGAGTCTAGTGCATGATCTTTCTAACTCGTTGTTGTCAAAATTTAGTACTTGAATAGTGTTTTGATCTTGATTTAACTATTTCCTAGTGTCAGACAACACTAACTTGACTTATGCCAACTTTACTACCTAACCATTAGCATGAACACAACCTTTAAGTTCCATAAAGCACCTCACACGGAGAAAATCGAGGGAAAGAAAGTCTTCCATTCGAAATAATAGCCTAATGTTTAACGTGGCAATAACCTGACATAGACAATAAAGACAACAAAACAACCTATCTTGCTAAAGATCCTTTCACAATGCTCACATCCTTTATGTAAGACATTACCATAAACAACACATTAATACAACTAGTAGCAAATTGATCACTTTTTAAAGGTTCAAATAATTTGATGGGAATCCAACATGGATTGAAATTAGTCAAATTAGGATTTTTAGTGTTTGAGTAAATTTTATATTTATCTTTGATTTTTTGAAATTCTAGTATTTAAGTCTTTTTAGAGTTTCCCGTTCTTAGCAACTCTTTTATTTTATATATGAGTTTTTATTTAAATTTATTTAGTAGTTTGAATATGATTCAAATTAGTTTTTATTTTTACCTGTAAATATGGTTTTGTATTTACTTTTTAGTTTGTGAGAGATTGAATAAAAATTTAGAATTATAAAAAATTCTGTTTGCCACTTAAAAATCTCGAGTGTGAGAGACGCGAGTGAGCTTGTTTGCTTGGATGCGAGGTCTGAAAAATCTCTGTAAAAGGCATGTGAGTCAGCAATCGTTAGATTCCTATGATAAGATACGTAAAATCCTATTAAAATCCTAATTTATTTCTTTTCTAATTATTACCACATCATTTTTCCATTTCGTTCCTCATCAAATTAGTATCAGAGCCAAATATCATATCACATTCCTTGTCTTTTCATCATCTTGTTTTTATTAGATTAAATTTTTCTTAGTTAATATCAAGTTATCTCCTATGTTTTAAAAATTCTCAGTTTGGTTACAACAAGAAAAAAAGGAAAAAAAAAAAGAAAATCATGATTGAGTACCATACATCTTTAGCATCGTTCCACCAACTGCAAGCCCCAATCACCATCATCAGCAACACATCATCTTTACTCCTTTCCCAAGTAAAACCCTTAGTCACTTAAACCTAACTTTTGCTCATTAGCAACTCCTTATGTCATTTTCACTGTCAGAACCCTTCGATCGTCATTGTCAGAACCCTTCGACCTTGCTAGCATTGAAGTCTTCATCAACTAGTAGAGCCATCACCATCAGTTATCGTCATCATCAGTTCTGCCTCCAACCTCCATATCTGTGTTCGACTCATTGTCATTGAATTCAGCCATCACCGATTGCAGTCGAGCATTGCTACCTTCATTATCTTCAACAGTCAGCACCATCACAATCACCATCATCTTTTGTCATGGTCGTCATCAAAACTTGACGTCATGGTTAAAAGAGCTAGAAGCCTCAACCTTGTTTGTTGTCGATTGAAGCTGCCATCACATCCATCTTTAGTCAACACAGCCACCATCATCCCGTTGAAGAGATCTAGATCCACCCTTCATCACCACTGTTATCTTTAATGATCACCGCTACTGACATCGCATTCTCCTTGTGTCACTACCATCGACGTCATCTTCTCCTTTGTCGTCGAACGACGCCTTGATACAAAAGCCCTAGCACATCTCAGTTTTGACGCAGTATGTTGCGCTATTTGTTTGGCACACATTTAACCCGATTCAAAGGGTCAGTCAAATATGAAACCAACTTATTGCAATAACCTTACTCGACACGATTGTTGTTTAAGACTTACCCCAAATTAACTGTTTTTAGTAGCTCAGATCTGACCCGATAGTAGTTCTAACTTGACCTTCCCGCTATAGTCAAGATTATTATTATTTTTAAAAATTCCCTATTGCTGCAGTAACTTTGGGAATTTTCGTGGATTTTCGTGGATTTTTGTTACTTTTACGCTCGGTTTGTTTTTTGGTGATTCTGAAGCCGTTTGAAGCCGTTTGAGCCAATTGCAAGCTAGTTCGATTTACCACTCTTAAAAGTATTTTTGAGCTATTTTAGTGTATTTTATGGCATATTATAATATTATTTGTACAATATATATTCAGTCAAAGATGAAAATTAAGATGCCAATCAGTTTCTTCATAAATCTCCATGAATGTAGCAATTCAATTGTTTTTATACGGATATCAAAAAATAGCTCCAAGACACCTAGGCTGTAAATGAGTTATGCATGAAACGTACAAGACAACACGTAGAGTAGCAAGCTATTTATGTCATTCAAAGTCATGTCCAAGTTCAAGATTAAGCTGGAGAGGGAGTTCGAATTTTGAGCTTGAGCCAAAGACCGAGTCTGCGATCGAGCTTGAGCCAGTAAAATTGGGCTTATATGTTGATAAAATTTATCTTACAAATTCATAATTGGACACGTAAGACTTAATATTTGATTATTACTTTTCAAGTTCCAACCCCTAATCATATGGGTAATCATCGATCGATTCGATTTGGTTTTTGACAAAATTGTCAAAATCAAACCGAACCGAAACGGAGTTAAACTGACCAAACCGGGACAACTTTCTTGGGCCAAGCTGAAACTGAACCAAACGGTTTTGTTTGGTTAGGGCATTGATTAGTCGACTAATAGAGAATTTTTACTTTATGGTCTCTGCAATGCAGCTTAGTCGGCTATTGCTTAAAAGCATTTGCCAACTAGTGCTATGAAATCATAGCATATTGTGGTTCGGTTTGGTTTACTGAATCGAACGAAAAGCGAAATCAAAATAATTTTGTTCAAAAACCGAACCGAATCGGCCGGTTTTTATTGGAAAACTGAACCAAAATTCTCGGGTCGGTTCGGTTTTTTTAGTATTTCTTGCTCAGCCCTACCTAATCACATCAACCTTACTAATGGCTTCATCCAGATTTTCATGCACATTTGCTTTTTTAGTCTTTTGAGATGCTCCCCTTTTCCCTCTTTAGTTCTTGTCCCTTTGTTTTTTCGTTGGTTTCTTCCTTTTTAGCGGTTTATTTTCCCCTGTTTGTTTATTTAGGTAGTTTTCAAGTTGTCTCTGTTGTTTTTATTATCATCCTTTTACATATGAGTTGTCTATTTAGATTTTTATAACTTCAAAAATTCTCTTTAGCAGCTGAAGGAAATTAGACAGTAAGTAATATAAAGTGACTAGTTATTAACAAAGATGCGGACCATCAGGTACTCATGTCAATTGGCTGAATCTGTGCTCAATTGGTTGCCTTGTGATGTGTCTCTGGGAGTTTCGACCCAATGGGAGCATTTTTTGTATTTCCAGAAATTATTGGGTGGTTTTCGTAAATTTATCAAATCTGTAATTTTTCTTTTTATTTATAGCCTAGGGCCGGCTATGGGGAGGGTATGCTTGAATTGTTGAAGAAAATCTCTTAGTGTTATTGGGTGGTTTTCGTAAATTTATCAAATCTGTAATTTTTCTTTTTATTTATAGCCTAGGGCCGGCTATGGGGAGGGTATGCTTGAATTGTTGAAGAAAATCTCTTAGTCAATTTGTCCACGGATAATTTGTTGGAGATCTTAGGCTTTGATCTCGAATTGAAAGCTAGGAGAAATGTCTCTTCTCGAATCGAGGCTAGTTATCTTTGTATTTCAGTTTCTACATCAATAAAAATCCCTATTTTCTTCCCAAAATCTCTTCCTTACCCATAAAAATCCCTCCTTCCCCCCCAAAATCCCATCTTTCACCCCCACAAACCCATAAAAATCACATTTTTAAATCTTAAATCCAGATTTGAAACGTATCAAAATTGATAGCAGAGCTCGTCGATCCATGGGGACTACAAGTTCTAAGGATAAAATCGACGCATTGGAGGAGAAGTTTGACGGCACAATACAAGAACTCACGAAGAATATTGAAGAACAAAAGAACAAAACGGATCGGAAGCTTGTGCTATTCATGGAATTTCTTGAGGCGATCCACAAGAAATTGGACTCCAATCAAATGGCAACTCTAGATCCGAAGCAAAAGGCGAGATCTTTGGAGAAAGTTGACCCTTTTCGCGAAGGACTTCTCTCAGATGCAAATCTGGTGACGGACGACGAGGAACTTGACTTCAATGAAGGCGAGGGGGCATAAGGGATCCACGACGTCCGGGGAAGCGAAAGAGGAGCCGAAGGAGCACGACAACATGAGCCGGTAGACCAAACGACTCTGGCGGCCCACCAGGCCAACTGTGGCCCCTTGACTGTTCACCATGGGCTGCGCGAGGCCATGGCAGCCCACTAGGGATTTGCCGAGCCCTGACGAGCTTGCCAGGGCCCGCATGGGCCTTCGATGAACCGCCAGGGCCTCGCGGGAACCCTGGCGACCCACCAGGGGCATTCTGGGCCCCTGGCGGCCTGCCAGGGCCCCCAATAACAGGAACTGGGCCACCGGGCCCACTTTGAGCCACATGCGGCCCCTTGGAGAGGACTTGGGCAGCGAGGGGGCCTTGGCAAGGGGTTTGATGGTCCCCGGGATGATTTTGGCGCTGATTTCTATGAAGGAGTGCCCCCAGGGCATGAGGCAGAGTTTGAGGACTCTGATAGGTACCACGAGGATGATCGTTGGGACTTCGGGGATGGAGGACGAGCTGAATGGGGAGGTGGTGTGTGGAACGGAAGAGGAGAAGGCCGTGTTGGAGGCCAAGGATGTAATGTACCTCCCCAACTCCCATATCGGTGACATGAGTATTAGTTGGGGAGAGGAGCTCAAGGAGGGGTTTCTACGGAAAACTTAGTCAGGAAGCTGAAGATGCCCGTCTTCAAGGGAGATGACCCAGATTCGTGGATATACAGAGTTGAGAGATACTTCGAGGTATCAATGGTTCAGGAGGAGGATTGGCTTAGGGTAGCGGTGGTCTGTCTGGAAGGGGAAGTGCTGTCGTGATATCGATGGGCATAACAGGACCGGCCTTTCAATACTTGGAAGGAGTTCACGACGCTACTGCTGGAGCGGTTCGGCGAGGTATATGCAGGCAATGCATTTGAGAGGTTGTATGCTCTGAGTCAGGATGGGACCATAAGGGACTATGTCAAGAAGTTTGAGCTGCTAGCTAGTCTGATCCGTGGGGTATAAGGAGAGTCACTGGAGGGATGCTTCATGAAGGGGTTGAAACCTACCATCAGATCAGAGCTGAGGATCCAGAGGTCGACGAATCTGCGAGAGTGCATGAGTTTGACGAGGATGGTGGAGGACGGACTGGACTAGGAGAGGAAGGCTCGTGGGGCTTATGGAGGTTCTTCTTTTAAGGAACAGACGCATGTAAGGGGACATAAGGCGCCCACAGCCACAGGAGGAGCAACATTTAAAACGGAGAAGGGAGTAGAACTCGACCTGTGTGGCATACGCGGCGGATGACGGAGGCTGAGATCCGTGATAAGCATGCCAAGGGTCCGTGCTTTAAGTACGACGAAAAGTTCTTTCCATGGCATCGATCCGGTGATCGTACTTTACAGATTTTGATCGTGAACGATGAGGAGGAGAACATGGTAATGCTGGAGGCTGGCGAGGAGGAGGATCAGGAGCACCTGCACTTGGAATAACTCATTTGCGCACTTCACGCACCACATTGAGGACACGGTGGTTCTTCGAGGGGCGGAGTAATGGTGTGTCTTTGGGAGTTTCGGTCCAATAGTGGCATTTTTCGTACATTTATCAAATCTGTAATTTTCCTTTGTTTATACTCTAGGACCGACTATGGGGGGAGGGCATGCTTGAATTGTTGAAGAAAATCCCTTAGTCAATTTGTCCACAGACAATTAGTTGGAGATGTTAGGCGTTCATCTCGAATCTAAAGCTAGGAGAAAGGCATCTTCTCGAATCGAGACTAGTTATCTTTGTATTTTCGGTTTATACATCAATAAAAATCCCTCTTTTCTTCCCAAATCTCTTCCCAACCCATAAAAATCCCTCCTTTCCCCCAAAATCCCATCTTTCACCACACAAACCCATAAAAATCACATTTTAATCCCAAATCCAGATCTGAAACGTATCACCTTGGGGTATCAAGCAGATGCTTAAGCAGACAAGTGACTTGGTCGCCTTGTATTTTGCCACTTTTAAAACACAGGAAAGGAAAGTATGCATGTAGATTTATTTTTTAATATAGTTAGAAATGAGAAGGTAGAGAGAAGAAGGAAACATTTTTTAAAAGGAGGTGATAGGCAGTATAATTGTTGGGTGAGAACATGTTTATAAAGTTAGGTATATGACCTAGAAAATTTTAAATATTATAATTGTTGTCGGAGAACATGCTTATATTTTGTGTCGAAGAAACATATTCATATTTTATTGGGTATTTGGTGGATGTTCAACATGTAGGCACTTCTGTCATATCAATATTTAAGGTACACATGACGTGCTTGTATAGAAACCCAATAAAGCACTCATTCTATGTTAAAGTTATGGTGCTATGCAATGAGTCTTATTTTTTGATACCCCTACAATATATAGATGTTATTGGAAATATAAGATGTTGGCAGTTTCACTGATTTGTCCTAGAAAGCATGATTTGATATCTCATTATTGGTATTGTGCTATTAGTGTCAACTAATCTATCAGGATCAAAACTATTGGGTGCGCGACACATGTTCCAAATATCTAATGTTATTTGTTGGCCTTAAGCAAGTGTGTTGGTCTTCTGCAAGAGCATGATCTGTCTACTAATTATTTCTATCATTAAGGATGGTGTCTTCTTTTTGTAGCCGTCTCATTTATGAGTTGTTTTCATGATAGATACTATATCTATCAATCAATTTAGTTTTAGTTTTAGTTTTCTATAATTTCAAGTTTGATATGTTAGTCTTAGGGATGGCAAATGTGTCGTGTCGGGTGGGGTCGGGTCGGGTTTGACCCGACCTGGAAAAGGGTAAACCCAAACCCGACTCGGATTAAATTCGGGTCACAGTTCGGGAACCCGTATGCGACCCAGGTGTAAACCGGGTCATCCATACCCGACCCGGTTGGTTTTGTGGGTAGGGTTCGGGTCAGGTATAGACCAGGTTCGGGTTTCAATGAACCAAAATTGATTTGAAACAAATTGTGTAAGGTAAGACGAACCCGCAACCGTGCGTTTGAAAGCTAATACAATACCAACCTGCTACTTTGTGACTTGTTATGTTGTTATCTTTCATTTATTATATATTTATCTTAAAGCTTATTTTTTGAAATTATAATTTTAAAAACGTTTTAATGAGAAAGTAAGACTCGAACCTGCAACCAGTCAACCATGCATTTGAGAGAGAATACACTACCAACATGCTACATAGTAGTCAGTTATGTTATCTTTTATTTATTATATATTTATCTTAAAGCTTATTTTTTGAAATTAAAATTTTATAAACGTTTGAATGAGCAGGCTTGGAGTTGAACCGCTGACCTCCACACACACAAAGAAGGGCTAACCAACATTCCAAGAGGTGTTACTGAGTTAGTTTTGTATTATATTTAATATATATTTATAATATATAAGCGGGTGAAATTTAGGTCAATCCGGGTTGACGGGTCAAACCCGTACCCAACCTGGATTTTATCAGGTCGGTCGGGTTGATTCAGATCCTATCCGACCCGGATTGGCCCTACCCATACCCGGTTCAAGAGGCCGGGGGTTGGTCGGGTCGGGTCGGGTCGGGTTCATGTTAGGTATTGGCCTTTTAGACCAATATAGTTTTGATGACGATCACAACATTATGTTGTTACTAATGACTCAATGTTTTTGTCTCATGTTTTACATTTGAAGAATAGCATTTTGGAGACTAAACGCTTGGTGCAAGGATGTTTATTAAGTGGAGCATGCCATAGCTTGGAGCTTGATGAAAGGAATCACATCAAGAGGTGCCAAAGCTTGGAAGATGATGGAAAGAATCAAGGCATAAAGAGCTTGTAGTCTTAGACTCTAGAAGAAGCAAATTGCAATCCATGTAATACTTTATTACTTGCTTTTCTTTTTTTGAGTCTAGAACTTTGTAATGCCTTGATTAGTTGGTCATTCATTCATGCATATGCATTTATCATCTTAGTGTACCTTAGGATCATCATAGAAACCAATCCAATAGGTTTCCCATGCCAAAAACTCAATTGAAGTTTTTGGACTTCCAACAGGCGCCTGTTGAAGATATGACAGGCGCCTGGCCATCCTTCTACATGCGGTAGTTATGCACCAGTTCAAGTCAAATTTCTTGACTCCATACTTGTGTTTTTGGTACATGCGACTGAAGTACAAAAGACAGGCGCATGTCAACCAACATGCGCCTGAACATTGTTTAACAGTCGTCTTGTGTGCCAATGTGCGTAACTTGTCATTTTGAGCTCCAATCTATCTTGTGTGACAAACGACTGAAGTACATTTGTCAGGCGCCTGAATGCACAAGTGAGTATGTTGTCTTTTCTCAGCCCAAATCCATCCTATGTGGCCGTCGCCTGCTAAGCCTTTACAGGCGCCTGCACAGTGGTACATGCGCCTGTGTAGTCTTCTACAGTCGTCTGTCCTGCCTCAGATTATAGCCGTTGGAAAAATCTAGCCGTTACACCAGGCACCTGTCCCTTTGCCTACATGCGCCTGTCCGAGCCGTTTTTTGCGAAAATCTAGCCGTTGCAGATTTGTTTCTTTTGGCTTTTTGCTTGGATTTAAGGGGTTTTCTTGGCTTCCAATATATAGGAGATGGCTTAGTTCTATTAGAACGCTTGATAAGACTTGATCTTTATTGAATATCATATAAAATCAATAAGCCAATCCTATTTCTCTTATTTCCATCTTTTGAGCCTTAATGCTCTTCATGCATTGAAGCTAGCTCTAGGGAAATCCTCCAAGTGCAATCTTAGCTCATCTCTACACTTTGAGATACTCTTTCATGCCTTGTATTCATTATTGAGTAAGTTCATCTCATCAAGGCATACGTAAGAGTTTATTTATTTCATCTTTGTGAAGTGAAATCCTTACTTAGTTTGTGAGCGTTAGTTTCTTCCTTTGTGGAAGTTTTCGTCCTTATGTACGACTAACCCTTGTGTATGGTTTGGTGTGTCCTTGTGTTGGACAAAATCTCTTGTGTAGGGTATCCCTTGTGTAGGGATTGTATTCATTACCTTGTATAGGATCATAATGAATATTTGGTGTGGCTGGATGTACCCAAGTCGGAGAACCAGGGTAAAACTCTGTGTTTGCGTTTGCTTAATTGTGTAGATTAATCTCATCTTGCACTTATAATTCCGCATTTGTAAGTTTAATTTTTAATTACACAATTATTGCCATTACACTATTCATCCTCTCTCGTGTGTGTGTTGTTTAGTATTATTGCAAGGTAGACGGTCCTTTCATAGTTAGTCTCGTATACCTAAAAAGTTAAATCCAGTTATGCATGCTAACCACTTCTCTTTATGCTTCATGTTAAAGCTTCTTGCTTCGTGCTGATAAACCCTTGCTTTTACCAGGGAGTGCTCACACTATTTGGGATGCCGGATGCGCAGTCTAATCCGGTTTTGTTTTGTGCCTGCAATGATAACAGTCTCCATCTCTATGACCTTCCATCGTAAGCATATCCATTCAAACCTTCTTAGAAATGGCATACAGCAGCAAATGTGATAGCGCTATATTTTTTTGTTTGTTTGTTTACAGGTTTAGCGATAGGGGCAAGATTTTTGCCAAGGAGGAAATCAGATCCATACAGGTCGGTCCTGGTGGCCTATTTTTCACCGGTGACGGAACAGGAGAGCTTAAAGTGTGGAAGTGGCTTGCAAATGAGCCGGGATCTGCTTGACGATGATTATGAGATAACTTGTTTTTGTAATTTATATTCTTCCAATCTATATAGAAGGGGTTGAGATGCAGTCGTGGGGCGCTATAGATAGAGAACGAGATTTGGGAGTGATGCAATGCAATTTTTCATGGTCGTCCCATTAATCCAATTTTTTGGGTGCTCATTCGTGTGCTTGTCTGTATAAAACAGTCAGTGTGGTGAGCTTTGACAGGCTTGGGCTGAGTGCAAGCTAATTTCTTATATTTTGTTTTAAATCTTTCTTCATTTTCTTTTTTAAATTAATTCTTCTGGTGGCAGCAAATGGATCAAATGGTTGATCATGATTCTATTTATTGCTATTTTTTACTTTCAGCCATTAGTCTTAATAATACACCACTTATACTGTTACAATATATAGATAGGAGGAGAAGACTTTTTGGAGTACTACGAGTCTCGCATTTTGTTCATCAGGTAGCCATTAAATGGGCAATACATCTATGACCCATTAAACAAAAGCTTAAAAGTAGCAATAACTTATTAACCATTTGCTGAAAAAGTTTTCTTAATTCCTAAGACTATGTCACATGTAAAACAAACTTACCAAATGCCTAAGCTAGGACAACACCTAGGAAATGGTTTTGACTTACTCAACAAACACTCCCCCAAACTGAATGTTTAAGAATTTCTATGACTCTTCAAACTGGATCATCCAAAGTGTAGACTCCTATTAACTTTCTCAGTTTGACAAATGACACCAACTTAATGGACTTGGTAAAGATATTAATGGACTTGGTAAAGATATCAGCAACTTGGTCTTAGTTGCTCTTCACTCCTAGCAACTTGGTCTTCACTCCTGCAAAATATAAGTTTAATTGTTCCATTCTCGGCAAGATCACACAAAATGATACTTTAAATCAATGTGTTTGCTCCTTCATGCAAAACATGATTTTTTTTTGATAGCTTAATAGCTGAACTATTGTCACAAAATATGGAAGAAGGTCATTCTTGATTAAAACAGAGTTCTTTAATATCTTTTCTCAGTCATGTAGCTTGACGAGCACATGAAGTTGCAGCTACATACTCTGCTTCGGTTGTTGATAAATTAACAATTTGTTGTTTCTTTGATGACCATGAAACATCCCTTGTACCAAGCATAAAAACATAATCCAAAGTACTCTTCTGATCACCAATATCTCATGCATAATCACTATCAGTAAAACCGAACAAATTTGATTTTTTCCCTTCTTGTAGAGCAAACTAAAATCACTTGGTCCCTGCAAGTATCTAAAGATTCTCTTGGCACCAAGAAGATGCAATTTTGTAGGATTCTTCATGTGTATGCTAATAAGACTCAGAGAATACATTATGCCTAGCCTTGTTGTTGTTTAATACACACAGAGTACACTATGCCTAGCCTTGTTGTTGTTTAATACATTAGACTTCCCACAATTTGCTTGTAAGAGTGGTATCAACTTTACTTCATCCAGATTCCTTCTTAAGCTTCAAACCAGCCTCCATGTGTGCGCCAACTGAATTGCAATTCTTCACGTGAAACTTGTCTAAGAATCTTATATCCCTTCTCTTGGAGCTATCCAACACTTAGCAAGTTGGTTTTTAGATCTAGAACAAAGTGCAAGACCTGTAGCTATGTAGGGAGAAACACTATGGGGGTTGAATAATGTTCTATAAAATTAAATGGAAATTACGCCAAATAAAAACCTACTCAACCAACTATACATAATAAAGAGACAAACAACCACAGAAATAATGAGCAATGCAAACATATAATTTTACCATGGTTCAGATATCCAAGTCTATCCAAACTTCATGTATCCTACTCTAGCCCTTCAAGCAAATCCTGCTTGAGCAATCCATAAACCCTCTTGTGGAAACACTAACAAGAGTAAATCAAAATACAATTGATGACCGTGTTCCCACAGCCGGGAGACACACTCTCTCAAAAACTGAGAGTTCTCAAAGAGAGAAGAAATAGATTTCAATACACTAAACTTAAAATACTTACACTTTCCTATGCCTTGAATAATACTTACTTGTGAAGGCTTAGGTGTGTGAAGAAGGTGCTCTAGGATGTGTAAATGTTGCACTTATGATCTCTGTCAAAAGATTAAAACCATTCACTGAAAGAATAAGCTTTTAGAGCTTTTAATGGATACAAGGAATTTGACACTTATGGGAATGAAGATTCAATAAAATCTCAACAGTTCTAAAAAGTTCCCTCAAAACTGCCTTAAATACTGCTCAAGGACCGCCCAAAACCAATAAAAACATGGCCGCATTTAATGCTGTAATGGGAATAAACTGCTAGACCCAGGCAAAATTAGACGGTCGAAGAAGGATGATTTGACGCATGGGTAACTATTTGAAATTGCATTAAATGCATTGTAACTACTCTGTATCAGATGGCTGAAGAAAGATGCTCAGATGCCTAAGTGACTGTTCAATCGTCTTATAGTAAGGTATCAGACGCCCGACAGAGGGGGCAAAAAGCTTCCAACTTACTGGAAATTAAATCTGACTGGTTAAGCCGACTGATGAAGGATCGTCAGACGTCTGGAAGATGGGTTAGACGTTTGGGAGAAAGGCATTAGACGTCTAAATAGTCAGATGGATCTAGGCTATAAAAAGCATGCATGTCAGATGTCTGAAGCTATGCCTTCACACGGCCGATCCTGATATAAAATCTCAATTTTGAGATTTAACGACTAGGAACCCTATGGAATCATCTAAGGATTAATATAATGATATGTGCATGATGTGTAAGAGCCTCTAAGTAGTTTATTCAAGGTTTAACAAACTAAAACATAAAGGAGTAAAGAAATAAATAAATTACATTGTGAATCCTCTTTACTTATTCATGAGTTCTTCATCCAAATCCTTAGCTTCTATCAATCATCGCTTTTGATAATCATGAATGTAAAATTGGTGACACTTTACTTAACTGTAAAAGAAGGAGTTAGTCAAAATAATTTATATTTGTTTTTCATCAAAACCAAATTGGAGGATCCAATACCCAACATTCTCTCACTTTTTAACGATGACAACAAACATAAACAAAATAAATAATTATGCTTAAAAAGATACTTATTCTCCCTGCAATGATGCCAATCAAGTTAGTCAAGATAATGAACATTATATAAATACATCATATAGCAGTTAAATGTATGTGTATCACAAAATAATGTGTATCATGACATGTAAGCTCAAAATTAAATGAATACACATAAAATTGATGAATGGGTGATACACATGCATGATTATCAATAAGATAAGAAGTGTGAGATATAATATCCAAGTTTATGTATCACACTCCCCCTGAATCATACAATGGGTCAAAAATTGGCTTATATGATTCATGGAAATGTTTAATATCTAATTAGCACATCAATTATATACTTTGTTTATTTCTCTCCCCTTTGTCATAAGCTAAAAAGAGTGGGAGAAAGAGAAACAACAAGCAGTGCTAAAAGAGTGGAAAACGTAGGAGTTAATGAATTAGATAGACTTCAAGGTGATACTAAAAAATATATCATGACATGAATGTGTATCAAACAAGATAATTTATCAAAAGAAAATCAAATATATGGGAAATAGAGACGATATCAACATTAAAAGGAAATACATCACATGTTGCAAAAAATAATAGTCGAATCAAGGCACAGTGACGCATATCCAAAAAGAAATGCTATTTTATGTATGTTTGACTCATATCCAAGATATTATATATGTGTGTGTGTGTGTGTGTGAATAATGGGTATCATACGCAATAAGGCTTTGCCTCATATGCCCTCTCACATAAAGCAACCAAGTACTTGGTTGCTTTATGTGAGAGGGTATATGAGGCAAAGCCTCATATGGAGTATGATACCCATTATTCTATAGGCAAATCTTCAATTGAGAATATTTCGCACCGTGTGAAAATGTTTTTAGTTTTTTTTTTGAATTTTTTTGCTTCAAAAATTCTTTTTTCCACCTTCATTATATATTGTTATACCCTCCTCAAAAAATAATCATTGCAAAATAATGTGATTTGGCCTTTCGATCAAGGCATTTCAACAAATTCGCACGTTTTGAGATCGTTAAATTTGTAACGGGTGGATGAATGCTCTAATCCCATAAGGGTTCACCCATTATTTTCATGGGGTATATAATTGTATGGATTAAATATAAAAAAAATTTGGAAAAAAATTCAAAAAAATTTAAATAAAGTTTTCGCACCGTGCGAAAACTCTTTTTTTCGCACCCGAAGATCACCCTATTTATATATGTATGTAAGTATGTATATGTATGTATGTGTATGTATGTATGTATGTGTATGTATGTGTGTACACGCACACATACGGCAAAAGCGCATGCGCTCCACCTTAGGCATGATTCCTGTGCGCGATCCCTCCCTACCGTCCGATTCGATCCACCGGCTGTTGTTAAAAACGGAACTTGCGGAAATTTTGGTGCAATTACCATCGCGTCCTTTAAGCAAAGCGAAAATTTTGGTGCAATTATCATCGCGCCCTTTAAGCCCTGTTCAAAGCAACTTTGTACATAATTACTCACAGTTGTGCGCATTGCACAATAGGTCTACCGTCCGATTCGATCCACCGACTATTGTTAAAATTATACAGGCCCGATGTGAGCTTTGAGAAAAAACGGTTACAGTCGTGTAAAATTACTCCACGAGTACAACGGCATGTAAAATTTCTTCCTATTTGGAACGTTGTGAGCGTCGGGTAAAAACTTTGCTACGAATAAAATTTAATCGTCGCGCACAACGTGCTACATAATAGCGCGTTGTATGCGGTAATA
This sequence comes from Scilla litardierei, assembly GCA_030789695.1. Lineage (NCBI taxonomy): Eukaryota > Viridiplantae > Streptophyta > Magnoliopsida > Asparagales > Asparagaceae > Scilla > Scilla litardierei. Next base: position 500,309,140 of record CM061142.1, on the reverse strand, counting down.
AAAAAAAGGTTAGAGTGGATTATAATTACTCAGAGCGCACAACCTATTGTGCGCGTGGGTTAAAAGACTTTAGTTTGAAGTAATATTAATCTGCGCGCACAACGAGTAAAATTATACATCGTTGTGCATGTCCGGTAAACACGGTTACAGACTTACAATGGACCCAATCACTCCACATGCACAACAACATGTAAAATTTCTACCCATTGGAACGTTGTGTGCGTCGGGGAAAAACCTTGCTATGAGTAAAATTTAATCGTCGCGAGTAGCACATTGTGCGCGGTAATAAAAAAGGTTATAGGGGAGTATTATTGTTCAGAGCGTACAACCCGTTGTGTGCATGGGTTAAAAGACTTTGGTTTGAAGAAATATTAAACCGCGCGCATAACATGTAAAATTATACCCCGTTATGCGCGTCGGGTAAAAACAGTTACAGTGGGCCCAATTACTCCACGCGCACAACAGCATGTTAAATTGCTTCCGATTTGAAACGTTATTCGCGTTGGGTAAAAACTTTGCTACGAGTAAAATTTACTTGTTGCACACGACGTGCTAAATAATAGCACGTTGTGTGCGGTAATAAAAAAGTTAGAGGGGAGTATTATTACTCAGAGCGCACAACATGTTGTGCGCATGTGGTAAAACACATTAGTTTGAAATAATATTAAACCGCGTACACAACAGATAAAATTATACCCCGTTGTGCGCGTCGGGTAAAAACGGTTACAGTGGATCCAATTATTTCACGCGCACAACTGCATGTAAAATTTCTCCCCTTTTGGAACGTTCTGTGGGTCGGGAAAACTTTGCTAAGAATAAAATTTAATCGTCGCGCGCAACGTGCTACATAATAACGCGTTGTGTGCGGTAATAAAAAAGGTTAGAAAGGAGTATAATTACTCAGAGTGCACAACCCGTTGTGCGCGTAGGTTAAAAGACTTTAGTTTGAAGTAATATTAATCTGCGCGCACAACGGGTAAAATTATATCCCGTTGTACGCGTAGGGTAAAATTATACCCCGTTGTACGCGTAGGGTAAAACGGTTACAGTGGACACAATTACTCCACGCATACAACGTCATGTAAAATTTCTCCCCAGTTTGAACGTTGTGCGCGTCGAGTAAAAAAACTTTGAAACGAGTAAAATTTACTCGTCGTGCACAACGTGCTACATAATAGCACGTTGTGCGCGGTAATAAAAAGGTTAGATGGGCGTATTATTGTTCACAGTGCACAACGAGTTGTACGCGTGGGTTAAAAGACCTTAGTTTGAAGTAATATTAATCCGCGTGCACAACGGCATGTAAAATTGCTCCCGATTTGGAACGTTGTGCACGTCGGGTAAAAACTTTGCTACGATTAAAATTTACTCGTTGCGTACAACGTGCTAAATAATAGCGTGTAGTGCGCGGTAATAAAAAAGGTTAGAGGGTAGTATTATTACTCAGAGCACACAACGTGTTGTGCGCGTGGGGTAAACGACATTAGTTTGAAGTAATATTAATCCGCGCAAACAACAGGTAAAATTATACCCCGTTGTGCGCGTCGGGTAAAAATAGTTACAGTGGATTAAATTACTCCACGTACACAACGGCATGTAAAATTTCTCCCGATTTGAAACGTTGTAAGCGTCGGGAAAAAACTTTGCTAAGAGTAAAATTTACTCCTCGCACACAACATGCTACATTATTGCACGTTGTGCGCGGTATTAAAAAAGGGTAGATGGGATTATTATTAATCAGAGCACACAACCCGTAGTGCGCGTAAGTTAAAAAGACATTGGTTTGAAGTAATATTAATCCGCATGCACAACGGGTAAAATTATAAACCGTTGTGCGCATCGGGTAAAAATGGTTACAGTGGATTAAAGTACTCCACACGCACAACGTCATGTAAAATTTATCCAGCTTTGAAACATTGTGCACGCGTGTAAAAAACTTTGCTAAGAGTAAAATTTACTTGTCGTGCACAACGTGCTACATTATAATGTGTTATGTGCTATATTAAAAAAGGTTAGATGTGAGTATTATTACTTCTAGCGTACAACCTGTTGTGTGCGTGAGTTGGTTAAAAGACATTAGTTTGAAGTAATATTAATCCGCGTAGACAACGAGTAAACTTATACCCCGTTGTGCGCGTCAGGGTAAAAACGGTTACAGTGGATTAAATTACTCCATGCGCACAATGGATAAAATTTGATAGTTGTGTAATGGTGAAATTTGCTGAATAATAATATGCATCTCTAACCATATTTATAACGTGTTATCATACGCATGTAGTACTATTTTACGCAGAGATATTGCTGGTCAGTCACTAGGTTTGCGCGGTGAGAAAATTTTGAGGGTAATCTCATATTTCTTAAGCACACAAAGCGACAAATCGAATGAATGGGTTTGCGCGGTGAGCAATTTCCTAATCTTGTCCATTGTGCGTGTTGAGTAAATTCTGATACTGGCTCTATTCTGTAGAATCACCAGAACTCCAATGTACACACACAGGCTCACATTTGTAGACTCGCGTGCACTCTTCTGTCCACTTTGGCTATAAATGGCTGACCACGAGCCCTCCTTAACTCATAACTCAATTTACTCTCTTATGCCAACTGCTAAACCAATATTTATGCCACATTATGTGTCCCATTATCAAGGAACATCAGGTATCCATATCTCGCTTCTTCTCAGCAATTTGACCATTATCAGGGAACATCCACTAGGTTCACTCTTGAAGCTGCTCAGAAATGGCATCATGTTTGTACAAGCAAATATTTAGTTCTTAAATAACCGCGGCTTGCTTCCTACTACAGGAACAAGCAAATATTTAGTTCTCAAATAATCGCAGCTTGCTCCCCTGAAGAGAAAGCTGCCAAGTAAAAACCTTCCTTCTCTTCTTTTGGGCAGAGAGAAAGGACTCATTTTGTCCAGTCATGTCTTGTTTTGTTCGATTTTGTAATTTGTATTAGGCTTGCTGAAATGTTTGTAAATATGTGAATTATAAATAGAAGCCTCATTTCAATTGCACTGAAAAAGTCGGATATGTTACTCGGTGGTTCCTTCGCTTAAGTGGATTTTCTTCTTGCTTTAAGATGTTTAGATTTCTTAACGAATTAATGTTTGAATGCTGAGGATTATTAAGCAATTTTGTCAGACAATAACGTATCTGATACACTATGCTACACAATTGTACATTGAACTATCTGATACAATAAGAATGATACATTCACAACGCTAATAAAAAGGTTAAAATGGAGTATTATTACTCAGAGAGCGCACAACCCGTTGTGCACGTGGTTAAGTTATTAGTTTGAAGTAATATTAATCTGCTTTCACAATGGGTAAAATTATACCCTGTTGTGTGCGTCGGGTTAAAACCTTTACCGTGGATTAAATTAACCCACATGCACAACATCATGTTAAATTTCTCCAGCTTTGGAACATTGCGTGTGTCGGATAAAAACTTTGCGAAGAGTAAAATTTTCTCATCGCACACAACGTACTACATTATAGCGCGTTGTGTGCATAGGGTAAAAGACATTAGTTTGAAGTAATATTAATCTGCGTGCACAAAGAGTAAAATTATACCCTGTTGTGCGTGTCGGGTAAAAATGGTTATTACCGCGGACAAGCGCACAAGTCGGTAATAAAAAAGTTTAGAGGGGAGTATTATTGTTCACAGCGCACAAGCCGTTGTGCGCTAGGTTTAAAAGACATTAGTTTGAAGTAATATTAATCCGCATGCACAACGGGTAAATTTATACACCGTTGTGCGCGTCGGGTAAAAATGGTTACAGTGGATTAAATTACTCCACGCGCACAACGACATGTAAAATTGCTCCTGATTTGAAAGGTTGTGCACGTCGAATAAAAACTTTGCTATGAGTAAAATTTACTCGTCGCGCACAACATGCTACAGTAAAATTTACGCGTTGTGCGCAGTAATAAAAAGGTAAAAGGGGAGTATTATTGTTTACAATGCACTACAAGTTGTACGTGTGGGTTAAAAGACATTGGTTTGAAGTAATATTTTCCGAATGCATAACAGATAAAATTATACCCCATTTTGCGCGTCGGGTAAAAATGCTTACATTGGATTAAATTACTCCATGCGCATAACGGATTAAATTACTCCATGCGCATAACGGATGTAAAATTTCTCCAGCTTTGGAACGTTGTACGCATCGGGTAAAAACTTTGCTAATAGTAAAATTTACTCGTCACGCACAAGGTGCTACAATATAACGCATTGTGCGCGTTATTAAAAAAGGTTAGAGGGGTGTATTATTGCTCAATGCGCACAATTAGTTATGCGCGTGGGTTAAAAGACATTGGTTTGAAGTAATATTAATCTGCGAGCACAACGGGTAAAATTATACCCCGTTGTGTGTGTCGGGTAAAAACGGTAACAGTGGACCCAATTACTCCATGCGCATAATGGCATGTAAAATTTCTCCCCTTTTGGAACGTTGTGCGTGTCGGGAAAAAACTTTGCTACGAGTAACGTGCTACATAATAACACGTTGTGCGCGGTAATAAAAAGGTTAGATGGGAGTATAATTACTCAGAGCGCACAACCCGTTGTGCACGTGGGTTAAAAGACTTTAGTTTGAAGTAATATTAATCCACGCGCACAACGGGTAAAATTATACCCCGTTGTGCGCGTCAGGTAAAAATGGTTACAGTGGACACAATTACTCCACGCGCACAACGGCATGTAAAATTTCTCCCCAGTTGAAATGTTGTGCGTGTCGGGTAAAAAACTTTGCTACGAGTAAAATTTACTCGTCGCGCACAACGTGCTACATAATAGCACGTTGTGCGCGGTAATAAAAAAGATTAAATGTGCGTATTATTGTTCACAGCGTGCAACGAGTTGTGTGCGTGAGTTAAAAGACTTTAGTTTGAAGTAATATTACTCTGCGTGCACAACGGGTACAATTATACCCCGTTGTGCGCGTCGGGTAAAAATGGTTACAGTGGACCCAATTACTCCACGTGCACAATGGCATGTAAAATTTCTCCCCTTTTGGAACGTTATATGTGTGGTCGCTCCCGGATATACACCCAGAAAACAATTGTAGTTTTACCGCAAGCGCACGGTGTAGTGGCGAGCGGGTATCGAACACATGGAGGACAATTGACAGTACTCTACCTTGATTACCTAGCTATAGATGGTAGAATGGAATGGTTTGGATAATATTGGTGTCACAATCGTTCGAATAACAAATAGAATTCAATATAATGAAAGCATCTAGGGATAGGGAGTCCCCACTACGGATCGTCACTTATCCTTGTGGATCATGAATCTCAATGTTGCAAGGCTTGAATGTAGGTGAACTAGTCGTGACTGAATATAGAATCAAGCTCACGCTCTCGGGTTATTGTTGGTTTATAGCAACCTAGATTAGGGCACGCTCTCGTGCAAACCCTAACCTAAGCCACTAGCATGAAGATCGACATCATCGTCCAATCGCACCTCGATCCCACTCTCGTGCAAACTCAAGCTACGATCTAGGTTATGATAGTTCGTATTCGTCCAATCTCTTGCAAACGAATATGGGTATAGATTTATAATAAAAATCCTAGCTTTGGTCCAATCTCTTGCAAACCAAATCTAGAGAATTTATATTATACACCTAAATCGAATATCTAGGCCTTCCCATCAATTGGAATCCAATCTCTTGCAAACCCCAATCGGTGGAAATTCCTAGCTATTCGTAATAAATTAATCACAACCTAACCTTTTATCAATCATAGCAACAATTCAATTCATTCATCACAATTCAAAGATCGAATCCATAGGGTTCATCCCCATGCCCTAGAATGACGGAACTACTCACAATTCATCATAGAAATCTCAGAAATAACAAATAAGATCATAGCACAATTCATAGTTTAGAGAGAACAATTCATAAAAACAAGAATTTTAGACAAAAAGAACAAACCAAATTGTGCGTCTTTGATCTCCAGCTGAGAATTACAATAGAATAGCCGTCAAAATTAAGTTCAAGTCTCCCCTAAAACTAGGAATAAAACTAGGTTTTAAATACAAGTCAAAATCGTCCAGAAATTCCTGACAGAATTGCCCCTGGCACATCCAAAACCTAATTCGCGTAGCAGTCGGACTGCTCAACTCGGCCGAGTGAAACATGTCACTCGGCCGAGTGACAAACCGAAAGAAAAACAAGAATCTGGGAAAATTGGGGGTCTGTCACCCTGTCAGACTCGGGCGAGTGGGCTTCTTTACTCGGTCGAGTGGGTTTCTTGCTCGGCCGAGTGGGTCTTCTCCAAATTCCAGTAAGTCGGATGATTTTTGGGAGAAAATCCCTGTCAGACTCGGGCGAGTGGACTTCTCCATTCGACCGAGTGGGTTTTCTTGGTTGACCGAGTGAACTTTGAATTTAGTCGATCTCGTATCCGTTTCACTCGGCCGAACGCAGTACTTCACTCGGCCAAGCGAACTTTTGTTCGGTCGAGTGAGTGCTTCTGTGGCTTTTCCTTCTCCTGTTCACCTCCTCATCGATCCTATCGCACTTCTTCCTCTTCTGCTCATCCTCTATAGCTGCTAGCTCCTCAATAAAGCTGTGGATGATGCTCCGATGCGCGTGAAAGTCTCTCGATCTCGTTTTTACTCCAGATCGCTCCATATTTCTTGAAATTCGACAAAAACAAGAAATAGTGAAAAGCAACGCGATATCGTCGAATAATCGTGAAAAACGCAATATAGGCGATCGAAATGAAATGAAAACATGCAGAAAAAAGGTGTAAAATAAGGAGCGATCAGTGTGTCGGGGAAAAACATTGCTACGAGCAAAATTTAATCGTCCCGCACAACGTGCTACATAATAGCGCGTTCTGCACGGTAATAATAAAGGTTAGAGAGGAGTATTATTGTTCACAGTGCACACGTGTTGTGCGCGTGAGTTAAAAGAATTTAGTTTGAAATAATATGAATCCGCGCGCACAACAGATAAAATTATACCCTGTTGTGCGCGTCGGGTAAAAATAGTTACAGTGGGCCCAATTACTCCACGCGCACAACGGCATGTGAAATTTCTCCCCATTTGGACCGTTGTGCGCGTCGGCTAAAAACTTTGCTATGAGTAAAATTTACTCGTCATGCGCAACGTGCTACATAATAGCACGTCGTGCGTGGTAATAAAAAAGGTTTGAGGAGAGTATTATTGTTCACAGCGCACAACCCGTTGTGCGTGTGGGTTAAAAGACATTAGTTTGAAGTAATATTAATCCCTGTGTACAACGGGTAAAATTATACCCCATTGTATGCGTTGGGTAAAAATGGTTACAGTGGACCCAATTACTCCATGCGCACAACGAAAAAAATTTGATAGTTGGGTAATGGTGAAATTTGCTGAGTAATAATACACATTTTAACCATATTTATAACGCGTTGAGCAATTTTCCAATCTTGTTTGTTTAGCGCTGGAAATTAAAGAATTTTACGCGTTTTTCACGGGGAGTAATTTTCTAAATAGCATCAATTTTACTCAAGGCACAAAACCATTCAGTTTCCTTGTTTTGCGCGGAGAGTAATTTACCTTTTTTTCACCACAGGCTAAAATACTTGGGATTACGCGTTTTTCACGTTGGGATTTCGTGTTTTTCGCATTGAGTAAATAAATGTTCATTCCCAAGATCCATTGCATTACTGTAGGATAACAGACTTATTATACTCTTCAATTTGAATGGTCCAATTCCATTATAAATAGACCGTGACTGCCCTGGGTGCCTTAGGAGAGGTCCGGGTATGGCTACTGTCTCTGAAGATGCATATGAAATCGGAGGGGTGCAAGCTGATGTTGTCGTCGTCCAAGCTTGCTCCTTTTCATGGTCTGCAAAAATAAGAATGACCCCCTGGCCTTGGGCCCTAGATGGCAACTCTAGGTCACCTAGGTTGGCCGGGTATGGCTACCTCCCTCTGATGAACAAACACTCCCTCATGTACTTTTCGATCTCTTGGTTGGCGGCCAAATTGGGTAAATCTGACTGTGGATGAAGCAGATCATACCTGTCTATATCCTCCTACAGATTTCCCCAAGCTGCGAGCCAAGAGATCGAAAAGTACATGAGGGAGTGTTTGTACCTCAGAGGGACAGTGGGCATGCCCGGCAAACCTGTGGGACCCAGGGCAGACATCCATGGCCCAAGGCCCGGGGCCATTCTTCTCTTCGCAGACCACGGAAATGAGCAAGCTTGGGAGACGACATCATCAGCTTGCACTCCTCCGATTTCATATACATCTTCAGAGACGGTAGCCATGCCCGGCCCCTGACCTAGGGCACCCAAGGCAGCCACCCAGGGCCCAATGCCAGGGCCATTCTTCTCTTCACAGACCATGAAAAGTAGCAAGCTTGGGAGATGACAGCATCAGAGAGAAGGTAGCCATAGTCTATGATGACAATCATATTCCACAGATCATGGCAGAAAATATGCAACGACGATAATAAAAGCAATGGATCTGTTGAGCTCATCGCCCGTTTGCTACATCGCCTCACTGGAAATGACGTTCATAGCAAAAACAAGATGAATTTGTGTCAGTATGCATGTGGTATATGTAGCAATTTGAATGTTTAAATATAGAAGGCAAATGTATTAGTTTGAATGGTATAGCATGAATGTGGTGTTTGTTTGAGTTAAATTTTGTATCCATATGGATCTGTATCAGTTTCTACATGAATATATTTGAATGGTTTATTTCATCAAAATGGATATTTTTCAGATTGAATGTAAAAGTTTGAATGTAGGCAATTTATACACCACAATAAAGAAATGCATGTTTCTGTATCAGATAAAGTATGATGCAAATTGGAATGAGAACGGGTAAAATTAATCCGTGCGCATAACGAGTAAAATCCCTGTTGTGCACGTCGTGTAAAAACATTTACCGTGGATTAAATTACTCCACACGCACAACGGCATGTAAAATTGCTCCTGATTTGAAAGGTTGAACGCGTCGAGTAAAAATGGTGATAGGAGTAAAATTTACTCAGAGCGCACAACGTGCTAAATAATAGCGCGTTGTGTGTGGTAATACAAAAGGTTATATGGGAGTATATTATTATTACTTTGAGCGCACAACCCGTTGTGCGCGTGGGTTAAAAGTCATTTAGTTTGAAGTAATATTAATCCACGCGGACAACGGTAAAATCATACCCCGTTGTGCGCATTGGGTAAAAGCGGTTACAGTGGATTAAATTACTCCATGCGCACAACGGGTAAAATTTGATAGTTTGTGTAATGGTGAAATTTGCTGAGTAATAATACGCATCTCTAACCATATTTATAACCCGTTATCATGCGCAAGTAGTACTATTTTACGCAGAGATATTGCAGGTCAGTCGCTAGGTTTACACGTGAGTAATTTTTGAGGGTAATTTCCTAACCATGTCCGTTTTGCACTGGAAATTAAAGAATTATATGCTATTTTTCACCACATGGGAGTAATTTACCTATTTTTCACCAGGCTAAAATACTTGGGATTAAGCGTTTTACGTGTTGAGTAAATAAATGTTGATTCCCAAGATCCCTTGCATTACTGTAGGATCACAGACTTATTATACTCTTCAATTTGAATGGTCCAATTCGGCTATAAATGGACCGTGAGTGTACATGGAGTAATTTACCTATTTTTCACCACAGGCTAAAATACTTGGGATTACGCGTTTTGCACGTTGAGTAAATAAATGTTAATTCCCGAGATCCCTTGCATTACTGTAGGATCACGAACTTCTTATACTCTTCAATTTGAATGGTCCAATTCCGTTATAAATGGTCCGTGAGTGTACATGGGACTAATTTACCTATTTTTCACCACAGGCTAAAATACTTGGGATTAAGCGTTTTGCGCGTTGAGTAAATAACTATTGATTCCCGAGATCCCTTGCATTACTGTAGAATCACAGACTTATTATACTCTTCAATTTGATTAGTCCAATTCCGCTATAAATGGCTGACAATGAGCCCTCATCTTCTCACAGCTTACTCTACTTTCTTCTCATCATCTTCTTAGAGCATATCCAACCATCCCCTTCAAAAAGCTCCTTCAAAATGGAATATTCCTTAAAGATTCCATTTTGAAGGATGGGCAACTCCAATCCTTACCCTTCAAATCTTATATTTCATATTCTTTCATATTTAGTTATCTTTACATAATGATAAAATATTTCTTTTGAAAATTGGTTAATCTATATCATTTACAAGAAAGGCGATGAGAATCCCCTTCTTCTGTTCGTGCATGCTTGAGATAGAAATGGACGATATAGGTCTTCTATATTTGCACACACAAACTCCGTATGGAAACAATATAGGTCTTCTTCTGTTTGTGCATGCGTGAGATATAAATGGACGATAGAATTCATCCAGCTGTGAGCATTTCGCCTTTCACTCCTCGACCCTCATAAATGGCTCTTTCTTTACTCTTCATCCCCTCCATCAAATCCTTCATCTTTTCACTATAGCCACAAACACTCCCTCCTTTACTTTTAGATCTATTTCTTCGCAGCCAACTTGGAGAAATCTGACTGTGAATGTTGTGCGTGTAACTGTCTCTTGTCGAAGATGAAAAAGCTCAATCTCAAACAGCAACCCTGCAGAACAACCTGGAGGATCTAGTCATTGGCGTAAGTATACACCTTCTAATTTCTTCAATGTTTCGAAGAATTCAAACCTACGTAAGATGGCATTAAACAGTCTGTTTTGTTATCAGGATGATTAGTTAGATTTTCCAGCCCCGGAAGCTTCAGTGCTAGACTATTAGGATCCACAGGTGCTTTCAGATTGCATGAAAAATACACCGAGCACGACATCTATGACATCCATGGGTTTGTATTTCGTTGAAGATCGGTGCCCGAGCACTCTCCAGTTGAAAGCGTCTACAACGGAGGAAAAATCACCACTTCAATGTAAACATCTACGACGACAATCATCTTTCGCAGATCAGGTCAGAAAATCGACAACGATGTTAATAACTGCAACGTAACTGCTGAGTACATCGCCCATGTGGTACATCGCCTTAGGGGAATCGGCGTTCCATCCATTGTGTTTGAATCGGCTTCATACTTGACTACAGGTTACAACGACGCAACACTCATATCCAGCTTATGATGGCAGAAAATCAGCAGCGACGTTAATAAATGCAACGAAGGTGGTCACCGATGTACTTACAAAAGTTGAAGGGGGAAGCATGCAGATCATGCTGGCAATATATCATGTAAAGCATCACTTCATTGCAAACATATACGACGACAATTATATGTATCAGTTTGTAAGAGTGAAGGCAAATGTATTAGTTTGGAGCTGTATCAGTATTTACATCAATATATTTGAATGGTTCATTTTGAAAATGTCATCAAATTTAATATGTATCAGATTTAATCTAAAAGTTTGCATGTAGACATGTTTTTGAATCAGATTAAGTATGATGCAAATTGGAATGAGACTGATTGACTGGTATGTTGCGCATAGAACAAATTTGATAGCCAATAACAAATATGCTCAAAGCGCACAACGGGCAAAATTATTCCCGTAGGGAGCGTTGAGCAATTTTGTTATCGCCCAAATTTTGCTCAATGCGCACAATGGGTTTAATTATGCTAGGTGTGCCATGTGCGTAGTTAACAATTGTTCATAAACTACCATATATGCTCAACGCAAACATCTGGCTATGCTTGATGTGCGCGTTGAGCAATTATGTTATGTAATAGAAAATTACTAAATGCGTAGGACTGGCTCCGGAAATGTCACCGAGCACACCGGGCATTATTTTGCCAGTTGTGCGCGTTGAGCAATTTTGTTAGTGGCCATCAATTTATCTCAACGTGCACTACAACAGTCAGTCATTATTGTGCAGAACATCTGGCTGGTATCAATCTGCTGTATATTCACGAGCACTCTTCTGTATAGTCACGCGCACGGCTATGTAGACTCACGAGGTCTCTTATGTAGACTAACAGTAACTATACTTTATTCTCATCCTCATCCATGGGCCAGACAAGTCGTCTATAAAATTTGATTCCCTACCATGCTCTGTATACTCAAGGGGTCTCTTATGTAATAATGTAGACTACCAGTCCAAATATATCCATGTTGTGCGCTTTCAGCAATTTTGTTAAACATTAAAAATTTTCTCACCATGCACAACGGCCATATTGCTCAAAGCGCACAACGGTTCTATCAGTATAGACATATTCTATCAGCATAGACCTATTCCATATTACTCTTATGTAAACTGTTCTATCAGCATAGACATATTTCTCAAAGCGCACAACGGTTCAAATATATCCTCGATGTGCGCATTGAGAAATATTTTTACGGGGTAACAAAAGTTCTCACCACGCACAACTGTTTAAATATAATCCGTTGTGCGCGTTGAGCAATTCTGATAGTTGCTGACTTGCTTTTCTATATCATGAGAACTCTAATGTACGCACACGGATTAACTTCTGTAGGATCACATGCATGCTTATGTATACACACGAGCCATTTCCCCGAATTCCATGACCAATTCGGCTATAAATGGCTGCCCACGAGCCCTCATCAACTCACAACTCAATCTAATCTTCTTGAGCCAAATGCTAACCCACGAGCTCTTGTCCCATTATCAGGGAACATCAGGTATCCATATCTCGCTTCTTCACAGCAAATATCATTTATCATGTGTGGTTACATTGTAGGCATTTTATTGTGAAGATTGAAAGCGAGATATGCATTCCTGATGTCCATGATAATGTAGGCACGAATGGCCACCGAGGTTTACAGGTGAACATCCGCTAGGTTCCATCGTGAACCACATCATGAACAGAGCTCTTGTCCATCGCAGCATCCTTCAGGCACTTCTACACGGATTATAACTGGAAGCCTCATGTCGCTTGCACTGAAACAAGACGGGTGTGTTCCTCGGTGGTTCCTTCTCTTAAGTGGGGTTGCTACATGCTTTTAGATGTGTAGACATCTTTTCGACGTAATGTATGAAAGCTGAGGATTATTGGAATGATGAATGGTACATCATTCCAAATCAATCCTTACATTGTCACAAGTAGAAAATGACACGTCATACCGACCCATTCAAATACGATAACAAAATCATCCTTAATTTACCATAATCGCTTAACGCGCACAACAGTCCAAAATTATAGTTGCTATATGCGTTGAGCAATTTTAGTAGCCAATAACAAAATTGCTAGAGGCGATCAACGGGCAAAACATATCACTGGGAGTTCGTGGTGAGCAATTTTGTCAGAATAACATATCTTATACACTATGCTAAATTGAATTATATGATATAATAACAATGATACATTCACATTACTGAACAATTTGGAACAATGGTTGATGTTATAGAAAATTACTCAGAGCGCAAAACTGGCAACAATATTGTCCGTTTTACGCGTTGAGTAATTTTATATGAAAGGACATATTTACTCAACACGCAAAACATGCGATATTGAATTCGTTTTGCGCCCTGAGTAATTTGTTTGATACAGAACATCAAGCCATACAGATGATAATATGTGCACATTTCACCAACCATGATAAAATTTCATGCTACCAAGTGGTCAATATGATACAAAAAATTATATTACATTGATACAACGTTATATCATACAATTTAACAATACCATCAACGGTAGCAATATCTTGACCTACTAACATATCTTTGAATTTCTGCATCCTAACCTCATACCCAGCCTGCCACCCTACAGCCACAACGTAATGGCTTCTTTGCCAAATAACTGAAGTCGGAGGGACAAGACCATATGAGTAAAGTTTAACAAAAACAAAGTGATTTTTTTCCACAAAACACAACATTATGTGCTGTCTGGAGGATAGGGGTATTGGAGGAGATCTTAAAGGAAAAAATGACAAACACTGAAGAGGTCCAAGAGTATGAACTACACAGTTGTAGCACGAGGAAATGACATGTCCCATTTCTTGCAGGCGCACCCACCATTTGCGTCCTGGACAGTCCCTCAAATAGTCCACTGCCTCTCAATTCTCAGTATACATTGGCACCCATAACTCGCCGGTACAAGCTGATGTGGTTATTCATCTATTCTAGCAAGTCAATTCTGACCCGCATCCAGGCATCCTCATCCAGGCCCAATTGAGCCGCCACAACTCTATTCCCACAGTTTTCATCTGCGACGTCCACTATAAGGGGTCGTAGACATGCAGGAAAATCCAACCAAAATGGTATTCTAAATTCGGCAGGCAATTCCTCATCATAATCATCATGGGGAATTGAAGGTTTCAGCTTCTTTATTTGACGTTGCCCATGCCTACTACTTCCCTTAACAGGCTTCCTCTTCAATTTAGGCTTCTCTGTCACCTCCGCCTTCTGCTCGGTAATCTCCTGCACCCATGGAGCCTTAACATGCTTCCTCTTCACTGTAGGCTTCTCCATCTCATCCGAAAGCTGCTCAGAAATCACATCAATCAGTGGAACAATTTGCTTAAGCATGTCATCCACCTTATGCCCCTCATGCTCATCAAAATATGTAGCCACTGCCTTCTCCTCCTCCCTCTCAGCAGTCTGATCATCCACATTATGATCCACCGTCTCCACCATCGCCTCCCCAACTCCCACGTAAGCTCCGATTCTATCAACTCAGCATCTACTGCCTTCTCGTCCTCCACATCCTCCATATTCACCTCATCCACCTTCGGCTCCACATTCACCTCAGCTGTATTCTCCGCCTAATCCATCTCAGCAGTTTGCTCATCCACATTACGTTCCACCAACTCCACCAACTTCCCAGTATGCTCCTCTGCATTTAACTCAGTAGTCACTGCCTTCTCATCCTCCTCCTCCTTCACCTTCTCCTTATATACATTCGGATCCACAGTCCCCTCCATTGCATTATCCTCATCCTCCTCCTCAGCATTCTGCTGCTCCACATTAAGAGCAACAGTCTCCACAGTCTCCACCAACTCTCCAATAACAAAATCTGCTACATTCAACTCAGCAGCCACTGCCTTCTCAGCCTCCTCCTCCTCCCCATTCACCTCATGCACATTCTGCTCCACATTCTCCTCTGCTGCATTATCCTCCTCCTCTATCTCAGCATTCCGTTCATCCTCATTACAAACCATCTTATCCTCCTCCCCAACCAACTCCCCAGTATGCTACACCTCCAGCATATTAGCAGACGCTGCATTCTCCTGCTCTGCCTCATCCACCTTCTCCTCCTCCACCTTCTGCTCCTTATCCACATTCTCCACTTCCTTCACATGCTCATCACCTATAATTTTATATGGCGATGCTAACTCCTTCAACTTTTTACAATATCAACATTCTTACCCCTTTTTAATCGGTTACGTGCATTATAAATTGATTTGATGGAGGTTGCATTGAAGGTTGGATTTTCCTTCAGGACTTTCAAATTTTAGCTGGCCGCACCTTGCTATTTGCCAAATCTCTCAATGATTCTATCTCCATTCCATGCTATTTCCCTTCATCAGAATGGCCCTCGACATAATTAGCAGCTTGATGGTTGTGCTTGCCAAAAACGACTGTTAACTTCTACTCCTCAACGCCAACGCCCACCATATTACCATGCAATGAGAACAGACATTGCCACTTCTTGGTTTTAACTGGCATATCGGTCTTTTTTCCTTTCGGTGTCCCCTATAAACCCCGCTTCTTTCACATGCAAAGTAAACAATAGGAATCCTATTGGACGTTTTACTCAAACTCGTCGACTTGGTAACAATCACATGCCCAAGTGTTCGTCCGACGTTCTTTATCCACTCAAACAGCTCGGTTCTACTCTTAAAAATTTGTGCGGTGGTAAATTCGTTTATACAATCCATATTATCCTGTATCAAACAATTCATACAACTAATTGGAATTGGAATCAAAAATTTACTGCATTATTGCCGAAAAGATAAATCAACAGTACCTTGGATTTTTGTACCTTCTCCATCAATCTCAACTGTATCTGCATGCATGTAAAATCAAAAAATTTCTACATCATTTTCTACCCATTTGAATAAGAATTTCAATTACAATGTACTTAAAAGTATATACTTACCAAATGTCGATTTCGAGAAATTTAGGCTAAAAACCCTAAATCGATTGCTTTCTCTCCACCAATTTTTTTGATCACTGTAGTTGACACTGTGATGTATCTTTCGAGCCAATAAATAAAAATCAAATCTTTGGAAATTTCGGATGTGTGCCTTGAGCAATCTTTGAAAACGTTTTCGTTTGATATTCTGCCGTGAGCAATATGTGGAAGTGTCTGTCTGTGTGCTGTGAGCAGACATTATCAAGGGATAATATCAAGTCCTATCGGGCCCTATTTTTTACCCGTTGTGGGCGTGGAGTAAAAAAGTTTCGTTTGAAATAATATTACTCAGCGTGCACAACAATTATAATTTTACAGGATTTGAAACGTTTTGCGTGCTGTGTAATCTTACACGATTGCAAGGGTTTACCACATGCGCACAAAGGTTCACATCAGGAGTAATTTTACAAGCCATGGTGCGCGAGGAGTAATTTAACTACTTTGAGGTTATAATCATTTGACTCTTTATACATGTGTATTTTTACTACTTTGAGGGTGGAAAAAAATATAATTTTCAGTAATATTTAACATGCCTTTCAAATAATTTTTTACAAGTAATGTGTAACTTTTTCCGTTTTACGCGTTGGATAATTTTGTCTGTACGAAAATATTTAATGAACACACAAAACTCTGAGTAATTTCTTATGAAATATGGTTTTACTCATGGCACAAAACAATCTCCAAATCGTCTGTTTTGGACATACATGATAAAAGTCCATGCTACGAAATAGTCAAATTTATACAAAAATTCATATTTCATTGATACAACATTATAACTTACTAAATTTAATTCTCCTAACATCTGTATTACATATCTGATACATTATGCTACGCTATGCTACATTGAACTATATGAAACAGTAACAATGATACACTATGCTACATTGAACTATATGATACAATAACAAAGATAGATTCAAATCGCTAAACAATTTGGAGTTTGTTGGGAAAATTACTCAGAGCGCAAAACCGGCAACAATATTGTCCATTTTGCGTGTTGCACAATTTTGTATGAAAAGAAAAATTTACTCAACGCGCAAAACGGGCAATATTCCTGTCGTTTTGCGATCGGAGTAATGTGTATGATACACAACATCAAGCCATACAGATGATAACATGTGCACATTTTGGCCGCAATGATAAAATTTAATGCTACCAAGTGGGCAATATGATACAAAAAATCATATTACATTAATACAAATTTATAAACAAAAACTTCAACAGTTGTAATATCGTAACCAAATACCATTTCCTTGAATACCTGCATCCTGTCCGCATAAGCAACCGACCATCCTTCTGACACATCGGAATGGTATCTTTGCCACATACTTGAAGTCGGAGGGACATGACCATCTGGGGCAAGTTTAACAATAACAAAGTGAACATGACCCAATGTTATGTGGCGTCTGGAGGATAGGGGTACTGGAGCAGTTCTTAAAGGAAAATATAACGCACACTGATGAGGTGCAAGAATATGTACTACATAGTTGTAGTATGGGGCAATGCCATGTCCCATTTTTGGCAGCTGCATCCACCATTTAGCTTTTGGACAGTCTTGCATATGGCCCAATGCCACTACATTCTTTTTAAATTCCTCTTCACCCATAACTTGCTGGTACAAGCCGTTGTGTTTCTTCATCTCTTCTCGCAAGTGTATTCTGACCCACATCCAGTCGTCCTCACCCAGGCCCAATTAAGCTGCCACAGCTCTATACCCACAGTTTCCATCTGCTTTCACATCTACGATGTCCACTATAAGGGGTCATATACACGTAGTAAAATCCACCCAATATGGTATTTTTAAGTCGGCAGGTAATTCCTCATCACTATCATCAAGTGGAATTGAATGTTTTGGCTTCGTTATAGTATGTTTCCACAATGTCTACTTCTTCCTGTACCAGGCTTCATTTTCAATGTAGGCTTATCCGTCATCTCCGCATGCTGCTCAGCAATCGCCTGCACCAGTGTATAAATTTGAAGAAGCATGTCATCCATCTTATGCCCCTCCACCACCCCATTATGCCCATCCACCTTCTCCTCCTCCACCTTCTGCTCCTCCTCCACATTCTCCACATCCTTCACATTCTCAGCACAACCAATTTTATACGGTGATGCTAACTCCTTCAACTTTATTACAATATCAACCTTCTTCTCCCTTTTAATCGGTTTCGTGCATTATAAATTTCTTTGATTGAGGTGTCACTGAAGTTTTTATTTTCCTTCAGGACTTTCAAAATTTCAGTTGCCAGCAACTTGCTATTTGCCAAGTCTCTCACTGTTTCCATCTCCATTCCCTACAACTCTCCTTCATCGGAATGGCCCTCGACATATTTAGCTGCTTGATGGTTGTGCCTGCCACAAATGACTATTAAATTCCACTCCTCTACCACGCAATAAGAACAGACATCGACACTTCTTGGTTTTAACTGGCCTGTCGGTCTTTTTTTCCTTTCGGTGTCCCCTATAAACCCTACTTCTTTCACATGCAAAGTAAACAGTAGGAATCCTATTGGACGTTCTACTCAAACTCATCTACTTAGTAACAATCACGTGCCCATTTCTTAGCCTGACGTTCTTTATCCACTGAAACAGATCGTTTCTATTCTTAAAAATTTGCATGGTTGTAAATTCGTTTGTAAAATCCTTATTATCCTGTATCAAACAATTCATACAACTAATTGAACTTGGAATCAAAAATTTACTGCATTATTGCCGAAAAGATACATCAATATTACCTTGTTTTTTGTACCTTCTCTATCAATCTCAACCGTATCTGAATGCATGTAAAATCAAATATTTTCTACATCAATTGTTACCCATTTGAATAAGAATGTCAACTAAAATGTACTTAAAAGTATATACTTACCAAATGTCGATTTCGATAAATTTAGGTTAAAAACCACTAAATCGATTGCTTTCTCTTCACCAATTTGTTTGATCGCTGCAGTTCACACTATGATGTATCTAGCGAGCCTAGAAACAATCTTTGGAAATTCGAGCTGTGCACCTTGAGCAATCTTTGAAAACCTTGCCATTTGATATTGTGGAAGTGTCTGTCTGTGTGCTACGAGCAGACTTTATCAAGGGGTAATATCAGGTCCTATCGGGCCCTATTTTTTACCCGTTGTACGCATTGAGTAAAAAAGTTTAGTTTGAAATAATATTACTCAGCTCGTATAATGGTTATAATTTTAAACGATTTGAATCGTTTTGCATGCTGAGTTATCTTACACGATTGCATGGTTTTACTACATGCACAAAATGGTTCACATCAAGAGTAATTTTACATGTCGTTGTGCACGGGGAGTAACATAAATCCACTGTAACTAGGGAAGGCAATTCTTTCCACGGGTACAGATACCCGCCCGTTTGGTTAGGGGTACGGGTGGACTTTTATACCCCCTCGGGTACGGGTATGGGTACCCATGGTTTACACACGGAAAAATCAGGAATGGTATGGTCATTATATATAATTTAGCCCTCTAAGCAAATATGGTTTATCATGTGTGGTTACATGGACGGAGTTTGATTGTAAAGATTGAAAGTTATATATGCATTCCTGATGTCCATGATAATGTAGGCACACATGGCCACAGTTGTTTAAAATGTAACATCCACTCGGTTCACAATCTGGACTACTTTTACAAGACGTTGTACGCCCGGAGTAATTTTAATCCAATGTAACAATTTTCAGTTGACGTGCACAACAGGTATTTAATGCTCACAACTGTTCTAGACGTGCTCACTGAGTAATAATACACCTCTCTAACCTTTTTCACTTACCGTGCACTTCACATTATAGGTTAGACCGTTGTGCGCGCTGAGTTAAGTTTTATCGAGTGCATTAATGTTACTAGCAGCGCACAACTGTTCAAATTTGGAGTACCTTTACGTTTTTACATCCCGTTCTTCGCGATGAGTAATTTACTCAATGAAACAATATTTTTACTCCGACGTAAATACACAGACATCATAACAGACCCGATAGCAAACAGTGTTGTGACCAAAGGCGCAAAAAGCTAACGATATAGGGTTTGATGTTGGACAAAGAAATTATGCTAATTCTTCGATCTATAGAGAATATAATAGTTCCTGCTTAGATGAAAAGAAGATCACAAAGGCAGAGCAAAAGAATTTTGGCATTGTGGTGCCCTAAATTAGTGGACTGCGTACGCACTGCATCGTAAATTCGGTAAGACATTAAATGCTGCTAATTAATTTGGTATTTATTAATGTTTTTAGAAATTGAATGCTGCAATGTACTGTTGGTACATGAATGCATAGAAATTACGAATATTGAGATGACTTGGTACACTTTGAGCGGATCTTTGAAGAAGAGGACAAACAGGCAAATGGTAGAAATTTTTTCGCTTTGTTAACTGACTAAGTTACTAGAAAATACAGTAAAATTTAGTGACTATGTTCGTATGTGGTAATTAATTCAGGGTTAATGTAGAAAGATCAGATGTTAATGAAGATTTTACAAATCAGTTAACAACTAATAAAATGTTCGCCAGTATAGAAGAGCTTGTTCAATGGATAAAGTCAGTCGATGAGAAAACATGTAATGGGGTTGTTACAAAATCATCAAATATGAGTACAACGGGCAATAGGGTCCCACTCATTATTTTTGTTGTGAAAGAAGTGGGATATATCGGCCACACAGGCGGGATATAAAGGCAAAAAAGCAACTGGAAGCAAGAAGTGTCTTTGACCCTTCTCCTTGAAGGCTACCGGGGTGGCAAAAGATAAGTGGAGTCTGACAGTTGTATGTGGCAATCACAACCATAAACCCGCGATATACCTTGAGGGACATCCATATGAAGGGAGGTTAGGAGGGGGGTGGGGGAGATGGAAACAGTGAGAGACTTGTCAATAGATTGTTTAGGCCAAGGGAAATCTTAAAATACATGCAGGAAAAGGATAAGGCCACAACTACCACAATCAAAACCATATATAAAGCCAGACATAGGATGAATGCATGGGAAATGGCTGGGAGAATAGAAATGCAGCTCATACTGAATCTATTGGGAGATCATAATTACATTGTGTATCATGAAGTTGATGAAGAGACAAATACAGTGAGGAATTTATTTTGGACACATCCGAAATCAGTTGAGTTATTACGTAGATTTCCAAAGATTCTAGTTATGGACTACCAGGGGCTGACCTACTGCAAGAAGTGTTGGGGTACGGGCCCCCACAAATTTTTTGGAAGACAAACTAAGAACTGGTTCAGTTTTGGGTATTTTAGATAACAAGGCACCAATCTGGCCCGTGCCCCCACAATTACTGAACCCATAATATGAGTTGGGGGTGGGGACATGTAGACAAAAGAGAGAGAGAGAGGGTGAATGTGAGTTTTATTAATTGGGTGAGTTTTAGGTGGGCTTGGAAAAAAAGGCAGAACATTAAATAGATGGGATATGTCACTGGCTGCTAAGGCGAAAATAGAGATAATTTCTTCTTCTTCTTTTGTTCTCTTCTTCATTTCCCTTTGTGCTTGCTTGACTGTTTCTATCCCAAAAAATCAGCTTCTCCCAAATAAATCGCTCTCCTCAGCTTCGGCCTTCGAGTTCCTCTGCTTGACCCCTTGAGTCGAGATTCTTGGCTAGATTCTTGGTTGGAGCTCCTCTCGTACCTTCGCCGGCCCCACCAGAACCCGTAAGTGTGGCGGTCCTGTTAAACCTGTAAGATGATCGTGATCCGCTCTAAATTTTTTATATTTTTGATGATTTTTATTGATTTGCTAATGCAAAAATGTTGATTTTTTCTGTTTAGTTTCAGACGGCAGAGTTGGATGATCAGCCTACATTAAAAGCCATGGTTGTCTTTGGCTGTGGTTAAAGTATGTAATTCAAAAAAAAGCTAACTTTATTTATTTATAGATTTATTCGATGAGCTTTTAAAAGGAAAAAAGATTGAAACTTGTCTAAATCACTGGATCATGCAACACAACGTGATTGTTTTTAAAGTTGTTTAATTTAATAATATTATTTTTTTATTAATATTAACTTGTGACCACATAATTCCAAAGTCCTGGTTCTGCTACTGTGGACTACACATTTAAGACCAACCGCAACAGGCCAACAATGATGGAGATGGCTGGGGTGACATCCACAGATATTCCGTTCGTAGCTGCATTTTGTTACATGGAGGCCAAACGGGATGATAACTACATATGTGCATTTGAGAAGTTGAGCTCATTGCTACATAGATACAAGATGCCATGTGTAATTTTGACAGCACGGGAGCTTGCACGTATGAATGCCATTGGCCATGTATTTCCCTCTGCGGTGAACCAATTATGTAGAATGCACATATCCAAAAATATATTGAACAATTGCAAGCAATATTTTGAAGATAATGAACAATGGATATGTTTCATCTCTAGCTGGAATTTATTGGTGGGGGCACGTAAGGAGGAGGACTATGTTGCAAAACTGAAGGCATTGGAGAAAGAGTACAAAGATTACCCAAGGGTCGTGAGCTATGTGAAGACATCTTGGCTGCACAAGTAAAAGGAGAAGTTTATTTCTGTATGGACAGATAGCAATCTGCACTGTGGAAATGTCAGTACCAATAGATCACATACCAATAGAGCGTAGTTTGAAAATTCTAAGCTTAAAAAGGAATTGGGGTCATCGGCCCGCAGTTTCTCTGCTTCCTGGCCAACCATACATGAATCATTAGAGGGGAAACATATCAAGATCAAGGTCTCTTTCGAGAAATCTAAATCTCGGTACAACATAAAGTATATGGGTACTTGTTCAGTGAGCTAATAGGATTTACATTCGCTGCGACGTTGAAGATAATGTCTGTGGAATTTGATAAATCTGTCTCTATTGGGACAGACCAATGCACATGTTATTGTCTAGCAAGAAAGATTTATGGAGTACCATGTGCGTATGAGATTGGCGAATTCACAAGAAAAATCGCCCCATTCCTTTAGATGCCGTAAATCCTCATTGGAAGAAGCTAGACATGGAGGCTAAGAAGGAATTGATGTCTGAAGGAGATGTGCTTATACATGTTGAATTAGAGCGCATACACAAGCTTTATGGGCAACTTGATGGGACGAGGAAGAAGGATTTGTTAATAAAGTTAAAGGAGCTAGCTACCCCGGAGACAAATCTGATTAAGGAGCTGGAAGTTAAGGTCATTGTGAGTGGTATTAGAAAAAGGGGGAATAAGTTGAAAACTACAGATACATCCACCACCATTGAACTATCTCATTTTGATCATGTCTTATCTGAGGAGGTTATTTGCTCTGCTCCAACTCCACTTGTAGACTCATTGAAACAAGAAAGCTACGGCCGTGACAAGCTGAGACAGTACCAAAAAAAAACAAAAATACAAATGCAGCTCCATCTTCAACAGCAAATAGCACTTATGCTCCACCTCCAACTCAACGTGTTAGAAAGAAACCAACTATCAAACGGCCTTCTACCACTTTAGTTGCCTTTTCCGCACCAGCTCCAATTGCAGCTACAAATTCTTCAGCTAATGACGCTTTAGTCGTTGGTGCATGCATACCTTTTATTGATCAATTTCCAGCTGCAATCATCAAATATATATGGAATGTCATGTAGGAACCTGTCAAAACAGCGTTAGGATCGATAAATGAAGTTGAGACTTACGCTTGCGTATGCGGCACGGTAGTCTCGGAACTTCGCCTTCGGATTCGCCACGACGGATCGAGTCTTCTCACGAACGGAGTAAGGCTACTAAATCCACAATCTAAATCTCTACTTTTAGATTAAGAACTTGGATAAAGAGAGAGGAAGGATTTCGGCAGAGCTTCGCTAGAATGAAATGCAAGGCATGAATACCATGCAAAAGTGTAAGGAAATGGCTAAGCCTTGGGTCTTATTTATAGCCCCCAAGGTAGTTATTTTAGGAGTAATTGTTCCTTTGGAACAATGTAACTAAAGTGTAGCATCATACATGGCACATTATAAGCTTAAGTTGTACCATATGCATGGTACAACATAAGCTTAAGATATTCCCCCTTTATTAGCCATATGTCGCATGCACTTATGCACATATAATGCGACTTTACCATTAATCTAGAGATCCTCTCCGCAAGGGAACAGATTCCCTTTGCACACGACTTCGTGTACGTGACGTTCGAGGTCTGTATTCTCTCGTACATCCCCTACAAGGGTGTACAAACGTCATCCATATCCAACATCTCCCACTCACACTTGAGGGGATTGTAAGAGAACGTCTTTCTCTTAGTTCTTTCATCTATCATACCGAGAAATAGACCGTGCGACCGTCATGCACGTAGAGTCTGTTGTTGTGCACTTGTTAGAGATACACAACGACCTCGAAGGTGCAAAGTTGAGTAGTTCAACGCATGCTTTACCCTAGATTATTTCTTCACATTTCTTATACTTTATATTCAACAATTGAATCCCATCTGGATCACAATTGGCTGGCCAGCTTTGAATCATTAAAGTCCAAATGCGAATATGAAATCAATCTTCCTCTTCTTGTGAACCTTCTGATCTTGACTTGATTCGCTTTTATAACGTGCCCCGCCGATCCGAATTATCATAGCCCATTAGCAACACGCTAAGATAGCGATCATCTTGTCAAATCTAAAGAAACCAATTGGAGTCCTTGAGGGTAAGAGTTAAGACCTGTATGGCCTTTGAGTCTCACATAATAGCAAACACTATTGCTACTAACTCAGTGGTCGAAATGCATACGTGGTATGAACACGTATTACAACATCACTCCTTTCCCAGGGAGAGTATGTCTTAATGATGTTGTACGGATGAAAGATCAGACACCACAGTGCCTATCTTTTGAGTCCCCTTACTACCCATGAAATATTCCCGGACTCTCATCCTGCATAAGACAGATATGATTTAAAAAATCCTATGAGATCTCTTTTAAATATCCTTGTGATACAGATCTCAGATCTTTTGTAAGCATCCATATGATGCAGATCTTTCATTCGACTATCTTGTTTAAGTCACGACTCTAAATCATTTGTCTAATGATTTTGACTTTAAACTAGTCTCATCTTTATCTTATCCATCTGATAAGATAAGGCGGTTGCTCATGTGAGAGAGCCAACCTTAATCTGTCCGACATACACACAATAAAATAGCTGAGACTTAAACACAAATGTATATAAAATCATTTGTAAGAAACTTGTATGCAATATATATAAAAAGACTTCTTCTTTTTATTAAACTTTGATTTTCTATAGACATGGGAAATATTACATGATACAGCTCAGCACCTACGCATTCCCAAAGATGATAAGTGTTTGAAGAACACATCTCTGGGGATCGCCTTAGTAAGGGGATCTGCTATCATCTTATGCGTGGATATGTATCCTATGTCTACTTCCTTCCGTTTGTCATAGTCCTTCGCAAACTTGAATCGAATATCAATGTGTTTGGTCTTACAATGAAATTTAGGATCTTTGACATATGCAATCGAAGCTTGACTATCACTGTATATCGGAACAGTGCTTGAGTCAGTGGCATCCGTTAGCCTGTCTAAGAATTTCCTAAGCCAAACAGCTTCTTGGACCGCTATGCTGAATGCTACAAATTCGGCTTCCATGGTTGATAGGGCGATGCAGGTTTACTTTTTGCTGCTCCAGGATATTGCACCATTCCCGAGCAAGAAAACAAAGCCTGAGGTAGATCTTCGCTCGTCGAGATCACCTGCCCAATCAGCATCGGTATAGCCTTCGAGTCTCAAGGTATTGCCTTGATAGCACAACACATAGTCTGAAGTCCCTTTAAGGTACCTTAATATCCTCTTCACCGCTTTCCAGTGTGCCTGTCCTGGGTTGGATTGGTAACGGCTTACCATACCAACAGCATAGCAAATGTCCGGTCTGGTACACATCATGGCGTACATCAGACTCCTGACAGCACTGGAGTATGGAACCTTTTCCATAGCTTTCTTTTCTTTTGGATCTTTGGGACACATTTCCAAACATAGACCCTCGCCTTTGCTTATTGGAGTATCAATTGGCTTGCAGTCCTGCATATTAAACCGTTCTAAAACTTTCTTTATATATGTCTCTTGAGAGAGAGAAAGAAGTTTCTTGGAACGATTCCTTGAGATCTTAACCCCAAGGATATATGCAGCTTCACCCATGTCTTTCATTTCAAAGACGGATGAAAGCCAAGCTTTGATATCCATGATAAGACGCTTATCATTTCCGGCTATAAGTATGTCATCTACATAAAGAGACATAATTACATACTTGTTCTTAATCCTCTTAATGTATACGCAGTTGTCTTCGTCGAGCATGGAGAAACCATACGACAAAACGACTTCTTGAAAGCGCATATACCACTGCCTTGAGGATTGTTTAAGACCATATATGGATTTAGGAAGTTTACAAACCTTATGTTTGTTTTCTTCTTGTACGAACCCGTTTGGTTGTTCCATGTAGATCTCCTCATCTAGTTCTCCGTTAAGAAAAGCAGTCTTTACATCCATCTGATGTAACTCGAGGTCCAAACAAGCCACCATTGCCAGAATTAAGTGAATGTAGGTAAAACGCACGACAGGAGAGAAAGTCTCTTCGTAGTCTATTCCTTCCTGTTGCGTGAAACCTTTCGCAACAAGGCGAGCTTTATATTTCTCGATGGAGCCATCAGCCTTATGCTTGATTTTGAGAACCCACTTGTTCCCAATGGCTCTACGTCCCTTAGGTAAATCAACCAAGTCCCAGACTTGGTTTGTTTTCATGGATTGAAGTTCTTCTTCCATCGCCGCTATCCATTTATCTTTAGCAGGGCATGTGACGGCCTGTTTGAAATTTGCAGGTTCGTCATCATCTTGTAGTAATGTCATGAATGTTTGAGGAAATTCATCCTCAAATCTCAGAGGTGTTAGCCTTGTTCGATTACTACGTCTTGCTTGAGTTTGATCACTCCCACTTGGAATGACATCACTCCCACTTGGAATAACATCACTCCCACTCGGAATAGGATTGGTATCGTTCGTATCATCCATAGGTGAAGTATGAGGGTCATTTTCCTCTTCACCAAGAATTCTCCCACTCGAACGTTCCGATCCTTCTTGATCCCAAGTCTCAAACAAGGATAAGTCTTGACTTATCTCACCCTGTCTTGGAAACTCGTTTTCCAAGAAGACAACATTCCTCGATTCGAATTCTATTAGACCCCCATTGTCCTCTTGACCGACGAAAACATATCCTTTGGAGTTTTCAGCGTATCGGATGAAGATACACTTCCTCCCACGTGGCCCAAGTTTGCCATATTTGTGAGAGGATAAATGTGCGTAAGAGGCACAACCCCAAGGTTTTAGAATGCTTAAGTCTGGAGTTCTATTGTTCCACAACTCATAAGGAGTAGAACTTACCGACTTCGAGGGTACATGGTTTAAGATGAATGCTGCCGTCAATAATGCATCACCCCAAAAAGTGATGGGCAAATTTGC
Organism: Scilla litardierei; assembly: GCA_030789695.1. NCBI lineage: Eukaryota > Viridiplantae > Streptophyta > Magnoliopsida > Asparagales > Asparagaceae > Scilla > Scilla litardierei. The sequence goes on along the minus strand of CM061142.1, from coordinate 500,281,612 downwards.
CTGAGACATCATTGATCGGACCATTTCCATCAATGTCCTATTTCTTCTTTCCGCAACACCGTTTTGTTGCGGAGTATAAGGCATAGTTATTTGATGAACTATGTCTTTTTCATCCCAGAGTTCCTTAAAACTCGTTGATTGATATTCTCCACCCCGATCGGTTCGCAAGACCTTTATCTTGCGATCTAGTTGATTTTCCACTAAACTCATATAGTTTTTGAAGCAAGATAAAGCTTCATGTTTGTGGGAAATCAAATAAATGTGACCGAAACGGGTGAAGTCATCAATGAAGGTGATGAAATAGGACTTCCCGCGTCTTGTCTTAACATTCATTGGACCGCAAATGTCCGAATGGATAAGCTGTAATGGAACTTCAGCCCTTGTGCCAGTTCCAAACGGCTTGCGACAAGTTTTCCCTACAAGACAATGTTCGCAAGTTGACATTTCAACTTTTGAAACATTAGATAGCAAGCCACTTTTGGCAAGTCTATCCATTCTAGTTGGTCCAATGTGACCAAGTCTTGCATGCCAACAAATGATCTCAGATTCATAATTAGAAGCATTTGTCAAATGGAAACTGTCATTAATAGAAGAAGAATCATCATACATAGTGTTTAAAATTATCAATCCATTACAAACATTACCCGACCCAACTAAAGAACTATTACAAACAAGGTCAACATTTTGTTTATAGAACCTCCATTCATAACCTAAAGACATTAACATGACCACAGATACGATATTCCTTCGAATATCTGGAGCAAAGAGGACGTCGTGCAATAATAGAGTCCGGCCGTTGTCGAGAACTAGCTTGCATGTTCCGACGCCCTTGACTTCAACACGAGTGTTGTTGCCGACGTATATCCACTTTGTTCCTTGAGTTATCCTTCGATACTCTACGAAGAACCTTCTGTCCTTCGCAACGTGGTCTGTGGCCCCTGAATCAATTAACCAAAAATAGTTAGATTCAGCAAGAAACATGGAACTAGAAACACATATGTAACTAGCCCTACAAGTTACCTTATCACTTCCATCCGTACACGTACGGGCGAAGTGACCGTACTTGTTGCACTTAAAGCACTTGATCTTCTTCAAGTTTTTCTTCTTTGAGTGCACATTCTTTTGCCATTTTTTGTTCTTAGTCTTCTTTGAGGTTTCCGGTTCTTGCTTTCGTTCGTTCATAAACCTTAAGCGTTTATCCTTCCGCTTCTTTCCTCCATATGAGGAACTAGCGGCCATGTGCACTTCGGCACTAGGTTTTACGGCTTGAATCCGCTCTTCCTCGAGTTCGAGGTGTTTGGATACATCGCTTAAAGTTTTAATGCACTCATTATGAGTGAGGTGCATTTTCATGTTATCCCAGCTATCTGGGAGTGAACGAATGACTGCTTGGATCTGCTGTTCGTCAGACAGCGTAAGACCCGCATCCTTCAATTCAGCTATGAGATTCGCCATGTGGCGGAGATGCTTTTTCATAGATTTATCTCGCCGCATTTTGTACGAATCAAATTGAATATTTAAGGAGCGGAGTTTGGTGACCGAAGTTCCACCAAACTTTATTTCTAGCCCAGACCATATGTCTTTGGCTAGGTCGAATTCCCGAAATAGACGCATTATGTCATTGTCCATTGCGGACAATAACGTAATACGTGCTATTTTGTTCTTTCGAGTCCAAGTCTCATAAGCTTCTCGGTCCCTCTTGTGTTGGGCCGTATTGCCCAACTCAGGTTCTTCCATTATGTTTTGGAGTGTTTCAAGCACATCTTGCTCTTCCAAAACATATTGGATTTTTATTGACCAAAGTTTATAATTGTCGCCGTTGATCTTCTCACCTTTGTTAAGCTCTGCGACCATGTTCTTAGAAGCGGTAGACATATTCGAATCAAAAAAAACTGCAAAGAAAATGAAAAACACGATCAAAATTCTATGCATAAAGTTTCGATTCTTTAAACACTTGATAAGTTCCTTGGATGCGCTGAAATGTTATTCTAGAATCGAGAAGTTCACTACGTTCCCAACTACCATCTAGAAGTAACTTTCAAAGTATCCCTCTTACTTATCTCATGTAAAAAGAAATCAGAAATGATACCCGTATGGTACCAGCAGCGGAAAAATACTTTTGAAAAACATATCTTTCAAAATGGAATAGGTGAGAGTTTGCGCAAAGAATTTTAGCGCAACAATTGCCAAGCCACGAGACCTGTTCTACACACCCATGGGTTAGATAACCATGGCCGGATCGTGGTAGGACTTGGAATTCTAAATTGCGCTATCCCGATTAAGGACGAGACATAACCTATTTGAAAACATCTTTTTCAAAAAACTTAAAATACATTGGCTAATCTCCGTAGAGTAGAGCACAATGTCATAAGTACATTGGCTAATCTCCGTAGAGTAGAGCACAATGACATGGCTAATCTCGCATGAAGTAGAGCACTACGGCTAATCTTCAAGGAGTAGAGCCCCAAAAAAAACTTTATAAAAATAAGAGCAGACGACTGTCGTTAGCCCCGTATGGGCTAGTCGGCACATTCGTGTTTGACCAAGGCCTTTTGACACCCCGTATGGGCTAGTCGGCAAGTTCGTGATCGACCAAGACCTTTTGTCGGATTGGTCGACCAAAACACCCAAATTGGTCGACCAAAAATTGGTCTAAAACTTCTCCCGGCCAGGGCCTCTGCCCTGGCCGAGGCTGGCCAAGGGCTGGCCAGGGCCTCTGCCCTGGCCGGCCAGGGGCCCTGGCCCCTCGGCCAGGGCCTCTGCCCTGGCCGAGACCGGCCAAGGCCGGCCAGGCCCTGGCAGTGGCCAGGGCCCTGGCCCTGGCCGAGGCCAGGGCGTCGACCCTGGCCACTGCCAGGGCCGGTCATACCGGCCAGGGCCGGCCCCTGGCCCTGGCCGGGGCCGGCCAGGTCCGGCCATGGCCGGCCATGGCCTATATGGCCATGGCCGGCCACCCCCTTATATGGGGTTGCCGTACATCCACGCCGGAGCGGTGGCCGTGGTGGTTATTGGCCGTAGCCAAGCCCCTCCGCATGGGAAGGGGGGTGCGTTGCCTTCATAGCCCATTTGGCCATGGTGATCATGCACCAAAATTCATCTTCTCCGATGTAAATAACTACCATCATCTTCCTCGATGAAGCACCCGTTCTTCGATGAAGCACCCGTTCGTCGAGAAAGTAGTTATTCTCTAATGGCCGTGTGCCAAAAATGAAAAATAACATACTACGTGAACGGTCGGTTCTTCCCGTCACGGAGAGTTCCTGCCATATCCGTAATGACAGAAGACCCTAACGTGAAAAGAACAACCGCTGCGTTCTCTCCGTCACGAAGCGTTCCTACCATATCCGTAATGGTAGGATACCCATTCGTGAAAAAGACAACGCCTCATTCATCGGTTCGACGGGACGGCGGTTTGACCGGGGCGAATCCGTATGGCTCCGATACCAATGTAGGAACCTGTCAAAACATCGTTAGGATCGATAAATGAAGTTGAGACTTACGCTTGCGTATGCGGCACGGTAGTCTCGGAACTTCGCCTTCGGATTCGCCACGACGGATCGAGTCTTCTCACGAACGGAGTAAGGCTACTAAATCCACAATCTAAATCTCTACTTTTAGATTAAGAACTTGGATAAAGAGAGAGGAAGGATTTCGGCAGAGCTTCGCTAGAATGAAATGCAAGGCATGAATACCATGCAAAAGTGTAAGGAAATGGCTAAGCCTTGGGTCTTATTTATAGCCCCCAAGGTAGTTATTTTAGGAGTAATTGTTCCTTTGGAACAATGTAACTAAAGTGTAGCATCATACATGGCACATTATAAGCTTAAGTTGTACCATATGCATGGTACAACATAAGCTTAAGATATTCCCCCTTTATTAGCCATATGTCGCATGCACTTATGCACATATAATGCGACTTTCCCATTAATCTAGAGATCCTCTCCGCAAGGTAACAGATTCCCTTTGCACACGACTTCGTGTACACGACATTCGAGGTCCGTATTCCCTCGTACATCCCCTACAAGGGTGTACAAACGTCATCCATATCCAACATGTCACAGCTGTGAAGACAGATGGGAACTATGGTTACATGGCTGTATCTTCTCTACTGGGCATGGGAGAGGACAATTGGAAGCTTGTCAGAACACATTTGCTTGGAGAGCTAAATGAACACTATGATATGTACAACAATATGCTGGGTGATGAAATTGCCCAACAACAGAAAGTGGAAATTGAATATATGGAGGACCACCCCAGCCACCATATTAGATGACCTTCCCAGAAGTTGGACATCTAATCTCAAGTTGTTATACCTATATGTTACATTTGCTGTCAACGTGACAATGTCTAACATTTTTTCCTTTAAGAACAGGACCATACCAAGGTAAGCACCGTGCAACCATCACCATGGGTTTTGTAAATAATAATCACTTTGTAAAGATTCACCTTAAAGAGGGAAGCCCGGTTCCACCAGCAGTAAGCCTTTGGACGAAATACCATTTTGCTGAGGTAAGAGGATGGGAGGAAGGCCTTAAAGAGAGGATGCGACAATTCACATAAATAATCGGTAACAATGTAGTCAAAGAGGATACTTTATGTGATGTATCATCAGATGATTGATTGTATAATTTTGTTCTAATGTATTGTTTGTGTTTATAATGTAAGTATATATTGAAATTTGTGGAATATGTGTACAAAATTTTTGGTATCAGTCCGTATGATTATGTATCCGTATATATATGCATCAGTATGAATGTGGTCTATTTATCACGTTGAATGTATCAGCGTGTAATAGTGAAGGCAAATGCATCAGTTTGGATCTGTATCATTTTATACATGAATATCTTTGAATGGTTCATTTTGAATATGTCATCATATTGAATATGTATCAGATTTAATGTAAACGTTTGTCATCGCCTACAAATTTGCTCAACACACACAACGGTCATAATTTTACACGTTGTGCACATAAAACAATTTTATTAGACAGTACACTAATTGCTCAACGCGTCATACTGGCTTTGATGGTTGTGCGCGTTGTGCATTTATGTTATTGGATACAAAATTGCTAAATGCACACAACTGGATTAATTTTGCCAGTTGTGCGCTTTAAGCAATTTAGTTACACTATAAAACCTTGCTCACCACGCACAACGGCCATAAGTTTACCCGTTGTGCGCGCTGAGAAATTTTGTTAGGTGCTATCAATTTTGCTCAAGGCGTACCACATCGGGCAACCATTCATGGGATCTGCGGTCCCTCTCTTTCATCACTGCTCCTCCAACTACTTGACTTGAGATTTAAAGGTAGCCACCGTTTTGCGCTTGGCCATCAACATTCGTACAACTCGGTGACGCAATTCTGCACCGACCACTGATGTCTGCAGTGAATCAAGGATCAGTAAGAGTGAGGCAACAACACAAAGAAAAGACATTAGTATCTAACCTGGTAACTGCCATAAACTACGGAGTTAGCGAGCCTTTCAATGTCAATTTGTCCGAGGACACTTTGGTCTGGGGGAAGGATGGAGTTCTCCACCACCGACTGGCCACCCCTATCCAACAATGCAGACTCGTCGTCCCAGACAGTGTAGAATGGCTGGTAACTATTCCCCCTAGTACCATCCGAGGGAACGTCAGGGGGCGGATTCAAAGCAATGCCCCCTCGTACTCCGCGGGGACATAGCCTGTCGGAACGAGACTGCCCCATGGCCAAGTATCCATGAGATGAGTCTCAGGTAATTGCGGCGTCACATTCTCCAAGTAATGAAGGAAATGGGGAATCACTATGTCATCGTCTCTTCTTCCCCCCTGAAGACTGACCTTGGAAAGTTTCTTCGTCCCTCTTATATGATTGCTCAGCCATATCTGCAGAAAAGGCACGAATCAATAGGAATGGTTATTTGATCTTTATAAAAGCATCTCCAACCGATGGTCAAACCCAAATTTGGCGGTATTTATCCTCTAACCGAACATGCATTTGTAGGGGTTTTTGCGGTCTGCTACAGTAACCCTCCGAATTTTGGCGGGAGAGGATTTTTTTAGGCCAGGTGCGGCATTTTGGGGGGCCCTCTCTCTCTTTCGATTGTTATTAAACTATAAATAAACTAATAAATAATTACTCAAGGCGCACAATGGGCATTTTTTTGAACCGTTATGCGCGGTGAGCAAACAAAATTGCTCAACTCGAACAACGAGCATATATGTGGATCGTTGTGCAATGTACAATTTTGTTTTCTAATACGAATCATACTCATCGCGCACAATGGGCATAACTGTATACAGTTGTGTGCGGTGATCAACACATACAAATATTCCTCAAGCGCATAACGGGTCATCAATTTTGTACTAGTTGTCACAGCCGCTGAGTACAAATATTCGTTGATGTGGCGCGTGGAAGCAAAATTTTCTCAATCACATTCCCATTCAAATTCCACAGATGACCGATCGGATTCTGGTTTGTGGGCCCACCAACATCTCATCTCCTCCGTCTCGTCAAATCTATACGTCAAAATCCAAATTTTAATTTATAAAATTTCGTCGGAGTACTTGTAACACAAATTATTTATGTCGTTTTGTTGAGGAATAAACAGTGTGTTATGTTATTACTTATTTTTTACGTTGTAAAGGAAAATACAACCCCACTCAATTCATTAGTTTAAGCACTTGGAATGCACGTGGACCCCACGCGAATGAATTTTTCACTTATGAAAAGAGAAAGTGGACCATACTCAATGTTTATTTACTATTGATAATTGACAGTGGACCCCACCGAGGAATGAACAGTGAATTTTTATATTTAGTCAGTTATCCCCACTAAAAACCTACTTTGTCCAACTTCTGAAGTTCCAACCAACATTCCAACGTCCAACTCGAAGGAACACAAGAAGGTTTAGCAGGCCACACGAGATATTCTCAAGTTTAGTGGGCCACACAAGATATTCTCAATTCCACTTTCGATCCCTGTTGATTTAGGTGTTAAGGGGTGACAGAATTAATAAAGAAAATAAGAATTCGGTTTATATGATGTGACACATTATCTGATATTTTTTTCCCATATTTGTAAGGCTGTCACCTCCATACACCGGTTATCCGATGTATATAGCATTTCTCTTCACCCAAATACACACACTACACCACTTTTCTCTCTCACAAGATTCCAAACCCCTACAACATTCCACAAGCCCACTTTCCACCAAAAGTAGACAGAAAAGTTCTACATTTTAGATGGCTGCAGACCACTGGTTTTTCCATTTATGTTAAGCATGACATTGATGTGATGTTATGTCACATCAAAAACATGTTTTATAACAAAAATTGGAAAAATGGTGGTCTGCACCCCATGTCTGTAGTGCAGATGAGTGGTTGCTCATTCTATTGTACAACTTTTTTGGCATCGACGATTTGGTCATGTTCATTTCAAGAATCTTCTCATGTTGTCCAATCAAAAACTAGTTAGAGTGTTTTAGAAACTTGTATCAGAAACTTGCTTTTAATAAGAAAAGTTGTTTTGATTCATCAAAACGAGGCAATCTCCATAAATCCTAATTTACGATTAGGAAGTAACTTTTAATACTAGGTGTTGAGTCATTGGGCCGACACTCGAGATGACTCGACCGACGGATGACTAAGGCCCACGGGCCCACAAGAGAAATCCGACATTGACTCGGTCAAAGCCATTTGGCCAGTCGACCGTTGCATTCCCCTCACTCGAACGTGGGATTAAAGGCGAACTCGTAATTTGCGGGAACGTGCACAACATTCACTCCTATTAAAGGGGGAAGATCGTGGCCCCATAAGTGGTGGCCGTTATCTCCCCAAGTCACTAAAGGGACACAGGGTGCCTATAAATATAGAAAGGGTTCTAATTCCAAGGTACGAGATCTAAGACATAGAAATCTACTTTCTCAACTAATATTTCTTACATCATAGAGCTTGCGACATCAGACCTGAGACGAACCTCCGTGGGTCGATCTCAGCTGCTCCAAACTCCCTCTCATCCTTAAGTTCCCATACTAACTTAAGCATCTGAGGGGATTGGGTTCGAGACCCAGATCCAACCCCCCTAATGTGTCTCTGTGGTGTAGATCAACGAGTCGCCATCTCCTGCGAAGATACTGTATCCAATACGGTGTAAAGAAGCAAACTACTATGCCATATACACCACAACAGAATGGTGTGGCTGAAAGAAAGTATAGAACATTAATGAATGCAATGAGATGTATATTATCACATTCTGGTATCTCCAAAGATTTTTGGGGAGAAGCCGTATTGACTCCAAATTATGTTCAGAACCGAATTCCCACAAAATCAGTCGAGACAACACCAAATGAGATATTGAATAGACACAAACCCAATTTAAGTCATTTGAGAAAATGGAGTTGTGCGACACATGTTCTCATTCCATAGCAGGTTAGAGATAACCTGGATCTCAAAACCGTAAGATGTGTATTCATAAGATATTCTGAAAAGTCTAATGGTTACATGTTCTTCCATGAAAATAAAGGAGTTATTGAAAGTAGAGATGCTACTTTTCTAGAGAATCTAGAAGAAAAGGGACAAGCCCAAGAAAATGTGCCACCCTTGCTGGACTTAGATGATGTTCCGAATGATGACTTGGATAGAGTGGATGATGTACATCATCCAGCTATGGAAGATGAACCTGTAAATGAGAATATACCTATGGCAAATCAACCAGCTGAACCTGTCTAGCCTGCATCCTTAGTGGCAACAAAAGACCCAAAACAACAACTGCATGGATGGATGATTATTATCTATATTCATGTGAACCATCTTGTTTCTATGTGGATATTGATATAGAATAGCAAGCTGATCCTTTGAATTATACAGATGCAATAAAATCATCTGAGTCGGATCAATGGTTTGAGGCCATGAAAAGGAAGCTTGACTCAATTGAGAGAAACAATGTATGGGAGCTATGTGACTTACCAAAAGAGAGGAAGTCCATAGGATGCAAGTGGGTGTTAAAGAAGAAACATCGGGTTGATGGGTTTATTGATACATTCAAGGCCCAGTTAATTGCAAAGAGATTTACTCAGAAAGCAGGGATTGCATACAATAGTGAGGAAATTTGGAATGTACAATTCCAATCCGGTCCGTACACTATTTGGTTATGGGGAAGTCGTTAAATAAAGAACAATGTCTTAGAGAGGGACAAAGTCAGCTGGATGTTCAATATGCTAAGGCTATTGGAGGTTTAATGTATGCAATGTTGTGTACTAGACCAGACTTGGCGTGCCCAGTTAGTCTGGTTAGTAGATATCAAAGTTGTTAAGGCCAAAATTGACCGAGACAGTTGTCAAGCTGACGTAGGCTCCTAGTGGTGAGTCGGAGCCTTGTTAGCAGGTGAATTGGGACCCTATGTTGGAAGAACCTCCGTCGAGTAATTATTGTAGATAATGATGCGGTGCTCGATCGACCCTCGGTCAGCTTGTACGTCGGTCGCTCAAGGTTGGGAAGCTCGAGAACGAACCTTGTGGGAGATGGAGACTCGTCGATTTACATCATATAGACACGCTAGGGGGGTCGGATCTGGGTTTCGACCAAAATCCTCTCCAATGCTTAAGTTTGTATGGAAACTTAAGGAAGAGTGGGTGCTAGGTGCAGCTGAGATCGACCCACGGAGGTTCGTCTCAGATTTGGCAGCGCAAGGTCTAAAGTGTAATAAATATCAGCCGAGAAAATAGAGTTCTATGTCTTATATCTCGTACCTTGAATTGGAAACCCCTTTACCTTTGCCTTTCGTCCATTTATTGGTTGTTCCTCTTTAATTGTATGTAACCGTCCCTCATTGATTCGGGCATGATCTCCTCCAGGATTCCAGAAAACGGCTGCCCATTTACTCAGCCCCATTAACCTATCCTGAATATTAGCGCAAGCCTAATGGTTGAACGATCCGTTTGTCTGACTCAGCAACACGCCGCTTTGAGCGACGGGTATCGGGTTGTAGGTGCCAAATGGTCAGGTACGTGGATACTCCAGCAGGATCTGTATCAATGCACTAACAAAAGTAATCTTGGTCCAGCTCATTGGGAAGCTATTAAGAGGATTATGAAATATATAAAGGGTACGGTTCACCACAAGTTAGTTTATCAGGCAGATTCGATTGAGGTTCTTGGTTTGTCACGCCCTGCTTCCCATTATACTTGGGAGCGAGGACGCGAGCGGGTCCGCATGTGGTTAAAGCAAAGAAGAGATACTTTTATTCATTTCTTTCTTCTTTGACTTAAGCACAATAAGCGTTTATTTAGCTAAGCAGGTTTCTTGCATGTGAATATTATCAGAATAGCATAAATATTTAATTCAATTTTATTCTAGAGTTTTCAAAACATGTACACAAAGTAGTTAGGCCTAGCATGGCCGTACAATTCATAGAAATGCAAACACACCTGCAAGCTATAAGTAATACTAATGAAAAGAACTAAGACATCTCTCTTTATTCTTTAGCAGGGAGGACCTCAGCGTCCTTGTAACTCTGGTCGACATGATCGTCCTCCAATGTGAGATCCTCAGAAGCAGGGTCCTCAACGTAATCAATCTCTAAACCTAACATATATTTCACAATTATATTGAAATATATGTCAGCAAATCGCTCGGCAAGATATTTAAAGTAATGAAATATGGGACAACTTGGGAAAGAACAAAAGAGCGTTAGTACACATTTATGAGTAATGAGTGCATAAAGTACAGTATGAGTATGTATGAATTGCAGTTCAAAAAGTAAAGCAATTGTATGTTAAGTATTCAGTTGTTTGTGCTCGTGATAAGTCCATGTCCGGGTTGGTAGTATGTTCTTGATGCACCCTATCATTGGGGTTTACCGTGATACTTCTTGCCATCCCTTACCTGGAAAATGACCAAGATGGTTGCCTCCATTGGTGTGGTATGGAGGTAGCCATAAGGTGGTCAAGCTACATCTACGAACCCTACTACTATGAACTAACCCCACCCAAGTGTCATAACTAGTCACATACCAGTTTCCTTTCCATCTGTAATCGATAGGTTCTCATTATGTTTCGAGGATTGTGTCGTACACTCTATTCCGTTTTGGTTCAATTGATGACATGCAGAGAAAAGTTGTTCTTTTATCAAAGAAGCATTAACATGAAATGTCCATTTTAATCAATTGCAACAGGCATTGTAAGAGCATGCAGTTTGGTTACTAAGTTGACGAGCATGGTCAAAATAAAGTTTTAGCATCAGATTAAGCAGTTTGTCCTAACATTCAATTACAATAAATACTTGCCCGGTGGCGATGGTGGATGTCCCAGTGATTGCGATGGAAGGCGCGATTTATCTGTGATGTATAGATTCGCGTATGAGACTAACCGTTTAACGCTAACCGAATCATATTAACACACTAATATTATTAATATTAACTGTGTTATAATATTTTTACTAACCTATACGTTATATACTCACATATTTACTGAACCTAACATAGTTACTAACATGTTTATTGGAACTAACATATAGATTCTTTAACAACTAACAGATTTGATTTAACATTATTAAAGAAACTAACATGCTGTTTATATATATTAACATGCTGACTAAACTAATACTAACAACTTAATAGTACTAACATTATTCTAACATGCTGTTTTAACTAATATTAACAGCTAATATTTAGAAACTTACTGTTTGTGTCTTCCTCTTGCGTGTGCTTGTAGGTCGGAGGCGGCGGCTACGGTGTGGCGCGGCAACGGTTTCTATGGTGACTGGGCGTGTGATGCTTGCAGGTGGTCGGAGGTGTTAGTGGTGGTCGGAGGTGATCGGAGCTGGTTGCGGGCTTGATGATGTTGCAGCAGCAGTCGAAAGAGGAGGGGGTGTTGTAGGTGGTCGGAAGGGGAGGGGGAGCTGGGGTCGCTGTAGGCACTGGGGAGATGGGGTTGTGCACGGTGGAGGGTTGCAGTGGTGAGGGACTGCTAGGGTTTGGGAGGGAGTGTTTGTGTTGGGGTAGGGCGTTGGGGTCGTGAGGCGTTGGGGAGATGGCCGGAGTACGGCAGAGAGAGGGTGACGATGGTCGGAGCTGGGTTGTGCAGCGGTAGTGGAGAGTCGGACGGGGGTTGCACACGAGATGGGTGAAGGGTCGGAGTTGGGTTGCTGCGGGAGGTTACAGTGGGCATGTGGGAGTGCGGTGGGGCTGTTACGGGCTGGGAGGATGCTGGCGGCATGCAGCAGTCGGAAGGTGACCAGAGAGAGGGTCAGAGATGGCGTGGAGATGATGAAGGGTTGAGACTAGGGTTTGGTGTGCGGCTGAGAGGTTAGAGGGGGCTGCTAGGGTTTCGTTTTGGAGAGGGGAGAGGAGATAATGTGAGGGATCCTAGGGTTTAGTTTTGTATTGGTTTTATTTGTAGGGTTGTGTGTGTGCGTGAGAAATAAAATAGGTTGTGTGCGTGAGTTTGAATGCCTGGGGGATTTGCATACAACGAAAATTGAAGAGGAGAATAAAACGTGGCGACTGAGAATTGTTAGGTTAGGGGTTTTAGTTAAAAATGGAAGGGTTTGTGTTAAATTAGAAAGATTTAAAACTTAGGGAAAAATGGAAAGAACAAGAACTTAATTGTAATTAGAGTGGAGATTTATTATCATTTAGAATGGGTAAAAGTTTACTATCTAAAAATGGAAGGGGATTTCGAATTTGAATTTGAATAATTATTTAATGAAATTATATAATAATAAGTTTACATATAGTTATAGCTAATTAAAATACGTAAATAAGTATAAGTATATAAAGCTAATTAAAATATGCACGTAATACGAATACGTATATAAGTACAGATACAGAAAATCACAAGTCAAAAGATAGAATATGTGTAAAATAAGTATTATTAAATACCAGCTGTTACATGGTTACATTGATGCATATTTCGGAGGTGACAAAGATGACAAGAAGTCAACTGCATGATATGTGTTCATCTTTGGTGGTGCAGCTGTTTCTTGGGGTAGCAAGAAACATGGTTGTGTAGCAAGATACACACAAGAAGCTAAGTATATAGCCTGTAGTATGGCGACTACTCATACGGTATGGATCAGCCGGTTCCTTTTGGACATTGATCTCAATTTGGTGGATGGACAAATTGAGATGTACTGTGATAATCAAGCAGCCATCAACTTGATCCACAGTGATGCAAACAGTTCCAAAGGAAGGCATATTGAAATACAATATCATTACATACATGATATGGTGGAAAGGAAAGAAGTCAATGTGACTTATATTGTAACAAGTGATATGATTGCGGATCCCTTGATGAATGGTATTTCAGCAGGTACATTGATCAAACATGTTGGTTTGATAGTACTTGGAAATAACTAAGTCAAGGAAGCTTTCATTAAATTTGAAAGGAGACAATCATGAGTAATAATTGAACTCGGTGAATAAAATGTGCATATCCCACTGATAATGGGAGAATGTGAAATTACATCATGTGTTATATATCACAGATAGTGAGAGTATGACCGGAATGCACTTGACCATTGCAGGCCAAGTGGGAGATGTAAGTGGTTATGGCCTGATATGGCCAAATGACATGGTAACCGACCCGATACTCGGTCGAGGATTTTCCTCATCCGAAAGACCGAGTATCTCGTGTCGTTGAGAGAATCTCGGGTGCGGTTGAGGAAATCTCGGGGTGGTTATGGATGGAGGATATGGTGGTGGCCCTATACATAGAGAAGAGGGGTTTCTCTTCTAAAGTATCAGAAACTATCAGTCGTATCAGGAATCCTCCAAACAATCTCGCTTCTCTCTATAGTTCTCTCAAGCATATTGGGTCGCACACAAAGAGTGTAATGGATATGATTGGGTTTAAACGTGATTTTGTATTTGATTTGAAATTCGTTATAAGGTGAAATATCTTAACTGTCAGATATTGTATCTCATATGTGGTTTTTATCCCTAAGATATCTTTGCATTACAAAAACGCGTTAAAGAGTTAACAGATATTGTATCTGGTTAAGATATTATCCTTAAAGATATCGTTGCAAAACTGAAATGTGTTAAAGGGTTAACATGTGATTCTATATATGAGATAGAGAGGATTTTCAGTTTTTTCGCATTAAATCTATCTCTCCCTCTCTCGTTTTTCGAGAAAAGCGAAGAGCGAAGGGTTAAAATGGGATTCTATATATCCGGTGCCTGATGATTCTACTACAGACGCCTGATGGTCACAGCCTCTGTTTTCCATCAAATTCATTCTGTCCACCAGATGTCTGATGCGCTTATTCCATTCGTCTGTTTCCGTGTAATCTCTTCATTACGATTGTATCGCCAGACACATTGTTGCTTCACTCCAGCCATCTGATGTAATCGTTACAGTTAGTTCCCTATGTAATCCAGCGGTTGAGATTAAAATAACCAATCCAGTTTATATATACGGATTCACTCGAACATGGGTTTATTAAAAAAATTTCATTCTTTTACCCTTCGGCCGTCTTTCCATTTTCTTCATCCTCTCGCCTATCTCGCTTGTCGATCTACGGTTTCGTCATGCCGGAAAAACAAACTCGTGAGTCGCTTTCTCCTCAACATTTTTCAATTGATGTTGAATCACCGTCACCTGAACCCGATGATCCCAGTCCCTCATATCGTCGGTCCAATAGAAGCATTCTTCCTAATGCTTCGCAACTGAATGTGCTTTATTTTGGTCATACACAAGGTGAACCAAATGTGCAGTTGCCTCATCATGAGTATTCTCGGGCCAAGTCAGATTCTCCAGTTCACTCTCAGGCTCAAGAAGATCCCCTCGAGGACATCTGAAACAGACTACACTTTCTGGTCCGACATTCTCTCCATCAAGACTCTGATCTGGTGTCCATTCATGTCAACCTCGATGAGCTTAGTACTTCTATCTCTGTACTTACCCATGAACAACATTGGCTTAAATATAAACTCCTAGGCAATGTAAGTCCCTCATTTGATCCAGCATCTTCCTCACATCGTCCGGAGACCTTATCTCAGAGATTAGGAGAATTTGAAGAAAATCTCTCCAACGCCAATCTCGTGATCTCACTTCGGCGTAGCGACTTCGACACTATGATGTGCATAATGTTGAACATTCAAGAGAAGTTGGAGACTCTGGTACCCTCGCCTAGAGACATCCGTACAGTTGCTCCACCACCACCACCACCACTACCACCACCACCTCCAGGTTTTTGATATTGGAAGGGCCTTCCACAAGCATTTCTCATGTCGTATAATGTATTTTTGATCATTGATGGAGAAGAGTGATTGTGAGTATATATTGTTTGGTGTTTTTGGTTGGTATAGTATTTTGGGTTTAAGGGTGGTATACTTTTAGGTATACGGTTGTCACATTTTTATGTGAGCTTAATTGTGAAGTAAGACACATTTTGTTGTATCTGTCTTATATAAAATACATTTGTACTATGATAAATGATGCACGATACTGTCTTATTTTGTATTTTCGCCATCACCATATGTAACAGATATCAAGTTTGATAAATATTACTTAGCACGCACAACCGGCAATAATATTACCAGTACAACGTGCTGAATAATAAAGGGGGTGATGGTGGAAAATTACTTGAGCAATTTTGTCATCCAATAGACCTATTGCTTAATGGGCATAACGTTGCAAATATATTCCGTTGTGCGCTTTGAGAAGTTTATGTAAACCATAAAAGATAAGCTCCCCCCGTACAACAGCCATATTTTTTGCCCATTGTGCGCGTTGAGAAATTTTGTGTTCTTTCATTTTTGCTCAACCTGCACATTTTGCTCGTATCAATCTTTTGTTAGGGGCTATATGTTGTTTTGTATTTTGTTAGAACATGTGAATGTTAGGGTGTCACATTATGTTAGGGTATACGTATGTCACATTTTGCTCTAGGTGATGATACTCATATGTCACAATGTTGGATTTGATGGTGTCCCATTTTGTAACATCACTCGAGTATATGGAATTATGAGCAATATTGTATAACCATAAATAATTTGCTCAACGCACACAGCTGCCAAATTTTTTCCCGTTGTGCGCGTTGAGAAATTTTGTTAGAGGCTATCAATGTTGCTCAACGCACACCACAACAGTCAAACATTCTTGGGAACAACATCTGGCTGGTATCAATCAGCTGTAGATTCACTCTTCTGTATATTCATATATCACTCCTCTATAGACTGGTGTGTTCTCTTCTGTAGACTCACAGTAACTCCACTGTAGTCCATCCTCATCAATAGGCCAGTCCAATTCGTCTATAAATGGCTTCCCTACCCACAATCCCTCATCAACCACTACACTTCTTAATGATAATATATGATCTGATTCTTTCTGAGTCTACTTAAACAATATTTTTCCTTCAAAGTTCTATTTTTTGTTGTTCAACACTGCTTCGTCTTCAACACACAAAGATGGCCCATATACTTGCAGCAAGTGACATGATGCAGAAATTGAAGACATAGCCAGTAGATGTTCTCGAATGCTTTATTACATAGCCAGTAGATTCAGGTTCCATCCAGAAGTGCTCATACTGGTATCTTCTCTCTAACTGTACATACATTTTTCATTTTTCTTTAGATGCTCAGAAACTGTGCAGACACCTTTCTCTCTATGCTTAGAAGAAGGTACCATTGAGCAATTTTGTTAGAGGTAATCGAATTGGCTCAATGCACACCACATCGGGCAACCATTCATGGGAACAACATCTGGCTGTTATCAATCTACTGTAGATTCACAAGCACTCTTCTGTATATTCACGAGCACTCTTCTGTATACACACGGGGTATCTTCTGTAGCCTTACAATAACTCTATTGTAGTCTCCTCCTCCTCTATTGCCAGTCCAATTCGTCTATAAATGGCTTCCCTACCCACAAGACCTCATCAAACACTACACTTCGCGATGATAGTATTCTATCTGATTCTATCTAATTCTACATATACAATATTTTTTTCTTCAATATTCTATTTTTTATCACTGCTTCGTCTTCATCACACAAAGCTGGCCAATATACTAGCGTCAATTGACGTAATATAAAAATTAAAGACATCACATATATATGGACTCGAAGATTTTCTTTGCTCATTCATATGTTATTTTCATTTTCATTGTAGATATCACTTCTTGATGATAATATATGTGATGTCTTCAATTTCTGCAGCACTTCACCAGCGGCAAGTGACGATGGTGTGTGCTGATGGAGTTGCTTATAAATGGCATCGTGCTTGAGTTGTTAAGAAGATGGCATCTTCGCGCTAGCAAAACTGTCTAAAATTACCAACAATTACTCAGCGCGCACAATTGACAAAAGTTGTAACCATTTTGCACATGGAGCAAAAATATTTGCAATTACCCATATTGCTCATCGCACACAACTGACAAAAGCAGTGATCTATTATGCCTTAGTATAACACACGGATCAGTATGCAATTTCATTTCTATATACTGTAGAACTGATCTATTATACAAATGAGGGATGTTATCAAGAGAGTGGGTCTCACATCCTGATTGTGTGGGTTGGTTTATGGGTTGTCCGTGCACTATGTGCTCGAGTTATTTCTAGTACTTTTATTTATAGCAGCTTGTATTTACCCCTGGACACTAATTACTCACCACCCAAAACCCAAAATTGCTCAACGTGCACAACGGGCATATATTTGGTCCGATGTGCGCGAGGTACCACAAATTGGTCTAATGCATTAAATGCAAGTGAACCTACTCTGTTGCATTAAGTGCAAATGTGTGAGGGTAACTACAGACTAGCAAATGCATTAAACACGATCCCTCGGGCCGAGGTAAGAGATGTTCATCTGCGTTTTTCCATACAAATCTATAAATATTGAGTTTTCTAACCAGATGGATTCATCGTCAAAACTATCTCAAAACTCATCTCATCCTTCCATTCTCAATGATCATATCCTAGTCACTCTTTTCTAGTCCTATACAGCCCTAGAATTCAATAGCAGTTGTCAAATGCAAATTTCTTAAACCATATAAAATTTGCTCACCGCTCACATCTGCCATAATTTTGCCTGTTTTGCGTGTTGAGAAATTTTGTTAGAGGCCATCATTCTTGGGAACAACATCTGGCTGGTTATCTGCTGTAGATACATCGTTCACGAGCACTCTTCTGCTATTTCCCGAGAACTCCTCTGTAGACTCACGTGGTCTCTTCTATAGATGCACAATAATTATAGTGTAGTCTCATCCTTATCCATGGGCAGTCTAAATGGCTTCCTTATCCAGAAAGTCATCTTCCACCACTACACTTCTTGATGATTATATACGATCTGATTCTATCTGAGTCTACTTATACAACATTTTTCCATCAAAGTTCTATTTTTTGTTGTTCAACACTTCTTCGTCTTCAACAATTTTGCGTGTTGAGTGCGTTGAGCAATTTTGTTGTGCGCGTTGTGCGTTGAGAAATCTTTAATAATCAAAGTTTTATTTTTTCCCGTTGTGCGCTTGAACAATTTTGTAATAGGCTTCACTGTTACTTAACACACACCACACCGGTCAAACATTCTTGGAAACAACATCTGGCTGGTATCAATCTGTTATAGATTCACTCTTCTGTATATTCAAATATCACTCCTCTATAGACTCACGGGTTCTCTTCTGTAGACTCACAGTAACTATACTGTAGTCTCATCCTCATCAATGGGCCAGTCCAATTCGTCTATAAATGGCTTCCCTACCCATAAGACCTCATCAACCACTACAATTTATGATGATAATATTCTATCTGATTCTATCTGATATTACTTATACACTATTTTTTATTCAACATGCTAAATTTTTGTTGTTAATCCCTGCTTCGTCTTCACCACACAAAGATGGCCAATATACTAGCGGCAAGTGACGTGATGTAGAACTTGAAGCCATCGCATATATATGGACTCGAAGATGTTCTTTGCTCCTTCATATGTTCTTCAGTAGGTATTGTTGCAATATTCTTTATAAAATATTTTTACTTAATTATGCTTTTTTGCGTTCATAACTGATTCTTCTTCAACACATACAGGCACACGCGCTGCTGGTTGTGCGCTTCTGTATCTGCTCAGAACTTCGTCATGTGCCCGAACAACGTCAAACAAAGCAGCTCAACCAACTTCTCCTCAAAATCTCTCCTTTTTCCCCATCTCCTC
The DNA here is from genome assembly GCA_030789695.1 of Scilla litardierei. Taxonomy (NCBI): domain Eukaryota; kingdom Viridiplantae; phylum Streptophyta; class Magnoliopsida; order Asparagales; family Asparagaceae; genus Scilla; species Scilla litardierei. Next base: position 500,262,482 of record CM061142.1, on the reverse strand, counting down.
CACCCGAGCTTGATCCCTAAGCCCCCTCACATGAGCAATGTTGCGATCTCCTTCCAAAATGTCTAAGTAGTAGACAGTCTCATTGGTACCTACTACCTTCTTGGCTTGCGACGAGCTTCGCCAGCCCCGAATCCGACTCGAGAATTACATGACTCAGTCTCTCCTCATCTAACATGTGCTCGAGCTCCGCAATTTTGTCCATGAGACCATGATTTTCTCCCTTGTTGTTTTCAGTCTCAAGCGCCATGGATGAACTAAGAAAGAACACTGCAATGAGATAGCATCACAAAAAGTGAAGTTCCATGATTGATAGGATAGTCCCGCGAAAAATGGCATGAAGCGGTTTCTACTATGTTGTGTTATATACATTTGAATGCATTTATGTTGTAGTATAAGGGATTACAGACCTTAATACAATGTAATTTTTCCAACATTGAGATAGCTGTTACATTGTATTGCTCACACCAATTTCTCTGCACATTCACGTGCACTTTGTATATTCACAGGCACATTGCCATTTCCCACCATCCATGTCCAATTCTTGGTCTATAAATTGTAGCCCACTATCCCTCATCTACTCACATATCTATCTACGTCCACTTACAATTTCTAAGTTCGGTTCTACACAATATTTGGTTTGTCCTTCTGCTATTCATTTGTTCACAGATATTGTAATTTTTGTTACACAGCTTTGCAGATCATGGTAGCTGAAAATAGTTATGCAATGGGGTGATAGAGCTAATTTGCTATTGTGGCCTGACAGCTCCATTTAGGGCTGCTATGCCAAGGGAAAATATTGGGAGAAGATTTTATGGTTGTATCAATTACAACAAGAGCAATGGATGTAATTTTTTTGCTTGGGTTGATTAGATGGAACTGTGTCCTCGTGGCCATGAATATGCCAGAGATTTGCTACAGGAAATAACAAAGTTAAAGTCAAGGCTGCGAAAACGAGCAAGGAATTATGGAGATATACATGAGGATACAAGTTACTCTTTTTCCAGAGCCAATGAAATTAACAGAAGAGAAGCTTCCAGTAGCAATTATATGATGAACAATATATCACCAACATATGGGCAGTCAAGACAGAGGGCAGTGCTTGATATTTCACCAATGATGTGGTTTATTTTAGGTTGTATAACAACTTTGTTGTTTACTGTACTGTAGTATGGATTTATGCCATATGAAAACACATGTTTTAGTATGCAATTTCATTTCTATATGCTATAGCACTGATACTTTTATATATAGAATCTTGCATTTACGCTTGGACACTAATTAATCAATATAACAAAATTGCTCAACATGCACAACGTGCATAATTTGTACCGTTGTGCGCATTGAGCAAACAAAATTGCTCAACGCACGCGACGAAAATATGAGGATCGTTGTGCGCTCCGAGCAATTTTTTTCCAAAGGAAAATTATTTTCACAGCCAAAAGTTATAAGCACAACATATTAGCTTAAAAATATTTAGAGGCACGTGCGACTTTGGTGTGGCGTGGGTGACTTCAGCGAGGTACAACAAATTGGTCTAATGCATTAAACGCAAGTGAACCTACTCTGCTGCATTAAGTGCAAATGTGTGAGGGTGACTACTGTATGTAAATGCATTAAACGTGTTCCCTTGGGCCGAGTTAAGAGTGGTTCAGCTGCGTTTTTCCATTCAAATCTATAAATATTGAGTTTTCAAACCAAATGGATTCACCGTCAAAACTATCTCAAAACTCATCTCATCCTTCCATTCCCCATGGTCATATCCAAGCCACTCTTTGCTAGTCTTATACAGCCCTAGAATTCAATAGCAGTTGACAAATGTAATATATAGTTTTGCGCATTTAGTAAAAAAGATTGCGGTTGATAATTATTACTATGCGCTCACCACGGGCAAAAATATTACGGGTAGTGCGCCTGGAGTAATAAAGGCGATGTTGGGGAAACATTACTCTTACTACGATTAGGCAATTTTGTTATCCAATTGAACTATTGCTCAATGCACACAACGGTCCAAATATATCTCCATTGTGTGTTTTGAGCAATTTACTTTAACCATAAAACATTTGCTCACCGTGCACATCTGCCTGAATTTTGACCGTTGTGTGCATTGAAAAATTTTGTTCAAGGCTAACAATTTTGATCAACGTGCACCACTTCGGTCAAGCATTCTTGGGAACAACATCTGTCTAATACCAATCTGCTTTAGATTCACGAGGACTCTTCTGTATATTTCCGAGAACTCCTCTGTAGACTCACTGGGTCTTCTCTATAGCCTCACAGTAACTCTACTGTAGTCTTATCCTCATCCATGGGCTAGTCCAAGTCGTCTATAAAAATGGCTTCCCTACTCACAAGCCCTCATCAACCACAGCACTTCTTGATGATGGTATTCTATCTTATTCTATATGATTCAACTTATAAAATATTTTTTTTTCAACATGCTATTTTTGTGTTTTTCATCACTTCTTCTTCTTCAAAACACACAGCTGGCCAATAGTCTAGCGGCAAGTGACGTGATGCATGAATTGGATCCATCACACATATATGGACTCAAAGATGTTCTTTGCTCCTTCAGATGTTCTTGACTGTCTCGATTGCTTCATTACATTGCTAGTAGTTCCAATTTCCCTTCGGAAGTGCTCAAACTGGCATATGCAATCCCTTGCCAATACACTTCTCTCTTTTCTCAACCTGCTCAGAAACCGTGCAGACACCTTTCTATCCATTCTCAGAAGAAGGAATCCATGAGTGAATTTCATATCAGTGCCATAATGTGATGTTGCAAAATTCTTTATGATACTAACTGGTCTATCTGATTATACAATATATTTACTTAATTATGATTTTTTTGTGTTCATCGCTGATTCTTCTTCAATCCATACAAGGGACTTATGGCGAAGATACTAGTGACAAGTGACGATGGTGCACGCGGATGGAGATGATCATAAATTCCATCTTGCTTGAGCTGTTCAATACCACTTTGAACTGTTTCCCGTAGTAGGAATCTATGTATCCATAGGATAGTCCCGTGATTGAATTTCATACCAGTTCCAAAATGTGAAATTGCAAAATGTTTATATGTAGTTCTACTTTGTTGTGTTTTGTAATTTTGAATGCATAAATGTTGTAGTATGATGGAATACAGACCTTAATACAATATCATTAAATTTGATACAATTACATGACATTACAAAATTGAGATAGGTGATATATACATTGATGCTAACTTGAATCAAAGTCCAACATTGAAATTCAATAACAGGCAAAAGGTTAGATCGTATTGCATGCTGAGCAAAACTATCTATGTATACACACAATTACTCATCTCGCACAACGGTCAAAGCCAACGTGTGACCATTATCCATGCTGATCAAAACTGTCTATGTTTATTCACAATTACTCAGATCACACAACTGAACATAGTTGTGACCGTTTTGCACGCTGAGCCAAACTGTGTGTAATTAACCATAATACTCATCATGCACAATAGTCAAATGCCCTGACCGTTTTGCGTACTGAGCAAAACTGTATTCCATAATCCATTACCCAAAATTAATCATCCCGCACTACAGAAAAAGTAGTGACCATTATGAGCACTGTGCAAAATTATATACAATTCTTTGATTTGTTAAAATATGACCCGTTTGCGCGGTGAGTAAAAAGGTATACCTTTGTGAAATATTACTCAGTGCGCACAACTGGTCAAATTACACCCATTTGTGTGCGTTGAGCAAAACTGTCAACATTAACGAATAATTACTTAGCAAGCACAACGGTCAAATTTATAACCCGTATTGCGCGTTGAGTAATTGTTATCATTGTCTTTATTTTACTCAGAGCGTGATTGCGAACCATCACCCGTACAAAAGATCATAAAGGTACCATCCTAGGGTTTATAAGCTTCTTAGGGTTTATAAGCTTCTTTGTCCAAATATATCCCCATTGTGTGTTTTGAGCAATTTAGTTTAACCATAAAACATTTGCTCACCGCGCACATCTGCTTTAACTTTGACCGTTGTGCGCGTTGAGAAATTTTGTTCGAGGCTAACAATTTTGATCAACCCACACCACTTCGGTCAACCATTCTTGGGAAAAACATCTGTCTAATATCAATCTGCTTTAGATTCACGAGGACTCTTCTGTATATTCCCGAGAACTCCTCTGCAGACTCACTGGGTCCTCTCTATAGCCTCACAGTAACTCTTCTGTAGTCTCATCCTCATCCCCGGGCCAGTCCAAGTCGTCTATAAAAATGGCTTTCCTACCCACAAGCCCTCATCAACCACATCACTTCTTGATGATGGTATTCTATCTTATTCTATCAGATTCAGCTTATAAAATATTTTTTTTTCAACATGCTATTTTTGTGTTTTTCATCACTGCTTCGTCTTCAAAACACAAAGGTGGCCAATATACTAGCGGCAAGTGACGTGATGCATAAAGGTGGAGACATCAAATATATATGGACTCGAATAAGTTCTTTACTTCAATCTGAAGCACTCGATGTTCTCGATTGCTTCATTACATTACCAGTTGCCTGAAGGTTCCATTTTGGTATCGTCTCTCAAACTGTGCAGACACCTTCCGCTGGCTGCTCGGAAACTGTTTAGCCACCGTTTGCTCTATGCTGATAGAAGAATTTCATACCAGTATACCATTAGTGAATTTTATACCATTTTCCACACTCTCATACAAAGTATACATGCAACCAAGGGTTGACTGCTTGCTGGCGAGGCGAACGCTGGTGTCGATGGGCATAGTGAGGAAACCGAAAAGGATGTCGACAAAATCCTTGTTGGATTCACCAAACAGCACACTGTTCTTTTCCTTGTCAACCAGAAGCTTTAGGGATACCAACTTCTTGTCATCCTCAGAAGCCGCCTCATCATCGTCGGATACCCTACCGGTATCTTCTCAGTCTTCAGCCTCCTGTTGCAGAGAGGTAGACAAGATGTCTAAGATATAAATCTCTTGGCTTAGTTTCATGGATTTCTTATTGTAAACATCATCAATCATCATTGTTAGTCTTTCTCTCTTAATTTGGTTATTCACCATTTTCATGATATATAGTTAGTTGCGAGCTGAGCCAAACTGTATACAATTACCTACATTCAACTCATCGCACACAACAGGCAAAAGCCCTGACCATTGTGCGCACTGAGTAAAATTGTATTCCTTTCCTCAAAATTAATCACCCCGCCCTACGTGCAAAAGTAGTGATCGTTGTGAGTACTGAGCAAAAATATATACAATTCTGTGAATTGTTACAATATGACCCATTGTGCACGGTGAGTAAAAATGTATACAATTGCGTAATATTACTCAGCGCGTACAACCGGTCAAATTACACCCAATTGTGCACGTTGAGCAAAACTGTCTACATGTATGAATAATTACTCAGCGCTCACAGAAGGAAAATTTATAACCAGTATTGCGCGTTGAGTAATTATTATCCTTGTTTATTTTACTCAGTGCGTGATTGCGAACCGTCACCAGTACAAAAGCTTGAAAAGGTACCGACCTAGGGATTATAAGCTTCTTTGGATTTATTAGCAAGATTGTCGATCCTGGTTTATGGTTTATCCAAGCCTCCACGAAAACAAGATAGAAATTCTACGATGCCCTCAACATTGAATCGACCACCATCATCTCCTCATCCGATTAGCGTCCCATCATCCTCTGACATCGATGATCCTCATGCTCATACCAAAACTCCAGCAACTAAGACCAATATGTGACAATCAGAACTTGTGTTGATTATCTGATGGTTGGCCAAAGGCGTCTGGAAGGTCAACACACATCAATCTGTGCCGAACTACGCAGAGTCAAAGCTAATGTTAATGGAATTCGGCGCGATCAGGAACAGATCATGGGTTATCTTCGTCGTATCCATGCCAGCATGTGTAACGACTAGTTTTAGTGATACGATATTCGTATTCTCCCTTGTTGTTCGTCTTTTCTGTATCTGTACTTCGTATTAGTGCTAGACGTATTAGCTGCGTATACTAAGCGTATTATTTATTATTATTAAATTTAAACATTATTTTTTTTCATTATCAAACAATTTCTTTAAATACTCTTTTCAATTCAAATTTCAAAATTCAAAACTTTTTAAATTCAAAGGTTTTTGAAAACTTTCCAAATTAATCCTATTAAAACCTATAATTAAATTGATTTTATAAACCCCCTAACTTCCTCCTCCATTTATAACAAATCAAATCTGATTAATATATGTCAAACTCCTTCCTATTATAACTTATAATGAAATCCTTTCCTAATATAACTAAACCCTAGTTTTCCCGTGACCTAGCCGCACCATCCAACTTTGAAAACACTAATGAACTTTCCCCAACCCATACAATATTAAACCCTATCATTTCTATACCCAGGCATCTTCTATTAACCTAATATTTTTAGCCTAGGTTGTACTAGAATCGGCCCCTATCCCTACCATCTGTCAAGCCTCACTCAACCCTTGCAAAAGGAAACAAAACAATTTTAGAACCCCACAACTAAACCCTAGAGCTACATATAGCAACCATACCCTAGGCTCTCTCTCCCATCAACAACAACTCTTCTCATCCACGCAAAACAGCTGCCGCCCTCACCCATCTCCACGCATAGCCGCTCTCCTTCAACCTGAAGCCCTCCACCCCTACGCCGGCAGCCGCGTGCAACTCTTCCTCTCCGCCCAGAACTGCCACTGGCATCTCCCTCCCTCCATCCACCTGCAGGCCACCGAAAACTCCCTCGCAGACCGCCGGCCTCCCTCTCAGCCACCGGATCTCCTCCCCACGGCCGGCAGACAATAGCCCCCAGTCGAACTCTAGAGCACCCCCTCTCCTCTTGTAACTCGACAGCACCTCATGGCCGCTGACCCCTAGCCCGACATAAAGCCTGGACGATCATCACTTCCACGACAGCAGATCTGCCCGTCTGCGAACCTCAGAGCAACCGGTAGACCCTCGACAGCCCCCAGCGACGAGAAACACCCCGAACAGCTGCTGTTGTTGTCGAACTTGCCGCTGTTAGACATCGTTCACATCGTTGCCCTTCGCGACACCTCGAATCCGTACATACGTCAACGGTTAGTGGATCTATCTGTTAATATACTATAACCCACACCGTAATGTAGAAAACCTAATAAAACGGATTATTAGACGTCGTAGGAATCATTTTAACGTTTGTTACAATTGAAAAGGACCTGATCTGATTGTATGTTTTATCAAACTAGCGAACCAATCTCACCGTAGCGTAGTACCTATTGAGACGAACCCAACGACACCAAGAACGCTGAAATCAGGCAAGTGTACAATTTATAGTGAATTTTTGAAGTTAGAAGCTCATTTAGTTATTTGCATATAAAGCTGTGTAACCCGAAATCTACACATGAAATGACGCATGAAATTAATACCATGATGTTCTGGACTGAAAATGTGACCCAACGACATATAACTTGATATGCTTTAATTTTAAACAATGGCGAAGAAAATTAGTTTCCGTAACATGTTCGTTAAATCCACATGTTCAACACTCTTGTTAAATTATTGTAAATGTTGTTCAACCCTCTCTTAATCATTGAAAATGTTGTATAAAAAGAAATGATGATATTATTAAATTGGTGCATGTCTTGGAATGGTTAACAAATGAGTGACATCGTGAAATCGTGTGCCTCGAAGGAGAAATCGTGACTTCGTGATGTCGTGTGAGTCGACTAGGCTGGCTCGCGTTCCAGCACAAATCTGGGATGGGGTTAGGGTTGAGCGGCCACTAGGTGTATGAAGGAGTCCTCTCTTCAAGAGTACCCCCTGCATGCGGTGGGGTAGTGTCAATCACGGTAAAATCCCCGTGAGAAGAACGATCCACTCATTACAACCTAAAGGCGTGAACCCTATGAGAGATATGAATATTGACACGAAACTTGCAATTAATATTGTTGTCTCGGTTAAATTGACATGCTAATAAATCAAAAGAAATGCCTTACTTTACTTCTTAAACTGTTTAGAACTGCATGTTAGGAATGCTTTACTTTACTTCGCTTAGAACTGGCATGTTTAAACTTGTTGTTGACATCTCATATAAATTATTAATGCCTTTTAAATTCAATATTATTTTGTACATCTTGCCTTGGGTTTTCTAACCTCTTCTTGCACACCCTTGCTGACATACATTCATGTTTTTGGATGTATGTCAGATCCCGAGCTTGAGTACCAGGAGGATCCTTTCGAGACGCCTGACTTAGAGAGCCAGGAGTTCGCCGTAAACATCGAGTCTCTCCCTGCGGAGGTCTAGGGACCTTCACTATTGCCGTTTTCCTTTAGCTTTACTTTCAGTTGTTGTTTAGTGTATGTTTCTTTTGTTGTTACTTTGGCCTAGCTGTGGCTTGAAGCTTGATTTCGTGTATGGACATTTTTATTTTTGGATGTGGCTTTTATTTATGAATGTTTTCTTATTGTTCTGAAATGCACGCAAGGACCTGCTTTGTGTTTTTATCACAGACGCTCATTGAACTCAAGCTTCACCGCTCCAGTTCATGCGGACCCCGTAACGTTCTCGCTTCCGGTGTCTTTTGGGAAGCATGGCGTTACAAGTTTTAGTGGTGGCCCATGCAGGTCTTGCAACTGTGAAAATTCAGAACAATGAGAATGCTTTCATTATCCAAACATCTAGAGTAATCGCGTACACGAGATTAATTCAGGCGTTTTCTGTCTCAGAATGGCTGTGAGACGTAACACCTGACATGGACCCAGAGCTGCTGGAGGCGGAGAGGACGACATCCACCAGATGCTTGGAGTTATAAGAGAGATGCTGGAGGTTCAGCACCGTCTGGTCCAGTAGGGACGTTAGGCTATGACTGTGGCACCACCACAACCCCACTATGAGTCTGGAGCCAAGTAGTTCCGAGAGATGCATCAGAAGAGCTTCTCCGAACGGGAGGGCACACTAGCGGCCGAGGAATGGCTTCGCAACACTACAGATAACTTGGGTCTTTCTATAGTCAATTCGAACGACTGGGTGGAGCTCGCCAAGAAGCAGCTGATAGATAATGCCCGTTACTGGTGGGATGCTGAAGAGACTAGGATGACCAAGCCGATACCATGGGCTACTTTCCATCAGAGGTTTGATGCCCAGTACTTCCCGAAGGCTGCAAAGAGAGTGATGCAACAGCGCTTCATCAACCTATAGCAGGGAACCATGACAGTCGACGAGTATGAGGCCGAGTTTGCCATGCTGAGCCGCTTCGCCCCTACTCTGGTGGCAGACAAGGAGGACTGTGCACACCGCTTCCAGCAAGGCTTAGATCTGGATATACAGGCCGCAATGTCCGCAAGCACCTTTACCACACATGAGAAAGTACTTGTAGCTGTAAGGAAGCACGAGTAGATCATGAAGGAGAAGAAAGCACGTCAGGCGAGCAAGCGCCTGATGGAGATGCAGAGGAGTGCACCTAGGCCCAGTGTTCGTCCAGTTCAGACCACCCAGTTCAAGAGGCCATCTACACCTATTCCCAGCCGAGCTCAGCTGACTTGCCATTTCTGTGGCAAGCTTTGCCATGTGAAGAAGGACTGCAGGAGGATGCTAAATCAGTGCTTGGTCTGTGGATCGCCTGCCCATACTGCCAAGGACTGTCCACGCGGTTCTCGACCTGTACCTACTGGAGCTACTGGACTCGCTCAGCGGATAGTGCTTGCACCTGGACAGCAAGGACCACCTCTGATACCACAGGTGCAAGCCTTTCAGCAGGCCAACCCCCGAAGCGCCAGGCTTTCACTATGACAGCCGTTGAGGCTGAAGCCGAGGATGACGTGATTACAGGTAACCTCTAGACTAGTCTTTCCTTATTTATGCATTTATGTTTGCTTAGTTAGATCCATGTTTAATCTAGTTGCATGTTACCCTTAGGTGTCATCTTAGTTTCATCTCACCTGGCCTTGACCCTGTTCGATTCTGGAGCTTCCATGTGTATCCTATCTCGAAAGTTCGTAGTAGAACACTCGATACCCACCTACACACTTTCCAAGTGTTGGAATATTACAACTGGGAATGGTATAGTGAAGGTTGCACTAGGAAGTAGACCATGTCCGTTGGAAGTTAGTGGACACAAACTATATGCTGATTTCATTGTCCACGACCTACCCAATTTCGATGCTATTCTCGGCATTGACTGGTTAGGAGCTTTTTATGCCACGATCGTCTGCCATCGGAAGAAAGTGGTATTCAAAATTCCTGACCACCCAGTGTTCGAGTTCGTCAGCGGAGGACATTCGCTTGGACCTGTCAAGTTCCGGGCCCAGCCATACAGATTGACTGTTGCATCCATGATAGCTGAATTGGAGAAGCCAGTGGTAGTGAGAGATTTCGAAGACGTCTTCCCTGAAGACATTTCTGGATTACTGCCCGATTGAGCGTCGGAATTTGGCATTGATCTCATGCCAGGAGCTCAACCGATTTTGAAGGTGCCGTACCGTATGGATCCTGCAGAGCTAGAAGAGCTGAGGAAGCAGTTGGATGAGCTACTGCAGAAGGGTTTCATTCATCCAAGCGTATCTCCGTAGGGTGCACCTGTCTTACTGGTGAAGAAGAAGGATGGATCAAGGAGGATGTGCATTGACTATTGGGAGCTTAATCAGATCACAGTGAAGAACAAGTATCCGTTGCTCCGTATTGACGATATCTTGATCAGCTTAGTGGATCGAGAGTATTTTTGAAGTTGGACCTCCGGAGCGGATACCATCAAGTCAGAGTCAAGAAGGAAGATGAGCCAAAGACAGCTTTTCGAACTAAGTACGGGCATTATGAGTTCGTTATCATGCCGTTCGGTGTGACCAACGCTCCTGCTGTGTTCATGAATCTCATGAACCTTATATTTTACGATTTCCTTGATAAGTTCGTGGTGATCTTCATAGATGACATCCTGGTGTACTCGAAGAGCAAGGAGGAGCATGCCGAGCACTTGAAGATGGTATTAGAGATGCTCCGTCATCATAGACTATATGCCAAGTACAGCAAATATGAATTTTGGCTGGACAGAGTTGCATTTCTTGGACATGTAGTATCAAGAGCTGGCATCTCGTTGGATCCGGAGAAGGTCATAGCAGTTAGTGAATGGCCTACACCTCGATCGGCATCGGATAACAGGAGTTTCCTTGGATTGGCTGGATACTACCGCAGATTTATCAAGGACTTCTCGAGGATTGCTGAGCCGGTGACGAGATTGACGAGGAAGGATGTTAAGTTCAGTTGGTCAGATTCTTGTGAGTAAGCCTTTTGTACTTTGAAGGAGAGACTGACTACTGCACCAGTGTTGGCTATTCCGGATAGAAGCAGAGGCTTCGAGATATTTTTTGACGAATCGGGTAAGGGACTTGGATGTGTTCTGCACTAGCACAACCATGTGGTCGCATATACGTCGCGACAGTTGAAGGTTCATGAGAAGAATTATCCGACCCACGATTTGGAGTTAGCCACTGTCGTCTTTGCTCTGAATATCTGACGACATTTCTTACTGAGTGAGAAATTGAAAATTTTCACTGATCACAAACGTTTGAAATATATATTCGCTCAGAAGGAGATGAATATGAGACATCGCAGATGGTTGGAATTGATGGTAGACTACGACATCGACCTTCAGTATCACCCAGGGAAGGTGAATGTCCTATCAGATGCCTTGAGTCGACTGCCCGAGGTGATGATTCTCACAGCTCAGTGGAGATTGCAGCAGGATTTGTGAGAGATGGATGTTGAAGATGTCCTACCTGGAGTCACTTTGTCGTTGATGAACATGCAGATTCAGTCGACAATTGTGGATCGAATCAAGACTGCTCAAGCTGGAGATGCTAAGTTGAAGAAGATCAGAGAGCAAGTTGAAGCAGGACTCCGGATAGATTTTCTGATTCACGAGGATGGATCTTTGAGATATGGTAGTAGGATCTGCGTACCTGCAGGAGATACCAGAGAGGAGTTGATGAATGAGGCACACAGTTCACCTTATTCCATTCATCCTGGAGGTACGAAGATGTACAAGGATCTTCGTCAGAATTTCTGGTGGCATGGTATGAAGAGAAGTGCGGCACGGAGCATATATATCTATAATGTTTTTATTTAATAATGCTATTTTTTGCGTTCGTCACTGATTTTTCTTCAATGCATACTGGGGACAGATGGCCAAGATACTTGCGACAAGTGACGCTGATGGAGCTGCTCATATATGGCATGGTTCTTGAAATTTTTTTCATGGTTGGAATCCATGTATCCATAGGATAGTCCCGTGCATGAATTTCATACCCGTTCCAAAATATGATGTTGCAAAATGTTTAGATGTAGTTTCTACTTTGTTGTGTTGTGCATAAATGTTGTAGTATGATGGAATACATACCTTAATACAATGTCATTAAATTTGATACAATTGCAGCATATTACAAAATTGCATGATGCTAACTTAAAGTACCCATAATTACTCAGTGCACACAACTGGCAACATAAGTGAACGTTGTGTGGTGACCCTGTGCTATGAGGAATAAACACTAGAGGGGGGGGGGGGTGAATAGTGTTTTATAGAATTATAAGAAATTTACGCCAAATAAAACCCTAGTTAACCAACAAATGCGGAATGAAAGAAATGATCAACAACACAAGGAACAATGCAAAGCAAACATGCAATGTACCCTGGTTCGGATCCACCCAAGTCTCCCCGACTTGTTACCGGCGATCCTACGTTTCAGACACCCGGATCCCCTCCGGCTACTTGAGTTAGAATCCTCTAACCCAAGTTTGCACTATGAAATTCTTGTAGAAAACCTCTACAAGATCAAATCATACACAAATGAAAACGTGACTCCCACACCCTGGGATCACGATCTTCTCTCACAACCGAGAGATAAACTTAATAGCAAAGTAAATAAAACAATAAAACACTTACCAACAAAATCCTATGCCTTGAGTAAACTTACTGAATTTAGGGCAAGGAAGATTTTGAAGGAGAGAATGTCACCAAACCTTAGCTCCACCAAGATGAACAACGATCGAAGGCTAGGATGGAGTTGGTGACTTTGAATCAAGCTCTTGGCTTGAGTGGCTCACAATGAAGAGAATCTCTCTTGAGGAAATTAGGGCTCAAGGAGTTTGGAGAGATTCTTGTGAGAAAGAGATAGCTTTAGAAATGGAGTTGAATGCTTCTCTTTGATTTCTCTAAGTCTCAATAATGGCAGCCTTGAATGCTAGCTTGAAGCATCAAGTATATATAGGAGAAAGAGAAAAGAGAAGAGCAAAAACCGTGGCATTAAATGCCCAACGGATCTATTTCTGAAGCAGTCTAATCGGTCTAAGAAGGATTACTGACCGATTAGTTTTGCAACTAGTCGGTCGGTGATTCTTCTTGGACCGACTAGATGGTTGACAGCCAAGATAGAGAATTCAGGAGATAGAACTAGTTGGTCTAAGAAGACTTGCCAACCGACTAGTTTGACAAGTAGTTGGTCGGTGAGTATTCTTTGACCGACTAAGTAGTTGATATTCAATAGGCTGTTCACTAGGAGAACTAGTCGGTCTAAGAACAAATTCCAGCCGACTAGTTTCACAACTAGTCGGTTGATGGATGTTCTTGGACCGACTAACTAGTCAACAGAATCTAGGCTGAAAAAAATGAAAGTATAACTAGTCGGTCTAAGAAGGATTCCCAACCGACTAGTTTGACAACTAGTTGGTCGGTGAACCTTCTTGGACCGACTAATTGGTCAACAGTGCTTAGACTGAATTGAGCAAGGAAATCTAGTCGGTTTAAGAAGGATTCTTAACCGACTAGATGACAATCTAGTCGGTTGGTTCTTCTTCTTGAACCAACTAAGATGCACAAGAATCCACGAACTGAAGCGTAAAGCTTCGAGAAAGTTTCTATGTGCTTCTAAGATAATCCTAGCTCTAAGATATGAGCGTTATGAAGATTATAATGTAAGTCCTACTCAAGGCTTAACATTCTATGAAAAAAAGCTAGAAGACTATAAAATAAACTAGACGAATCGTCTTCAAAGCTTCAATCCAAATCTCTTGACTTCAATAATGATCCTAGAGCTTCAACGAAGCTTCAGGCACACGATCACGCGCTTTGAGAAGTCTTGAGACGTCGCTTTTGATGTACGTAGAATTTTGGCGACGATCTCCATAACTGTGCTCACAAAGAGTTAGTTCATGATATTTATATTTGTTCATCATCAAAACCAAATCCGGGGAATCAATACTCAACATTCTCCCCCTTTTTGGTGATGACAAACCAACATCAATAATAATGAGCTCAAATATTTCTTAGGACTCCAAATTTGCCAAATGCACGATGGAATCTTCATCCACCAAACCAAGTACACGGTGGAGTTGCTAAATCGATTTGGAATGGAGAATGCTTCTGGCAAGAAGACTCCAATGAGCACTACTACACATCTTGATAAAGATACGGGCGGCAAAGATGTAGACATTCGTCTATATCGAGGTATGATAGGTAGTTTATTATACCTTACTGCCAGTCGGCCTGATATTATGTTTGCTGTATGTGTATGTGCTTGTTATCAATCACAACATAAGGATTCACACTTAGTAGCGGTAAAACGTATTTTCCGTTATTTAAGTTACACACTTGACTACAGATTATTTTATCCAAAGTCTAGCACATATGAGTTAATCTCATATAGTGACGTAGACTATACTGGATGCAAATCCGACAGGAAAAGTACTAGTGGCACTTGCCATTTTATAGGAAATTCTCTTGTCTCTTGGTTTTCCAAGAAGCAGAATTCCGTATCACTTTCAACCACCGAGGTAGAATATATTGTCGCCGGTGCTGCATGTGCACAGGTTCTTTGGATGAGACACACACTTAAAGACTTTGGTATAAACTGTGATACTTGCCCTATCATGTTGGACAACCTTAGTGCTATTTGTCTCTCTAAGAATCCGGTACATCATTCCCGTACCAAACACATAGATGTCCGTCACCATTTCCTAGATGATCATGTTGCTAGAAAGGACATCATTTTAGTGTACGTTGAAACCCAGAAGCAAATCACCGATATTTTCACGAAACCACTCAAGGAAGACTCCTTTGTGCAGTTATGTCGAGAATTGGGGATTATGGGTGAATCCGAGATTTAGGATTCATATTTTCAATAATCCTGCATGATAATGATTTTTTTAGCTCATGCTAGATTTGTTGGGATTTTCTGGATTTATGATTGGATTTTCGGAATTTATGCTAGATATGTTCATGCACGTCGTACTTATGATTTTCTATGTTTTATGGGGATAGAATAATGATGTTTGAGAGTGATTTCGATGTATCGTCCAAGTGTTCTTTGGAGTGAACTCAACATTTCTTATTTTCAAATTTTTGGACTCAATTAGTCGGTCACAGTTCATCAGCCGACCGACTAGATTCAATTCTAGTCGGTTAGTGATTGAACTCAGACCGACTAAATCATGCCCTAGTTTTGACTATCAGTTACTGTTTGCAGTTAGTCGGTTCAAGCTCATTGGCCGACCGACTAGATTGTATTTTAGTCGGTCAGTGCTTTAACTAAGACCGACTAAATGCGTTAGGGCACTTTGGTCTTTTCACTCTTTCAATCGACTTATATTGATTGTGCACCGATTAGATCTCACTCTAATCGGTGCGACTTCCTTCTCAAACCCCTAAACCCCGCGACCCGATCACTTTCCTCCACCGTGCGTCGCCGTCTCCGGCTGCCGTCAGCCACCGCCGGTCCTCCAGAGCCCCTCTCCTCCGTCCTAGGGTATATCTCCTCTCTCTCTCTCTCAGTTTTAGGGCTCAATTTCTGTTGATTCTGATCGTTCTTTTTAGAGTTCGTATTAGGGTTCATTTCGTTCGATCACTTTCGACTTCTCGTTCAATCTCGATCGTTATTATGTTGTCTCGTCTCTATATCATGGTGAAGACACGCATCCCTGTCCGTCCTACCACTCCGTCTCCCATGACCGTTGAGCCTCCTCCTACCGACCCTCCTCAACCCAAACGTCGTGCCAAAACCACTCGTACGCCTACCTCTCCATCCTCTTCCTCGCCTCCTCTCAAGAAGAAGAGGACTGCCGTTTCCAAGCCAAAACCCACATCTCAACCCAAGCCCCGGACCAAGGCCAAACAAAAGATTTTGACTCTTGGCCCCTTCCGTGCTCCCACACCTCCCTCTGACTCCGATGATGACTATATTCCGGAGACTGAGGCTACCGAGAAGGCATCTACTCCTCCTCCTCGCTCTGCCTATCGTCAATCTAAGGGGAAGCCTCCCATGCCTTCGGGTGGGGTTGATATATCGTTGTGTCACGATGACCCGATGTGTCTTGCGGCATACAACCGTATTGAGCACTGCCCGTTGATCCTCGAGCACTTTGTCCAGTTTTCTGATTTTCCTAAGCTCGCCGATCTCCTGTCGTATAGCAGCCTACTAGATTTTTTTGCCATGATCCCAAGGCGAATCCTCATCCCTATCCTAGACTCGTCAAACTCTTCTATGCTAATCGAGTTCGGGGTGAGTATGATGACACCCACTGCATTGAGACCACTGTCTTGGGAACACCTGTCAATCGAGTTCTATGCTATCCTAGACTTTGTCCAGTTTTTTGATTTTCCTAAGCTCCCTGATCTCCTGTCGTATAACGGCCTACTAGATTTTCTTCGCCATGATCCCAAGGCGAATTCTCATCCCTATCCTAGACTCGTCAAACTCTTCTATGCTTATCTACGCTCTTTTTATGGGGAGCGAGATAAATTGGGCCCGCATCATCTTGGATAAGATGGACTCCTTTGAATGCATCCGGAAGTCCACAAAGTCAGCTCATATTCCATATCCTTGCCTGTTGACTCTAGTATTTCTTCACTTTGGCGTTCCTCTCCCACTTGATGATCAGCGTCCGTTGGGTCCTCCCTTGAATGGACTTCCGTCAAGAAGTCTCTTGCGGCCTTGCGTCACGTTCAGAGGACTACCCCTTCTACTCCTCCTCCGCCTTCTCACCCTGACTCTTCAGCTTCTCAGAGCCATCAGTAGGCTCGTATTACTCGATGTGAGGAGATGCTTGCTCGCATCTGTTATAACTTGGGCATTGAGGTTCCTCCTACAGTTTCTGACGAGGAGGCCATAGATGATGCTGATCTTGAGGAGCTTGTTGCTTCTCCTGTTCATGCCCAAGAGGGTACATCTGCTGCTGCTTCGTCTGCTCGTGCTCCCGAGAGCACTCCTTCTGCCACCATTCCTTCGGTGGACACTCCAGTCGTTCCCGAGACTTCTATTACCCCTTCTGTATAGCCTGATGCTGCTGTTGATCCTGCCTCCGCCTCATGAGCTTGCGTTGGAGGACTCTCCCATGTGCACTTGGATGATATATTTTGTCGTGAGAGAGTGGGGGTAGGATAGTTGGGTGGTTATGTATTTTTGATGTATTTTTGGATGTTTTGGTGATACATTTTGATGTATGTTCGTTTTGATGTCTGTTGAGACATGTGTTGTATGTTGTGCACAGATCTGATGATCGTTTATATTTGTGTTGGTGGATGTATACCTTTTGATGTGTCCTGTTATATATATATATATATATACACACACACACACACACACACATCGTGTTGCCATTTACTTCAGTGTGCACATTATATTTCTTTCTGTCTCTAATGTTGATTTCGTCGCTCGACGATTATATTGATTAAATAGAATTGTTTCTATGAAAACATAGAATTGTTTTCCATGCACTAAATTCACTAAGAATGTTGATATTGGAGAGTATGTTCCATAACTCAATACGTGAAATTGATTTGAGTTTTGATGATTTCATTTTTCGATTTTCGACTATGGTCTCGTTGGCACGCTTCGATTTTCTTCGTTATTTTACATTGGTGTCATTTGGACCGTGGTCGTATTCTTCGACTCTCGTGCTTTTATTTTAGCCATTGTTGTTGTCGTTGATCTCCTCCCGCTCTTTTTGCTAATGCCAAAGGGGGAGAGAATTAATAATGACGATGTGCTAAATGATAATTTAAAGCAATTTACCGTGAATCTAATTTGATATGTTAGATTCAGGGGGAGTTAAGATATAAAAATGGGTTTAGACCCTAAATTTCAATAATTGGGTTCATATTTTATATTTTCCTCATCTGCTTGATGCGTATGATTATTATTTAATACGGAATTAACGTGTCATCAATGCAGGGGGAGTAAGTAAATTTCATTTGACTCATTATTATTGATTCTGTTTTTTTTCCTTGAGTAACTGACGATAAAACATATCGTATCATGGTACCCAAGGTCATTGGGTCCTAAGAGATTAGACCTTTGGAAGCCAAGTCCAAGTGGACTTAGACTTCCCAATATAATCATCATTATGCACGACATTCATAAATAGGAATTCATGTAAGCATGTTTTTCATGCATGTTAGTGTTCTTCGGGCCCCAAATAGTGAATATTTTGGGAGCCCTATTCCTATTGGGAGCATGCATACGTTGTTGATGTCTACGTGATGCATGTGGCCTACGAGGAGGTGGCCTAGGAAATGCATGTCGTGGATAAGCATATGGCACATGATGCATGTACTTGGTTTGGTGGATGAAGATTCCATCGTGCATTTGGCGAATTTGGAATCCTAAGAAATATTTGAGCTCACCCATGTGGCTCATCTCAAATTGGTCCTTCATGACATTAGAAAACTCTTCGCAAAGAGTGAAGTTAGTAGCACCGAAAATGATATCATCAACACGTTGTAGGCGCTGAGCAAAACTATCTACAATTATCAACAATAACTCAACACGCACAACCGGTAAAAGAAGTGAACGTTGTGTGTAACGGTCGCTTTCCGACCTTATGGATTTTCTGCGTGCACGTGCTTTATCGTGCACGTATTTTATTTGGCTCTTTCTGGATTCCGGTATATATGATGTGATATGCCGTTGTGACCGTATGAGAGTGTAGAATTTTATAGTAATTTTTGGGAACGTCATTTCAAGGCTCGTTTTCTCGGAAAACGACTTTGAATGGAGGGGCGTTTTAGTCTTTTGGCCTTAATACCCAGTTCCCGATTTTACATTAATTTTTGGTAGGTGTAGCGCGCGATTAGACCCCGTAGCCTCGTGCTTCTCGTCTCCACGATAGTCCCGGTATTTTCAGTTATTTTTCGGACGCCCGTAGAGAGACTTATCCCCTAAATCAACCCCAACCATTGATTTTAGCCCTAATCTTTTGAATTTCGAATTTGAAATCAGATCTAATAATATCCCTAGGGATACTTATACGTAACAAAGGGGATTGATGTCATCTTTTATTTGCACATTCCTTTTCTCTTTTTTCCACTACCCTTATCACTATCCCCTCACACTTTTAACCAATACTCTATAGGCATTTAGCACTAGTTTCTTTTTATAAGCTAAATCAAACTAAGCCCTATTCACGTGAACCCTCTACTCATGAAACCCTAGGCTGTGAACTTCCTCAGCCGCCAACAACACAAAAAACCCGAGTTATCTCCTCTCCTTCTCCCTCTCGCATATCTCTCTCTCCCTCGCTCTAAACCTCAGGCCGGCGGGTCCCCTAGCTCCGGCCGCCAACTCAACACCCCTCCCCGGCTACTGCTCCCGCCGCCGGCAACAGTCAGCCGACGACGACCGTGGTTCCCTTCGCACAGCAGCACAACAGCAGCAGCCCGAGTTGCTGCTGTCCTTTGGGCCGCCGCACGGCCAGTCGCCGGCATTGCCGGCCACCCCCTCGGCCAGTCGCCACCCCCCGTGCCCCCCCAGACCTCCGCCACACCCTCTCCCCTGCCGATAACCGTCGGTAATGACAGCCCGAAGCCGTCTCTTCATCACACCGTAGCCAGCCCCTTCGTTGTCACGCATTTCCGGCACCGCCCGACAGCCTACGCCGCCAGTGACCCTCCCCAGTCACGGCCAGCCCCCTCCCCAGGCCAGAGACTCCTTCGGCTGCTCCCTTGGCCGGCCAACACTTCATCTGACGCTCCAGCGACGCCGTGTCATCGTGGTGTTGCCCGTGCTCGCTGTTTCACCGTCGATTTGACCTTGCTCACTATCCGCACTCGTCGTTCGCTGCCCGGACAGATCTTACTACTCCAACCGTGGCCGAGACGCCACAGACGACGAGGGGATCCCACCGTTCAGACTCTACTTCCGTTCTATGACAAACACCGGAGAGGTTGGTCCCCCTAACTCGTAGCAAACCCACACCGTAGATCAATCAAACCTTAATCTAAAATTGGACAACTCAAACTAAATTTACTTTCAGCATCTGTAAAACGCTGCCCACCGTAGGAAAGATCGACAATCGGACAACTTTTCTGTGCACATAGGGTAAAAGTCGATCTAGATCAAACAGAACATCAAAACGTGACTTTTGACTGTTAGGGTAGTCCCGTCAATTTAGAAACAAACCCTAATATGATTTGTTAAATATGCGACCTGACACCGTCGCCGTGACCCTATTTCAGACGGACTACCGCGGACGCGACGCTTGGACGGGACGCTCCGGACGGACGACACACTCGCCACTGCAGGCAAGTGTATTCACTTGCACCTTCGGCCGTGTTTAGGCCTTAGACTGTAGGACTGTTAAAAACCGTGAACAAAGAGAACCGGACGTGAAATGATAGCGTCCGGGATGCCCTGACGGCTTAGACTTGACGACGAAGTCTAAGCACAACAACAACATCATTTGACACCTTAGGGTTTTTCCTGTGTGTGCGTGTGTGTGGACCCCCTAGAATAACAATTCCTTACGTGTCGTGTCCTGTTACACAAAAAGCATCCGGGCGTTTCGGATGCTCTCCACGCGAGAGTGATCCCTGTTACACAAAAAGCCTCCAGGCGTTTCGGATGCTCTCCACGCGAGAGTGATCCCTGTTACACAAAAAGCCTCCGGGCGTTCCGGATGCTCTCCACGCGAGAGTGATCCCTGTTATATAAAAAGCCTACGGGCATTTCGGATTCTTCCCTGGCGGGAGTGATCCCTGTACCTTCTTGTCCCGAGTTCCTGGGTTGGGGTAGGGTTGAGCGTGCGCACGGGGAGAGGGTTTGATCCCCCTCGAACCGTAAGGCGTGAACCCTTCGTGTCACATATGTCTTGTCCCGTCTTGTCTTGTCCCATCTTGTCCCGTCCCTCTTAGGTTAGTCCCGTAGTCGGTAGCACACGCTACGACTACTGCTTGACATGTTTTACTTTTCTTGCTCCGTTACCTTCTTTGTTACTATGTTATAACCCCAGCATGCTAATCAACCAGTAAATCGTTGCTTAAAATTTTAGTACACTTGTAGTAGAGTCTAACCCTCTTTGTAGACTTTACATGACGTACAGTTCCTTTCTTTTGGGTGTTGTACGTCAGGTGTTGAGCCATAGTACGTTGACGAGGCGGACCTGCCAGAGTACGTAGAGCCGGAGGACGTCGATCCTGAGTACGTGCCCGAGGAGGACCAGAGCTAGAGGTCTTCACGTTGCTGATCCAGAGGTCTCACTGCAGTTTAGTTGGGTGCGTAGCACCGATTATTTTCTACCTAGGTTGGGTGCTTGCACTGGTAGTTTACCTTTCAGTTGTTGTAGCTGTGTCTGGCTTTCGTTAGACTCTCAGTACTTCTGGATTATTATTTTGGAATAAAATAAATGTTTCCTTTATAGTACTTTTGTTGTTCCGTACTAACCTGCAGGGACCTGTTCCTTTGTCTTGGAGTACCACACAGACGCTTATTGGGTCTGAGCTTCTCAGCTCCGGCCTAAGCGGGCCTTAGTCATGCTTCGCCTTCGTCGTTTGGGAAGCGGGGCGTGACAGGTTTTAGTGGTGGCCCTTGCCGGTCCCCATCTTTTCTGCAAGTTCGGAACAATAGAAGTATTGACATTCATTTTATTATGATCCAGTAATTTGTACGAGTCTAAACTGTGTCTTTCTTGTCAATAGGATGACAGGACGACGCGTCACCCAATCCGGGAGCTTAGGCGATGGAGTTCCGAAAGACCAGGGCGGAGAGTTCCGCCAGTTTCTGGGCGTGATGAGAGAGATGCTGGACTTGCAACATTAGTTGGTTCAGCAGTCCCACCGTGCTGCCCAGGCTCCTCCAGTTGCACCACCACCGCCTCCGCCTGCCCCTCGAGCTGCTCCGGGAGTGAAGCAGTTCAATGAGCTTCAACCGAAGACATTTTCTAGAAAGGAAGGACCATTGGGTGCTGATGAGTGGATTCTGAGTACTGAGGAGAAGCTGATTGCTGCGAAGATTCCTGATGATACTCAAGTTGAGATAGCGAAGATGCAGCTGACCGAGAATGCTAGGAACTGGTGGTGCATTGAGGAGAGGCGCTTGCAGAAGCCAGTGGAGTGGAGGACCTTCAGCTCGATGTTTAAGGAGAAGTACTTCACCAAGGCTGCGAGGAGGGAGCTGTAGAGCAGATTTGTAGATCTGAAGCAGGGGGATATGACCGTCGATGAGTATGAGGTGGAGTTCGAGATGCTGAGTCGTTTTACCCCACATATGGTGAAGAGGGAGGAGAACCGAGCTGATCGGTTTCGTCAGGGACTGCGTCCGAAGATTCGGGCTTCTATGTCTTCGGCAGATTTCTCGACCATGGGAGTGGTGCTGAATGCCGCGATGAACTGTAACGACCACTTTTCGTGGTACGTTGTTCGTGCACGTGCTTTTGGCCGTGCACGTGTTTGTTTTAGACTTTGTTTGTTGGGAACACTTTCGTGTGATATGCTGTTGTGAACGTCTCTGAGAGTATTAAATAGTGGCACTAATTTGGAACGACGTTTCTCGAGTCGTTTTTCCACAATTTAATCTCACTCGATGAGACGTGACGATTTTCACTTTTGACGGGAGACGTTTCTATTTTTAGTTTTGTCGTCCGACGTCGAAATTGAGATCCGTCTTCTTAGTTAGCTCACTTTCTTTATCACGATCACCACGATATTTATTTTATAATTTTTAGAGGTTATTTGACCACTTTTATATTTTTTAACAAGTTTTATATTATTTTTAATAATTAATTTATAAATTATTTTCGACCAAATAAAATTTATTTGAGTTTTAAATGTTTTAAAGAATTTTTGAGCCAATTTCCAGCTCATTTGGACCAGGTCAAACCCTTGGATGAGTTGGAGTAGTTGGATTTCAAATTTTAAATTATTTTAAACTTCTAATCCTATTAGATTTAGCCCTAGACCAAGTCAACCCATCTATACTATATAAGCAACCCCTAGGAAGACCTATTTTCGCAAGAAATTAGCCCTAGCCTCTTCCAAACTCGAAATGTTGCGACGATTCGTCGCAAAGTTGCGACGTTCAGCCCCCGACCTGACCGAGAGAACCAAGCAGATCCGCCCGCCCCGACCGATAGCCGCCCCCGCATCCATCGCCGCTCGCATCGCACCGCTTGGGCCGCTCCGTTCCCTCGGTCTGACCGACCGCTTGGCCCGCATCCACTCCGCATCAGCCCCGCACAGCGCTCCGCACCGTGCCCGCTTCGTTCCCCCGCTCCGCTCCGTGCCCGACCGAAGGCCACGACCGCAGCGACCGACGCTTGCAACGTTGCAACGTTGCAACGTCGCAGCCCCGCTCTCCAAGTGCACGACCGACCGCTCCCATCGATCTGACCGAAGGAAGCGCCCGCACCCGAGCTGCTGCACACCCCCAACGCTGCACAGCGCCGTCCCAACGTGTCTGACCGACCAAATCCCCCGCATTGGCTGAGTACGACCGAGAGCCACTCGTCGCAACCCCGCATCCGTCGCATCGCTTGCCACCGTGGGCCCCCCAAGTTCTCCAGAGTTATTGTGGGTCCCCCAAAGGCCCCTAGGACTACTGTGGGCCCCACCTAGGTGCTTGCTCTTCGAGGATTTGCCGCGTACGACGTCGTCGCACGTCGTAGCCCGTCGTCGCACGTGCGAGCTTTGGAATCTGGAATCGTCGCCCCTGTTGCTTGCTCTGAAATTTCCAGCGAGGAATCTAATTGGAAACTGGACTTGGAGCGCGATCTTATTATTCCAACCCCCGGCGTCGCTACCCGACGCCGGTGTAGCTTTCGCGTCGTGTTGAGGTAACGTTTTGCACCCCTAGGACCCCCAACCCAATTGCATGCTAATCAAGACTAAAATCAGTATTTTTAAAGTATTTTAAATGTTTTAAATTCACTAATGAAGATTTAGGCCGGTGGACTTGTGCACGTAGGATAATAGTGATTTTGGACTCATTGGACGGTGTGCTCAGACGATGAACTTACAGGCAAGTGAAACTTGTCAAATCTTGCTTAGGGCCATGTTTTTAGGCCACTTACTTGTTTTTAGCGTAAAAGAGACTAGTCAGTGAAATGATAGCTGGCTAGACGCCTACTTGATCTAGTTTGACAACGAAACTAGATCCGTCACCTAATTGATCTAGCTTGACAACGAAGCTAGATCCAACCCTTTAAACTTGTTGTTCATGCATACTAAACTGTCACGTTTACTTTCCTTATCTGTACGCACTTTTAACTGCCATGCATTGCATTCTACATGTCATCCAAGTTGAATATTGCATTCGTAGCACACGCTACATACTTGTACTTGCTTGTCCTGGCTAGGTGCACCCCTACGCCATACTTGTTAAAAACACTTCCTGGCTCGTGATCCAGAAGCGAGCATTACCGTTCGGGGGTAAGGCCCTGGCTCGATACACGTGGGATGGGGTAAGAGTTAAGCGGCCAATCAGCTGGGAGTCTGCCTGATCAGCAACTGCAGTTGTAGGGCGTAAACTCTGGGTGGGGCGGAGTTAAGCGACCAATCAGTGTGAAAGAAAGTCATTTCAGCTGTAAGGCGTAAACTTTGCACATGACATGAAAACATGACTAGAGAAATCCTTGTAAATGTTATTAGTCTTGCCACACTTGCCATGCCATGCTAGTTTACTTGTTGTTTCCTTTACCTGCTGCACTCATACTTAAATTGCCATGTCATTGCATCATGCTAGAACTGCTAGGTTGCTTTACTTGTACTTCCAGTTTCCTTGCACAAGTCTCTTGTAGACTTGCTGACATGTGCCCCTTGCTCTTTTGGGTGTCACATGTTAGACCCTGAGCCAGAGACCGTTGCTGTGTACGTGATGTGTTGCTGACGCTGAGACTGAGTCCATGATTGCACAGGAGGATTTTGTGGACACCGGTGACTATTCTTTGAGTCTTTGTTGAGCTTTCTTTTGTTTTAGGCCTTTTGTTAGTTGTCGGTGCGTGTCACCTTGTCTTGTACGATGTACTTTTGTTGGCCATGTTTGGGCCTTTAGACTCTCTTTTATTTCAGCCTGGTGGTTTTTCTGCGATGTTGGAATTTATATTTATGGATATTCTGATATTATTCTTTTGTCTCATTTCATTATTATTATCTTGTTTCGCTCGCGTTGCAAGGACCTGCAGTTTTAAATTTGATCGACGCTTATCGGACTTGCAGCTTTGTAGCTTCAAGTCTGAGCGGACCTTCTCACGCTTCGCCTCCATATTTTTGGGAAGCGGGGCGTGACAGGTTTTGTTGGTGGCCCATGCAGGTCCAGTCTTGCAATTGCGAATTAACGAAACAACGATAATAACGGAATGTCCATTAAATAAATTGCAACATCCGAGTCATAAGCCCGAGTCTAGTCGTTTTCTTGGGACACTAGGTGATAAGTAGACTCAGTTAGACGTCTGTGCTTGCTATTTAGAGGCCCCTGATTGTAGTTAGACTCCCTTTTAGCAATTGATTTGATCGCCATAGGAGTTACCTTAGTGGTTCATGTCTACCCCTGACCATATTAGACTTCTAGGATTTCCTTCGGTCGTTCGCTTTTGGGTTCATCGATTTCGGACCAAGCTGAACGCATTCCCTTACAGTCTAACCTTTAGAAGTCTTAGCACCTAGTCCTTAGTCTTCAAGTTGGTCGACCGTAGGAGTTTCCCCGTAGATTCTCCTGATTCATAACCTATGCGTATGAATGTTTTGATCAACCGACCAATTTCCTTGCCTCGATTCACGAGATCGCCACGTGACGATCATCGTCAATTTTCAAACATCGCCATTGCGAATCTTGAACCTTCTGAAAGCATTTTCTTTTTGATTTCCTTTTCCCCTAAGTTTTAAATGTGTTCAAATTTTAATATGTATACATACTTATACTTCATGCTCCTCGTTGATTTAAAATTTTTAAAAACTTTTGTCGAAATTTTTGAATAATAGTTTATAATACTTCTTCAGCCTACACTTTTGTACCTATGAAAATACATATTTCCTTTCATATATTAATTTCTTTCTGAACTATACTTTAGCCTTGCCCAAATCGATTTATAATTTTCCTTTCTTATTTGTGTTATTCGAATGATGCGTCGTGTTTACTTTAATATACTTTCAAGACACATGGAATTTCAGCTTTCAGCAAGATGGTTTTTGCTCGTCGTTTTCGCCACTCCAGATTTTTGCAAAATTACTATTTTCATAGCCTCTTCCTGCTTTAGACCCTCCCTGATTTGATTTTAAAGATTTGCTATTCGATCTTGATAATCCTTATGCTAAGTAACTATTATTTTCTTTCCGCTCACCACACACGCTTTTAGAAAATTTCTAAACCAAATTGAATTTCAACTATTTTTATACCCGTATCAGGCTCGTTGTGCTTGTACGCTAAGAGCTTAGTGTAACCAGTATTATTTTTGACAAATCCTGATTTCTCTAAAAGAAGTTTCAATATTGATTTTCCATAGCCTAAAAGTTTTGAAAGCATTTAACATGAGTTTAGATTCTTCCGTTACTTGATTTCATTCTTTGACTTTCAAAAACTTTTTTTGACAACATTGTATTAAATTACTAACGTATAAGATTTCTAAAACCTCGTCCTTAATATTCGTGTAAATGATTTTACTTCCTTTTACATTGATTTTATATAAACCAATAAAACATTTTCTCTTATTACGAATATTCGACTCAAACTTATTTCAACTCGCTTTATCGATCTTCAAATATTTTATACAGATGAGGAATTCCAACTTTTTTTTTTGAAGTACAACAGTTTTCAAGTTTGCGTATTTTAGCTCATGCTATTTACCCTATTTTCTTTTCCCCTCCTATATAAGCATCACTACATCTCCCTTTTCCCTCAACCTAAACATCACCATTGAGTCAATGTTTCGTCTAACCAAGCTGTCTCCTAGTATTCGTCCTATCTGAACTCGTGCTTATCGACCCTTCCCTCGCCACGCTCTCGACCTCCCTTGTTGCTTAGACTTTAGTTCCCGTCAATGTCGGTGTTAACTCTTAGTTGTTAGTAGACCCTTGGACCTTTGTGAGGTGTTGTAGTGCACGTACGTGGGCTTGAATGAGAATTCCCATAGTATATTGATGTTTGCCTATTGAGTGATATATATATATATACTCGGGGTTATTCGTGATAGTATGAAGTTGTTGTGTGTTAGTAGTTGTAGATTTTTGTGTGGATAGCTATACTATACTAGGGATGCCTGAGTATATAAGAGTTAGCGTTGAAATATCTAAGTTGTGTATGTAGTTAGAGATACTTATAATGGTTGAAATAAATGATTGGTAAAGCTATGTGTATGTTAGTAATGATAATAATAAGAGTACGTATGGTTAAGAGGGTGGGCCTATTATGTGATCTATATGTTAGCACGTATGAGTGTGTGCTCGTACGTGGATATGAAATGTGCTTATATGTAAGTAGTTATGTTTTGTTGCCTGAGTATATAGGTGATATGCATATGGTAGTAGGAGTATAATTTTGATTGGTATTGCTTGCTTTTCAGGATGTTGCATGCGTGCATACCGTGAGGTATACACGACTATTGCACATCTGAATTATGTATGTGTGAATGTGTTAGTATACTTATTATAGGTAGTAGGCTATGGTATGAATATATACATTACTTAGGTGTGACTATACGGTGAATGTTTGTACTAGGGAGGGTATTAAAAATATGTGGGTACTGATGTCTGTAGTGTTATTATTATGGTATATAAATTGATTTAACTATGTAAGTATTACCGGACTAAATATTAAGTGTGATTGACTTATGGAATGTATACGGTTGTATTGGTAGATGTATATATAGGGGAGTGGTATTGGTATAGGTATGAATGTCGTGTTACGTATATAGAATATTCTGATATATGTACCAAGTCTCACTCAAGCTTGAGTGGGTATACTCTAAGTATATTGAATGTATGTTTGAAGTCTGAATATAGCAATGTTTGATGTATGTATAGTGATAGGAGTGTTTGTGCCTGGTTGTGCTACGCACATGATTGTGGGTCCCTACGCCAGTATATAGTTATAGGTGTTGGTCTTGTGGTATAGCTAATTACTAAGGACTTGCTTGTGTGAACGTATGTGTACTAGCTAAAACTAGGTGTGTATGTGTGCTAGTTATATAATGGTATGATTGGTGTATGTAAATGAAATGTTAGCGTGTATGGGTGTGCACCATGCACGGGTAAGTATGTGCTTAGTTATAGGTATTGATGACTATGGTATATGTGGCGTGTCGTAAATGCAGTTATAGGACCGTACGTAATGTGAATGTATGGTGAAATATTTGAATGCATTGAATGAATATATACATATTGTGAAACTATAGTGAATATATATATATATATATATATATATATATATATATATATATATATATATATATATATATGGGTAAAGGGATCCTAGGGTGCCTCCTTAGATTCAATCTAAGGAGGCGCCCCCATTTCCCCCCATCTCACACATTTTTTTTGAAATTTTTTTTCATGGGTTTATTGTTCAACTCATGGATGATCAACATACCAAATTTCAAGGGATTCCAATACTATTTGAGCCACCATCTACCCCTTGCAACTTCGTGGGGTTTTAAGCACGTTTTCAAACCGTTGAAGTTGTAATGGGTAGATGGTGGCTCAAAAAGTATTAGAATCTCTTGAAATTTGGTATGTTGATCATCCATGATGTGAACAATAACCCCATGAAAAAATATTTCCAAAAAAATTGTAGGAGATGGGGGGAAATGGGGGCGCCTCCTTAGATTTTCATCTAAGGAGGCACCTTAGATCCCCTTTTTCCTATATATATATATATATATATATATATATATATATATATATATATAGTGAAACTTGATTAATAATGGTATGGTGTGACTATATGTGTTGAGATGTTTGGTATTGGATGAATATTAGAGGGTAGTATACCCTTGATGTTTGTGCATAGGTAGCTATCTATACATAGGGAAATGATTGTATTTGCTAGTATGAGATCATACCTATATAAGTATCTGAACTATTGTTTTGTGAGTAGCAGTTATATAAGGGATGTATGTTTATATACCTGATTGAAATACATGTATGAATTTGACTGACTATAATAGGTATAAGTGTATACGTATGTGAATGTATATGTATACGTGGTGGTAGTGTTAATGTTTGACTACCTAGTGCGTATATGAGCACTTGTAATGACTATACTTGGTTTAAATTATAATGTGGCTTGATTGGGATAGTTACTAGAGTAACTAGCTATATTAGAAAGTCCGAGGACGGACTTTATTCTAAGGTGGGGAGGATGTAACAACCACTTTTCGTGGTACGTTGTTCGTGCACGTGCTTTTGGCCGTGCACGTGTTTTTTTAGACTTTGTTTGTTGGGAACACTTTCGTGTGATATACCGTTGTGAACGTCTCTGAGAGTATTAAATAGTGGCACTAATTTGGAACGACGTTTCTCGAGTCGTTTTTCCACAATTTAATCTCACTCGATGAGATGTGACGATTTTCACTTTTGACGGGAGACGTTTCTATTTTTAGTTTTGTCGTCCGACGTCGAAATTGAGATCCGTCTTCTTAGTTAGCTCACTTTCTTCATCACGATCACCACGATATTTATTTTATAATTTTTGGAGGTTATTTGACCACTTTTATATTTTTTAACAAGTTTTATATTATTTTTAATAATTAATTTATAAATTATTTTCGACCAAATAAAATTTATTTGAGTTTTAAATGTTTTAAAGAATTTTTGAGCCAATTTCCAGCTCATTTGGACCAGGTCAAACCCTTGGATGAGTTGGAGTAGTTGGATTTCAAATTTTAAATTATTTTAAACTTCCAATCCTATTAGATTTAGCCCTAGACCAAGTCAACCCATCTATACTATATAAGCAACACCTAGGAAGACCTATTTTCGCAAGAAATTAGCCCTAGCCTCTTCCAAACTCGAAATTGGACGTTGCGACGATTCGTCGCAACGTTGCGACGAATCGTCGCAACGCAACGTTGCGACGTTCAGCCCCCGGCCTGACCGAGAGAACCAAGCAAATCCGCCCGCCCCGACCGATAGCCGCCCCCGCATCCATCGCCGCTCTCATCGCACCGCTTGGGCCGCTCCGTTCCCTCGGTCTGACCGACCGCTTGGCCCACATCCGCTCCGCATCAGCCCCGCACAGCGCTCCGCACCGTGCCCGCTTCGTTCCCCCGCTCCGCTCCGTGCCCGACCGAAGGCCACGACCGCAGCGACCGACGCTTGCAACGTTGCAACGTTGCAACGTCGCAGCCCCGCTCTCCAAGCGCACGACCGACCGCTCCCATCGATCTGACCGAAGGAAGCGCCCGCACCCGAGCTGCTGCACACCCCCAACGCTGCACAGCGCCGTCCCAACGTGTCTGACCGACCAAATCCCCCGCATTGGCTGAGTACGACCGAGAGCCACTCGTCGCAACCCCGCATCCGTCGCATCGCTTGCCACCGTGGGCCCCCCAAGTTCTCCAGAGTTATTGTGGGTCCCCCAAAGGCCCCTAGGACTACTGTGGGCCCCACCTAGGTGCTTGCTCTTCGAGGATTTGCCGCGTACGACGTCGTCGTACGTCGTAGCCCGTCATCGCACGTGCGAGCTTTGGAATCTGGAATCGTCGCCCCGGTTGCTTGCTCTGAAATTTCCAGCGAGGAATCTAATTGGAAACTGGACTTGGAGCGCGATCTTATTATTCCAACCCCCGGCGTCGCTACCCGACGCCGGTGTAGCTTTCGCGTCGTGTTGAGGTAACGTTTTGCACCCCTAGGACCCCCAACCCAATTGCATGCTAATCAAGACTAAAATCAGTATTTTTAAAGTATTTTAAATGTTTTAAATTCACTAATGAAGATTAATAATATGGACTTTAGGCCGGTGGACTTGTGCACGTAGGATAATAGTGATTTTGGACTCATTGGACGGTGTGATCAGACGATGAACTTACAGGCAAGTGAAACTTGCCAAATCTTGCTTAGGGCCATGTTTTTAGGCCACTTACTTGTTTTTAGCGTAAAAGAGACTAGTCAGTGAAATGATAGCTGGCTAGACGCCTACTTGATCTAGTTTGACAACGAAACTAGATCCGTCACCTAATTGATCTAGCTTGACAACGAAGCTAGATCCAACCCTTTAAACTTGTTGTTCATGCATACTAAACTGTCACGTTTACTTTCCTTATCTGTACGCACTTTTAACTGCCATGCATTGCATTCTACATGTCATCCAAGTTGAATATTGCATTCGTAGCACACGCTACATACTTGTACTTGCTTGTCCTGGCTAGGTGCACCCCTACGCCATACTTGTTAAAAACACTTCCTGGCTCGTGATCCAGAAGCGAGCATTACCGTTCGGGGGTAAGGCCCTGGCTCGATACACGTGGGATGGGGTAAGAGTTAAGCGGCCAATCAGCTGGGAGTCTGCCTGATCAGCAACTGCAGTTGTAGGGCGTAAACTCTGGGTGGGGCGGAGTTAAGCGACCAATCAGTGTGAAAGAAAGTCATTTCAGCTGTAAGGCGTAAACTTTGCACATGACATGAAAACATGACTAGAGAAATCCTTGTAAATGTTATTAGTCTTGCCACACTTGCCATGCCATGCTAGTTTACTTGTTGTTTCCTTTACCTGCTGCACTCATACTTAAATTGCCATGTCATTGCATCATGCTAGAACTGCTAGGTTGCTTTACTTGTACTTCCAGTTTCCTTGCACAAGTCTCTTGTAGACTTGCTGACATGTGCCCCTTGCTCTTTTGGGTGTCACATGTTAGACCCTGAGCCAGAGACCGTTGCTGTGTACGTGATGTGTTGCTGACGCTGAGACTGAGTCCATGATTGCACAGGAGGATTTTGTGGACACCGGTGACTATTCTTTGAGTCTTTGTTGAGCTTTCTTTTGTTTTAGGCCTTTTGTTAGTTGTCGGTGCGTGTCACCTTGTCTTGTACGATGTACTTTTGTTGGCCATGTTTGGGCCTTTAGACTCTCTTTTATTTCAGCCTGGTGGTTTTTCTGCGATGTTGGAATTTATATTTATGGATATTCTGATATTATTCTTTTGTCTCATTTCATTATTATTATCTTGTTTCGCTCGCGTTGCAAGGACCTGCAGTTTTAAATTTGATAGACGCTTATCGGACTTGCAGCTTTGTAGCTTCAAGTCTGAGTGGACCTTCTCACGCTTCGCCTCAATATTTTTGGGAAGCGGGGCGTGACATGAACCATGAGACTATATCGCGTCTACCTGACCCTTCAGCTGATCGAGGGAAGCGTCCCATGGAGCAGTACCGGCCATCTGCTAGGCCGGCGATGAGATCAGTTCAGACGGTGCCTTTCAAGAGGCCTTGAGCACCTGCGCAGAGTCAGAGCAAAGGACCATGTCATTACTGCGGGAAGCCAGGGCACATTCAGAATGATTGCAGGAAGAAGCTGGGATTGTGCTTGGTTTGTGGAGATGCCTCGAACGCTGCTAAGGATTGTCCGAGAGCGCGTCATACTGGAGTCGGAGCGCCAGTTCCACTGCAGAGTAGAGCGCCTGCCCCAGTTCAGAGAGGAGCTGCTGTCCATGGACCACCCTTGGCGCCACAGAGGCAGATGTTTCAATGGGCAGTACAACCCCAGAGGCCGGCTTACACCATGACAACCGTTGAGACTGAGGACTTGGACGGAGTTATTGCAGGTATTACTTTAGATCTAGTCTTTCATTTCGTAGTTTAGATCTTATTGTTAGCATTGGTTTGTTTGCCTTGTTTGCTAGAATAGTGTTGTTTGACCTTAGTCCCTTTATATCTTAGGCACCATTCTAGTGTCCTCTCACCCGGCATTGGCCTTGTTCGACTCCGGTGCATCCATGTGCATCTTATCCCGGAGATTTGTAACAAGGCACTCCATTCCCACCCATACACTTCCTAAGTGTTGGGACATCACCACAGGGAACGGAGTGGTGACTGTGAATCTGGGTTGTCGATCGATTCCCTTGGTGGTCAGTGGACACGAATTATTTGTAGATTTCATCGTCCACGACCTGCCGCATTTCGATGTCGTTCTTGGCATTGATTGGTTGGGAGAATTTCATGCCTCAATTGAATGCCACAACAATTGGGTGGTATTCAGAATTCCAGGCCATCCGGAGTTCGAGTTCCGTAGCAGAGATGAGTCGCTTGGGCCCATCAGATTTCGGGCCAAGCCGGAGGTGCCGTTTGTCGTAGCTATGCATATGGAGATCGACCGACCAGCAGTCATCAGAGACTTCGACGACGTCTTTCCGGAGGATATCTCAGGCTTGCCACCCGACCGAGCTCTAGAATTTGGTATTGATCTTATGCCGGGAGCGCAGCCAATATCGAAGGCGCCGTATCGGATGGCTCCTGCTGAACTTGAGGAGCTGCGGAAGCAATTAGATGAGTTGCTGCAGAAGGGTTTCATCCACCCTAGTGTGTCACCATGGGGTGCACCAGTCTTGCTTGTGAAGAAGAAGGATGGGTCCCACAGGATGTGCGTGGACTATCGAGGGCTGAATGCTGTCACAGTGAAGAATAAGTATCCGCTACCGCGTATCGATGACATCTTTGATCAGCTGGGAGGTTCGAGAGTTTTCTCGAAGTTAGACTTGAGGAGCGGGTACCATCAGCTGAAGGTGAAGAAGGACGATATTCCGAAGACAGCCTTCCGGACGAAGTACAAACATTATGAGTTCGTGGTTATGCCTTTTGGCGTAACCAACGCTCCAGCTGTGTTCATGAATTTGATGAACTTGATTTTCTATGACTTCTTGGATAAGTTTGTCGTTATCTTTATAGACGACATCCTTATTTACTCGAAGTCTGAGGAGGAGCACAGCTGTCATCTGAGGACAGTGCTGGAGACGCTTAGGTGTCATAAGCTATATGCCAAGAATAGTAAGTGCGAATTCTGGCTGGACAGAGTCACATTTCTGGGACACGTGGTGTCCGGTGATGGCATATCTGTAGATCTAGAGAAGGTCAGAGTAGTCAGAGATTGGCCGACTCCACAGTCAGCATCAGATATCAGGAGCTTTCTTGGCCTAGCAGGCTATTATCGACGGTTCATCAAGGATTTCTCGAAGATTGCAGAGCCGATGACGAAGTTGACGAGGAAGGATGTGGAGTTCCATTGGTCAGATGCTTGTGTGGAGGCCTTCAGTATCTTGAAGGCGAGATTGACCACAACACCGGTTTTGGCAGTACCGGATCGGAGCGGAGGCTTCGAGGTATATTGTGATACATCAGGGAAGGGCCTATGATGCGTTTTGCATCAGCATGGCCACGTGGTCATGTACGCCTCTCATCAGTTGAGGACTCATGAGAAGAATTACCCGACATACGATCTGGAGCTGGCAGCGGTGATATTTGCACTGAAGATTTGGAGGCACTTTTTGCTAAGTGAGAGCGTGAAGATTTTCACCGATCACAAGAGCTTGAAGTATATTTTTACGCAGAAAGAGCTCAACATGCGTCAGAGACGATGGTTGGAGCTTATGGCTGACTACGAGATAGACCTGCAGTATCAACCGGGGAAGGTGAACGTAGTGCCAGATGCTTTGAGTAGACTTCCCATTGCGATGATGCATACTGTCGACTGGAGGATACAGCAGGAGCTGAGAGAGATGGATTTAGAGGTCGTCCTACCCGGTGTGGTTCTTTCATTCATGAATTTGCAGATTCAGTCCACGATCGTGGATCGGATCAAGGCAGCACAGGCAGGAGATCCGAAGCTACAGAGGATCAGGAGGCAGGTTGAAGCTGGACTACGGACGGAGTTCGTGATTCATGAGGATGGTTTACTGCGGTACGACAGTAGGCTCTGCGTACCTGCAGGTGATGTTCGAGAGGAGCTTTTGAGCGAGGCTCATAGCTCGCCATATTCTATACATCCTGGAGGTACCAAGATGTATAAGGACCTCCGTCTGAATTACTGGTGGATTGGCATGAAGAGGAGTGTGGCACGGAGCGTTGCCAAGTGTTTAATATGCCAACAGGTGAAGGCTGAGCACCATCATACGGCTGGGTTGCTACAACCGCTTCCTATTCCGAAGTGGAAGTGGCAACATATCACGATGGATTTCGTGACTGGTTTACCTCGGACCCCGAAACAGAACGACGCAGTCTGGGTGATCGTTGAACGATTAACTAATTCTGCGCATTTCATCTCGTTTCGAGTGGGCCAGTCTACAGAAGTCTTGGCGAGGAAATATCTAGAGGTAAAAGTTTATTTTTACTTCTCTTTTAAATTTTCCTCTTGAGATGGTTGTGACGTAGACCTTGTGCGTGCAGGAGATCGTACGCTTACACGGTGTCCCTGTGAGCATCGTGTTTGACAGAGACTCGAGGTTCACATCTCAGTTCTGGAGAAGTTTGCAGGAGAATTTGGGTACGAGTCTGAGTTTCAGCACGGCGTACCACCCGCAGACCGATGGCCAGTCTGAGAGGACTATTCAGATTCTCGAAGATATGATGCGAGCTTGTAAGCTTAATTTGAAGGGATCTTGGGAGGACCATCTTCACTTGGCGGAGTTTTCATATAACAACAGTTACCAGGCGAGCATTGGCATGGCGCCGTTTGTTGCCTTATATGGGAGGAAATGTCGATCGCCACTGAGCTGGGATGACATCGGAGATCGGGAGCTGTTGGGTCCAGAGATGATAGTGGAAGCTATGGATGTCGTGAGAGACATCATGGAGAAGCTCAGAGTTGCACATGACAGCTTCAAGCATTGGGCAGATGCCAAGAGGAGACCTTTGGAGTTCCAGCCTGGAGATCACGTCTTCCTGAAGATTTCTCTGAACATCGGAGTCATTCGTTTCGGGAATAAGGGAAAGATGAGTCTGAGGTATATTGGACCATTCGATGTGCTGGAGCGTGTGGGAGCAGTGGCCTACCACCTTGCTCTGCCACCATCTTTGGAGGGAGTTCACGACGTATTCCACGTATCTCAGCAAAGTTGGTACGTCAGTGATCCGTCGCACACGGTTGATTTCTCTGAGATTACGGTCCACCCGGACCTGACATATGACCAGCAGCCTATGCAGATTTTGGACCGTCGACAGAAGCAATTGAGGAATAAGGTAGTCGACCTGGTGAGAGTTATGTGGCGTCACAGATCACCTGGAGAGTCCACTTGTGAGCGTGAGGAGGAGATGAGAGAGCGTTTTCCATCTTTGTTTACTGATTAGTGTTGTAGATTCCGATGACGAAATCTTTATTTTAGTGGGGTAGAATGTAACGGTCGCTTTCCGACCTTATGGATTTTCTGCGTGCACGTGCTTTATCGTGCACGTATTTTATTTGGCTCTTTCTGGATTCCGGTATATATGATGTGATATGCCGTTGTGACCGTATGAGAGTGTAGAATTTTATAGTAATTTTTGGGAACGTCATTTCACGGCTTGTTTTCTCGCAAAACGACTTTGAATGGAGGGGCGTTTTAGTCTTTTGGCCTTAATACACAGTTCCCGATTTTACATTAATTTTTGGTAGGCGTAGCGCGCGATCAGACCCCGTAGCCTCGTGCTTCTCGTCTCCACGATAGTCCCGGTATTTTCAGTTATTTTTCGGACGCCCGTAGAGAGACTTATCCCCTAAATCAATCCCAACCGTTGATTTTAGCCCTAATCTTTTGAATTTCGAATTTGAAATCAGATCTAATAATATCCCTAGGGATACTCATACGTAACAAAGGGGATTGATGTCATCTTTTATTTTCACCTTCCTTTTCTCTTTTTTCCACTACCCTTATCACTATCCCCTCACACTTTTAACCAATACTCTATAGGCATTTAGCACTAGTTTCTTTTTATAAGCTAAATCAAACTAAGCCCTATTCACGTGAACCCTCTACTCACGAAACCCTAGGCTGTGAACTTCCTCAGCCGCCAACAACACAAAAAACCCGAGTTATCTCCTCTCCTTCTCCCTCTCGCATATCTCTCTCTCCCTCGCTCTAAACCTCACGCCGGTGGGTCCCCTACCTCCGGCCGCCAACCCAACACCCCTCCCTGGCTACTGCTCCCTGCCACCGGCAACTGTCAGCCGCCGACGACCGTGGTTCCATTTGCACAGCAGCACAACAGCAGCAGCCCGAGCTGCTGCTGTCCTTTGGGCCGACGCACGGCCAGTCGCCGGTGTTACCGGCCACCCCCTCGGCCAGTCGCCACCCCCGGGCCCCCCCAGACCTCCGCCACGCCCTCTCCCCTGCCGATAACCACCGGTAACGATAGCCCGAACCTATCTCTTCATCACACCGCAGCCGGCCCCTTTGTTGTCACACATTTCTAGCACTGCCCGGCAGCCTACGCCGCCGGTGACCCTCCCCAGTCACGGCCAGCCCCCTCCCCTGGCCAGAGACTCCTTCGGTTGCTCCCTTGGCCGGCCAACACTTCATTCGACGCTCCAGCGATGCCGTGTCATCGTGGTTTGACCGTGCTCACTGTTTCACCGTCGATCTGACCTTGTTCGCTGTCTGCATTCGTCGTTCGCTGCCCGGACAGATCTTACTACGCCAACTGTGGCCGAGATGCCGCATACGACGAGGGGATCCCACCGTTCAGACTCTACTTCCGTTCTACGACAAACACCGGAGTGGTTGGTACCCCTAACTCGTAGCAAACCCACACGTAGATCAATCAAACCCTAAACTAAAATTGGACAACTCAAACTAAATTTACTTTCAGCATCTGTAAAACGCTGCCCACCGTAGGAAAGATCGACAATCGGACAACTTTTCTGTGCACATATGGTAGAAGTCGATCTAGATCAAACAGAACATCAAAATGTGACTTTTGACTGTTAGGGTAGTCCCGTCAATTTAGAAACAAACCCTAATAGGATTTGTTGAAAACGTGACCTGACACCGTCGCCGTGACTTTGTTTCAAACGGACTACCGTGGACGCGACGCTTGGACGGGACACTCCGGACGGATGACACACTCGCCACCGCAGGCAAGTGTACTCACTTGCACCTTCGGCCGTGTTTAGGCCTTAGACTGTAGGACTGTTAAAAACCGTGAACAAAGAGAACCGGACGTGAAACGATAGCGTCCGGGACGCCCTGACGGCTTAGACTTGACGACGAGGTCTAAGCGCAACAACAACATCATTTGACACCTTAGGGGTTTTCCTGTGTTTGCGTGCGTGTGGACCCCCTAGAATAACAATTCCTTGCGTGTCGTGTCCTGTTACACAAAAAGCCTCCGGGCGTTTCAGATGCTCTCCACGCGAGAGTGATCACTGTTACACAAAAAGCCTCCAGGTGTTTCGGATGCTCTCTACGCGAGAGTGATCCCTGTTACACAAAAAGCCTTCGGGCGTTTCGGATGCTCTCCATGCGAGAGTGATCCCTGTTATACAAAAAGCCTACGGGCGTTTCGGATGCTTCCCTAGCGGGAGTGATCCCTGTACCTTCTTGTCCTGAGTTCCTGGGTTGGGGTAGGGTTGAGCGTGCGCACGGGGAGAGGGTCTGATCCCCCTCGAACCGTAAGGCGTGAACCCTTCGTGTCACACATGTCTTGTCCCGTCTTCTCTTGTCCCGTCTTGTCCCGTCCCTCTTAGGTTAGTCCCGTAGTCGGTAGCACACGCTACGACTACTGCTTGACGTATTTCACTTTTCTTGCTCCATTACCTTCTTTGTTACTATGTTATAACCCCAGCATGCTAATCAACCAGTAAATCGTTGCTTAAAATTTCAGTACACTTGTAGTAGAGTCTAACCCTCTTTGTAGACTTTACCTGACGTACAGTTCCTTTCTTTTGGGTGCTGTATGTCAGGTGTTGAGCCAGAGTACGTTGACGAGGCAGACCTGCCAGAGTACGTAGAGCCGGAGGATGTCGATCCAGAGTACATGTCCGAGGAGGACCATAGCTAGAGGTCTTCACGTTGCTGATCCTGAGGTCTCACTGCAGTTTAGTTGGGTGCGTAGCACCGATTATTTTCTGCCTAGGTTGGGTGCTTGCACCGGTAGTTTACCTTTCAGTTGTTGTAGTCGTGTCAGGCTTTCGTTAGACTCTCAGTACTTCTGGATTATTGTTTTGGAATAAAATGAATGTTTCCTTTTTAGTACTTTTGTTGTTCCGTACTAACCTGCAGGGACCTGTTCCTTCGTCTTGGAGTACCACACAGACGCTTATTGGGTCCGAGCTTCTCAGCTCCGGCCTAAGCAGGCCTTAGTCACGCTTCGCCTCAGTCGTTTGGAAAGCGGGGCGTGACATTGTGCGCACTAAGAAAAACTGTCTACAGTTACCAAGTTTTGCTCATCACGTACAATGGGCTTATTTTACATTCCGTTAGGCGCACAGATAAAAATTGTATAAAATTACCCACAATTACTCATCGCGCGCAGCTACAAGACTCATTCTCTTCATTCTCGTCAGCTCTTTTGCTTCTTCTTCTTCTTAATCGTTAAGCACATTAAATTTCTTGACAAGTGGCCGGATCTACAGCAACAGAGAAATTATAAGATATGAGATCGACAACAGTAGAAAGAGTTCTCAAATGATAGGCATCTTCCTCATACGATCATAATTAAGACTTTGGGTTTTAAGGAGCAATATTGGATCCACATCCCTATGAATTCAAAGCCATAATGGCTGCATTTTGGACTAAAATATACGATAAAGCAGTTTTCAGAGAACCATTTTTAAAGAGAACCAGTTTCTTCACATTTATACTGTTATCTTCAAGCCATATGCATGCAGTATATTTCTTCCAATTTAATACAAAATTGTTACATATAGTATATAAAAATGTCAGCCTTCATATCAAGGCCCTGGTAACTCATCGGTCGAAGTTTTTTCCTACATAAAACATGGAGCAATGATGTTAAAATAATTTATAATAGTATATAAAATAGGTAATTTTGAGCAAAGATAACTTGTTTCTACCGGATGTACTCATACGACAAGTTCTCATGTCGTGACCCTTTTCTCCACAAAACTGCAAGTCCTTTTTCTTGATTGACTTTGATCTTGTGAGACTTGTATTCTAGATGGAATCCTTGACGCCACTCATGGTCGGGATTTAGTTCTTTCTTTTGCAGGATTATGCATAATGACATCATTTAGTCCTACTTCTTGTTTGATAGGTGCATTGGACCCTACCTGAGTGCTTAGATCTTCAGATGCAGTATGTGCTTTATCATTAAAATTATGTTGGTCCAAAAAACTGTTTGCCCACCCAAAGACGTCACTAAACAGAAGGGGATCTCTTGTAATCGCCTCTGCGAATTTATCGAATGATGAACGAAGTCTCCAGGTTTGAAGTGGAGTAATTTGATTTGGACGCACTCTGTGGACTGTGCTAGTCGAAGAGGCCCCAAGACTCACGATGCTATGTCTTGTATTTAGTGTCCACCTTGGTAAAATATATCTCTCAGGGATGGCTTGCATATCAAACTTTTGCTTCATGATATATAAAATTTGTGTGCATAGTAAACCTTCAATCTCAGCCCTTGCTCACGTACACAAGAACATTCCAATGGATATATTGCATTGAACATAATGCAAATAGCTCTTTCCATCAATCCACATAGTTACTTTATATGTGGACATATCCCCTTCTATGCTCACCCTTTCATGCCGACAATATATAGTATCTTTGAACCGAGTTTGAAAAGTGGAAACTATGTTTCTAGTATAAACCTTTGCGGCATGAACCTCTAACTCATGCATGCTGTGAAAGTCTAGTTTGTTTCTTATACAAAAATTATCTTCTCTCTCCTCTTTGTCTCCCTAAAATTTTACTGCTTTATCATATTGATCAATGAACTCGTTTACTGGAGTCATATAGTTTACGTAACCATCAAAATACGAGTTCATG
Organism: Scilla litardierei; assembly: GCA_030789695.1. NCBI lineage: Eukaryota > Viridiplantae > Streptophyta > Magnoliopsida > Asparagales > Asparagaceae > Scilla > Scilla litardierei. The sequence continues at coordinate 500,221,346 of CM061142.1, read as the reverse complement.
CTTTCACTCCTTTGGCGGGATGCCATGCATACATACAAAACAAGAAATAAAAACAATATGATTAGTATATTTTGATCATATATTTTTACAACTATCTCTATCGTATTAACATTTTCATACATGCAAAGAAAGTATCCAGTATGTACGCCTTAATCCAATGATGTGCTTTCTCATGCATCGTATGTAACCACTTCCATGCTTTCATTTCATTTTTGGTTTATCTGTCAATGGCTCCAGAAATTCCTTTTGGTACTTCTCCATTAATATGACCCACCATATCTCGGCTTGTTCAACATTTTGACTGTTCTTACACAAATTTTCATAGTCTTCATCAAATTCAGGGTTATAAGAAGACATCAATGAACGTAGATGCTCATCTTCATGCAGACTGATATGCCATAAGCAATACCCGTGCTTTGTAGTTGGAAAAACTCTTTTGATTGCATTGCATATTACTGGGTTTTGATCAGTGATGATAGCTCCGGGTGCTTTACACAACTTACATGTTGACAACTGTCCAAATAATCAAACAAAGGATTCTTCCCTCTTATCAGCAAAAAGAGCACAACCAAATAAAATAAAACATTTATGATGGTTAACACCTGTAAAAGGTGAAAAGGGCAACATAAAACTATTTGTCTTATAAGTGACATCAAATACAACAACATCTCCAAACTGGCTGTATGATGTCCTCGCCCTTCCATCAGCCCAAAATATACTCCTACATGCATTTTCTTCATCATGCTCAATAGAATAACCGATATTGCTCTTTTTTACTACTCTCAAATGATCAATGCATTGTTGCATAGTAATATTGACATTACTACTAATCGTGGCATTTAGCATCCTTGCAATCTTTGCAGGTCCCACTCCACAGCCACGAAACTGATCAACTAAATTCCTACATATTCAATCCATATATGATCTTTTATGTGACCGTAACATCTGGATCTTCGAAGAGGTTTTAATCAACTCATGATTATGAACATCATCAAAGGAGTTGATGGCCCAGACTCCATCGACGATTATATGAACTGTCATTCGAACCTTACATCATTCTCTCTCATTTTTGTTTCGATTAACATCCCTCCCTATCTCTCTCTTATCTTTTAAGCTTTTATACCCTTCTTTGTTGCACACATACTTCCTCCTCGTGGTATTGTCATCTTTTCCCTTTCCAGTAGATGACTTTCGGATTGAAAAACCTTCTCTTTCTGCATATGTATTATAAAAGTCAAATGCATCTTCTGCTGTATGAAATTTCATTCCAATATGTGGGCTGGATTTTTCATTATCACTATGCCTATCCTCTTCATATACGTTGTTTGCACTGTCATTTTCAGCTTCAATCTCATTTGGCATCTCTTGATCATGCACAAAGGGTTCACTCTCTTCGATTTTCATTTTCTAAAATAGAAACGAATAACAGTATCAGTAATATTGACCCAGATGACAACTAGATATGTCTATCCAAGTAGCAGTAGATTATTCATCAGCTGAAACCACACTACTATTACTAATCATGTTAAAACCATGCGTATAATAGCTAGTCTTTTTCAATCTGATCTAATTGTTACCATCATATTTGATGAAAAGATCAAATGCATCAGAAAATCAACCATATCACACGTTGAGCAATATTATGTACCACATTCACTTTATGTTGTTGTGAAATATGATCGGCTTCAGTAAGTTTTGATGGACATCTCATATTTCTTAACGCGCATAACGGGCTAAATTTTTTAAGGGGTTTGCATGAGTAATTTCCATCGTAACATTGCGCTAGGTTGGAAATTACTCACCATGCAAACCCCTTCAAAAATTTAGCCCGTTGTGCGCGTTGAGAAATATGAAATGTCCATCAAAACTTACTCAACGTGCAAACCTAGCAACTATAGTGCAATATCTCAGCATATGCTCTTGGTTAAGTTCGTGCGTGCTCGAAATAAGTATGGAGAGTAAATTAGCGATGACCATCCTTACCTCGATGGATGACAGGAGGAGGGGAATCAACAAGCCTGTGATGGCAGTGATTTGGGGGCAAGATCAGTCGGGGGTTATTGAAATCGAAGGCATAGCACAATACGGGGGATCTACTCTAGCTTCGGCATTTTTAGAGTGAGAGCGCGAAAAAATCGACATCGATCGTAATTAAGTACAAAGTTTCTTTGAAAAGGTCTTAAAGGGCGCGATGGTAATTGCACCAAAAGGGAAGATACCAAAAGGCCGCAATGGATCGAATCGGACAGTAGGGAGGGGTCGAGCGCAGGAATCGTGCCTGAGGTTGAGCTCAGGCGCATTTTCTATATATATGTATGTATGTATGTATGTATGTATGTATGTATATGTATGTATGTATGTACATAAGAAACGATGTGATTACAAAAGGAAATACATTATAACATCACTCATATACAAAAATCACTCCAATATATCATAAAAATATCAAAAGGAAAACATACATAAAAATGCTCAATCTCACAAACTCTCAAAAAAGGGGTTTTAGCATATTTGTCCCTTAAATCTTGTGTATTTTGATATCCGTCCCTCAAATCTTTATATTTGCCCTCAAGTTCCTCAAAAGTTAGTATTTAACCTTAATAGTCCCTCTCACTAACTATCTGTTAAAATCTTAACGGAAATGGGAATATTCCGTTAGTATTTAATCTTAATTTGCCCTCAAGGCCCTCAAAAGTTAGTATTTAATCTTAATAGTCCCTTAAATTTTGAACGTTAACCTTAATAGTCCCTTAATTTAACGGAATATTCCTATTTCCGTTAAGATTTTAACAGATAGTTAGTGAGAGTGACTATTAAGGTTAAATACTAACTTTTGAAGGACTTGAGGGCAAATATGAAGATTTGAGGGACGTATATCAAAATACGCAAGATTTAAAGGACGAATATGCTAAAAACCCAAAAAAATAACATAAAAACTCGAGAGTCGCCAAAAACAGCGAGATCAAGGCTGAGGAGATGGAGGAGGAGCACTTGGTCCAGGTGCATCAGAAGGAATGATGCCCATAAGAGTTAGCATGATCATCTCCAACTTCCTCCCAATATTTTGGATAAGAAGACTCATCAAGTGCATATGTCTCTGCCTGAGTCTGTACAATAGAAGATGCCAAGGTCATAATCTTCAGGACTTGGTCTTGATCTTGACGCATCACAGAAAACTCATTCATGAGGCTCTTATGACTGATCTAAAGCTGAACCAGGCTAGTCTTGATATCATCTGGTTGATCTCGAGTATAAGAAGTATCCTCAAGCAACTGCTGTAGGCTCTCATAATCTGCCTTCTGCTCTTCCTGCACCCTGTCGAGACGATCCAAGACACGTGTATGGCTCTCACCAAGACTAAGGAGGCTTGTCTTGAAGCTCTTCAAATCACTACAAAAGTGATCCTGACGAGAGTGAAGACGATTGATACCATCTCCAAGACTTGACATCTGAGCTCTCATAACATCAAAAGCCTCGTCATGAATAGGATGATGCTTAAAGGAGGATGAAAAAATAGTAGGGGTAGGTGGAGGAGGCAGATCAGACTGAGGAGGTGGTTGAGAAGATGATGGAGCAGATGATGTAGGAACAGAGGTAGGAGCTGTAGAAGATGGACCAGAAGATAATGCAGCAGTGCTCTTCTGGGCAACTACCCGAAAAACAGAATCAGACTTGGTACTGACCTTGGAGTTTATGCGAGCTCTAGGAGCACTCATCTCACCCACTCTCAATGTAATGCCAAAATGATAGAAAACATGGGTCAAGAGGGATGGATACAGACGAGAATGGGTCTCATCCATGCGGTCTAATATGACTAAGCCTAGTTAATATTTATTTCTATGAGGAGAGCATAAAGACACCAGAAATACTCAATGGATTGGTAGTCTACAGAGCCATATTTGGGTAGAATGTTGGATTTGATAATCATGTTAGAAATATTGGCTAGGGGTGTAAAATTCTTAGAACCAAGACTGTCTGTGATCTACAAGGGCTGTTTGGTAAAGATCTTGTCCAAGATAGAAGGATCGGCAATATCCATATCGTTGATATATTGGCCAGAAGATGGGATATTGAGAATAGATCTAATGGTAGAGGCATCAAGAATAATAGATTTCCCTTGGACAATAGTGTCTAGGCAATGAGTCAAATGGTAGTCACATAGTAGATGATTGGCATACAATAATTTGACGAGATTTGGATACGAAGAAGTGGAACATGTATCTCGCCAAAGCTCAAGAAGTCTAGCTTTCTAAAAAATATCAGAAAGACTTGGAAAATTGCTATACCTAATGAAACATTCAGGAATAACTTGAGAACCAATGAGTTTGTTATAGTGACATGAGCATTCTGGACTGTGACACGAAGTGTCAACTGTCGAGATAGAGGGTGTAGATGAAGAGTCAGTAGGTGGCTATGTGGGTGGAGTAGGAGGAAGGGATTGTGTAGGTTGAAAAGGAGGAGATACTATAGTAGGCTTATGCCTCTTGGAGGAGGATGAAGACTCGTGTATAGTACACATGCGAGACGACATTATGCCAGAATAGAAGGAAACCCTAAGATTGAAAGGATCTAATAAGATAATACAGACCGAAACCCTAAGCCCTAGAAATTTCTAAAGAGGGATGAAATGAGAGATTATACCTAGAACTCGTGAGAGAACGAAGCAATCAAACGAAAATTGATCAGAAATAGGTTGGACGGCTGGAGGTTGATCAGAGAATTGATCAAACAGCAGGGGCAAATAAGAGGATATGAAGAGTCTAACTACAATAAGATGTCTGTAATCGACCTAAGAATGATATAAAGAGATTAAAACAAATTAGGGGGTTTAATCTCAGTCGTTGGTTCAAGATCGGGTCAAGTAGTCAATGCTGAATCAAGTAACGAGATGACTAAATCCCTCTGATTAGACGGCTGACCGGAGAAAGAAATAGGAAAATCTAAGTGACGATCAGACGACTGATGAACACTTTCCACATGTTCTTCAGCCGACTGATCCCAGGGATAGATAACAGAAAATCTGAATTGATTTTCCAGATGACTGAAGAAGATCTTCCAATCGTTTGGGCCACCCACATACATAATGATTTAAAATGATAGAATTAGAGAATCTCTCGAACTAAAAATCTCCTAATCACTCAAAATCAAAACACATGACCAAACTAACATACTCTAATCATGTAAAACATTTAATAAAAAACTAATCAAAATTGCATAAATATAACATAAAAATTTCATGAAAAACATAATGAATGCAACATGATATACATGAAGCCAAATATAACTAAAATGAATGAAACATATTAAAAACATATGTTAATGACCCTCTAGAGTTCAGATTCATACATAGTGTCTAATTCTCTCCGTAGTCTCACAAAAGAATCTTCTTTTAGAGGTTTGATGAAAATGTTGGCGATCTGTTTATGGGTTTCAATACACTCTAAAATAACGTCCTTCTTAAAAACATGATCATTAATGAAATGGTGTCTAACATCTATGTGTTTGGTACGAGAGTGTTGTATCAGGTTCTTGGATAAACAATAGCACTTTGGTTATCGATCATGATAGCACACGTGCCATAATCAATAACATAGTCCTTGAGTGTTTGTCTTATCCATAAGACTTGTGCACATGCAAGAACCACTGTAATATATTCCACTTTGGTCATGGATAAAGACACCGAATTCTGTTTCTTGGAAAACCAAGAGACAATGGAATTTCCTAAAAAATGACATGTGCCATTAGTACTCTTCCTGTCGGATTTGCATCCGACAAAATCTGCATCTCTATATGAGACCAACTCATATGTGTTAGACTTAGGATAAAATAATCCATAGTCCAGAGTGTGGTTAAGGTAGCGATAGGTTCGTTTGACTGTAATCAAGTGTGATTCTCTTGGTCATGATTGATAACACGCACATAATCATACATCAAACATAATATCAGGCATACTAGTGATAAGATAAAGTAAATTACCAATTATACCTTGATATTGTCGTATGTCTACATCTTTACCATGATCATCTTTGTCAAGATGTGTTGTCGTGCTGAAAGGAGTGTGCTTGCTAGATGAGTTCCTAATCCTGAAATGCTTGATCAACTCCATCGTGTATTTGGTTTGGTGGATGAATAACCCTTCCTTCAATTGACGAATTTGCAATCCAAGAAAATAAGTGAGCTCTTTCATACGGCTCATTTCAAATTCTTCTTACATGGAATTAGCAAACTCTAGACAAAGATGTCCATTAGTAAAATCAAATATAATGTCATCCACATAAACTTGTATCATAAGGATGTCATTTCCAAAATACTTGGTGAATAAAGTTGAATTAACCTCTCCCATTTAAAAACCTAAATCGAATAAAAAGGTTTTATGTCGATTATACCAAGCTCTAGGAGCTTGTCTCAAACCATAAAGTGTCTTTTTAAAGTGGAAAACATGATTTGGAAATTTTCGTGTATGAAACCAGGTGGTTGTGAAACATAAACTTCCTCATTCACAAAACCATTTAAAAATGCCCTTTTGACAACCATTTGATACATAAAGTGTAGTGACCATGTGCTATGAGGAACAAACACTAGAGGGGGGGGGGGGGGTGAATAGTGTTTTATAAAATTATAAGGAATTTACGCCAAATAAAACCCTACTTAACCAACAAATGCAGAATACAATAATTGAACAACAACGCAAACAAAGTATGTAACGGGTTCGGATCCACCCAAGTCTCTCCGACTTGTTCCCGGTGATCCTACATCCCAACCACCCGGATCCCCTCCGGATACTTGAGTTAGAAACCACTAACCCAAGATTTTCCACTAGCCCACTTGCGGAAACCCCACAAGTGCAATCGACCTACAATCGATGTCCGTGAATCCCACAACCCGGGATCACGCAAAACCCTTAATCCAACAACCCGGGACTAAGACCACTCTCACAACCGAGAGCAATTCAAATATCAAATGCGATGAAATAAACACTTACCTACAAAATCCTATGCCTTGAGTAAACTTACCAAATATTAGGGCAAGAGGGATTTTGAGGAAGATGATGACACCAAGCCCTAGCTCCACCAAAATGGACAGCAATAGGTGGCTAGGATGAGGTTGGTGTCCTTGGATCAAGCTCTTAGCTTGAAAGGCTCACAATCAATGAATCTCTCTTGATGAATAAGAGTGAGGGAGAGATTCTAGTGAGAAGAGAGAGCTTGGAAATGGAGTTTAATGGCTCCTCTCTTAGATGTGAAAATATCTCAAATATCAGCCTTGAATCCCTGATAAGAAGCCCTCAAGCTTGTATAGGGAAGAGAGAAAACGGTCACAAGATTCGTGCAATAAATGCTCCAACGGATCTATTTCTGAAGCAGACTAGTCGGTCAAAGAAGGATCACTGACCGACTAGTTTCTCAACTAGTCGGTCGGTGATTCAACATGAACCGACTAAGAGGATGACAGCCAATAAAGAGAAGTTCAGACATAAAGAACTAGTCGGTCTAAGAAGACTTGCCAACCGACTAGTTTCATAACTAGTCGGTCGGTGAGTGAACTTTGACTGACTAAGAGTCAAAACACATAGTCTGAAAGCAAGTACAGCTAGTCGGTTTAAGAACAACTTCCAACCGACTAGTTTCTCAACTAGTTGGTCGGTCGATGTGCTTTGACCGACTAACTGTAAACAGTAGCTCAGGCTGTACAGAGGCAATGATAACCAGTCGGTCTAAGAAGGTTTCCTAACCGACTAGATCGTCAACTAGTCGGTCGGTGTACCGTCTTTGACCGACTAATTGATCAACAGAGAATGAGCTGAAATGAGCAAGGAGATCTAGTCGGTTTAAGAAGGATTGCCGACCGACTAAATTTCCATCTAGTCGGTTGGTTCTTCTTCTTGAACTAACTAAGATGCACTAGAAGCTGCATAATGAAGCGCGAAGCTTCGGGAAGGATTCTATGGGCTTCTAATAAGATCCTAGCTCTAAGATATGATCGTTAAGAAGATTATTAGGCAAGTACTACTCAAGGCTTAACATTCTAAGAAATGAAGCTAGAAGACAATATAAATACCAAGGCGAACCGTCTTCAAACCTTCAAAGTCTTGAGTCTTGAATATCTTCAACGTCAAAGCTTTTGACTCATCCAATCCTTTCTTCTCTTTGAATGGAATTCCCATTCAATTGTTGATGCCATTTGCTTGAGAAAAGATGAAGCCTTTGAGTTCTTCAAGCCAATGCATCACCGTTGTTGATCTACCAAGTCATCCACTTGAATCAACACGTGTAGTCACTTTCGATCTTATTGAATATGATTGGTGACTTTTAGCTAACTGCAATCACAGGAGTTAGTCACAGTGATTTGTGTGTGATCATCATCAAAATCAAGGTGGAGAGTCCAATACTCAACATTCTCCCCCTTTTTGATGATGACAAACCAAATATAAACAAAACAAATAATTGTGCATTAAATATACTTACTCCCACTGTAATGATGCCAATCAAGTTAATATCAATAATCAATAGCATCACTAGCAGTTAAGAGTGTGTGTGTCACATGAGGTTGTGTACATATCGCATGAATGACCAGAAATTATATGCGCACACAATACAAATTATATAGGAGACACACATCATAAACATGAGCATGATTACAAAGAAATATAAAATGTAAACCAAGGTAATCACTAATGCTCCCCCTGAATCATATACATGAACGATCATACTTAAAGTCTATATGATTCAAGTTAATGTTTAACACTCAACATTTAATAAGCACATCTTGTTTATTTCTCTCCCCCTTTGTCATTACCAAAAAGGCATGGGGATAAAGAAACAACAAAAGCAACAAAAGAGTGGAAAACATAAAGGAATATCTAAAGTAGAGATATCAAATGTAAAATTACCAATCGAAAACAAGATATCAATATAAAGATATCAATTGCAAGAGCACATATCCAACAACAACTCAACTATTATCAATTATCACAAGAAGATAAGCATTAAGCAAATGTGATAAAGGATTACAATAGATACTAATTGTAAAGAGCAGTGTTAGAAACGAGACAATGCAAGAATCATGGTTATGAGTCCAATACTCAAAATAAATTCTAATGAGCATACTATCAAACTCAAAACATCATATAAAAATGTCCAAAGATCATATCTAGCATGATACCAAGTGTAGACATACCAAATCATCTCCAAAAGTAAGCATATAAAGAAGATATCTAATATGAGTAGTCTACCAATTGTAAAGATGATACCAATAGATTAAAGTACCAATTGTACAAAACACATACTTACAATATTAAGCCCCCTACTTTGGTGCATCACTTAAAGCACCATCAACTCCATTTGGATGAAAATCCTTACGAATCAAGGAGTTGGTAGGGTTGGTATCCCAAGGTGGATTGAACCTAGAAAATATCATTTTGGTATCCAAAAATCTTTTTGGATCCTATGGGTTAGGCAATAAATTTAGCGAACTAAATTCAAATTAAATATAACCCATATCCTAATTAAATTCAAATTCAATATGAATTTAAGTTTCAAATAAATATGCACATCAAAAACCAATATGCAAGATAGAAAAGAATAAACCAATTCTTACCACAATTGCTTTGGTACCCATAAAATGAAATTAAGCTTATGGTACCAAGCAATGAAGGGTCAAAGGAAACTAACCCTTTGAAAACCAAGTCCACGAGGACCGTGATTTCCCAACATAATCATCATTCAAAATAATATCATTAATATACGCTTGCACATACATATTCTTAGCATGGATGCTAGTGTTCTTCGGACCCCAAATAGTGTATATTTTGGGTATCCTCTTCCTAGTGGTTGCATGCATGAAAGGTTGATTTCTACGTGGTGCATGAGGCCTAGGAACATGAGATCTAGCATGAGGATATGCGTAAGGAACATTATGTTGTGCAAAAGCATGATGATTGGCATATGATACATGCTGTGGTGTTGCATACATATGTGGATGAACATGAGGTGTGTATGCATGAGGATGATCATACGTATGAGAAGGTGCATGAGCATGAGTACGAGCATGAGTGGATGCATTCCTACGTGTATTGGTGTACATGTAAGCATGTCCATTCCTTTGATGTCCACCCTTGGTGGGTTTCTTTGCAAAGGAGTGAGGAATAGGAGTGGTGGTTTCCTTAGTAGTAGAACTACCCAAGTTGTTATAGACACCACTCGTGGATGCACCGGAGGATGACCTCACAACATCTATAGTTACTTCACTATAGGGGGTGCGTGCATTAGATGCATGTGTGATGAGCTCGTGCACTTGGGATTTGAGATCCTCATTCTCAATGCCCAAAATAGTGTTTTGAGATTGAAGATTTTCAATCTCAAGATCGTTACTATCCGCAATGGAAACACGATCAAGTTGAGATTTGAGGGACTCCACCTCATTTCTCAACATGCCATTTTGAGTAAGCAAACTTGCTTTCTCAATGGCGAGTGTCTCAACAATGGTGTCATTGTTAGAGGTGCTACATGTAGATGCGTTAGTGAGACTAGCAATCTTATCCCTAGCATCACAATATTTATGCATAAGCCTCTTATGTTTATCAAATAATTGTCTAAAAGCAATTCCAAGGTTTTTTATTGTTACCTCTTCTCTTTCGCTATCGCTTCCACTCGAATCACTTGACTCGTCACTAGAGTCGTCCTCTCGTGCCATCATGCCCATGAATGAATCTCTTTCATCATTGGAGGAAGAACACTCCGAGGTGGACTCTTCTTGCTCCGCTAGAATGTGCTATATTTGATATGCCGTTGTTGCCTTGGACACATGCATAAGAATGTCATACGTTAAATAATCAAGCAAGATATCCATTACCTCTTGATGTTTCCCTGCCAATTCTTTTTGCTTATTTGTCCATTCATGTTCGGGAGTGGTAGGTGCACGAAGGGGCTTCTCCACAAGCTTCCAATAATCCTTATCGATGGATTGAATATAGGCCTTCATCTTTACACACCAACTTTGATAATTAGGCCCGAGGAGATATGGTGGAATATGGCATCGTGTGTTGTTGTTGTTGGTTGCCATAGCAATAACCTTGCTCTGATACCAATTGTAGTGACCATGTGCTATGAGGAACAAACACTAGAGGGGGGGGGGTGAATAGTGTTTTATAGAATTATAAGGAATTTACGCCAAATAAAACCCTACTTAACCAACAAATGCGTAATACAATAATTGAACAACAACACAAACAAAGTATGTAACGGGTTCGGATCCACCCAAGTCTCCCCGACTTGTTCCCGGTGATCCTACGTCCCAACCACCCGGATCCCCTCCGAATACTTGAGTTGAAACCACTAACCCAAGATTTTCCACTAGCCCACTTGCGGAAACCCCACAAGTGCAATCGACCTACAATCGATGTCTGTGAATCCCACAACCCGGGATCACGCAAAACCCTTAATCCCACAACCCGGGACTAAGACCACTCTCACAACCGAGAGCAGTTCAAATATCAAATGCGATGAAATAAACACTTACCTACAAAATCCTATGCCTTGAGTAAACTTACCAAATATTAGGGCAAGAGGGATTTTGAGGAAGATGATGACACCAAGCCCTAGCTCCACCAAAATGGACAGCAATAGGTGGCTAGGATGAGGTTGGTGTCCTTGGATCAAGCTCTTAGCTTGGAAGGCTCACAATCAATGAATCTCTCTTGATGAATAAGAGTGAGGGAGAGATTCTAGTGAGAAGAGAGAGCTTGGAAATGGAGTTTAATGGCTCCTCTCTTAGATGTGAAAATCTCTCAAATATCAGCCTTGAATCCCTGATAAGAAGCCCTCAAGCTTGTATAGGGAAGAGAGAAAACAGTCACAAGATTCGTGAAATAAATGCTCCAACGGATCTATTTCTGAAGCAGACTAGTCGGTCAAAGAAGGATCACTAACCGACTAGTTTCTCAACTAGTCGGTCGGTGATTCAACATGAACCGACTAATAGGATGACAGCCAATAAAGAGAAGTTCAGACATAAAGAACTAGTCGGTCTAAGAAGACTTGCCAACCGACTAGTTTCATAACTAGTCGGTCGGTGAGTGAACTTTGACTGACTAAGAGTTAAAACACATAGTCTGAAAGCAAGTACAGCTAGTCGGTTTAAGAACAACTTCCAACCGACTAGTTTCTCAACTAGTTGGTTGGTCGATGTGCTTTGACCGACTAACTGTAAACAGTAGCTCAGGCTGTACAGAGGCAATGATAACTAGTCGGTCTGAGAAGGTTTTCTAACTGACCAAATCGTCATCTAGTCGGTCGGTGTACCATCTTTGACCGACTAATTGATCAACAGGGAATGAGCTGAAATGAGCAAGGAGATCTAGTCAGTTCAAGAAGGATTGCCGACCGACTAGATTGCCATCTAGTCAGTTGGTTCTTCTTCTTGAACCAACTAAGATGCACTAGAAGCCGCGAAATGAAGCGCGAAGCTTCGGGAAGGATTCTATGGGCTTCTAATAAGATCCTAGCTCTAAGATATGATCGTTAAGAAGATTATTAGGCAAGTACTACTCAAGGCTTAACATTCTAAGAAATGAAGCTAGAAGACAATATAAATACCAAGGCAAACCGTCTTCAAAGCTTCAAAGTCTTGAGTCTTGAATATCTTCAACGTCGAAGCTTTTGACTCATCCAATCCTTTCTTCTCTTTGGATGGAATTCCCATTCAATTGTTGATGCCATTTGCTTGAGAAAAGATGAAGCCTTTGAGTTCTTCAAGCCAATGCATCACTGTTGTTGATCTACCAAGTCCTCCACTTGAATCAACACGTGTAGTCACTTTTGATCTTATTGAATCTGATTGGTGACTTTTAGCTAACTGCAATCACAGGAGTTAGTCACAATGATTTGTGTTTGATCATCATCAAAATCAAGGTGGAGAGTCCAATACTCAACATAAAGTCCTTATATGATGCAAATGATAAAAGTAATTTAATTGATTCTAATCTACCTACTGGAGCAAAAGATTCATCGAAATCAATACCTTCCTCTTGACGTTATCCTTGAGCAACTAATGTAGCTTTATTCCGTGTTACAACTTCAGTCTCATCCATCTTGTTTTTGAATATCCACTTCATTCTAATGACTTGGTGATCTTCTGGAGGAGGAACGAGTTCACACAGATCATTCCTTTCGAATTGAATGTGCCCCTCTTCCATCGCCATTATTTAAAAGCTATCTTCAAATGCCTGTTTGATGTTCTTTGGCTCAATTGTACAGAAGAAGGTGCAATGTGAGAAGTGCTCCACCCTTGACTTTGTCTGTACACCATCTCAAATGTTTCCAATAACTTAGTCATGAGGATGATGTGGAACCATAGCAAATGTCTTGGGTAAACCTGGATCACTAGGAACAAGCTTAACAATTTCATTAGTAGGGGTAGTCTTATAAGAATCACCAGTCTTAACATTATTTATAAAATCTACAAAAATTTCTACAATATCATCAACATTTAAAATAGGTGCGTCAAAATCTTCATTAAAAGAACCGCAAAGTGGTTCCTCGATCGTTGAATTTCTTTTGTTATATATCTGGTAGGCTTTGCTACGTGTGGAATATCCAACAAAGATCATGTTTAGTATTGGATCCCCAAATTTGGTTTTGATGATGATAAAACATAATTAATAGTGACTAACACCCTATTATGTAGTTAATTAAATCATCGTCATGTGTTGATCAACGTTTTATCAAAAGCGACGATGATGTGAACTGATGACGTGAGGATATCGAGAGATGGAGTCAAGGATTCAAATAGAAGACTTCAAGGAATTCAATAGGAAGTGAATGTGATTAACATGTAATATTTTCGATTCTTTACTTCTTTATTGAATTAGAATGTTAAGCCTTGAATATTCTTACTAGAAGCACTTACTTGTCACACACAACACCTTAGATCATTCATGTGTTGATCCTGTAGGGTTAGATAGGCATTCAGCTCAAAGTTGAGCTTTCAGCCTTTAAGTAAACATCTGTTGTATGTTAATCAGACGTCTGGCGTGCATGCTTTAGGATGCCCGAGAACCCCTAATAGGACAGATGCCTGAAGCTATCTTCTCAGACATCTGAACAGTTGGACATACGTCTTGGAGATGACCTACAGACGTCAGATATTTATTGTCTGGATTTCCAGTAACTTCATTTCCATTGATGCGACGGTTAAGTCATCTGTAGCTTTCTTGACTACACTTGAATAGCCACCTAGACGTCTGGTACCCCTTCTGTAGACGTCTGGTATTTTCGCTAAAAATTCCTGTAACTTCTCTTTTCCCTTATTTTGATTGTTAAGTTGTTTAATGCTGTAGAGACAGACACCTGAACAGTTGCACAGATGGCTAGGAACCCTTCAGCAGACGTTTGGTCGACTAGCCATTAGATTACACTTAATGCTTTGTTAGTATAATACTCCAATCGCCTGGTGGGTCTTCTCCAGTTGTCTGGTGACTCAGATTTCTGTCCGATACAGGCCGTTTCCAGCATTTAATGTTCATGATTCTATGTGGATTTGGTGGGATTTTTGAGGAGTTATAAATAAGGACTTGTTGCATATATTTAAGACTCTTGGAAACATTAATAGCTTTCATTCAAGTGCATTCAAGCTCGCTCAAGCATTCAAAGCCCGCATCTTCTACACTTGTCCTCAAGCATTCAAGCTCACACATCAAACATTCATTGCTGCTTTCTTTTACAAGTAGTAAGTATTCACATCTCTCATTTTAGAGCACTACACACACACACACTCTCTCTCTCTCTCTAAGTAAGTTTATATTCCATGCATATAATTGTGTATTTATTTCATATTAAAGATTTCAATCTCAATTTATTTTCTCTTGTGAGAATTACTCTTGGTTTGCGATAGTGGACCGTTACTAGGTTGTGGGAATCAGTGTTAAAGTTGTATTGGATTTACACTTGCCGGGATTTGGCAAGTGGGTTATTAGTGGATACTAATCACTAGTGAGTTTACTAGTGGGTTGATGGAGTAGGATTTCAGGGAGTCGGGATTTGACTCGGGGGAATCCGAACGAGGGTATATTCATTGTTTGTGATTGTATTTTCTATGGTTGTTTGTGTCATTTATTCATTTTCGCACTATTAGTCGCTAGGGATTTTAATTAGACGTAATTTACTTTTTAATTTCATAAAACACTATTCATCCTCCCTCTAGTGTTTTTCATATAGCTTCAGGTCCTACAATTGGTAACAGAGCGAGGTAAAGCTATGGCAACCGACAACAACAACAACAGTGATGGCACATCCTCAATTGCCGATGGTCAGTCCACAATTCGGCCCCCTCTGTAAGAACCCTAATATAGATATATGTATTAATGTACATGTATTTTTTGGATGTATACATATGTATAAATTTTTGGGAATATTTATAAAATGTTCTCCAATTTTTATGGTGAAGAAATTATTTTTAAATAATTTCTGTGGATCATTTGGATTTAATTAAGCAAGTATTTAGGAGGAATACTTGTATTTAGGGAGATGTATGTAGTATTATTTGTAGTATTTCTTTTCCCTAAACCTAATTCCTAAAAATCCCTAAAGAGACACCTCATGCTTAGAGGTGTCATTAGCACCTTAACCCTTACCTACCATGGGCCATGTGGTAAGCTAGGATGAGATTGAGGGTAGTGATGAGGATGGCTAAAGGATTAAAAAGAAGAGAAAATTGAGAAAATAAAGGAAAAAGAAAATGAAAATAGAGAAAGAACCCTCCCTCTCTTCCTCCAGCTCTTAGCTCACGCAACCCCCTTTGCTGCTGCCTTTCCCTCCACCGAATTCAAAAACAACGCAAACCCTAGTTCCCCAAGCTTTGAAATATCAATTGAAGAAGAAGGACTATAAACCAGAGGGTCTTCAAGGAGAAGAAGGGCCCCAGATTGATTGGAGGACCTCAAGAGATATGAATCTTAACTAATCTAGTTAGAGTTTAGTTTAGAATCGCATAGGAGTAAATATTACTCATCGTAGAAATTGACAACACTATGTAACCAAACGATCGTGTCTTGGTCATGTAGTGGGTGACGCGGTGATGTGTCCATATTTTACATGTGTTTATCGCACTATTTCATGTCATATTCACCTCCAAACTCCATATTTTCATATATTATCGCGTTTCCAACGCCATATTCGAGTTTTGTATAGCTTTATGGATTTTCAGGAGTTTTGGAGCGAATTGGAGCTATTTTGGGACATGGACACATCTGGCACGTCTGAGACGTCATTGGCAAGGTTCCATGGGAGTTCGCTGAGGAATGGAAGAAGATTGGAGGAGAGGAGGATAAGAGAACGAGAGATGGCAAAGATTCAGCTCAGTTTCTCAGGTGACTCGACCAAGTGGCATTAGTTACTCGGCTGAGCTGACGCGCAGAAATCACACAGGAAACAACATCAACCTACTCGACCGAGCAGACAGCCAACTCGACCCGAGTCGCACAAAACAGATGAAGATTTTGAGCTTTTCTCCAAGGCACCCTAGCTCGACCGAGCATCAACGCAACTCAACCGAGAAGCTCACCAACTCAACCCGAGTCGTCAAGAAACAAAGCAACATTTTGGGGGAAGTTTTGATCTACTATAACTCGCAGCCCGTAGCACCCAGACGCAGAAGCAGCAGCAAGCGGAGTCTGAAGCCGACTCGACTGAGCAGGCTCCGTTACTCGGTCAAGTAGCATGACGCGACTAGCCTAGTTGGTAGGCCCAAGTGCCCAGATTTTTTGAGATTTTTTGCGATTGCGACCTAATGTATTTAAGCACGTTTTTAGCTTTATTTTCAGAGAGCAACTTTAGAGAAACTTTTAGTTTAGTTCTAATTAGGTTTTTGAGAGTTTGTGCCGTCGCTATTTCTTATAAAGCAAAGCTTGGATTTTATTGCTATTTCGCTCAAGGAAGCTTATTTTCTTAATTCTCTTTGGATTGCTATTGCTCCACGACGCGTTGGTAACAATTCTCTACACTTTCTATTGTTTTTGATGTTTTCTATCGCCATGATCAATTCCATTGCATCTATTGAATCTTTTATTGTTATTTCTATGATGCGTGAGTAGTTCTATCTAGGGCTAATGGATTACCCCATGGATTTTAGGATTTAGATGCAAATTTAGGATTTTTAGGTTGTGTTGGCATAAAAGGGACGTATTTTGGTTGATCTTGCAAAGTTTGTAGGAGACCTCGTACTGAGATCGTGCCCACGGTAGGTAGAATCGATTGGCTTAAGGAGTATCCTATATGCTTAATTAAGGAGTTAGTGGATTCAATTGGGACTCGTGACCATGCCAGGCTCGTGTCTTGATGGGATCCACTGATGAACTATATTACTAATTGACGGCTACCACCATTGCGTCAGTGAGAGCCACCAAAATACATCGAAGCTCTAACCCACGAGAGTGGTGCAAGCTGAGATCATTCCGTCCACGAGAGTGGCATGAATATTGTCGATTCTTATTGCACGTATCGTGTGCGCCTGTCGCGAGAGCGGGGTTAATGCGGTACGTTAGATTCATGGTGCTTAGACCCATGAATTCCACATCTTGATGCGACAATCCATATAAAACCAATGCGACATAAGAGTCTTAACCAAGCATCGACATTTGACGATCCTAGTGGTGAGTCCTAAAGCCCTAGTCTTTATTAATTGTTCATAATCCTAAACAAACAATCTCTTAAAACCGACTGCTAATTAAATTCTGAGATTTAAAAAAGAGCCCAAGACAATAACATCTCTACCTTCCCTGTAAGATCGAAATCTTTTATACTATTACTTAACACCGTACGCTTGCGTAAAGTGCCGAGAATTCGCATTTGGGATACATCTAACACTCGGCATTCGTGCTATTGATAGGTGGCTTCTAGGTGTTAAGTCACGGAACATCAAGTTTTTGACGCCGTTGCCGGGGAAGGTAACACTGTTACTTGGATTATTTTTCTATTGAAGAATTTGTTAGCAAATCTTATCATCTCTTATCTTTCCATACTCTTTATTCTTTTATTACTTTGCTGATGACGGTATTTTTTCTGAGCTCTTTTTGTGCATGAACACTCGCCTTGGGAGTCTTGACAAAGAATTATTATTTGACCCCGAGATCGAAAAGACCGCAAGAAGGCTTAGAGCAGAGAAAAGGAGTCAGACTACTATAGATCCAATGTCAGAGAGAAATACTTCTCCACCGTGCAAAGGGTCCATTCTGTTGGAATTTCAAATTTCCATATCTCTATCTCCATATAGTTTTGATGCGACAAACATATTCTGTTTATACTAACTCTATCTATGCATGTATACTAACATTTATGCAGTATACAACATTGACAAACAACAACTCAAAGATTGAATATATGCGACAAGGATCTTCTGCTAACTGCTCAAGTTAAAATATATACGGCTTTATGTATCAAGAAGAATTGTTGTATATTTCATAGATTGTTGCCTTATAATGAGTTATCTTAGCTTCATAGGTAATTGGTCCTTTCATTCTTCAATCCCCATTACTCATATCACAAATAATTCTATTTCCAAATTTAGCCGACCAATTCATTTTCCTTGGCTATTAATTTCCAAATATCTTTGACTGAATGATTGTTGTTAAATCATTACGGTTTATACTTTAACAATAACAAAAAATCAATCATTTCAGAATTAGCAGCCTGATAGATTTTTTAGCATGCTAATTTCTTTTTTGTTCCATTAAGTTAGTTTCTTGCCGTTACTCACAAAATCCAATCATTTCCGAATTAGCAGCCTAAAAAGATATTTAGCTTGCTAATTTCATTTTTATCATATTAAGTTGGTTTCTAGCAGTTGCCTTTGAAACCGTTTTCAAACCCTATAAATACGAGGGTATACTCTCACGTTTCTTACACAACTTTTCTCTTTCTCTCTCTCACGTTTTGGATTAGTTGAAATTAAGTTCTTAAGTATTTTGCCATTAGTTGTTCTTTTCTTATTTTCAAGAAGAAATCGATAGATTTCTCTCTTCGTTTAAGAACGGAAGAACTTGGATTTCAACACATTTTGGGAAAGTTGTTCAAGTTCTTATTTGCAAGAAGTAATCGATAGATTCTCTCTTCATTTTAGAACGGAAGAACTTCAATTGTGTTTCACCATTTCATATTTGAAAACATTGAAGTCTTTCCTCTTAATACCGTCCTTTTGAATTCATATTACATATTCATTGCAAGGCTATATGTATTTGTTATTTCATTATTTCGTTACAAAGTTATTTTGGATCTCTTAGTTAGAGATTGTAAAAAGTTTGGGACACAAGGAGTGTCACCATTTTTGTAAAGTTATTGCTTGCGGTTTTGCAAGTGTTGATAGTTGAAAATCTCTACTGGACGTAGATGACTGGACTAGGATCAAGATGATCCGAACCAAGATACATCTATCTGTTTGCGTTTGATTTACATTTTCTACATACTTTATTTTCTGCACATCTTTAGCAATTAGAAGTAACTCTTTAATTATAACGTTTGCGTTTGATTTACATTTTCTACATACTTTATTTTCTGCACATCTTTAGCAATTAGAAGTAACTCTTTAATTATAACAGTTTTTTATTATATAGACTATTACATACTTTATTTTCTGCACATCTTTAGCAATTAGAAGTAACTCTTTAATTATAACAGTTTTTTATTATATAGACTATTGACCCCCCTCTAGTGTATTGATCCATACAGGGTTAAATTCACATTTGGTATCAAAGCAAGGCAAAGATGGTAGGAAAATCAAACAACACAGAAGGACCTTCAGGAGTTGCAATACCACACAACTACAACGCAAATCAATATCCTGAAGGGCACTCTCAAATACGTCCTCCTCTATTTGATGGTTCAAATTATTCATATTGGAAAATTCGAATGGAGATTCATCTCCAAAGTTTGAATTATGAGATTTGGAGCATCGTAGAGACAGGATACACAAAGCCAATTACTCCTGTTGCTGAATGGACCGCTATCGACAAAACTGCAGCGACAAACAACTCAAAGGTCATGAATGCATTATTCTGTGCCATGGATAAAACTGAGTTTAATCGAGTATCTCAGGCCAAAACTACAAAAGATATTTGGCACATACTCGAGGTAACTCATGAAGGAACCAGTAAAGTAAAGGAAACTAAGATTTCCTTTTTGGTTCATAAATATGAGTTGTTCAAAATGCAGGACAAAGAGAGAATTGGAGAAATGAACACCAGGTTCACTAATATTATTAATTCTCTTAATGCTCTTGGAAAAATTTATTCTTCTCTTGATCAGGTACGCAAGATTCTTAAAGTACTTTCCCCAGCATGGCGTCCAAAGATTACTGCTATTGAGGAAGCCAATGATCTTTCCACATTATCCATGGAAGACCTTATTGGCAACCTAATGGCACATGAAGTTACATTACAAGATGAGAAAGAAGAATCAGATCAAAAGAAGAAAGTACTCGCCTTCAATGCTTCTTCAGAAAATGAAGACTCAGATGATGACATGGCATTCCTTGCCAGGAACTTCAGAAAGCTCTTTCAAAAAGGTAAGTATAATAATTTTAAATCTAAGAATACTGATTCTTCTCTTTGTTTCAATTGTAATAGGCCTGGACATATGAAAACGGATTATCCACTTCTCAAAGCAAAGTTCAAAACTTTCAACAACAACAATGAACAATCAAGAAGAGAAAGGAAGTTTGACAAAATGAAGAAAGCATTTGCGGCTACATGGGATGATTCTTCAGATGATGAAGATAACAATGATGAAAGTGCTAACATGTGCTTTATGGCACAAAATGATGAAGATGATGTAAGTTCTTTTAACAACAAAGAATTACTAGATGCTTTAAAAGATCTTTATTCTCGTTTCAAGAAATTAAATGGACAACATAAATCCTTGAAATAGAATAATGATAATCTTCTTCTTAAATATCAAGAATTATCTTCTAAAAGCACTACACCTGATTCTATACATATTGAGAATACATCTTCTCAAGATTTAGATCTTAGTAAAGAGAATGAACTTCTCAAAACTAAGAATCAAGCATTACATTCACAAATATCCGAAATGGATAAAAGTATCTCATCACTAAAGATGAAATACGATGAAATGTTTTCCAGTATTAATAAATTTAGCAAAGGAAAGACAAATCTCGATGATTTGCTAAAAGTTCAATATCCAGCAAATCATAAACAAGGATTAGGATATTCTCATAAGAATACACCTAAGTCTTGTAACACATCTTCATCCAGTGGAAAAACAACCTTTGTTAAACCACAGAAGAAGAATCATGCATTTATTTACACGAAGAAAGTAAACATTCCTACTTCTTCTTCACAAAGAAATGTTACTAACATTTCAAGATCATCTCCTAGGAAACCTACTACAATAAGTATATAGGTTCCTAAGGATTCATGTTTAAAAGATAGAAATAATTATATCTTTCATTAGATACATTCTATTGTTCATTCTAGTGATTATATTAGCAAGCCAAATTCCACTTGGGTTTGGCTTCCAAAAATCTAATCATAAGGACCATCAAACAAAAGGGTACCAATGCTTAATGTTTTATCTTTCAGGTACATAGAAAAGAAAGATGGATTTTGGATAGTGGATGTTCAAAACATATGACGGGAAATGTCAACTTGCTTACAACCGTTAAATATAAATATGGAGGCACAGTTACCTTTGGTGACAATAACAAAGGCAAAATTATAGGCACCAGAATAGTTGGAAATACAAATCAGCCTATCATTGAGAATGTTCTCCTGGTTGACGGTTTGAAACACAATCTACTTTCAATTAGTCAATTATGTGATAAAAATTATAAAATAGTATTTGAACAAAATGATTGCATCATTTATGATTCTAATATGTCATCTATTTTATTCCGTGGTAGCGTAAGAATAACGTTTATATCTTAAGCATGTCTGTTACCACTCACAATCATTGTTTAATGATTACATCAGATGATACACTTTATGGCATAAACGTTTTGGACACACTAATTTCAAAAACATAGCACACATTTCAAAACACAAGTTAGTAAATGGTATGCCAAATATTTTTTCAAACACAAACATTTTTGTGATGCTTGTCAACAAGGAAAAATGCACAAATCTTCTTTTAACTCAAAGGACATTATCTCAACAAAGAGACCATTAGAACTCATACACTTAGATTTGTTTGGTCATTCAAGAGTAGACTCTTTGAATAGAAGTAGATATGCATTTGTCATTGTTGATGATTATTCTAGATACACTTGGGTTATATTCTTACAGAATAAGAATGATACCATTGAAGAATTTTCAATATTTTGTAGAAAGATACAAAAGATCAAATCCTCTAACATTGTCACTATTCGTAGTGATCATGTGGGAGAATTTGAGAATGAATCCTTCTCCAAGTTTTGTGATGAAAATGGCATTACTCACAATTTCTCCTTTCCTCGTGCTCCTCCTCAGAATGGAGTAGTAGAAAGGAAAAATAGAACTTTACACGAATGTGCAAGAACAATGCTTTGTGATAGTAAATTACCAAAATATTTTTGGACAGAAGCTGTCGCTACTGCTTGTTACATTATGAATAAAATTTTTATAAGGCCATTTCTTAATAAAAATTGTTTTGAATTATTATTTAATCGTATTTCTCGTGTATCATACTTTAAAGTGTTTGGATGTAAAAGTTTCATTCTTAACACTAAAGATTCACTTGACAAGTTTGATTCAAAATCCGATGAAGGTATTTTTGTTGGATACTCAACACGTAGCAAAGCCTACAGAGTATATAACAAAAGAAATTCAATAATTGAAGAATCATTGCATTCACTTTTGATGAGAACCCTTCATTAAATTCTCCCATCATTAATGATGAAGAGAACATATTATCTTTATCTAATTCTTTAGATAATATTAATCTGGATGATATTGATGCTAGTAAACCCTCTGTTGAGTCTATTTCAGATAATGCAGATCTTCCTAAGGCATTTGCACAAGTTCCTAATCATCCACCTGATTTAATTATTGGAGATATTTCAGATGGTGTGAGAACTCGTGCCCAAATAGAACAAATGGCACATTGTGCATTTATTTCAAACATTGAACCAAAGAACATCAACGAAGCATGCAAAGACAGTTCTTGGATCATTGCTATGCAGGAAGAACTCAATCAATTTCAGAGAAATGACGTTTGGGAATTAGTTCCCAGATCACCAGATTATTCAATTATTGGTACCAAGTGGATATTCAAAAATAAATTGGATGAATTTGGTCAGGTAACAAGAAACAAGGCACGATTGGTTGCACAAGGTTATAATCAAGAAGAAGGAATTGATTATGATGAAACCTATGCACCAGTTGCACGTCTTGAATCCATTAGAATGCTATTATCTTTTGCTTGCTATAAGGATTTTAAATTATTTCAAATGGATGTCAAAAGTGCCTTTTAAATGGTTTTCTTAAAGAAGAGGTTTATGTTGAACAACCTCCAGGTTTTTGTCATGAAACTCTTAATAATCATGTTTTAAAGCTGAAGAAAGCTTTATATGGTCTTAAACAAGCACCACGTGCTTGGTATGAAAGATTGAAAAGTTATCTTTTAAATTCTGGTTATACAATTGGTAAAATTGATTCAACTTTATTTGTTAAAAACATAAAATCTGACGTCATCATTATTCAAATATATGTTAACGATATTATATTTGGTTCTACCAATGAATCTCTTGTTGAATTTTGGACTCCCCGGATTTGGTTTTGAGGATGAGCAAACATAAATAATCCATGAACTAACAATTTGTGAGCGCAGTATTGGAGATCGTCGCCAAATTCATGTAAACAATCAAAGCGACATCTCAACACTTCCCAAAGCTCATATTCATGCCTAAAGCTTCGTTGAAGCTCTTGCGACGCTTTGGAAGTTATGAAGATTCAATCGAAGCTCTCGAAGACCGTTTATTAAGGTTTTATTTATAGTCTTTTAGCTTCGATATATAGAATGTTAAGCCTTGAGTATATCTTACGTTTCTATCTTCATTACGCTCATTTCGTAGCTCTAGGATCCTTGCACAAGTTCATTCTAACTTCCTCGAAGCGTCGCGCTTCGATTCGGATTTGTATGTGCATGTTAGTTGGTACAAGAACAAGTACTGACCGACTAGATGGTGATCTAGTCGGTCGGCAACTGTTCTTGGACCGACTAGTTTGATTCCTTAATTTCTTGGACTTTACTGTTTACAGTTAGTCGGTCTACGTTGACTCACCGACCGACTAGTTTGTGAACTTACTGTTCACTCTAAATTTCTCCTAAGCTACTGTTTACCGTTAGTCGGTCTAAGAACGTTTGGTGACCGATTAGTTGACAATCTAGTCGGTCAACTTTTGTTCTTGGACCGACTAAGTCAACTTGCATTCAGACTAGTTCATTTTGCCTCTTAGTCGGTCTACGTTCACTGACTGACCGACTAGTTGTGAAACTAGTCGGTCAGAAAGTCTTCTTGGACCGACTAGATTTCTAGGTCTGAAATTCTATCTCTTCTCAGATCTTCACTTAGTCGGTCCTCGTTGTTTGGCTGACCGACTAGTTGATGAACTAGTCGGTCAGTGATTGTTCTTTGACCGACTAAGTCTCACAGATTTCTATCCGTTGGTGAATGACCTAACTTGTGTTTTTGGGTTCCTATAAATACGAACCTAGGTCATTTCTATCTAGGTAAGAGCTGCCATTAAGAGATTCATTGAGTTCTAAAGAGATAGCCATTCTCACTCTAATCTAAAGCTCTCTTCCTCACAAGAAACCCATTCTCTCTCATTTCTAGATCTAGAGAGAAGCTTGTTCTTGGTGAGCTCTTCAAGCTATTGCTTGATCCTAGTCTCCAAATCTTTCCTAGGCACCCATTGCTGGTCATTTCCTTGGTGCTAGGACTTGGTGACTTCATCTTCCTCAAATCCTTCATTTCATCATTTGGGTAAGAAAAACTCAAGGTATAGGATTTTGTGGTAAGATTGTTTATTTCATTTAAACTCTTTAATATTGCTAATTGGTTCTCTCGGTTGTGAGAGAAGATTGTGATCCCGGGTTGTGGGATTCACTTTGCCATTGCATGTATGATTTGATCTTGTGAAGGTTTTTCACAAGATATTCATAGTGGAAATCTTAGGTTAGGGTTTCTAACCTAAGTATCCGGAGGGGATCCGGGTGGTTGGGACGTAGGATCACCGGGAACAAGTCGGGGAGACTTGGGTGGATCCGAACCCATTAACTTCGTTTGTTAGCATTGTTAATTTTGTGTTGTCATACAATTTAAGCTTCCGCAAATTGTTTTGGTAGTTGTTTGCAATTTAATTTGGAATTATACTCCTTATTATTTTAAAGTACTATTCACCCCCCCTCTAGTACTTGTGCAGTAGCTGGTAGAGCATTACATTTGGTATCAAAGCCAGATACTCAGCTATGTCTGCCAACGACAACAAGACCATGCGTCCACCTTCCAACTATGACACCTTCAGGAACCGTGAAGGAGCATCTTCGGTGATGGAAGGACATTCCTCTACGAGGCCTCCATTCTTCAACGATACCAACTACGGGTACTGGAAATGTCGGATGGAAACCTTCCTCCGAAGTGCATCCTTATGGAGGACTACAATGAAGGAGTACATCGAGCCCGAAGAAGAAGACTTTGAGAAATGGACAACCGCGGAGGTCGCCGCGGAGGTAAGCAATGCCAAGGCAATGAACGCCTTGCAATGCGCATTGGAGCCCGAGGACTTCAATAAGATATGCACATGTAAGAGTGCATATCAAATTTGGAACTCCCTCCTCATTCTACATGAAGGGACGAGTCAGGTAAGAGACTCTAAACTCGTAGTCGTAAACAAAGATTACGAAATGTTTCATATGCAACAGGGCGAGAAGATGAAAGAATATTACGCTCGCTTCGTTGACATAATAAACGAGTTAGAGGACCTCGGCAAGTCCTACACTCAAAAGGAGAAGTGCTCAAAGCTTATCGAAGGACTTCCTTCTTCTTGGGAGAAATGCACCTTCGCCATCGAGGAAGGTAATGACATGAATAAGTACACCGTAGTTCAACTAATGGGTACTTTAATGTCGTACGAGGTACGCAAGGATAGCAAGCTCAAATTGCAAGAAAAGATGAAGTCTTATCTAAAGCAAGACGAGCCAAAGAAAAAGGCTATTGCCTTCAAAGCCGCTCCATCCACATCCACATCAACCGATGATGAAGACTCGGAAAACGAGTTGGACTTGGAGTCCATGGCACTCATGGCCAAGAAGTTCAACCGTTTCTTCCGAAAAGGTAACTTCAAGACCAAAGGTAAATTTGGTTCTTCTAACGCCTCTTCCTCTCCTTTGTGTTTCAAGTGCAATAAGCCAGGACACATGAAAGCGGAGTGTCCCCTCAATAAGCAAAAGGAGAAGTGGAAGGCGCCAAAGTATGACAAGTCCAAGAAGTACACAAAAGGAAACAAGAAGGGACTTGTCGGAGCTACCTTCACCGACTCCGATGATTCTTCAAGCGGTGAGTCGGACGATGAACACGTGGAGCAAGCGCACATGTGTTTCATGGCAAGAGAGGAGCACGATCAAGGATCCTCCTCTTCCGATGATAGTGATGACGAAAGCGATGAGGTATCGATGGATGATCTTAGAAATGCTAACTCTCAACTTTGGTCAAAATACACTAAGTTAGTAAATAGATATACTAAGGTAAAAGATGACCTAGCTAGCATTCAAACATCGCCTAAGAATATCATCACCAACAACGACACCGTTGTTGAAGAGTTAAGAAATGAGATTGTAAATCTCAAATCTAAACTTGAACATGTTAGCATTGAGGATGCGGAAGAACATGAGATAGCGGATTTAACTTCTCAAAACTCGACTTTGAGTATTGAGAACGAGAATCTTAAATCTCGTGTTTATGTGCTCACATCGCAAATATCCACTTTGGATACTTCTTTGTGTTCTCTCAAAGAGAAATATGAGGACACATTGGGCCGAATCAACAAATTCAACAAGGGTAAGGGCCATTTGGATAATATCCTAAAAGATTTACTTCCGGCCAAACACCACATTGGCTTGGGATATATGATGGGAAATTCATCCAAGTCGGTCACTACTTTTGTTAGGCCAACTTCTGAAGCCTCAACGAGTGGGAGCAAACACTCTATTGGTAGTTCATCTACCAATGGTGCTTCCACCTCGTCCACACCCTCTTTCGGAAAGAAACCCACTTTGGGTGGACCTCCAAAGAAGGGGCATGCCTACATGTACACCAATAACATGCCACGTAGGAACACACGTCCTACTCCACCGGCTCACACATATGATGATTTTTATGCAACACATTCTCGGGCACGTGCACACCATGTGAGACACCCTCACGCACGTGTTCCCACACATGCATATGTACACCCACCTCATCATATGAATAATTCTCGTCGTGCACCATTCCATCATGTCCCGTATGCCTATCCACAACATGCATCACGTAGAAATCAACGTCGCATGCATGCACCCAATAGGATGATGGCTCCCAAAATTTTCACTATTTGGAGCCCAAAGGACACAAGCATGGACGAAAAACAAATGTATATGAATGCTTATTTTTCGGATGTTGTGCATAGTAAGAATTATGTGGGGAAGTCTAAGTCCACTTGGACTTGGCTTCCAAAGGTCTAATCCCTTGGACCCAATGACCTTGGGTACCATGATATGAAAATTTCTATCTTTAGGTACTCAAGGAAAAGAAAAAGAAGAGGAGCAACAAATTTAAATTTAGCTCCAAAGGGAATTGGATACTCGATAGCGGGTGTTCAAAACACATGACGGGTGACGCTCGATTGCTCTCCGGAGTGGTTCCCATTGCGAATGGAAACCGCGTCGTATTTGGAGGCAACGAGAGCGGAACCATCATAGGTGTTGGTAAAGTCGGTAACCCCTCTAAACCCTTAATTAGTGATGTTTATCTTGTTAGTGGTTTAAATCATAATCTTATTTCAATAAGCCAACTTTGTGACAAAGGTTACAAAGTTAGTTTTGCGAAAGGATTGTGTCATATTTTAAGAAAGGATAATGATAAATTATTATTTTCCGGAACTCGTCATAAAGACATTTATATTTTGGATCTTCCTAAGTCATATGAACAATGTCTCGTTGCCAACACAAGTGAACAACACTTATGGCATCGACGCTTTGGACATGTGAACTTTGGAACACTTTATAAGCTTTCGAAATTAAATTCTATTAAAGGTTTTCCGAAGCTTGTTTTTGAAAAGAAAAGTTTTTGTGATTGTTGTCAACGTGGCAAGCTTCCTAAATCTTCATTTAAACCTAAGAAAAGCATCTCTACTAAACGGCCACTAGAGCTATTACATCTAGACTTATTTGGGCCAACTAGAGTAACTTCCTTAGGAAATGCAAGGTATGGACTTGTCATCGTAGATGACTATTCAAGATTTACTTGGGTATTTTCATTGTGTAATAAAAATGAAGCTTTTGAAAACTTCACAATTTTTGTTAAGAAAGTACAAAATCTCTTAGGAACCACCATTGTCACTATTCGTAGTGATCACGGAGGTGAATTTGAGAATGAGTCTTTTGAGACATTTTGTGATGAAGTTGGTATTACTCACACCTTCTCTTTCCCTCGTGCACCTCCTCAAAATGGTGTAGTTGAGAGAAAGAATAGGACGCTAGTGGAGTGTGCTCGCACTATGCTTGATGATAGCCAACTTGGCCATCAATTTTGGGCGGAAGCGGTACACACCGCTTGCTATGTGTTTAATAGAATACTTTTGAGGCCCGGCACTAAACAAACTTGTTATGAATTGTTGTTTGGTAGGTTGCCTCAAGTTAAACATTTTCGTGTTTTTGGTTCGAAATGTTTTATTAAGAACACATATGGTAGTTTGGACAAATTCGATCCAAGATCCGATGAGGGGATTTTTGTTGGATATTCTTCGCGTAGCAAAGCCTACCGGATATTCAACAAACGAACCTCAACGATCGAGGAGTCGCTTCATGTCTCATTTAATGAAGGATTTGTTCCAACTAGAATTTCAAATGATAATGATTCTTTGGATGTTTTATGTGATTCGTTTGATAATTCTAAGTCTAATGATTCTATTGATTCTATTGAGACTAACCCAACTAATGAAGTTGTTGAGAATGTTCCTAGTGATCAAGGTATTCCCAAACGGCTTCATTCGGTTCGTGACCATCCCCATGAGCAAGTCATTGGCAATATTCAAGATAGTGTCAAGACGAGATCGCAAGTTCACCACTTCGCAAATTGTGCCTTTGCCTCATCGATAGAGCCAAAGAATATTAATGAAGCATGCGAAGACAGCGCTTGGATCTTAGCCATGGAGGAGGAGCTCATTCAATTCGAGAGGAATGAGGTATGGGAGCTTGTTCCATTGCCATCGAAGAACCACACCATCATATGGACAAAGTGGATCTTCAAGAACAAAACCGACGAAAACCAAGTCGTCGTTCGGAACAAAGCCCGGTTAGTAGCTCAAGGCTATCGACAAGAGGAAGGTATCGATTTCGAAGAATCCTTCGCTCCGGTAGCTAGATTAGAATCAATTAGATTATTATTGTCTTTTGCATGCCATAAGAATTTTAAATTATTTCAAATGGATGTTAAAAGTGCATTTTTAAACGGAGATGTCGTTGAGGAAGTTTACGTTTCTCAACCTCCGGGCTTCATAAATGAAAAATTTCCAAATCATGTTTTTAAACTAAAGAAAGCTCTTTATGGTTTGAGACAAGCTCCTCGAGCTTGGTATGATCGCCTAAAGAATTTTCTTTTGGATTTGAATTTTAAAATGGGTGAAGCCGATTCAACACTTTTTATTAAGCATGCGAATAATGATATTTTATTAGTTCAAATTTATGTTGATGATATCATTTTCGGTGCTACTAACTTCACTCTTTGCGAAGAGTTTTCTAATGTTATGAAGGAACAATTTGAGATGAGCCACATGGGCGAACTCAAATATTTCTTAGGTCTCCAAATTCGCCAATTGAACGATGCAATCTTCATCCACCAAACGAAGTATACGGTGGAGTTGCTAAAGCGATTTGGAATGGAGAATGCCTCTGGGAAAAAGACTCCTATGAGCACTACAACGCATCTTGATAAAGATACAGGCGGAAAAGATGTAGACATTCGTCTATATCGAGGTATGATAGGTAGTTTACTTTATCTTACCGCAAGTAGGCCCGATATTATGTTTGCCGTATGTATATGTGCTCGTTATCAGTCTCAACCTAAGGATTCTCACTTAGTAGCGGTAAAGCGTATTTTCCGTTATCTAAGTTACACTTTAGATTTTGGAGTACTTTATCCGAAATCTAGCACATATGAGTTAGTCTCATATAGTGACGCTGATTATGCGGGATGCAAATCCGACAGGAAAAGTACTAGTGGCACTTGCCATTTTCTAGGAAATTCTCTTGTCTCTTGGTTTTCCAAGAAGCAAAATTCGGTATCACTTTCAACCACCGAGGCGGAATATATTGCCGCCGGTGCCGCTTGTGCCCAGGTTCTTTGGATGAGACACACTTTGAAGGATTTTGGTATTCACTGTGATACTAGCCCTATCATGGTGGATAACCAAAGTGCTATCTGTCTTTCAAAGAATCCGGTGCACCATTCCCGATCAAAACGCATAGATGTCCGACACCATTTCTTAGATGATCATGTTGCTAAAAAGGACATCATATTAGTGTACGTTGAAACCCAAAAGCAAATCGCCGATATTTTCACGAAACCCCTAAAGGAGGACTCCTTTGTGCGGTTGCGTCGAGAATTGGGGATTATGGGTGAATCCGAGATATAGGATTCATATTTCATTCAATTATCTTGCATGCTATTCGATTTCGCGATATTTTGTTCATGCTAGATTAATTGAATTTTTGGGAATTTTATGTGATATATTTGAATTTATGATCGAATTCGTTTTTGAAAGTCGTATTTAAGATTTCGACGTTTTATGGGGTAATTTAGATGACTAATGAGAGAGTTATGATGTTTCATCCAAGTGGTTTGTGAAGAGAAATCAATTATCAATTTTTGGACTCTTCTAGTCGGTCTAAGTTCACTTGTCAACCGACTAGATGCTCATCTAGTCGGTCAGCAAATGAACTCAGACCGACTAGATCAAGCCTATATCTAACTCCTATCATTTTCTTTCGTTAGTCGGTCACAGTACACTTTCCGACCGACTAGATTGAAAACTAGTCGGTCTGTGAATATACTGCGACCGACTAATTCTTGCCCTAGAAATTCATCTGTGCCTATGTTTCGACTTAGTCGGTTCACGCTCATTGACCGACCGACTAGATCGTAATCTAGTCGGTCAGTGCTTGAACTATGACCGACTAAGTGTGTTAGGGCAGTTGAGTCTTTTCGTTTCCCGACCGACTTATTCTCTTATTTCATTTGACTATATTCATTTTTAGTCGGTCTTCTCTCCAGCTCAAGCTCGAAAACCCCGATCGAGCCCCTTCAAATTCCGTCGTCTCCGGCCATATCTCCGGCCATCCCCGTCGTCCGCCGCCGTCGACTCCACCTCCTAGGTATCTCCCTCCCTCTCCTAGGTCGATTTCTTGCCCTAGGGTTTGATTTCTCCTCCTAGGTATTCTAGGGTTTCGGATTTAAGTTTTTCATCTTAGGGCTTGGGTGTTAGGGTTTTGTGCTTAGGATTGTTGATCCTCCGTGATTACTTGCTTGTGCTCGTCGTGCCTCGACCATGGCAAAGACGAGAATTCCTATCGCCTCTTCCGGGGCTTCTCCTATGACCGTAGAACAAACTTCCGACCCTAGGAATCCCCCGAAGCCTAAGCGTCGTGCCAAGTCAACCCAAGCCTCTCCATCTTCGCCTCCTCCTAAGAAGCCTAGGACTGCGACCGTCAAGCCCCGCAAATCCAAGACCAAAAAGCCCATACTCCACACTCCGGCTACTCCTCCCGATTCCGACTCTGAATTTATCCCAGAGGATGAGCCTACTAGGGAACCTACTCCACCTCCGAAGACCCGTAAGGCTAAGGGTAAAGCTCCTATGCAAGTCGGCGGTGTAGACATATCGTTGTGCCGCGATGACCCTCAGTGTCTCGCAGCGTACAACCGTATAGAGCACTGTCCACTGTTGTTAGAGCATTACGTTCAGTTTTCTGATTTTCTCGGCCTTGCTGATCTTCTGTCTTATAGTGGTCTTCTTGATTATCTCCGATACGACCCCAAGGCCAATCCCAAACCGTATCCTCGCCTCGTGAAATTGTTCTATGCCAATCGTGTTCGAGGCCAGTACGATGCCAGCCACTCCATTGAGACGACTGTCTTGGGAACTCCTATAGTTCTCACGGTAGAAATCTTAGGGGAGATTCTTGGTTGCTCGTCGTGTGGTCTCCTCCCTTCGGACATTTCCGTCGATGACATTTCTTCCTTGGATCAGTCTATTCTTTCTGAGATTTTCCAGGTTATCCCCTTCGCATTCATTGGTGTTCCATCGAAATCTTTCAAGCCGAATGCGTGGTTTCTTAACCTGATTTTGAAGTCATGTCTCCTCCCTAAGTATGGATCCTCTTCTCTCCCATCCCAGCCGTTCTTGAAATTGATCTACGCTCTTTTCTTGGGGTGCGAGATTAATTGGGCTCGCGTGATACTCGATAAGATGGATTCTTTCGAGTGTATACGCAAGACCAATAAGTCTGCGCACATTCCATACCCTTGCCTGTTGACTCTTGTATTTCGACATTTCCGAGTTCCTCTCCCTCCTGATGATGAGCGTCCCTTGGGTACGCCTCTGAACGCGACGGCTGTGAAGAAATCTCTAGCGGCACTTCGTCACGTGCAGAGGTCTACCGCATCTGCTTCCCAGTCTACTCCGTCAGCTGCTGCAGCCTCCTCTTCCCCTGCTACATTGGACGATGTCGTACGCCTACTTCGTCAGCACGACTCCCGTTTGGCTCGTACTGAGGAGGTAGTCTGCCGTATGGCTCGTATGATGGGGATTGATCTTCCTCCGTCAGTGTCTGAGGCCGAGGAGATGGACGATGAGGAGCTTGACGAGCTTGTCACTTCTTTTGCCCGTGGCGATGAGGCCACTGCTGCTGCTGCTGGTACTTCCACTTCTGCTCCTGGAGTTGGCACCACTTCCGGTGTTCCAGAGCCTTCTGCTTCAGCTCTTCAGACTTCTGAGCCTCCTGCTGACCCTGTTGATGAGCCTGCTCATGTATCTCCTGCTGCTGCTTCTGTCGAGACCCTTGCTGCTGTTGAGATTCCCGTTGTTGAGCCTGTTGCTGAGATCTCCACTCCTGCCCCGACGATTCCATCTGTTGAGACACCTCTACTCCCTGCAGAGCCTGAGTCCACTCCGTCGACTGGACCCACGGAGACTGCAGATCCTGCCACCTCCTCGTGATCGCTTGTTTCGAGGACTCTCCACTACGCTTTGGATGATATATCTTAGTGAGAGTATTTTGGGTTAGGATGGGGTTTGAGAGATGTTTTGATGTATTTTTGCGATTTCTGGATGTCGGAGTTGGATATTATGATATGATGTTGTTTTTGATGTATTTTGATACACTTTGATGATGTTGATGATGATGATGTATTTTTTTTATGTTTATATAGATGATGTGTCTCGCTTCATATGATGTACCACATGTATTCGATGTGATACCTTTTTGATATACTCAGGATGTCTATATATATATATGTTCATCGTCATTCACTTTGTCATTTATTCGTCGTGCATTTTTTTATATATATTCGTTGAATGCATTTGAAATGTGAATTCGTCGCTCGACAATTAAAAACATGGTTAAATAGATTATATTTCTATAATTATATAAAATTGTTTTCCATGCACAAAATTAACCAAGAATATTGAATATTGAAGAGTATGTTTCTTTATTCAAGAAATGAATAATTATTTGGTATTTTTGATGATTTTGATTATTTTTTTTGATAATGGACATTTTGGCACACCTTGATTTGATTTCCACATTTTTCCCTAGGTGTCAAGTTGGTCCATTGTCTTTGTCTACGACTCCCGATGTTGGATTTTACATTTCCTAATTGTTGTCGTTGTATGCCCCCCATTTTTGGGATAATGCCAAAGGGGGAGAGATAATGATAATAAATAGCGCAAATGAAAATTTAACTCAATTTCCAAGAATCTAGTTTGATATGTTAGATTCAGGGGGAGTTAAGATACATATAAGGATTTTCAAAATCCGATATTTCAAAAATCGATTCTCATTATATATCTTACTCGTCTGATTGATGCAATTCATATATATTCATTTTGGAATTAACGTGTCATCAATGCAGGGGGAGTAAGTATTTTACATTTGAATTATTATTTTTGATTATTATTTATGTTGGTTTGTCATCACCAAAAAGGGGGAGAATGTTGAATATTGGACTCCCCGGATTTGGTTTTGATGATGAGCAAACATAAATAATCCATGAACTAACAATTTGTGAGCGCAGTATTGGAGATCGTCGCCAAATTCATGTAAACAATCAAAGCGACATCTCAACACTTCCCAAAGCTCATATTCATGCCTAAAGCTTCGTTGAAGCTCTTGCGACGCTTTGGAAGTTATGAAGATTCAATCGAAGCTCTCGAAGACCGTTTATTAAGGTTTTATTTATAGTCTTTTAGCTTCGATATATAGAATGTTAAGCCTTGAGTATATCTTACGTTTCTATCTTCATTATGCTCATTTCGTAGCTCTAGGATCCTTGCACAAGTTCATTCTAACTTCCTCGAAGCGTCGCGCTTCGATTCGGATTTGTATGTGCATGTTAGTTGGTACAAGAACAAGTACTGACCGACTAGATGGTGATCTAGTCGGTCGGCAACTGTTCTTGGACCGACTAGTTTGATTCCTTAATTTCTTGGACTTTACTGTTTACAGTTAGTCGGTCTACGTTGACTCACCGACCGACTAGTTTGTGAACTAGTCGGTCAGTGATGCTTCTTTGACCGACTAGTTGTGACTTACTGTTCACTCTAAATTTCTCCTAAGCTACTGTTTACCGTTAGTCGGTCTAAGAACGTTTGGTGACCGACTAGTTGACAATCTAGTCAGACAACTTTTGTTCTTGGACCGACTAAGTCAACTTGCATTCAGACTAGTTCATTTTTCCTCTTAGTCGGTCTACGTTCACTGACTGACCGACTAGTTATGAAACTAGTCGGTCAGAAAGTCTTCTTGGACTGACTAGATTTCTAGGTCTGAAATTCTATCTCTTCTCAGATCTTCACTTAGTCGGTCCTCGTTGTTTGGCTGACCGACTAGTTGATGAACTAGTCGGTCAGTGATTGTTCTTTGACCGACTAAGTCTCACAGATTTCTATCCGTTGGTGAATGACCTAACTTGTGTTTTTGGGTTCCTATAAATACGAACCTAGGTCATTTCTATCTAGGTAAGAGCTGCCATTAAGAGATTCATTGAGTTCTAAAGAGATAGCCATTCTCACTCTAATCTAAAGCTCTCTTCCTCACAAGAAACCCATTCTCTCTCATTTCTAGATCTAGAGAGAAGCTTGTTCTTGGTGAGCTCTTCAAGCTATTGCTTGATCCTAGTCTCCAAATCTTTCCTAGGCACCCATTGCTGGTCATTTCCTTGGTGCTAGGACTTGGTGACTTCATCTTCCTCAAATCCTTCATTTCATCATTTGGGTAAGAAAAACTCAAGGTATAGGATTTTGTGGTAAGATTGTTTATTTCATTTAAACTCTTTAATATTGCTAATTGGTTCTCTCGGTTGTGAGAGAAGATTGTGATCCCGGGTTGTGGGATTCACTTTGCCATTGCATGTATGATTTGATCTTGTGAAGGTTTTTCACAAGATATTCATAGTGGAAATCTTAGGTTAGGGTTTCTAACCTAAGTATCCGGAGGGGATCCGGGTGGTTGGGACGTAGGATCACCGGGAACAAGTCGGGGAGACTTGGGTGGATCCGAACCCATTAACTTCGTTTGTTAGCATTGTTAATTTTGTGTTGTCATACAATTTAAGCTTCCGCAAATTGTTTTGGTAGTTGTTTGCAATTTAATTTGGAATTATACTCCTTATTATTTTAAAGTACTATTCACCCCCCTCTAGTACTTGTGCAGTAGCTGGTAGGGCATTACATCTCTTTGTTTAGATTTTTCTAAGATTATGCAGAAGGAATTTGAAATGAGTCATATGGGTGAACTAAACTACTTCCTTGGACTTCAAATTAAACAAATGAAGGAAGGCATCTTCATCCATCAATCAAAATATTCCAAAGAACTCATCAAGCGTTTTGGTTTAGAGAATTCTGCAGATAAACATACTCCAATGAGTACATCTACATCACTAGACAAAGATTTAAATGGTAAGAGTGTTGATCAACGTTTTTATAGAGATATGATTGGCTATCTACTTTATCTTACTGCTAGTAGGCGAGATATTATGTTTTCAGTTTGTTTGTGTGCACGTTTTCAAGCAGATCCTAAAATGTCACATCTCACTGCTAAAGAGATATGATTGGCTATCTACTTTATCTTACTGCTAGTAGGCGAGATATTATGTTTTCAGTTTGTTTGTGTGCACGTTTTCAAGCAGATCCTAAAATGTCACATCTCACTGCTAAAGAGATATGATTGGCTATCTACTTTATCTTACTGCTAGTAGGCTAGATATTATGTTTTCAGTTTGTCTGTGTGCACGTTTTCAAGCAGATCCTAAAATGTCACATCTTACTGCTATAAAACGGATAATTAGATATGTTAAACATACTTCTGATTTTGGATTAACTAGCACATATGATTTATTATCATATAGTGACGCAGACTTTGCTGGTTGCAAATCACACCGAAAAAGTACTAGTGGTACATGTCACTTTCTTAGACATGCTTTGGTCTCATGGTTTAGCAAAAAGCAAAATTCTGTTTCATTATCTACCACATAAGCAGAATATTTTGCCGCTGGATTAGCATGTGCTCAAATTCTATGGATGAAACAAACTATATCAGACTATGGCATTAATTGTTCCACATGTCCTATAATGTGTGATAACACTAGTGCAATTAATCTATCTAAAAATCCAGTTCATCATTCACGCACTAAACATATTGATGTTCGTCATCATTTTTTAGATGATCATGTTCAGAAGGGTGATATTGTTTTGAAGTTTATTTCTACTGAACATCAGATTGCTGATATTTTAACCAATCCCGTAAAAGAAGACTCTTTCATTAAACTTAGAAGAGACTTAGGTATTATCAGTGAATCTGAATTTTAGATAAATATATGTCATATTAATTTTTTTATATTTTTCTTTGGCCGAAATTTTTCATTCCTCATGTCATTTTATTGCTAAATATTGTCACATATTAATAAGGGATGTTATATTTTTTCATTAATACATCATTAACACCTACCAAATTCGTCTCCACCTAATCTCCTTTTACTAATCCCATCTCTTAATTTTTGCCATGACATGATAAAAATATCTCTTACACATATGTCAATCAATCTCTTACACACATCAATTAAGGTCAATCTACTTATTCAAGTACAATCAATTAGTGTCATATCACTTACACCATGTCAATTCACTCTTACACAATGACATCACCTACTTATTACTTCCACAAAATATCTATTTTTAGCATGAGAACAGTGACTATTAATTGGATTTTTTTTTATTATTTTCGGATTTCTCTACAAAAATATCTATTTTTTAGCCGACTAAATTTGCTTTTTAGCAACTTATTTTCAAAACCAATTCGGAACTTCTCCTATATAACTGTTTGTCTTCTGATCACTCCTTATTTTACACCTTTTTCCCGCATGTTTGCATGCCATTTAGATCGCCCAAATCATGTTTTTCACGATATATCGACGATATTGCGATGCTTTTCACGATTTGTTGTTTTTGTCGCATTTCAGGTGATTTGACGCGATTTGGAGTGATCTCGAGATGCGCTTACTCCAGAGGGTCACCGACGACCTCCCCGAGGGGTATTTTGCTGTTGGAGGGGAGCGGAAGAAGAACGGACGTCGCAGGAGCGACGAGGAGGCCAAAATAAGCAGATTGGGCATGTTTAGTGTCCCACTCGGCCGAGTGGAGGAGCCACTCGGCCGACCAGCGAGACACCGCTCGGCCGACCAGATCAGACACGATTTACCTGTGCACTCGGCCGAGCGACGGAGACCACATCGGTCGAGTGAAGACATCACGTCCGCCCGAGTGGCGCCCAGACGAAGCCCTTCAAAAATCTCCAAGTTTCTGTTTTTCGGCTGCCTGAGCTTCAGAAGACCCACTCGGCCGAGTGGAGAATCCTGTCCGCCCGAGTACAATGAAGCCATCGGCCGAGTGACGACAACTCACTCGGCCGAGCCGCCCCCGAAGTAGAGACCCCTGAAGGCCCCGACTTACTGGAAAATTACAGGGTTTCTCACTCGGCCGAGCGACCTTTGTCACTCGGCCGAGTGCGACGCGCTGCCTGTAGCGAAAATTGCGGAAAACAGGCTGCGCAGGGGTATTTTGGTCACAGTTTTTGGACGATTTTGGGGGCTATTTAACCCCTGTTTTTACCCTAGTTTTGGAGAGCTTCTCCTTAGATTTTTTGTAGCTTTTTATATGAGCTTTTTAGTTTTATTCTTGAGATTGGAGAGGAGAAAAAGTTTGATTTTTGTTGGATTAATTGAAGAACTCCATTAGTTTGTCTTTCTCTTCTCTAAAAATTCTATTTTTATTGCATATCTCAATATTGTGATGAATTCTATTGCTTATTTCATTGATTATTTTTGTGATCTTGCTATGAATTGTGAGTAGTCGCCACGTCTTGGGGCGTGGGGATGAACCATACAAGCCCAACTTCATATTTGTGATGAATTAGTAGAAATCTTGCTAGAATTGATATCTAGGGATTAGGTTGGGATCAATTTACTACGGTTAGCTAGGAGTTCATACCGATCGGGATTTGCAAGAGATTGGATCCCGATTCGATAGGAAACCCTAGAAATCAGAATTGGGTTGGAATCAAATTTCCGTAGTATCGGTTTGCAAGAGATTGGACCGATACTAGGGTTTCCGGTTGCAATTCCGTGCCAATACCCGTTTGCAAGAGATTGGACGGGTAGGAACTATCCCAATCTAGATCGCGAGCCGAGTTTGCAAGAGATTGGGCTCGGTGCGCGATTGGACGATGATGTTGACCCTAATGCTAGCTTTCCTAGGCTAGGGTTTGCAAGAGATTGGACCCAAACCTAGGATAGCTATAGACCGGCAACAGCGCGAGAGCGTGAGCTTGGTTCTACATTCAGTTGCAACTATTCCATCCAAAATCTCAATCTAGCAATTTTGAAACCGACGAACCACATTTATGAGATACGGTGAGTAGCGGGGATTCCCCATTCCCTAGACGTTCTTTATTTGATTTGATATTTCCGCACTTTGTCTGACGATTGTGACAGGATCGCCAAAGGCAAATCTTTCTTCTTGAATAGCCAGGGTGATTGGAACAAGCACGGTCATTCGTCCTCCTTGTGTTCGATATCCCGCTCGCTGCTACACCGTGCACTTGCGGTAAAACTACAACCGTTCTTTAGGGTTACGTCCCGGAGCGACCAAGTTTTTGGCGCCGTTGCCGGGGAGGCGATTGCGTTTGATCTTACCACCCCTAGCTACTTCTTTTTTTTTATTTTTCACTATTATCACTATTATTTCCATTTTTTTTATTTTTACCTAACCCTTCCACGGTACTAATCATCTCTTTGAAACTCTGTTTTCCCTGTGCATGTACACGAGATCTACGGCGGACCCTGAAGCTATATTGTTTAATCCAGAGATCGAACGTACCGCGCGGAGACTTAGAGCGGAAAGGAGACAAAATCCGGAAGGGCGGTTTATGACCAACCCGGAAACTCCTGAACAATTGGCGGCAAGGATGGCGAGGCTAATTTCTATTCGAGATAGGCTTCGGCCTAAGACCTCTTCTACTACCTCATCCATTGCCATGCCGGGGTTGGCGGCTGACAAGAGCTTCGAGCTAAAGACTGGACTAGTGGTTCTGATGCAGCAGGATCCATTTCATGGGAATGCCCATGAAAATCCCCACTACCACATCCAATCGTTCTTGTCGAAGTGCGCCACATTCCAGATGCCGGGGGTCTCCATCGATGCCATCAGACTGCTTCTCTTCCCTTTCACGCTAAAGGACAAGGCACTATACTGGTTGAGGACGCAAGCTGAGGGTGTCTTCACCACTTGGGACGAGTTGGCGAGTGCATTTATTGACAAGTTCTATCCGCCATCCAAGACGGTGAAGATCCGGAGCGCTCTCATGTCCTTCAAGCAAGGACCACAGGAGACGCTCTATGAAGCTTGGGAGCGTTTTAAGGATTTGCAGCATCAATGCCCGCATCTAGCATTGAAGACTGGGAGTTAATTCATAGCTTCTACAACGGTCTCCAACCGGGGACCAAACAAATTATTGATGCCGCGGCGAATGGTGCTATCTTGTCAAAGACTCCCGAGGAAGCTACGGCCCTAAATGAGGAGATGGCCTCAAATAATCAACAATGGGGCGATGAGCGAGGACACTCTACGTCCTCCTTAAAGCCAACTAGCATCTACGAGGCGAAGGCCGTAGCGGAGCTTACGAGCAAGTTTGATTCTCTCCACAAGGTAGTGTAGAGATTGGAGAAGTTTATCACGGAGCCCCAAGGAGCCCCTTCTACCTCCTCTCCAACGAACCAAATGTGTGATTGGCAAGACCAATCTCAAGCCATGTACTCGGGAGGAGAGCAAGGAGAAGGATCCTTGGAGCAAGTACAATATGTTGCGGGGAACCAAGGATATTGGGCCAATCCGGCCGCAAGAAATCATCCCGGATTCTCTTACGCCAACAATGAAGGAGCTTTGAACCCGCCACAACCCCCACCTCAACAAGCCCGACCACCACTACCACCCCAACAACAAAACTATCCACCGAGGGGGCCTACTCAACAAAATTTTCAACCAAAGCAACAAGTTCCAGCCGCCCGGATACAATCAAGGATGGAGGAATCAAAATCAAAACCCTCCACAAGCTCAACAACGATCCGACTTCGAAGCTAGAGTGGAGGCGTTTATAGTCGAGCAAAATAAGGTCAATGCTAGCTTGAAGGCGGGGCAAGACTCTCTTAATACCGTTGTGGCTCAAATATCGGAGCAATTAGCGTTGCTAAATCGGAACACTCAACGATTGCCGGCGCAACCCGAGCAAAACCCACGGAGCAACACCGGCCACATCAATGCCGTAGTTGCCGTTACCACTAGAGGCGGAAAGGATACCACCCCCGCCATGATTCCTACCGAGGAGCCCGTGGAGGAAAGCTTGGATCCAATTGAGCCGGTAGTTGAAGATGATAAGGAGAAAGAGCCACAAGAAAAGGAGAAATCTAGAGCGGAACAATTGATCGAGGAGAGGCGCTTCATGCCACCGGTCCCATTCCCCCAAAGGCTCGCTAGAGCGAAAATGGAGAAAAGGCTAGCGAAGTTTCTCGAGTATCTAAGAGGAGTTAGCCTCAATATTCCCTTCCTCGACGCCATCGTGGAGATCCCCACATATGCTAAATTCTTAAAGGACTTGATCTCGGGGAGAAAGAGGAAGGAGAAGATCATGCTAGCCGAGGAGGGCTCTTGGTTCACCAAGAGAGAGAAAGAGCCGACAAAATTTAAAGATCCGGGGAGTTTTCGGATTCCTTGCACCTTGGGCGGCGTTCCTCTTCAAAAGGCGTTGGTTGATCTAGGGGCTAGTGTGAGCCTCATGCCTCTCTCCATGTTCTTAAGGCTAAACACCGGGACAAAGTTGAAACCCACCGACCTGCGCATTCAATTAGCCGATGGACGGATAACAAGGCCGGTGGGGATCGCCGAAGACATCCCGCTACAAGTCCCGGGGGGAATATGCTTGCCATGTGACTTTGTGATCATGGACGTTAAGGAGGAGGGAGATACTTCATTGATACTTGGACGCCCGTTCCTCGCCACCGCCGGAGTGATTGTCGACGTGCGCGAAGGTACCCTAACTTTAAATGTCGGCAACATCGAGGTGGAGCTTCACATTCCTAAGGCTATGAAGCACATGCCTTACCACGAGGAGCTTGATTACATGGACCTCCTTGATGAGGTAATTGAGGAGGCGATCCCCCACTCTATTGGCGCTCTATTCGATGAAGATTTCGAGGAAGGCCCAGATCTAGGCCAAAATGAGAAGAAAGATGATTCCCCCGACCTCTCTACTGAAGATGATGAAGGCGACGTTGATGTCGCAAGGATTCGAGAGCGCTGTAAGCTCTCGAAATTAAAGTCTCCAAAGAAAGCTCCTCCGGTACGGAAATCGGCATCACCGGTGAAGCCGTTGACCGGAGCAAATGCTAGCTTGGGGGAGCCTCCCCCCAACACTATTCGATATGGGAGACCATCGAGGGAGAACACGCCGCCACGTCCAAATCCAAGCGCGCTCCCCGGAAAGTTTGATGGGTGCATATCATATGCACCAAACATCCCGCATTGATTGAAAATTATAGGGGGTCGAGCTCACGACCTTAAACAAGCGCTTGTCGGGAGGCAACCCGACGGTTTTTCCTTTATTTTCACTTTTTCTTTATTTTCGTTTTAGAAATTTTTAGTGTTTTGAGTCGTTCGCCCAAAAATTTTGTGATAACGGGTCCTATTTTTCTTGACAGGAGAGGAGATAGGTAGATCCATCATGAGGAGGATGAACGCGACGATGAGGAGCGCCCCAAGAAGGCGCTCGACGCTTAGGAGGAAGATGGAATCGACTGGAGGAAGAAAGACGGAGTTTAGAGCCCAAACGAAGACAAACAGCAGAATACAAGGCTCACTCGGCCGAGTATACTAGTCACTCGGCCGAGTACATAAGTTCGTCCGGCCGAGCCGCTCACGAACGAGGGAAGTCTGCTGTACCCAACTCTCTGTTTATTTTCCTGATTTCAATATAACTGCTACTCGGCCGAGTATATATTCCCACTCGGCCGAGTAAAACGGATACACTCCTATGGCGAGTCTTGCCGAGTAGCTTGAGCCACTCGGCCGAATGGACTTACTCCACTCGGCCGAGACTGGTAAGGCCACTCGGCCGAAGCGTAAGCGAGGAGAAATTTTCATTGATCTCGCTCGGCCGAGTGGACTAGTCACTCGGCCGAGTCGTAACTTTTATTATATAAGGGGCGAGGGGGGGCACATTTTTCGAAACGCAAAAAACCCCCAAACAGCCCGACCCTTCAGCTCCCTTCGCCCGATACCCCTCGCTCGCACCCTCACTCACCCGACCAGCCCGCTCGTGCCGCCGCTCGGCCCGCCACCGCCGGCCGAGCACCCGCCGACGCCTCGCCCGAGTCGCCGCCGGCGGCCGCCGCTCCGATCGCATCCGGTACCCCCTATTTCGCCTTTTTCGCCTCTTTTTGAGTATTTTTTGAGGATCCATGTGTTAAACGACCCCCAAACCCAAATCAATTCCTATATTTATCTATGATACCCCTAATGCTCCATACGTTTTGATTATTACCCGCTGATATCTCCATTTCACGCGCAGGTTGTTTTTGGGAGCTTAGGGGAGCCCAGGGGAGCTTCTCGGGACTGATTTGAGCTTCGTGGAGGCGCTGACTTCACACGCTTCCATTGCTGAGCACTCGCGACGTGTCTGGGTATACTCCTTCCACTCTTTTACACACACCGCACTTTTTACACTTTTCGGCGCGCTCGGGGCCGATATGCCGCCCCGGACACGGCCGCGGTCGAAGAGAGCTTCCGCCAAGCGGAAGCGGTCGGATGATGCC
Organism: Scilla litardierei; assembly: GCA_030789695.1. Lineage (NCBI taxonomy): Eukaryota > Viridiplantae > Streptophyta > Magnoliopsida > Asparagales > Asparagaceae > Scilla > Scilla litardierei. The sequence goes on along the minus strand of CM061142.1, from coordinate 500,177,471 downwards.
GGCCCCTCCCACAAGTTGGAGGACTCTCCTCCACCGTCTCCCACACACGCCATCCACCCAGCACAGCCTGCAGGCCCCGCACACCCCGCACAGCCTGCAGTGCACCCACAGCCCGCACAGCCTCTCCCTGCCGCTGCACAGCCACCACCTCCGGCTCCACTGGTCGGGCCGCTCAGGATTACGTTCCGAGACGACGTACACCGCGCCGTCTTCGACCGTATCTCCCAGCGCTCGATCGTACCCTCCAGGTTTGCACACCTCGCTGACCTAGGACGCCTGGGGGTACTAGAGGGGATGCTCACGTTGTACGACAACGTGGGCTGGCGAGATTTCTTCCAGGTGTCGGCGGACACGTTCACCCGCCCGACACTTGAGGTTCTGAGTTCGATCGCCCGGACCGACGAGGGATGCTCGTTTCGGTTCATGGATCGAGAGTGCCAGGTCACTCTCGATATGATGAGAGCGTTTTTCTCGTGGCCCGTTGTCCCCGGTGCCGATCGCGGTTACGGCCCCACCCATATCCCCCCACCTTCCTTCGACGCCGGTGCCTTCTGGGCCCGGATTACGGGTCTTCACGCTGCCTTTGACCCTAGTAGGGCCAAGGCCTCGGACATTGTCCATCCCTGCCTCCGCATTGCTCAGCGCCTTATGGCGACGACCTTTTTGGCCAGATATGAGCCGGGCACGATGTCTACGCCAGAGCTCTACATGCTCTACGCGATGACACGTCCCAGAGCTCTATCTAGGGATGGCGATGAGCTTGTCCCCGCCGTCGTGATCGATATCGCGGCTTGGTTTTTGGACCGCATCATCGTATCGGTGGGCGCTCGCTCACCGATATGCTGCGGCGGCCTGATCACCTTGCTTGCTCTTATGACCGGCGAGGACTTCCCCGACGACTTGTGACGCGTCCCGGGCCCCACTTCTCTGTCGATAGATGTTATGGCCCGGATGAAGATGCTTCGTCCGCACGGTGAGCGTCACTAGGTCTGGTTGCACGGCCCTTACGGGGCCGATTACATGATTCTCCCGAGCCCTGCTTGGACTCAGATTGCACCAGCCCACGTTGACGGGCTCCCTGCGATGGATGTTCTCATCCCCGCTGCTTACGTGCTCGAGGCCGAGGAGGCCGAGCAGGCCCACGCTGCCCCTGTAGACCCTGTTGCACACCCTGCCGAGCCTGCTGCCCCTGTTGACCCTGTGGCCCCTCAGCCCATACCTGACGTTTCCGCTGCTCCTGACACCTCTGTCGGTGTCGAGAGCACCTCAGCTGAGCCCACTTCCACCACCTCCACCACTTCCGAGGCTGTCACCACCACTCCCACCACCACCACTGGCCCTCTGTCCGTCGAGCCTCTTTGCTCCGCACTCCCCGAGCGCCCATCGACCTTTGTTGAGAGTGGAGAGCCCTCGTTTGCCGCGGTCGTGGAGACCATGGCTAGCATGATCTCCGCTGGGGTTGCGCCTTTTGGTCCACACACTGCCACCCCAGTGGTAGTCACCTCTGTCTCCACCCCTGCTGTATTTTCTGAGAGCGTCGTGGCGTCTGTCCACACTTCTGTGCCATCGACCTCTCTGGCCACCTCGCTGCCATTTTTGCACTCTTCTTTCGCTGTTGCTGCCTCCACTTCTCACCAGTCTGTGCCCCGGCCTCACACTGAGGCCAGGCCCACATTTGCGAGTGCAGCACCTTTCGTACCCTTCCCCGCTGAGCCCGTCACATACGCGACCCGAGTACGCCAGCCACGCCCTGCACAGCCCCGCCCGATGCGTCCCTCTGCACCACCTCCCCCTGACACTGTACTTCAGAGCATTCGTGCTCTAGAGGGGGCAGTGAGTGGCCTCAGAGGTGACCTTAGGACCCTGTCCTCCACCGTCTCTGTGATGGCTGGCCGCTTCGAGCTGCTACCGCAGATCCATTACTGTCTCACCCAGGTTCTGGAGCATCTCCCGTGCGTACCCCCACCCACCCAGCAGGTTCCCGCCCACACTTCCACACACACCCGACCTGCTACCACTTCCACACCCACACCCGCTCAGCAGCCTGTCCAGCCACCACCACCACCTCCGCCTCAGGACGGAGACGGTGCAGCACCACCTTCCTAGGCACCCTTGATGCCATCGATTCCTTTTGCCGTTGTGCTGCCCGTTTTTGCTGGGTCCTGATGCCTTTTTGTCCACCCCCCTCCCCTCACTTATTTTGGGATTCTCTTTTTGATCATATCTTTATATATCTTTTTTGGGAGAGAGGGAGAGTTTTTGGTGCCACTTATATATCTGTATCACTCCTATCTGCGCATGCATCATGTCCGCATCTTATTTTCATTTCTTTATTTTTCTTTTTATTTTCATTTTTCATGCATGCATCCTCACACTCCCCTCGCACTTCTTGTCTCTCGGTGTGCCACACTTTGCACATTGAGGACACTGTGCCATTTAGCTTGGGGGAGTGAGTTCTCACGTTCTTTTTCGATTTGCCACCTTTATTTTTAGTTTTTCACACCATTCTTCGCTTTTGCACTTATCTTTTATCATTTTTCTTTTGTTTTGCCATGCATCACGTTTTTCTTATTTTTTCTGTGTGCCGCATTATAAATAGTTCTTTTTTCCCTTTATCTTTATTTCTTTTTCATCTCATGCTAGAGATGACTTTTCTGTGATGATGATGACGTTGGATTTAGCTTACTCTATATGCATGCTATATTTGTCATGTCTTAGACTTTATTTCTGATATCATATGCTATGACTTACCTTGCATCTAGAGATAGTAACCCACACTTTTGCCACATGAAAATGGATGAAGTTCTATTATTAGTTGAGTCTGAATATTCATATGTATGCTATCACAGAAAACACACCAAGATTCACGCATTGAATGATTATATCTGGAGTACTGATTTCTTTTTCGTATATCACTTCTATATGCATGAATTGTACACTTCACTTCAGGATGATTGAATGATGTTAGCTATGATAAATCTGGATTAGTTAGCTTTTTTGTGATCGAAACTGAGTAGATTAGATTACCCTGCTGAAGTTGTCATGCATGTCTTATAGAGTGAACCGAGAGTTATATCTATTTCTTTCTCCACAAATCTTGAACATCATTTCTCTACTTTTATAATCATTGGTGAATCTCCCCTTAGCGATTCTATTTTATGGCATTTCCCCCGCTACTAATTCCCAGCTCCAAATCCCTTATTCTCTAAAGAAAAAAATAATAATAATAAAAGAGAGAAGAATATTCTTGTATATCATTATCTCTCTTTGAGTTGGGATCGTTGTGTATATATGCTATATTGAAAAAAAAAACAAAAAAAAGAGAAAAGAGGAAAAAACCTCAATAAAAGATCTCATCTCACTTTCTTCCTTTCTTCTTTCTTCTTATTACATTTGGAGCTATATAAAAATGGGGATGTGAATATTTTTTATGCCACCACGCTTATAGATAAGCTTGGGGGAGGGGATCCATTGATGTGTGAGAGAGTGACTACTTGACGTTGCATGACAACCTAGGCTAAGTAATATTCTATACTCGGTGAGATTATTTCTAGCTTTACGAAATCCAGAAATCTAAGCCTAGCATTCATTTCATGAAATCCATACTTTTCTATTCTCTCTATTCTATTGTGTGATACTCTTATACTCCTGATAGAAAGCATTCAATTGAAAAGTGTGTGATCTGTGATTTGTATACCGCTTTAAATGATTCAGACGATGTTAATTTTAGAATTATTCCGTTTTTCATGATTATATCGTTGTTCATGGGTTTTCCGTTTCTATTTGCACTATTATACTATGATATCAGAATAAAATCTTTTGACATGAGTTTTTCATTCGGTGCATGCTATATGAGTAAGTGAAACCCCCGTCCTGAGAAAATGATCTAGTAGCCTACCTCTTTGCTTCTCTCTCTTCTTTATTTTCATTTCGTTTTCCATTCTTCTCCGTTTTTCATTTTTCATTTTTTCGCCATTTTCGTTTTCCAAATTCCACCGGGTTCGCCATTTACTTATCTTCCTCGGGGACGAGTAAGAGGCAAGCTTGGGGGATTTTGATCACTCCTTATTTTACACCTTTTTCCCGCATGTTTGCATGCCATTTAGATCGCCCAAATCATGTTTTTCACGATATATCGACGATATTGCGATGCTTTTCACGATTTGTTGTTTTTGTCGCATTTCAGGTGATTTGGCGCGATTTGGAGTGATCTCGAGATGCGCTTACTCCAGAGGGTCACCGACGACCTCCCCGAGGGGTATTTTGCTGTTGGAGGGGAGCGGAAGAAGAACGGACGTCGCAGGAGCGACGAGGAGGCCAAAATAAGCAGATTGGGCATGTTTAGTGTCCCACTCGGCCGAGTGGAGGAGCCACTCGGCCGACCAGCGAGACACCGCTCGGCCGACCAGATCAGACACGATTTACCTGTGCACTCGGCCGAGCGACGGAGACCACATCGGCCGAGTGAAGACATCACGTCCGCCCGAGTGGCGCCCAGACGAAGCCCTTCAAAAATCTCCAAGTTTCTGTTTTTCGGCTGCCTGAGCTTCAGAAGACCCACTCGGCCGAGTGGAGAATCCTGTCCGCCCGAGTACAATGAAGCCATCGGCTGAGTGACGACAACTCACTCGGCCGAGCCGCCCCCGAAGTAGAGACCCCTGAAGGCCCTGACTTACTGGAAAATTACAGGGTTTCTCACTCGGCCGAGCGACCTTTGTCACTCGGCCGAGTGCGACGCGCTGCCTGTAGCGAAAATTGCGGAAAACAGGCTGCGCAGGGGTATTTTGGTCACAGTTTTTGGACGATTTTGGGGGCTATTTAACCCATATTTTTACCCTAGTTTTGGAGAGCTTCTCCTTAGATTTTTTGCAGCTTTTTAGATTAGCTTTTTAGTTTTATTCTTGAGATTGGAGAGGAGAAAAAGTTTGATTTTTGTTGGATTAATTGAAGAACTCCATTGGTTTGTCTTTCTCTTCTCTAAAAATTCTATTTTTATCGCATATCTCAATATTGTGATGAATTCTATTGCTTATTTCATTGATTATTTTTGTGATCTTGCTATGAATTGTGAGTAGTCGCCACGTCTTGGGGCGTGGGGATGAACCCTACAAGCCCAACTTCATATTTGTGATGAATTAGTAGAAATCTTGCTAGAATTGATATCTAGGGATTAGGTTGGGATCAATTTACTACGGTTAGCTAGGAGTTCATACCGATCGGGATTTGCAAGAGATTGGATCCCGATTCGATAGGAAACCCTAGAAATCAGAATTGGGTTGGAATCGAATTTCCGTAGTATCGGTTTGCAAGAGATTGGACCGATACTAGGGTTTACGGTTGCAATTCCGTGCCAATACCCGTTTGCAAGAGATTGGACGGGTAGGAACTATCCCAATCTAGATCGCGAGCCGAGTTTGCAAGAGATTGGGCTCGGTGCGCGATTGGACGATGATGTTGACCCTAATGCTAGCTTTCCTAGGCTAGGGTTTGCAAGAGATTGGACCCAAACCTAGGATAGCTATAGACCGGCAACAGCGCGAGAGCGTGAGCTTGGTTCTACATTCAGTTGCAACTAGTCCATCCAAAATCTCAATCTAGCAATTTTGAAACCGACGAACCACATTTATGAGATACGGTGAGTAGCGGGGATTCCCCATTCCCTAGACGTTCTTTATTTGATTTGATATTTCCGCACTTTGTCTGACGATTGTGACAGGATCGCCAAAGGCAAATCTTTCTTCTTGAATAGCCAGGGTGATTGGAACAAGCACGGTCATTCGTCCTCCCTGTGTTCGATATCCCGCTCGCTGCTACACCGTGCACTTGCGGTAAAACTACAACCGTTCTTTAGGGTTACGTCCCGGAGCGACCATCTTCCCCGCGTTTTCTTTCATCAGTTACTTCCACCCATTTGTTTCAAACGGTGCTTTCAGTTTTTGTTTACAAACTGATTCTGCAACTTCTCATAGCATCATTCGGCAACCGTTCCCCCCACTTCTTTTGTTCTTCTTTTTCTATTTAAATCCTATCGTTCTTCTTCTAGGCTATTCCCTATCTTTTTCATCCCTATCTTCAACCGAACCCCTCATCTTCCTCATGGATCCCTCCTATCTAGATTTCGTTCCTCTCTCTTTTGGCGAAAGATTTTGAACTCCCGAAGCCGAACGCAAGTTTGATCGACGGTCGGATTTTCAGATCTACCCTGAGCGCTCCATCGAGTTCGACGATCTTTTCTTCTTGAAGCTGTTCGACTTCCTTGAAGGAGCGGGCGTCGTCCACATATGGAACTACACCAACCGAGTTCCCTTTTACCCCGTCCTTGTTTGCGAGTTTTATGCCAACTTGGATTCGACCACCATCAATGGGTTCCTCACTTTATCAACCATCGTAAATGGTTACGCCATTCGTGTTTCCGGTGAGATGCTTGCTACCATCTTCAACCTACCCGCCGGTCACCAACTTCCTCTTCCCGATTCTTTCTTAGACCCCAAGATCCGAGCGCTTCTAGCCCTTAACTTTGATCCGAAACATCAACCCGCGTCTGATCTCTCTTCCTCTGCCCGTTTGGTTGTCAAGTTTATCATTTACAATCGGGTCCCCAAAACTAGCTCTCTGAATTATATCAGCACCAATGTAGCACGCTATTTGTATGCGATTATGGAAAATCTACCCGTTCAATGGGGTAATGTATTGATGGAAACCCTAGTCAAACGCCCTAAGAAGTACCTCTTTCTTCCATGCCTAATCACCAAAATCATCCGTGCTTTTCAGATCACCACTGCCAATGCTATCGAACGTTATAATCCGGTCTCTTTCAACTACACTACTCTTCACAACATGCACCTAGAACTTTCCGATGATGATGTTGACACTGAGGCCGACACCACCCCAAGTCCTCACCCTACGACCAAACCTGCGGCCCCTCATGAAACTTGCCAATCCTCCACTCCCGGTTCAATAAGTGGTGTTAAACATGGTCGTTACAAGTCAGTTAAGCAAACTGTTCACAAGCCTGACTTCTCTTATAGAGCCACTGCCTGTCCTTCTTTTGCATCTGAGTTTGCAGACTTCAAAACATCAGTCAATCAGTCTCTTGCAGATCTCCAGAAGGAGATGCATACTGGGTTTACTGGGATTCAGACCCAGCTCAGTGCTTATGATACCACAATGCAGCAGCACAATCGTATGATGGAGGCCATGCAAATCTCGCAAGGCCAGATTCTCACTGCTTTTGAATCCTTTCCTTGGCCGTCCCATCGTGACCGTGCACCCGGATCCAGCTCTCGTCCATGATCCATTTCGTCTGCCCTGGTTTCCGTTGTTGATGCTATCATGTTTTGATGCAGGCTTTTAGTTTGATGTTTTGTTGTTTTTAGTTCGTTTGGATGACTATGTAGCTCTGTTGTTATGTTGTTTGATAGACTCTGTTAGTCTGATGAATATGTTAGTTTGGTTAACTCTGTCGCTTGGTTCGCTTTTGTTAGTCCGGTTCATCTTGTACTTCAACTCTGTCAGTATTTGATCGTATCTAATATCAGTCCTTCAGTTATGTAATTGTTTGATTGCATGATGTACGTACTTTTCGTTTTCTGTTATCTCCCAAATTTAGTCTGCTAATATTTTCTCCTTGGTCTGCTAAATTTACAACTCCACTTTTTGTGGATGACAAAGGGGGAGACATTCCATATTAGCCTATGGCAACTATTCAGGGGGAGTAACATACATATATCTATCTTAATGTTTGTCATCATCAAAAAGGGGAAGAATGTTGGAATTTCAAAATTCTATATCTCTATCTCCATATAGTTTTGATGCGACAAACATATTCTGTTTATACTAACTCTTTCTATGCAGGTATACTAACAATTATGCAGTATACAACATTGACAAACAACAACTCAAAGATTGAATATATGCGACAATGATATTCTGCTAACTGCTCAAGATAAAATATCTACGTCTTTATATATCAAGAAGAATTGTTGTATATTTCATAGATTGTTAAAGCCTTATAATGAGTAATCTTAGCTTCATAGGTAATTGGTCCTTTCATTCTTCAATCCCTATTACTCATATCACAAATAATTCCACTTCAAAATTTAGCCGATCAATTCATTTTCCTTGGCTATTAATTTCCAAATATCTTTGACTGAATGATTGTTGTTCAATCATTACGGTTTATACTCTAACAATCACAAAAAATCCATCATTTCAGATTTAGCAGCCTGATAGATTTTTTGGCCTGCTAATTTCTTTTTTGTTCCATTAAGTTAGTTTCTTGCCGTTACTCACAAAATCCAATCATTTCCGAATTAGCAGCCTAAAAAGATATTTAGCTTGCTAATTTCATTTTTATCATATTAAGTTGGTTTCTAGCCGTTGCCTTTGAAACCGTTTTCAAACCCTATAAATACAAGGGTATACTCTCACGTTTCATACACAACTTTTTTCTTTCTCTCTCTCACGTTTTGGATTAGTTGAAATTAAGTTCTTAAGCATTTTGCCATTAGGTGTTCTTTTCTTATTTGCAAGAAGAAATCGATAGATTTCTCTCTTTGTTTAAGAACCGAAGAACTTCAATTGTGTTTCACCATTTCATATCTGAAAACATTGAAGTCTCTCCTCTAAACACCGTCCTTTTGAATTCATATAATGCAAAGCAGTGAGCATAGCAAGTGTGGTGTGCAAAGCAGTGAGCATGGCAAGTGTAATATACAAAGTAGTAAGCAAGACAAGTGTAATGTAAAGTAGTAAGCATGGCAAGTGTAGTGTGCAAAGTAATAAGCATGACATTTGTATATGAGCAAGGTAAGAGGAGCTGGCAGGTTACACAATTCTCAATAGTAACAGCTGAAGCAAGATAGCGTGTCATTCATTCTCCTAATCTATTGACAAGTCGAATGTCTGAGGCGGAAGAAACTACAATTACACCCAAACCAACGGAAGCTACTCGTGGTTCTATACTCACCAACCCGGCCAGGTGTTGGTCAAGTTCATCAATGGGGTGAAAGTTAGCATTCCGATCTCTACTACAGTGGACTACCCCACCCATAAGTGTCAATATGTGTATCTGTATAGTTCAATGTTTGCCAAGTGGCATATTCATTACAAGGCTATAGGTGTTTGTTATTTCATTATTTCGTTACAAAGTTATTTTGGATCTCTAGAGATTATACAAAGTTTGGGACACATGGAGTGTCGCCATTTTTGTAAAGTTATTGCTTGCGGTTTTGCAAGTGTTGATAGTGGAAAATCTCTACTAGAGGTAGAGGACTGGACTAGGATCAAGAGGATCCAAACCAGGATACATATCTCTGTTTGCGTTTGATTTACATTTTCTACATACTTTATTTTCTGCACATCTTTAGCAATTAGAAGTAACTCTTTAATTGCAACAGTTTTTTATTATATACACTATTCACCCCCTTCTAGTGTATTGATCCATACAGGGTTAAATTCACACATTCTGGACTATATAAACCAAAACTTTACTGGAGCTTCTTCTATCTTGAGGCCGCAGCTGGCGGCAGGAAGTTTTGAGCTGAAGACATGGTTGATAAATCTCATGCAGCAGGACCCCTTTCACGGGCATCCTCATGAAAATCCAACCCATCACATAGACACATTCTTGGCGAAGTGCGACACATTCCATGCCAAGGACGTGAGTGAAGATGCTATCAAGCTTAGGCTATTCCCATTCACTCTGAGGGACAAGGCCTCCTATTGGTTGGGATCGCACCCTTCCAATACCTTCATGACTTGGGAGCAGTTGGCTACCAGCTTTGTGAACACGTTCTATCCACCATCCAAAACGATAAGGATTCGAAGCAACTTCCTCAGGAGTCATTGTACGAGGCTTGGGAGAGATTTAAAGACCTGTAGCATCAATGCACGCACCATGGAGTCGTGGAGTGGGATCTTGTTCATAGCTTCTATAATGGGCTCCAACCAATCACAAAGATGATTATCGATGCTTCCGCTCAAGGAGCTCTTTTAAATAAGCCATCCGATGAAGCGTTATCTTTGCTAGAGAAAATGGCCACAAATACTCAGCAGTGGGGTGACGAACACTTATCTACTAAGGGCCCCAGGTAAAAATCGCTACCCATCTTGATAGTCATATTGAAACTCTTTGCAAACAGGTAGCGAGGATTGAACAGAGGTTGTACGCTATTCCAACCACTTCTAGAGCTTCAGCTTATCCCACACATGAAGGCTATGCAGAGCAAGGCTATGCTCCTAATGAAGGACCCTACAATGGAGCAGACATGCAAGCTGAGCAGGTATACTTTGTAGCTGGAGAGGGAAGGAATCAATGGCAACATCCGACGGCGAGAAATCATCCCGGATTTTCTTATGGTAACCCGAATGGAGGATTGCAACCTCCTCAGCAGTAGAGACCTCCACCACCTCCTCAGCATTATAGACCTCCACCACCTCCTCATCAACAATGGGCGCCTCTGCAACAGTACAGTTTTAGGCCATCTGTGCCTTACAGACCACCGCGGTACAATTACCGTCAACAACAACAATATGCATCGACAGATCCAAAACCCAATCTCGAGGCAACATTAGACACTTTCATGAGTGGGCAATCCAAGATGAATGCAGCGAATTTTGCTCGTTTCAAGTCTATCAACGATTCCATCGATAAGCTCAAGGGCCAAATGCCCCAATTCATGAAGATGCAAGGGAGATTGCACTCTCAGCCGGAGCCCAATCCTAGGGCCCAAGAAAATGCAGTGGTCGCAGTCACCTCAAGAAGAAGGAAAGACTATCGACACCATCATGGTGCTGGTTTCTAAAAATATGAGCCAAAAGCTGTCTACTCATGCTCAAGATGAAGTTGCTACTACCACTGAAAAGGACAAGGAAAAGGCTACAGAGAAGCCCCATGCTATTAAAGAAAGGGAGGCTTCGCCTTCTACTTTGCCTACCACCACTACGGCACCACCGGATGCTAATACTACTTCCAACAAATCTATTCCAAAAGATGCCGCTAGAGATAAGGCAAGCCGACCTCCACCTCCATATCCTCAAAGGTTGGTGCTAGCGAAGATGGAGAATAAATACGCCAAGTTCTCTGAGCTCCTAAAAGGTATCCAACTGAACATCCCCTTTATGGACGCTATCACAGAAATACCCACATACGCTAAGTTCTTAAAGGATCTCATTACGGGGAGCGTAAACAAGAAGAGGTGAAGCTCTTGGACAATTGCACCTCAGTCATTAAGAACCATCTATGACGAAGTTGCCAGATCCCGAGAGTTTCACGGTGTCCTGCTTCATTGGTGGCACCCCTATTAGTATAGCATTGATCGACTTGTAAGCGAGCATTAGTTTGATACAACTCTCTATTTTTAAGAGGATAAATACCGGGACGAAACTTGAGCCTACCAATATGAGCATTCAATTGGCGAATCACTCTGTAACTTATCCAATAGGCATTGCACGCGACATCATCCTGCAGATACCACCCGGACTATGCGTGCCGGTAGATTTTGTTATTATGGAAATGCCGAAGAAAGGTAGCTTGCAGATCTATTGGGTCGTCCGTTCATGTCGACGGTCAGAGTCTTGATTGACATCCGTGAGGGGACGTTATCTCTGAATGTAGGAAATATTGGTGTCCAATTCTGCTTGCAAAAGCCTATGAGGAAACGCCCACCAACGAAAGACGCTAATTACCTTGATCTCTTGGAGGATGAAGCTACTCATGAACATACCATGGAGGAGATTTCCAAAGAACCAATGAAGATGAACTTGGACGACGATGGTGACATTGTATACAACAAGGCGGTGGCTGCCTATCTACGAGTTTTTGACGAAGAGCCCTCGGATATACACTTGCACCATCAAGAACCGGAGGCTACTATATTCTTGGCCACTCAGGGCCGACATGGAGAGGCGTGCCAAATACCACCGCACGAGATTATTGGAAAGCATGACAAGCGTATTTCATATGCGTCCAACATCATTCATTGAAAATCTTTAGGGACTCGAGTTTATGACTTAAAACAAACGCTTATCGGGAGGCAACCCAATTTTCTTTCCCTTAGTTTATGTTTATGTTTTTCTTTTCTTATTCAAAAACAAAATAAATACATTTTTAGTTCTATGAAAATACGAAAACATAAAAAACTGATGAGTTCTTCCTTCTACAGGTTCAACAATGAGAAGAGCGCGCGTAATGATGAAATGAAGGAGAAAAAACCAAGGGAAGAGCACCTTAGAGAAATACAAGCTTAGGGAAAGAGTTACAGGTGACTCGGCCGAGTAGCTACCCTGCTTGGCCGAGCTGCAGAGAATTGGAGAAAGAAGGCAAAAACACGCTCTGGAAATCAACTCGACTCGACCGAGTAGCACCCTACTTGGTCGAGCTACAGTTAGAGCTGCAGAAAGCTGGAGGAAAAGGCAAAAAGTGGCTTTGGAAATTAATTGCTACTCAACCGAGTAGCACCCTACTCGGTCAAGCTGCAGGCAGAGCCCAAAAAAGGTCGAAAAGAGCACTCTGTTTCTAATTCGACTCGACCGAGTAGCTGCCATACTCGGTTGAGCTGCAAGGAGAGTCCAAAAGGGCTAAAATGGTGCTATGGAAAGCTTAATGGACTCGACCAAGTAGCTACCCTACTCGTCCGAGCTGCAGGGAGAGCAAATTAGAGCTGAAATTAACACGCTGTTTCAATTCAGCTCGACCGAGCTGAGTACGTAGCTCGGTCGAGTACTAGGGCACAATTTCTGAGCTTAATTCCAACATTTTATATTATATTCTTTTCTGCTCGACCGAGCAGCTATCTCTGCTCGGCCCGAGCAGTGACTTACTCAGTCGGGGCCCACAATTCACATCAGCTCGACTTGGCCTGTATTAATTCAAACCTACTCGGGCTGAACCTATTCCTAATCGAAATCAACCCCCTCCCAAATCGCCCGAGCTCTCCCCTAACCCTTGACCTAACTCTACTCGACCGAACTGCCGCCGCCGCTGCCGTGCTTCGCTCGAGCTCCACCCATCGCTGTCGACTGGTCTGCCCCCTCTCATCTCCCTCTCTCTCTCTCTCTCTCTCTCTCTCTCTCTCTCTCTCTCTCTCTCCTCTCTCCCTCCCTCCCTCCCTCCCCCCTCCCTCCCTCCCTTCCTCCGCCCTTAATAACCCCCCGACGCCCTAGCTCCGATGATCCACCCGAGCAGCGCTGGAGACGTTGCCCAGCGCCGGCAATGCATCCTGCCACCCCTACCTTCCATCTCTCTCTTCCCCTCCCGAATCCTCTCTCTCCCCCCTAATTCCTCCCGCCACTTGCTCCGATAACTTGCCAGAGTTGTGTGCCAAAGCAACCGCCCGAGCAGCCGACCGAGCCAACCCCACCCCCCTCTTCATTTCCCCCTCTGTAATCCCTCTCATCCCCTCCTTCTTCCCCAATTTCGAATCCCCAACCTTAATTTTTCCTATTTTTGAACCCCAAACCGGATTAATTTTCGAAATTGCCTAATACTATTTTTATATCTTATTGCAGGTTCACTTGGAGCTTCTTCAAGGATCCGAGGAGCCCAGTTTGGATCAGCTTGGGGGATCGCTGCGATTCGAGGCTTTGCACGTGCACATTCCACTTTCGCTTTCGCAGCTACACTCGGTGTCAGTACACTCTTCCCACACTTTATTTTTATTAACGTATCATCGTAGTTTGCAACTCTCGCACGATGCCTCCTCGCCTTAGGCCGAGGAAGCCTCAGCCGGCGAAGAGGAAGGCCACCTCTGGTCCCTCCTCTTCTCGGCCAACACGACGCCCAAGATGTTCACCTTCACCCACACCCGAGCCATACTTGGACGATTCATCGTCCTCGTCTGACTCGTCATGATCCACCACACCAGTGCCTCTAGCCATTGAGGCCCCATACACCACCCACACTACAGCTCCTCCCATCCCCACCACCGCTCCTCCACCCCATCCAGTTCCTCCACCACCCACCCTGAGGACGTACGATATCGTCTTCAGGGACGACGCTCACTGCGAGCGTTTCGTAGCCATGTCCCACCGCACCATCGTCCCCACCTGCTTCGTTCACATCCCCACCCTCCAATGCCTTGGACTCCTGCACGGTGTCCACAGGCTTTACCAGGTCATTGGTTTTGGCCGCCTCCTCGCCATCCACGCTCGCACCTACACTCGCCTCACACTTGAGGCATTGAGCTCTATTGTCATCACCCCAGCAGGTGATGGCATTAGCTTCAGGTTGCTTGACCACGACGGTCACACACGCCATGATCTGCACCCACTTCCACTTTCCCTCCATCCCTGACCTCACCCTCTCCTTTTCCCCAGACTCCGAGCCCACCTCGTTCAATGCCGAGTAGTTTTGACATCGCATCACTGGTCTGCGAGGATATCGCCCTAGCAAGGCAAAATCCTCTTGTATCGTCCACCCTTATCTCTGTTACGCTTAGCGCCACCTCGCCACCACACTCTTTTCCAAGCCAGAGGTCGGGACACTCTCCCTACTAGAGCTTTCCCATATTATGGGGATGACTCGGCTTCTGCGCTTCCACCCAGACGGTACCCTCCATCCCTTCCTACTCTTCGACATAGCACACTGGCTATGTCATCTCCGCCTTCAGACCACCCACGCTGCCACTGATATCTGCTGCAGCAGATTTTTCACCATTTTTGCACAGATGCTCGGCCTTGCCCTTCCTGCACATCTGGCGACTCCCACCAGGCCTACATGCCCAACGATGGATGTGCTTACCCACATGTCCATCATCAGGCCGCACGGTGAGCGTCATTGAATTTACCTTCTAGGCACCCACCATGAGCAGTACCTCTACCTGCCCCACCCTGACCTCACCCATGCCGCCCCAGTCATACTTGACTGGCTCACTCCCTGCATTTTTTCTATCCCCCGATCCACGTCCTTGAGCCACCTGGAGCCCCAGTCGTCGACGACATCGACGACTGGGTGCTCAGTTCTGACGAGGATAAGCCTGACATTGCTGCCATCGTGGTAGACCAGCCCGCCCAGCTTGCACATCCACCCCCACCTAAGAGCTCTTCTGTTCCTATTTCTATCAGTGCTCCCACCACCACCACCACCACCCCTAATGTAGAGACCCCGAGGACTGTCCACACCTTTACCCCAGAGGTCACTACCTCTGTATCTACCATGCCCAAACCTGAGGGCACGGTTGTCCCTACTGCTCCTGATCTTACTTCTTCCACCCATTCGAAGCCAGCCAGTTCTTTCGCTCCCAAGCCTACCGATTCACCTATCTCGGAGCCCGTCACTGCCAGCACACTTACCACACCTGTGGACCTCCTCACTTCCCTTCCTACCACTCTAGGGTCAACAGTTTCTCTATCTGGCACCACTTCTACACCAGCATCAGCAGTATTTTCTGAGAGCGTCGTGGTGTTTGTCACCATTTCTGTTGCCACGACGTCTCCCATTTCTGATGCTGCTGCTGCTTTTATCTCTGCACCGGATCTCGGATCCATTCCACGCATATCTTCTTCAGCCGAGATCCCTACTAGACCACCCTCCCCTGACTTTCAGTTCAGACCCCGGGTATCACTTTCTTGTGGGCACCCTACGAGGGTGGTCTCTAGCAGTTCACGCCGACCCCTTAGCTCTCGCACCACGGACGCACATCTTTCTGCGATGGAGACCGAGATTGTCACCCTGAGGCGTGCCTTTGACACCCTCGCGACCTCACTCTCCACTTTTCAGCAATCCGTGGAGCGGGACCTCACAGACATTCTTGACATTCTTAGGCATCAGCGTGCACCTACTGTCATACTTGCACCAGCCCCTCCTCCCAGGCCAGACCCTGTCTCTCCTGCACCACTCACTGTGCCCCATTCTCAAGATTCTGTAGGGCCTGTCACTTCATCCGATTAGTCAGTTGCACCGCAGTTGGAGGCTTCTGTTGTGGACACACACGTTCTCACACCTGTCGACACTCCAGCCGTTACACTATCGTCTAAGCCTTTTGTCCCTTCTGTTGCCTCACCGGCCGACACACCTGTCGAGCCTTCACCTTCTGTGCTCGATGTTCCTATCTCTAGTCCCCAGCAGTCGGGCCCATCATCATCCACTCAGGGTGATGCCGTTGCTTGATTTTCACACTATTTTTGCTCCTGTCACCCCTTATTTATTTTTGTGCACATCTGTCTCTTCGGGGCCCTTTTGTCACGCCTCGCTTCCGAAAACGACGTAGGCGAAGTGTGACTAAGGCCCGCTTAGGCCGAAGCTGTGTAGCTCAAACCCAATAAGCGTCTGTAGGGGTACCATCTTAAAATTTTCAGGTTCTTCCATTTATAAAGTTCGAAACAACAGAAAGTACAGAAAGGAAGTTGCATTCATTAATATAAAGAGTTAATATCCAGCGAGTACAAAAGTCTAAAAAGAGGGAAGCCTAAGCATGGCAACAACTACTGAAGGAGAGAAGCTAAAAGTAGTAACCTCTTAAAGGTGGCGACTGAAAAGTCCTCAAAGTCTGATCCTCGTCAGACACGTACTCTGGATCGACATCCTCGTGCTCCACGTACTCCGGTAAGTCTGCCTCGTCCACGAACTCTGGCTCGACACCTGATGTACATCACCAAAAGAAGGAACTGTACGTCAGTTAAAGTCTACAAAGAAAGTCAGACTCTACTGCAAATATACCGAACTATTAAACATCGTTTTATTGGTTGATTAGCATGCTGGGGTTACAACAGAGTAGCAAAAAGAAGTAAAGTAGCAGGTAAGTAAAGCGTAGCAAGCAGTAGTCGTAGCGTGTGCTACCGACTACAGGACTATCCTAAAGGTGACAAGACAAGACGGAACTAGACAAGCAAGACGGACAGGACACAACACGTGAGACATGAAGGGTTCACGCCTTACGGGTTGAGGGGGATCAGATCCTCTCCCCGTGCGCACGCTCAACCCTACCCAAAACCCAGAAACTCAGGACAAGAAGTACAGAGATCACTTCCGCTAGGGAAGCACCTGAAATGCCCGCAGGCTTTTTGTATCACGGAGATCACTTTCGCCAGGGAAGCATTTGAAACGCCCGAAGGCTTTTTGTATCACGGAGATCACTTCTGCCAGGGAAGCATCTGAAACGTCCGAAGGCTTTTTGTATCACGGAAATCACTTTCTCCAGGGAAGCATCTGAAATGCCAGAAGGCTTTTTGTATCACGGAGATCACTTCCGCCAGGGAAGCATCTGAAACGCCCGAAGGCTTTTTGTATCACGGAGATCACTTCCGCTCGGGAAGCATCTGAAACGCCCGTAGGCTTTTTGTGTAACAGTGACATGACACGACCAGTGTACGGGAGATGTTATTCTAGGGTGTCCACACGCATGCACACACAAGATAATCCTACGGTGTCCAAAGTTGTTGTTTGTCGGGCTTAGACTTCGTCGTCAAGTCTAAGTCGTCAGGGCGACCCGGACGCTATCATTTCACGTCCGATTCTATACACTCACAGTCTAATAGTTCTAACAATTTAAGACCAAGACGCGGTCAAAAATGCAAGTGGGTACACTTTCCTGTGATGGTGAGTGTGTTGTCTGTCCGAGGCGTCTCGTCCAGTCGTCGCGTCCGCGGTAGTCCGTCTCGTGATGTCGTCCAACAAGCGGAAGTCGGGTCTGAACGACGAAGCGTCGGCGTCTTCTGGAACTCCTAGACCATGGGTAGCGCAGAGAGGTACCTCTGGACAACGGGGTGGCGACGTGAAATCAGCGAGCTAATCAGCGATCCTCCTCCCGTTGCGAGTAGCGCAACGGTTCTTCACGATAACGGCGACGTCGGCTAAAAGTACGTGCGTGCGGCAACGCACGTGAACTCAAGAGTCCAAGAGGGTTGTTGGTAGATGAAGTGGGACCAAAGAAAGATGCTCGGCCCGGTGGATGGCCGACGGCGCGAGCGCACGACGGTGGGCGGCCGTGAGAAGTCGGGGAGGACAGATTCGCGCCACGTCCGTTGTTGTGCGTCTCAGTGAAATTTCAGAGATGAACAGAAGAAACGGGAAGTTGCAGTGGGTAAAGGGCTTCAAGACGAAGCTAATAGCAGTGGAGTTGTCACCGGGGGTGGTCGGAGGTGGCCGTGCGCGGGTGGCGAAGTTCGGCTTCCAGATCTGTGAAAAAACAGCTGATACGACGTGTTCCGACGAGGATATCGGGAGCTACAGGTGGGCTATGAGCGTGAGGGAAGTTGCAGTTGGTAGGGGATTCCGATAGGAATCCAACGGCGGTAGGGTGGTCGTCATAGGTGGCCGTATGGCCGGTGGGCGTGAGTTTTTCCGTCGGTAGCACAGATCTGTAAAACTGTCGTTTGGGTTGTGTTTGAAAACGTTTTGAGAGAGATAGAGAAGAGGGATGAGGGTAAGGGGAGTTGGAGATGCTTGGGGGGTCAGAGAGGAGTTGATAGGGGGTGGTGGTCGCTGGAGGGGGTGGCCAGAGCGGCGGCGGCGGCCGTTTTCCGGCGGGCGCGCACAGCTGGCCTGTGCACAGAATTTCGGCCAAAAAGCTTGGTTTAATGGTGTTTTTGGAGCTTGGAGAGGTGGATATAGGAGAGGGAAAGGTTGAGGGGTTGTGTGGGGAGGAGAGGGTGGCCGGAGGCGACAGAGATGGCTGGAAAAGGCCGGGCGCCGGCCATGGGGATGGGTCATCAAGCTTTTGGCCATGGGGGTTTTCTTGGGGTTTTGATGGGTTTTAAGGAGAGAGAAGAGGGAGGAGGGAGAGAGGAGAGAGAGGGGGCCGGAGTTGATCGGAGGATGGCCGGAGGAGTCCTCTCCGACGACCAGGAGCTCAGGGTGTGGGTTACAATGGGGTGGCGGCTGGGATGCGTAACATCCTAGGGTTTTTGAGTTGTGAGTTTGTTATAAGATGGAAAGATGCTATTTAGGGTGTGAAAGGAGTGTAGTTAAGTGACTAGGAGGGAGAATGTGTGAGAGGGGAGGGGTTTAGTTTAGGTGAGGATAGCCAAAATGAATCCCATGTTGATACGTAAGGATCTCATATGATTTGGTTAATTTGAATTTCAAAAGTGGATTAAGGCTAATCGGGTTTGATTTTTGATTAGTGATTTGGGTGGGCTAGGAGTGTCCAAAAATTACAAAAAAAATACCAGAACGACCGTGACGAAGAGAGGTTCGATGATACGGTGGTCAACTCCACGTTTGGTCTTCGGAAAACAAACAGAAAAAAAATAAAAGATCCGATGATCAAGTCTAAAACTACGGCGGCTCTGCAATCAAGCTCGATTTGTGGGAGAACGACCCGTGAAATGACGTTCACTAAAAATCCCACAAATAACTACTCTTCCTTACGGTCACAACATCATATCACATCGTATAGTCCAGATCCAAGAAGAGGCCAAATAAAATATGTGCACGAAAAAGCACGTGCACGAACAAAATACGAACGGTCGGAAAGCGGCCGTTACATTCTACCCACCTTAGAAATGATTCCGTCCTCGGAATCACTTATACTAATAATAATTATATCTATAAACACGTAAGCCTATAACTCCCATCTTCCACACAATGATCTCTAATCCTATCACTCCAACGTCGTTCCTCAAATAATCCATCATAACCCGTCTTTTCACTGGATAATGCCACGACTAAACTCACATCCTAACACTTAACTATAGACCCATCACTGCTGTTCAAATTTCCAACTCCAAGTTCTCATAAAAGAATAATAATCATCTTTTCATACCATACCACTCCACTAAACATCATCGCTCAATAACATCTTTAATTTCTCAATCTCTTCCCAATATTAATCAATCGCTAAAATGATGTTCTAGTCCATAACCAATCCAAGACAAAAACTTTGTCTATCTTATAACACCTTTCACAAATCAACAATCGTCGTGTCCTCAATACATTCCTTGTCATATCTTCCCATAAATTTATCCGCCAAAAGATTGAACTATCAAAATCACATCTTATCATACTCACTATAACTAATCACAACCATTATTAAGTCCGACTACCTAACCATCCATTTATCTCAACACGTCGTGTTATTCCCAATGTCTTCTCACGTCAACATTAGTAATCAAGTCTTGATGCTTCAAATGCTCTACTCATTCTTATGATCACCCTAACTCATACTATACTCCGTAGCTACTCCTATCTACCACTCGTCTAAGTTTCAAGTCTGATAAGTTATCATCCCCCCGCATATAATTTCATCCGACCAGAATTCTCCATTGAGTCCGTCACACGTTTGCATTATAAATAAGTTTTGGACACCTCATTCTTTTCATCCAAAGAAATCTAATCTAATATCCTTGTGTTCCAAAACAAACTACCCACCGGTACAACATATCTCATCTCACTCTAAACCTACCCACAAACATAACCATATAACAATAACAACTATTACTAACAATATCATAACAATCAAACTTAACACTCCCGAAGAGGGAAGGAAAGGAAGTTTAAGGCCAAAGACATATTTAAAACATTCGAAAAAAACGTGTGGAGTTGTGGCATTGGATGAGGGAAGATCGTGGTTATGATCTTGTGTGCTAGTCTCAAAACTTTAAAGATTTGGTTTAAAAGAAAACAAAAATTTTGATACAATCATATGCAGCCAAAGATAAGTCATACCATAATACGAAAGACTAAGTCTAAGGAATTGCCTGCTATGACGCTATTCACATCTATATGAATACTATCAATCAGACCACTCCATACGTATATCACGGTCCACACTGAGTACACATACACGACACAAGAGACAATCACTAATATCCTAAAGGTAGCACACTCGCACCGGTACACACTCTACCTATACACATGCACTACGACGACATCACAAACCAATGGGCCCACTACTAACTAGAGATGACATAGGTAACTACATGCACTGATGTCTACATGAAAGAAAGGAACCGAAACCAAAAGCGAAACGAAACAAGATCGGAAAGAACGAGTTTGGACAAGGCGAGGAAAAGGAGATAACTGGTTGGATGGAACAAAAATATTGCTCAAAATATTGAAATAGATGAAAGGAAAATTATGTGTAAAGTATGGTAACATACACTTTTATACTTATAAAAATTATGTAGAAAAAGTGAGCAAATGGTAGAAAATTTCAACTCGAAATGAAGAGTAGAGTGAGGTAGTGATTGGTTTGCAAATAAAAAAATAAAAAAAAATAAGTTTATACGAAGATGTTTTTTTTGTTTTGAAATATGAGCACGGTGAGCATAGAACTGGTATATATAAAAATTGAAGTTCTCTTTAGTTTAGAAAGTCTTCTAAAAGTACGTAAGGTAAGGAGTTAAAAATAAATTTCGTAGTTTTAGAAAATGCGAAACATTGAATTTTTTTTCCAAAATAGTAACAAGTTTTAAAACTGATATACGAAAGATACCGATTCGAAAATAAGTACGAGATAATAACTTAAACATTACGACCAAGAAGTTTTCAAAATTTGCGAAAGAATTTTAATTCAGCCGAAAGTAAGAAATTTTAAATATTTAATAAGAGTTTTCAAAGAAGTTAAACTGAGCGAAGAATTTAATAATGACTTTCGTAAATACTTTTAAAGGAAGCAAGATTTGCAATGGGAAAGATTCGAAAAATTAACGATAATCGTCACAAAGCGATCACGTGAATCGAAGGCAAAGAAGATGATCGCATGGTGAATACGCATAGGATATGATTCATGAGAAGCCACAATGGAATTCTACGGCCGATAACACAGAAGTGTAATGATTGGGAAGATGCTAGAAGTCAGGGATTCTAATTATCGGGCCATCTAAAGATCAGGAGAACTCGGCACTAAGACTTCCTAATGAGCTAGATTGTAATCAGGATCTAAGGGGAAGGTTCCTAATAGAATCAAGGTTACGTTGTGCTGGGCCCGAAGTCGATGGACCCGAGCGAACGACTAAAAGAAGGGCTCTAGAAATCTAACACGGTCAGAGTCAAGTGGGGGCTACTAAGCTACCCTAGGACGAGGATGACTAAATCTTAACCAAGGCGTCAGACTGTCAAACCTGGATGTCTATCTAAGTCTTCCTACCATCTAAGACTGGAAAAACCTAATTTAGACTTGTACATGGATATTAAATGAATGCGGTACTCTTATTGTTCGAACTTTTGCAAGACCTGCATGGGCCACCACTAAAACCTGTCACGCCCCGCTTCCCAAAACGACGGAGGCGAAGCGTGACTAAGGCCCGCTTAGGCCGGAGCTGTGTAGCTCAGACCCAATAAGCGTCTGTAGGGGTACCATCTTAAAATTTTCAGGTTCTTGCATTTATAAAGTTCGAAACAACAGAAAGTACAGAAAGGAAGTTGCATTCATTAATATAAAGAGTTAATATCCAGCGAGTACAAAAGTCTAAAAAGAAGGAAGCCTAAGCATGGCAACAACTACTGAAGGAGAGAAGCTAAAAGTAGTAACCTCTTAAAGGTGGCGACTGAAAAGTCCTTAAAGTCTGATCCTCGTCAGACACGTACTCTGGATCGATGTCCTCGGGCTCCACGTACTCCGGTAAGTCTGCCTCGTCCACGAACTCTGGCTCGACACCTGACGTATAGCACCAAAAGAAGTAACTGTACGTCAGGTAAAGTCTACAAAAAAAGTCAGACTCTACTGCAAATGTACCGAACTATTAAACATCGTTTTACTGGTTGATTAGCATGCTGGGGTTACAACAGAGTAGCAAAAAGAAGTAACGTAGCAGGTAAGTAAAGCATAGAAAGCAGTAGTCGTATCGTGTGCTACCGACTACGGGACTATCCTAAAGGTGACAGGACAAGACGGAACTAGACAAGACAAGACGGACTGGACACGACACGTGAGACACGAAGGGTTCATGCCTTACGGGTTGAGGGGGATCAGACCCTCTCCCCGTGCGCACGCTCAACCCTACCCAAAACCCAGAAACTCAGGACAAGAAGTACAGAGATCACTTCCGCTAGGGAAGCACCTGAAACGCCCGCAGGCTTTTTGTATCACGGAGATCACTTCCGCCAGGGAAGCATCTAAAAAGCCCGAAGGCTTTTTGTATCACGAAGATCACTTCCGCCAGGGAAGCATCTGAAACGCCCGAAGGCTTTTTGTATCACGGAGATCACTTCCGCTCGGGAAGCATCTGAAATGCCCGTAGGCTTTTTGTGTAACAGTGACATGACACGACCAGTGTACGGGAGGTGTTATTCTAGGGTGTCCACACGCATGCACACACAAGATAATCCTACGGTGTCCAAAGTTGTTGTTTGTCGGGCTTAGACTTCGTCATCAAGTCTAAGTCGTCAGGGCGACCCGGACGCTATCATTTCACGTCCGATTCTATACACTCACAGTCTAATAGTTCTAACAATTTAAGACCAAGACGCGGTCAAAAATGCAAGTGGGTACACTTTCCTGTGATGGTGAGTGTGTCGTCTGTCCGAGGCGTCTCGTCCAGTCGTCGCGTCCGCGGTAGTCCGTCTCGTGATGTCGTCCAACAAGCGGAAGTCGGGTCTGAACGACGAAGCGTCGGCGTCTTCTGGAACTCCTAGACCATGGGTAGAGCAGAGAGGTACCTCTGGACAACGGGGTGGCGGCGTGAAATCAGCGAGCTAATCAGCGATCCTCCTCCCGTTGCGAGTAGCGCAACGGTTCTTCACGATAACAGCGACGTCGGCTAAAAGTACGTGCGTGCGGCAACGCACGTGAACTCAAGAGTCCAAGAGGGTTGTTGGTAGATGAAGTGGGACCAAAGAAAGATGCTCGGCCCGGTGGATGGCCGACGGCGCGAGCGCACGACGGTGGGCGGCCGTGAGAAGTCGGGGAGGACAGATTCGCGCCACGTCCGTTGTTGTGCGTCTCAGTGAAATTTCAGAGATGAACAGAAGAAACGGGAAGTTGCAGTGGGTAAAGGGCTTCAAGACGAAGCTAATAGCAGTGGAGTTGTCGCCGGGGGTGGTCGGAGGTGGCCGTGCGCGGGTGGCGAAGTTCGGCTTCCAGATCTGTGAAAAACAGCTGATATGACGTGTTCCGACGAGGATATCGGGAGATACAGGTGGGCTATGAGCGTGAGGGAAGTTGCAGTTGGTAGGGGATTCCGATAGGAATCCAACGGCGGTAGGGTGGTCGTCATAGGTGGCCGTATGGCCGGTGGGCGTGAGTTTTTCCGTCGGTAGCACAGATCTGTAAAACTGTCGTTTGGGTTGTGTTTGAAAACGTTTTGAGGGAGATAGAGAAGAGGGATGAGGGTAAGGGGAGTTGGAGATGCTTGGGGGGTCAGAGAGGAGTTGATAGGGGGTGGTGGTCACCGGAGGGGGTGGCCGGAGCGGCGGCGGCGGCCGTTTTCCGGCGGGCGCGCACAGCTGGCCTGTGCACAGAATTTCGGCCAAAAAGCTTGGTTTAATGGTGTTTTTGGAGCTTGGAGAGGTGGAGATAGGAGAGGGAAAGGTTGAGGGGTTGTGTGGGGAGGAGAGGGTGGCCGGAGGGTGGCCAGAGGCGGCGGAGATGGCCGGAAAAGGCTGGGCGTCGGCCATGGGGATGGGTCATCAAGCTTTTGGCCATCGGGGTTTTCTTGGGGTTTTGATGGGTTTTAAGGAGAGAGAAGAGGGAGGAGGGAGAGAGGAGAGAGAGGGGGGCCGGAGTTGATCGGAGGATGGCCGGAGGATTCCTCTCCGGCCACTAGGAGCTCAGGGCGTGGGTTACAATGGGGTGGCGGCTGGGATGCGTAACATCCTATGGTTTTTGAGTTGTGAGTTTGTTATAAGATGGAAAGATGCTATTTAGGGTGTGAAAGGAGTGTAGTTAAGTGAATAGGAGGGAGAATGTGTGAGAGGGGATGGGTTTAGTTTAGGCGAGGATAGCCAAAATGAATCCCATGTTAATACGTAAGGATCTCATATGATTTGGTTAATTTGAATTTCAAAAGTGGATTAAGGCTAATCGGGTTTGATTTTTTATTAGTGATTTGGGTGGGCTAGGAGTGTCCAAAAATTACAAAAAAAATACCGGGACGACCATGACGAAGAGAGGTTCGATGATACGGTGGTCAAATGTACGTTTGGTCTATGAAAAATGAACAGAAAAAAATAAATGATCCGGCGATCAAGTCTAAAACTACGACGGCTCTGCAATCAAGCTCGATTTGTGGGAGAACGACCCGTGAAATGACGTTCACTAAAAATCCCACAAATAACTACTCTTCCTTACGGTCACAACGGCATATCACATCGTATAGTCCAGATCCAAGAAGAGGCCAAATAAAATACGTGCACGAAAAAGCACGTGCACGAAGAAAATACGAACGGTCGGAAAGCGGCCGTTATACCTTTCCTTGCATAGCTTCGGGGATGACCTTTTTGCACCGCCTATATATATTCCATCATTTTTCATTTGCATATATTTCACCTACATCATGTCATCATTTGCATCATATGCCTGCCTATTCATATTTTTGCATCTTAGGCATTAGGTCATGCATTTTTTCTTTTATTATTTGCGTAGTTTCGCTTTTACTATTTTCCTTTTATTCACCACCCACCCACCCTAGTCTCATTTTCCATTTTTGCCAGAGTATTCTCAGCAGTGAGAACACTGCTGTGTTTAGCTTGGGGGTAGAGCGCTATCGCTTTTATTTTCATTTTTTCATTTTCTTTCATTTTACACCCTTTTTATTTTTATTTTCCACCACTTTTTCACCGTTTCATTTTTAGCATCATATTTTCCATGTTTGGTATGCTTGCATGCTTGCTTTTATTTTATTTTCTCCGCCTTTATTTTCCCCTTTTTGCTAGATATATTCTGAATGATGATATCTCTCTTAGCTTTAATAGCTATCACGATGCTTATTACTTTTGCCATGCTACTTAGAGTATTTCAGTGTCTTACTATTCATATGCTTGCACATATATTCTGTTGACGATCTCTCTATACGAATTCATGAAATGAATTGAAACTGAATGTATGCAGTAGTATTTAGTATGCCTATGTTGTATATGCACCAAGATTCACGCATCTTTAGAATACTTGAAGCATCTGCCTTGTTAACTTTTTCATTTCTTATTGCATGCCTGCTATTATTGTGTGCCTTACCGCGTGACTTCATTATTCGTTGAAATGAATGAAAATATCTGTGCTTGATTATGAGTTTAGTTGGAGTATTATCTTATTGAACCATTGTGCACATCTTATTTCCTTCTCCACATATCTTATTATTCTTTACATGTCACTTGTGTTCACCCCCTCTAGAGCTACATATACTGCATCCTATTTCCAAAAATCCCAAAGGAAAAAGTTAGCTTCAAAAAGCCCCAAAAATAAAAAAAGGAGCCAAAATATATGTATATCCTATTGCTCCTACAAAAAACAGAGAGAAAAGGAAAAAAGAAAAAAAATGCTTCCTATATCTTATTATTTGGAGCTACACAAATACTTGGAAAAAAGCCACAAAAATTCCTTTATTCATCCTTAGATGCGTTGCCTCAAGCTAAGCTTGGGGGGGGGGGGTAAATCCATTTGATTATACGAGTGAGTACGCCATTAGAGTGGAGTTGTGCACATTTGGGGATATTTGATTATGCTTAGACTTTGCGAAATATATTAGTTATGGAGATTTTTCATGATTTGAGATGAATATATGTATGCCATGATCCTTATTCTATTCTCTGTTGCATGATTGGTATGACTCTTATATGCTTCATTTATTTCTATTGATTGAAAAGTGCGTGGCCAACATGTTTATACTAGACTCTATGAATGGCATGATGTGGATATGAATTGATTGCATGAATTTAGAGACTTCCTTTGTTCTTAAACGATTGCAAGCAATATGTTTAGCTAAGATATGAAATTCTTATTAGCATGTGATCTATTTTCGAAGTATTGTGATATATCGTTATGGCTTGAGATCTGATTGAATACTCTAGCACTCCCCTCCATCTTCCATTCTTTTTCTATTTTTTTATTTTTATCGCCTGGTGACCTTGTATTCGTCTTTCTTGAGGACGAGTAAGAGGTAAGCTTGGGGAATTTTGATGTGTCCATATTTTACAAGTTTTTATCGCATCATTTCATGTCATATTCACCTCCAAACTCCATATTTTAATATATTATCGTGTTTCTAAGGCCATATTCGAGTTTTGTATAGCTTTATGGATTTTCAGGAGTTTTGGAGCGAATTGGAGCTATTTTGGGACATGGACACATCTGGCATGTCTGAGACGTCATTGGCAAGGCTACATGGGAGTTCACCGAGGAATGGAAGAAGATTGGAGGAGAGGAGGAGAAGAGAACGAGAGATGGAAAAGATCATCTTAGTTTCCCAGGTGACTCGACCAAGTAGCATCAGCTACTCGGCCGAGCTGACACGCAGAAATCACACAGAAAATGACCTTAACTTACTCGACCGAGCAGACAGCCGACTCGACCCGAATTGCACCAAACAGATGAAGATTTTGAGATTTTCTCCAAGGCACCCTAGCTCAACCGAGCAGCAAAGCAACTTGACCAAGCAGCTCACCTACTCGACCCGAGTCGTCAAGGAACAGAGTAGCATTTTGGAGGAAGTTTTGATCCACTGTAACTCGACTGAGTAGCCCGTATCACCCAGACGCAAAAGCAGCAGCAAGCAGAGTCTGAAGCCGACTCGGTCAAGCAGGCGCCGTTACTCGGTCAAGTAGCGCGATACAAACAGCCTAGTTGGTGGGCCCAAGTGCCCAGATTTTCTGATATTTTTTGGGATTGCTACCCTAAGTATTTAAGCATGTTTTTAGATTTATTTTCAGAGAGCAACTTTAGAGAAACTTTTAGTTTAGTTCTAATTATGTTTTCGAGAGTTTGTGCCGTCACTATTTCTTGTGAAGCAAAGCTTGGATTTTTATTGCTATTTTGCACAAGGAATCTTAATTTCTTAATTCTCTTAGGATTACTATTGCTCCACGACGCGTTGGTAACAATTATCTACACTTTTTATTGTTTTTGATGTTTTTTATCGCCATGATGAATTCCATTGCATCTATTGAATCTTTTGTTATTATTTCTATGATGCGTGAGTAGTTCTATTTAAGGCTAATGGATTAGCCTATGGATTTTAGGATTTAGATGCAAAGTTAGCATTTTTAAGTTTTGTTGGCATAAAAGGGACGTATTTTGGTTGATCTTGCAAAGTTTGTAGGAGAACTCGTACTGAGATCGTGCCCACGGTCGATGGAATCGATTGGCTTAAGGAGTATCCTATAGGCTTAATTAGGGAGTTAGTGGATTAAATTGGGACTCGTGACCATGTCCGCCTCGTGTCTTGATGGGATCCACCAACGAACTATATTACTAATTGACGGCTACCGCCATTGCGTCAATGAGAGCCACCAAAATACATCGAAGCTCTAACCCACGAGAGTGGTATGAGCTGAGATCATTCCATCCACGAGAGTGGCATGAATATTGTCGATTCTTAATGCACGTGTCGTGTGCACCTGTCGCGGGAGCGGGGTTAATGCGATACGTTATATTCATGGTGCTTAGAGCCATGAATTCCGCATCTTAGTTGCGATAATCCCTATAAATCCAATGCGACGTAAGAGTCTTAACCAAGCATCGACATCCGACGATCCTAGTGCTGAGTCCTAAAGCCCTAGTCTTTATTAATTGTTCACAATCCTAAACAAACAATCGCTTGAAACCGACTGCTACTTAAATTCTGAGATTTAAAAATAGCTCAAGATAATAACATCTCTACCTTCCCTGTGGGATTGATATCTTTTATACTATTACTTGACAACGCACGCTTGCATAAAGTTCCGGGAATTCGAATTTGGGATACATCTAGCACTTGGCATTCATGTATTACTAGGTGGCTTCTAGGTGTTAAGTCACGGAGCATCACACGATCGTGTCGTGACCATGTCATGGTCATTTGACTAACCACAATGTCACATGGTCGATATTCGATCGTGTCGCTGTTTGTGTAGAATCCTTGTGAAATGGTTGTGTCGACGTTGACACAGCCGTGTCACCTTAACTCTTCGAGTGGCATCGACATAGACAGAAACATTAGTTCCTCGAATCAACACGTCCGTGTCATTATGAGAAACGACCGTGTCGAATGATATTGAATTCGCTGCAATTTTCCCCACATGGCCGTGGATCAGTTCAAACGACCGTGTGGTTGCTTGTTGAGCCACTTCATATGATGCGTCACACGGTCGTGTGGATTACCTCCACTCGACCGTGTGGCCAAGTTGGTTGAACCCTGATGCCCCCACACGGTCGTGTGGAAACCCTAAACGGTCATGTGGTTTTGCTTTTTTTGAACTGATGTTGGTATGCTCCACACGGTCGTGTGGATGTTCCAAACAACCATGTGGATTACTTTACAACATGTAACTTTGATGTTTAGTTGCTATGTGAACCATGCGAACCCCAAATTGAATCTGTGCCCCCATATCCATGTTATATATGCTGATAATGTATTGACTACCATGCTCTAACGTAATATATCTTGAGATATCATCGTGGGAAAATCATGCTCATGTTGCAATTGCCATGCTTATCATGTTGTGCCCTTGTTACATATGTTAAAAAATGCGAACTCCAAATTATTTTTGAAAGCGATTCATATGTGGAAATTCGATTATGGAAAAATATGTAACTGAAATGGAAATGAGAACATAATGAAATGTTCATGTTGAAATGGTGTTCATGAAATGATTATGAATGCGGTAATGAAACCGCGGAAATGAAAAGTACTATGAATTGGTAATACTAAGAGTGATATGAGTGTAAATGATCTGTAGTCTTCAGTCCATTCAAAAATGGGCGAAACTCCAGATATGAGTTTGGGAGAAAAACGTGTAAAAAATAGGTGTTAAGGAGTGGACATGGATTTGTATCTCACTTGCACTCCAGATAATGGGGGAGTTGGCAGAGTTAGAGAGGTCCATATGTGTACTTGTGATGCACTATAAGGTAGAAAAGTATCACAATCTCACTCTCGAAATGGGGGAGTTACGAGAGGCCCCTTTAGTGCTCATGTCGCTGTTAGGGGTACCACTGTATTCACCCACCCTGGGTGAAGTCCAGCTCCTTAGGTGTCCTAAGATTTACACGGGTTTTCAAACAGTAAAATACATGTGACAACTTTAAAATTAATGTCATCAACATTATGAATATTTCTATCTCATGTTCTCATATTTTTCTGCTTACTTCCCGTACTTGCATAATGTGATATGTTTCGTTTATACATGCTCTGTGGACACGTTTACTTTTGTTGATTGATGTGATATGTTTCATTTATACATGCTCTGTGGACACATTTACTTTTGTAGATTGCCCCTTGTAGATAGGTAGTCCGGTTCTAAACTGGGTCATATCTAGTTTAGTTAGGTTTCCTACTAGGTCCTACCTAGTTTAGTTTAGTTAGGTTTACTACAGTGGCCTTATTAGCTACATATCTTGCTTAGCCCAAAAATGTGCTTCTCTCAAGTGTAAGAGTCCGTACAAGTAATATAGATCTGGGAGTCCAGATGTCGAATCCTCGGGAGAAAACCTGTTGCAACCACAAAGCTCAAATCAAATAGAGATTAAACGTAAGGAGACCTGCCACTTTTGATGATGATGGTTTGAAGGGGGGTTTATCGTGGTTTTTAATTTGAGGAAAATACGAGCAAAAGAAGGTTTCGTTTATGTAAATATCTATGAAAAGTATGCACATGATATGGGTTCATTAGGGTCCGTGATTTGTATTGACTTGGTTGATTAAAGATAACTCAATGATATTTCTTTTTGATAGAAATTCATCGGAAAATACCCTTGTGGGGATTAAAGCACAAAATTGAATAAGATTGTTGCTAAAGCTATAATCTTTTAAATATAAGAGATGAAACTCCATTTTGAGGAGATCAAAACTCACCCTCGTGAGGCGATCATCAACTCCATCATGTTCTTGTAAAAGATGAAGATGAGATTTTAAATAAAGACTATAACTTTATCAACGTCAACAATTTTAGCATGAAGATTCAACCAAATAAATACACATCATGTCCCCCTAACTACACCATATCATGCACAATAAGAATTTAGCCACACATACTGAAAATAACAAAGGATTTCATCAGATTAAACATGGTTCTAATCAAAAGAAGTTAATGGAATTGACAATAAACAATTAAGTTCAAGAGATATCACTAAAACACCCTCTTTTTGCCTATGAAACCTCTTCTTCTCCTCTAAAAGCTCTCTGAAGAATCCCTCAGATCATGCTCTGTCAACTAAGGAGAATTCTGCAAAAAACACCGCCAAAATCACCCAAATACGCCAAGAATACGGAGTAAAAACCCTAGAATACCTTAAATACAAGTCATTGCAGGTTTAAGTCGCTTATCAGGTCCAAAACCGCACCCAAATCGCAAATCAAACCCGATCTGTGAGCGGCGCAATTCTCGACCGATCATCAAGGCGGGATCTAACAAGAGGGTGCCACGTGCGCTCCAAGATTTGCGCTCCGCCCGTTTGATTGCTCGGCGCCCGCATTCGCATCGAATCCTCCTCGGGATGAATGTGGACCGTTCGATCAAGAGGTCGAACGGACGCGATCTCGCCCGCTCCGGTGCTAAGGGATGAATGCCGTCTGCACGATCGACATCGAACGGCCCGTTTTTGCCCCGTCGCCCGCATCCGTGGGAATCGTCGAAACTCAGATCGACGGATGTACGAGCACCACATGGCCCTTTATCGATGCGTCCCGCTGCTGTGTTGAAACGCAGCGTCTGCTGTTCGATCTCGATCGAACGGTCGAGAGTCGACCGCTTCGGCGCCTCGTTGAGACCGTAGGATGAAGGCCGGAGGTGATCTGATGCTACCACGTGTCAGCATTTGATTAGTGGGCGACCGTATTTCTCGTATTTTGAGCGTATTTCTTCATTTAATTGGTATTCTACATTCAAAAATTCACAGTAATTAGCACAGATATCAGAAAAATATAAATAAATAGTCGTTGGAATCGTAAGATCGAGATCTAACCATGAAAATATAAAAAGTGCAAAAATACTCAGTTTATTGCTGTTTTGTGCTTAAATCAATTGATTTCTCTAATAATTGATGGTATACAAAATATGAACATATTAAAGACCAATTAAGCATCATATAAGCACAAAATAGGGCTAAATGTGATGTTATATATGCAATATTCATCCCGAATCACACCCCCTAACTAGCATTTTGCTAGTCTCTAGTAAAGTGAGCGAAACGTGATATCCAGTATACACCTAGATCACCTTATCAGATCTCAAATCACTCACCACCATACTACAATGACAAAAGAAGGTGTCCACATACTAATATCAAGATTTCAAGTTCATAAAATGATGGTACTCATGTATTTAAAGATAAAGAACTAGTATCTCTCAAATGGTCATGAAATCAACTTAACTTCATTATCCATTACTTCATAGAGCGTAATATGCAAAATCAATGGCTCACACCTTTCAATTAGAGATTCTAACTTGAAGCGTAGATGTATCATGCAAAGCAAGCATAAAGAATAGAATGGCATCAAGACATACACACGTCAATCTTCATTCATAGGAAATCACACCATATCTTGTGCCTTCTTTAAGCTTTGGAAATTCTCTTGCCTTGATAATTATACACACTTATTCTCTCTTTTCTTTCTCTTTTATTAGATCCACGTAATGCGCATAAAGCAACATTTGCGGAAAAATGTATTACTTGAATCGCTCCATCAAAGTTTCCGGTCAATGGCTCCCAAATCAGACGATAATAGGGCATTAGGCCAAAAAGGACCCCTCGGACTATATTACTCGAGCCAACCAAGTTATTTATTTAGTGACATACTTATTTATATTTTTTAAATTACACTTTTCTTTTCTTTTTTTCTTTTTGTGTGTGCATAAATAACTTGGCAAGATCGCTTCCTCTACTTAATTCTTTCACAATAATGGGTTATCCTAATCATTTCAAAAGACAGTGTACACTTTCTACCCAGAATCATACAAAGCATGCAAATAACAATGAATAAGAGATAGAAAGCAATGCTCCAGTTATTTTGTGAACTATTGATGCATGAACCTTGGTGTGTTCCATTGAAAGCATACGATTTGCTAATTCATAACTTCTAGATTCATTAAGTTATAAATCAATCACACCCTTGAGATATATCAACAGAAATTTATCACGAGTACTAGCATACATGTCAAATTAGACTGAAATATTTAACAATACATGTCACGACCCGCTTCCCTAAAATGGAGGCGAGGCGTGAGAAGTCCGCTCAGACTTGGAGCTGTGAGGCTCCAGTCTGTAAAGCGTCTGGAATAACCAAGTATAGGTCCTTGCAAATGCGAAGCAGAACAAAAATAATAATAAAGGAAAGAGACAGATAAAATTATTTCAATCTCAGAATGTCCACAATAAATTCCAATATCACAGAAAAGCCACCAGGCTAAAAAGAAGAGTCTAAAAGGAGAGTACAAGAGTATGAAAGAGGCCTAAGGCATGGCCGACATAATATATAACATCATCAAGAAAAGAGAGGTGCTACGCACCGACAGCCTAATAACGACTAAGCAGAAAACAACAACAATAAGAAGGAGCTCTAGGACTGGTCTCCAATGTCCTCGAACTCAACACCTACAACCTGTTTGTCCTCGACGACCAACTCTGGCTCACAATCTAACATGTGACACCCAAAAGAGAAAAGGGGCACATGTCAGCAAGCCTACTAGAGACTTGTGCAAGGAAACTAAAAGAAGGAAAGCAACCTAGCAGTTCTAAAATGTGCGATGACATGGCAGTTTAATGCATGGATGCAACAAGTGAGACAATGCAATAAGTATGACATTGCAGCAAGTATAACATTCACACGGATTTTTTTACAAGTCAAGTAACATGTCGTGCTCAGAGTTTACGCCTTACAGCTGAAGTGGCTGTACGGGCACACTTCTACGCTGAGTGGTCGCTTAACCCTACCCCTCCACGTGTAATCGGGCAATGGCTTTTGCCCAACACATGTAGCCCGCTTCTGGATCACGAGCCAGGAAATACATTTGGCATAGGGTCGTGCCTACAATGCAGGTGCCTAGTCTCAACAAGTCAGGCATTGGCTTTTGACCAACACATGTAGCCCGCTTCTGGATCACGAGCCAGGAAATACATTTGGCATAGGGTCGTGCCTGCAACGCAGGTGCCTAGCCTCAACAAGTCGGGCATTGGCTTTTGACCAACACATGTAGTCTGTTTCTGGATCACGAGCTAGGAAGTGTATTTGGCATAGGGTTGTGCCTGCAAGCAGGTGCCTAGCCTGAACAAGGAAGTACGTAGCGTGTGCTACGAATTCAACACTCAATCATGGATGACATGGCATGGCAGGTTGTAATTTAAATGCGTACAGATTTGGAATTTAAACGTGACAGGCAGAGTACAAGTAAAGAGCATGCAGTTATGAAAATTTAAACGTGACAGGCAGAAATGCATGAATGACATGGCAGGGTGACAGATCTAGCTTCGTTGTCAAGCAAGATCTTAAAATTGCATCTAGGCGAGTATCATTTCGTCGCCTAGTCTCTTTTATGCCTAAAACAAGAAATGTTCTAAAGCACAGCCTAAACAAAGAACTGGCAAGTTTCACTTGCCTGTAATCAATCGTTCTGCAAATATCGTCCAACCAGTCCAGTCTACCTATGTGCTCAGATCCACCAACCTACAGTCCCAAATTAAATTATCTTTATTTGTGAATTATCAACCAATTAAAACACTGATTTTTATCTTGATTAACATGGATGGTTTGGGGGGTCCTAAGTGTTCAGAAAGTTACCCTCACACGACGCGAGAGCTACACTGGCGTCGGATAGCGACGCCTGGGGTTGGAATAAATAGAACGCGCTCCAAATCCAGATTCCAATTAATATTCCATGCTCGCCAATTCTCGGGCAGTGACCAGATCAGCGAGCAATATTCCAATCAGCGGGTAGGCGATCGGTATACGTTTTTACGACTTCCGGAAAGCTGTAACAACGAACCGGGACGAACAGTTTGACGTTCACGATGTCTACGATGTTGAGCGTCATAGGAGATGCTCGTGACGTTGGAAAACACTCCTAGGAGAAGGAGGAGGCTGTCGAAAGATCCAAACAGTGAGAGGGGACGGCGAAGAGGCGATACGACGCGACGAAACGTCGTTGAAAACGCCAAAACAACAAGATGTCACTGTTTCAGAGCAACGGAGGCTGGGGGGGCTGCCACGGCAACGCATAGGTCGCCGAGGAGGAAGACACACCGGAGGGGGCATGGGCGACGGCAGTGGCGGAGGCAGCGGCGGAGGCAGCCGCAGCCGTTGCTTCTGCGGCTGCTGCTACTTGCAGCGACGGCAGGGAGTTTTTCCGACGGAGAACGGCGACAAGGAAGGGCCCACGGTGGCACAGGCAATAGGGAAGGTCGGGGCAAGGGTCAGGGCTTGGTCGGCGGCAGTTGTGGAGGGAGAAATGAAGGAAGAGCGGCGGCGTTTTGTGTTGCTGCGTGTGAAAGAGCAGCTAGCGGCGGCATTTTGTTTGGTTCTGGGAGAAAAACCTAAGCCCTAAGTCTATATTAAAAAGAGGGGGTGCTGCCCTCACGTGGGGTGTGGTAGGGCTAAAAATGGGGAACGAAAACATGGGCTAGGGGCTGTTAGTAGGATATTTTTGATAAAAAATGTGTTATTATAAATTATTAAAACCCAATATCAAAACAAGAATCTCACACCCTCTCTCTCTCCTCTAGGTGTGTGTGTGCGGCCAAAGCAAGAGGCCAGGTCAAAGTAATATAGGATGTATCATATTATTATTAATTAGTTATAGGGGAAAGAAATCAATGAAACTTATGGTTTAATCAATATAATAGGTTGGGCAAAATAGTGAAAGTGGATCAAACGGGGCTCAAAATTTATAAGATAAATACTGGGGTGACCGCACGGACGAGAGAAACGAAACAAAGAAGACGGATCACAATTTTGACAACGAGAAACGAAACTAAAAATGAAAACGTCTCACGACAAAAGTGAAAATCGCGACGTCTCATCAAACAAAGTCAAATCGTGGGAGAACGACCCGTGAAATGACGTTCCAAATTAATTCCACAATTTAATATTCTTTGAGAGGGTCACAACGACATATCACACTATAGGGTTCGGATACAGACAAGGTCTAAAATAAATACGTGCACGAACAAGACTACGTGCACGTAAAGCGTACAAAGCATACGGGGTCCAAAGGCGACAGAAATCTCAAGTTGGGCACACGTCGGGGGGTTGGCTTGCTAAAGATGCAACCAAGGTGCTACGGCCCTACCGACACAACGACACGACTCACATACAAGCAACAAAACCAATCAGGTACCCGAAATTTCTATACGCATCGCCGTATAACGAATAGTGAGTTCCGGCCGTTACATCCTACCCACCTTAGAATAAAGTCTGTGTTAGACTTTCTAACTATAAATATATCTCTAGCCAGACTAGTAGCTATCCCAATCACATCACACTATAATTCAACCAGGTATAGTCATTACAAGTGCTTATATATGCACTAGGTAGTCAAACAATAACTCTACTAACATGTATATATTCACGCACATTATACTCTTATACCTATCATAGCCGGTCATATTCA
This sequence comes from Scilla litardierei, assembly GCA_030789695.1. Taxonomy (NCBI): domain Eukaryota; kingdom Viridiplantae; phylum Streptophyta; class Magnoliopsida; order Asparagales; family Asparagaceae; genus Scilla; species Scilla litardierei. The sequence goes on along the minus strand of CM061142.1, from coordinate 500,140,858 downwards.
CACACATATTTCAATCATTCATATAGTCACGTACATCCCTATATAACTATTAAACACTTATTACATACCATGGTGCACATACTCACAACCAATTAAATAGTTCACACCAGCAGATACCATCGTAATACTCCACATTTAGATAACTACCTATGAATAAAACAATAAGGATACACCACTCCCTATATCTCCTAGTGTACATTCAATGCCAACATATCAACATAAGTAACCACACTACTTAATATTAAATCATGTTATTATATCTAAGATACATTTACCACTATTATAATTTCACAATTTATAGTCATTTAAATGCATGCAAATATTTCATCATATATTCACATCACATGCGGTCCTATAACTATATTCACGACACGCCACACATACCATAGTCACCAACCTATAGCTAAGAGCATACTTAGCCGTGCATGGTGCACACCCACGCACGCTAACATTCCATTCATATTTATTAATCATACACTATATACTCAGCACATCTACACGCCTAGTTTAGCTAGCACACATACGTTCATACAGGCAAGTCCTTAGTAAATAACTATACCACAAGACCAACACCTATAACTATATACTGGTATAGCGACCCACAATCATGTGCGTAACACAACCAGGCATAAACAATCCTATCATTATACATACATCATCCATTGCTATATTCATGGTACTACACGCAAACCACAGACACCTATAACAATATACTTAGGGTATACCCACTCAAGCTTGAGTGAGACTCAAAACTCATATCAAAATACTCTATATACATAGCACGATACTTATATCTACACCAACACAATACCCTAATATAAAAACATATATACCTACCAACGTACTACACATCCATATCATAAATTCAATCACAACTTTATATTTAATCAAATAACACCCACATAATTCAATCACTCTATATACCGTAATAATATTACGAACATCAACACACATATACAATTAAATACATCCTCCTAAGCAAGCATACATCGTATATTCACATACATGCAATATATATTCACACCATAGCCATCTACTTATAATTAGTATACCAACACATCTACTTATCCATAACTAGTTAAGATATGCAATAATCGTGTATACCTCATGGTATACACGCACCCAACATCCCGTAAAAGCAAGCAATACCAATCAAATTATTATTCTACTACTATATGTTTATCACATATATACTCGTGCAGCAAATACATAACTACTTACGTCTAATCACAATACGTATCTACGTACGAGCACACACTCATACGTACTAACATATAGGTCATATAATAGGCCTACTCACTTAACTATACATGCACCTATTATCATTACACCTAACATACACATAACTTTACCAACAAATTATTTCAACCATTATAAGTATCTCCAACTACATACACCCCATTAGATATTTCAACACCGATTCTTATATACATAGACATCCCTAGAGTGGAATAGCTACCCACACACTTATTTATAAATACTAACACACATACAACTTCATATACACCATGTAATTATATGCACTACAACGACATCACAATCTATACTAATGGGCCAACCATACAAAACTAAGGTTAACGTAGGCAACAATAAGCACTACTGTGATAACTAAACAATAGTGAGGAACCAAAATCGAAATTGAATGGAACAAGATCGGAATGAACGGGTTCAGATGAGGCGACATATAAGGGAAAGCCCTGGTTGGGTGAAATAAAATATAGTTCAGAATAATCGAGTAGGGAAGGAGGGTATAGAGTACGAAATAGGGATATAATAAAAGTAAGTTATAAAATAAAAATGAAAATATAATAATATCCTTATAAAACGCAGAAGGGTAGCATGAAGGTTAAATCACGACATAGGATTAGACGTAGAGAAATAAGCGTGGAGATGAATGAATTGTTTTGCAATTGGAGATAAATTTAAGGGAGACAGTATTTTACAAAAATTTGAAGTAGGAAAAATGACGAGTATAAAATCGACACGCTGAATGCTGATGTCCCATGTAACTTAGAAAAATATATTAAATGTAAGCGCGATGAGTTATTCGAATAAGTTTTAATGGGATAAGTAAGAAAAGGAAATTTCAAATCGAATTAGGGAAAATAGAAGTACGGTTCAGAATAAAATTAGTATATGAAAAGGGACAAGGAATTTAAATATGTATGAAAAGTATATGCTGGAAAAATATTATAAAATAGTAATCAAAAATCTCGACAGAAATTTCGAAATTCAATAAAAATGAATTTGAGTCAACAGAAAAGCTTGAAGTCTAAGTATATATATATATATATATATATATATATATATATATAAAAGTTTTCGAACGAGTTTAAACGTAGCGAATAAGGAATATCGGGAATACTTTCGGAAGTTCAAGATTTGTAACGAAGAGATTCGAAAATTAATGACGATCGTCATGAGGCAATCTTGTGAATCGAGGGCAAGGAAATTAGTCGCATGGTCGAAACATAAACATCCCTAGGATATGACTCAGGAAAATCTACGAGAAACTCCGACGGTCGACCAATTAAAGATTAGGAACTTAGCGCTAAGGCTTTCTAAGGAACTAGACCGTAATGAACTGCGTTCAGCTTGGCCCGAAATCGAAGAACCCAAGCGAACGACTAAAGAATATCTAGAAGTCTAATATGGTCAGTGCTAGGCAAGTACCACTAAGGTAACTCCTAAGATGATTATAACAATTTCTAGCATGGAGTCTAGCTAACAATTAGGGACCTCTAATTAGCGAGCACAGACGTCTAACTAAGTCTTACCAAAGTCCTGATCTAATGGATTCCCTACTAAGCCGAGCCAGATGTTCGAGCAACACGTCTACCAGCCACCTAAGAAATAGGAAACGATAAAAATTTAGACTCAAGGCTTATGATTTGGATGTTTTAATTTATTTAATGGACGTTCTATAATTATTATCGTTGTTCCGATAATTCGTAGTTGCAGTGACCTGCATGGGCCACCAATAAAACTTGTCACGACCCGCTTCCCTAAAATGGAGGCGAGGCGTGAGAAGTCCGCTCAGACTTGGAGCTGTGAGGCTCCAGTCTGTAAAGCGTTTGGAATAACCAAGTATAGGTCCTTGCAAATGCGAAGCAGAACAAAAATAATAATAAAGGAAAGAGACAGGTAAAATTATTTCAATCTCAGAATGTCCACAATAAATTCCAACATCACAGAAAAGCCATCAGGCTAAAAAGAAGAGTCTAAAAGGAGAGTACAAGAGTATGAAAGAGTCCTAAGGCATGGCCGACATAATACATAACATCATCAAGAAAAGAGAGGTGCTACGCACCGACAGCCTAACAACGACTAAGCAGAAAACAACAACAGCAAGAAGGAGCTCTAGGACTGGTCTTCAATGTCCTCGAACTCAACACCTGTAACCTGTTCGTCCTCGACGACCAACTCTGTCTCACAATCTAACATATGACACCCAAAATAGAAAAGGGGCACATGTCAGCAAGCCTACTAGAGACTTGTGCAAGGAAACTAAAAGAAGGAAAGCAACCTAGCAGTTCTAAAATGTGCGATGACATGGCAGTTTAATGCATGGATGCAACAAGTGAGACAATGCAATACGTATGACATTGCAGCAAGTATAACATTCACACAGATTTTTTTACAAGTCAAGTAACATGTCGTGCTCAGAGTTTACGCCTTACAGCTGAAGTGGCTGTACGGGCACACTTCTACGTTGAGTGGTCGCTTAACCCTACCCCTCCACGTGTAATCGGGCAATGGCTTTTGCCCAACACATGTAACCCGCTTCTGGATCACGAGCCAGGAAATACATTTGGCATAGGGTCGTGCCTACAACGCAGGTGCCATGAAATACATTTGGCATAGGGTCGTGCCTGCAACGCAGGTGCTTAGCCTCAACAAGTCGGGCATTGGCTTTTGACCAACACATGTAGCCCACTTCTGGATCATGAGCCATGAAATACATTTGGCATAGGGTCGTGCCTGCAACGCAGGTGCCTAGCCTCAACAAGTCGGGCATTGGCTTTTGACCAACACATGTAGTCCGTTTCTGGATCACGAGCTAGGAAGTGTATTTGGCATAGGGTTGTGCCTGCAACGCAGGTGCCTAGCCTGAACAAGGAAGTACATAGCGTGTGCTACGAATGCAACACTCACGCATGGATGACATGGCATGGCAGGTTGTAATTTAAATGCGTACAGATAAGGAATTTAAACGTGACAGGCAGAGTACAAGTAAAGAGCATGCAGTTATGAAAATTTAAACGTGACAGGCAGAAATGCATGAATGACATGGCAGGGTGACAGATCTAGCTTTGTTGTCAAGCTAGATCTTAAAATTGCGTCTAGGCGAGTATTATTTTGTCGCCTAGTCTCTTTTACGCCTAAAACAAGAAATGGCCTAAAGCACGGCCTAAACAAAGAACTGGCAAGTTTCACTTGCCTGCAATCAATCGTTCTGCAAATATCTGTTGGATATGGACGACATATATACACCCATGAGGGGATGTATGAGGGCCTATGGACATCAGATGTCGCGTGCACGAAAGCGTGCGCGCAGGGAACCTTTTCTCGTATGAAAAGGACCACTCGATAAGTGGAAAAAGTCACTTTATAAGTGCATAAAGGCACTTGATAAGTGAATGAAGGAGAGGATAAGTAAATGTGCTAATATAGGCTAATAAGCTTATATTTAGTTATTTCCTACAATAACTACCCCTAAAGCCTATAAATAGGACCCAAGGGTAAGGCATTTACACTAATCTTACCATGCCATAAGTTTGCATAAGGCAACTTGTGTTCTTCTTCTCCCTTCCATTAAAATCCTCTTCTAAATAGAGATTTAGGCGGTGAAACACTGCTTCGATCCTCCGTGACGAAGTACCGACCGTTGTGGCGAATCCGAGGGCAAAGTTCAGAGATTACGGTGCCGTGTACGCAAGCGTAAGTCTCTACTTTATTATTCGATCCTAACGTCCTTGTTTTGACAGGATCCTACATTGGTATCAGAGCCATACGGGTTCGCCTCGGTCTAACCGTCGCCCCGGTCTCACCGATGAACGCGGCGTTGTCTCTTTCACGAATGAGTCTCCTTCCATTACGGATATGGAAGGAACGCATCGGGATGGATAGAACGCAATAGTTGTTCTTTTCACGTTAGGGTCTTCTGTTATTACAGATATGGCAGGAACTCTCCGTGACGGGAAGAACTTACCGTTCATCTCGCCAAACTCGCCCTCCTCATGGATGCTGAGTCTCCATTCAATCGAGAATGTGAACTCTCTTCATGTAGAGCGTGAAGTTTGCAGCCTTGAAAACGCGTTCTCTTCATTTTTTAGCACACGGCCATTGAAGCAAAACCATTTTCCCGACGAACGGGTGCTTCTTCGGAGAAGACGATGTGGTTATTCTCAATGGAGAAGATGGCAATTTTGGTGCATGATCACCATGGCCATATGGGCTATGGAGGGTGTGCATCCCCCCTTCCCATGCGGAGGGGGTTGGCTACGGCCAATAACAACCCACGGCCACCCCTCCGATGGGGGTGTGCGGCCAACCCCATGCAAGGGGGAGGACGGCCATGGCCATATGGGCCATGGCCGGGGGAGGACGGCCATGGCCATATGGGCCATGGCCACGGGGCCCTGGCCGTGGCCAAGGCCAGGCCTGGCCGAGACCAGGCCAGGGCCGCCAGGGCCAGGAGGCCCTGGCCGGCCTCGGCCAGGGCCATGGGCCGGCCTGGCCGGCCCTGGCAGGGGCCAGGGCCAGTACCCTGGCCTCGGCCAGGGCCTGGCCGGCCCTGGCAGAGGCCAGGGCCAACGCTCTAGCCTCAGGCCAGGGCCTGGCGGCCCTGGCCGGCCTCGGCTAGGGCAGAGGCCCTGGCCGAAGGGCCAGTGCTCCCTTGGCCGGCCTCGGCCAGGGCAGAGGCTCTGGCCGGGGGGGCCAGGGCCCCTGGCCGGCCAGGGCAGAGGCCCTGGCTGACCAACGAGGAATTTTTGGCCGACATTGGCCGGCCTCGGCCAGCCGAGGGAACATGGCCATGAGGTTCGTGTCGGATCCATACGGGACTACGGTGCCGGTGGTTTCGGCCCCGGCCACCTGCATGGCCGGTCCATACGGGACCGACGGGAATTGCATACGACAAAACCCCTTACTTTGGGGGATCCGACCTTGGCATGGCTATGGCTCATCCCGGCAATGGCTAGGGATTACCGAATATTTCGCTAGTATCATAAGGGTACTAGGTTGAAATATATTTTTTTGAAAAATACGTTTTCAAAAACGCTTTTCCTCTACGAAGTACGATAAGAGTACTATCGTTTGATAAGTGAGGGGGAAATATTGAAAGTTGTTCTAGATGGTGATTGGAATCGTAGAGACCTTTCCGATTCTAGAGCAACATCTTTAATATTTTTCGAAAGTAACTTATCAAATGTAATAATATCATTCTAAGTGGGATATTCCAAGTGGGAGTGATATCTATGTATAAGAATTTTATGCAATGATTTTTGATCGAACCTTCGGTTTTTGTGTCTTTTGCAGCATTTTAAAGTTAAAATGTCTTTCGCTTCAAAGAACATTGTCGTTGAGTTAAACAGAGGTGAAAAACTCAACGGTGATAATTACAAACTATGGTCCATCAAGATACAATACGTTCTAGAGGAGCAAGACGTGCTCGAAACTCTGAAGAACAAGATGATTGAACCTGAGTCGGGCACTACGGCCCAACACAGACGAGACAAGGAAGCTTTTGATACTTGGTCTCTGAAGAACAAGATAGCTCACATTACGTTATTGTCCAGTATGGCCGATGACATAATGCGCATCTTTCGAGAGCATGACCTAGCCATGGACATATGGTCCAAGGTTGAGGAGAAGTTTGGTGGCACCTCGGTGTCCAAACTTCGTTCTTTAACTATAAGATTTGATTCATACAAGAAACGTCCAGATCATTCCATAGGGAAACATCTGTGACATATGGCTAATCTAATCTCAGAGTTAAAGGATGCAGGTCATGTGCTCACTGATGAGCAACAAATCCAAGCAGTCATACGTTCCCTACCAAATGGGTGGGACCAAATGAAGATGCATCTCACTCATAATGAGAGCATCAAGAACTTCAGCGATGTTTCAAAGCACCTCGAGTTAGAGGAAGAGCGGCTTGCGGCCGCCAAGCCAAGTGCAGAAGTGCACATGGTTGCTAGTTCCTCACATGGGGGAAAGAAACGGAAAGATCGTTTGAAGTTTACTAATGAACATAATAAGCAACCTGAGTCTACCAAGAAACCCAAACATAAGGGTGGGCACAAGAAATGGCACACAAAGAAAGACTTGAAGAGGATCAAGTGCTTCAAGTGCAACAAGTTAGGTCACTATGCCCGTTCTTGTACGGATGAAGGTGACAAGGTAACTTGTAATGATAGTTACATATGTGTTTCTAGTTCGATATTTCTTGTGGAATCTAATCCATTTTGGATAATTGATTCAGGTGCCACCGACCACATAGCAAGGGACAGACGGTCCTTCGTGGAGTATCACCGGATACCCCAAGGAACAAAGTGGATTTATGTAGGAAACAACACACGTGTTGAAGTGAAAGACGTTGGGACTTGCAAGCTAGTCTTGGATAACGGCCGCACTATCTTACTACATGATGTCCTCTTTGCTCCAGATATTCGAAGGAATATTATATCTGTGGTCATGTTAATGGGTCTTGGTTATAGCTGGTTCTTTTAAAATTGTAAAGTGGACTTGTTTTGTAATAATACTCTTATTGGTTCTGGGTATGTATTTAAAGGATTTATTGTATTAAATACAATGTATGGCTCTTCATTTTGTAATGAAAATTTCCTTGTTACAAATTCTCCGACTTATGAGTCAGATATAATTTGTTGGCATGCAAGGCTTGGTCATATTGGACCAACACGTATGGATAGACTTGCCGAACGTGGCCTTCTATCCAATGTTTCAAAGGTCGAAATGTCGACTTGCGAACATTGCCTTGTAGGGAAATCTTGTCGCAAGCCGTTTGGAATCGGCACAAGGGCCGAGGTTCCATTACAGCTCATCCATTCGGACATATGTGGTCCGATGAATGTCAAGACAAGACGCGGGAAGTCCTATTTCATCACTTTTATTGATGACTTCACCCGATTCGGTCATATCTATTTGATATCCCACAAAAGTGAAGCATTAATCTGCTTTAAAAACTATATGAGTTTGGTGGAAAATCAATTAGATCGCAAGATTAAGGTCTTACGAACCGATAGAGGCGGTGAATATCAATCCGCAAGTTTTAAGGAACTTTGTGATGAAAAGGGCATAGTTCATCAGGTGACTATGCCTTATACTCCTCAACAAAATGGTGTTGCTGAAAGGAGGAATAGGACTTTGATGGAAATGGTCCGTTCAATGATGGCGCAAGCTAACTTGCCAATCACCTTTTGGGGTGATGCATTATTGACGACTGCTTTCATCTTGAACCACGTACCCTCGAAATCAGTTAGCTCCACTCCTTATGAGTTGTGGAACCAAAGGTCTCCTGACTTAAACATTTTGAAACCTTGGGGGTGTGCATCCTATGCACATATTTCCTCCCATAAGTATGGCAAACTTGGGCCACGGGGAAGGAAATGTATCTTTATACGATACGCAGAAAACTCCAAAGGTTATGTTTTCATAGGTCAGGAAGACAATGGAGGTCTAATTGAATTTGAGTCGAGGGATGTCACTTTCTTGGAAAATGAGTTTCCAAGACAGGGCGAGATAAGTCAGGACTTATCTCTATTTGAGATTAATGATCAAGAAGGATTACCTCATTCGAGTGGGAGAATTCTTGGTGAAGACGAAAACACGTTTCAACCTTCACCAATGGATTATACGAATGACGCGAATCCTATTCCATACGGGAATTATGATCCAAGTGGGAGCATTTCTAACAACATTCCAAGTGGGAGTGATATTAGAATTGATCTAAATTCGAGTCAACAAGGACTTGAAGAATCTCAAATACGACGAAGTAGTCGTACAAGGTTGACTCCTCTAAGTTTTGAGGATGAATTTCCGCAAACCTTTATGACTTTACTACAAGATGATGACGAGCCTGCTACTTTCAAACAGGCCGTATTATGCCCTGCAAAAGACAATGGATGGAAGCGATGAAGGAGGAGTTGGAATCCATGAAAGTTAACCAAGTCTGGGACTTAGTTGACTTACCCAGAGGACGTAGAGCTATTGGGAACAAATGGGTTCTCAAGATCAAGCATAAGGCTGATGGCTCTATCGACAGATATAAAGCTCGCCTTGTCACGAAAGGTTTTACGCAACAGGAAGGGATAGACTACGAAGAGACCTTCTCACCTGTTGTTCGTTTTACCTCGATTCGCCTGATTCTGGCTATGGTAGCTTGCTTAGACCTCGAATTACATCAGATGGATGTAAATAATGCCTTTCTCAATGGAGAATTGGACGAGGAGATCTATATGGAACAACCAACAGGGTTCTTAAAAGAAGGAAATGAACATAAGGTTTGTAAACTTCGTAAGTCCATATATGGTCTTAAACAATCCTCGAGGCAATGGTATATACGATTTCAAGAAGTTGTCTTATCAAATGGTTTTACCATGCTTGATGAAGATAACTGTGTATATATCAAGAAGATTAAAAGCAAGTATGTTATTATGTCTCTATACGTAGATGACATTTTAATAGCCGGAAATGACAAGGGCTTTGTGATGGATATCAAGGCTTGGCTTTCATCAGGTTTTGAGATGAAAGACATGGAAGAAGCCGCATATATTCTTGGAGTTAAGATTTCAAGGAATCGTTCGAAGAAACTTCTTTCTCTTTCACAAGAGACTTATATAAAGAAGGTTCTAGAACGTTTTAATATGCAGGACTGTAAGTCCATTGATACTCCAATAAGTAAATGCGATAATTTATGTCTGAAGATGTGTCCTAAGAACCAAAAAGGAAAAAGATATTATGGAAAAAGTTCCATATTCCAGTGCAGTTGATAGTCTTATGTACGCTATGATGTGTACAAGACCGGACATCTGTTTTTCCATTGGAATGGTAAATCGTTACCAATCCAATCCAGGGCAAACACACTGGAAAGCGGTTAAGAGGACAATTTTGCAAAAGACTACGATAAGAACAAGAAGGTAGACATAAGATACATATCTACGCATGAGATGATAGCGGATCCGCTTACGAAGGCGATCCCCAGAGATGTGTTTTACAAACACTTATCATCTCAAGGAATGCGTAAGAGCTGAGTTGTATCAATGTATATTCCCATGTCTATGGAAGATCAAATTTAATAAAAGAATAAGTTCTTTTTAACATTGCATATGAGTTTCTTGAAAATGTTTGTGTACATTTTTTTTAAAACTCAGCTGTTTTTTTGTATGTCGGACAGATTGAGGTTGGCTCTCTCACATGAGCAACCGCCTTTATTCTATCAGACGGATAAAATAAAGATGAGACCTGTTTAAAAGTCAAAATCGTCAGACGGATGATTTAGAGTCATGACTTAAACAAAATGGTCATATGAAAGATCTGCATCATATGGATGCTTACAAAAGATCTAAGAGGATTCTTAAATCTTATCTGTCTTATGCGGGATGTGGGTCCAGAAGATTATTTGAGTAGTAAAGGGACACAAAATCAGACATTGTGGTGTCTGATCATCATCCTTACAACATCATTAAGACATACGCTCCCTGGGAAAGGAGTGATGTTGTAATACGTATTCATACTACGTATGCATTTGACCATTGGGTTAGAATAGTAATTGTGTTTACTATTATGTGAGACCCAAAGCCACATAGGTCTTAACTCGTTACCCTTATGGACTCTAATTGGTTCCTTTAGAATTGACTGGGTGATTGCTATCTTAGCATGTTGCTTATGGACTATGGTCAATTCGGTCCGGTGGGGCATGTTAGAAAAGCAAGTCAAGTCAAGATCGAAAGGATCGCAAGAAGAGGAAGATTAATTTCATATTCACATTTGGACTTTAGAGATTCAAAGCTGGCCAGCCAATTGTAATCCAGATGGGATTCAATTGTTGAATATAAAGTATAAGAAATGTGAAGAAATAATCTAGGGTAAAGCATGCATTGATCTACTCAACTTTGCACCTCGAGGAGTGTTGTGTATCTCTAACAAGTGCATAACAGTGGACTCTATGCGCATGACGGTCACACGGTCTATTTCTCTGTATGATAAACAGAAGAGCTAAAGGAAAATATGTTTCCTTACAATCCCCTCAAGTGTGAGTGGGAGATGTTGGATATGGACGACATATATACACCCATGGGGGGATGTATGAGGGCCTATGGAACTCAGATGTCGCGTGCATGAAAGCGTGCGCGAAGGGAACCTTTTCTCGTGTGAAAAGGACCACTCGATAAGTGGAAAAAGTCACTTTATAAGTGCATAAAGGCACTTGATAAGTGAATGAAGAAGAGGATAAGTAAATGTGCTAATATAGGCTAATAAGCTTATATTTAGATATTTCCTACAAAAACTACCCCTAAAGCCTATAAATAGGACCCAAGAGAAAGGCATTTACACTAATCTTACCATGCCATAAGTTTGCATAATGCAACTTGTGTTCTTCTTCTCCCTTCCATTAAAATCCTCTTCTAAATAGAGATTTAGGCGATAAAACGCTGCTTCGATCCTCCGTGACGAAGTACCGACCGTTGTGGAGAATCCGAGGGCAAAGTTCAGAGATTACGGTGCCGCGTATGCAAGCGTAAGTCTCTACTTTATTATTCGATCCTAACGTCCTTGTTTTGACTGGATCCTACAATATCGTCCAACCAGTCCAGTCTACCTATGTGCTCAGATCCACCAGCCTACAGTCCCAAATTAAATTATCTTTATTAGTGAATTATCAACCAATTAAAAAACTGATTTTTATCTTGATTAACTTGAATGGTTTGGGCGGTCCTAAGTGTTCAGAAAGTTACCCTCACACGACGCGAAAGCTACACTGGCGTCGGGTAGCGACGCCAGGGGTTGGAATAAATAGAACGCGCTCCAAATCCAGATTCCAATTATGATTCCACGCTCGCCAATTCTCAGGCAGCGACCAGATCAGCGAGCAAGATTCTAATCAGCGGGTAGGCGATCGGTATACGTTTTTACGACTTCCGGAAAGCCGTAACAACGAACTGGGACGAACGGTTCGACGTTCACGATGTCTACGACGTTGAGCGTCATAGGAGATGCTCTTGACATCGGAAAACACTCCTAGGAGAAGTAGGGGGCTGTCGAAAGATCCCAACATCGAGAGGGGACGGTTAAGAGGTGATACGACGCGACAGAACGTCGTTGAAAACGCCAAAACAGCGAGAAGTCGCTGTTTCAGAGCAACAGAGGCTGGGGGGACTGCCACGACGACGCAGAGGTCGTGGGGGAGGAAGACACACCGGAGGGGGCGCGGGCGACGGCGGTGGCGGTGGCGGTAGCCGCTGTCGCTGCTTCTGCGGCTGCTGCTACTTGCAGCGACGCCAAGGAGTTTTTCTGACGGAGAACGGCGGCAAGGAAGGGCCCACGGCGGCACAGGCGACGGGGAAGGTCGGGGCAAGGGTCAGGGCTTAGTCAGCGGCGGTTGTGGAGGGAGAAATGAAGGAAGAGCGGCGGCGTTTTGTGTTGCTGCATGCGAAAGAGCAGCTAGCGGCGGCGTTTTGTTTGGTTCTGGGAGAAAAACCTAAGCCCTATGTCTATATTAAAAATTGGGGGTGCTGCCCTCACGTGGGGTGTGGTAGGGCTAAAAATGGGGAACGAAAACATGGGCTAGGGGCTGTTAGTAGGATAGTTTTGATAAAAAAATGTGTTATTATAAATTATTAAAACCCAATATCAAAACAAGAATCTCACACCCTCTCTCTCTCTCTCCTCTAGGTGTGTGTGTGCGGCCAAAGCAAGAGGCCAGGTCAAAGTAATATAGGATGTATCATATTATTATTAATTAGTTATAGGGAAAGAAATCAATGAAACTTAGGGTTTAATCAATATAATAGGTTGGGCAAAATAGTGAAAGTGGATCAAACGGGGCTCAAAATTTATAAGATAAATACTGGGGTGACCACACGGATGAGAGAAACGAAACAAAGAAGACGGATCACAATTTCGACAACGAGAAACGAAACTAAAAATGAAAACGTCTCACGACAAAAGTGAAAATCGCGATGTCTCATCAAACAAAGTCAAATCGTGGGAGAACGATCGGTGAAATGACGTTCCAAATTAATTCCACAATTTAATATTCTTCGAGAGGGTCACAACGGCATATCACACTATAGGGTTCGGATACAGACAAGGTCTAAAATAAATACGTGCACGAACATGACTACGTGCACGTAAAGCCTACAAAGGATACGGGGTCCAAAGGCGACAGAAATCTCAAGTTGGTCACACGTTGGGGGGTTGGCTTGCTAAAGATGCAACCAAGGTGCTACGGCCCTACCGAAACAACGACACGACTCACATACACGCAACAAAACCAATCAATTACCCGAAATTGCTATACGCACCGCTGTATAACGAATAGTGAGTACCGGCCGTTACAATAGCAGTGGAGGAAAATAAATCACATGTATACAGTGGTGAATGGATTTCGAGAATTTTCATCACATGAGGTTCATCTCTAGGTGAAATAAATATTGGTGATAGAACTTGACTAAAATTTTTTTAATGCAAAAAGGGAACTAAAAAATCCTAAAAGAAAAAGAAAAATCCTAAAAGTTTATACCCTCCCCCCAACTTAAAATAAGCATTGTCCTCAATGTTAGGGATGAGTATCAGATCTTGACAAAAGGTCCTATAAAATAAAAAGAAAATCATACGAAAGCAAAAACATTTGTTTTATTTTTCTACACTACTGGATAGAAGTCACCGAAGTCAAAAGACGGATCTCGGACGTATAATGGTGGAGGAAGTAGCTCAATTAGATCCTTACGCTCCTCCGCGAGCGTCTTCACTCCACAAATCACTTTGGACCCTAGCAACATAACTCCAAGCATCTCTCCAAAATGTATGACCATGTCCTGCAAGAGATGAGTTGTGTTAATCCAAAGTGGGCACTGTTGCCTTTCAAAAATTTCTCCAAATATAGTCATCAAAATAAATTAATGAACGTAAAGAGTGGTGGCGAAAACTCCCTAAAACGATTGCATTCATCTTGGTATAATGCACGGCCACGAGGGAAAGGAATAATGGATTTTGGGACAAGATTGGGGGAGAGCATGGTTCGGGTTCCACCAAAATGATCGATGAGCTTGTGGCCCTACTAGTCTCCTCCTTTACTCCATCCAAAATTGTATGCTCGTCCACTCCATCTCTGCACATATCACCACTAGGAAGCTCTGACGACTCAGTCATCAAATCCTTTGGAATCCCCACCAATGTCTGAGCATCCTCACTCAGGGACTCTAGGCGCTCCCAAGCATCCTCAGGTATGTACTCCATGAAAGCTCCATTGTCCAACATCTCTATGAAAATTTGTGCATCTTCCTGCAGCCCCTCGTAGAAGAACTGGAAGAGAACATCAACTGTGTATCCATGATGTGGACAGCCACTAACTGCATCTGTGAACCTCCTCCAGACCTGAAAGAAGGATGCACTATCGTGTTGTTCAAAGATGGCAATTTTGAGCTTCAATAACCTGTCCCTGTGCAAAGAAGATGAAGGTGCATCATATCGAAAATTTATGCCATTAAAGTCCATTGGTTTTTTTTGAATTTTCAAAGAAATGAAAAAAAAAGAAAAAAAAATTAAAGAAGATAAAAGTGGAAAGATCTATAAACATCAAAGTGGAAAGATCTCACTAAATGTCCTTTAAATGAAATAAACTTTGGTAGCAAGCCGTTCTCCCCGGTAATGGCGTCAAAAACTTGCTTAGCCCAAAAATGTGCTTCTTTCAAGCGTAAGAGTCCGTACAAGTAATATAGATCTGGGAGTTCAGATGTCGAATCCTCGGGAGAAAACCTGTTGCAACCACAAAGCTCAAATCAAATAGAGATCAAACGTAAGGAGACCAACCACTTTTGATGATGATGGTTTGAAGGGGGTTTGATCGTGGTTTTTAATTTGGGGAAGATACGAGCAAAAGAAGGTTTCGTTTATGTAAATATCTTTGAAAAGTTTGCACATGATATGGGTGCATTAGGGTCCATGATTTGTATTAACTTGGTTGATTAAAGATAACTAAATGATATCTCTTTTTGAGAGAAATTCATCGGAAAATACCCTTGTGGGGATTAAAGCACAAAATTGAATAAGGTTGTTGCTAAAGCTATAATCTTTTAAATAAAAGAGATGAAACTCCCTTTTGGGGAGATCAAAACTCACCCTCGTGAGGCGATCATCAACTCAATCATGTTCTTGTAAAAGATGAAGAGGAGATTTTAAATAAAGAATATAACTTTATCAACGTCAACAATTTTAGTATGAAGATTCAACCAAATAAATACACATCATGTCCCCTAACTACACCATATCATGCACAATAAGAATTTAGCCACACATACTGAAAATAACAAAGGATTTCATTATATTAAATATGGTTCTAATCAATAAAAGTAGATGGAATTGACAACAAAAAATTAAGTTCAAGAGATATCACCAAAACACCCTCTTTTTGCCTATGAAACCTCTTCTTCTTCCTCTAAAATCTCTCTGAAGAATCCCTCAGATTATTCTCTGTCAACTCAGGAGAATTCTGCAAAAAACACCGCCAAAATCACCCAAATACGTCAAGAATACGGAGAAAAAACCCTAGAATACCTTAAATACAAGTCATTGCAGGTTTAAGTCGCTTACGGGTCCAAAAACTCACCCAAATTGCAAATCAAACCCGATCCACGAGCGGCGCAATTCTCGACCGCTCATCAAGGCGGGGTCTAACGAGAGGGTGCCACGTGCGCTCCAAGATTCACGCTCTGCCCGTTTGATTACTCAGCGCCTGCATCCGCATCGAATCCTCCTCAGGATGAATATGGACCGTTCGATCGAGAGATCAAACGGACGCGATCTCGCCCGCTCCGGTGCTGAGGGATGAATGCCGTCTGCACGATCGACATCGAACGGCCCATTTTTCGCCGCGTCGCCCGCATCCGTGGGAATCGTCGGATCTCAGATCAACGGATGTACGAGCACCATGTGGCCCTTAATCGATGCGTCCCACTACTGTGTTGAAACGCACCGTCCGCCGTTCGATCACGATCGAACAGTCGAGAGTCGACCGCTTCGGCGCCTCGCTGAGACCATAGGATGAAGGCGGGGGCGATCTGATGCTGCCACATGTCAGCGTTTGATTGGCGGGCGACCGTATTTCTCGTATTTGGAGCGTATTTCTTCATTTAATTGGTATTCTGCATTCAAAAATTCACAGTAATTAGCACAGATATCAGAAAAATACAAATAAATAGTCGTCGGAATCGTAAGATCGAGATCTAACCATGAAAAATATAAAAAGTGCAGAAATACTCAGTTTATTGCTGTTTTGTGCTTAAATCAAGTGATTTCTCTAATAATTGATGGTATACAAAATACGAACATATTAAAGACCAATTAAGCATCATATAAGCACAAAATAGGGTAAATGTGGTGTTATATATGCAATATTCACCCCGAATCAATATCTCCGTATTTGAGAGAGCGGGGCGTGACCTGGTTTTTATGGTGGCCCATGCAGTTCTGCTCACACTGCAATATATGTAAGAGTAGTACTGATAAAGCTCCAACATTATATTCTGCTATCCTTGTTCTGGAACATATTTATTCTATTCCTTCATGCAGTATGGATAGCGTGAACATGATGTCTGGGGACGGAACATCAGCTTCTGATATGGCTTCGTCTGAGTTGTCTCAGATGGCAAAGGTTTTGATGGTATACTAGAGCAACTGATTCAGCAGGAAGAGAAGTTGGCTAGTATCCTGGCTCAGGAGACTGAAGGCTTTAAACAGTCCAGGACAACTATGTCTACCATGTATCTATCTGCACATGAAGCCGTACTGAAGGCGGCCAGGATGCATGAGAGTGTCGGAAGGACATCTTTAGCAATAGATAAATACCCTGCAGGATAGCAGAGGAGCTTTCTGAAGCCAATACAGACTACCTAGTTCAGGAGGTTCGGAGTTACACCAGCTCCACAGAGGCGAGTGTCCTGCCAGACTGCGACAGGCGTGGGCAGCGAAGAAGGATTGCAGATCCCTTACCAAAAAGTGTTACACTTGTGGTATGACCGGGCATATTAGTAGATTCTGTCCTCAGTGAAGACAGCCTTTAGGATCAATGATACATGTGGCACCTAGGTCAATACAGTAGAGGACCTTTTCAATAGCTCCGTAGAGGTTTCCCTTTTCAGCACCACCGGGCCCCAATGCCGTATCCCCTAGAAGACCACCCTTGCCCGCTCAACGACAGACCTATAGGAAGGCAGCTCTACGGTGTCAAATCTTTACCATGACCACTGTAGAGGCAGAGGATACAGGGCGTGTTATCACTGGTATTTTTCCATCCTTTCCTTAAGTTATGCTTATCCTTTTATCCTTGTTTTTGCCTTGCATGTTATTTGCTATGACTAGGATGTTAGACCCTGATCCTAGTCATTTATCTTTTCCTTGAGTATTGTTAGAGTTGCCTCCTTTCCTGCCCTATCAATCTTTGATTCGGAAGCTTCCAATTGCTTCCTTTCCCAACAATTCGTGGCTAGACGTTCTATCGTAGTAGATTCTTTTGCCACTAGTTGAAATATTCACATGGAAAATGGAGTGCTCAGTAGTCCGTTCGGATGCCGTCATTATCCTATAGAGATTCGTGGGCTTAAGTTGTATGCTAACTTTTTAGTGATGGAGATGCCTAGTTTTGAAGTTGTGTTTCGATGGATTGGTTAGGAATGTTCAATGCTACCATCAATTGTAGACTTAGAAGAATAGTCTTCTAGATCCATGATCACCCAGAGTTTGAGTTCATTAATGGTAGTAGCTCACTCGGACCAGTGAAGTTCAAGGCCAATCCAGTAGAAGATGTAGTGATGTCGATGGAAGCCGAACCAGTTTAACCAAGAATTGTCCGAGATTTTCCTGATGTCTTTCCAGATGACATTTATGGGTTACCTCCAAACAGATCCTTGGAATTTACCATTGACCTACTACCAGGCATCAAACTGATTACGAAGGCTCCATATCATTTGTCTCCACAAGAACTAATTGAGCTTCATAATCAGTTGAAGGATTTATCAGAGCATGGACTGATTCGACCCAGTGTGTCCCTGTGGGGAACACCAGTGCTTTTGGTGAATAAGAAGGATGGATCTCGAAGGATGTGCATTGATTACATGAAGTTAAAGTATCCTCTTCCTTGTAATGATGACATCATTGATCAGTTTGATAGATCTCGAGTATGTTCGAACTGGACTTGAGAAGTGAGAATCATCAGGTGAAAGTTAAGGGGTCTGGTGTTCCGAAGATTGCATTTCGAACTTGTTATGGACATTACAAGTTCTTAGTAGTGGTCTTTGGTGTTATTAATGCACTGGCTACTTTTATAAGGTTGATGAACCAAGTCTTCTATGAGTATCGAGATAAGTTTGTGGTAGTCTTTATCGATAATTTATTGGTGTATTCGGAGACTGTAGAAAATCATGCTGAGCATTTGAAGATAGTCTTTGAGACTTGATACAACACCAACTATATGCAGAGTATAGTTTTGGTTATCTAAGGTTACTTTCCTTGAACATGTAGTATCAGTAGAAGGGATATCCATGGATCCAGAGAAAGTTGTTGCAATAGAGAAGTGGCCAGTCCTTTGGTCAGTCATGGAGATCAGAAGTTTCTTGGGATTGGCTGGGTATAATAGAAAGTTCATCAAGGATTATTCTAAGATCGTTGCATCATTGAATCATTTCACCAAGAAGAATGTTGAATATAATTGGTCCGAGGAATGTCAGTGAGCATTTGATGAGCTAAAGCAGATGTTGGTCACTGCATATGTCCTGATGATTCCAGATTATTTAGGTGGGTTTGAGATATTTTGTGATGAGCATGTTAAGGTAATAGATTTTGCCTCCTGATTATTGAAGGTGCATGAGTAGAACTATCCTATGAGCAACCTGGAGTTGGCAGCTGTAATATTTGCATTGAAGATATGGAGACATTTCCTTTTGGGTGAGCATGTAAAGGTATTCACTGATCACACGAGTTTGAAATATGTATTCACCTAGAAGGAACCAAATATGAGGCATATTCGAAGGCTTGATCGATGGTAGATTACGATATTTATCTTTAGTATCACCCTAGAAAGATTAATGTCGTACCTGATACTTCTAGTCGTATGCCAGTAGTGGTGATGATGACAGTATAAAGAGAACTTTGTGAAGACATGCGTAAGATGGGGATTGAAGTTGTTCTTCCAGGCACTTCAGCGACTACGATGAGTCTACAAAATCAGTCTGACCTGGTTGAGAGGATTATGACTGCTTAGTCTGGAGATGAGAAGTTGAAGAAGAGCCGAGAGCTGATCGAGACTAGACTATGCACAGATTTTTTTATTCATGAGATGGATCCTTACGTTTTGGAAGTTGGACATGTATGCCAGCCGGTGTTATTCAGGATGAATTTTAAAGGGAGGTTCATAGCTCTCCGTACTCTATTCATCCCTGAGACACCAAGATGTATCGAAATCTGCGACAACATTTTTGGTGGCATGGAATGAAATGTAGGATAGCCAGGCGTGTGTCTTCGTTCTTAGTATGCCAGCAGGTGAAGGTAGAGCACCAGAAAACGACAAGACTATTACAACCTCTTCTTATTCTAGAAAGAAGTGGCATCATATAACTGTGGATTTCGTAACTGGTTTACCTCGTACTTCTCGAGAAAATGATGCTATTTAGGTAATCGTTGATCGATTAACCAAATCGGCACATGATCGCCTCTACTTAGATGGGACAATATTGGTAATCATGAACTTTTGGGACCAGAGATGATTGCTGAGATGGTAGATGTGGTGAGAAATCGTCAGGGACAACCTTCGTATAGCCCAAGACCGTTATAAGCATTGGGCGAATACGAGGAGACGACACTTGGAATTTCAGCCAGGTGATCAGGTATTCTTGATGGTCTCACCTATATGAGGATTGATTTGATTTGGCAGACGTGTGAAGGTGAGTCTGAGGTATATTAGACCATTTAAGGTCATAACTCGTGTTAGTGAGGTGGCTTATTGACTCGCACTACCACCATCCATCGAGGGTATGCACAACGTGTTTCATATATCCCAGCTCATGAGATAAGTTGAAGATCTCAATCATGTTGTCGACTTCTCAGAGATTGAAGTGCGACCAGATTGACATATGACTAGTGTAACGACTGCTTTTCATGTATCTGGATTTATTATAATATAATATATGTTTTGGTGGATTTTCTCCTCTTGTGTGGTTTTCGTCTCCATAGATTTCATTTTCGATCGATTCGTCGTATTTTCTCGTTTCTTCCTTAGGATTGTCGATTTCGAAGTATGTCATTCGTGACGGGCTTCATAACGGTCGTATCTTACTATTAGATCAGGCCTAGGAGTCTTAGGAATCGATCCCGGGGCCCCGCGCTCCGTATCGGAACTTTTGTGCTCATTAGCCGATATAAGAAGGGGCACCGACCGACTAGATGACGATCCAGTCGGTCGGCAATCCTTCTTGGACCGACTAGTTGGCTTTCTAAAATTATTCAGGAGTTACCGTTTATCGTTAGTCGGTCTAAGAACGTTGGTTGACCGACTAGGTTGCAAACTAGTCGGTCGGCAATGCTTCTTTAACCGACTAACTCATCATCTAAATTTTAGTTGAGTTACTGTTTACTCTTAGTCGGTCTACGAACGTTCATCGACCGACTAGATGCTAAACTAGTCGGTCAGTATTTGTTCATGGACCGACTAACTCTAAAATCCTATTTTCATTCAGAAGTTACTGTTTGCACTTAGTCGGTCTGCGTTGGTCGACCGACCGACTAGTTGCCAAACTAGTCGGTCAGTGGTTGCTCTTTGACCGACTAACCAGTGTTGAAACCCTAATTTCTGGGCAGCCGCCAGCCCATCCTATTTAAACCCAACCCAAACGTTTTCTTCTTCCTCAACACGACCCAAAACCCTAAAATCTTCCCCCTTGAGCCCCCATCTTCCTCCAAGCTTCAATCCTTCATTCCAAGCCCTAGAATCATCAGTCAAACCATCCATCCACTCTATCTACCTCTCATCTTCCCCAAAATCTCACCAAATCCATCAAAATCCCCAAATCCCCCAAAACCCTAATTCTCCCAAACTTCTCCAATCTTTTCCAGATCTGATCCTAGGGTTCCCCGGAGTGTTCCTTCCGTCTCCTCTTGGTAAGAAATCGATTCCTATATGTTTTCATAACCTATTTATATTTTTATGAAACCCTAATAAATTTCATGTTGTTTGATGGTTGTTCCCCCATAACAACGATTTCCTCGTAGATTGGCATCTGTGTGACGAAGTGGTCATCATCCCCGGTGCTAGGCAAGTGAAACTTGCCACTTAGGGTTTAGGCCATGTTTTAGGCCATTTGCTTGTTGTAGGCGTAAAAGAGGCTAAGCGACGAAATGATACTCGCCTAGGCGCAAATTGGGGAACTAGCTTGACAACGAAGCTAGTTCCAACACATATAGCATGTTGCACAATTTCCATGTCATGTTTACTTTCCATTAACGGTACGCAAATTAATTGTCATGTCATTGCATTCTTTAAGTGTTTCTGTGATTGCGTAGCTTTGCTACAAATGCTTGTGTTCCTGGCTCGTGTTCCAGAAGCGGGTCATGTGTTGGTTTATAGCCAATGCCCGAATTGCGTGTTTCCGGCTAGGTGCACCCCTACACCAAATGTTTAAGAATGCGAGCTCATGTGCGGGGCAACCCCAGGCTCACTAGCTGAGCTCCATGTGCGGGACCCTGGATCCATTACGTGTGGGTATTGGGGGTAAGAGTTAAGCGACCAATCAACTGGGAGTCTGCCCGATCAGCAACTTCAGGGGTAAGGCGTAAACTCTGGGTTTTAGGGTAGATGTTAAGCGGCCAATCAGTGAATGTGAAACCATTCAGCTGTAAGGCGTAAACATCTACAAAACAACGTGAATAGTGAATCGATTGAGAATGTTAGTAGCTTGGCTACTCTTGTCTTGTCCCGATAATTGTTCCCTTGTACAAAATTGTCTTGCCATGTCTTAAATTGTGCACTCATGTTATAACTGCCATGTCATGCATACTAAACTGCTAGGTTGCTAGAGCCTTACTTTCAGTTTCCTTGCCCAAGTCTTTTAGACTTGCTGACATGTGCCCCTTTACTCTTTTGGGTGACACATGTTAGATCCTGAGCCTGAGTACCTTGTTGAGGACGAGGTGTTTGCTGACGCTGAGCCCGAGCTTGTGTTTGACGGGGAGTACGTGGACACTGGGGACCAGTCCTAGTGTCTTCGTTGTGTTTTACTTTTGTTTAGATAGTTGTTTTGTTATCGGTGCGTAGCACCTATACTTTGTTATGTCGTTGCTTTCGTTGGCCTTGTTCTGGGCCTTTAGACTCTTTCTTTTAGCCTGGTGGCTTTTCTGGATGTTGGACTTATTTTCTTGTTGGACAATGTATGAGATGTGAGATTTTATTTCAGTCTCTCCTTGTGTTATTATTGTTATTCCGTTGTGGTTACAGGGAACTGCTTATGTTTTATTGACGCTTATCGGGTTTGGGGCTTCACAGCTCCACTCTCGTGCGGACCTTTTCACGTCTCGTCTCCATTTTAGGGAAGCGGGTCGTGACAACTAGCAACCTGTAGCCATTCTTGATTGGAGACAGAATATGCTAAGGAAGAAGGCTATCAACCTCGTGAGGGTCATGTTGCACCACAAGTCTCCATGAGAGTCTACCTGGGAACTCGAGGATGAAATGAGAGAGAAGTACCATCATTGGTTTGTACATTGAAATTATCTTTTTGATGTATGAATATGTAAGGGATGATGTACAGAATGTTTCTTACTCCTTATTTTGAAATTTCGAGGACGAAATTTATTTTATGGGCGGTATGATGTAATAACCCTAATATTGATATACGTATTAATGTGCGTGTATTTTGGATGTATACATATGTATAAATTTTTCGGTATATTTATAAATTTTCCCCAATTTTTGTGGCGAAGAAATTATTTTTAAATAATATCTATGAATCATTTGGATTTAATTAAGCAAGTATTTAGGAGGAATACTTGTATTTGGGGAGATGTATGTAGTTTATTTATAGTATTTCTTTTTCCCAAAACCTAATTCCTAAAAATCCCTAAAGAGACCTCATGCTTAGAGGTGTCATTATCACCTTAACCCTCACCTACCATGGGCCAAGAGGCAAGCTAAGATGAGATTAAGGGTGGTGATGACGATGGCTAAAGGATTAAAAAAAGAGAAAATTGGAGAAAATAAAGGAAAAAGAAAAAGAAAATAGAGAAAGAACCCTCCATCTCTTCCTCCAGCTCACTGCTCAGGCCACCCCATTTGATGTTGCCTTTTCCTCCACCGAATTCAAAACAACCCAAACCCTAGTTCCCCAAGCTTTGAAATATCAATTGAAGAAGGACTAGCAACCATAGGGTCTTTAAGGAGAAGAAGGGCACAAGGGCCCCAGATTGATTGGATGGCCTCAAGAGTAAGGAATCTTAACTAATCTAATTATGGTTTAGTTTAGAATCGTGTAGAAGTAAATATTAATCGTAGTAGAAATTGATGGCACTCTGTAACCAAACGACCGTGTCTTGGCCGTGTAGTGGGTGACACAGTCATGTCACGACCGTGTCATGGTCGTTTGACCAACCACAGTGTCACATGGTCAATATTCGACCGTGTCACTGTTTATGTAAAATCCTCGAGCGAAACGATCGTGTCGACGTTGACACGGTCGTGTCACCTTAACTTTTCGAGTGGCCTCGACGTAGACACAAATTTTTGTTCCTCGAATCAAGACAACTGTGTCGTTATGAGAAATAACCATGTCGAACGATATTTGACTTCACTGTAATTTTCCCCACATGGCCGTGTGATCAGTTCAAATGAAAGTGTGGTTGCTTATTGAGCCACCTCATATGATGTGTCACACGGTCGTGTAGAGTACCTCCACTTGACCATGTGGCCAAGTTGGTTGAACCCTGATGCCCCACACGGCCTTATGAAAACCCCAAACGGCTATGAGGTTTTGCTGTTTTTCTGAACTGATGTTGGTATGCTCCACACAGTCGTGTGGATGTTCCAAACAACCGTGTGGATTACTTTACAACATGTAACTTTGATGTTTAGTTTCTATATGAACCATGCGAACCCCAGGTTGAATCTATGCTCCATGTCCATGTTATATATGCTAATAATGTATTTACTACCATGCTCTAACGTAATTTATCTTGAGATATCATCATGGGAAAAGCAAGCTCATGTTGCAATTGCCATGCTTATCATGTTGTGCCCTTGTTACATATGTTAAAAAGTGAGAACTCCAAATTATTTTTGAAAGCGATTCATATGTGGAAATTCGATTATCAAAAAATATGTAACTGAAATGGAAATGAGAACATAATGAAATGTTCATGTGGAAATGATGTTTATGAAATGATTATGAATGCGGTAATGAAATTGCCAAAATGAAAAGTACATTGAACTGGTAATACTGAGAGTGAGATGAATGTAAATGATCTGGAGTCTCCAGTCCATTCAAAAATGGATGAAACTCCAGATATGGGTTTGGGAGAAGAACATGTAAAAAGTAGGTGTTAAGGAGTGGACATGGATTTGTATCTCATGCGCACTCCAAATAATGGGGGAGTTGGCAGAGTTGGAGAGGCCCATAGTGTACTCGTGATGCACCATGAGGTAGAAAAGTATCACCATCTCACTCTTGAAATGGAGGAGTTACGAGAGGCCCATACAGTGCTTGTGTCGCTATTAGGGGTACCACTGTATTCACCCATCCTGGGTGAAGTCCAGCTCCTTAGGTGTCCTACTATTAACATGGGTTTCCAAACATTTAAATAAATGTGACAAATTTAAAATTAATTTCAATAAAATTATGAATATTGCTATCTCATGTTCTCATATTTTTCTGCTTACTTCCAGTACTTACTGATGGGATTTGAGGGACCCTTAGGGCACATTTCTATGTCCGTCCTACGTCGGACGGACAATAGAGGCTAAAAAAATCATGCATCAAAAAAATGTTAAACTATTTAACATGCAACCCAAAGGATATCAAGACCCTAGCCAGGATCTCTACTCTCTTGAGGTGGGTCTAACCACCCCAAGATAGATCTAAGCTACTGCAATATTATAAATACTATGCTTAATTAAACTACATACCCGGAACCTTACTTGCACTGATAAGGTGTACCGAACCACGTCCCGAGCCGCTCCCCGTCATGAGTGGAACCGCTTTCCAAATCGCTTCTGGTCCTGAGCCGAACTGCTTCCCGAACCAAACCGTGTCCCGAGGTGAGCAACCCCCTTGTCGCTGAGCCAACCACGCATCGAAGAAAGTTTTACTTGAGTGGATCCTCTGTCAAGACTTCGGATCCGATCCGAGCCCCTTCGTGGCTTTCCTAAAGCCCTTCAGGAGCAAGGCAGAAATTTAGGGAGAGGAGAAAAATATTTATTTTAAGCTTAAATCCGAGCGTGTTCCAAACTTTTGGGAGCCACTCAGACCTAGAGCTTAGGACGAGTTTAGAGGAAGGGGGCATGCCCCTATTTATATAGGCAGCAGACCCCTCCCCTTTACTCCACTTTCGATGTGGGACTAATGTTTTGGAATTAATAAATTCAAATTAGTTTGCATTTAATAAAGGCCAAACTTGCATGAATTTTAACTCCCACACCATTGAGCTTTGATCTTGATACAACCTATCAAATCAAAGAGCGTGGAACGGTGACCGTAGGAAAAAAACGACGAGTCAATCCAAGTCTGTTTGACCCCTCAATTGATCGTCCAAAGATCAGCCAGAACTTGTACTTTTGCAAAAGATTAACAGCCGCAAAAAAACAGCAGATAGGGTCGAAACCCTATGTGGTGGGGCCCATCGGGTGGGCCCCACTGCCCACAAAAATGGGGTGCCCGCCCCGCAATGCCTTCATTGGACCTTTTGGCTTTGTTATGGCTCTAGCTTTCATGTTTGGCGTCTGTTTTGGATGTCGTTCGAACCTGGGTTTAGACCGGGACGTTCTCATCATTCAGGTAACTTTTTTGCTCACGTTTATTTCATTAAATATGGTCGTAAACAATTTACGACACATTTAAATCTGTTTGCATCATATGCAAAATAGTCCCTATCTAAGCTTAAAATCTCCCACTTGCACTCATGATCATTTATCCTGAATGCAGAGGCTAACTGTAAACTCTTTGCAGTTTTCTATCTCTTGCATCGATTGCTTATTCTCCCTAATTTCTACCTATTACTAGACAAAGATTGCATTCTGTGTGAGACCCTACAGTCTGACCCTACTACAGGTGGGGCTCGAAGCCCCAGACGGTAGTGACCATGAGCAGCATTTGTCGTCCTTGTTTCAGTATCATACTTATGTGGTTAACTCATTGACATGAGTGTTGTCGGGACCATCCTGACTATGTCTATGATGAATTCTGCAGTTTTTAGTCTCTTCGTCTAAACTATGTCGTATAACCTCAAGCCTAGGGTACGGTCAAACTGTCAACTCCAATATCTCGAAATCGGTTAGTCTCCATCGATCTTTACTCAAATAATGTTGGACATCTTCCAACATACTCTGGCCAGAGTTTTCACTAAAGACCGAACTAACACTACGCCACTAACTCCCATTGACCAGGGAGAGACGAATCCTATCTTGGTCATTACTCTCCTCGCACGCTTCAAATGTCACCCAACAAAAGACCATTCGACAGGCCTTGCCTCAAAGCTAGGTTAGGGGTCTGAGTGATACCGTTCACGTACAGGTTCGTACAATGACCTTAAGTCAAAAGACCAACTTGCCTATCATCACTAAGAGTTATCATTGACAGATTGGTCAATCATAACCATATGATAACTCTTGTTGGGTCGTTCAGTGAACTCATTCTCCAATGAGCACATGTCTCTCGTCTTCGACTTCGCCAAGTCTAACGACCATGAGATCATCGACACCGCTACACGGTGAAGCCAAAGATACAATGGTCTATCCGATGTTTCTATATCCTTTTCTTGATACATCTACGACAACGAACATTTCTAGACTTATTCTACGGACGGTCAAGCACTTCTACATGATCGAGATCCTTATTTCGATACATGTTTGACCTTGCATTAAGTCTCAAGACATTACCTAAGTTTCTAATGATTACTACATTATGATTTAACTTAGATAAATGCTTACCATACAGCTTACTATAATTTTGAACAAGATGTTTGTACAATTACACAGAGATAAATTGCCTCGAGGGCATACATCTCCCAACACTTACATGATGTGATATGTTTTGTTTATACATGCTCTGTGGACACATTTACTTTTCTAGATTGATGTGATATGTTTCGTTTATACATGCTCTGTGGACATATTTACTTTTGTAGATTGCCCCTTTTAGATAGGTAGTTCGGTTCTAAATTGGGTCATACCTTGTTTAGTTAGGTTTCCTACTAGGTCACGCGTTGACGTATCCCATCTATGTTTTAGGATCAGGAGTAGAGGCAACACGACAGATTCTTACTCAGCAGACCACTCCTTCTTCTAAGGTACAGATGGAGACCACTAATGGTGATTTTGTCCAGTTAGACTTCCCCTAGGTAGATTAGAGAGTGTGTTGTACCGGATGTGGATTCCTTTTTGGTTTGTTTTTATGGGTTGGGGTTTTTCTTTTGGGTTACCCCACTTTTGTACTTTTGTACCCTTGTACAGTCCGGAGTATGTATGATGTACTTTTGTTTTATGTGGTGTAGAAGCTTAGTATTTCCTTTTCAGTAGTTGTAGATTTAAATTTTGTTGGAGTGCTTTACTTTACTTTTCTGTACTATTCTAGTATGTCGTAGTGGCCTGTATATATAGTTTAACTTTAATCACAATTAATGCCCTGTAGTATTTAGATATTAGGTGCTCGAAGCCCAGTGTCTAAATACTACGTCAGCCTTGTTAGCTACGTATCTCCGTATTTGGGAGAGCGGGGCGTGACATCCTCTCATCAATGGGTCGAATTTTGGGTGTTGGAAGGCTCATATGGTTATCTTCCTAAAGAGCGTATCTCTATAGAGAACGATGGAGGAGTATGGCGAGCCCCTCGAAGAGGACTTCTCCAAGGGGACTCCCATTCAAGTGGCCGCTGAGGCAAATAATGCAAAATCGATGAACTCTCTTATTTATGCTTTGACTACGATGGAGTTCAACAAGGTATCGAACTGCATGTCTACATATCAATTCTGGAACCACCTCCTTGTCACACATGACGAGATGGCCTAGGTAAAATTGTCTAAACTCCATGTTTGCGTACAATGCTTTGAGATGTTGCAAATACAGGAGAAAGAAAGATGTTGAGCATGTATGCTAGGTTCACAGATATTTTGAACGATTTGAAAGTTCTTGGAAAGATGTACACCCAAGTAGAGAAGGTGAGGAAGCTTCTCATGGTGATCACTCCATAGTTGGAGAATAAGACGTTGGCCATCGAGGAAGGCAATGACATGAGCACATACACCATGTAGAACTTCATTGGCAACCTCATTGCGTATGAGGTTAGGAAAGAGGATAGAGAGAAAAAGGAAGCTCAAAGGTAACTAGCTGATCCCAAGAAGAAAGCCATCACCTTCAAATCCTCATCGGACAATGAGGAATGGCTCTTCAAAAGTTTCAAAAGTTTCAAAAGTTCTTCCGTTAAGGTAACTTCAAAAACCAAGGCTAAATTTGATTCTTCTAACACTTCCACTGTTTGTTATAAGTGTAACAAGCCAGGGCACATCAAGAAGAATTGCCCCATGCTAAAGAACAAAAAGAAGTCGAAGGCTCCCAAGTACAAGAAATGAGACATATACAAGGAGAACAAGAAGAATAAAGGCTTGGTAGGAACATGGGATGACTCGAGTGACGATTAGTGTAACGGCCACTTCCGGTCGTACGTATTTCGTGCGTATGTAGACTCGTGTGCGTATTTTTGTATTTGATTTTATTATTGTAATTCCGTAGTTCCGACGCGCGACCGAACCCCGTATTCATGACCCTCTCGGAGGCACGATCACCCCGGGATTTTACAAACCTACCCACATTTCACAGGCCGTTGCTTTTAATAGGAAGCATACCTTTTAATAAAAAAAATGAGGAGACCAAGTTTTAAATCCTAACCTATTCTATCTGTTCCCAACTGTTATCCCTCTCCCCCACGTCATCCCAAACATCTCTCACGTCCTCATCTTCCCCTACAACCAACTCTACAAAAAGCAACAGGCACCTTTCTCCCTTCAAAACAAAAACACAAAGAAACCCATACAAGAGTAAAACTCCATTTCCTTGCAAACACAACCCGCCACCCTCCTCATCTCCGAGCAATCGGTGTCAGACCTCTCCCTCTCAGAACCCACAACCCTCTCAGCCGCGCGAAACCCCAGGGCCTTTCCTCCGTCCCCCACCATGCACGCCCTTCCCTTCTCCCAGCGTCGTCCTCGACACACGTCTCTCTGGCCATCTCCAGCCTCTGTCCCGACTTGCCTGCACCCCCTCAACTTCCAGTTGTGCCTTCCTCATCTCTCCGACGACCCGCCAACCCCCGCCTTCAACCACCCGTGCCCCTCGCTGCACCGTCGCCTGGGTCGCCGTCCCCCAGCCACCCTCAACTCCTTCGCTCCCTCTCGCCTCAAGGTGACCACCGCCAGTACCGCCTCGCTCTACATGCCGCTTCCAACACCTCGAACCTCAATCAGCCCTCGGAGCACGCCGGCGCATCCTTTTCCTCCTCCCTCCTCCGTGCGTTCAACCCCACGTGCAAATCCGTGGCCTCTACCTCACCACGCACGCCCAGCTACGCCTCGCACCACGCCGCCACTGGACGCTGGCCGCCGTATCGCCTTCCCTCGTCGCCTTCCCATCTGCAATTAAATCACGTAAGTATTGTAATCAAGCAAGTCAGTTAGGTATAAAACATGTTAGTTGTATGTATTATTATGAGGTTAGACATCAGTAATGAATACTAGTATACTGATAGTGTTAACATATTATTAAGTTACCAGAAGAATGGATATTACGTGAGTTAGATCATTAAATTAATTCTAAAACTTGTACAATATATTAATGGAATGAAAGGACACTTACCGTAATATGTTTGGTTTGCAGTCATATAACATGTCAGTACATTCACCTCTTAATATAACCCTGGGCTTTTAATTTTATTAACTCCATCCAACCATGTACTTTCATTATATGATAGTTGTAGTTTGAATATATGAAAGTTGATAATCTAGTGGTGTTCCTTTCAATAGGGAATCAACATGAAACAGTAACCTCTTAAGATCAGTAATTTTTATGAATGTACATTGACCAATTAATAGGGTCAGTAAAATGTTTTTGTGCATTAATTGATAGGTTATCTTATCTTGTTTCTAACATCAATATACATAAATTGAACTTCTGTAATAACATGTGTTATCTTAATATATCAGTAACTTAGTTAAGATAGATGAGTTTAATTTTTATACATGTAACAATTTGTTTTATGATTAAAAAAATTAGTAGTATGAACAGTTAGTGATAATATGATATAAACACCCCTCGGTTGGAGAACCTAATAAAAACGAGCTATTATTTAATTTCATACCTGACGAACCTAATTCAGACACGTATTTAATCAAAGAGAGAACCAGTCGTTCCGTACCGTTCGCGCTCCCCAGACGAACCCGTGACAACTAATATCATCAGAAACAGGCAAGTGAAACTTGCCAACTTTTCTTTAGGCCATGTCTTTAGGCCAATTCCTCGTACTAGCGTGAAAGTGACTAGATCGTGAAATGATAGCGATCTAGGCGCAACTTTGTGATCTAGCTTGACAACGAAGCTAGATCCGACACCTTGCCATATCATTTATGCATTGATATCGGTCATGTTTAAGTTCCTTAACTGTACGCATTTGAATTGTTAACTGCCATGCATTGCATCATACATGTCATCCTAGTTAAACTTGCATCGTAGCACACGCTACACTACTTGTACAATCCATGTTTCCGTGTTACCGGCTAGGCACCCGTTATGCGGGTATAACCCTATGCCATCCGTGTTAAAAACACTTCCTGGCTCGTGATCCAGAAGCGAGCATTCCGTGTTCGGGGGTAATGCCCTGGCTCGACACACGTGGAGGGGTAGGGATAAACGGTCACTTGAGCGTAAGAGTTGGCCCGTACAGCCACTCTAGCCAAAGGGCGGAATCTCTGTGCACGACGTGATTACAATTCCAGTACTTGTCTTTTACTTGTTTACTTGCCATGCCATGTCATTTTTCATTTTATATCCATGTCATACTTTACTTTAGAACTGTTAGGTTGCTTTACTTTTATAGTTTCCTTGCACAAGTCTTTTTAGACTTGCTGACATGTGCCCCTTCTCTTTGGGTGACGCATGTTAGTTGCTGAGCCAGAGACAGTTGCGGAGAGTGACGAGTTCGTGGAGTTCGAGCCCGAACCTGTTGGTGACGTGGAGTACGAGGACACCGGTGATCAATCTTAGAGATCTTTTGTACTCTTCTTTTGTTAGCTGTGGTTGTCGGTGAGTAGCACCGTTTTGTTAGATTCTGTTGGCCATGCTAGGCCTTTTGCTTTTGACTCTTTTGTTGCCTGGTGGCATTTCTGGTTGTTGGACTTTTCGTTGGACTATGAGCTGGAATAATGTTATATTATTTGTCTCTCTTTTCCTATTATTGTTATTTTTGTTCTGAGTCACATTACAGGGACCTGCTATTTCGTTTTATTTGACGCTTATCGGACTTGCGGCTTTGCAGCTTCAAGTCAGTGCGGACCTTCTCACGCTTCGCCTCCATGTTTTTGGGAAGCGGGGCGTGACAGGTTTTGTTGGTGGCCCATGCAGGTTCGTTTTTCTGTAACTGTGACTTAATCGGAATAACAATAAGAATTATAGAAAGTCCAATAAACAAAAATTCAACACCGTGTCATAGGCAAAGAGTCTGATTTGTTTCGTTTTCCTATGTCAATAGATGGTTGGAAGACTTAGGTAGATGTCCAGGTTTGATAATCAGGAGCCTTTGTCAAGATTTGGTTGTACTCGTCAAAGGTTGCCTTAGTAGCCTCTCAACCAGCCCTGACCATATTAAGCTTCTAGAGCTTTTTCTTTTAGCCGCTTGTTGAGTCCATCGATTTCGGGCCCAGCAGAACGTAATCTTGTTACTTTTAGGACCCCACCCGAGACCTCTATTATAGTCTAGTTTATTAGAGAGTCTTAGTGTTAAGTTTCCCTTGACCTTTAGTCAACTCGATAATTAGAACCCCTGATTCTATCTTTTCCCGATCATTACACTTCTGTATTATCGACCGTAGAATCCTATCGTAGCTTTTCATGAATCGTATCATAGGCGTATTCATCACACGATCATATTCTAAGCCCTCGATACCCGTGATCTCTTCCCGACGATTATCGTTAATCTTTCGAATTTTCTCCGTTGCAAATCTCGATTCTTTCAAAGTTATTTTTGATTTTTCTTATTAAAAGTTTTTGCCCAGTTTAATTTTGTTTTTAAAACCCCCTTCTTATTCCATACTTTTCAATTGATTTAAAATTCTTTCATAGATTTTGAAGTCTATTAGTTGTAAATTTTAATTACTATATCGTAATCATTTCCTGACATAGATCTTTCGTTTTTCGGTTTTAAAACTTTATTACCATTTTAAAAATTCAGTATATCATTCCTTCCATGTCTACACTATTCAGTTTATTATTATTAATATTTTTTCACTTACCGTACATACTTTTAGAGTATTTTCATAAACTAAATAGAACTTCAATATTTTTTTATATATATCAGTTCTAAGTTCATCGTACTCATACTTCAAAAATCTTTGTATAAATC
The DNA here is from genome assembly GCA_030789695.1 of Scilla litardierei. NCBI lineage: Eukaryota > Viridiplantae > Streptophyta > Magnoliopsida > Asparagales > Asparagaceae > Scilla > Scilla litardierei. Next base: position 500,107,763 of record CM061142.1, on the reverse strand, counting down.
CGTTCTTTTGGAAAATCTGGGTTTCTCTAAAAGTATTTTTCAATATTAATTGTTTTAAATTTCTCCCCAGTTTAAAGACTTTGAAAACCTTTAGCATGAGCTTAAATTTCCTACACTTCGATCGATCTAAATTCATTCTTGGAATTTCGAAACTTTTACCGAAATTATTAAATTATTGCAGTATAATATTTTCTAACCTATATCTTTAATGTTCGTGTAAATGTTTTGCTTCTATCTTATAATGATTTCTCAATAAGCCAGTAAACCATTTTTCTCTTATTATGTATATACGACTCAAACTTGTTTCGAACAAACTCATTCTATCGACCCCCCAAATATTTTCTTAATGCCAAAGGGAACTCAAACTTTTGAAGTACAACAGTTTTATACTTTTCGTATTTTAACTTATGTCATTTACATACTATTTTCATGTACCCTATAAGAGTATTATTACATCTTTTCTTTCCCCACCTAAACATTTACAATTATATCCCTGATTCACCAAACCAAGCTATTCCCTTATCCTCGCCCTGTCTGAACCCGTTCTTTCCGACCTTGTTTGTTATGCTATTTGATCTTGGTTTCCTCTCTCTTGCTTAGTCACCCTACTAATGCTTGCCATTGCTTAGGTCAACTCTAATTTAGTAGTGGGCCTTTGGTTTTTGGGATGTAGTCGTGGTGCATGTAAATGGGTAGAGTGTGTTGACCAGTATGAGTGTGTTATCCTAAGGATATTAAGGATTGTCTCTTGTGTTATATGTATACTCAAAGTTATTCGTGATATATATGTGAAGTTGTATGAATAATATTAGTTATGTAAATGTGGATAGCTATACCACTTTAGGAATGTCTGTATGTATACTGGAAATTTTATTGGAGTATATACTAGTAATGTATGTAGTTTGAAGATACTTGTAAATGCTTGATATATATAAATTAGTAAGTCATGTGCATGTTAGGTGAAATGATAATATGTGTACTTATAGTTAAGTGAGTAGGCCTATTATATGACCTACAAGTTAGTACGTGTGAGCGTGTGCTCGTACGTAAATAGGTATTACGTAAGTAGTTATGTATTTGCTGCTTGAGTATATGTGATATACATATGGTAATAGGATTATAGTTTTGTTAATATTGCTTGCTTTGATGGGATGTTATGCGTGTGCGTGTATACCGTGAGGTATACACGATTATGGTATGTCTAAAACTATGTATGGATAAGTAAATGTGATGGTATACTAATTATAGGTAGATGGCTATGGTGTGAAGATATATTACATGCATGTGACTATACGATGAATGCATGTATTAGAGAGTGTATTATAATTATACGTGTGCCGATATTTGAAATATTATTATAGGGTGAAAAGTGATGGCATTAAGTGGGCTTTACTTGACTAAGAATAGTGATTGATATTATGGTAAGTATGTGGTTTTGTGGTGGATGTATATATATATATATATATATTGGAGTGGTATTGGTATAGTTATAGATACCGTGTTATGTATAAAGAGTATTCTGTTATGGGTTTTGAGTCTCACTCATGTATTGTTATACATGCACGTGGTTGTGTATAGTACTATGAATATGGTAGTGAATGATGTATGTATAGTGATAGGATTGGTTATTCCGGTTGTGTTACGCACATGATTGTGGGTGGCTATACCATAATATAGTTATAAGTGTTGGTCTTGTGGTATAGTTACTTACTAAGGACTTACATGTTGAATGTAAATGTGCTAGCTGAACTAGGCGTGTCGTTGTGCTAAGCATATAGTGGTATGAGTAGTATATATGAATGATATGTTAGCGTGTGCGGGCGTGCACCGTGCGCGGGTAAGTATGTACTTAGTTATAGGTAATTGTGACTATGGTATGTGTGGCGTGTCTTGAATATAGTTATAGGACAGTATTTGAGGTGATTATATGGTGAAATATTTGCGTGCATTTGGATGACTATATATCTGTGAAATTAGAGTAGTGGTGAATGTATATTAGATATAGTAAACATGATTTAATATTGTGGGTGTGATTACATGTGTTAATATGTTTGGTGTTGGATGTAGACTAGGAGATATAGGGAGTGGTATATCCATATTTATTTGTACATAGGTAGTTATCTATATGTGAAGAATTACGATTGTATTTGCTAGTGTGAAACTATTTTTATGTAAGTATGTGTAACTTGGTTATGTGATAGTGTGTGATAGCTATATAAGGGACGTACGTGACTATATGAATGATTGAAGTACGTGTATGATTTGACTGTCTATGATGGATATAAGTATAGAATGTATATAAGCACTTGCAGTAACTATATATGGTTTGAGTTATATTGTGATGTGATTGGGGTAGTTACTAGAGTGGCTAGGTATATTTACAGTTAGAAAGTCCGAGGACGGACTTTATTATAAGGTTGGTAGGATGTAACGGCCACTTCCGGTCGTACGTATTTCGTGCGTATGTAGACTCGTGTGCGTATTTTTGTATTTGATTTTATTATTGTAATTTCGTAGTTCCGACGCGCGACCGAACCCCGTATTCATGACCCCTCGGAGGCACGATCACCCCGGTATTTTGTTTACAATTTTCAGATATCGAGGGTTCAAATTGCTTAATACATTACAAAGTTAAGATATTTCTTTTTGTTAAAAAAAAGAAATTTTGAATGGGCTGGCACGTTTCTAATCCTAGCACTTATTCTTAACCCAATCCCAAAAAAAAAGAAACCTCACGTTTGATAAGAATAAATTAAAACTTGAATCAGAATTCTTAATTGAAAATCAAAACTTTTTAAACAAACCTACCCACATTTCACAGGCCGTTGCTTTTAATAGGAAGCATACCTTTTAATAAAAAAAATGAGGAGACCAAGTTTTAAATCCTAACCTATTCTATCTGTTCCCAACTGTTATCCCTCTCGCCCACGTCATCCCAAACATCTCTCACGTCCTCATCTTCCCCTACAACCAACTCTACAAAAAGCAACAGGCACCTTTCTCCCTTCAAAACAAAAACACAAAGAAACCCATACAAGAGTAAAACTCCATTTCCTTGCAAACACAACCCACCACCCTCCTCATCTCCGAGCAACCGGCGTCAGACCTCTCCCTCTCAGAACCCACAACCCTCTCAGCCGCGCGAAACCCCAGGGCCTTTCCTCCGTCCCCCACCATGCACGCCCTTCCCTTCTCCCAGCGTCGTCCTCGACACACGTCTCTCCGGCCATCTCCAGCCTCTGTCCCGACTTGCCTGCACCCCCTCAACTTCCAGTTGCGCCTTCCTCATCTCTCCGACGACCCGCCAACCCCCGCCTTCAACCACCCGTGCCCCTCGCTGCACCGTCGCCTGGGTCGCCATCCCCCAGCCACCCTCAACTCCTTCGCTCCCTCTCGCCTCAAGGTGACCACCGCCAGTACCGCCTCGCTCTACATGCCGCTTCCAACACCTCGAACCTCGTTCAGCCCTCGGAGCACGCCGGCGCATCCTTTTCCTCCTCCCTCCTCCGTGCGTTCAACCCCACGTGCAAATCCGTGGCCTCTACCTCACCACGCACGCCCAGCTACGCCTCGCACCACGCCGCCACTGGACGCTGGCCGCCGTATCGCCTTCCCTCGTCGCCTTCCCATCTGCAATTAAATCACGTAAGTATTGTAATCAAGCAAGTCAGTTAGGTATAAAACATGTTAGTTGTATGTATTATTATGAGGTTAGACATCAGTAATGAATACTAGTATACTGATAGTGTTAACATATTATTAAGTTACCAGAAGAATGGATATTACGTGAGTTAGATCATTAAATTAATTCTAAAACTTGTACAATATATTAATGGAATGAAAGGACACTTACCGTAATATGTTTGGTTTGCAGTCATATAACATGTCAGTACATTCACCTCTTAATATAACCCTGGGCTTTTAATTTTATTAACTCCATCCAACCATGTACTTTCATTATATGATAGTTGTAGTTTGAATATATGAAAGTTGATAATCTAGTGGTGTTCCTTTCCATAGGGAATCAACATGAGAACAGTAACCTCTTAAGATCAGTAATTTTTATGAATGTACAGTGACCAATTAATAGGGTCAGTAAAATGTTTTTGTGCATTAATTGATAGGTTATCTTATCTTGTTTCTAACATCAATATACATAAATTGAACTTCTGTAATAACATGTGTTATCTTAATATATCAGTAACTTAGTTAAGATAGATGAGTTTAATTTTTATACATGTAACAATTTGTTTTATGATTAAAAAAATTAGTAGTATGAACAGTTAGTGATAATATGATATAAACACCCCTTGGTTGGGGAACCTAATAAAAACGAGCTATTATTTAATTTCATACCTGACGAACCTAATTCAGACACGTATTTAATCAAACAGAGAACCAGTCGTTCCGTACCGTTCTCGCTCCCCAGACGAACCCGTGACGACTAATATCATCAGAAACAGGCAAGTGAAACTTGCCAACTTTTCTTTAGGCCATGTCTTTAGGCCAATTCCTCGTACTAGCGTGAAAGAGACTAGATCGTGAAATGATAGCGATCTAGGCGCAACTTTGTGATCTAGCTTGACAACGAAGCTAGATTCGACACCTTGCCATATCATTTATGCATTGATATCGGTCATGTTTAAGTTCCTTAACTGTACGCATTTGAATTGTTAACTGCCATGCATTGCATCATACATGTCATCCTAGTTAAACTTGCATCGTAGCACACGCTACATTACTTGTACAATCCATGTTTCCGTGTTACCGGCTAGGCACCCGTTATGCGGGCATAACCCTACGCCATCCGTGTTAAAAACACTTCCTGGCTCGTGATCCAGAAGCGAGCATTCCGTGTTCGGGGGTAATGCCCTGGCTCGACACACGTGGAGGGGTAGGGATAAACGGTCACTTGAGCGTAAGAGTTGGCCCGTACAGCCACTCTAGCCAAAGGGCGGAATCTCTGTGCACGACGTGATTACAATTCCAGTACTTGTCTTTTACTTGTTTACTTGCCATGCCATGTCATTTTTCATTTTATATCCATGTCATACTTTACTTTAGAACTGTTAGGTTGCTTTACTTTTATAGTTTCCTTGCACAAGTCTTTTTAGACTTGCTGACATGTGCCCTTTCTCTTTGGGTGACGCATGTTAGTTGCTGAGCCAGAGACAGTTGCGGAGAGTGACGAGTTCGTGGAGTTCGTGCCCGAACCTATTGGTGACGTGGAGTACGAAGACACCGGTGATCAATCTTAGAGATCTTCTGTACTCTTCTTTTGTTAGCTGTGGTTGTCGGTGAGTAGCACCGTTTTGTTAGATTCTGTTGGCCATGCTAGGCCTTTTGCTTTTGACTCTTTTGTTGCCTGGTGGCATTTCTGGTTGTTGGACTTTTCGTTGGACTATGAGCTGGAATAATGTTATATTATTTGTCTCTCTTTTCCTATTATTGTTATTGTTGTTCTGAGTCACATTACAGGGACCTGCTATTTCGTTTTATTTGACGCTTATCGGACTTGCGGCTTTGCAGCTTCAAGTCTGTGCGGACCTTCTCACGCTTCACCTCCATGTTTTTGGGAAGCGGGGCGTGACAATTAGAGTAGGAAGGATTCGGATGATGAAAAGGGAGAAGTTGCGCATATGTGTTTCATGACGCAAGAGGACACTCCAAAGGACAATCCGAGTGAGAGAGAAAGCGACTAGGATGGGGGTAAAAATGGATGACCTTATACTTGCAAATGAACAACTGCTTGATAGGTATCAAAAGTTGTTTAACTCTTATATTCTTGCTAAGGATAAGTTAGCTAGTATTGTCACTTCATCCATTTCCATCACACCACATAATAACACCACTCTTGACGTACTTGTTAATGAGAAAGATACGTTGCTTTCTCAAAGTGACATTGAGAAATGAGGTTAATTCGCTCAAATCTCAATTGGACGGAGTCCATGTCTTTGAGTGTGATAACATTGAGATTGAAACACTTCGATCTCAAAACACTCTTTTGGGATATGAGACTTAGCTCTCAAATCCCAAGTGCACGAGCTCACCACACATGTATCCACCATGGATACCACTATTTATTCTCTTTTGAAGAAGTATGCGCTCATCTTCACCAATGTTGATAGCTTCAACAAAGGCAAGGATAAGTTGGATGCATTACTTGAGCACCAACTCCCCGCAAATCACTGTGGTGGTCTTAGTTACTCAAAGGCAAATGCTACCAACTCACGCACCACCTACAGTGGAGTCACTATATATTTTGTGAGACCAACCTCTGGTGCATCTATGAGTGGAGTCCATAACACCTTGGATAGTTCAACTACCAAGAAAAGATCCATTCTGACACAACCCTCATTTGGAAAGAAACCCACAAAGGGTACAACTCCAAATAAGGGACATACTTACATGTACATTAGCACACACTCACGTCGGAGAGCACCTACACATGCTCCTACTTATGATGAGTTTTATGCACCACATCCTCTTGCATGTGCCAACACACCCATTAGACACCCTCATGTATGCACCCACGCACATGCTTTTGCACAACCACCTCATACTCATGCATATACTCATCCACATGCTCCATATGTTCCACATGCCTCTTATGTACCACATGCATACACTCATAATATGAGACCACATTCTTATAAACCCCATGCACGCACACACAGTGCAAGACCACATGCCAACTACCATGCACAATGACACTACTATTACCCACATGCACCTCACAATGTGTACGCACAAACACATTCACCACTCACACATTCTCATGCTTATATACACCCTCACACCTACACACCAAATGCATCACGTAGATGCCAACCCCCTATGCATGCACCCTCTAAGCGTAGGACACCTAAAACTTACACCATTTGGGGTTCGAAGGACACAGTCATAAATGATTGGAATTTGTATGTACAATATTATTTTCATGATGTAATGACCAATGATAACTATGTTGGAAAATCTAACTCCACTTGGGCTTGGTTTCCAAAGGGCTAATCCACTTGGACCCAACATGCTTAGGTACCCAGTGCTTATGGTTTACTCTATAGGTATCCAAGATAAGGAAGAAGTGTAATAAAGCTACAGATTGCTCAAAGTGCAAAAGGAAGAGATGGAGTCTCGACAGTGGTAGTTCCAAACATATGATGGGAGACCCAAGTTTGCTCTCCAAGGTCATCCTCATCAAGAATGGCGGCACAGTCACTTTCAGAGGCAAAGAAAAGTGTACCATCATAGGTATTGGTAAAGTCAGTAATCATTCTAAACCACTCATAGATAATGTCTATTTAGTAGATGGATTAAATCACAACTTAATCTCCATTAGTCAACTTTGTGACAATGGTACAAAGTTAACTTTGATGATGGTTTGTGTAGCATTTATGATAGTTCTTGTAAACATGTTTTGTTTAGTGGTACACGCCAAAATGATATTTATATTTTGACTATGCCACTTCAACAAGACCAATGCTTGGTTGCCCACATGAATGCGAAACTTCTTTGGCCCCGACGCATTGGTTATATGCACTTCAAACACCTTTACAGACTATCCAAGCATAATTTAGTTAGAGGATTTCCTAAAATTTCATTAATGAGAAAAGTTTTTGTGATATATGCCAACGTGAAAGATCCATAAATCCTCATTTAAACTTAAGAATGTAACTTCTACTTCTAGGTCCATAGAGTTATTACATCTAGATTATTTAGGATAGATTTATTTGGGACTACTAGAGTTGCATCCTTAGGAAATTCTTTTTATGGACTTGTCATAGATCATGAATTCTCTAGATTTACTTGGGTAAGCTTTTTTAATGGTAAAAATGAGGCTCTTGAAAATTTTATTATATTTTCTAAGAAAGTTCAAAAGATTCAATACACCCACATTTTCACCATTTGTAGTGATCTTGGAGGTGAATTTGACAATGAACTATTCTCAATTTTGTGATGAGAACAAGATAACTCACATTTTCTCCTTTCCTCGTACTCACCACAAAATGGTGTTGTGGAAAGAAAGAATAGAACCCTAATTGAATGTGCACACACTATGTTTAGTGATAGCTAGATTGGATCACAATTTTGGGTGGAAGCCATGCATACCGTGTGCTATGTGCTTAATAGGATTCTAGTGGGACCACGTACGAACAAAACGTGTTATGAATTATTTTATGATAAAATGCCTCAAGTGAATTATTTCCGTGGTTTTGGTTCTAAATGTTTTATTAAAAACACACACGGCAACTTAGATAAATTTGATTCTCGATCTAATGAAGGGATCATTGTTGGATATTCCACACGTAGCAAGGCCTATCAGATATACAACAAAAGAACTTCAACGATTGAGGAATCTCTTCATGTTTCGTTTTATGAAGATTTTGATGCTGATATTACTCATATTGATGATAGTATATAATTTCTATGTGATACTATGTATGAAGTTAAATTTGATGATTCTAATGAGACTAACCATACTAATCAAAATTTTGAGAATGTTCCTAATGATCCAGGTGTACCCAAGACATTTGCTATGGGCCCGCATCATCAACATGACCAAGTGATAGGAAACATTGGTGATGGTGTCCGGACTAGGTCAATGATGGGGCACTGCACGCATTGTGCTTTTGTCTCTACGGTTGAGCCAAAGAACATAGACAAAGCATGTGAAGATAGCTTATGGATTATGGAGATGGAAGAAGTGCTCATCCAATTTGAAAAGGAATGAGGTTTGGAAACTTGTTCCTCCTTTGGAAGGCCACCAAGTCATAGGTACAAAGTGTTGTATCTGGATATAAGACTGGGGTGTGTGTGAATAGGCTAATAAAAATTCTCGTGCAATCCACGAGCAATCACATGCAGTTATAGCAGATGCAGAGTAAATAATAAGCAATCACAGAGTGCACAACAGATTACCCCTAGTTCGGTCTCCCCAACGACCTACGTCCAGCCTCGAAAGCAAATACTAGATTAATATGTTACCATGTACAACTACAATAAGCTAGAGCCCCAACTTAACTCTCACCTAGTTCGTACGCACTCCCCAAAGTGCTCAACATTATCAACCTAGTAAATGCTCTCTCTTGACGAACCCCAACTCGTTAAGACCCTCTTGTCTAGCCCCAACTAGACAAGACTCCAAAATGTCACAAAGATGGTAAAGTTTCCCCTACAGAGATCTATACACCAATAAACAAAGATAAATAAATATGAGTTTAGAATAGCTCAGTGATGGTGTAGTCATCTCTGTCCATAAGCTCAGGCCAGACCAAGTCTGATAGGATGTAGCCGTTTGTTTCACGTCGTGGCTCTCCCAAGATGTTGTGGCTTCCTTCTTTGGATTCGAAGCTTGCATCGATGGATGAAGAGGCCCCTGAAAGTTGCGGCCTTGAGAAGATCCCCTTTAGTGTGTTGCACAATAAGGAGAGTAGGATCTATGGCAAGTTGCGGCCTTGTGGGAGTCTTCCTTGATAGGTTGCGACCTTAAGTAGGATGGGCACCCTTGAAGTTGCACACTTGGAGGAGGGCTTGGAGAGGTATTGCACAATAGATGGATGTCTTGTTGATGGCTTGCGCAATGATGAGATGAATTGCTTCTCCTTGGTTGCTTGTGGCTTGTGCTTTGAAGATTGATTCCCTTGCTTGAAGATGTAGGAGATAGCCTTGAGTGGATTGTTGAAGCGTGAAGAAATGGAGTTTTGGTAATGGAGCTATGGCTTATGGTTTGTGCAAGGAGGAAGGAGATGGGCTTTTAGAACTTGCGGCAATGGAGGCTATTTTGCAATGTTGCGCAAGGAGGAAGGATGAGCTTTACAAGTTGCGGCCTAGGCTATTTTCTTTGGGTTGGCTGAAATTCTCCTCTAGGTTTTCCTCTATCAAAATATCTCTCTTTAGAAGATGGGTTTTTATAGATGATGATAGGATAAAATAGAATCAAATAGAATCCTATAATTGATGGAGATTGGAAGGAATCTGAACCTGATTAGGATTTGAATGAATCACCATGAAAGATCTCTTCTAGTCACATTGGATATGGAGTTTGAATTTGTATAGATTTAGGAGTAGAATTGGATCTCATCAAATCATAATTGATTTGCATGAGATTCTCCATATCTCTCCATCTTTGACCAAGTCTTCAATTTGTATGGTTTTAAGATTTGATTCATGCACCAATAGATATGATTCAGCCTGCCCCGGAGTTTATAGAGTGTCCGGCTTGGCTAGCTGCCCGGGAGGGGGGACGACCCCGTGGCCTCCATTGACAGCACACTGCCCCGGAGTTGAGGGTGTGGAGGGTGTGAGCCAGGGCTTGCTCCTTGACCCACCGGTAATCCTATCGAGGGCGAAGCTTGTCAGCCTGCTCCAGAGTTTGAGGGAGGGGAGGGTGCGAGCCGTCACTCGTTCCTGGTCACTCCCGGTAAACACTATCGAGGGCAAAGTCGTCGGGCTTGCCCCAAAGTTGATGGAGGGGAGAGTGTGAGCCTGGGCTCATTCCTTAACCCATCGATGATCCTATTGAGGGCGAAGCTCGTCTGCCTACTCCGGAGTTTGAGGGAGGGGAGAGCTGAAATGCAAATTCAGGTAACAAACTGAGTGTACAAACACATCGGTTTATTAAAAGTGTAATATGAACTGAATGTACAGGTGCATTTATTGAAAAAACATGAGCAAGTGCTCGATGTTCCAGGGATGGGTTAGCTCCTCGCCCTCCATGTTCACCAGAATGTATGTTGCCAGCCCCAGGATGTCAGTTATTGTGTAAGGCAGAGAGCTTGCCTTTTCAGCCTATCTCGGGCCTGAAAGTTGTGTCTCGGAGAACAAGGTCGCCGATCTGAAGATCCGCTTCCTAACGTAGGAGTTGTATTATCTCACCATCCTTTGGCTGTGCTTAATCAAACATGTTAGCGCACGATCCCTTACCTCGTTGATGAGCACTCGATTGATGTCGAGACCCTCTTCATTAGCTTCCTCGTTGAAGTACTAGAGGCGTAGAGACTCTTCGTCGACCTCCACCGAAACGACAGCCTCTACCCCATAAGCCAGTATGAAGGGGCTTTCGCCAGTTGATGCTTTGTACGTCATGCGGTGGGACCAAAGGATGCCAGGTAGCTCGTCAGGCCAGGTCCCAGGGCACTGCCGACCTTCTTCTTCAGCGGCTCCAGGATGCACTTGTCGCTGCTTCGGCGAGGCCGTTGGATTATGGATGCGCCACGGAAGCGAAATAGAGGTTGATGCCCCAATCCTGAGAAGAAGCTTCTAAAGTCCACGGAGTCGAACTGCTTCCCGTTGTCCGTCACTATGGAGCGAGGTATCCCAAAGCAACATATAATTGACTTCCAGACGAAGTTCTTTATGTCCACACAGGTGATGTGCGCTAGCGGCTCTACCTCGATCTACTTTGTGAAATAGTCGACAACGATAACCAGGTATTTCCTTCCTCCTGTGGCCATCGAGTGGAACGGTCCGAGGATGTCGATGCCCCACTTAGCAAATGGGACCGGGCTGAGGATCGGAATCAGATCAGCTGGTGGGGCCATTGTATGTTTAAATAACCTCTGGCACTCCCCGCACCGCTTGACATAGTTAGTCGCATCCTTCACCATGGTCGGCCAATAATAACCTTGTCAGATCACCTTGTGTGCCAGAGCGCGTCTTCCATAGTGGTTCCTGTAGAGCCCTTCATGGATCTCACGGACGACCTCCTCTGCCCTCCTGGGCCCCAGGCACTTCAGATACGCAAGACGTCATACCTCGCACGGTGCTTCCGGTAGAGCACGCTATCGAAGACCACGAACGTCAAGGCCCGTCGCTTGATCTTTCGTGCCTCCAACCTATCTTCGGGCAGGGTTCCACTCTCCAAGTAGGCAACGATCGGGCTCATCCATGACAGCTCTCGGTCGACACATAGAAGTTCTTTCTCCATGAGACTTGGTGTGAGCAGATTCTCGATGTAGATGGCCTTCCCAATCTCGACTGGAGAAGAGGATGCTAGTTTTGAGAGGGCATTGGCCCGGAGGTTATTTGACCTTGGAGGTGATAGATTGCAACTTTCTCGAACTTGAGTAGCTCGGCGTGAGCGCACTTCAAGTACAGCTTCATAAGATCTTCCCTGGCTTCGAAGCTACCCTCAATCTGCTGGATGACGAGCCTCGAGTCACTAATCAGCAACACATTCATAGACCCGAGTGCCCTGCATAGCTTCAGTCCATTGATGGCAGCCTCGTACTCTGCGACATTATTAGTTGTTAGGAAGTTGAAGCGAATGGCGTAATCCAGCAGGCTTCCTTCCAGGGTCTCTATCACTATACCGGCTCCACTGCCCACCGCTGTGGCTGACCCGTCGACATGGATGATCCATAGCTCACCTCCGTGCTGCACAGATGTGGAGAACAGATTCTCATCGACGAGCTGTGATGGTGGTGTGTTCGGTTGGTCGTCGGGTGCCGCACCGCCAAGCTATTCAATGGTGCACTCCGCCACGAAGTCTGCCAATGCCTGGCCTTTGATTACTGCCCTGGGCAGGTAAATGATGTCGAACTCGCTGAGCTCGATACTCCAATTCAGCATTCTGTCCGATCTCTCCAGCCTCCTTAGATTCTTTTCAAGCTGTAAGTTAGTGTAGACACTGATGGAATGCGCCTGGAAGTAGGGGCAGAGCTTCCTTACCGTCAATATTAGGCCATAAGCGACCTTCTTGATCGGGATATAGAGGGTATCTGCCTCCTGGAGCACCCGACTCGCATAATAGTACGGCCGCTAGATCCCCCTTCTTCTTTGATCAGGACTGAGCTAACAGCTTCTTCAGTGGCGGTGAGATAAAGGCCGAGCTGCTCTCCTTCCTCTGGCTTAGTGAGCAGCGGAGGGCTCTACAGATAGGCTTTAAGCTCGTCGAAGGCCTGGGCACAGCTGTCATCCCATCTCAGTCCCTTCCTCTTGCCCTTCCTGACATCGAGGGCCTCTCTCAAGATTTTGAAGAAAGTGAGTGACCTTTCGGCGGACTTTGACAAGAATCTCTCCAGTGCGACGATCCGGTCGTTCATCTTCTGCAGGTCTCGGATCGTCTTTGGCTCGCTCATATTGACGAGTGCAGATATCTTATCGGGGTTAGCCTCGATTTCTCGCTTCGTGATCATGAAGTCGAGGAACTTCCCCAACTGGACGCCAAAGATACACTTCACCGGATTGAGCCGTAGATTTTAGTGCCACACCCACTGGAAGGTCTCCCCAAGATCGACGAGGTGATCTACGGTCTTCTTGGACTTCACCAACATATCATCGATATAGACCTCCAGATTCCTGTCGACTGATCGCTCCAAAATGCAACCTTAGAGCACGACCAAAAACTTGATCGGCCCCGGATACACACCCGGAGAACGATTGTAGTTTTACCGCAAGCGCACGGTGTAGCGGCGAGCGGGTATCAAACACAGGGAGGACGTATGACAGTGCCTTCTCCAAATAACCTGGCTATAGGAACAGAAAAGAGGGAATTTTCCTTTCGGCGATCCTGTCACAATCGTCAGACAAAGTATGGAGATATCAAATCAAATAAAGACGCCTAGGGAATATGGAATCCACGCTACTCACCGTATCTCGTCAATGTGATTCATTGGTATCACAATTGCTAGGGTAGAATTTCGGATGAACTAGTTGCAACTGAATGTAAAACCTAGCTCACGCTCTCGTACTGTTTGCCGGTCTATAGCTAACCTAGGTTTGGGTCCAATCTCTTGCAAACCCTAGCCTAGGCAAGCTAGCATTAGGATCAACGTCATCATTCAATCGCGTCCCGAGCCCACGCTCGTGCAAACTCGGGCCGCGACCTAGGTTGGGATAGTTCCTACCCGTCTAATCTCTTGCAAACGGGTATCGGTATGAAATTGCAACCGAGAACCCTAGTATCGGTCCAATCTCTTGCAAACCGATACTACGGAAACTCAATTTCAACCCAATTCGGATTTCTAGGGTTTCCTATCGAATTGGGATCCAATCTCTTGCAAATCCCAATCGATATGAACACCTAGCTATCCGTAATAAATCGATCCCAAACTAACCCTAATAGCAATTCTAGCAATAGTTCTACCAAATCATCACAAATCAGAAATTGGGCTCGTAGGGTTCATCCCCACGCCCCAAGACGTTAGGACTACTCACAAATCATATCACAAATGCAAAAATAATCAATTGGAATAGCAATAGATTTCATGGTAATATTCAAATAAGCAATAAAAATGAGATTTTTAATGAAGAGGGAGACAAACCAATAGAGTTCTCCAAGAATCCAACAAAAATAAACTTTTCTCTCCTCTCCAATCACAAGAATCAAAAGCTAAAAAGTTTAATCTAAAAGGCTGCCAAAAAGTAAGGAAAAAGCTCTCTAACCTAGGTTAAAACTGGGGTTAAATACCCCCCAAAATCGCCCAAAAAACTGTGACAAAATTGCCCCTGCGCAGCTTGAAAATCGCAATTTACGCTACAGGCAGCGCGGCTCACTCGGCCGAGTGACAAAAGTCGCTCGGCCGAGTGGGAGACACTGAGAATTTCCAGTAAGTCTGGGGTCTTGGTGGTCTTCACTTCGGGCATCGCTCGGCCGAGTGAGTTGTCGTCACTCGGCCGATGGGCTTCTCTTCACTCGGGCGGTCGGTAATTGCCACTCGGCCAAGTGGGTCTTCTGATGCTCAGACTGACGAAAAACAGTAAGTTGGCTCTTTTTGATGGGCGTCGTCTGAGTGCCACTCGGGCGGACGGGGTTTCGTCACTCGGCCGATGTGGCTTCTGATGCTCGGCCGAGTGCACACCTAAAGTGTGTCCGATCTGGTCGGCCGAGCGGGGTCTCATCGGTCGGCCGAGTGACTCCTTCTCTCGGCCGAGTGGGACACTGAAAATGCCCATTCTGAGTGTTTTTGCCTCCTCGTCGCTCCTACGACGTTCTTTCTTCTTCCGCTCCTCTCCAATAGCAAAATACCCCTCGGGGAAGTCATCGGTGACACTCTGGAGTAGGTGTATCTCGGGATCACTCCAAATCGCTCCAAATCTCCTGAAATACGACAAAAACAACAAATCGTGAAAAGTATCGCAATATTGTCGATAAATCGTGAAAAACATGATTTGAGCGATCTAAATGGCATGCAAACATGCGGAAAAAGGTGTAAAATATGGAGTGATCAAAATCCCCCAAGCTTACCTCTTACTCGTCCTCGAGGAAGATAAGTAAAATGCGAACCCGGTGGATCCAGAAAATGAAAACGGCGGAAAAACGGAAAACGAAAAACGAAGAAGAAAGAAGAAAGCGAAGAGGGAAGCTGCTAGATCATCTTCTCAGGACGTGGGTTTTTCTTACTCATATAGCATGCACCGAATGAAAAACACATGTCAAAGACTTTTATTTCGATATCATAGTATAATGGTGCAAATAGAAATAGAAAACCCAAGAATATTAATATAGCATGAAAAACAGAATAAATCTAAAATTAACATCGTCTGAATCATTTAAAGCGGTATACAATATCGCAGATCACACACTTTTCAATTGAATGCTTTCTATGAGGAGTATAAGAATATCACGCAATAGAATAGAAAGAATAGAAAAGCGTGGATTTCATGAAATGAGTGCTAGGCATAGATTTCTGGAATTCGTAAAGCTAAAACGATCTCACCGAGTATAGAATATTACTTAGCCTAGGTTGTCGTGCACCGTCAAGTAGTCACTCTCTCACACGTCATTGGATTCTCCCCCCCAAGCTTATCTATAAGCGTGGTGGCATAAAAAAACAATATTTACTTCCCCATTTTTATGAAGCTCCAAAAGTAATAAAAATAAAAAACAAAAAGAGAGAAGAAAGAGAGAACATGAGATGGGATCGTTTATTGAGATTCTTTTTTTCTCTTTTTTTTTTCAATAGCATATATACACAATGATCCCAAATCAAAGAGAAATAAGGATATACAAGAATTTTTCTTTTTTTTCTTTTCTTTTTGGTGGTTTTGGGAAATTTGGAGCTAGGATTTAATAACGGGGGGAAATGCCATATATTAGAATCGCTAAGGGGAGATTCACCAATGATTTTAAAATAGAGAATTGATGTTTAAGATATGTGGAGAAAGAAATAAATATGTCTCTCAGTTCACTCTATAAGACGTGCACGACAACTTCAGCTGGGTAATCTAATCTACTCGATTTCGATCACAAAAAAGCAAAACTAATCCAGATTTATCATAGGTAACATCATTCAATCATCCTGAAGTGAAGTGTACAAATCATGCAAATAGAAGTGATATAGGAAAAGAAAACGGTACTCCAGATATAAGCATCCAATGCGTGAATCTTGGTGTGTTTTCTGCGATAGCATACATATGAATATTCAGACTCAGCTAATAATAAAATTTCATCCATTTTCATACGGAAAAAAGTGTGGGTTACTATCTCTAAATGCAAGGCAAATCACAGCATATGATATCAGAAATAAAATCTAAGACATGACAAATATAGCATGCATATAGAGAAGGCTAACTCCACGTCGTCATCATCACAGAAAAGTCATCTCTAGCATGAGATGAAAAGAAATAAAGATAAAGAGGGAAAATAAATCTATTTACAATGCAGCACATGAAGAAAATGAGAAAAAACGTGATGCATGGTTAAAAAAAGTGATGAAAGTGAGTGCAAAAGCGGAAAATGGCGTGAAAAAACTAAAAATAAAGGTGGTAAATTGAAAAGCGTGAGAACTCACTCCCCCAAGCTAAAGTTCACAGTGTCCTCAATGTGCGAAGTGTGGCACACCGAGAGACGTGTAATGTGAGGGGTAGGTGAGGATGCATGCATGAGGAAAAAGAAAATAAAAAATAACGAAATGAAAATATGGTGCGGACATGATGTATGCAGATATACGAGTGAATCCGATATAAAAGTGTGACACCAAAAATCTCTCCCTCGCTCCTAAAAATGATATAGAAATATATGAACAAAATGTGGACCCAAAACAGTGAGGGGAGGTGGGGTGGGCAAAAATCATCAGGACCCAACAGAGACGGGCATCATGATGGCAGAAAAGATCAATGGCATCAAAGGTGCCTAAGAGGGTGGGGCTGCGCCGTCTCCGTCCTGAGGCGGAGGAGGAGGAGGAGGTGGATGGTGAACAGTCTGCTGGGTGGGTGTGGGTGTGGGTGTGGAAGCATACTGGGGGTGTGTAGGAGTGGGGGTGGGTACCTGCTGGGTGGGTGCGGTCGGTACGCGAGGAAGCTGCTCGAGAATCTGAGTGAGGCAATAGTGAATGCCCGGAAGTAGGTCGAAGCGGCTGGCCATAGCGGTGACGGTGGCGGACATGGTCCTGAGGTCACCTCTGAGGGCACTCACCGTCCCCTCGAGAGCATGAATGCTCTGAAGTACAGTGTCGGGGGGAGGTGGTGCAGAGGGACGCACCTGTCTGTGCTGTGCAGGACGGGGCTGGCGGACTCGGGTGGTGTAGTGGACGGGCTCAGCAGGCATGTGGAGGAAAGGTGCTGTGCTCACAAGTGTGGGCCTAGCCTCAGTGCGAGGCTGGGGCGCAGGCTGGTATGAGGTGGAAGCAGCAGCAACGAAAGTGGAGTATAAAAGTGGTGACGAGGCGGCCAGAGAGGTCAGTGACACAGACGTGGGAACAGACGTCACGACACTCTCGAAAAAAACGGCAGCGGTGGAGACAGAGGTGACAACCACGGTCTCCACGACGGCAGCAAAAGAGGGCTCTCCGCTCTCAACTATAGTCGGTGGGCGCTCGGGTAGGGCGGAGCAAAGGGGCTCAACGGACAGAGGGCCAGCTGTGGTGGGAGTGGTGGTGGGCGTGGAGGTAGTGGAGGTAGTCTCAGCGAGTGTACTCCCGACACCGGCAGAAGTGTGGACAGAGGTGTCGGGAGCAGCAGAAATATCAGGCTGCTGAGGGGCCACGGGGTCAGCGGGTGCAGCGTGTGCAGCGTGAGCCTGCTCAGCCTGCTCAGCCTCCTCGGCCTCAAGCACGTAGGCGGCGGGGATCAGGAGATCCATCGCCGGAAGCCAGTCCACCTGTGCTGGTGCTATCTGTGTCCGAGCTGGGCTCGGAAGGATCATGTAATCAGCACCGAATGGACCGTGCAACCAAACCCAGTGCTGCTGGCCGTGCAGATGAACCATCTTCATCCGGGCCATGACGTCTATGGACAGTGAAGTGGGGCCCGGGGCTCGTCGCAGGTCGGCTGAAAGGTCCTCGCCGGTCATCAGGGCGAGCAGGGTGATCAGACCGCCGCAACATATCGGTGAGCGAGCGCCCACCGATACGATGATGCGATCCAAAAACCAGCTCGTGATATCAATCACGATGGCGGGGACCAAGTCGTCACTCTCCCTAGCTAGAACTCTGGGGCACGTCATCGCATAAAGCATATAAAGCTCTGGCGTGGACATCGTCCCAGGCTCATATCTCGCCAAAAAGGTAGTCGCCATAAGGCGCTGAGCTATGCGGAGGCAAGGGTGGACGATGGCCGAGGCCTTGGCCCTACTAGGGTCAAAGGCGGCTGGTAAACCCGTGATCCGGGCCCAGAAAGCGTGTGAGTCGAAGGAAGGTGGGGGAATGTGAGTGGGGGCGTAACCACGGTTGGCCCCGGGGATATCGGGCCACGAAAAGAATGCTCTCATCATACCGAGAGTGACCTGGCACTCCCGGTCCGTAAACCTAAACGAGCATCCCTCGTCGTTCCGGGCAATAGAACTAAGAACCTTAAGTGTCGGACAGACAAAGGTGTCTGCCGACACCTGGAAAAAATCTCGCCAACCCACGTTGTCATACAACGTGAGCATCCCCTCGAGTACCCCCAGGCGTCCTAGGTCTGCAAGGTGTGCGAACCTGGAGGGTACAATCGAGCGCTGGGAAATGCGCTCAAAAACGACGCGGTGTGCGTCGTCCCGGAACGTAATCCCCAGCGGCCCGACAAGTGGAGCCGGTGGCGGTGGTGGTGGCTGTGGGACGGCAGGGAGTGGCTGTGCGGGGTGAACGGGCTCTGCAGGCTGTGCGGGGTGTGCAGGGTCTGCAGGCTGTGCGGGGTGTGCAGGGTGTGGTGGTGTAGGTGGAGGAGAGTCCTCCACCTCGTGGGAGGGGCCGGCCTCATCCGGCCGCTTCCGCTTGGCGGAAGCTCTCCTCGACCGCGGCTATGTCCGGGGCGGCATGTGGGCCCCGGGTGCTCACCAAAAACGTAAAAAATGCGGCGTGCGCAAATGAGTGGAATGAGTATACCGTAACACGCCTCGAGAGCAAAGAAGTGGATGCGTGTGAAGACGACGCCTACACGAAGACAAAATCGCTCCCCGGAAGCTCCCCTGGGCTCCCCTAAGCTCCCAAATATACCCTGCACATCAAACGAAGATATCAGCGAGTAATATTCAAAATGTATGGGGGGGTTAGGGGTATAATAGATAGAAATCGAATTTAATTTGGTTTTGGGGTTCGTTAAACACACGGATCGTCAAGAAATACGTAAAAGAGGAGGAAATAGGCGAAATAAAGGTACCGGAGCTCGGCCGGCGAGGTGGTCGCCGGCGGCGACTCGGGCGAGGTGGAGGGGGGGGGTCGGCAGGTGGTGGTCGGCCGAGCGTGACGGCAGCGAGCGAGGTCGGGTGAGTAAGCGGGGGGCAGCGGGCGAGGGATACGAGCGGTCGTGATTTTGGGATTTTTTCTCATTTCGAAAAACGCGCCGTCCCGCTCCCCCTTTTATAGAAAAAGTTACGACTCAGCCGAGTGACTAAGTCGCTCGGCCGAGTGATCGTAACGGAAATATTTTGAAAAATTCCTCCCCGCTTACGACTCGGCCGAGTGGCCTTGCCACCCTCGGCCGAGTGGAAAAAGTCCATTCGGCCGAGTGGCTCAAGCTACTCGGCAATACTCGCCCTAGGAGCGTATCAGTTTTACTCGGCCGAGTGAATATATATACTCGGCCGAGTGGCAATTATACTGAAATCAAGAAAAGAAACAGAGAGTTGGGTACAGCAGACTTCCCTTGTTCGTGAGCCGCTCAGGCAGACGAACTTATGTGCTCGGTCGAGTTACTAGTATACTCGGCCGAGTGAACCCTGTTTTCTGCTGTTTGGCTTCGTTTGTGCTCTAAACTCTGTTTTTCTTCCTCCAGTCGATTTCATCTTCCTCCTAAGCATCAAGCGCATTCTTGGAGCGCTCCTCATCGCCTTGTTCATCCTCCTAATGATAGATATCCCTTTCTCCTCTCCTGTCAAAGAAAAATAGGACCCGTTATCACAAAATTTTTAGGCAAAC
Organism: Scilla litardierei; assembly: GCA_030789695.1. Taxonomy (NCBI): domain Eukaryota; kingdom Viridiplantae; phylum Streptophyta; class Magnoliopsida; order Asparagales; family Asparagaceae; genus Scilla; species Scilla litardierei. The sequence goes on along the minus strand of CM061142.1, from coordinate 500,087,487 downwards.
GACTCAAAACACTAATAATTTCTAAAACAAAAATAAAGGAAAAGTAAAAATAAAGCGATAACCGTCGGGTTGCCTCCCGACAAGCGCTCGTTTAAGGTCGTGAGCTCGACCCCCTTTGATTTTCAATTTAATGCGGGATATTGGATGCATATGAAATGCACCCGTCAAATTTATTGGGTAGAACGCTTGGATTCAGATGTTGCGGCGGCGTGTTCTCCCTCGGTGATCTCTCGTCTAGGGTAGTGTTGGGGGGTGGCTCCCCCAAGCTAGTGCTTGCTCCGGTCCTCGGCTTCACCGGTGACACCGATTTCCGTATCGGCGGAGCTTTCTTCGGAGACTTCAATTTTGAGAGCTTGCAGAGCTCTCGAATCCTTGCGACATCAGCGTCGCCTTCATCAACTTCGTTGGAGAGATCGGGGGAATGCTCCATCTTTTCTTCATGGCCCAAGTCTGGCCCTTCCTCAAAATCTTCCTTGAATAGAGCGCCGATGGAATGGGGGATCGCCTCCTCAATGACCTCGTCAAGGAGGTATGAAAGATCATCCGGCCGCCCCTTAAGCAGATATATTCTATTGATTTCTCCCATTGGGAATCCCTCAAAATAATGCTTGAGCCTCTGACCATTTACTTTGAATGTGGCTCCGTCCTTGCTTTCCAACTCGAAAGCCCCTCCCGGTTGTATGTGCTTGATGGTGAAAGGTCCGGACCAACGTGACCTCAACTTACCGGGAAATAGTCGGAGCCGGGAATTATATAGCAAGACCTTGTCTCCTACTTTGAAGTCTGTAACGGTTATGCGCGCATCGTGGAGAATCTTGGTCCTTTCTTTGTAAATTCTTGAGCTCTCGTAGGCGTCTCTCCTTATCTCATCAAGCTCGTTGATGTCCAAGAGTCGCCTCACTGCCGCACTCTTTTAATCATAATTAAGGTTCTTGATGGCCCAATATGCGCGGTGTTCCAACTCTACCGGCAAGTGGCAAGCTTTCCCATAAACAAGTCGGAACGGTGTGGTGCCGATGGGAGTGCGAAAGGCCATGCGATATGCCCATAGAGCATCGTTTAACTTCATTGACCAATCCTTTCTTGATCGATCCACGGTATTCTCAAGAATTTGCTTGATCTCTCTATTTGAGACCTCCACTTGGCCGCTTGTCTGGGGGTGATACACCATGCCAACCCTATGGTTTACTCCGTACTTCTTCGGTATGGCTTCAAACTTGTTTTCTATGAAATGGCTCCCCCCGTCGCTTATCAAAGTACGAGGCACTCCGAAGCGTGGGAAGATGTTCTTCTTGAAGAACTTAGAGACGACCCTTGCATCATTAGTAGGGGTAGCGATTGCTTCCACCCATTTGGAGACGTAGTCAACCGCCAAAAGGATGTATTTGTTACCATTGCTCGACGGAAATGGTCCCATGAAGTCCACTCCCCAACAATCAAAAAGTTCAATTTCTTGGATGGGCCTCATTGGCATCTCATTGCGTTTGGAGATATTCCCGGTCCGTTGGCATCTATCGCACCCCTTTACAAAGTCGTGGGTGTCTCTAAACATCGTTGGCCAGAAGAATCCGCTCTGCAGAATCTTAGCGGTTGTCTTAGAGGCGGCATGATGTCCCCCGCATGGCATACTGTGGAAATGCAAAATGATAGACGTTGCCTCCTCTTTAGAAACACACCTCCGAATAACACTATCTTTGCATATCTTGAAGAGGTATGGATCTTCCCAAAAATAGCTACAGACCTCATACAAAAATCTTCTCTTTTAATGCGTGGGCATCCCATGCGGTTTAATTCCACAAGCAAAGAAATTGACGAAGTCCGCGTACCAAGGTACTTCTCTGGGCCTTATGGCATATAGCCTCTCATCCACGAATGTGTCGTCGATAGGTAAACTATCATCCTCCTTGTCACGAATAAGCCTAGACAAATGATCCGCCACGACATTGTACGTACCTTTCTTGTCTCTGATCTCCAAATCGAATTCTTGCAACAAGAGTATCCACCTAATTAACCGAGGTTTGGCTTCCTTCTTGTTTAAAAGATACTTCAACGCCGCATGGTCGGTGTGAACAATCACCTTGGAACCAAGGAGGTAGGAGCGAAACTTCTCGATGGAATAGACGACCGCTAGAAGCTCTTTTTCGGTAGTTGTATAGTTTTTCCGCGCGTCATCCAATGTCTTGCTCGCATAGAATATTGCATAAAGCTTCCTATCCTTCCTTTGTCCCAAGACCGCTCCAATGGCTTGGTCGCTAGCATCACACATTAGCTCAAAGGGAAGGCTCCAATCCGGTGGTTGTATGATGGGGGCGGAAACTAGTGCTTCCTTCAAGGTATTGAAGGCTTGCAAGCATTCGCCTGAAAAAACAAAAGGAGTATCTTTAGCAAGCAGGGAAGTAAGCGGTCGGGCAATCGAGGCGAAATCCTTGATAAAACGACGGTAAAACCCTGCATGACCAAGAAAGCCTCTAATGCCATTGACATTAATAGGAGGAGGGAGTTTCTCGATTACCTCAATCTTTGCTTTATCTACCTCAATTCCTGTCGAGGAGACAAGGTGCCCGAGAACTATACCTTCCGTGACCATGAAGTGACATTTCTCCCAATTTAGAGTGAGATTATTTTGTTGGCACCTTTTAAGGACTTTAGTAAGATTGGCCAAACAAGAGTCAAACTCACTTCCATAAACCGAAAAATCATCCATAAAAACTTCCATAATATTTTCAATGTAATCGGAAAATATGGATGTCATACACCTCTGAAAGGTGGCGGGAGCATTACAAAGACCAAACGGCATCCTACGGTAGGCATAGGTACCATAGGGACAAGTGAAAGTGGTCTTTTCTTGGTCATCTTCGTGCAAAGGGATTTGGAAGAACCCCGAATACCCATCTAAATAACAAAAGTATTTATGTTTAGCTAGGCGTTCACGCATTTGATCAATGAAGGGCAATGGGTAATGGTCCTTTCGGGTTGCTTTATTTAGTTTCCTATAATCAATGCACATTCGCCATCCCGTGACGGTGCGTGTAGAGATAGGCTCTCCTTTATCATTTTTTACAACTGTCATCCCTCCTTTCTTGGGGACGACGTGAACAGGGCTAACCCATCTACTGTCAGAGATAGGATAAATAATACCGGTGTCTAGCAATTTTAGGATTTCCTTTTTAACCACATCTTTCATGTTCGGGTTTAACCGCCTTTGAGGCTCTATGGAGGTGGTGTCGGTATCCTCCAAATGGATCCTATGTGTGCAAAGCCTAGGGCTTATCCCTTTTAGATCAGAGATAGTGTAGCCAAGGACATCTTTGTGGCTCCTAAGAACGTCTAGGAGTCTCTCAAGTTGATCATGCGTAAGGTGGGAGTTAACTATCACCGGAAAAGTTAATTTATTACCCAAAAAGGCATACCTTAGATACGGTGGTAATTGAATAAGTTCTACCTCAAGAGGTGCCGTTCCTTCTACTTCATCAGCTCGCATGAGTTTGGCTTCTCATTTGACATCCGAGTTTACCTCATGTTCAGGCGGAGTGCTCTCATGTGAAGACTCAGACTCACTCCTTAATGAGGACGATGCATCGAAATAGACGCTCTCCAATTTTTGCTAGCATCGTCAAAACCTTCACTCTGCTCCGGTTCGTTCCTGGAATCAAGAAACACATCAGACGATTCATAAAAGCAAGAGTGAGTGTCATAGAGTGTAATTCCCTGAACATTGGTTTGCTTGAAAGATTCTTCGGGAGTACAGTGCTCTTCGACACTTGTTCTACCGTCTTCGAAATATAACTTGTCGTCTATCACATCAACTCTGACATTGCCTCCGATAGTCCCATCCGGGGAGACTTGATCCATCACAAAACTAGCAAACAGTTGTTCTTCGGGGTCCTTGATGTCGATAGCAAAAGCTCCGGTGGCGTGGACCTCATCGACAAGCTCCTTAAGGAGGTCTGTGAAGGAGTCATAATCTCCCTGACTGAGTTTTGTTGTCGACATTGCATCCTCCATTCTACCTGTTAAGATCTTATGCAAAATACGGGGAGAATATGCAAATAGGGCTGCAAACAGAGTTAGAACATGATATAGAAGAAAGTAAAGAAAGAAAGAAAAATAACCGGGTGGTCGATGTCGAACACCGTCAAAATGTCTTCCCCGGCAGCGGCGCCAAAAACTTGATCGCTCCAAAATGCAACCTTAGAGCACGACCAAAAACTTGGTCGGCCCCGGATACACACCCGGAGAACGATTGTAGTTTTACCGCAAGCACACGGTGTAGCGGCGATCGGGTATCGAACACAGGGAGGACGTATGACAGTGCCTTCTCCAAACAACCTGGCTATAGGAACAGAAAAGAGGGAATTTGCCTTTCGGCGATCCTGTCACAATCGTCAGACAAAGTATGGAGATATCAAATCAAATAAAGACGCCTAGGGAATATGGAATCCACGCTACTCACCGTATCTCGTCAATGTGATTCATTGGTATCACAATTTCTAGGGTAGAATTTCGGATGAACTAGTTGCAACTGAATGTAAAACCTAGCTCACGCTCTCACGCTGTTGCCGGTCTATAGCTATCCTAGGTTTGGGTCCAATCTCTTGCAAACCCTAGCCTAGGCAAGCTAGCATTAGGATCAACGTCATCGTTCAATCGCATCACGAGCCCACTCTCGTGCAAACTCGGGCCGCGACCTAGGTTGGGATAGTTCCTACCCGTCCAATCTCTTGCAAACGGGTATCGGTATGAAATTGCAACCGAGAACCCTAGTATCGGTCCAATCTCTTGCAAACCGATACTACGGAAACTCAATTTCAACCCAATTCGGATTTCTAGGGTTTCCTATCGAATTGGGATCCAATCTCTTACAAATCCCAATCGATATGAACACCTAGCTATCCGTAATAAATCGATCCCAAACTAACCCTAATAGCAATTCTAGCAATAGTTCTACCAAATCATCACAAATCAGAAATTGGGCTCGTAGGGTTCATCCCCACGCCCTAAGACGTTAGGACTACTCACAAATCATATCACAAATGCAAAAATAATCAATTGGAATAGCAATAGATTTCATGGTAATATTCAAATAAGCAATAAAAATGAGATTTTTAATGAAGAGGGAGACAAACCAATAGAGTTCTCCAAGAATCCAACAAAAATAAACTTTTCTCTCCTCTCCAATCACAAGAATCAAAAGCTAAAAAGTTTAATCTAAAAGGCTGCCAAAAAGTAAGGAAAAATCTTTCTAACCTAGGTTAAAAACTGGGGTTAAATACCCCCCAAAATCGCCCAAAAAACTGTGACAAAATTGCCCCTGCGCAGCCTGAAAATCGCAATTTATGCTACAGGCAGCGCGGCTCACTCGGCCGAGTGACAAAAGTCGCTCGGCCGAGTGGGAGACCCTGAGAATTTCCAATAAGTCTGGGGTCTTGGGGGTCTTCACTTCGGGCGTCGCTCGGCCGAGTGAGTTGTCGTCACTCGGCCGATGGGCTTCTCTTCACTCGGGCGGTCGGTAATTGCCACTCAGCCGAGTGGGTCTTCTGATGCTCAGACTGACGAAAAACAGTAAGTTGGCTCTTTTTGATGGGCGTCGTCTGAGTGCCACTCGGGCGGACGGGGTTTCGTCACTCGGGCGATGTGGCTTCTGATGCTCGGCCAAGTGCACACCAAAAGTGTGTCCGATCTGGTCGGCCGAGCGGGGTCTCGTCGGTCGGCCGAGTGACTCCTTCACTCGGCCGAGTGGGACACTGAAAATGCCCATTCTGAGTGTTTTTGCCTCCTCGTCGTTCCTACGACGTTCTTTCTTCTTCCGCTCCTCTCCAATAGCAAAATACCCCTCGGGGAAGTCATCGGTGACACTCTGGAGTAGGTGTATCTCGGGATTACTCCAAATCGCTCCAAATCTCCTGAAATACGACAAAAACAATAAATCGTGAAAAGTATCGTAATATTGTCGATAAATCGTGAAAAACATGATTTGAGCGATCTAAATGGCATGCGAACATGCGGAAAAAAGGTGTAAAATATGGAGTGATCATCGACATGGTGGTGAAAGATCTTGTCCACCATCCGCTAATAGGTCACCCCAGCATTCTTTAGGCCGAACGGCATCTTAGTGTATCAGAACATCTCCCGGTCAGTAATGAACGATGTCTTCTCCTCGTTGTGGGATGCCATCTGTAACGCCCCGCTTCCCAAAAGATACTGGAAGCGAGAGCGTTACACGGTCTGCTTGAACTGGAGCGGTGAAGCTCGAGTCCAATAAGCGTCTGTGATAAAAACACAGAAGAGGTCATTGCATTTGCGTATCAGAACAATCAGAAAACATTTCAAAAGGTAAAATCCACATCCAAAGATACATAGTGTTCGTACAAGAAATTAAACAATAAGCCACAGCAGGGCCAACAGAACTACAACCAGACACTAATCCTACTACAAAGTACTAAAGCTAAAACTAAAAGTAGTGACAAAAAAGGAGCTCTAGTCTTCCGCAGGAAGCGGCTCGGCGTCTACGGTGAACTCTAGCTCACTAAGTCAGGCGTCACGAACGGATCCCCTTGGTACTCAAGCTCGAAATCTGACATACATCCACAAACATGAATGTATGTCAGCAAGAAAAGATTAGCAAACCAAGACAAGATATACGACAGATATGAATTTAAGAAGCATTAGATATTTTAAAGAGGTGACTGCAGCAATTTAATAATGACAATTATACTGAAAAGAGAAGTAAACATCCCTAGCATGTAATTCTAAGTAGTTGCAAGAATTAAAGTAAGGTATTTCTCTGTGAGTTCATTTGCATAGCAGTTTTCATGAGACCAAGTTAGTGTTGCAATTTCCATGTCAAGAGTTCACATCTAATCTAGGGTTCTCGCCTTTAGGTCGTGATGAGAAGGTCGTTCCTCTCACGGGGGCTTACCGTGATTGACGCTAACCCACCGTGCGCGGGTGGTGCTCTTGAGGAGAGTACCCTTCATACGCCCAGTGGCCGCTCAACCCTAACCCCACCCAAAAGTTTACCGGAACACGAGCCGGCCTAGTCGACTCACACGACATCACGAATTCACGATTCCGCCTTCGAGGTGCACGATTTTCACGATGTCACTCTCTTTAGTGACCAAGCAAGATGTACATGGCTTAAATGTTGTCAATATTCTTATTTTGCCACGTCTACAATAAATACAAGGAATGTTCGAGCAGGTTGGTTTAATGAACATTTTACATAGAACGATTTATTTTGCCACTGTTTAAATTTAACCATTGTCGAGTTATATGTCAAAGTCACAATTTTGGTCTAGAACATTATAAAAACATCTTCATATGTCATCATACGTGTAGTTTACAAGATATACACATTAAAGTAAAAATGGTGCAAATATTCATCAATTTCAAAAATTCATATTTGACTGCACACTTGCTACAGAAAATATCTCTTTCTCCTATTTGTTTAAAATTAAGGTATATCGCATAATATACCGTTGGATCACAAATTTTGTCCTGATCGTCATGGTGTCATTTTCTCACGTCATTTCACGTCTAATTTTCAAGTTATTCAACAATATGTGAGAGCGGCGTAAAAGTGCCGAAACTTCGAAAAATCATATCAATTCGTATACTTGGCTGTTTTTGACGTTTTTGGTGTCGTCGGAATCGTCTTGACGGGTACTACGCTATGGTGGTAACGGATCGCTGGTTCAAGGAGAAAAGCGGGCATATCTATGTCATTGGATTAATAAACATTAGGCTTAGGAATTGATTAATGATACTAATATACATCCGTAACTTAATCCATACAGGTTATATGATGCACCTATTGTTTATATCCATATAACTTAATAACAGAATAATAATTATCCTTAACATAAATAGACTTGATATTACAAACTTAGGCAATATGTGCAAGTTACCGCGTAAGACCTATTAGTTTATACTCATATTATTTAAACAACTTATATGATTATAATTCATCATAGAACACTGTACATGTATAATAAGGTACATGTAGGCATCATCCTAGCACTGTGCACCTATGAAAAAGGTACGGATCACATACAGGTACTGGGGATGATCGGATACAAATTAACCTATTACATAAACCTACTATCATGTAAACATTATCATACAATGGTGTGCACCAAAATCTGTCAAATAATGGAGATATACTAACTCGTTAAACACAAACATACTGCTAACTATTTCTAACAGCCACTAATAATGCTTGATTAAGTAATCGTACTAATACATACATGTGCAAAAAAAAATAACTAACCATGCATGTATGTCATACGTGAGTGCAGCAAAGACGACAGACTGGGCGACATGGGCCTGAGGGCTGGTCGGAGCGGCTGAAGGCTGCTCGGGGGGTTAAGGCGCCGTTCGGAGGTCGCGTCTTGGGTGTTCGGACGTCGGAGCTAAGTGGTGGTGGGGTACAAGTAGGAGGTCGAAGCCGGTGCAACCTGGGTGATGCACGAGTGGCCTGATGCACGGCCTGATGGCGTGGCGAAGGCCAAGGCGGCGGGTTGATGCCGTGAGTGTCGAAGAAAGGAGGGGGCCTGCTCGTTGCGTGGGGATGAGCTCCTGGTTGCATGCATTTCTGGTTGCCTGGGCATGTACGTTGCCGGCTTTGGGTGCTTTCCGGCGGTTCCTTGGGAGCATGGCGCGAGGAAGAGGGTGAGGGGTAGGTCGACGTCTGGATCTCGGGAGGAAGCCCCTCACGTGGGTTGCTGGGTGTCTGGTTGTCGCGTGGGGGATGAAGAGGAGATGGCCGGAGGGAGAACGACCTGGGTGGTTAGGCGCATGGAGGAAGGACCTCGAGGGAGAGAGGATGGAGGCTTGTGTGGCATCGCTTGGATGGAAGGGAGGCGCCGCGGCGAAGTTGATGTCGGAGCAAGGAGGAGGGCCATGCGTTGGGTTGTCTTTGGGCGAGGGATGATGCCACGGTGTTCGCGTGGAGAAGAGAAATGAATAGGGCGGCTGTGTGGTCATAGGGTGAGAAAATAACCTAGGGTTATTTTATAATGAGGGTAGGGTGATGGCAGCATGTGAGGGTGTTTTAGGTTTTAGGTTAGGTTTGCTTTCTCTCCCTTTTTTTAATAAGCCCACATTCCTGTGTGCTGTAGGGAATAACCCTATGTTTGGCTGCTCACGTGAACTAGGGTCTGGGTTTTAAATTTCAAATGTTTTAGCTATCTTTTTTTTCTTGTTCAAGGGTGTGTGCATGGATGTAATTCGGTGTGGGGTTCGGCCTAGGTAGGAAAAGCTAGGGTTTATTAGGAAGTAATTTGAAAGAAGGTTAATAGGATTAAATAGGTGTAAACAAGGGAATAATTGCTCATCAATATTTTTAAGTGGGTTCAACAATGGTAAGTTTCAAACATTTAATTAACAAGTTTTTATTAGGATTTAATATGGGAAGTTTTCATTAGAATTTTAAAGTTTTTTTAATAAAAGAAATAGAGTTTTGAAATTTGAATCCGAATTTGAATATTTAAAATAATTATAAAAGATATTTTCCAAAATAATTATATGAGTGATTTAGTTAAGTAGTTTAAAACAAGAATGATAATAATATGTATGTAAAAGTAGAAGTGGATACGGGTACTGGTACGGTGACAGAATCGTCGAACTATGGATGCAGAAAATAGTACACGAGAGAAATACAGATAAAAGTAACGATAAAAACCGTTCGTTACATCCTACCCACCTTAAAAACGATTCCGTCTTCGGAATCTTATCGGCTAAGGCATCGGAAAAACATACGGGTAGCACTCGCATCTCTTCTTCTAACGTATACACGCCCTAAATAATCATCATGCCATATCCAAATAGTACTTCTAATACTAACATCACCCCAATAGTATTACCACTGATAATACTAATCAACGCCATTGCTACTAGTAGTAACTACACACATACACACATTACGAATTACATATTAACATAACATGTATAATATAATATCATCCTACAATTACAATCCAACCAATATTATACTCGGGTGAATAGTAACACTTACTATACAACCACATCAATTTACTAGCAGTAAGTGTGCCATCACTTAGCACACTCACATTAATACTAATACACAATGTATTACCATATATCTTATACACACACAATCCATAATGTTATAGTACCACATGTCACTTAAACATACCACTAACACATAAATATAAACATTCTTAGTCAAATAACACTTGCATCGTACAATCACTTTTACATACAGCATATTACCATATACACGTTATAATATATATCACTATATGTAGATACATGCACGTAATACTTTACACCATACACAGATTTATATAAGCCTTACTCCTAGCACAAGGGTCATCGTAATCTACCCACCTTAGGATCAAGTCCGCCCTCAGACTTCCTTAAATAGACCGACATAGGGGTGAGCGGACTTAGATACTATGGTCATTCTATCCCAGTCATACATACATTATAATGAAACAATATACATCCATATGCATATACTTACTCCTATATCACACACCTTTAAATACGTATACATACGTTCATTTCACATACATACACATACTTACACTACTACACGCCTATCTCGTATCTATATAGGACAAATATACACACACCGGTATACACAACCATGGTAATTTACATAGGGCTAGTACACTATTACATGCATCCATATATACGTAGTGACAAACATATGATTAGGCATACTTCTTGGTATATACTTGCTCATACATCATTCTGTAGTGGTAGTATTATAATCTTACTATACATAAAACACACTTATTCATACACTATATATATATACTTATAACATACACATATACACGCGAGCACACGCCAGACATACTAACATATAAATCACACAATAAATCTGCACACACAACTATACGTACACTTATTATCGTTACACCTAACACGCATATCACTGTACTAGTATACAATTACAACTATCGATGTAACGACTGGTTTTCGTGTAATTGGATTATTTATATTATAATATATGCTTGGTGGATTTTCTCCTTGGATGTGTGGTTTTCGTCGCCATAGCTTTCACTTTCGATCGTTTCGTCGTGATTTTCTATCTTCTTCCTTCGATCGTCGATTTCGCAGTAAGTCCTTCGTAACGAGCTTCAAATCGCTCATATCTTAGAGTATAAATCGATCCTAGAAGCCATAGAAATCTTCCCGAAGCTTCGCGCTTCGAATCGACACTTTTCGTGCTCGTTAGTTGGTTCAAATAGGGGAACCAACCGACTAGTTGTCAAACTAGTCGGTCAGTGGTTGCTCTTTGACCGACTAATCTGTGTTAAAACCCTAATTTCTGGGCAGCCGCCAGCCCATCCTATTTATACCCCTCCCAAACGATTTCATCTTCCCCCACTCGACCCAAAACCCTAAAATCTTCCCCTTTGAGCCCACATCTTCCTCCAAGCTTCATTCCTTCATTCCAAGCCCTAGAATCATCATCCAAACCCTCCATCCACTCTATCTACCTCTCATCTTCCCCAAAATCTCACCAAATCCATCAAAATCCCCAAATCCACCAAAACCCTAATTCTCCAAACTTCCCCAATCTTTCCCAGATCTGTTCCTAGGGTTCCCCGGAGTGTTTCTTCCGCCTCCTCTAGGTAAGAAATCGATCTACCGTTGTTTTCATAACCTATTTATATTTTTTATGAAACCCTAATAAAATTTCATGTTGTTTGATGTTTGTTTCCCCATAACAGCGATTTCCCCATAGATTAGCATCCGTGAGACGAAGTGGTCGTCATCCCCGGTGCTAGGCAAGTGAAACTTGCCACTTAGGGTTTAGGCCATGTTTTAGGCCATTTTGCTTGTTGTAGGCGTAAAAGAGGCTAGGCGACGAAATGATACTCGCCTAGGCGCAAATTGGGGAACTAGCTTGACAACGAAGCTAGTTCCGACATATATCATGTTGCACAATTACCATGTCATGTTTACTTTCCATTAACGGTACGTAAATTAATTGTCATGTCATTGCATCCTTTAAGTATTTCTGTGAATGCGTAGCTTTGCTACAATGCTTGTGTTCTTGGCTCGTGTTCCAGAAGCGGGCCATGTGTTGGTTGATAGCCAATGCCCGAATTGCTTGTTTCCGGCTAGGTGCACCCCTACGCCAAATGTTTAAGAATGCGAGCTCATGTGCGGGGCAACCCCAGGCTCACTAGCTGAGCTCCATGTGCGGGGACCCTGGCTCCATTCCGTGTGGGTATTGGGGGTAAGAGTTAAGCGACCAATCAACTTGGAGTCTGCCCGATCAGCAACTGCAGTGGTAAGGCGTAAACTCTTGGTTTGGGGTAGTTGTTAAGCGGCCAATCAGCGAATGTGAAACCATTCAGCTGTTAGGCGTAAACATCTACAAAACAACGTGAATAGTGAATTGATTGAGATTGATAGTAGCGTGGCTACTCTTGTCTTGTCTTGTCTTGTCTTGTCCCGATGATTGTTCTCTTGTACAAATTGTCTTGCCATGTCTTGATTGTGCACTCATGTTATAACTGCCATGTCATACATTCTATAACTGCTAGGTTGCTAGTTTACCTTTCTTTCAGTTTCCTTGCACAAGTCTTTCCAGACTTGCTGACATGTGCCCCTCTCTCTTTTGGGTGTCACATGTTAGGCCCAGAGCCAGAGCTTTGTTACAGGGGATATGGTGTTACTGATGCTGATGTTTGCTGTGGTGGTGAGTGGACACCATGGGCCTGTCTTGAAGACCGCTCGTGTTCACTTCTTTGTTTAGGTTTGCTGTTAGTTGGTGCGTGGCACCTTTGTATGTATGTTATACCTTGTTGGCCATGTTTGGGCCTTAGACTCTTTTCCTTTTAGCCTGGTGGCTTTTCTGTGATATTGTAATTCATTCAATGGATAATCAGATATTTCTCTTTTTTCTCTTTCCTTTATTATTATTGTTGTTTCGTTTGCATTGCAAGGACCTGCCATATGATAATTTATACGCTTATCGGACTTGGAGTTTCACAGCTTCAAGTCTGAGCGGACCTTCTCACGTCTCGCCTCCATATTTTTGGGAAGCGGGGCGTGACAGGTTTTAGTGGTGGCCCATGCAGGTCCATTTGCAAATGTGAACTATCGGAACAATGATAATAATTATGGAATGTCCATTAAATAAATTAGAACATCCAATTTATAAGCCCGGAGTCTAGGGTTTTTAGCGTTCCTATGCCTTAGGTAGCTGGTAGACGTGTTAGGGCATCTGTCTCAGCTTAGTAGGAACCCATTAGATCAGGACCCTAGCTAGACTTAAATAGACGTCTGTGCTTGCTAGTTAGGAATCATTGATTGTTAGCTAGACTCCATGTTAGTGATTTGTTTGATTGTCTTAAGAGTTACCTTAGTGGTTCCTGTCTAGCTTTGACTAGGATAGACTTCTAGAATTCTTGGGTCTCTCGCTTGGGTTCATCGATTTCGGACCAAGCTGAACTCATTTCATCGCTGTCTAGCCCTTAGGGAGTCTTAGCGCTTAGTTCCATAATCTTTAGCTGGTTGACCGTATGAGTTCCCCATAGATTTTTCTAAGTCATAACCTAGGCGTATTTATGTTTTGATCATCCGACCAAATCCCTTGGCCTTTAGTTAACCCGATGATTAGAACCCCCCCTGATTCAACCTTTCCTGGTCACTACACTCTGGTGTTACTGACCGTAGATCTTCATCATGGATTTCTTGCATTGTGATTTAGGTGCATGCCTCACACAACCACATTCATTGCCCTCGATTCACATGATCCCCTCCTTACTATTATCGTTGATCTTTCAAATCTTTTCCGTTGCAAATCTTGATTCTTCCAAGGTCATTTTCGAATTTTCCCTTATTAAAAAGGTTTCCACTTGATTTTAAATTTTGTTTAAACCTTCTTTCAATATATTACCGTTACTCCCATTTGAGCTAAAAGTTATTCTTAGATTTTGAAAAACTATTTGGCCGTAATTTTAAATTACTAACTTGAAACCATTTTCTAACCTATATCTTCGCTTCTCGATCTCAAAACTTTACTACTATTTCGATGATTCGATATACCACCTTTTCTACTATTGCGAAATTCATTTTAGCTATTTACTATACGTGCTTTAAAATACTTCTTTCAAGATAAATAGAACTCCAATTAATTTATGAATATATACTAATTACAAGTTTGTCGTACCCGTACTTCAAGTCTTTTACCAACCTATTCTTGCGGCAAATCCTTGTTTCCCCTTGTTACGCCTATTTGACCGAGACCCAAAGGACACGAGCCCAGGAGCCCGACTACTAGTCGAGAGCCCATCTGCATCCTCAAGCCCATTCTACAAAGGCCCTATAAGGGATCTTCTCGAATGTCGATCCGACCCGGCCCCGATAAACCGCTGTTCACTCGCCCACTCCTGCGAAAACCGCTCCCCCGGACGCGCGACCACTAAATGGCGATAATGGGGAGGTGCTGGCATGGCGAAGAAAGCGGCGGTGAGGGGGTGGATTGATGGGGCACGATCGAGGGCGGGCGTGGGGCGTGGGCCAGAGGCAATCACGCTGGGAGCTCTACAAAAGGGCTAGGAAGACTACGAAGAAGGGGACCGCATCTCAGGTATCTAGAACCTAAGGTACTCCATCAACGACCTAGTTCCCCCATTTTCCTTTCCTTCCTCCCCCGCTCGCGCCGTGAGACGCCGTTCCGATCTCCCCACGAGTCGAACCGTCTCCGCCGGGCCTCCTCTTTCAGATCTTTGTCTGACTTAGGCATCGGAGGGGATTTGGCCGGAACCAAGGTCCGGCCCCCTGACGAGCGTTCTCATCTACGCAGGTGAGCATCAGATCAACGGGCCGAGGCTTTCCCTCCGCCCCTCGCCGACCACGCAACCTGCTGGACGACTGAGGCTTCCCCTCATCGTCCGATCGCCGAGGCCGAGCGTAACCCACCGAGGCCGAGCGTCTCGACCCGGGCCGATGCTTCCCCTCGCCCTTCGCCGAACACGCATCTAGCTGGGCGACTGAGGCTACCCCTCGTCGTCCTACCTCCGAGGACGTGCTCGCCTGTCCGAAGCTGAGCGCCTCAACCAGGGCCGAGGCTTCTCCTCGCCCCTTCTGATCCGATTCGAAGCCTCCCGAGGGACCCAAAGCGGGCCCCTTGACCACGTTGACCGGGATCTCCACGGTCAACGCTTTGTAGTGAGAAAACACTCTGAAACATCTGGCGCCGTCTGTGGGAACCAAAAATCGTCCCACGAAGTAGCAAACCACACCAACAATGGCACGAGCCAGCAATGGAAGGAAGCGCATGCCCCCCCATCCCGGAGGAAGGGAATGGCGCATCAAACGGCAACCCCGAGGACATGCCCGTCGGTGACCACCCCGCCCTCTCAACCGAAGAGACCGGCGGCTTAGAACTGGCCACACAGGGACAGCTCCGCGCCCTGGCTCAGGAGACCAACGCGAGCCTCCAGACATTGGTCGCAACGGTACAGCAGCTCGTCGGCCCTGCGCCGCCCAACGGAGGCACGTTGGACGATAGCCATCGATAGGCGGGGGGTCCCCCGCACTTGCGGTCCGCCGTGGTCGACGACCACGGCACCCCGAAACCGAACACGGAGCGTCGATTCACACTGCCCGGCTCTCGTCAGGCGAGGTCACGCGCCTCCTCCCCTTATCGTGAAAGGAGCCGAAGAGAAACCGAAGGGACGGAGGGCGAATCGATGACGGCATCATCTCGTCGGTCACGGTCGTCCCGCCGCATGAGAAGCGAACGACACCACTCAAGAGACCGATCGCGGCGAAGCAGGAGCTCCCGCAGGAGGAGTCGGGAACGTCGGGTCAGCCCGACCCCAAGCGTGGCGAGGGTCGCGGAGCCAACCCCGCCGGCGCCTGTGCTTCCTCCACCCCCGATCGAGCCAGAGGCAGGCGAATACCGCATCCCCGGGGGCATCCACGGAGACCGGTGCCCCTTATCACGGAGAATAACCGACGCACGGGTTCCCTCTCGATTCAGGATCCCGGTGCTGGGAAAGTACGACGGAATAGGGGACCCGGGACACCACGTGATGGACTACGAGGGGGACATGGCCTTCCAGGGAGCTGACGATGACCTGCTTTGCCGGGGCTTCTATTCTACTCTCAGGAGAGCGGCAAGGACCTGGTACCACAGCCTGCCCGGCCGCTCCATCGACAGCTTCGAGCAACTCACCCAGTTGTTCTGCAAACAGTTCATGGCGGGGAGGCTGATCAAACCTGGTGCTGAACATCTGTTCAACGTAGTGCAAGGCCCGGCCGAGCCGCTCCGACTGTTCATGCACCGATTCAATGCGGAAAGGCTGAACGTGAACAACCCTCCCGACCTGGTGGTCCAGACGGCCCTTAAGAAAGGGCTTCGCCACCGAGGCCTCAAGAAGTCCCTACACAACGATCCCCCGAAGGACCTCCCCGGGATCATGGCGAGGGCCGAACGCTTCATGCTGACCGAGGAGGCCTTGGCCGAGGATGCAGGAAAAGCCACTCGAGGGACCAAGCGCGGCGACGGCGGACGAGTCAGCCCTGAAGGATACCGGACCGAGAAGAGGCCGAGGAACAGGCAGCGGGGAGAAAGCGCGAGGGACACCACCCCAGACGCCGTCCTCGCGCAAGTACAGAAGGAAGAGCGAGCTGATCGCCCCCCACCGAAGGCTAGAAGAGGTGGGAAGAACAGGGAGAAGTACTGCAAGTACCATAAGGACGATGGTCATGACACCGAAGACTGCTGGCATTTGAAGAAGGACATTGAGAAGCTGATGAGCCGGGGGCACGCCAGGAACCAGGCCGACGAGCCGGCCCACGGAGAAGGGACCTCTACGCAGCCAGACAAGGGGAAGAAGATCAACACCGTCCAAGGTCCCCTCCGCATCATAGAGTGAGCGGGCGATGTCTCTCCCCCCGGTTGCAGCCTAGTAAGAGGGAGTTATCTAGGTTTACATCCCTCTGCCTAGCTTCATTTCCTTTCTTTTTCCTTTTCCTCCAAATGTACCGGTCCGACAGGACTCTTGAGAGTACAAATGCATTCCCTTTTTTGTCTTTTCTTAAATCCCCGACGGAATTGACATGTCACCAATAGCGCAAAAGAATGGGGACCGCCGCCTCGCTGGAGGAGGAAGAGAAGCTTTGCCCTCGCCGACTGACTCCTGCGCTCATAAGACTGGGGGCAATTCCCCCAGCAGGCACGGACGCCGACCGGTCCTAAGCCGAGGAGCTTTGCCCTCGCCGAC
The DNA here is from genome assembly GCA_030789695.1 of Scilla litardierei. Classification (NCBI taxonomy): domain Eukaryota; kingdom Viridiplantae; phylum Streptophyta; class Magnoliopsida; order Asparagales; family Asparagaceae; genus Scilla; species Scilla litardierei. The sequence continues at coordinate 500,070,262 of CM061142.1, read as the reverse complement.
CGACACCTGCGCTCATAAGTCTGGGGGCAATCCCCCCAGCTAGCGCGAACGCCGACCGGTTCTAAGTCGAGGGACTTTGCCCTCGCAGACCGACTTCCGCGCTCATAAGCCTGGGGCGGTTCCCCCAGCAGTCATGGACGCCGACCGGTCCTAAGCCGAGGAGCTTTGCCCTCGCCGACCGACTCCTGCGCTCATAAGTCTGGGGGCAATCCCCCCAGCCAGCGCGAACGCCGACCGGTTCTAAGTCGAGGGACTTTGCCCTCGCGGACCGACTTCCGCGCCCATAAGCCTGGGGCAGTTCCCCCAGCAGGCACGGACGCCGACCGGTCCTAAGCCGAGGAGCTTTACCCTCGCCGACCGACTCTTGTGCTCATAAGTCTGGGGGCAACTCCCCCGAGACACGGACGCCGACCGGTCCTAAGCCGAGGAGCTTTTACCCTCGCCGACCGACCCCCACGCTCATAAGTCTGGGGAGAATCCCCCCAGCCAACGCCAACGTCGTCCAGACCTAGGCCAAGAACAAGGCGACAACGCAAAGTACACGAGAAGTCCGAGTAAGTCAATTTCATTTATAATAGTTAACCAGAGTACAAAAATGTGTCTTATTTACAGGGGATCGAGGCGAAGGAAACACCCTACAAACAATCTACTCACGACAAATGACAGAGTTCTTCGCCTACAGAAGCTAGATCGACACCGACAGAGCAAAATTGGTTGACAAAAGACCCCAAAGTAGGTAGCCCAAGCTAGCAGCCATGCAACCAGCAATTATTGGCCACGGAGCCAATGACGAAGCCGAAGGAGATAGCGGGGGCCAAGGATCCATCTCAAGTAGACTGGCCCAAAGCGAAGCGGATGCTAAAAAATTTGAGGATAAGGCCAGGAGGGACTGCTTAGGGAGCCCGAGCTCGGGAGGACACATCCTCGAGCACTTCGCCCTGCTCGGAGCGGGGGGGGGGGGGGGGTCGACCGACGGAGGGGCTTGCCGGACACGCTCCGCAAATTTCCGGAAGGAAGACTGGACGACTTCGACGATCCGAGGGGCGATGAGGTCTTCATACTTACCGAAAGCCTCCCTGAGGACCTCGAAGATCCTCTTCCCCAGGGTCTCGACGACGCCCTTCTCCACCTCCTCTGCAAGCCGCATCACCTGGCGCCGATCCGACAGTTCCCTCTGAAGCTTCTCCCTCTCCAGGCGGAACGACTCCGCCGCTTCCTCAGCCGACTGATGAGCATCCTCCAGCTTTCCTTGGAGGTCACCCACTTGTCCCTCCAACGTGGCCACGCGGAGGTTGAGGCGCCGAGACTCCATCTGGGCCTCCGTCATGGCCACCTCGGCCGCCCCGGCCCGCTCCTGAGCCTTCATGGTGGACTCCTCCAGCTCCCTCAAGCGGACGGCTCGACACTGCAACTCCACAGCGAGCGCTGAACCCTGAAAAAACGAGACATGGGCTAAGAAGAGGATAAAAAGAAAGAGAGAATATCAAGATAACCGAACCTGTTGAAGGATCCAGACCAAGGAATCCGACATCTTGTCGGCCGGGATCTTCTTGAGGAGGCTGCGGTCCCGGGGAGGGACGGAGAACTCGGCAACCTGCTGGGCCAGGGCTCGGTCAACAAACAACGAACTCCCAGGGACGACGATCGAAGCCAAGTCGCTCTCCATCAAGGCCCCGACCCCCGGTGATACGGGCGAAGACGTTGCGAGGGGGGTGGCTGACAAAGCTACCGAAGGATCCCCGGCGGTCGCCACGGGAAGCGCGGAACCTGCCGGGCTGGAGGGATCCACGTCCTCCCTCCTCTTCTTTCCTCCGTGGGGCTCCGAAGGCACCGGAGGGGAACGCTTCCGCCTCGCACCATCTTCACCACCGGGAGGGGGATCGCCAGAAGAAGAGGCGAGATGCACGGCCACCACCTTACCCACGGAAGGCTCGGCTCGGCGCACTTCCTCCTCAACGGTCCTCCGAGGCGCCCTTCCAGAGGTACTACCTCGGCTCCGAGCGGCTCCACGACTGATCAGCTCATCGACATCACGGACAAACTCGCGGCCGGCCATCCCTGCAAAGGAGACCGAAATCAGGATGAGTCATAGGGCAATCCGAGGATGAAAAAGCGACCTACCCGGAGACCACAAGACGGCCTTCAGGAGTAGGTCGTCCAACAAAGACCAGATGGATTTTGATTCCAAAGGAAGAGCCGACAGCAGCGCGGCGGCTGTCCGGTCAGCGTCGGAAAGGGCTAACGGTAAGCGAGGCTGGACGGACGCGCCCCAGCTTGTCAGAATCTGGACATCACCCAAAAAGACCACAAAGACATAATCCGAGCTCCAATCCCCCGACCAGCGGGGAAGCCCGATCAGACATTCCCTCCTCGAACGGGCTCGGAGGTGCAGCCATGACCCCGGCCCGACCGTCTGGACCTGATAAAAGTGGAAGAGAAGGGGGAGAGACGGCTCCAGACCGCGGATGCAGCAAAGCGTCACGAAGCCCGTCAGTACCGCAATCGAGCAAGGGGTGAACTGGCAAAGGGGCACCATGAGGAACTCCATGACCTGGACAAAGAAGGGATTGAGCGGGAAACGAAGACCCAGGCGAAACATTTCGACATAGACGCCGACTTCATTGCTCCTCGGAAGGCAAACCCGCTCGTCGACGAAGGGAACTCGGACATCGTACGGGAAGCAGAGATACCTCTCCCGGATCTCCGTGACCACCGAAGGAACAGTCCTCGACGGCGTATGGAGGATAGCCAGGGGCACGTTAAGACGCACGGCAACCGATGCCACGTCATCACAGGCGAAGTCTGGGAATAGCTTCCCCTTCCCCTTATCCGGGAGGGGACGACTCCCGGAAGGGGAACCTGATTCCATTAGCCGGGGCCTGCCCCGCCTGGACTCTGGAGAATCCCTCGCCCCTCGGCCAGAACCGCCTATCCTAAGAGCAGCCATAACATGAGAGCGGGAAAGGAAATTACCTTTTAGCTAGTTTGGAGGAGGCAAGGAAGCAAAGGCGACGGGAAACTCCGAGTTGGGGAAAGCCTAGAACAATGGGAAGAGCGAGACAGAAGTGGAGATCAACACAGCTGGGGATCTTATATACCAAGGACGAATTCGAAGCGCCTGACAAGAACGCGTGGCAAGGCTCGAAGAACCGGCGGCGTTCCGAAATTGGCGCCAGGGGAAGTCCAATCGATTCGCCTCCTCATGACCTACATTTATGACCACGCCTCGATTGAAGCGCCACTCAGAACCCCAGGAGACACAGCGGTCGATCCGAGCGAGCCAAGGCCGATCGACCCCACCAAGGGCGGCTCACGAACCCCTCAGCTTCTCAACTGAAGACAACCCCACGAATGGTGGGGATAGGCTTGCAGCCACACGTGGCAGCATCAGAAGAACGACGGCGCTTCGGAGCCCGCGCTTTAAAAATATCGAGCGGGCCAACTCATGATGACGACTAATAAATGAGTCGGCATCGACTGGCGGGCTTGTCAAAATCGGCAGAAGTCACATCGGCCGAGCCGAACCGGCCGAGGCCGATCAACCCGACCGATGGGGGCAATTGTTACGCCTATTTGACCGAGACCCAAAGGACACGAGCCCAGGAGCCCGACTACTAGTCGAGAGCCCATCTGCATCCTCAAGCCCATTCTACAAAGGCCCTATAAGGGATCTTCTCGAATGTCGATCCGACCCGGCCCCGATAAACCGCTGTTCACTCGCCCACTCCTGCGAAAACCGCTCCCCCGGACGCACAACCACTAAATGGCGATAATGGGGAGGTGCTGGCATGGCGAAGAAAGCGGCGGCGAGGGGGCGGATTGATGGGGCATGATCGAGGGCGGGCGTGGGGCGTGGGCCAGAGGCAATCACGCTGGGAGCTCTACAAAAGGGCTAGGAAGACTACGAAGAAGGGGACCGCATCTCAGGTATCTATAACCTAAGGTACTCCATCAACGACCTAGTTCCCCCATTTTCCTTTCCTTCCTCCCCCGCTCGCGCCGTGAGACGCCGTTCTGATCTCCCCACGAGTCGAACCGTCTCCGCCGGGCCTCCTCTTTCAGATCTTTGTCTGACTTAGGCATCGGAGGGGATTTGGCCGGAACCAAGGTCCGGCCCCCTGACGAGCGTTCTCATCTACGCAGGTGAGCATCAGATCAACAGGCCGAGGCTTCCCCTCCGCCCCTCGCCGACCACGCAACCTGCTGGACGACTGAGGCTTCCCCTCATCGTCCGATCGCCGAGGCCGAGCGCAACCCACCGAGGCCGAGCGTCTCGACCCGGGCCGAGGCTTCCCCTCGCCCTTCGCCGAACACGCATCTAGCTGGGCGACTGAGGCTACCCCTCGTCGTCCTACCTCCGAGGACGTGCTCGCCTGTCCGAAGCCGAGCGCCTCAACCAGGGCCGAGGCTTCTCCTCGCCCCTTCTGCACCGATTCGAAGCCTCCTGAGGGACCCAAAGCGGGCCCCTTGACCACGTTGACCGGGATCTCCACGGTCAACGCTTTGTAGTGAGAAAACACTCTGAAACACCCCTAAAAGTATTTTCGATGTTCCTCTTTCACTAAGTTTGAATTTGTTCGTGAACTTTTAATATATATATTAGGTTTCGTACTCTTTCGCGACTTAAATTTATTTGTTCTTTTCCGAACATTGAAACTTTTGTCGAGATTTTGATTATTGGTTTATAATATTCTTCAGCCTATATTTTCATATCAATATAAATGACTTGCCTCTTTTCATATACCAATTTTCTTCCGAACCATGCTTTTGTTTTTCCTAACCTGAATTATAAATCTCTTTTCTTACTTATGCCATTAAAACTTATTCGAATACTGCATCATGTTTGTTTCTTACATACCTTTCAAGTCACATGGGACTTCAGCTTCCAGCGAGTCGATTTTATGCTTAACTTTTCCCTAGATCAGATTTTTGTAAAATTACTTTTCGAAACCCTTTCCTGATTTAGACCTCCAAAATTCGGTTTTAAAGCTTATTACCGATTTAATGGTTCTATATATGTATATATTTCCCCCACTTACTTCCATACCACTAAGATGTTATTATCTTTCCATTCGTCATACATATTTCCAAAAATGATTTCTAAAGTAGAACTTCAACTAATTTTTATATATTAGAACTACGACCGTTATGCTCCTCGTTTCCCCTATTTCAGATTTTTGTAAAAATCATTATTTCATAACCTTTTTGATCTAGACCCTCCATAAATTTGATTTTAAAGCTTCACTACAAGTTTTGATAATACTACTAATAGCTAGAGTTATCTTTCCGTTCACCATACATGCCCTTAGAAGAATTTCTAACCTAGATGGAATTTCAATTATTTTTATATCCGCATTAGGCTCATTAGCCCGTATGTTAAGAGCTTTGTGTAAAACGTTTTCTTTTGGCAAATCCTGGTTGCACTAAAAGGTAGTTTCAATATTGATTATTTGAGCTTTTCTTGGCTTAAAGACTTTGAAGGTATTTGGCATGAGTTTAAAATTCTTTCGTTAATTTAATTTCGTTTCAAAACTTTTGCCAACATTATTAAATCACCGCCGTATAATATTTTCTAAAACTACGACCTCAAAATTCGTGTGAATGATTCACCTTCTTTTAATGACCTTACGTGAGCCAATGAACCGTTTTCTCCTATTATGTATATTCGACTCAAACTTATTTCAAACAGTTTGTTTTGTCGACCTCTAAATATTTTTATACGGAAAAGGACTCCAACTTTGAAGTGTGACAGTTTTCAAACTTTTCGTATTTTAGAATATGTTATTTACACTATTTTCCATGTGTCCTAATGGAGCATCATTACATCATTGCACAACCGTTTTCATGCTTTTCGATCCTTCTATTCGTTACGCTCTTGATGTCAATTCGTTCCTTTTGTCTAGCCAATAGAGCTTATCGTCGCTGTGTCGACCTTAATATAGTTTGGTGGGCCCCATTAGTGTAATTTGATGTGTTGTCGTAGTGTATTTAATTCCATGGTGCATATGAAGTTGTATGTGTGTGTTGGTATTGGTATGTTGTGTGTAGGTAGTTATGTACTAGCTGCATGAGTGTAAGTGTGATAAACATATGATAGTAGGATTATAATTGTTTGATTGGTGTTACTTGTTTTTATGAGATGTCGTATGCGTGTATACCATGAGGTGTGCCCGACTACTGCATATCTTAACTTATGTATGAAGTGAATGTGTATTGATGTACCAATTATAGGTGGATGGATATGGTATGAATATGTACGATGCTTGGGTGTGACTATAGGTAAATACTTTTATTAGGGAGAGTATTGTAATTATAGGTGTGCTGATGTTTGTAATAAAATCATGGTATATGAAGTGATTGAAATATGTGATATTACCTGGTTAGATATTAAGGGTGTTTGACATTTAGATATGTATGTGGTTATGTTGGTAGACGTGTATGCATTAGCTAGTTTTGGCATATGTATGGATGCTACGTTACGTATATGGAATTATTCCGCTATGATTTTGAGTCTCACTCAAGCTTGAGTGGGTACACTCTATGTACATTGGTGTATTGTATGTGGTTGGTGTATAGTGATGGATGATATATGTATAATGTTTGGATTGTTTGTGCCTGGTTGTGTTACGCACATGATTGTGGGTGGCTATACCAATATATAGTTATGTGAGTTGGTCTTGTGGTATAGTTATTCACTAAGGACTTGGTTGCGTGAATATATGTGTGCTAGCTAAACTAGGTGCGTAGATGTGCTAAGCATATAATGGTGTGATTGGTGTATATATGAATGAAATATTAGCGTGTGTGGGTGTGCACCATGCACGGGTAAGTATGTGATAGTTATAGGAATTGGTGACTATGGTATGTATGGTGTGTCGTGATTATAGCTATAGGACTATATATGGAGTGATGATATGGTGAAATGTGTGCATGCATTTGAATGACTATAAATTGTGAAATTATAATGATGGTGAATGTAAATTAGATATAGTGAACTTGTTTTATCAATCGTATGGTGTGAATTCGCATGTTGATTGTTTGGCGCATACTAGGAGATATAGGGACTAGTGTATTCTTGTTGTCTTGTCCATAGGTAGTTACTTATACGTGTAGATTCCGATGGTATTTTCTAGTGTGAAATTATTTTCAAATAAGTAAGAGACTTGGTTATTTTCATATAGTGTGTAATAAGTGTTTTATAGTTATATGGAATATACTTGCCTATATGAATGATTTGAATACGTGAATGGAGTTGTTTGATTACAATAAGTATAAGTGTACTGTGCGCGTGAATATATATTTACTCCCGTGGTGTTAATAATTGACTACCTAGAGTACATATATATATAAGCACTTGAAATGAATGTACTTGGTTGAAATTTTGATGTGATATTGATTGAGGGTAGTTACTAGGGTGACTAGATATAGCTATAGTTAGAAAGTCCGAGGACGAACTTTATTCTAAGGTGGGTAGGATGTAACGACTGGTTTTCGTGTAATTGGATTATTTATATTATAATATATGCTTGGTGGATTTTCTCCTTGGATGTGTGGTTTTCGTCGCCATAGCTTTCACTTTCGATCGTTTCGTCGTGATTTTCTATCTTCTTCCTTCGATCGTCGATTTCGCAGTAAGTCCTTCGTGACGAGCTTCAAATCGCTCATATCTTAGAGTATAAATCGATCCTAGAAGCCATAGAAATCTTCCCGAAGCTTCGCGCTTCGAATCGACACTTTTCGTGCTCGTTAGTTGGTTCAAATAGGGGAACCAACTGACTAGTTGTCAAACTAGTCGGTCAGTGGTTGCTCTTTGACCGACTAATCTGTGTTAAAACCCTAATTTCTGGGCAGCCGCCAGCCCATCCTATTTATACCCCTCCCAAACGATTTCATCTTCCCCCACTCGACCCAAAACCCTAAAATCTTCCCCTTTGAGCCCCCATCTTCCTCCAAGCTTCATTCCTTCATTCCAAGCCCTAGAATCATCATCCAAACCCTCCATCCACTCTATCTACCTCTCATCTTCCCCAAAATCTCACCAAATCCATCAAAATCCCCAAATCCCCCAAACCCTAATTCTCCAAACTTCTCCAATCTTTCCCAGATCTGTTCCTAGGGTTCCCCGGAGTGTTTCTTCCGCCTCCTCTCGGTAAGAAATCGATCTACCGTTGTTTTCATAACCTATTTATATTTTTATGAAACCCTAATAAAATTTCATGTTGTTTGATGTTTGTTTCCACATAACTGCGATTTCCCCGTAGATTAGCATCCGTGAGACGAAGTGGTCGTCATCCCCGGTGCTAGGCAAGTGAAACTTGCCACTTAGGGTTTAGGCCATGTTTTAGGCCATTTTGCTTGTTGTAGGCGTAAAAGAGGCTAGGCGACGAAATGATACTCGCCTAGGCGCAAATTGGGGAACTAGCTTGACAACGAAGCTAGTTCCGACATATATCATGTTGCACAATTACCATGTCATGTTTACTTTCCATTAACGGTACGTAAATTAATTGTCATGTCATTGCATCCTTTAAGTATTTCTGTGAATGCGTAGCTTTGCTACAATGCTTGTGTTCCTGGCTCGTGTTCCAGAAGCGGGCCATGTGTTGGTTGATAGCCAATGCCCGAATTGCTTGTTTCCGGCTAGGTGCACCCCTACGCCAAATGTTTAAGAATGCGAGCTCATGTGCGGGGCAACCCCAGGCTCACTAGCTGAGCTCCATGTGCGGGGACCCTAGCTCCATTCCGTGTGGGTATTGGGGGTAAGAGTTAAGCGACCAATCAACTTGGAGTCTGCCCGATCAACAACTGCAGTGGTAAGGCGTAAACTCTGGGTTTGGGGTAGTTGTTAAGCGGCCAATCAGCGAATGTGAAACCATTCATCTGTAAGGCGTAAACATCTACAAAACAACGTGAATAGTGAATTGATTGAGATTGATAGTAGCGTGGCTACTCTTGTCTTGTCTTGTCTTGTCTTGTCCCGATGATTGTTCTCTTGTACAAATTGTCTTGCCATGTCTTGATTGTGCACTCATGTTATAACTGCCATGTCATGCATTCTATAACTGCTAGGTTGCTAGTTTACCTTTCTTTCAGTTTCCTTGCACAAGTCTTTCTAGACTTGCTGACATGTGCCCCTCTCTCTTTTGGGTGTCACATGTTAGGCCCAGAGCCAGAGCTTTGTTGCAGGGGATATGGTGTTGCTGATGCTGATGTTTGCTGTGGTGGTGAGTGGACACCAGGGGCCTGTCTTGAAGACCGCTCGTGTTCACTTCTTTGTTTAGGTTTGCTGTTAGTTGGTGCGTGGCACCTTTGTATGTATGTTATACCTTGTTGGCCATGTTTGGGCCTTAGACTCTTTTCCTTTTAGCCTGGTGGCTTTTCTGTGATATTGTAATTCATTCAATGGATAATCAGAGATTTCTCTTTTGTCTCTTTCCTTTATTATTATTGTTGTTTCGTTTGCATTGCAAGGACCTGCCATATGATAATTTATACGCTTATCGGACTTGGAGTTTCACAGCAAAAAGTCTGAGCGGACCTTCTCACGTCTCGCCTCCATATTTTTGGGAAGCGGGGCGTGACAATCAACAAGTACGACTAAGGAATATATACTCCTAGCAACTAGCTAGTACTAAATCTATTACGCTCCGATATTCCTTAGTGATATAGCTAAACACTCCACTAAGTATAAATATAACGCTTACTACTCTATACTCGATTATATACATATATGTCACATATCACCGTACACGCACATATAACACAATAGGTAATCACACTATACTAATATATTCCGGGTAAGCACACTCATACATGGGTGGTATATAGAGATTAGCACGCACGGGTCCACACTCACTATCTATATACATGTACCACAACACCACAATCAAGCTAATGGTCCCACTATACTTAACTAAAGCTGACATAAGCAAAGATAAGCACTAATGTGATAACTAAGTAATAGGGTGGGATTCAGAGTGGAATGGGGCAACGTGTTAATATTGTGATGGACGGTTCCGAATGTGGGATGGATAGGAGGTTAGTTGGTGACATAAGATATTTATGAATAATTAATTAACTATGAAGATAAGAATATGTGTAAAATAATGACATCGTTATAATTTACGTAAATTTGCGAGTATATGGTAGAAGTTAAAACGAAAAATATGATTAGTCAAAGAACAGGTGAAGAGTAATATGGACATAGTGTCGTAGTGCTTGCTTTGTAAATGGAAATAGGTTTGTAAAAAGAATTTTTTTTAAAAAAAGACAATGATTATAAGACTGACACACAAGATTTGAAGTTCTATTTAACTTAGGAGAGTATTTTAAAAATATGTAGAAATGACTGTTTTGAAATGTGTTAGTAAGAAAAGGAGGTGATCTTTTGAACTAGTAAAATAGAAATGTAGTTTTAAAAAGAAGTTCATTACATGAGGAAAATAGAGTAGCTACATAAGGCTATGTGAAATAGAAGTGCGGAAAATGTATGTTAGAAAATCGCTATGAGATAGTGACTAAAGATCGCGTCAAAAGAGTTTCATAATCAAGTTTGGGTTTAAGTCGACTAAAGCGTAGAAATTCTAAGTAAAAAGCTTTCGAAAGGATTTTAAACTTAGCAAAGAATTCAATAAAAGTATCGAAAATACTTTTTAGAAGATCCTGGATCAGCAAGATGGCGGACCTGAAGATTTTATGTGAATCTAGAACAAGGAATAGGTTTGTCGATCGAAACGTAAGGGCGACTAAGAAGTAACTCCGTGAATACGCTACGATGGCTTTCTACGATCATTAATATGGAAGTGTAATGATTAGGAAAAAGTAAAATTAGGGGAAAGTAATCATTGGGTCGACTAAGGTTCTTCAACGAACTAGACTGCGATAGGAAAGTCGAGGTAAGGGTCCGTTAAGGATCGAGATCGGGATTTTATCTATAGGCCTGGAATATTCTACGCTTCGAAATCTACTCATTGTAGGCGTCTCAGGTTCGACTTGCACGGATGCGACGATCGCTACGTTCGGTTGGGCCCTAGATTTGATGAATCTAAGCGAACGACTAACGAACTCAAAAATCTAATATGGTCAGAGCTGGATGATCATTCGTTAGGGTGACTGCCGGGATAATATTAAGTCGTGGCAAGGGTGTCTAACTAGCGAGCACGAGCGTCTAAATATTCCTATTATCCTGTTATTGGGTTTCCTATCGTGCTGAGACAAGGCATTCGAGTAATTTTGCGTACGAACTAATTTTGGATGTTTTGGCTAATGAAAAGTGTTCTCATTGTTCTGAATTTCGAAGTTGCAGGACCTGCATGGGCCACCACTAAAACTTGTAACGCCCCGCTTTCCAAAAGACACCGGAAGCGAGAGCGTTACACGGTCCGCTTGAACTGGAGCGGTGAAGCTCGAGTCCAATAAGCGTCTGTGATAAAAACACAGAAGAGGTCCTTGCATTTGCGTATCAGAACAATCAGAAAACATTTCAAAAGGTAAAAGCCACATCCAGAGATACATAGTGTTCGTACATGAAATTAAACAATAAGCCACAGCAGGGCCAAAAGAACTACAACCAGACACTAATCCTACTACAAGGTACTAAAGCTAAAACTCAAAGTAGTGACGAAAAAGGAGCTCTAGTCTTCCGCAGGAAGCGGCTCGGCGTCTACGGTGAACTCTGGCTCACTAAGTCAGGCGTCATGAACGGATCCCCTGAGTACTCAAGCTCGGAATCTGACATACATCCACAAACATGAATGTATGTCAGCAAGGGGTCTGCAAGAAAAGATTAGCAAACCAAGACAAGATATACGACAGATATGAATTTAAGAAGCATTAGATATTTTAAAGAGGTGACTGCAGTAATTTAATAATGACAATTATACTGAAAAGAAAAGTAAACATCCCTAGCATGTAGTTCTAAGTAGTTACAAGAATTAAAGTAAGGTATTTCTATGTGAGTTCATTTGCATAGCGGTTTTCATGAGACCAAGTTAGTGTTGCAATTTCCATGTCAAGAGTTCACATCTAATCTAGGGTTCTCGCCTTTAGGTCGTGATGAGAAGGTCGATCGTCTCACGGGGGCTTACCGTGATTGACGTTAACCAACCGCGCGCGGGTGGTGCTCTTGAGGAGAGTACCCTGCAACACCCCGCTTCCCAAAAGACACCGGAATCGAGAGCGTTACACGGTCCGCTTGAACTGGAGCGGTGAAGCTCGAGTCCAATAAGCGTTTGTGATAAAAACACAGAAGAGGTCCTTGCATTTGCATATCAGAACAATCAGAAAATATTTCAAAAGGTAAAAGCCACATCCAGAGATACATAGTGTTCGTACACGAAATTAAACAATAAGCCACAGTAGGGCCAAAAGAACTACAACCAGACACTAATCCTACTACAAGGTACTAAAGCTAAAATTCAAAGTAGTGACGAAAATGGAGCTCTAGTCTTCCGCAGGAAGCGGCTCGGCGTTTACGGTGAACTCTGGCTCACTAAGTCAGGCGTCACGAACGGATCCCCTGGGTACTCAAGCTCGGAATCTGACATACATCCACAAACATGAATGTATGTCAGTAAGGGGTCTGCAAGAAAAGATTAACAAACCAAGACAAGATATACGACAGATATGAATTTAAGAAGCATTAGATATTTTAAAGAGGTGACTGCAGCAATTTAATAATGACAATTATACTGAAAAGGAAAGTAAACATCCCTAGCATGTAGTTCTAAGTAGTTGCAAGAATTAAAGTAAGGTATTTCTCTGTGAGTTCATTTGCATAGCAGTTTTCATGAGACCAAGTTAGTGTTGCAATTTCCATGTCAAGAGTTCACATCTAATCTAGGGTTCTCGCCTTTAGGTCGTGATGAGAAGGTTGTTCCTCTCACGGGGGCTTACCGTGATTGACGCTAACCCACCGCGTGCGGGTGGTGCTCTTGAGGAGAGTATCCTTCATACGCCCGGTGGCCGCTCAACCCTAACCCCACCCAAAAGTTTGCCGGAACACGAGCCGGCCTAGTCGACTCACACGACATCACGAATTCACGATTCCGCCTTCGAGGCGCACGATTTTCACGATGTCACTCTCTTTAGTGACCGAGCAAGATGTACATGGCTTAAATGTTGTCAATATTCTTATTTTGCCACATCTACAATAAATACAAGGAATGTTCGAGCAGGTTGGTTTAATGAACATTTTACATAGAACGATTTATTTTGCCAATGTTTAAATTTAACCAGTGTCGAGTTATATGTCAAAGTCACAATTTTGGTCTAGAACATTATAAAAACATCTTCATATGTCATCATACGTGTAGTTTACAAGATATACATGTAACGACCAGTTTTTAGCGGTATGTTTTATTCGTATCCTCTCGTGTGTTATCTTTCTTCGTATCCGTAGCTAGCCGTATCTTACCCCGTATTCATATCAACTCCTAGCTTCTTACATGTTAACTACACTATTATTATTTTAAATCTACTAAGAAAAAAAAATCCCTTGTAATAATTATTTTAAAATAATTCATTTTATTATTAAATTCAGAATTTAAAAACTTTTTATGTTTGGAAACTTTCTCTTAAACTCATTTAAATCTATATTGATTAGCCCTAATTAACCCATTATAACACATTCAATCCTATTATTAATATTTCAAATCCTATTCCTAATATAGCTAGCCCATCTTGTGAACCTTACCCTAGGCCGGACCCACCACACTCACGCACACAGCTAGAGCCTTGGATGAGAGACTAAAACAATAGATTTAAAAATATATATATATAATATATATTTATACACCTATCTTAACATAGGCTTAGTTTTTCACATGCTGTGTAATTCCCCCAGCACACACACAATGTGATAACAAAAGCAATTTATATCATGGTGACCCCACACCAATATAAATTATAAACCCTACTTTCCTTTTATAATGCAAAACCCTAGAGGCCTACCCTCCCTCATAAACCCTAAGGCAAACTACAGCCGCCCCCTCCTACTATCTAATATATTATAACTAGAGGCTTTTAGAAACCCCATTCACATGAGAGCAGCCCCCCTTATACTATTTAACCTAGGGTTCTTTTTCCTCAACCCTATCAAGCAGCCGCCGCCCCCTCTATTTCTCTTCTCCCCATCACACAGTGGCCGCAGCACACCCCCTTGCACACGCGACCTCCACGCCAACGTGCACAGCCCGACTGCATCTCCAGGCCTCCTCCATGTCCACGGCGGCCTCATCTCCCCACGCAACCAAAGAGAGCCAGCGGCCCCCTCCATCTTCACCACGCCGTGCTCCTCCTCCTTCGTCACCTCGGCCACACACACCCAGATTTCCCGGCGCCATCAACTAAGCACCCACAACAGCCCTTGCCTTCACGGCAAACACCCCACAGGCCGCAAGCTCACAGCCCCTGGCCTCCCTCCCTCTCATCGGATCCCCCCCACAGCCGGAAACACCGCCCAACTCCAGCCCACGGCCTCGTTCTTCCCCGCGCGTGGCCTTCTTCACGCGTGCAGACCGCCACGAATGCCGAGCTCCATTCCAACTCGATTGCCGCACTGCCACAGCTACTCTCTCCTCTCGGATCCGACACCATGCCACTGAAACGCCGCCTCGCCCATGCACGAGACGAGGAGAGCAACTCACGTAAGTGTTCTGCTCTTCTTACCCTGGAACCATATTATTTGTGGGATATAAGTATGTATATAAGTTATAATAATTGTTAGGGTTTCTTATGGATGTTGGTACAACAGAGGCTAAGTCTGTTAACTACAACTCATAGGGTTTCTTTTGTCAGTGTGATTTTGTGTGCAAAGTGATATTTGGTCGATGTACTATGAGGCTGGAGCAGTGTTATACTTGGAACAGTGAAACCCATTAATTGATTAATAGTTAGTAAGTTAATAGGTAACTTGGGCTAAGTTATTAATCAGGGTATATATATAAGTATACTTATAGTGTTATATAGGTTAGAATTATAATCACCTTATTGCTTAAAGGATTCCTAAGTTGTTAACATATACTCGTTGCCACAGATGTACCACCCCCCTCACCGTGACTTCCTGGACACTCAGAATAATCGCGTCACTTCAGGCAAGTGTGCAATTAAATACGAATTTTTGAAGTTTGATGACTGTTGCTCTATTTTTTAATTATATCTGCATATCCTGAAAACTGCACGTTAATTGACTCTTGAAATCATTTCCATAACGTTTTGGACTAAAAATGTGACATTTGGACGTATAACTTGATAGTGTTCAACTTTAAGCATTGGCAAAGAAAACTCGTTTTCACAACCTGTTCGTTAACTCACATGTTCAACACTCTCATTAAACTTATTGTAAACGTCGGCAACCCTCTCTTAATGATTGAAAACGTTGTATAAAAGAAATGATGACATTGTTAAATTAGTACATAACTTGTCTGGGCATTTTGAAAGCTTAACAAATATGGACATCGTGAGAAACGTGCGCCTCGAAGGCGGTATCGTGATATCATGATGTCGTGTGAGTCGACTAGGCCGGCTCGTGTTCCGGCAAACTTTTGGGTGGGGTTAGGGTTGAGCGGCCACTGGGCGTATGAAAGGTACTCTCCTCAAGAGCACCACCCGCACGCGGTGGGTTAGCGTCAATCACGGTAAGCCCCCGTGAGAGGAACGACCTTCTCATCACGACCTAAAGGCGAGAACCCTAGATTAGATGTGAATTCTTGACATGGACATTGAACGCTAACCTTGGTCTCTTGAAGTTGTCATGCTAATGAACCCAAAGAAAAACCCTACTTTAAATTCTTGCAATTGCTTAGAACTACATGTTAGGTATGTTACTTTTCGTTTCAGTATAATTGTCTCGTTAAATTGCTGCAGTCATCTTTTAAATAAATGTCTAATGTTTCTTAAATTCGTATCAGCTTTACATCTTGCCTTGGGATGCTAATCTTTCCTTGCAGACCTTGCTGACATACATTCATTATTTGTGGATGTATGTCAGATTCAGCGCTTGAGTGCCCGGAGGATTCGTACGTGACGCCTGGCTCGGGGAGCCAGAGTTGGACGTAGACGTCGAACCGCTTTCTGCGGAAGTCTAGAGCCTCTTTTCCGTCACTACCTCGAGTTTTAGCTTTAGTACCTTGTAGTAGGATTAGAGTTTGTTGTAGTTTTCTTTTGGCCATGCTGAGGCCAGTTGTCCTATTTCTTGTACGAATAATTCTGGAAGTACTCTTCTTATTTAATGAAATGTTTTCTGATTGTTCCGATACGCAAATGCAAGGACCTCTTCTGTGTTTTTATCACAGACGTGCATTGAACTCGAGCTTCACCGCTCTAGTTCAAGCGGACCGCGTAACGTTCTCGTTTCCGGTGTCTTTTGGGAAGCGGGGAGTTACAATACACATTAAAGTAAAAATGGTGCAAATATTCATCAATTTCAAAAATTCATATTTGACTGCACACTTGCTACAGAAAATATCTCTTTCTCCTATTTGTTTAATATTAAGGTATATCGCATGATATACCGTTGGATCACAAATTTTGTCCTGATCGTCATGGTGTCATTTTCTCATGTCATTTCACGTCTAATTTTCAAGTTATTCAACAATACGTGAGAGCGGCGTAAAAGTGCCGAAACTCCAAAAAATCATATCAATTCGTATACTTGCCTGTTTTTAACGTTCTTGGTGTCGTCGGAATCGTCTTGACGGGTACTACGCTATGGTGGTAATGGATCGCTGGTTCAAGGGGAAAAGCGGGCGTATCTGCGTCATTGGATTAATAAACATTAGGCTTAGGAATTGGTTAATGATACTAATATACATCCGTAACTTAATCCATACAGGTTATATGATGCACCTATTGTTTATATCCATATAACTTAATAACAGAATAATAATTATCCTTAACATAAATAGACTTGATATTACAAACTTAGGCAATATGTGCAAGTTACCGCGTAAGACCTATTAGTTTATACTCATATTATTTAAACAACTTATATGATTATAATTCATCATAGAACACTGTACATGTATAATAAGGTACATGTAGGCATCATCCTAGCACTGCGCACCTATGAAAAAGGTACGGATCACATACAGGTACTAGGGATGATCAGGATACAAATTAACCTATTACATAAACCTACTATCATGTAAACATTATCATACAATGGTGTGCACCAAAATCTGTCAAATAACGGAGATATACTAACTCGTTAAACACAAACATACTGCTAACTATTTCTAACAGCCACTAATAATGCTTGATTAAGTAATCGTACTAATACATACATGTGCGAAAAAAATAACTAACCATGCATGTATGTCATACGTGAGTGCAGTAAAGACGACAGACTGGGCGACATGGGCCTGAGGGCTGGTTGGAGCGGCTGAAGGCTGCTCGGGGGGTTGAGGCACCGTTCGGAGGTCGCGTCTTGGGTGTTCGGACGTCGGAGGTAAGTGGTGGCGGGGTACAAGTAGGAGGTCGACGCCGGTGCAACCTGGGTGATGCATGAGCCGCCTGATGCACGGCCTTATGGCGTGGCGAGGGCCAAGGCGACGGGTTGATACCGTGAGTGTCGAAGAAAGGAGGGGGCCTGCTCATTGCGTGGGGATGAGCTCCTGGTTGCACGCATTTCCGGTTGCCTGGGCGTGTACGTTGCCGGCATTGGGTGCTTTTCGGCGGTTCCTTGGGAGCAGGGCGCGAGGAAGAGGGTGAGGGGTAGCTCGGCGTCTGGATCTCGGGAGGAGGCCCCTCGCGTGGGTTGCTGGGCGTCTGGTTGTCGCATGGGGGATGAAGAGGAGATGGCCGGAGGGAGAATGACCTGGGTGGTTATGCGCATGGAGGAAGGAGCTCGCGGGAGAGAGGATGGAGGCTTGTGTGGCGTCGCTTGGACGGAAGGGAGGCACCGCGGTGAAGTTGATTTCGGAGCAAGGAGGAGGGCCATGCGTTGGGTTGTCTTTGGGCGAGGGATGATGCCACGGCGTTCGCGTGGAGAAGAGAAATGAATAGGGCGGCTGTGTGGTCATAGGGTGAGAAAATAACCTAGGGTTATTTTATAATGAGGGTAGGGTGATGGCAGCACGTGAGGGTGTTTTAGGTTTTAGGTTAGGTTTGCTTTCTCTCCCTTTTTTTATAAGCCCACATTCACGTGTGCTGTAGGGAATAACCCTATGTTTGGCTGCTCACGTGAACTAGGGTCTGGGTTTTAAATTTCAAATGTTTTAGCTATCTTTTTTTTCTTGTTCAAGGGTGTGTGCATGGATGTAATTCGGTGTGGGGTTCGGCCTAGGTAAGAAAAGCTAGGGTTTATTAGGAAGTAATTTGAAAGAAGGTTAATAGGATTAAATAGGTGTAAACAAGGGAATAATAGCTCATCAATATTTTTAAATGGGTCCAACAATGGTAAGTTTCAAACATTGAATTAACAAGTTTTTATTAGGATTTAATATGGGAAGTTTTCATTAGAATTTTAAAGTTTTTTTTATAAAAGAAATAGAGTTTTGACATTTGAATCCGAATTTGAATATGTAAAACAATTATAAAAGATATTTTCCAAAATAATTATATGAGTGATTTAGTTAAGTAGTTTAAAACAAGAATGATAATAATAGGTATGTAAAAGTAGAAGTGGATACGGGTACTGGTACGGTGACAGAATCGTCGAACTACGGATGCGGAAGATAGTACACGAGAGAAATACAGACAAAAGTAACGATAAAAACCGGTCGTTACACCATCTAAATCTGATTGTAGCCAGAGAATGCGTCCATGAAAGTCAGCAGCTCATAGCTGGACGCGTTGTCTACCAAATGGTCAATCCTGGGCAGCGGTAAGCTATCTTTTGGACAGACCTTGTTGAGGTCGGTAAAGTCCACGCACATCTGCCACTTGCCGCTGGGCTTCTTCACCATGACCACATTGGCAAGCCACTCAGGGTAACTCACTTCTCTGATGAATTTGGCCTCCAATAGTCGCTTCACCTCTTCCTCCGCTGCCTGCTTCTTCTCGCCTCATGTGCCTCTCTTCTTCTGCCAGATGGGGTGCGTTTTGGGGTCGACATATAGCTTATGGGCAATCACACCTAGGTCAACTCTGGGCATGTCTGAGGGTGACCAGGTGAAGATGTCTGCCTTTGCCCTGAGGAGGTGAAACAGGTTCACCCTCAGCCCCTCGGGGAGCTTAGTGCCTATCGACACCGTCTTGTCCGCTTCCTCCGCCACCGGTACCGCCTCTACGTCCTCCACAGGAGCATGTCGTTGATGAGCAAAGTCCGTTTGATCGTCAAGGATGTCTATCAGCAAGGCTTGCTCGGACCCCTTGTGCTTGGTGGAGCCAATGTAGCAGCTTCGGGAGAGCTTCTGTGACCCCCGCACCTGCCCAACTCTGCGCAGGGTCTGGAACTTTACCATCTGATGCAGGAGTGAGGGGAGAGCTTTGACGGCTGTCATGTAAGGTCGTCATATGATGCCATTGTATGCCAAGGTGATGTCGACGACAACAAACTACGTCATCTGAGTGACGACCTTGGGCCTCTCCCCAAGGTGACCGACAGTGTGATCACCCCCACAATGGGCACTGAATGTCCGGTGAAGTCGACAATCGGGCCTAAGCACGGCTTCAGCTCCGCCTGGTTAGGTCCCATTTCAGAATCATGGACAAGAATAAGATGTCGCACGAACTACCTGTATCAATCAGGAGCCTGCTTAAAATTGTCGAGCCGACGAGAGCTTCAATGACGATGGCATCCTTATGGGGCAGTTCGACCCCCTCCAAGTCATCATCAAAGAAGGAGATAGGGGACAAGCCACTCTCCTCTACTTCGCCCCTGCGCCAGCGTCCGTTGTCAGTACTTGCCGAGCATAAGCCTTCTTCACCGATATTGATGTGTCGCCCAGGGCTGGCCCGCCGCATATAACATCCACACGCACGACCGGCTCAGGCCTGTGGTGGGCCACTTGCTCGGCATCATGTGTTAGTTGCTCGGGCCCCGTGGCGGCCCTTCTCCCTCGGTCAGGTCTTGCTGGGTCAACAAACCTCCAGAGATGTCCTTCTTGAATTAGCCGCTCATTGTCTCTCTTCAGGGCAAAGCAGTCATCAGTGTCGTGGCCACTGTCGCGGTGGTATCGACAATATTTGTGCATATTCCTCCTGCCACCTCTTGCCCTCACCTCTGGGGGCGGGTCTTTGAGGAGTCCACCAGTCATGGCCGCTGTCATCACTTTGGTCAGGGGCGTTGAGCCGGGTATAGTGTGCCACCTCTTGTGCTCTCGCTGGTATGCCCCTTGGGACGGGGTTTCAAGGAGCGAAGAACCCCCTGAAAGGTCCGGGGCAATCTTGAGCTCATGGGCCCCCCAGCTCATGCCCTCAGGGGCGGTCTAGGTCACGACCCCGCTGCCCCGGTCCTGGTTGCGGGCCCGAGGGCACTCATCCTGCTTCGACCGCTCATCGGGCCTGGCTTCACCATGGGAGGCTGCACCAGTCGGGGCTCTCTGCACCGTGCCCAGGGCCTCCTCGCTCAGCATTAACTTCTCTGCCCGAGCATAGAGGTCGGGGAGGTTGGCGGGCGGTTCTCGGAGCAGCGACTTGTGAAGACTTCTGTTTGCCAATCCCTTTTTGAAGGTTGCCATGAGGCGCTCGTCACCGCAGCTCATCACACCGAGTCGCTCTTTGTTGAAGCACTGCAGGAAGCTACGGATGGTCTCTCCCTCCCTCTGGATCATTGTGAACAAGTAATCTGACGCCTTCCTCTTCCTTCACCCTGCCAGGAATTGGTTGCAGAACTTTCACGAGAGGTCATCGAATGAATCAATGGAACCACTGGGCAAGCTGTTATACCACTCCCTCTCCGCCTCCTTCAAGGTGGTTCGGAAAACTCGACAAAGGAGGGTGTTGCATGCCCCGTTGATCTCCATCACATCCTAGTATAGCTGCATATGCTCCAGGGGATCGCCCGAACCGTCATAAAGTTCAATGTGAGGTAGCTTGAACCTATAGGGTTTGGGGTTGAGATCACCCTGCAAGTCAACAGATTGGCCTCTCCGGGGCCGGGGGAGGTGCTGGCTCTCCATCCCACCGGTTGGAATCGTCGGATGAGCCACCTCAGTGCTCAGAGGTGTTCCTCCCTCTCTCCTGAGGGGTAGGACTATGGTCGCGGCTCCTCCGCCTTCCATCACCATGTCTAGGAGGACGGTGATCTCACCAGAGGGTCTTCTGTCACAAAACTTGTGGCTCCCTCACCCCGGGCTGGATCTCCCGTGACGGTAGCTTTCAACAGGATAATCTGGCAAGGCGTCCCTCCGAACCATCGAGGCCGACAACAAAGGGAATCCTCGGCTCCCCGTTTGGAGACTCTCTCTCTCTCTCTCTCTCTCTCTCTCTCTCTCTGCATCAAGGAGGCGAAGCCGTCGACGAGACGCTTCCTCCTGTAACCACATGGACGGCTTCTTCCTCCTTGTTGATATCCATTTGCAGAGCGGCTACCTCCGCTTCGTTGAACCACCTCTGCTGTGCTGCCATTGCTTCCTCATCAATCTGGGGGAGGAGGTCTCTCCTCACGCTGCGAGACTCGAAAGGGCCTTCTGCCCGAGATGGTCCCATCTGCCACGCAGCGGTCCACTCCTCCATCATCTTAGTACAGCCTAGAAAGCTCTTGTAGATGATGAGGGCCACGTCCTGAATGACCGCGGCCGACCCCTTAAGGGGTTGATTCATCGGGGACGCTCTTTTGGGAGAATGAAGACCTTCGACCATAGGTGGCCTCAGGGCATCGTCGATCATGGTCTCAAGTCAACACGGCCTCCTCAGAGGCGGAGAGGGTGTGACGATGGGTGACTTGCCGTAGAAAGGATTATGCTGAGGATGTGTGGATCCTGACATGGGTGTAACCCTAGTTCCCACATATGGTGCCAACTGTTGCGGGTCAGAACCGCACACAATAAAATTTGTTTGTAGTGGAAATCACGGGCACAATTATTTACAGGTTTTTGGGTGAAGGTAAGGCTAGGACAGTTCGGAGCACACTTCAAGGGTTAAGAGCCATAGGTCGCCTAGAGGTCGCACGTAGGTCGCCTGCTCCCGATATCTAAGGTAAGCTCCCTGCGAGGATGAACAAGAGTTCAGAAAGGCAGGGCTGGTTGTCAGCTCATAGCCTCTCCGATGCCTAAGTCAGCAGGTGACGTAAAATGGAGGCACCAGGCACACTTGACGACCTTAAGGCAGGTCGGCAAAGTGCGGCGGGCTTATGAGGAAGGCACATATATATAGGCGATAGCTGACCTTGTGTATTGAGAGGAGTTAGAGGATCTACTGACCAATAATTTTACAACCCCTTCTATGAAGGCATGATGAGGGTATTTATAGGGCTGAGAGGCGGTTGCTCGTCGTCTTGTCAACCATCGAATCATCCTTCCTGGCACTCGAGTGCTGGGGCTGTATCAGGGATATTTATCGCATTAATGGTGTCAGGAGGCTTCAGGAGCATTAATGAGATGCGAGTGGCGGCCATCAGTTCTTCCCCTTAACCCCTGGCATTAATGGAGTGTCAGTGAGCTCACGTCACCATGTCAGAGATATTTGTGCTTGGTCGCCCTCAGGGGCGAGATGTAGGTCGGCGAGCAAACTTCGCTTATTTGGAGGATTCTTCTTGTTGTGGGTAGGCGAGCTGGTCCTTGACATGGCAAGTTGTCAGGTTGCTGCGACGGGCTTTGTAATGCCCCGCTTCCCAAAATACATCGGAAGCGAGAACGTTACGTGGTCCGCATGAACTGGAGCAGTGAAGCTTGAGTTTAATGAGCATCTGTGATAAAAACAAAAAGCAGGTCCTTGCGTGCATTTTAGAACAATAAGAAAACATCCATAAATTAAAGCCACATCCAAAAATAAAAATGTCCATACACAAAATCAAGCGTCAAGCCACAGCTGGGCCAAAGTAACAACAAAAGGAACGTACACTAAATAACAACTGAAAGTAAAGCTAAAGGAAAACAGCAACAGTGAAGGTCCCTAGTCCTCCGCAGGGAGAGACTCGACGTCTACGACGAACTCCTGGCTCTCTAAGTCATGTGTCTCGAAAGGATCCTCCTAGTACTCAAGCTCGGGATCTGACATACATCCAAAAACATGAATATATGTCAGCAATGGTCTGCAAGGAGAGGTTAGAAAACCCAAGGCAAGATGTACATAATAATATTGAATTTAAAAGGCATTAATAATTTATACGAGATGTCAACAACAAGTTTAAACATGCCAGTTCTAAGTGAAGTAAAGCATTCCTAACATGCAATTCTAAATAGTTTAAGAAGTAAAGTAAGGCACTTATTTAGATTTATTGGCATGTCAATTTAACTGAGACAACAATAGTAATTGCAAGTTCTGTGTCAATATTTAATATCTCTCATAGGGTTCACGCCTTTAGGTCGTGATGAGTGGATCATTCTTCTCACGGGGTTTTACCGTGATTGATGCTACCCCATCGCGTGCGGGTGGTGCTCTTGAAGAGAGGACCCCTTCATACGCCTAGTGGCCTCTCAACCCTAGCCAGCCTAGTCGACTCACACGACATCACGAAGTCACGATTTCGCCTTCGAGGCGCACGATTTCACTATGTCACTCATTTGTTAAACATTCCAAGACATGCACCAATTTAACACTATCATCATTTCTTTTTATAAAACATTTTTCAATGATTAAGAGAGGGTTGAACAACATTTACAATAAGTTAACAAGAGTGTTGAACAAGTGGATTTAACGAACATGTTACGGAAACTAATTTTCTTCGCCATTGTTTAGAATTAAAGCATATCAAGTTATATGTCGTTGGGTCATATTTTTAGTCCAGAACATCATGGTGTTAATTTCATGCGTCATTTCACGTGTAGATTTCGAGTTACAAAGCTTTACATGCAAATGATTAAATGAGCATCTACCTTCAAAAATTCACTATAAATTGTACACTTGCCTGATTTCAGCGTTCTTGGTGTCATTGGGTTCGTCTCGATGGGTACTATGCTATGGTGAGATTGGTTTACTGGTTTGATTAAACATACAGTCAGATCAGGTCCTTTTCAATTGTAACAAACGTTAAAATGATTCATACGACGTCTAATAATCCGTTTTATTAGGTTTTCTACATTACGGTATGGGTTATAGTATATTAATAGATAGATCCACTAACCGTTGACACAGGGTATGGAGTCGAGGTGTAGCGAAGGGCATCCGTGTGAACAACATCTAAAAGCGACGAGTTCGACAACAACAGCAGCTGTTCGTGGTGTTTCTCGTCACTGGGGGCTGTCAAGGGTCTGCCGAAGGCTCTGAGGTTCGCAGACGGGTAGATCTACTGTCGAGGAAGTGATGATGGCCCGAGCTTTGCGTCGGGCTAGGGGTCGGCAGCCGTGAGGTGTTGTCAGGTAACGAGAGGAGAGGGTGTGCTCTGGAGTTCGACTAGGGGATGTTGTCTCCCGGCCGTGGGGAGGAGATCCGACGGCTGAGAGGGAGGACGACAGTCTGCGAGGGAGTTTCCGGTGGCCTGCAGGTGGATGGAGGGAGGGAGAGGCCGGTGGCAGTTCTGGGCAGAGAGGAGGAGTTGCGCGCGGCTGTCGACGTGGGGGTGGAGGGCTTCGGGTTGAAGGAGAGCAGATGTGTGTGGAGATGGGTGAGGGCGTCTGCTGTTTTGCGTGGATGAGAAGAGTTGTTGTTGATGGGAGAGAGAGCCTAGGGTAGGGTTGATATATGTAGCTCTAGGGTTTAGTTGTGGGGTTTCTAAAATGGGTAGCACGTGATGGCTGAGGACAGGGGTTCTAAAATTGTTTTGTTTCCCTTTTGCAAGGGTTGTGTGCGGCTTGACAGATGGTATGGATAGGGGCTGGTTCTAGTACAACTTAGGCTAAAAATATTAAGTTAATAGAAGAGGCTTGGGTATAGAAATGATAGGGTTTAATATTGTATGGGTTGGGGGAAAGTTCATTAGTGTTTTCAAAGTTGGGTGGTGCGGCTAGGTCAAGGGAAAACTAGGGTTTAGTTATATTAGGAAAGGATTTCATTATAATTTATAATATGAAGGAGTTTGAAATATATAAATCAGATTTGATTTGTTAAAAATGGGGGAGGAAGTTAGAGGGTTAATAAAATCAATTTAATTATAGGTTATAATGGGATTAATAAGGAAGGTTTTCAAAAACATTTGAATTTAAAAAGTTTTGAATTTTGAAATTTGAATTGAAAAGAGTATTTAAAGAAATTGTTTGATAATGAAAAAATAATAATATTTAAAGTTAATAGTAATAAATAATACGCTTAGGATACGCAGCTAATACGTCTAGCACTAAGTATAGATACAGAAAAGACGAACAACAAGGGAGAATACGAATAACGTATCACTAAAACTGGTCGTTACATCCTACCCACCTTAAAGACAATTCTGCCCTTGGAATTACTAACAATCACTGATCAGAAAACAGATGTGGGTAACGCTCTCTCATCTCATCTTCTCTCTCCCAGGTGGACTCTACTGGCGAGTCATGTCGCCACATCACTCTAATAAGATCGACAATCTTGTTCATGAGTGTCTTCTGATGCCTGTCAAGAATCTGCACTGGCTGCTGGTCATATGTCAGATCCAGACGGACAGTAATTTCAGAGTAGTCCACAGCGTGAGATGGGTCGCTGATGTACCGACGGAGCTGAGACACATGGAAGACATTGTGAACTCTCTCCAAATTAAGATGGTGGCAAGGCTAAGCGGTAGGCTACCTCGCCAACTCTATCCAGAACATCGAAGGGTCCAATATATCTCGGGCTGAGCTTATCGCGTTTCCCAAAGCGAATCAGCCCTCGATTCGGGGAGATCTTCAAGAATACATGGTCTCCCGGCTAAAACTCTAGAGGACGCTGTTTAGCATCTGCCCAATTCTTATAACGGTCCTGAGCGATCTAAAGCTGGTCCCTGATATCTCGAACAACATCCACTGCTTCGATAATCATCTCTAGTCCCAATAACTCTCTATCTCCAATGTCTTCCCATCTCAATGGCGATCGACATTTCCTCTCGTAGAGAGCAGCAAATGGCGCCATGCCAATGCTCGCCTGATAGCTATTGTTGTAGGAGAACTCCACCAGGTGTAGATGATCCTCCCATGAGCCCTTGAAATCCAGCATGCAAGTTCTCAGCATATCCTCCAATATCTAAATGGTCTGCTCTGACTGGCCAGCCGTATGCGGGTGATACGCAGTGCTGAACTTCAGACTGGTACCCAGATTAGTCTGCAGACTCTTCCAAAACTGAGATATAAACCTCGTATCACGATCTGATACAATGCTCACAGGGACTCCATGCAAGCGCATGATCTCCTACACAACATAATTCACATCACTATTGGTACTAGAAGAGAATTACGAATGGATGAGTTCGATCATTACCTCCATATACTTCCTTGCTAGTATCTCCGTGGATTGTCCTACTCGAAACGGTATAAAGTGCACAGACTTGGTCAATCGATCAACGATGACCCAGATTGCATCATTCTACCTGGTGCTCTGAGGTAAGTCAATCACGAAGTCCATCGTGATGTGTTTTCACTTCCACTCCAGAATCAGTAGAGGTTGTAGCAGTCCAGTAGTGCGATGATGCTCAGCCTTCACTTTCTGACACACGAAGCACTTGGCAATGCTCCGTGCCATACTTCTCTTCATACCATGCCATCAAAAATTCTGTCAAAGATCCTCGTACATCTTCGTACCTCCAGGATGAATGGAATAAGGCAAACTGTGTGCCTCATTCATCAACTCCTCTCTGATATCTCCTGCAGGTACACAGTGCCTACTTCCATATCTTAAAGATCCATCCTCGTGAATCTGAAAATTTGTCCAGAGTCTTGCTTCAACTTGCTCTCTGATCTTCTTCATCTTAGCATCGCCAGCTTGAGCAGTCTTGATTCGATCCATAATCGTCGACTGAATTTGCATGTTTATCAACGACGAAGTGACTTCCGGTAGGACAGCTTCAACATCCATCTCTCACAGATCCTGCTGCAATCTCCACTGAGCTGTGAGAATTATCACTTCGGGCAGTCGACTCAAGGCATCCGGTATGACATTCACCTTCCATGGGTGATACTGAAGATCGATGTCGTAGTCTGCCATCAATTCCAACCATCTGCGATGTCTCATATTCAGCTCCTTCTGAGTGAATATATATTTCAAACTTTTGTGATCAGTGAAAATTTTCACTTTCTCACTCAGTAAGAAATGTCGCCAGATCTTCAGTACAAAGACGACAGCGGCTAATTCCAAATCGTGGGTTGGATAATCTTCTCAAGGACCTTCAACTGTTGCGAAGCATATGTGACCACATGGTTTTGTTGGTGTAGGGCACATCCAAGTCCCTTGCCCAATGCGTCGCAGAAAATCTCGAAGCCTCCGCTTCTGCCTGGAATAGCTAAGACCGGTGCAGTAGTCAGTCTCTCATTCAAAGTAGAAAAGGCTTGCTCACAAGAATCTGACCAACTGAA
The DNA here is from genome assembly GCA_030789695.1 of Scilla litardierei. Classification (NCBI taxonomy): domain Eukaryota; kingdom Viridiplantae; phylum Streptophyta; class Magnoliopsida; order Asparagales; family Asparagaceae; genus Scilla; species Scilla litardierei. The sequence goes on along the minus strand of CM061142.1, from coordinate 500,042,762 downwards.
CTTAACATCCTTCCTCGTCAATCTGGCCATCGGCTCAGCAATCCTCGAGAAGTCCTTGATAAATCTGCGGTAGTATCCAGCCAATCGAAGGAAACTCCGGATGTCTGATGCCGATCGAGGTGTAGGCCATTCACTGATTGCTCTGACCTTCTTCAGATCCACCGAGATGCCAGCTCCTGATACTACATGTCCAAGAAATGCAACTTTGTCCAGCCAGAATTTGCATTTGCTGTACTTGGCATATAGTCTATGATGACGGAGCGTCTCTAATACCATCTTCAAGTGCTCGGCATGCTCCTCCTCGCTCTTCGAGTACACCAGGATGTCATCTATGAAGATCACCACAAACTTATCAAGGAAGTCGTAAAAGATAAGGTTCATGACATTCATGAACACAGCAGGAGGGTTGGTCACACCGAATGGCATGACAACAAACTCATAATGCCCGTACTTAGTCCGAAAAGCTGTCTTGGGCACATCTTCCTTCTTGACTCTGACTTTATGGTATCTGCTCCGGAGGTCCAACTTCGAAAATACTCTCGATCCACCAAGCTGATTGAAGATAACGTCAATACGGGGCAGCGGATACTTGTTCTTCACTGTGATCTGATTAAGCTCCCGATAGTCAATGCACATCCTCCTCGATCCATCCTTCTTCTTCACCAGCAAGACAGGCGCACCCCACGGAGATACGCTTGGATGAATGAAACCTTTCTGCAATAGCTCATCCAACTGCTTCCTCGGCTCTTCCAGCTCTGCAGGATCCATACGGTACGGTGCCTTAGAAATCAGTTGAGCTCCTGGCATGAGATCAATGCCAAATTCCAACGCGCGATCGGGCGACAATCCAGAAATGTCTTCAGGGAAGACGTTTTCGAAATCTCTCACTACCACTGGCTTCTTCGGTTCAGCTATCATAGATGCAACAGTCAATCTGTACGGCTGGGCCCGGCACTTGACAGGTCCAAGTGAACGTCCTCCGCTGACGAACTCGAACACTTGGTGGTCAGGAATTTCGAATACCATTTTCTTCTGGTGACAATCGATCGTGGCATAAAAAGCTCCTAACCAGTCAATGCAGAGAATAGCATCGAAGTTGGGTAGGTCGTGGATAATGAAATCAGCATATAGTTCATGTCCACTAATTACCAACAGACATGGTCTAAATCCCAGTGCAACCTTCACTACACCATTCCCAGTTGTAATATTCCAACACTTGGGAGGCTTGCTCACAAGAAGGACTATTCTAGAGGTTACCTGCAATCACGGCATCCTTAGCTTCAGCAATAACGGCTGTCATAGTGAAAGCTCGGTGCTTCGGCGGGTTGGCCTGCTAAAAGGCTCGCTCCTGTGGTATCAGAGGTGGTCCTCGCTGTCCAGGTGCAGGCACTATCTGCTAAGCGGGTCCAGCTGCTCCAGTAGGTACGGGTCGAAAACCGTGGGGGCAGTCCTTGGTAGTATGGGCTGGCGATCCACAGACTAAGAATTGATTCAGTATCCTCATGCAGTCCTTCTTCACATGGCCATGCTTGCCATAGAAATGGCAGGTCAGCTGAGCTCGGTTGGGTACAGGTGTAGCTAGCCTCTTAAACTGGGTGGTCTGAACTGGACGAACACCGGGCCTAGGTGCACTCCTCTGCAGTTCCATCGGGTGCTTGCCTGCTGACGCATCCGGAAACTACACCTAGATTCCACCTGGCGGTGTCATGGTCGCCAGGCGTAGTATGGCCCCTAGGTGTCTATCCGGCCCGGGCTCTATCCGCCAGCGGATGGTGTCAAATTATAGTATAAAGGATGTCGGATCCCACAGGGATGGTGACAGTGTATTTGAATTCTCAGATTATTTCTATATCTTGAAGTGAGATAGCTATCGGGTTGAGAGAATTGGTTGTGATATTGTTATTGATTCAATAATAAATGGAACTAGGGTATTAGGGATCACCACTAGGACCGTCGGGGATCGATGTTAGAATAGGATCCTTACGTTATATTGGGATTAGGGGATTAATCTCTCAATTCGTACCACTCTCGTGGGTTAGAATTGAGAGGTATTTTGGTGGCTCTCGTTGACGCAATGGCGGTAGCCGTCAACATAGCGATATAGTTCGTCGGTGGATCCCCGCAAGGCACGAGCCAGGCATGGTCACGAGCCTTGGTTGGATCCACCGATTTCCCTATTCGAATCCAAAGGATACCCCTTAAGCACATCAATTCCACAGACCGTTGGCATGATCTCAGACGGGTTATCCTAGGGATTCGGTGGGATCGACCGAAATACTCACATTTTATTCCCAATTCAACCTAGAGATCCGGATCTACATCTCCCCCCTAGGGTCTTAGGGCTAACCCATCAACCCTAGAAGAGACTAATCACTCATGGCGATTTTAACGAATAAAAATGTGATTTTTGCAAGAGAAATCATCGTAAGAAATTAATCAAACAAAGATTGAGATGCTTACGTGCCAAAGACGAAGAAAAACAGCAAGCAATAGATCCCAAGAAAAACCAAGATTCCAAAACGCAATAGTAGCAATAGAACTCCAAAAATTATCCAGTAATCTTCAAGAATTTAATCTAGATCTAACAAGTTTTTCCTAATCTCCTCTCCTCTCTAAAGATAATTCAAAACTAACAAAAAGAATCGACTCCCAAAACGCAGTATCCAGATCCCATCTTCACTCCCCCAAGCGCGCAACAGACGGCCCGAAATATTTCCAAAAATGGCCTTCAACATCGTCGACCGAGTCAGTGACTCAGTCGAGCAGTAGGTTGCTCGGTCGGCTGCTCGGTCGAGCAACCATCTTGCTCGGTCAAGCATGACAGTAAGTCACGCTTCTCCAAAATATGCCGCTCTGCCTACTCGGCCCGAGTCAGCTCTGCTCGGTCGAGCAGACAGCTGACTCGGTCGCCAAAAACTCTGCTCGGGCCATGCAAGAGGTTGCTTGAGCTTCAAAATATTGGCGATGCTCGACCGAGCACCATGGGTGCTCGGTCCGAGCAGCCTGTGTATCTGTTCTTCTCCCTCGTCTTGCCTCTGCTCGACCGAGTAGCTGCTCTGCTCGGTCGAGTCGCCTGGGAAGATTATTTCTGAAGCTCTTGTAGTTCTCCTCTCTTCTTGTTCTCTCCTCCACTCCTTCCATGGCTCCCCAAAACTCGACAAACTCCTGCAGAGCTTTTCCAATGGGCTCACGAGTGTGTCAGATGTGTCCATATCCAAATTGGGTCCCAAATCGCTCCAAAATCCCTGAAAATCCATAAAACACTACGAAACTCGAATATAACGTTAGAGTTTCGATATCGTAGGAAAATAATGGATTTGAATGCGAAAATGATATGAAATACGATGTCATGATGCTATGAAAAGATGTAAAATATGGACACATCAAAATCTCCTAAGCTTACCTCTTACTCGTCCTGGAGGAAGACGAATACTAAGTACGCCGGGAGATAAACAAAAGAAAATAAAAATAAGAATAAAAGAGAATGGAAATGGGTGGAGGGTGCTAAGGTTGTTCAATCAGATCTCAAGCCTTAGCAGTATATCACGATGCTCCGAATAGTAGAAATACATGCTAATGGTATTTTCAAGTTTTATAGATCATATGTCTAGCATGTAATATAGACAAAAGATAGGGATCTACTAAAATGATGCCATCAACTCATATCAATCTCATGTAGTTCATAGAGTCTAGTATAAAAAGAATTGGCAATGCACTTTTCAATCAATAGATGCATATGGAGCAAATAGAAATCACACCAGCATGCGATAGAGAATGGAAAGAATCATGCTTTTCAAATATCAACTTCGAATCACGAAAAAATCTCCAAAAACTAAAGTATTTCGTAGAGTGCAAGCATTATCAAATCTTCTTGTTGTGCACCGTCTCCACTCTAATAGTATACTCACTCATATAACCAATTGGTTCACCCCCCAAGCTTAGCTCGAGGCGTCGCATCTAGAAATAGGATATATTTCCCAGTATATGTGATAGCTTCTAATAAAAGGATACAAAACAATTTTATTTATTTCTTTTCTTTTTTTCCCTTTTCTTTTTCTTTTTTTTCACTTTTTTCACATTTTTTCATTTCATTTTATTTAGAAGCTATATATTTCTTTTTGGGTTTGGGAAGTGAGATGCGGTAAGGATAGTTGTAGGGGTGAAACCAACTGATATGTAGAGAATTATAAAGGTATGTGGAGAAGGAAAATGATGAATCACTCGGTTCACTCATAAGAGGTGCACAACGATTCAAAATGATAATACTCTAACTAAACTCATAACTAGCATGGATATTTTCATTCATCTAGATAGATACTAAAAAGCATGCAGTAATAAGCACAATAACATCAAGCATGCAATCAGAAGTGAATAAGATAGAAAACAGATGCTCCAGGTGTTCTAATGATGTGTGAACCTTGGTGCATTACCCAACTAAGCACATACTAGATACTATTTCATGCATTTGATTTCTAATTCATATCAGGCATCAATTCAGATAGATCAGTAAAAGAATATGCACGCATATAGAAAGTAAACCTGAAACTATCCTAAATAACATGTCAGCAAATAATAAGCACCGTGTAACTACTAGGGCTACGAGAAGTATCATCATGCAGAACATCCTTAGCATAAAAAGAAAAAGGGCGAAGAAAATAGGAAAATGAAAAGAGGGATGTATGCATGGCAAAAAGAAGAAAACGTGATGCAGAATGAGAAAAAAGATAAAGAAGTGGAAAAGTGGTGGAAAAGTAAACTAAAAAGCTGAAAAGGGAGGAAAATATAAAATGAATGATGAAAAAATAAAAAATAAAGCGGTAGCGCTCATCCCCCAAGCTAAACCCAGCAGTTTTCTCACTGCTGAGAAAACGCTAGTAGGCGGGAGATGATGCTAAATAGGGTGTGTGGATGGGAAAATATAAAATAAAAACAGTGCAAAAGAAGTAAAAACATGATATGATGCAATGATGAAGGAAAAGTGATGCATGGAGGATCCTCCCCCAAGCTATATAAGATCAAGGCCCCGAAGAGACAGATAGGCACGAAAAAATATGAGGGAGGCAACAATGGGTATGGGATAGCATCAAGAAGAGGCACCACCCTCTGGGGGTGGTGGTGGGTCCCAAAGCCCTGGATCAGGAGATGTGGGTGGTGCTTATGGATCAGTTCGCCAATGCCTAACTAGGTTGCAGAGGCGCGGGAGGTCCTGTTCAACGGACTGTCTAGTAATGTCGCCTCCCTGACATATGAGTAGGAGCATGGCAATAAACTGATCTCCCTGGTCAGCGTCACGGAAGGTGACGTCATATGGTGTGTCACCGATATGAATACGCTCAGGTGGGGGTGCGACGTTGTTTGGAAGGGGTGGAGTGGCGAATGATTCGTCTACAATATTGTCCGGTATGGGTAAGCGTGTACGACGTGTGCGTCTAGTAGGCCTAGGATTGGCTGCACCGGTGTCGGCATTTGCAGCTCTTGTACGGCGTGGCGGCATCTTGCAAGAAGTGTAAGTGTGTGTGGTAGCACATAAATCGTATATGTTAAGAATGTACCGACAAGGGTTATCTACGGTCGATCAGGAGTATCCCCCAAGCTAATCCCGGACGTGTCTTCTGATGTAGGCAAAACATACCTGAAATAGAGTCAATAAAAACGTCAGTATATAAAACGTAAAAATAGGGGAAATGCTGAATTGGGGTTGCTCGACCGAGCAGCTTTACTGCTCGGTCCGAGCAATGATGTTCGTTGGGAAATCCTGACAAGCGCAAACTGTGCTTGGTCGAGCATCATGGGTGCTCGATCGAGCACGTGGAGATGCCCTAGGGGATTTGGGCATCAGGCATCGGGGAAGGGGGAATGGGGGGTTACGATGAGCGATTAGAGGGGGGTAGGCGGAGGAGTAAGGGGTTTCGTTGGGGGGGTTTAGGTTGGCGGTGCCACTGGTGGTGATCGGAAAGGGGGAAGGAGAATTAGGAAGCGGAGAGAAGGGGAAAAGGAAGAGAAAGGGGGAGAGGGAGAGGGAGGGGGAGAGAGAGACGGAGGGGGGGTGTCACGCCCCGCTTCCCAAAACGACAGAAGCGAAACGTGACAAGGCCCGCTTAGGCCGGAGCTGTGAAGCTCGGACCCAATAAGCGTCTGTGTGGTACTCCAAGACGAAGGAACAGGTCCCTGCAGGTTAGTACGGAACAACAAAAGTACTAAAAGAGATGCATTCATTTTATTCCACAGATATCCAGAAAGTACGGAGAGTCTAAACAAAAGCCAACACGGCTACGAAATAGCTGAAGTAAACTAATGGTGCAAGCACCCAACCTAGACAGAAAGTAAACGGTGCTACGCACCCAACCTAAACTGCAGTAACACCTCTGAACCAGCAACGTGAAGATCTCTAGCTCCGGTCCTCCTCGGGCACGTTCTCCGGCTCAAAGTCCTCTGGCTCAAAGTCCTCTGGCAGGTCAGTGTACTCTGGCTCAACACCTGACGTACAGCACCCAAAAGAAAGGAACTGTACGTCAGGAAAAGTCTACAAAAAGGAGGTTAGACTCTACTGCAAGTGCACCGAACTATTAAACAACGGTTTACTGGTTGATTAGCATGCTGGGGTTATAACAGAGTGACAACAGAAAGTAAACGCAGCAAGAAAGTAAAACGGGACAAGTAGTAGTCGTAGCGTGTGCTACCAACTACGGGACTAACCTACAGGTGTCAAGACAAGACATGATAAACAGGACAGAACAAGACGAAACGTGGCAAGACAAGACAAGACAGGACAATTGTGACATGAAGGGTTCACGCCTTACGGTTCGAGGGGGATCAGACCCTCTTGCCGTGTGCACGCTCAACCCTACCCCAACCCCCAGAACTCAGGACAAGACAATATAGGGCCACTCACTCTGCTAGGTGAGTGCCTCTATCCCCACGGTCGGTAGCGTATCGCTCACTCTGCTAGGTGGGCGATGAACGCCTCGTAGGTGAAACCGTACAACTGTATAGGACCACTCACTCTGCTAGGTGAGCATCTCTATCCTCTCGGTCTGCTGGGACACTCACTCTGCTAGGTGGGTGCTGAGCTTCCCATCGGTGTTCCGTAACAAAGATCACTCACTCTGCTAGGTGAGCGTCTCACTGCCCACAGGCTACACAAGACACGCCGCGCAAGATGTTCATGACATGAGAAGGCAAAGTTGTTCTAGGGTGTCCACACACACGCACACACAAGATACCCTAAGGTGTCAAAAGTTGTTGTTGTCGGGCTCAGACTTCGTCGTCAAGTCTGAGCCGTCAGGAGTCGTCCCGGACGCTATCATTTCACGTCCGATTCTCTTTGTTCATAGTTTAATAGTTCTAACAGTCTAAGGCCTAGGCACGGCCGAAAGAGCAAGTGAGTACACTTGCCTGCGGTGGCGAGTGTGTCGTCCGTCCGGGGCGTCGCGTCCAGGCGTCGCGTCTGCGGTAGTCCGTCTGAAACAGTGTCAAGGCGACGGTGTCAGGTCGCGTTTTTCAATAACTCCTATTTAGGTTCATTTCTAGGTTGTCGGGACTACCCTAATCGTCAAGTCACAATTTGATGTTTTATCAGCCTAGATCGACCACTAACCTATATGCACAGAAAATTTGTCAGATGATCGATTTCTACGATGAGCAACGTTTTACTGGTGCGGAAAAGTAAATTTAGTTTGAGTTGTCCAGTTTTAGTTTAGGGTTTGATTGCACTATGGTGTGGGTTGCTACGAGTTAGGGAAACCAACCTGGTTCGATGGTCACGTGTACTTTCGACGTCGGATCCGAAAACAACGGCTCACGTCGCCTTCGCCTTGATTCCTTGACTGCGGGTAGCGTGGAGTTATCTGTGTTAACGGATGTGTGCTATCAAGTTAAAGGTCCAAACTCAACAAAATAACTACAACTAACTTATATAATCATATAATACCTATTACCTGTGAGCTACTGTAACTTAAAAACATACATATATAAAACTCAATATATTCTAATTCCCTATCAGATAATTATTACTAAACATGTTATTTTAAGGAGTCATATATAGCTGTACTAGTATTGCTTAAGTTACTAATAATGTGTACTATCTTACTGCTAACATCACTTATATAAATATAAGCTTATATATTTTAATATTATAATATAGCATACTCATAATACCTCGCGACAGTAACCCTTCTTCCTTGCGTTTTCCCCGACGCCAGCGTGTGCTACTCCGTGAGAGAGACCACTGCCTCCATGCCAACGGCCTGAAGCAGTCGGAAGGCGCGACAGCTGCTTGAAACGCCGGGAACGACGCTGAGGCTGCGCGGCAAGGAGGTGAAGCCCAGACGGACTGATCTCCTTCCCTGACGTGTAGACAGAGATCTCCGGCGGTCAAGGAGTTCGTGCGGCGGCCTACTGGCACTTCCCGGTGGTCTGTGAGGCTGGGGTGACGCTCGTTAGGCCGTCGACGGCCGGAAAACGCCGCAGCAAGGGAAGCTGCTGCTGCTCGCGGTGAGGCCACCGTTGCCGACGACTTAACGGCGACGAAAGGCGACTGAGGGGGTCCCCGGTGGGTCGACGGCCGGTGCAGGGTGCTGTCGACGTTGCGCGGCGGTCGGAGGAGGCGTTGGGATCTCGTAGGCGGCGGAACGACGCCGGAGAACAGCTACAGCAGCCGCTGCTGCTGTGCTGTCATTCGTGCGACGGAGGAGACCGCCGGTGGTCGGTGACGGAGAGCTGCCGGCGGTCGGTGACGGAGAGCTGCCGGCGGTGCGGATCAGAAGGAGATCGGAGCGGCGGCGAGTAAGGGTTTGCCGGCGGTCGAGGGTTAAGTGTGGGGGTGATAAAGAGTTGCGATGGGGGAGTTAACACGGGGAAGGGTTGAGTTCGATGGCGGCTGAGAAAATATTTCCAACCCTAGGCTAAAGTTTTGCACGTGAATAGGAAGTTAGGGCTTAGAGATATTATTATAATAATTGGGTGATGATAAATAACTATAGGATTAAGGTTAAAAGAGGGGGATATTGGGTTAAGGGGGGTGTACAATTAGGGGTAAGTCTAGGGACAAATAGGAAACAGTTTGGGAAGGATTTTAAAACGATTTTAAATAAGATATTTAGCCAGATTTGGCTACAAATTTCGAAATTGAATCTGATTGGGGAAAAAATTGACGGTCGAGGTTATTCCGGGTGATATCTCTCAATCCGGGCGTCAGAAAAATAATCCGAAAATACCGGGGCGATCATGGAGACGAGACGCACAGATCTACGGAGCCTGATCGTGCGCAACACCTACCAAGAATTTACGTAAAATTGGAAACTGCGTTTTGAGTCAAATGACTAAAACGCCCCTATCGTTCAAAGCCGTTTTGCGAGAAAACGAGCCGTGAAACGACGTTCCCAAAAATTACTATAAAATCCAACACCTCAAAACGATCGCAACGGCATATCACATTGCATAAGCCGGAGTTCAGGAAAAACCAAATAAAATACGTGCACGATACAGCACATGCACGTAGAAACTACGAACGGTCGGAACGCGACCGTTACATTCTACCCACCTTAGAAATGATTCCGCCCTCGGAATCACTCATACTAACAATAATAACATATATACATAACTTTATACCCAAAACTCTCACGTCTACACATATAGATTGCTAATCTTATATCTTCAAACAAGACTCTTCAAATAATTCTTCATAACCCCTCTTTTCACTGGACCATGCCACCTCTTAAATCTTAACTATAGACCCATCACTACTGTTCAAATTTCCAGTTCCAAGTCCGCACCAAGGATTAATAATCATATTCCCATACCATACTACTCCACTAGGCATCATTGCTCAAAACAATCTTTTAAACTCTCGATCTCTTCCAAATATAAAGCAATCGCTAAAAAGATGTCCTAGTCAATCACCAATCCAAGATAAAAACTTTGTCTATCTTTTAACACCTTTCACAAATCAATAATTGTTGTGTCCTTAATACATTCCTTATCATATCTTCCCATAAATTTGTCCGCCAAATAATCGAACTATCAGAATCACACCTCATCCTACTCACTATAACTAATCCCAACCATTATTAAGTCCGACTACCTAACCATCCATTTATCTCAACACGTCGTGTTATTTCCAATGTCTCCTCACTTCAACTTAACTATCAAGTCTTGATGCTTTAAATTGCTATTTATTCTCATGACCACTCTAAATTATACTATACCTCCATAGTCACTCCTATCTACCACTCGTCCAAGTTTCAGGTCGATTAAGTACTCACCTCCATGTGTCTAATCTCATTGGTCCAGAGTCCCCATCGAGTCCGTTGTACATTGGTATCATTAATAAGTCTTGGACGCCTCATTCTTTTCATCCAAAGTAATCTGATCTAATATCCTTGTTATTAAAAACCAACTAATCACCGATACAACATATCTCATCTCACTCTGAGCCTACCCGCAAACATAATCCTATAGCAATAATCAGAATATAACAACAATGAAAATAATACCTTAAAGAGGGAAGAAGAGGAAAGACATTTTAAGGCCAGAGACATATTTTAAAACATTGGGAAAAACGTGTGGAGTCGTGGTATTGGATGAGGGAGGATAGGTGGGTTGTGATCTTTGTGAGCTAATCCCAAAACATTAAAGGTTTGATTTGAAGGGAACAAAAGTTTTGAAACATACATAAGCAGCCAAAAAAAATAAGCTAAACTATAATATGAAAGATTAAAACTATGGAGTTACCTGCAACGACGTCATCCGCTGCCGTCATGACATATGCTCCACGGACAACAGCTCCTCTCTGGGTAGGGGCAGGTGCTCCGCCCTCAGTATGGCGATACCTCGGGCAATCTATAAAGGCGTGTGTGGCAGCTCCACATGCCAGACACAAACCCAGCTTCTTCCTGCAAGTGTTCTGCTGATGCCCTGGCTTGCCGCAGAAAAAACATGGGCCCTTCATCTGAAGCTGAGCACGTCCTCCAGGCATCTTGAATGGCACCGTCTGGACTGGCCTCATCGCCGGCCTAGCAGGTGGCCGGTACTGCTCCATAGGACACTTCCCCTTATCAGCTGGAGGGTCAGGTAGAAGTGAAATAAGCTCATGATTCTTCGCAGCATCCAGCACCTCTCTCATAGTCGTGAAACTCGCCGAAGACATAGAAGCCTGAATCTTCGGACGCAGTCCCTGTCGGAAATGATCAGCTCGCTTCTCCTCCTTCTTCACCATATGCGGAGCAAAACGGCTCAGCATTTCGAACTCAGCTTCATACTCCTCGACAGTCATATCCCCTTGCTTCAGGTCTATAAACTTGCTCAACAGCTCCATCCTGGCAGACTTAGTGAAATACTTATCCTTAAACATCGAGCAGAAGGTCTTCCACTCCACTGGCTTCAACAGGCGCCTCTCCTCAATGCGCCACCAGTTCCTGACATTCTCTATCAACTGCATCTTTGCTATCTCCACTCGGGTATCACCAGGAATCTTCGCAGCAACTAACTTCTCCTCAGTGCTCTGGATCCACTCATCAGCAGCTAGAGGTCCTTCCTTCCCTGAAAAAGTCCTCAGCTGGAGCTCATTGAAATGCTTCACTCCTGGAGCAGCTCGTGGGGCAGGCGGAGGTGGTGGTGGTGCAACTGGGACAGCCTGGGCAGCTCGCTGGGACTGCTGAACCAACTGATGCTGCACGTCCAGCATCTCTCTCACCACGCCCAGAAATTGACGGAACTCGCCACTTCGTCCATCCATGGTCCCGTCAGATGAAGGTCCGTCTCGAGCTCCACGTCCTCTTACCATCCTAACGACAGGGAAAAGAAGAAGAAAAACACAACTTAGACTCATACATATTCCTGAATGGAAAGAATGAATGTTAATACTTCTATCGTTCCGAACTTTTGCAGAAAAGGACCTGCATGGGCCACCACTAAAACCTGTCACGCCCCGCTTCCCAAAACGACAGAAGCGAAACGTGACAAGGCCCGCTTAGGCCGGAGCTGTGAAGCTCGGACCCAATAAGCGTCTGTGTGGTACTCCAAGACGAAGGAACAGGTCCCTGCAGGTTAGTATGGAACAACAAAAGTACTAAAAGAGATGCATTCATTTTATTCCACAGATATCCAGAAAGTACGGAGAGTCTAAACAAAAGCCAACACGGCTACGAAACAGCTGAAGTAAACTAATGGTGCAAGCACCCAACCTAGACAGAAAGTAAACGGTGCTACGCACCCAACCTAAACTGCAGTAACACCTCTGAACCAGCAACGTGAAGATCTCTAGCTCCGGTCCTCCTCGGGCACGTTCTCCGGCTCAAAGTCCTCTGGCTCAAAGTCCTCTGGCAGGTCAGTGTACTCTGGCTCAACACCTGACGTACATCACCCAAAAGAAAGGAACTGTACGTCAGGTAAAGTCTACAAAACGGAGGTTAGACTCTACTACAAGTGCACCGAACTATTAAACAACGGTTTACTGGTTGATTAGCATGCTGGGGTTATAACAGAGTGACAACAGAAAGTAAACGCAGCAGGAAAGTAAAACGGGACAAGTAGTAGTCGTAGCGTGTGCTACCAACTACGGGACTAACCTACAGGTGTCAAGACAAGACATGATAAACAGGACAGAACAAGACGAAACGTGGCAAGACAAGACAAGACAGGACAATTGTGACATGAAGGGTTCACGCCTTACGGTTCGAGGGGGATCAGACCCTCTTGCCGTGCGCACGCTCAACCCTACCCCAAACCCCAGAACTCAGGACAAGACAATATAGGGCCACTCACTCTGCTAGGTGAGTGCCTCTATCCCCACGGTCGGTAGCGTATCGCTCACTCTGCTAGGTGGGCGATGAACGCCTCGTAGGTGAAACCGTACAACTGTATAGGACCACTCACTCTGCTAGGTGAGCGTCTCTATCCTCTTGGTCTGCTGGGATACTCACTCTGCTAGGTGGGTGCCGAGCTTCCCATCGGTGTTCCGTAACAAAGATCACTCACTCTGCTAGGTGAGCGTCTCACTGCCCACAGGCTACACAAGACACGCCGCGCAAGATGTTCATGACATGACAAGGCAAAGTTGTTCTAGGGTGTCCACACACACGCACACACAAGATACCCTAAGATGTCAAAAGTTGTTGTTGTCGGGCTCAGACTTCGTCGTCAAGTCTGAGCCGTCAGGAGTCGTCCCGGACGGTATCATTTCACGTCCGGTTCTCTTTGTTCACAGTTTAATAGTTCTAACAGTCTAAGGCCTAGGCACGGCCGAAAGAGCAAGTGAGTACACTTGCCTGCGGTGGCGAGTGTGTCGTCCGTCCGGGGCATCTCGTCCAGGCGTCGCGTCTGCGGTAGTCCGTCTGAAACAGTGTCAGGGTGACGGTGTCAGGTCGCGTTTTTCAATAACTCCTATTTAGGTTCATTTCTAGGTTGTCGGGACTACCCTAATCGTCAATTCACAATTTGATGTTTTATCAGCCTAGATCGACCACTAACCTATTGATCACTCCTTATTTTACACCCTTTTCCCGCATGTTTGCATGCCATTTTGATCGCCCAAATCATGTTTTTCACGATATATCGATGATATTGCGATGCTTTTCACGATTTGTTGTTTTTGTCGCATTTCAGGTGATTTGGCGCGATTAGGAGTGATCTCGAGATGCGTGTAATCTAGACGGCCACCGACGACCTCCCCGAGGGGTATTTTGCTGTTGGAGAGGAGCGGAAGAAGAATGGACGTCGCAGGAGCGACGAGGAGGCCAAAACAATCAGATTGGGCATTTTTTGTGTCCCACTCGGCCGAGTGGAGGAGCCACTCGGCCGACCAGCGAGACACTGCTCGGCCGACCCGTTCAGACACGATTTCCATGTGTACTCGGCCGAGCGACGGAGACCACATCGGCCGAGTGACGATACCACGTCCGCCCGAGTGGCGCCCAGACGAAGCCCCTTCAAAATGTCGAAGTTTCTGTTTTTCGGCCACCTGAGCTTCAGAAGACCCACTCGGCCGAGTGGTAAATCCCGTCCGCCCGAGTGAAGTGAAGCCATCGGCCGAGTGACGACAACTCACTCGGCCGAGCCGCCCCTGAACTGAAGACCCCTGAAGCCCACGACTTACTGGAAAATGACAGGGTTTTCACTCGGCCGAGCAACTTTTGTCACTCGGCCGAGTGCGATGAGCTGCCTGTAGCGAAATTTGCGGAAAACAGGCTGTGCAGGGGCGTTTTGGTCAGGATTTTTAGACGATTTTTGGGGCTATTTAAGCTCTGTTTTTACCCTAGTTTTGGGGGCTATCTCTCAGATTTTTTGCAGCTTTTTGAGTCTACTTTTTAGCTTTATTAATTGTGATTGGAGAAGAGAAAAACTTGGATTTTTGTTGGATTAATTGAAGATCTACATTGGTTTGCATTTCTCTTCCCCAAAAACTCTATTTTTATTGTTTATATCATTGTTGTGATGAATTCCATTGCCTATTTCATTGATTATTTTTGTGCTATTGCTATGATTTGTGAGTAGTCTCCACGTCTCGGGGCGTGGGGATGAACCCTACAAGCCCTATTTCCTATTTGTGTTGAATTGGTAGAAATTGAGCTAGGATTGTTATTAGGGATTAGATTGGGATCGAATTACTACGGATAGCTAGGTATTCATATCAATTGGGATTTGCAAGAGATTGGATCCCAATTTGATAGGAAGCCCTAGAAATCCGAATTGGGTTGGAGTCGGATTTTCGAAGTATCGGTTTGCAAGAGATTGGACCGATACTAGGACCTCCGGTTGCAATTCCGTGCCGATACCCGTTTGCAAGAGATTGGACGGGTAGGAACTATCCTAATTTAGATTGTGGACCGAGTTTGCAAGAGATTGGGCTCGGTGCGCAATTGGACGATGATGTTGATCCTAATGCTAGCTTCCCTAGGCTAGGGTTTGCAAGAGATTGGACCCAAACCTAGGATAGCTATCGACCGGCAACAGCGCGAGAGCGTGAGCTTGGTTCCACATTTAGTTGCAACTAGTTCATCCAAATTCTCATTCTAGCGATTTCGATACCGGCGAACCACATTTATGAAATACGGTGAGTAGTGGGGATTCCCCTTTCCCTAGACGTTCTTTATTTGATTTGATATTTCGCAAATTTGTCTGACGATTGTGACAGGATCGCCCAAGGCAATTATCTCTGTTCCTAAATAGCCAGGTTGATCAGGAGCAAGCACGGTCATTCGTCCTCCCTGTGTTCGATACCCGCTCGCCACCATACCGTGCGCTTGCGGTAAAACTACAACCGTCGCCTCGGGACGTGTATCCGGGGCGCGATCAAGTTTTTGGCGCCGTTGCCGGGGAGGCGATTGCGTTTGATTCATTTTCACCCTAGCTATTCTTTTTCCCTTTTTTTTTATTTTCATTATTTCTATTTCTTATTTCTTGTCTAACCCTTCCACGGTACTAATCATTTCTTTGAAACTCTGTTTCCTCTGTGCATGAACACGAGATCTACGGCGGACCCGGAAGACTTACTATTTGATCCCGAGATCGAACGTACCGCGCGGAGACTTAGAGCGGAAAAGAGACAAGATCCGGAAGGGCGATATATGACCAACCCGGAAACTCCTGAAGAATTGGCGGCAAGGATGGCGAGGATAATCTCTATTCGCGATAGGCTTCGGCCTAAGACTTCTTCTACCACCTCATCCATTGCCATGCCGGGGTTGGCGGCTGACAAGAACTTCGAGCTAAAGACTGGATTGGTGGTTTTGATGCAACAAGACCCATTTCATGGGAACGCACATGAGAACCCCCACTACCACATCCAACTGTTCTTGTCAAAGTGCGCCACGTTCCAGATGCCGGGAGTCTCCAATGATGCTATCAGACTGCGTCTCTTCCCCTTCACGCTTAAGGACAAGGCACTCTATTGGTTGAGGACGCAGGCTGACGGAGTCTTCACTACTTGGGACGAGTTGGCGAGCGCATTTATTGACAAATTTTATCAGCCATCCAAGACGGTGAAGATCCGGAGCGCTCTCATGTCCTTCAAGCAAGGACCACAGGAGACGCTCTATGAAGCTTGGGAGCGATTTAAGGATTTGCAACACCAATGCCCGCACCACAGTATAGAGGACTGGGAGCTAGTTCATAGCTTCTACAACGGTCTCCAACCGGGGACCAAACAAATTATTGATGCCGCGGCGAATGGTGCAATCTTGTCAAAGACTCCCGAGGAAGCTACGGCCCTAATTGAGGAGATGACCTCAAATAATCAACAATGGGGAGATGAGCGAGGACAATCCACGTCCTCCTTAAAGCCAACTAGCATCTACGAGGCAAAGGCCGTAGCGGAGCTCACGAGCAAATTTGATTCTCTCCACAAGGTGGTGGAGAGATTGGAGAAGTTCATCACGGAGCCCCAGGGAGCACCTTCCACCTCCGCGCCGACCAACCAAATGTGTGATTGGCAAGACCAATCTCAAGTCATGTACTCGGGAGGAGAGCAAGGAGAAGGACCCATGGAGCAAATACAGTATGTTGCAGGGAACCAAGGCTATTGGTCCAATCCGGCCGCAAGAAATCATCCGGGATTCTCCTACGCCAACAATGAAGGAGCTTTGAACCCGCCACCACCACCACCTCAACAAGCTCGACCACCACCACCCCAACAACAATACTATCTGCCGAGGGGGCCTCCACAACAAAACTTTCAACCGAAGCAACAAGTTCCACCATATAGGCCTCCCGGATACAACCAAGGGTGGAGGAATCAAAATCAAAACCCTCCACAAGCTCCACAACGATCCGACTTCGAAACTAGAGTGGAGGCGTTCATGGTTGAGCAAAATAAGGTGAATGCTACTTTGAAGGCGGGGCAAGACTCCCTTAACACCGTAGTGGCTCAAATTTCGGAGCAATTGGCGTTGCTCAATTGGAACACTCAAAGATTGCCGGCGCAACCGGAGCAAAACCCACGGGGCAACACGGGCCACATCAATGCCGTGGTTGCCGTCACTACTAGAGGCGGGATGGACACCACCCCCGCCATGATTCCTATTGAGGAGGCCGTGGAGGAAAGCTTGGAGCCGGTTGAGCCGATAGTCGAGGTTGAAAAGGAGAAGGAGCCACAAGACAAGGAGAAATCTAGGGCGGAGCAATTAATTGAGGAGAGGCGCTTCATGCCACCGGTCCCTTTCCCCCAAAGGCTCGCTAGAGCGAAAATGGAAAAGAGGCTAGCAAAATTTCTCGAGTACCTAAGAGGAGTTAGCCTTAACATCCCCTTCCTTGACGCCATCGTCGAGATCCCCACATACGCTAAATTTTTGAAGGACTTGATCTCGGGGAGGAAAAGGAAGGAGAAGATCATGCTAGCCGAGAAGGGCTCTTGGTTCACCAAGAGAGAGAAGGAGCCGGCAAAATTCAAAGATCCGGGGAGTTTTCGGATTCCTTGCACCTTGGGCGGCGTGCCTCTTCAAAAGGCGTTGGTCGATCTTGGGGCTAGTGTGAGTCTCATGCCCCTCTCCATGTTCTTAAAGCTTAACACCGGGACAAAGTTGAAACCCACCGACATGCGCATCCAATTAGCCGATGGACGGATAACAAGGCCGGTGGGGATTGCCGAAGACATCCCACTTCAAGTCCCGGGTGGAATATGCTTGCCATGTGACTTCGTCATCATGGACGTTAAGGAGGAGGGAGACACCTCATTGATACTTGGACGCCCATTCCTCGCCACCGCCGGAGTCATCGTCGACGTGCGCGAAGGTACCTTAACCTTGAACGTCGGAAACATTGAGGTGGAGCTCCACATTCCTAAGGCTATGAAGCATATGCCTTATCACGAGGAACTCGACTACATGGACCTCCTTGATGAGGTGATAGAGGAGGCGATTCCTCACTCAATTGGTGCCCTTTTTGATGAAGAATTTGATGAAGGCCCGGATTTAGGCCAAGATGAAAAGATTGAAGACGATTCCCCCGACTTCTCCGCTGATGAAGATGAAGGCGACGCTGATGTCGCGAGGATTCAAGAGCTCTGCAAGCTCTCGAAATTAAAGTCTCCAAAGAAAGCTCCGCCGGCACGGAAATCGGCATCGCCGGTTAAGCCGTTGACCGGGGCAAATGCTAGCTTGGGGGAGCCTCCCCCCAACACTATTCGAGATAGGAGACCACCGCGGGAGAATGCTACGCCGCCACGTTCAAATCCAAGCGCGCTCCCCGGTAAGTTTGACGGGTGCATCTCATATGCACCAAACATCCCGCATTGATTGAAAATTATAGGGGGTCGAGCCCACGACCTAAAACGAGCGCTTGTCGGGAGGCAACCCGACGGTTTTTGCTTCATTTTTACTTTTTCTTTATTCTCGTTTTTTAGACTTTTAGTGTTTTGAGTCATCCGACCAAAAATTTTGTGATAACGGGTCCTATTTTTCTTGACAGGAGAGAAGATAGGTAGATCATCATGAGGAGGATGAACGAGACGATGAGGAGCGCCCCAAGAAGGCGTTCGACACTTAGGAGGAGCATGAAATCGACTGGAGAAAGAAAGACGGAGTTTAGAGCCCAAACGAAGACAAACAGCAGAATACAAGGCTCACTCGGCCGAGTATACTAGTCACTCGGCCGAGTCCAGAAGTTCGTCCGGCCGAGCCGCTCACGAACGAGGGAAGTCTGCTGTACCCAACTCTCTGTCTATCTTCCTCATTTCATTATAACTGCTACTCGGCCGAGTATATATATTCACCCGGCCGAGTAAAACGGATACCCTCCTAGGACGAGTCATGCCGAGTAGCTTGAGTCACTCGGCTGAATGGACTTACTCCACTCGGCCGAGTCTGGCAAAGCCACTCGGCCGAAGCGATATCGGGAAGAAATTTTTATTTGCCTCGCTCGGCCGAGTGACCACGTCACTCGGCCGAGTCGTAACTTTTCTATATATAAGCTGAAGGGGGGCGCGGAATTCGAAAACGAAAACCCCCAAATTCTCGCCCGCGCCCCTTCAGCTCCCACGCCCGATTCCCCCTCGCTCGACCCTCACTCGCCCGACCGCCGCTGCCCCACCGCCGCTCGCCCCGCCACCGCCGGCCGAGTCCGCCGACGCCTCGCCCGAGTCGCCGCCGGCGGCCTTGTCTCCGATCACCTCCGGTTCGCTCGTTCTCACCATTTTCTTCTCTTTTTGCGTAGTTTTTTAGGATCCGTGTATTAATCGAACCCCTAACCCGAATCAATTCCCATATCTATCCGTTATACCCCTATTGCTCCATACATTTTGATTATTACTCGCTGATATCGCTTTTCCATGCGCAGGTTGCTTTTTGGAGCTTAGGGGAGCTCAGGGGAGCTTCTACGGGCTGTTTTGGATTTCGTGGAGGCGCGGACTTCGCACACTTCCACTGCTTAGCACTCGCGGCGTGTTTGGGTATACTCTTTCCACTCTTTGTGCACACGCCGCACTTTTCACTTTTCGGCGCGCGCTCGGGGCCGATATGCCGCCCCGGACACGGCCGCGGTCGACGAGAGCTTCCGCCAAGAGGAAGCGGTCGGACGAGCCCGGCCCCTCCCACTTGGTGGAGGACTCTCCTCCACCTTCTCCCACACACCCCGCACAGCCTGCAGGCTCCGCACACCCCGTACAGCCTGCAGCACACCCACAGCCCGCACAGCCTCTCCCTGCCGATCCACAGCCACCACCACCGGCTCCACTGGTCGGGCCGCTCGGGATTACGTTCCGAGACGATGCACACCGTGCCGTCTTCGACCGTATCTCCCAGCGCTCGATCGTACCCTCCAGGTTTGCACACCTCGCTGACCTAGGACGCCTGGGGTACTTGAGGGGATACTCACGTTGTACGACAACGTGGGTTGGCGCGACTTCCTTCAGGTGTCGGCGGATACTTTTACCCGCCCGACACTTGAGGTTTTGAGTTCGATCGCCCGGACCGATGAGGGATGCTCATTCCGGTTCATGGATCGAGAGTGCCAGGTCACTCTCGATATGATGAGAGCATTTTTCTCATGGCCCACCGTCCCCGGTGCCGATCGCGGCTACGGCCCTACCCACATCCCCCCACCTTCTTTCGACGCCGGCGCCTTCTGGGCCCGGATTACAGGCCACCACGCCGCCTTTGACCCTAGTAGGGCCAAGGCCTCGGCCATTGTCCACCCCTGCCTACGTATTGCCCAGCGCCTTATGACGACCACCTTTCTGGCCAGATATGAGCCGGGCACGATGTCTACGCCAGAGCTCTACATGCTCTATGCGATGACACGTCCCAGAGCTCTATCTAAGGATGGACACGAGCTTGTCCCCGCCGTCGTGATCGACATTGCGGCTTGGTTTCTAGACCGTATCATTGTGTCGGTGGGCGCTCGCTCACCGATATGCTGCGGCGGTCTGATCACCTTGCTTACCATGATGACCGGCGAGGACCTACCTGACGACCTGCGGCGAGTATCGGGCCCCACTTCTCTGTCGATAGACGTTATGGCCCGGATGAAGATGCTTCGTCCGCATGGTGAGCGTCACTGGGTCTGGTTGCACGGCCCCTATGGGGCCGATTACATGATTCTCCCGAGCCCTGCTCGGACTCTGATTGCACCAGCCCACGTTGACTGGATTCCGGCGATGGATGTCCTCATCCCCGCCGCCTACGTGCTCGAGGCCGAGGAGGCCGAGCAGGCCCACGCTGCCCACGCTGCCCAGGCTGCCCCCGCAGACCCTGCTGCACACCCTGCCGAGCCTGCTGCCGACCCTGTCGACCCTGTGGCCCCTCAGCCTGTTCCTGACGTTTCTGCTGCTCCTGACACTTCTGTCCCCACCTCTGCCAGTGTCGAGAGTACTTTTGCTGAGCCCACTTCCACCACTGTCACCACTTCCGAGGCTGTCACCACCACTCCCACTTCCGCCTCCGGCCCTTTGTCCGTGGAGCCTCTTTCCTCAGCACTCCCCGAGCGCCCACCGACCTTTGTCGAGAGTGGAGAGCCCTCGTTTGCCGCGGTCGTGGAGACCATGGCTAGCATGATCTCTGCTGGGATTGCGCCTTTTGGTCCACACACTTCCACCCCAGCGGGAGATTCCTCTGTCTCCACAGCCGCCGTATTCTCCGAGAGCGTCGTGGCGTCTGTCCACACTTCTGGGCCACTGACCTCTCTTGCCACCTCGTTGCCACCTTTGCACGCTTCTTTTGCTGCCGCTGCCTCCACTTCTCACCAGCCGGCGTCCCGGCCTCACACTGAGGCCAGGCCCACATTTGCTGGCGCGGCACCTTTTGTCCCCTTCCCTGCTGAGCCCGTTACATACTCCACTCGCGTACGCCAGCCTCGCCCTGCGCAGCCTAGACCGGTGCGTCCCTCTGCACCACCCCCACCCGACACTGTACTGCAGAGCATACGTGCTCTTGAGTTGGCGGTGAGTGGTCTTAGAGGAGACCTTAGGACCCTGTCCTCCACCGTCTCTACGATGGCTGGACGCTTCGAGCTGATCCCCCAGATCCACTACTGCCTTACACAGGTTCTGGAGCGTCTCCCACGCGTACCCCCGCCCACCCAGCAGGTTCCCACACACACTTCCACACACACTAGACCTTCTTCCACTTACACCCTCACCCCAGCTCAGCAGCCCACACCACCACCACCACCACCTCCGCCTCAGGACGGAGACGGCGCAGCACCACCTTCCTAGGCACCCTTGATGCCATCGATTCCTTTTGCCGTTGTGCTGCCCGTTTCTGCTGGGTCCTGATGTCTTTTTGTCCACCCCCCCTCCCCTCACTTATTTTGGGTTTCTCATTTTGCCGTATCTCTATATATCTTTTTTGGGAGAGAGGGAGAGCTTTTCGGTGACACATATATCCTCGTATCACTCATATCTGTGCATGCATCATATCCGCATCATATTTTCACTTCTTTATTTTTCCTTTTATTATCTTTTTTCTTTCCATCATGCATGCATCCTCACTTGCACCTCTCATTACTTGTCTCTCTGTGTGCCACACTTTGCACATTGAGGACACTGTGCCGTTTAGCTTGGGGGAGTGAGTCCTCACTTTCTTTTTCGTTTAGCCACCTTTATTTTCAGTTTTTCACACCGTTTTTCACTTTTGCACCTATTTTTCATTATTTTTCCTTTATCTTGCCATGCATCACGTTTTTCTTATTTTCCTGTGTGCCGCATTGCATAGTTCTATTTTCCTTTTATCTTTACTTCTTTCCTTTTTCATCTCATGCTAGAGATGAATTTTCTGTGATGATGTCTACGTGGAGTTAGCTTATTCTATATGCATGCTATATTTGTCATGTCTTAGGTTTTATTTCTGATATCATATGCTATGACTTGCTTTGCATTTAGAAATAGTAACCCACACTTTTTCCACATGAAAATGGATGAAGTTTTATTATTAGCTGAGCCTGAATATTTATATGTATGCTATCACAAAAAACACACCAAGATTCACGCATTGAATGCATATATCTGGAGTACTGATTTCTTTCCCTATATCACTTCCATATGCATGAATTGTACACTTCACTTCAGGATGATTGAATGATGTTAACTATGATATATCTGGATTAGTTAGCTTTTTTGTGATCGAAACTGAGTAGATTAGATTACCCTGCTGAAGTTGTCGTGCATGTCTTATAGAGTGAACTGAGAGTTACATTTATTTCTTTCTCCACAAATCTTGAACATCATTTCTCTACTTTTAAAATCATTGGTGAATCCCCCCCTTAGTGATTCTATTTTTATGGCATTTCCCCCACTATTAATTCCTAGCTCCAAGTTTCTTATTCTAAAAAAAAAGAGAGAAGAATAAAAGAGAGAAAAACATTCTTGTATATCATTACCTCTCTCTGAGTTGGGATCATTGTGTATATATTGCTTTTTGCAAAGAAAAAAAAAAGAAAAAA
Organism: Scilla litardierei; assembly: GCA_030789695.1. NCBI lineage: Eukaryota > Viridiplantae > Streptophyta > Magnoliopsida > Asparagales > Asparagaceae > Scilla > Scilla litardierei. Next base: position 500,019,896 of record CM061142.1, on the reverse strand, counting down.
AAAGAGAAAAGAAATGGAGGAAAAATCCTCAATAAAATATCCCATCCCACTTTCTCTCTTCTTTCTCTTCTTTGCTTTTTGGAGCTATATGTATGAAAAATGGGGATTTAAATATTTTTTTTTATGCCACCACGCTTATAGATAAGCTTGGGGGAGGGGATCCATTGATGTGTGAGAGAGTGACTACTTGACATTGCACGACAACCTAGGCTAAGTAATATTCTATACTCGGTGAGATTGTTTCTAGCTTCGCGAAATCCAGAAATCTAAGCCTAGCGTTCATTTCATGAAATCCAAACTTTTCCATTCTCTCTATTCTATAGTGTGATACTCTTATACTCCAGATAGAAAGCGTTCAATTGAAAAGTGTGTGGTCTGTGATTTGTATACCGCTTTAAATGATTCAGACGATGTTGATTTTAAAATCATTCCGTTTTTCATGATTATATCGTTGTTCGTGGGATTTCTATTTCTATTTGCACTATTATACTATGATATCAAAATAAGATTCTTTGACATGTATTTCTCATTCGGTGCATGCTATAAGAGTAAGTGAAACCCACGTCCTGAGAAAATGATCTAGCATCCTTCCTCTTCGCTTCTTTCTTTCTTTATTTTCATTTCGTTTTCATTCTTCTTCGTTTTTCTTTTTTTTCTCCTTTTTTTTCGCCGTTTTCTTTTTCCGAATCCACCGGGTTCGCCTTTTACTTATCTTCCTCGAGGACGAGTAAGAGGCAAGCTTGGGGGATTTTGATCACTCCTTATTTTACACCCTTTTCACGCATGTTTGCATGCCATTTTGATCGCCCAAATCATGTTTTTCACGATATATCGACGATATTGCGATGCTTTTCACGATTTGTTGTTTTTGTCGCATTTCAGGTGATTTGGCGCGATTAGGAGTGATCTCGAGATGCGTGTAATCTAGACGGCCACCGACGACCTCCCCGAGGGGTATTTTGCTGTTGGAGAGGAGCGGAAGAAGAATGGACGTCGCAGGAGCGACGAGGAGGCCAAAACAATCAGATTGGGCATTTTTTGTGTTCCACTCGGCCGAGTGGAGGAGCCACTCGGCCGACCAGCGAGACACTGCTCGGCCGACCCGTTCAGACACGATTTCCATGTGTACTCGGCCGAGCGACGGAGACCACATCGGCCGAGTGACGATACCACGTTCGCCCGAGTGGCGCCCAGACGAAGCCCCTTCAAAATGTCGAAGTTTCTGTTTTTCGGCCACCTGAGCTTCAGAAGACCCACTCGGCCGAGTGGTAAATCCCGTCCGCCCGAGTGAAGTGAAGCCATCGGCCGAGTGACGACAACTCACTCGGCCGAGCCGCCCCCGAACTGAAGACCCCTGAAGCCCACGACTTACTGGAAAATGACAGGGTTTTCACTCGGCCGAGCGACTTTTGTCACTCGGCCGAGTGCGATGCGCTGCCTGTAGCGAAATTTGCGGAAAACAGGCTGTGCAGGGGCATTTTGGTCAGGATTTTTAGACGATTTTTGGGGCTATTTAAGCTCTGTTTTTACCCTAGTTTTGGGGGCTATCTCTCAAAATTTTTGCAGCTTTTTGAGTCTACTTTTTAGCTTTATTAATTGTGATTGGAGAAGAGAAAAACTTGGATTTTTGTTGGATTAATTGAAGATCTACATTGGTTTGCATTTCTCTTCCCCAAAAACTCTATTTTTATTGTTTATATCATTGTTGTGATGAATTCCATTGCCTATTTCATTGATTATTTTTGTGCTATTGCTATGATTTGTGAGTAGTCTCCACGTCTCGGGGCGTGGGGATGAACCCTACAAGCCCTATTTCCTATTTGTGTTGAATTGGTAGAAATTGAGCTAGGATTGTTATTAGGGATTAGATTGGGATCGAATTACTACGGATAGCTAGGTATTCATATCAATTGGGATTTGCAAGAGATTGGATCCCAATTTGATAGGAAGCCCTAGAAATCCGAATTGGGTTGGAGTCGGATTTTCGAAGTATCAGTTTGCAAGAGATTGGACCGATACTAGGACCTCCGGTTGCAATTCCGTGCCGATACCCGTTTGCAAGAGATTGGACGGGTAGGAACTATCCTAATTTAGATTGTGGACCGAGTTTGCAAGAGATTAGGCTCGGTGCGCAATTGGACGATGATGTTGATCCTAATGCTAGCTTCCCTAGGCTAGGGTTTGCAAGAGATTGGACCCAAACCTAGGATAGCTATCGACCGGCAACAGCGCGAGAGCGTGAACTTGGTTCCACATTTAGTTGCAACTAGTTCATCCAAATTCTCATTCTAGCGATTTCGATACCGGCGAACCACATTTATGAAATACGGTGAGTAGTGGGGATTCCCCTTTCCCTAGACGTTCTTTATTTGATTTGATATTTCGCAAATTTGTCTGACGATTGTGACAGGATCGCCCAAGGCAATTATCTCTGTTCCTAAATAGCCAGGTTGATCAGGAGCAAGCACGGTCATTCGTCCTCCCTGTGTTCGATACCCGCTCGCCACCATACCGTGCGCTTGCGGTAAAACTACAACCGTCGCCTCGGGACGTGTATCCGGGGCGCGATCACCTATATGCACAGAAAATTTGTCCGATGATCGATTTCTATGATGAGCAGCGTTTTACTGGTGCGGAAAAGTAAATTTAGTTTGAGTTGTCCAGTTTTAGTTTAGGGTTTGATTGCACTATGGTGTGGGTTGCTACGAGTTAGGGAAACCAACCTGGTTCGACGGTCACGTGTACTTTCGACGTCGGATCCGAAAACAACGGCTCACATCGCCTTCGCCTTGATTCCTTGACTGCGGGTAGCGTGGAGTTATCTGCGTTAACGGATGTGTGCTATCAAGTTAAAGGTCCAAACTCAACAAAATAACTACAACTAACTTATATAATCATATAATACCTATTACCTGTGAGCTACGGTAACTTAAAAACATACATATATAAAACTCAATATATTCTAATTCCCTATCAGATAATTATAACTACTAAACATGTTATTTTAAGGAGTCATATATAGCTGTACTAGTATTGCTTAAGTTACTAATAATGTGTACTATCTTACTGCTAACATCACTTATATAAATATAAGCTTATATATTTTAATATTATAATATAGCATACTCATAATACCTCGCGACAGTAACCCTTCTTCCTTGCGTTTTCCCCGACGCCAGCGTGTGCTACTCCGCGAGAGAGACCACTGCCTCCATGCCAACGGCTTGAAGCAGTCGGAAGGCGCGACAGCTGCTTGAAACGCCGGGAACGACGCTGAGGCTGCGCGGTAAGGAGGTGAAGCCCAGACGGACTGATCTCCTTCCCCGACGTGTAGACAGAGATCTCCGGCGGTCAGAGAGTTCGTGCGGCGGCCTACTGGCACTTCCCGGTGGTCTGTGAGGCTGGGGTGACGCTCGTTAGGCCGTCGATGGCCGGAAAACGCCGCAGGAAGGGAAGCTGCTGCTGCTCGCGGTGAGGCCGCCGTTGCCGACGACTTAACGGCGACGAAAGGCGACTGAGGGGGGTCCCCGGTGGGTCGACGGCCGGTGCAGGGTGCTGTCGACGTTGCGCGGCGGTCGGAGGAGGCGTTGGGATCTCGTAGGCGGCGGAACGACGCCGGAGAACAGCTACAGCAGCCGCTGCTGCTGTGCTGTCATTCGTGCGACGGAGGAGACCGCCGGTGGTCGGTGACGGAGAGCTGCCGGCGGTCGGTGACGGAGAGCTGCCGGCGGTGCGGATCAGAAGGCGATCGGAGCGGCGGCGAGTAAGGGTTTGCCGGCGGTCGAGGGTTAAGTGTGGGGGTGATAGAGAGTTGCGATGGGGGAGTTAACACGGGGAAGGGTTGAGTTCGATGGCGGCTGAGAAAATATTTCCAACCCTAGGCTAAAGTTTTGCACGTGAATAGGAAGTTAGGGCTTAGAGATATTATTATAATGATTGGGTGATGATAAATAACTATAGGATTAAGGTTAAAAGAGGGGGATATTGGGTTAAGGGGGGTGTACAATTAGGGGTAAGTCTAGGGACAAATAGGAAACAGTTTGGGAAGGATTTTAAAACGATTTTAAATAAGATATTTAGCCAGATTTGGCTACAAATTTCGAAATTGAATCTGATTGGGGAAAAATTGACGGTCGAGGTTATTCCGGGTGATATCTCTCAATCCGGGCATCAGAAAAATAATCCGAAAATACCGGGGCGATCATGGAGACGAGACGCACAGATCTACGGAGCCCGATCGTGCGTAACACCTACCAAGAATTTACGTAAAATTGGAAACGGCGTTTTGAGTCAAATGACTAAAACGCCCCTATCGTTCAAAGCCGTTTTGCGAGAAAACGAGCCGTGAAACGACGTTCCCAAAAATTACTATAAAATCCAACACCTCAAAACGATCGCAACGGCATATCACATTGCATAATCCGGAGTTCAGGAAAAACCAAATAAAATACGTGCACGATACAGCACATGCACGTAGAAACTACGAACGGTCGGAACGCGACCGTTACAGGGGGAGAGAGAAAGAGACTGACCAGAGAGGGGGGATCGGGGGGCGTGTATGGCGGCGCTGGCGGGGGAAGGTGGCGATGGGGGAGATCGAGTAGGGCGTGGGGGTTTTGCTCGGGCAGTAGATTTTGATAGTTTAGGGAAATAATGATCGCTTAAGGGTTAAAATGAAAATGAGTTGGGTTAAAACCCAACTCGCTTGGAGGTGGGGCCCAGGGAATTAGGATAAACCGACTCGATCGAGCAGCGAAGCTGCTCGGTCGAGTCGGACAGACATTTAAAAAGTTTAGGAGTACTCCCTTATATGCTCGACCGAGCAGGAGCAGCTCGGTCGAGTAGATCGTTACACAGACCGAGCATGCGTTGCTCGGGCCGCACAGACAGAACATCATTTTTTCCAAGTCTTCATGAGCCTGTGCTACTCGACCGAGCAGAGGGCTGCTCGGTCGAGTCGTTGTCTGTTCGGACCGAGCAGATGATGATCGGGCCGTGTAGACAGAGTGATTTTTTTGCTGTCTCCTCGTATCTATGCTGCTCAACCGAGCAAAGTGACTGCTCGGTCGAGTAACCTGAATCTTCTTTTTAGCTCCTTTTCTTTGATCTGCTCTTGAAAATTGCTGCTCTCCTCCAGCTTTCTTCTATTTAATACGTCGATTTGCATGCCCCTTCATGTTCAACCTATAAAAAGGAAGAACCGATCAAATTTTTATGGTTTTGTGTTTTTAAGAGAAATAAACAACGTTTAGGTTTGATTTTATGAAACAAATAAAGATAAGAAATTTAAAAAGAAAATACAAGATCTAAGAGATTGGGTTGCCTCCCAATAAGCGCTCGTTTTGAGTCATAAGATCGACTCCCTTTGGTTCATCAATAGTCGTTTGGTGCGCGTGGAATTCACGCGTAGTTCTTGCCAATGGTGCAATCTGGCGGTATTTTGTATCTGTCTACTTCAGGCTTCTCCCTTGCGTAGCCCAGAGCCTCCGGTTCTTCACGATGCAGAGAATGATTCAAAAGCTCCTCATCCAACACTCGGATATAGGCGACGACTGCTTTGTGGTTGGTTGGGTCGTCGTCATCGTCAACTCCTGTTCTTATTGGGTCCTTCATGACCCCCTCAGAAGCAAAATCTCCTACAGCTTCATCTTCCAGGAGCTCCAAATAGCTAGCTCCTTCTTCACGAACGTGCTCCCTCATTGGCTTCTGCAGCCTGAACTCAGCTTCAATGTTACCCACGTTCAATGAGAGAGCCCCTTCTCGGACATTAATCAAGACGTCGGTCGTCGCCATGAAGGGGAGGCTAAGTATAAGCTGGGAGCTCCCTCTCTCGGGCATGTTCATAATAACAAAGTCAACAGAAACACACAACCTAGGAGGTATTTGAAGAATAATATCCCTGGCTATGCCCACCATGTATGTGATCGAATGGTCCGCAAGTTGTATGGACATATTCGTCGGCTCCAATTTGCTTCCGGTATGCAATCTCTCAAATATAGAAGATGGATGGTGGATCTGCCTTCTCCTCATTCCTTGTAGGTACTTCAGTGGCCTCTTCTTTTTCACCGTCAATGACGGTCTCTTCAGTATTGGCTCTCTCCTTGTTCACAACCGGGATCATAACGGGGTCAGTCACCCGTCCTCCACGTGTGGTGATAGAAACCACAGCATTCGCTTGGGCCCTCGGATTTGGCTCTGGTTGTGAGGGCAACCTCCCTTGGTTCTTCAGCAGTTGGGACATCTATCCCCTCAGTTCTTTGAGCGAAGTATTTCAATTCTTGAACTGGGCGGATGTGTCCTGGTTGAACCGGGCTTGCCCACTCATAAATGTCTCCAATGTTACCTCCAGATTGGATCGAGGCTGATTTGGTGTATAGCCCTGCTGAGATGGGCGATTGAACTGATAACCCGGTGGTCGGTAAGGCCCAGCTGGCCTAAACCCACTCTGCTGCTGATTCATTGGCTGCACTTGCTGTTACTGAGGAGGGGGTGGCGGTCTCTAAAATTGTGGAGGTTGTAGCCCTCCACTTGGGTTTCCGGAAGAAAACCCCGTATGATTCCTAGCAGCTGGGTGTTGCCATTGATTCCGTCCCTCTCCTTGGACGTACTGCACAGACTCAGATAATTCAGCACCATCATAATCCTCGCTAGGAATGTAGCCTTGCTCTGCATAATAAGCAGAGGTTCTGGTGGTCGCCGGAATAGAATCCAAGTGTTGTTCAATTCTGGCCACCTGTTTGCACAAGTTCTCGATATGAGAATCAAGATGGCTGGCAGCTTTGACCTCGGGGGTCCAGGTCACGATGGTCCGTTCTCACTCTACTGCTGATTATTAGCTGCCATATGCTCTAGCAGGTCTATGGCTTCTTCAAGAGACTTGTCAAGCAAGGCGCCTTATGCAGCAGCGTCAATTATCATTTTGGTACTGGACTGCAACCTATTATAGAAGCTCTGCACCAAGTCCCAGGGCTGGATCCCATGATGAGGGCATTGATGTTGGAGGTCCTTGAACCTCTCCCAGTCCTCATAAAGGGATTCTTGCGGGAGCTATTTGAAATTAGAGATTGCCCCCAGATCCGAACCGTCTTCGATGGTGGATAGAATTTATCCACAAAGGAGAGTGCATGCTTCTCCCATGTGGTAAAATGGTTAGGCGGGTAGGTCCGTAGCCAGTACGATGCTTTATCCCTTAGGGTGAATGGAAAAAACCGCAGCTTGACAGCATCATCACTCACATCCTTAGCCTTGAAAGTGTCACACTTTGCCAGGAAAGTGTCGATGTGGTGATTGGGGTTCTCGTGAGGATGCCCATGGAAGGGATCCTGCTGCATCAAATTTATGAGCCCCGTCTTCAGCTCGAAGCTCGTCACCGCCAGTTGTGGTCTAAGGATAAAAGAGATATTCCCAAAAGTAGGCTTCATATGGTCCCTGATGGACCCGGTGCGAGGAGGAGTAGTATTGTCTACCATATGAGCAGAGGGAGATTGATTTCTGCTTGAGGCCCTCAGAGCCCTTGATGTTTTCTCGATCTCGGGGTCGAACAATAATTCTTAACTTAACGCCCCGAAGCGAGTGTTCATGCACCAAAACAACTCAGACAAATACCATTAGTAGCACGGTAATAAATAAAAGAATAAAAGGGTGGAAAGATAGGAATGGAAAGATTTGCTAGCAAACTTCTTGAAATAAAGAATAAACTGAGAAACACTATTGACGTCCCCGGTAACAGCGCCAAAAACTTGACGCACCCGAAACCTACACCTAGATTCCACCTGGCGGTGTCACGGTCGCCAGGCGTAGTATGGCCCCTCGGTGTCTATCCCGGGCTCTATCTGCAAGCAGACGGTGTCAAATTATAGTATAAAGGATGTCGGATCCCACAGGGACGGTGACATTGTATTTGAATTCTCAGATTATTTCTATATCTCGAAGTGATATAGCTATCAGGTTGAGAGAATTGGTTGTGATATTGTTGTTGATTCAATAATAAAGGGAACTAGGGTATTACGGATCACCACTAGGACCGTCGGGGATCGATGTTGGAATAGGATCCTTACGTTGTATTGGGGTTAGGGGATTAACCTCTCAACTTGTACCACTCTCGTGGGTTAGAATTGAGAGGTATTTCGGTGGCTCTTGTTGACACAATGGCGGTAGCCATCAACATAGCGATATAATTCGTCAGTGGATCCCCTCAAGGCACGAGCCGGGTATGGTCACGAGCCTTGGTTGGATCCACCGATTTTCCTATTAGAATCCTAAGGATACCCCTTAAGCACATCAATTCCACAGACCTTGGGCATGATCTCAGTACGGGTTATCCTAGGGATTCGGTGGGATCGATCGAAATACTCCCATTTTATTCCCAATTCAACCTAGAGATCCGGATCTACATCTCCCCCCTAGGGTCTTAGGGCTAACCCATCAAACCTAGAAGAGACTACTCACTCATGGCGGTTTTAATGAATAAAAATGTGATTTTTACAAGAGAAAACATCGTAAGAAATTAATCAAACAAAGATTGAGATGCTTACATACCAAAGACGAAGAAAAACAGCGAGCAATAGATCCCAAGAAAAACCAAGATTCCAAAACGCAATAGTAGCAATTGAACTCCAAAAATTATCCAGTAATCTTCAAGAATTTAATCTAGATCTAACAAGTTTTTCCTAATCTCCTCTCCTCTCTAAAGATAATTCAAAACTAACAAAAAAATCGACTCCTAAAACACAGCAGCCAGATCCTATCTTCACTCCCCCAAGCGCGCAACAGACGGCCCAAAAAATTTCCAAAAATGGCCTTCAGCATCGTCGACCGAGTCAGTGACTCGGACGAGCAGTAGGTTGCTCGGTCGGCTGCTCGGTCAAGCAGCCGTCTTGCTCGTCGAGCATGACAATAAGTCGTGCTCCTACAAAATATGTCGCTCTACCTACTCGGCCCGAGTCAGCCCTGCTCGGTCGAGCAGACAGATGACTCGGTCACCAAAAACTCCACTCGAGCCGTGCAGGAGGTTGCTTGAGCTTCGAAATATTGGCGCTGCTCGACCGAGCACCACGGGTGCTCGGTTCGAGCAGCCTATGTATCCGTTCTTCTCCCTCGTCTTGCCTCTGCTCGACCGAGCAGCTGCTCTGCTCGGGACTGGGATGATTATTTCTGAAGCTCCTGCAGTTCTCCTCTCTTCTTGCTCTCTCCTCCACTCCTCCTATGGCTCCCCAAAACTCGGCAAACTCTTGCAGCACTTTGCCAATGGGCTCACAAGCATGTCAGATGTGTCTATATCCAAATTGGGTCCCAAATTGCTCCAAAATCCCTGAAAATCCATAAAACACTACGAAACTCGAATATAATGTTAGAATTGCGATATCGTAGGAATATATGGGACTGGAATGCGAAAATGATATGAAATGCGATGTCATGATGCTATGCAAAGATGTAAAATATGGACACACCACCCGCCTGACGTGATTTCTTCTCCTGTATGATCTGCTCATGCTTCCTTGCAGCTACAAGTACTTGTTCATGTGTGGTAAAGGTGGCCGCGGACATTGCAGCATGTATATCCAGAGCTAAGCCTTGCTGGAAGTGGTGTGCACAGTCCTCCTCCTCTGCCACCAGAGTAGGGGTAAAGCGGATCCGCATGGCAAACTTAGCCTCATACTCATCGACTGTCATAGTGCCCTGCTCCAGGTTGATGAAGCGCTACTGCATCAATATCTTTGCAGCCTTTGGGAAGTACGGGCGTCAAACCTCTGATGGAAAGTAGCCCAAGGTATCAGATTGGTCAGCCTAGTCTCTTCCGCATCCCACCAGTGACGGGCATTATCTGTCAGCTGCTTCTTGGCGAGCTCTACCTAATTGGTCAGATTGACTCGGGCAAGACCCAAGTTATCTGCAGTGTTGCGAAGCCATTCCTCGGCCGCTAGGGGCCCTCTAGTCTGGAGAAGCTCTTCGGATGCATCTCTCGGAACTACTTGGCTCCAGACTCATAGTGGGGTTGTGTGGTGCAGCTGGCGCAGCCTAACGTCCCTGCTGGACCAGATGGTGCTGAACCTCCAGCATATCTCTCATAACTCCAAGCATCTGGCGGATGTCGTCCTCTCTGCCTCCAGTAGCTCCGGGACCATGTCGGGTGTTACGTCTCCCAGCCATTCTGAGACAGAAAACGCCCGAATTAATCTCGTGTACGTGATTACTTTAGATGTTTGGCTAATGAAAGCGTTCTCATTGTCCTGAATTTTCGCAGTTGTAGGACCTGCATGGGCCACCACTAAAACTTGTAACGCCCCGCTTCCAAAAAGACACCGGAAGCGAGAATGTTACGAGGTCCACATGAACTGGAGCGATGAAGCTCGAGTTCAATGAGCGGCTGTGATAAAAACACAAAGCAGGTCCTTGCGTGCATTTCAGAACAATAAGAAAACATTCATAAATTAAAGCCACATCCAAAAATAAAAATTTCCATAAACGAAATCAAGCGTCAAGCCACAGCTGGGCCAAAGTAACAACAAAAGGAACGTACACTAAATAACAACTGAAAGTAAAGCTAAAGGAAAACAGCAACAGTGAAGGTCCTTAGTCCTCCGCATGGAGAGACTCTGCGTCTATGGCGAACTCCTGGCTCTCTAAGTCAGGTGTCTCGAAAGGATCCTCCTAGTACTCAAGCTCAGAATCTGACATACATCTAAAAACATGAATGTATGTCAGCAATGGTCTGTAAGAAGAGGTTAGAAAACCCAAGGCAAGATGTACAAAATAATATTGAATTTAAAAGGCATTAATAATTTATACGAGATGTCAACAACAAGTTTAAACATGCCAGTTCTAAGTGAAGTAAAGCATTCCTAACATGCAGTTCTAAACAGTTTAAGAAGTAAAGTAAGGCACTTATTTAGATTTATTGGCATGTCAATTTAACTGAGACAACAATAGTAATTGCAAGTTTCATGTCAATATTTCATATCTCTCATAGGGTTCACACCTTTAGGTCGTGATGAGTGGATCGTTCTTCTCACGGGGGCTTTACTGTGATTGACGCTACCCCACCGCATGCGGGTGGTGCTCTTGAAGAGAGGACCCCTTCATACGTCTAGTGCCGCTCAACCCTAACCCCACCCTAGATTTGTACTGGAACATGAACCAGCCTAGTCGACTCACACAACATCACGAAGTCACGATTTCACCTTCGAGGTGCACGATTTCACTATGTCACTCATTTTTTAAACATTCCAAGACATGCACCAATTTAACAATATCATCATTTCTTTTTATACAACATTTTCAATAATTAAGAGAGGGTTGAACAACATTTACAATAATTTAACAAGAGTGTTGAACATGTGGATTTAACGAACATGTTACGAAAACTAATTTTCTTCGCCATTGTTTAAAATTAAAGCATATCAAGTTATATGTCGTTGGGTCACATTTTTAGTTCAGAACATCATGGTATTAATTTCATGTGTCATTTCATGTGTAGATTTCGGGTTACACAGCATTACATGCAAATGACTAAAATAGCATATAACTTCAAAAATTCACTATAAAGTGTACACTTGCCTGATTTCAGCGTTCTTGGTGTCGTTGGGTTCGTCTCGACGGGTACTACATATGGTGAGATTGGTTCGCTGGTTTGATAAAACATACAATCAGATCAGGTCCTTTTCAATTGTAACAAACGTTAAAATGATTCATACGACGTCTAATAATCCATTTTATTAGGTTTTCTACATTATGGTGTGGGTTATAGTATATTAATAGATTGATCCACTAACAGTTGATGCGTAGCGCAGGGCAGCGGTGTGAACGACGTCTAACAGCAGCGAGTTTGGAAACAACAACAGCTGTTCGTGGTGTTTCTCTTCAATGGGGGCTGTCGAGGGTCTGCCGGCGGCTCTGAGGTTTGCAGACGGGCAGATCGACTGTCGAGGAAGTGATGATGGCACGGGATTTGCATCGGGCTAGGTGTCGACGGTCGTGAGGTGCTGTCGGGTTAGGAGAGGAGAGGGGGTGATCTGGAGTTCGATTGGGAGCCATTGTCTGCCAGCCGTGGGGAGGAGATCCGACAGCTGAGTGGGAGACCGACGGTCTGTAAGGGAGTTTCCAGTGGCCTGCAGGTGGATGGAGGGAGGGAGAGGTTGGCGGCAGTTCTGGGTGGAGAGGAGGATTTGTGCGCGGCTGCCAGTGTGGGGGTGGAGGGCTTCGGGTTGAAGGAGAGCGGCTGTGCATGGAGATGGGTGAGAGCGGCTGCTGTTTTACGTGGATGAGAAGAGTTGCTGTTGATGGGAGAGAGGGCCTATGGTAGGATTGCTATATATAGCTCTAGGGTTTAGTTATGGGGGTTTTAAAATGGGCAGCACGTGATGGCTGAGGACAGGGGTTCTAAAATTGTTTTGTTTCCCTTTTGCAAGGGTTGAGTGCAGCTTGACAGATGGTAGGGATATGGGCTGGTTCTAATACAACCTATGCTAAAAATATTAGGTTAATAGAAGAGACCTGGGTATAGAAATGATAGGGTTTAATATTGTATGTGTTGGGAAAAGCTCATTAGTATTTTCAAAGTTGGATGGTACGACTAGGTCAAGGGAAAACTAGGGTTTAGTTATATTAGGAAAGGATTTCATTATAAGTTATGTTACGCCTATTTAACCGAGACCCAAAAGACACGAGCCCAGAAACCCGACTGCCGGTCAAGAGCCCATCTGCACGCTCAGGCCCACTCGATAAGGCCCTATAAGGGCCCCCCCGAATGTCGATCCGGCCCGGCCCCGATAACACGCTGGCCACTCGCCCACTCCTGCGATAACCGCTCCCCCGGTTCCGCGACCACTGAATAGCAGTTATGGGGAGATGCTGGCATGGCGCAGGGAGCGGCGACGGGGGGGCGGATTGAGGGGGCACGATTGAGGGCGGACGAGCGACGTGGGTCGGGGGCAATCACTGCGGAGGTCTATAAAGGGGCTAGGAGGACGACAGGACAGGGGACGACCGCATCTCAGGTATCGAAAACCTAAGGTACTCCATCAACGACCTAGTTCCCCCATTTCTCCTCCTTCCTCCCCCGCTCGCGCCGTGAGACGCCGTACCGATCTCCTCTCGAGTCGTACTGTCTCCGCCGGGCCTCCTCTTTCAGATCACTGTCTGACTTAGGCATCGGAGGGGTTTTGGCCGGAACCAAGGTCCGGCCCCCCTGACGAGTGTTCTCGTCTACGCAGGAGGACATCCAATCCACGGGCCGAGGCTTCCCCTCCGCCCCTCGCCGGCCACGCAACCAGCTCGACGACCGAGGCTTCCCCTCGTCATCCGACCGCCGAGGCCGAGCACAACCGACCGAGGCCGAGCGTCTCAACCCAGGCCGAGGCTTCCCCTCGCCCTACCAACGACCGAGGACCCCGATTCGACCTAGCTGACGTGCTCCAAGTCGTCCGCAGATCTGACTCGAGCCTCGACTGCACCAACTCGACTCACCCGAGGGACCCAAGCGGGCCCCTTGACCACATTGACCGGGTTGTCCACGGTCAACGCTTTGTAGTGAGAAAACACTCTGAAACATCTGGCGCCGTCTGTGGGAACGAACTGTTCCACGAAGAAGCAAACCACACCTGCAATGGCACGAGCCAGCAACGGAAGGAAACGCATGCCCCCCATCCCGGAGGAGGGGAATGGCGCATCCAACGGCAACCTCGAAGGCACGCCCGTCAACAACCACCCCGCCCCCATAACTGAAGAGATTGGCGGGTCGGAATTGGCCACACAGGGGCAACTCCGTGCCCTGGCCCAGGAGACCAATGCGAATCTCCAAACGCTGGTCGCGGCAGTACAGCAACTCGTCAGCACTGTGCCAGTTAACGGAGGCGCATTGGGCGACGACCATCGTTGGGCGGGGGGTCCCCCGCTCTTACGATCCGCTGTGGTCGATGACCACGGGAACCAAAGACCGAACGCGGAGCGTCGGTTCACGTTGTCCGGCTCCCGCCAGGCGAGATCACGTGCCTCCTCCCCTCATCGTGAAAGGAGCCGAAGAGAAACTGAGGGCATGGGGGACGAATCGGTGACCGCGTCGTCTCGTCGACCACGGTCACCCCACCGCAGGAGAAGCAGCCGACACCACTCGAGAGACCGATCGCGGCGGAGCAGGAGCTCCCGCCGGAGGAGCCGGGAGCGCCGGGTCAGCCCGACCCCCAGTGTGGCGAGGGCCGTGGAGCCAGCCGCGCCGGTGCCGGTGTACCCTCCACCACTGAACGAACCGGAGGCAGACGGGTGTCGAACCCCCAGAGGCATCCACGGGGACCGGTGCCCCCTATCACGGAGGATAATCGACGCGCGGGTCCCCTCTCGATTCAAGATCCCGACGCTGGGGAAGTACGACGGGATAGAGGACCCGGGAAACCACGTGATGGATTACGAGGGGGACATGTCCTTCCAAGGAGCCGACGATGACCTGCTCTGCCGAGGCTTCTATTCTACTCTCAGGGGAGCGGCGAGGACTTGGTATCGCAGCCTGCCCAGCTGCTCCATCGACAGCTTCGAGGAACTCACCCAGCTGTTCTGCAAACAGTTCATGGCGGGGAGGCAGATAAAGCCTGATGCTGAACATCTATTCAACATAGTGCAGGGCCCAGCCTGTTGAATATTGGACTCCCCGGATTTGGTTTTGGATGATGAGCAAACATAAATAATTCATGAACTAACAATTTGTGAGCGCAGTATTGGAGATCGTCGCCAATTTCACGTGAACATTCAAAGCGACATCTCAACACTTTCCAAAGCTCATTTTCATGCCTAAAGCTTCGTTGAAGCTCTTGCGACGCTTTGGAAAATATGAGGATTCAATCGAAGCTATCGAAGACCGTTTATTAAGGTTTTATTTATAGTCTTTTAGCTTCGATATATAGAATGTTAAGCCTTGAGTATATCTTACGTCTATATCTTCATTACGCTCATTTCGTAGCTCTAGGATCCTTGCACAAGTTCATTCTAACTTCCTCGAAGCGTCGCGCTTCGATTCGGACTTTGTTGTGCATGTTAGTTGGTACAAGAACAAGTACTGACCGACTAGATGGTGATCTAGTCGGTCGGCAACTGTTCTTGGACCGACTAGTTTGATTCCTTAAATTCTTGGACTTTACTGTTTACAGTTAGTCGGTCTACGTTGACTCACCGACCGACTAGTTTGTGAACTAGTCGGTCAGTGATGCTTCTTTGACCGACTAGTTGAGACTTACTGTTCACTCTAAAATTCTCCTAAGCTACTGTTTACCGTTAGTCGGTCTAAGAACGTTTGATGACCGACTAGTTGACAATCTAGTCGGTCAACTTTTGTTCTTGGACCGACTAAGTCAACTTGCCGTCAGACTATGTTGTTTTGCCTCTTAGTCGGTCTACGTTCATTGGATGACCGACTAGTTGTGAAACTAGTCGGTCAGACAGTGTTCTTGGACCGACTAGTTTTCTAGGTCTGAAATTCTATCTCTTCTCAGATCTGCTCTTAGTCGGTCCATGCTTTGTGACTGACCGACTAGTTGATGAACTAGTCGGTCAGTGAGTGTTCTTTGACCGACTAATTCTCACAGATTTCTTTCCGTTGGAGATTGACCTAACTTGTATTTATGGGACCCTATAAATACGAACCTAGGTCATTTCTATCTTCAATAGAGCTGCCATTAAGAGATTCATTGAGTTCTAAAGAGATAGCTATTCTCCCTCAAATCTAAAGCTCTCTTCCTCACAAGAAACCCATTCTCTCTCATTTCTAGATCTAGAGAGAAGCTTGTTCTTGGTGAGCTCTTCAAGCTATTGCTTGATTCAAGTTTCCAAATCTTCCCTAGGCACCCATTGCTGCTCATTTCCTTGGTGCTAGGGTTTGGTAACTTCATCTTCCTCAAATCCTTCATTCCACCTATTGGGTAAGAAAAACTCAAGGTATAGGATTTTGTGGTAAGAGTATTTATTTCATATTAAACTCTTTAATATTGCTTTGTGATTCTCTCGGTTGTGAGAGAAGGTTGTGATCCCGGGTTGTGGGATTCACGTTTGCTATTGCATGTATGATTTGATCTTGTGAAGGTTTTTCACAAGATATTCATAGTGGAAATCTTGAGTTAGGGTTTCTAACTCAAGTATCCGGAAGGGATCCGGGTGGTTGGGACGTAGGATCACCGGGAACAAGTCGGGGAGACTTGGGTGGATCCGAACCCATTAACATCGTTTGTTAGCATTGTTAATTTCGTTGTCGTCATTCAATTTAAGCTTCCGCAAATTGATTTGGTAGTTGTGTGCAATTTAATTTGGAATTATACGCCTTATTATTTTAAAGTACTATTCACCCCCCCTCTAGTACTTGTGCAGTAGCTGGTAGGGCATTACACAGCCGAGCCGCTCCGACAGTTCATGCGCCGCTTCAACACGGAGAGGCTGAACGTGAACAGCCCTCCCGACCTCGTGGTCCAAACGGCCCTTAAGAAAGGGCTGCGCTATAGAGGCCTTAAGAAATCTCTGCACAACGATCCCCCGAAGGACCTCCCCGGGATCATGGCGAGGGCCGAGCGCTTCATGCTGACCGAAGAGGCCTTGGCCGTTGATGCAGGGAAAGCCGCTCGAGGGACCAAGCGCGGCGACAGCGGACGAGGCAGCCCCGAAGGGTACCGGACCGAGAAGAGGCCGAGAAACAGGCAACGCGGAGAAGGTACGAAGGACGCCACCCCAGACGCCGTCCTCGCTCAAGTACAGAAGGAAGAGCGCGCCGATCGCCCCCCACCAAAGGCAAAAAGAGGTGGGAAGAGTGGGGAGAAGTACTGCAAGTACCACAAAGATAATGGCCACGACACTGAAGACTGCTGGCACTTGAAGAAGGACATAGAGAAGCTGATGAGCCGGGGGCATGCCAGGAACTTAGCCGACGAGCCGACTCACGGGGAAGGGACCTCTATGCAGCCGGACAAGGGGAAGAAGATCAACACCGTCCAAGGACCCCTCCGCATCATAGAGTTAGCGGGCGAGCTCTCTCCCCCCAGTCGTAGCCTAGTCCGAGGGGATTATCTAGGTTTACATCCCTCTGTCTAGCTTTATTCCCTGTTTCCTTTCCTCCAAATGTACTAGTCCGACAGGACTCTTAAGAGTACAATTGCATTCCCTTTTGTCTTTTCTTAATCTTCGACGGAATCGACGTTTCACTAAGGGTGCAGAAGGATGAAGACCGCCGCCTCACTGGAGGGGGAGCTTTACCCTCGCCGACCGACTCCTGCGCTCAGAAGTCTGGGGGCAATTCTCCCAGCCGTCGCGGACGCCGACCGGTCCTAAGCCGAGGAGCTGGGCCCTCGCCGACCGACTCCTGCGCTCATAAGTCTGGGGGCAATTCCCCCAACCAGCGCGGACGCCGACCGGTCCTAAGCCGAGGGGCTGTGCCCTCGCCGACCGACTCCTGCGCTCATAAGTCTGTGGGCAATTCCCCCAGCCAACGCGGATGCCGACCGGTCCTAAGCCGAGGAGCTCTGCCCTCACCGACCGACTCCTGCGCTCGTAAGTCTGGGGGCAATTACCCCAGCCAGCACGGACGCCGACCGGTCCTAAGCCGAGGGGCTTTGCCCTCGCCGACCGACTCCTGCGCTCATAAGTCTGGGGGCAATTCCCCCAGCCAGCGCGGACGCCGACCGGTCCTAAGCCGAGGAGCTTTGCCCTCGCAGACCGACTCCTGCGCTCATAAGTCTGGGGGCAATTCCCCCAGCAGGCACGGACGTCATCCAGTCCTAGGACAAGAACAAGGCAGCAACGCAAAATACGCGAGAAGTCCGAGTAAGTCAATTTCGTTTATAACAGTTAACCAGGGTACAAAAATGTGTCTTATTTACAGGGAATCGAAGCGAAGAAACCTCTCTACAAATAACCCACTCACGACAAATGACAAAGTTCGTCACCTACAGAAGCTAGGTCGACACCGACAGAGCAAAATTTGTTGACAAAAGACCCAAAGTAGTCAGCCCAAGCGAGCAGCCATGCAACCAGCAATTATTGGCCCCGGAGCCGGTAGCGAAGCCGAAGGAGATAGCAGGGGCAGGGATCCATTTCAAGTAGACTGGCCCAAAGCGAAGCGGATGCTAAAAAATTTGAGGATAAGGCCAGGAGGGACGGCTTAGGGAGCCCGGGCTCGGGAGGACACATCCTCGGGCACTTCGCCCTGCTCGGAGCGAGGGGGATCGACAAGCGGGGGAGCATGCCGAACGCTCTCCGCACAATCCCGGAAGGAAGACTGGACGACTTCGACAATCCGAGGGGCGATGAGGTCTTCATACGTACCGAAGGCCTCCCTGAGAACCTCAAAGATCTTCTCCCCCAGGGTCCCGACGACACCCCTCTCCACCTCCTCCGCAAGCCGCGCCACCTGACGCCGATCCGATAGTTCCCTCTGAAGCTCCTCCCTCTCCAGGCGGAACGACTCAGCCGCGTCCTCAGCCGACTACCGAGCGTCCTCCAACTTTCCCTGGAGGTCACCCACTCGCCCCTCCAGCTCGTCCACACAGAGCTTGAGATGACGAGACTCCATCTGAGCCTCCATCATAGCTACCTCCGCCGCCCCGGCCCGCTCGTGGGCCTTCATGGAGGACTCCTCCAGCTCCCTCAAGAGGACAGCTCGGCACTGCAACTCCATGGCGAGCGCTGAACCCTGGAAGACGAGACATGGGCTAAGAAGAGGATAAAGGGAAGGAGAGGATAGCAAGATAACCGAACCTGTTGAAGGATCCAAACCAAGGAATCTGACATCTTATCGGCAGGGATCTTCTTGAGAAGGCTGCGGTCCCGGGGTGGGACGGAGACCTCAGCAACCTGCTGGGCCAAAGCTCGGTCGACAAACATCGAACTCACAGGGACGACATCGAGGGAAGCCAAATTGCTCGCCAACAGGGCTCCGATCCCCGGTGATATGGGCGAGGACGCTGCGAGGGGGGTGGTTGTCAAGGCAACCGGAAGATCCCTGGTTGTCGCCGCAGGGAGCACGGAACCCGCCGGACTGGAAGGATCCGCGTCCTCCCTCCTCTTCTTTCCTCCGTGAGGCTCCGAGGGCGCCGGAGGGGAGCGCTTCCGCCTCGCACCATCCCCACCCTCGGGAACCAGAGAGGGCGCGCCAAGGGCAGAAAGGACTGCACCAGACCCGTCGTTACCCCCCGCCTCTTGGGCTGGCGGGGCGGGTCCGGCCCTTGTGACCCCCCTGGGAAGAGGATCGCCAGAAGAAGAGGCGGGAGGCGCGGCCCCACCTTACCCACGGAAGGCTCGGCTCGGCGCACTTCCTCCTCAACGGTCTGCCGAGGCGCCCTTCCAGAGGTACTACCTCGGCTCCGAGCGGCTCCACGACGGATCAGCTCATCAACGTCACGGACGAACTCATGGCCAGCCATCCCTGCAAGGGAAACCAAAATCAGGATGAGTCACAGGGCGATTCGAGACTGAAAAAGCGACCTACCCGGAGACCACAAGACGGCCTTCAGGAGTAGGTCATCCAACAAAGACCAGATGGACTTCGATTCCAAGGGGAGGGTCGACAGCAGCGCGGCAGCTGCCTGATCAACGTCAGAGAGGGCTAGCGGCGGGCGAGGCTGGACAGACCCGCCCCAACTTGTCAAAATCTGGGCGTCCTCCAGGAAGATCACAAAGACATAATCCGAACTCCAATCCCCCAACCAGCGGGGTAACCCGATCAGGCACTCCCTCCTCGAGCGAGCTCGGAGTTGCAGCCATGACCCTGGGCCGACCGTCTGGATCTGATAAAAGTGGAAGAGAAGGGGGAGAGACGGCTCCAGACCGCGGGTACAGCAGAGCGTCGCAAAGCCCGTCAGTACCGCAATCGAACAAGGGGTGAACTGGCAAAGGGGCACCGTGAGATATTCCATGACCTGGATGAAGAAGGGATTGAGCGGGAAACGAAGACCCAGGCGGAACATTTCGACGTAGACGCCGACCTCATTGCTCCTCGGAAGGCAAATCCGCTCGTCGACGAATGTAACTTGGACATCGTACGGGAAGCAGAGATACCTTTCCCGGATCTCCGTGTCCACTGAAGGGGGGTCCCCGACGGCGTTCGGAGGACAACCGGGGGCACGTTAAGCCGCACGGCAGCCGATGACACGTCATCACAGGCGAAGTCTGGGAAAAGCTTCCCTTTCCCCTTATCTCGGAGGGGACGACTCCCGGCGGAGGAACCTGATCCCCCTAGCCGGGGCCCGCCTCGCCTGGACTCCGGAGGATCCCTCGCCCCTTGGCCAGAACCGCCTATCCTAAGAGCAGCCATAATACGAGAGCGAGAAAGGAATTACCTTTTAACTAGTTTGGAGGAGACAAGGAAGCGAAGGCGACGGGAAACTCCGAGTTGTGGAAAGCCTAGAACAATGGGAAGAGCAAGAAAGAAGTGGAGATCAACGCAGCTGGGGATCTTATATACCGGACACAGGGACAAATTTGAAGCGCCTGACAAGAACGTGTGGCAGGCCTCGAAGAACCAGCGGCGTTTCGAAATCGGCGCCAAGGGAAGTCTAATCGATCCGCCTCATCATGACCTACATTTATGACCACGCCTCGATTAAAGCGCCACTCGGAACCCCAGGAGGCACAGCGGTCGAACCGAGCAAACCAAGGCCGATCGACCCCACCGAGGGCGGCTCACGAACCCCTCGGCTTCTCAACTTAAGACGACCCCGCGAGCGGTGGGGATAAGCTCGCAGCTACACGTGGCAGCATCAGAGGACCGACGGCGCTTCGGAGCCCGCGCCTTAAAAGTATCGAACGGACCAACTCATGATGACGACTAATAAATGAGTCGGCATCAACTGATGAGCCTGTCAAAGTCGGCGGAAGTCGCATCAGCCGAGCCGAACCGGCCGAAGCCGATCAACCCGACCGATGGGGGCAATTGTTACGCCTATTTAACCGAGACCCGAAAGACACGAGCCCAGAAACCCGACTGCCGGTCAAGAGCCCATCTGCGCACTCAGGCCCACTCGATAAGGCCCTATAAGGGGCCCCCCCGAATGTCGATCCGGCCCGGCCCCGATAACACGCTGGCCACTCGCCCACTCCTGCGATAACCGCTCCCCCGGTTCCGCGACCACTGAATGGCAGTTATGGGGAGATGCTGGCATGGCACAGGGAGCGACGACGGGGGGGCGGATTGAGGGGGCACGATTGAGGGCAGACGATCGACGTGGGTCGAGGGCAATCACGGCGGAGGTCTATAAAGGGGCTAGGAGGACGACATGATAGGGGACCGCATCTCAGGTATCGAAAACCTAAGGTACTCCATCAACGACCTAGTTCCCCCATTTCTCCTCCTTACTCCCCCGCTCGCGCCGTGAGACGCCGTACCGATCTCCTCTCGAGTCGTACCGTCTCCGCCGGGCCTCCTCTTTCAGATCACTGTCTGACTTAGGCATCGGAGGGTTTTGGCCGGAACCAAGGTCCGGCCCCCCTGACGAGTGTTCTCGTCTACGCAAGAGGACATCCAATCCACGGGCCGAGGCTTCCCCTCCGCCCCTCGCCAGCCACGCAACCAGCTCGACGACCGAGGCTTCCCCTCGTCGTCCGACCGCCGAGGCCGAGCACAACCGACCGAGGCCGAGCGTCTCAACCCAGGCCGATGCTTCCCCTCGCCCTACCAACGACCGAGGACCCCGATTCGACCCAGCCGACGCGCTCCACATCATCCGCAGATCCGACTCGAGCCTCGACTGCACCAACTCGACTCACCCGAGGGACCCAAGCGGGCCCCTTGACCACGTTGACCGGGTTGTCCACGGTCAACGCTTTGTAGTGAGAAAACACTCTGAAACAAGTTATAATAGGAAGGAGTTTGAAATATATAAATCAGATTTGATTTGTTATAAATGGGGGGAGGAAGTTAGGGGGTTAATAAAATCAATTTAATTATAGGTTTTAATAGGATTAATAAGGAAGGTTTTTAAAAACATTTGAATTCAAAAAGTTTTGAATTTTGAAATTTGAATTGAAAAGAGTATTTAAAGAAATTGTTTGATAATGAAAAAATAATAATGTTTAAAGTTAATAATAATAAATAATACGCTTAGGATACGCAGCTAATACATCTAGCACTAATACAAAGTACAGATACGGAAAAGACGAACAACAAGGGAGAATACGAATAACGTATCACTAAAACTGGTCGTTACAGGCTTCCTGGTGGTCCTGGAAGGTGAGCTTGAGGTGGGACGATGCGAGCTTCTTGGGATCGAGGCGATCAGCTCTGCAAGTGTCCCATCAAGAGAGTAGGTGAGGTGTCTTCTTGGGCCCCTCAGTGTATATGGGCCTGAACTTCATGGGCCGGCCTTTAGGGCGTAACACATATGATGTGGTGCATATGGATGAGCAGACAAATAAGGATGATGTGTATGAGCATATGAATGTGTAGGAGCACGTGCATGAGTATTTCTCATGTGTGGGTTTGCACGTGTCCCTAGTTATGGTGCATCAAAATCATCATGTGTGTTCACACGTGAAGTAGGAGTGTTCCTACGTGGGTGTGTGTTGGTGTACATGAAGGCATGTCCCTTCTGTTGATTTTCACCCTTGGTGGGTTTCATTGCAAAAGAGGGAATGTGTGAAGTGATGACCTTCTTGGTAGGTTTGCTACCCAAGGTGTTTTGGTCACCACTGGTGGATGCACCAAAGGATAGACTCACAAAATCTATAGTGACACCACTATAATTGGTGCAAATTTTGGATGCATTTGCTTCCGAATAACCAAGTCCAACACAATGTGTGGCCAGAAATTGGTTTGAAAGCAATTTAGCCAATTGTCCTTTCTCTTTGTTATATCTTTTAACTTGGGAGGACATGAGCTCATATTTCTCCTTAAGAGAAGAAATAGTAGTGTCTAACGTGGACACACGTGTGGTGAGCTTGGGCACTTGAGTTTTGAGAGTACCCAATTGTGTGTCATTGTTGGTGATGGGTGGCATGGATGACTTACTAGACTTTATCTCCTTAAACTTTATATATTTAAGCATAAGAGATTGATACTTAGAAAATAATTCTTTATTAGATATTCTAAGTTCATCCATAGTTACCTCGGGTTCATCACTCGCACTAGAGCTCTCATCGGAGGGTGTATCCTCACGTGTCATGAAGCACATGTGTGCACTCTCACCCTTCTCATCCTCGGATTCACTTGAGGAATCCTTGCTCTAATCATCGAAAGTGCCAATGAGTCCTTTCTTTTTGTGCTTCTTGTATTTGTCTGATTTGTGGTACTTCGGTGCTTTCCACTTCTCCTTGTTCTTTAGCATTGGGCAATCCTTCTTGATATGCCTTGTCTTGTTGCACTTAAAACAAAGAGAAGAAGAATTGTTAGTGGAATCGAATTTGGATTTGGATGTGAATTTACCTTTGAGAAAGAAGCATTGGAACTTCTTCGCCATGAGTGCCATTGCTTCCAAATCCATCTCGTCACCGGACTCATCACTATCGGAGGATGAAGAAGTAGCTTTAAATGTGATAGCTTTCTTCTTTGCCTTAGTTGGCTTCGTCATTCCCCTTATCTTCAATCGGTTCTCCATTCTCACTTCGTACGACATGAGTGTACCGATGAGGTTCACCACGATGTAGCTCTTCATGTCATTGACCTCTTCAATTGCTATTGTTCTTCTTTCCCATTTTGAGGTCATAGACATGATGATCTTCCTCACCTTCTCTTGTTGTGTTTATGCCTTTCCAAGAGCTTCAAGCTCGTTGGTGATGTCGATGAAGCGAGGATACATTGAGGCAATGTTCTCATCTTTCTGCATTTGAAACATATCGAAGTTTTGCACGGCAACATATAACTTCGACAATTTTACTTTGTTGGTCCCTTCGTGGGTGACGATGAGATGATTCCAAATTTGATGTTCACTCTTGCATGTGCATATCTTATTGAACTCATCGGGATCCAAAGTATAATGAAGAGCGTTCATTGCTTTGGTGTTGTTCACCTCTGTGGACTTCTCGGCGGTTGTCCATTTGTCGAAATCCTCTTCTATAGGCTCTATGTATTCCTTATGGAGGATTCTCCATAGAGAAGCACTCCTAAGGAATGTCTCCATCCAGTACTTCCAATAGCCAAAATTCGTGCCATTAAAGCACGGAGGACGAACCGTAGATAGGCCTTCAATGACTGTCACGCCCCGCTTCCCAAAAATACGGAGGTGAAGCGTGACTAAGGCCCGCTTAGGCCAGAGCTAAGAAGCTCGGACCCAATAAGCGTCTGTAGGGGTACCATTTTAAAATTTTCCAGGTTCTTGCATTAGTAAAGTTCGAAACAACAGAAAGTACAGAGAGGAAGTTGCATTCATTAAAATAGAGATACAATATCCAACGAGTACAAAGTCTAAAAGGAAGCCTAAGCATGGCAACGAAATATTTAAAAGTAAACTAAAAGCAGTAACCTCTGAAAGAGACGACTAAAAAGACCTCGAGGTCTGGTCCTCGTCGGGCACGTACTCAGGGTCGACGTCCTCGGCTCCTCGTACTCCAGTGAGTCTGCCTCGTCCACGAACTCTGGCTGAGCACCTAACGTACAGCACCCAAGAGAAAGGAACTATACGTCAGGTAAAGTCTACAAGAAGGGTTAGACTTTACTGCAAGTGTACCGAACTTTAAACAACAATTTACGGTTGATTAACATGCTGAGGTTCTATTACACAACAGTTTACTGGTTGATTAGCATGTTGTGGTTATTACAGAGTAGCACAACAGAAAGTAACGCAGCAGGAAAGTAAAACGGGACAGGTAGTAGTCGTAGCGTGTGCTACCAACTACGAGACTATCCTAAAGGTGTCAGGACAAGACGGAACTAGACAAGACAAGACAGGACACGACACGACTGACAGGACTAGTAAAACACGAAGGGTTCACGCCTTACGGTTCGAGGGGGATCAGACCCTCTCACCGTGCGCACGCTCAACCCTACCCCAAACCCCAGAACTCAGGACAGGAAGCACGGAGATCACTTTCGCAAGGAAAGCACCTGAAATGCCCGTAGGCTTTTTGTAACACTGAGATCACTTCCGCAAGGGAAGCACCTGAAACACCCGTAGGCTTTTTGTAACACGGAGATCACTTCCGCAAGGGAAGCACCTGAAACGCCCGAAGGCTTTTTGTATCACAGAGATCACTTCCGCTCGGGAAGCATCTGAAACGCCCGAAGGCTTTTTGTGCAACAGTGACATGACATGACAAGTGTAGGAAAGGTTATTCTAGGGTGTCCACACGCACGCACGCATAAGATGATCCTACGGTGTCAAAGTAGTTGTTTGTCGGGCTTAGACTTCGTCGTCAAGTCTAAGTCGTCAGGGCGACAGGGACGCTATCATTTCACGTCCGGCTCTATACACTCACAGTCTAACAGTTCTAACAATTTAAGACCAAAACGCGGTCAAAAACGCAAGTGGGTACACTTGCCTGCGATGGCGAGTGTGTCGTCCTCTCGAAGCATCTCGTCCAAGCGTCTCGCCCGCGGAAGTCCGTCTGAAATATCGCCACGGCGATGGTGTCAGGTCTCAATTTCATCAAATCCTATTAGGTTTCGTTTCTAGGTTTTCGGGACTATCCAATTTGTCAAAAGTCACTTTTTGATGTTTCGTTCAACCTAGATCGACCACTACCCTATGTGCACAAAAAAGTTGTCCGATGGTCGATTTCTACAGTGGACAGCGTTTTACAAATGCAGAAAGTAAATTTAGTTACAGTTGTCCGATTTTAGTTAGGGTTCAGTTTGCTACGGTGTGGGTTTTGCTATGAGTTTAGAGGGACTAACCTGGTGCGAGGGATGCGCACAAATCTGGCGTCGAGTCTGAAAACGGTGGCGGTGCTCGTGTCGCGACACCAATTTCTGGAACGTCTCGTCACCAGTCTTTAGTGTTCACGTGGTCGAACGGAAGGCGTGACTGACTCTGCGTCATTAGATTTAACGTTAAGCCAAAGAATAATATAAATTTAGTTATAATACTCTGTTCATCTATTATTAGATATACAATTTATATATATATATATTTACATGTGTCACTAGGCTCACACGTATTCTTATAAGCTCATTGTTTAAATATAAATATGAATATAGAGTATACTAAGCATATGGGCTCACTGTTCAGGTATGTGTATAAATATTAGCCAATTGTACTATCTACATGCAAGTAATATAAAACACTATTAACAAACACTGTTAAATTACTTCACATACCGTACCGTCATCACAGATCCACAATGCATATACATTTAATAATCAACCTAGGCTAGGCTACTGTGCCAAAATAAGCTGCTATATATATGTATAAAACTAATGAAGTAATAGAGGTCTACCCATCTATTTGTAGACTTTCACTATCAACCTATGCTTTATTGTTCACGGAAGTCCCCATCTGATAAGCCATGAAAGTATAGATGACAAATGTTACATAAAACTTACATCACAAGTAACCTTGCTGTCGTCGCTTAGGTTTACAGGGGAGGGGAACTTGGCCACGGCAGGCGATGGGCGGCGATGGCTGCCGGCGGAAGATCCGAGGCTGGAGGGTGAGCAGACAGCGGCTGGGTTGCGCGTGTGTTGTTGGTCGACCGCGAGTGCCCGGAGATCGTTCGGTGTTTGAGGTCGTCGACGTGGTGATCGGGTGTTCTGGCGGCTTGCTGGGCAGCGAAAACTCGACGACGGATCACTGAAGGTGGAAGGGGGCGGCGTTGTCGAGGGGAGAAGGTGGCGGGGCTGAAGGAGGCGACGGCGTGCTGTCGTGGAGGGCAGCGCAGCAGAATCAGGAGGCGGCGCTCTGCAGATCCGCAGTGGCAGCTGCGGATGAGGGCGCGGCGTTGATGCGAGGGCGGTGGGGCGGCGTCGATCGCGGTCGTGAGGGAGGAGAGGCGATCGGGGAGGAGGATCGCGGCGGGGCATCGCTGCGCTGCACGGGGTCGGGGCCTGGTTGCTGGATCGCCGGAGCGACGGGAAAACTGTCGAGAGCATCGGAGGAGGCGCTGAGAAGGGCGGCCGTGGTCGGGGCAGGGAAGGCGGCGCTCTTGCGCGACGGCGGAAAAGGATTGGGGGAGATGCGAGGGAGGGGGAGAAGAGATGAGGGAGAGATCGGAATAGGGGAGAATTTTTGGTGGCGGCTGAGATGCAAGCCTAGGTAAACATGAATTGGGTATTAGGTTAGGGTTTTAGGGTTATTATAGAATGATAATTTGATATATACCCAAGAGATTTATAGCTAGAAGGGGATTGTCAAAGGGGTGAGGGTGTACAAGTAGGGGTAAGTCTAGGGGACAAATAGAAAGACAGTTTAGGAAAGATATTATGAAGATAATTTGGGATATAGCCAGATTTGGCTAATCAATTTAAATTTCGAAATTGATCAGGGCAAATCAACGGTCCAGGTTTCTCTGAGCGATATCTCTCAATCCGGGCGTCAGAAAAAAAATAATCCGAAAATACCGGGGCGATCGTGGAGACGAGACGCACAGATCTACGGAGCCCGATCGTGCATAACGCCTACCAAGAATTTACGTAAAATTGGAAACGGCGCTTCGAGTCAAATGACTAAAACGCCCCTATCTTTCAAAATCGTTTTGCGAGAAAACGAGCCGTGAAAAGACGTTCCCAAAAATTACTATAAACTTCTACACTCCCAAACGATCACAACGGCATATCGCATCACTCATGCCGGAGCTCAGGAAAAACAAATAAAATACGTGCACGAAGAAGTACGTGTACGTAGAAAATACGAACGGTCGGAAAGCGGCCGTTACATTCTACCCACCTTAGAAATGATTCCGTCCTCAGAATCACTCATACTAGGACTAATTACAAAATTTATAAATACCTAAGCTTACAACTCCTATCCTCCACTCCATGATCTCTGATCGTTAAAACTTCAATATCGTTCCTCAAATAATCCATCATAGCCCTTCTTTTCACTGGATAAAGCCACGACTAATCTCACATCCTAACACTTAACTATAGATCCATTCACTACTGTTTAAATTTCCAACTCCAAATCCTCATAAAAGAATAACAATCACCTTCTCTTACCCTGTCACTCTACTAAACATCATCGTTCCATAACATCTTTTAAATTTTCTTAATCTCTTCCCAATATTAATCACTCGCTATAATGATGTTCTAGTCGATCACCAATCCAAGACGAAAGCTTTGTCTATCTTCTAATACCTTCACAAATCAACAATCGTCGTGTCCTTAATGCATTCCTTGTCATATCTTCCCATAAATTTATCCGCCAAATAATTGAGCTATCAAAATCATATCTCCTCCTACTTATTATAATTATTTCCGACCAATATTAAATCCGACAACCTAATCATCCATTTGTCTCTACACGTTGTGTTACTCCCAATGTCTTCTTACATCAACCCAACATTCAAGTCTCGATGCTAATAAAAGCTCTCCTCAATCTCACGATCATCCTAACTCATACCATACTCAGTTGCCAACCCTATCTACCATTTGTCTAAGCCTCAAATCTGATAGGTTCTCATCTTCACGCATACAATCTCATTCAACTAGAATTCTCCATTGAGTCCGTCACACTTCGGTTTTATAAATAAGTCTCGGACATCCCATCTTCTCATCCGAAAGAAATCTATTCCAATATCATATTGTTCCAAAATCGGTTAATCAATGCTATAACAAATCTCATCTCTCCATGAGCCTACCCGCAAACAAAATCCTACAACAATAACAGCTAGTCCCAAAACTATAACAACCATAATATACATTCCAAAATGGAGAGAGAGAAGAGAAAGGGAAACTTAAAACCAGTGACACATTTTAAAACATTTGGAAAAACGTTTAGAGTCGTGGTAATGGATGAGGAAGGATAATTGATTTGTGATCTTATGAGCTAATTTCAAAAAAATTTGAAGGTTTGGTTTAAAAAAAACAAAGTTTTAATTACAATCACACGCAGTCAAAGATAAGCTATTCCATAATCACGAAAAACTACGTCTAAGGAAATTGCCTGCTATGACCCTATTCACATATGTATGAATACCGTCATTCAGACGACTTCAATCATATCATGGTTAACACTGAGTACACATTCAAGACACAAAAGGTAACTATCAGGATCCTAAAGATGACACACGCATACAGGTCTACACCTCCACCTATACTCATGCATCACGACAACATCACCTACCAAGGGCCTACTCCTATACTGGAGATAGCATGGACAACTACAAGGATTAATGTCTACACAACCTAAGGAAAAACAGAAGCCAGGAGTGTAACGAAATGAATCGGAAGGAATGAATTCAAATAAGGCGGGATAAATAGATAGTTGGTTGGATGGAACGAAAAATATTCCTAAAAATGATCTAACGATGAAAGAAGGATTTTGTGCAAAACATGGTATCATATACCTTTAAAAATATATATATATATATACTTAAAAGTGAGCAGCCGTAGCAAATTAAAATTTTGGAAAAAGTAAGACGAAGGAATGATGGATCGGGTGAGAAACGATTGTTTTGCAAATGAAATTAAGTTTACGCAAAGATTTTGAAATGTGGTCACGAAGAACATAGAACTGATATAATAATAATAGTTGGAGTTCTCTCTAGTTTAGAAAATATTCTAAAGTACGTGCGGTAAGTGATTAGCAATGAAATTTTGTAGTTTAGAAAAGTAATATATATATTGGATTATAGAATTGATAACAAAGTTTAAAACTGAAGCACGAAAGATGCCGATTTGAAAATAGGTACGAGATAGTAAAATAATTTTACGACCAGGGAGGTTTCAAGATCAGTGGAAGAATTTTAACTTAACCGAAAACATGAAATTTTGAAATATATAATATAGGGGTTTTCAAAGAAATTAAGCTGAGCGAAAAAATTAATAATAAATTTCGAAAATACTTTTAAAGGAAGCAGGATTTGCAATGGAAAAGATTCGAAGGATCAACGGTAATTGTCAGGAAGCGATCACGTGAATCGGGAGAAAGGTAATGATCACATGATGAATACACATAGAATATGATTCATGAGAAGCTACAAT
This sequence comes from Scilla litardierei, assembly GCA_030789695.1. Classification (NCBI taxonomy): domain Eukaryota; kingdom Viridiplantae; phylum Streptophyta; class Magnoliopsida; order Asparagales; family Asparagaceae; genus Scilla; species Scilla litardierei. The sequence goes on along the minus strand of CM061142.1, from coordinate 499,989,865 downwards.
GGAATTCTACGGCCGATAACACAGAAGTGTAATGATCAGGAAGACGCTAGAAGTCAGGGGTTCTAGTTATCGGGCCATCTAAAGATCAGGAGAACTCGGCACTAAGACTTCCTAATGAGCTAGACTGTAATCAGGATCTAAAGAGAAGGTTCCTAAGAGAATCAAGGTTACGTTCTGCTGGGCCCGAAGTCGATGGTCCCGAGCGAACGGCTAAAAGAAAGGCTCTAGAAATCTAAAACGGTCAGAGTCAGGTGCGGCCACTAAGGTATCCTAGGACGAGGATGACTAATTCCTAACCAAGGCGTCTGACTATCAAATTGGGACGTCTACCTAAGTCTTCCTACCATTTAAGACTGGGAACCTAATTCAGACTTGTACGTGGATATTAAATGAATGCGGTACTTTTATTGTTCCGAACTTTTGCAAGACCTGCATGGGCCACCACTAAAACCTGTCACGCCCCACTTCCCAAAAATACGGAGGCGAAGCGTGACTAAGGCCCGCTTAGGCCAGAGCTGAGAAGCTCGGACCCAATAAGCGTCTGTAGGGGTACCATTTTAAAAATTTCCAGGTTCTTGCATTAGTAAAGTTCGAAACAACAGAAAGTACAGAGAGGAAGTTGCATTCATTAAAATAGAGATATAATATCCAACGAGCACAAAGTCTAAAAGGAAGCCTAAGCATGGCAACGAAATATTTAAAAGTAAACTAAAAGCAGTAACCTCTAAAAGAGACGACTAAAAAGACCTCAAGGTCTGGTCCTCGTCGGGCACGTACTCAGGGTCGACGTCCTCGGCTCCTCGTACTCCAGTGAGTCTGCCTCGTCCACGAACTCTGGCTGAGCACCTGACGTACATCACCCAAGAGAAAGGAACTGTACGTCAAGTAAAGTCTACAAGAAGGGTTAGACTTTACTGCAAGTGTACCGAACTTTAAACAACAATTTACAGTTGATTAACATGCTGAGGTTCTATTACACAACAGTTTACTGGTTGATTAGCATATTGTGGTTATAACAGAGTAGCACAACAGAAAGTAATGCAGCAGGAAAGTAAAACGGGACAGGTAGTAGTCGTAGCGTGTGCTACCAACTACGGGACCATCCTAAAGGTGTCAGGACAAGACGGAACTAGACAAGAAAAGACAGGACATGACACGACTGATAGGACTAGTAAAACACAAAGGGTTCATGCCTTACGGTTTGAGGGGGATCAGACCCTCTCACCGTGCGCACGCTCAACCCTACCCCAAACCCCAGAACTCAGGACAGGAAGCACGGAGATCACTTTCGCAAGGAAAGCACCTGAAACGCCCGTAGGCTTTTTGTAACACTGAGATCACTTCCGCAAGGGAAGTACCTGAAACGCCCGTAGGCTTTTTGTAACACGGAGATCACTTCCGCAAGGGAAGCACCTGAAACGCCCGAAGGCTTTTTGTATCACAGAGATCACTTCCGCTCGGGAAGCATCTGAAACGCCCGAAGGCTTTTTGTGTAACAGTGACATGACATGACAAGTGTAGGAAAGGTTATTCTAGGGTGTCCACACGCACGCACGCACAAGATGATCCTACGGTGTCAAAGTAGTTGTTTGTCGGGCTTAGACTTCGTCGTCAAGTCTAAGTCGTCAGGGCGACCGGGACGCTATCATTTCACGTCCGGGTCTATACACTCACAGTCTAACAGTTCTAACAATTTAAGACCAAAACGCGGTCAAAAACGCAAGTGGGTACACTTGCCTGCGATGGCGAGTGTGTCGTCCTCTCGAAGCATCTCGTCCAAGCGTCTCACCCGCGGAAGTCCGTCTGAAATATCGCCACGGCGATGGTGTCAGGTCTCAATTTCATCAAATCCTATTAGGTTTCGTTTCTAGGTTTTCGGGACTATCCAATTCATCAAAAGTCACTTTTTGATGTTTCGTTCAACCTAGATCGACCACTACCCTATGTGCAAAGAAAAGTTGTCCGTTGGTCGATTTCTACAGTGGGCAGCGTTTTACAAATGAAGAAAGTAAATTTAGTTACAGTTGTCCGATTTTAGTTAGGGTTCAATTTGCTACGGTGTGGGTTTTGCTATGAGTTTAGAGGGACTAACTTGGTGCGAGGGATGAGCACAAATCTGGCGTCGAGTCTGAAAACGGTGGCGGTGCTCGTGTCGCGACACCAATTTCTGGAACGTCTCGTCACCAGTCTTTAGTGTTCACGTGGTCGAATGGAAGGCGTGACTGACTCTGCGTCATTAGATTTAACGTTAAGCCAAAGAATAATATAAATTTAGTTATAATACTCTGTTCATCTATTATTAGATATACAATATATATATATATATATATATATATATATATATATATATATATATATATATATATATATATTATATATATATACATGTGTCACTAGGCTCACACGTATTCTTATAAGCTCATTGTTTAAATATAAATATGAATATAGAGTATACTAAGCATATGGGCTCACTGTTCAGGTATGTGTATAAATATTAGCCAATTGTACTATCTACATGTAAGTAATATAAAACACTATTAACAAACACTGTTAAATTACTTCACATACCGTACCGTCATCACAGATCCACAATGCCTATACATTTAATAATCAACCTAGGCTAGGCTACTGTGCCAAAATAAGCTGCTATATATATATGTATAAAACTAATGAAGTAATAGAGGTCTACCCATCTATTTGTAGACTTTCACTATCAACCTATGCTTTATTGTTCATGGAAGTCCCCATCTGATAAGCCATGAAAGTATAGATGACAAATGTTACATAAAACTTACATCACATGTAACCTTGCTATCGTCGCTTAGGTTTACAGTGGAGGGGAGCTTGGCCACGGCAGGCGATGGGCGGTGATGGCTGCCGGCGGAAGATCCGAGGCTGGAGGGTGAGCAGACAGCGGCTGGGTTGCGCGTGTGTTGTTGGTCGACCGCGAGTGCCCGGAGATCGTTCGGTGTTTGAGTTTATCGACGTGGTGATCGGGGGTTCTGGCGGCTTGCTGGGCAGCGGAAACTCGACGGCGGATCACTGAAGGTGGAAGGGGGCGGCGTTGTCGAGGGGAGAAGGTGGTGGGGCTGAAGGAGGCGGCGGCGTGCTGTCGTGGAGGGCGGTGCAGCGGAATCAGGAGGTGGCACTCTGCAGATCCGTAGTGGCGGCTGCGGATGAGGGCGCGACGTTGATGCGAGGGCGGCGGGGCAGCGCCGATCGCGGTCGTGAGGGAGGAGAGGCGATCGGGGAGGAGGATCGTGGCGGGGCGTCGCTGCGCTGAACAGGGTCGGGGCCTGGTTGCTGGATCGCCGGAGCGGCGGGAAAACTGTTGAGAGCGCCGGAGGAGGCGCTGAGAAGGGCGGCCGTGGTCGGGGCAGGGAAGGCGGCGCTCTTGCGCGGCAGCGGAAAAGGATTGGGGGAGATGCGAGGGAGGGGGAGAAGATTTGAGGGAGAGATCGGAATAGGGGAGAATTTTTGGTGGCGGCTGAGATGCAAGCCTAGGTAAACGTGAATTGGGTATTAGGTTAGGGTTTTAGGGTTATTATAAAATGATAATTTGATATATACCCAAGAGATTTATAGCTAGAAGGGGATTGTCAAAGGGGTGAGGGTGTACAAGTAGGGGTAAGTCTAGGGGACAAATAGAAAGACAGTTTAGGAAAGATATTATGAAGATAATTTGGGATATAGCCAGATTTGGCTAATCAATTTAAATTTCGAAATTGATCAGGGCAAATCAACGGTCCAGGTTTCTCCGAGCGATATCCCTCAATCCGGGCGTTAGAAAAAAAATAATCCGAAAATACCGGGGCGATCGTGGAGACGAGACGCACAGATCTACGGAGCCCGATCGTGCGTAATGCCTACCAAGAATTTACGTAAAATTGAAAACGGTGCTTCGAGTCAAATGACTAAAACGCCCCTATCTTTCAAAATCGTTTTGCGAGAAAACGAGCCGTGAAAAGACGTTCCCAAAAATTACTATAAACTTCTACACTCCCAAACGATCACAACGACATATCGCATCGCTCATGCCGGAGCTCAGAAAAAACAAATAAAATACGTGCACGAAGAAGTACGTGTACGTAGAAAATACGAACGGTCAGAAAGCGGCCGTTAGATTGACAAAAGATGCACTGTCTCGATCATAATTGTTATAGGGAGTAGGTGGAGGAACATTATTATTGTTGGATGCCATAACTATAACCTTGCACTCTGATAGCAATTGTGAGGACCATGTGCTATGAGGAAAACACTAGAAGGGGGTTGAATAGTGTTTATAAAAGTAAATAAACAATTACACCTAATTAAAATCCTAACCAACTAAGATGCGGAATTATAATGTAACAACAATAAAAGCAAGCAAACACAAGATGTTCAAGGGTTCAGATTACCCAAGTCAACCCCGACTTGTTTCCGATAATCCTGCGTCCCTACCAACTGGGATACCACCTAGATACTCAAGCCAAAACCCTAGCTTGAGTTTTCCTTTTAACCCACGTGTAGCAACCCTACAAGTGTAATCAACACAGGATAATGATGAGCTTGAATCCCACAACCTAGGATCAAGCGAACACTCTCACAACCGAGAGTAAAACCAATTTACGAAAGTTATGAAATTGAAATTTACACAATTATAAATCACATATGCCTTGAAGTAGAACTTGAAGGAGCAAAGTGAGGAGTGTGTTGATCTCTTCCTAAGAGAGAGAATAGCCCCTGCACTTTTCTTCACCAAAGCTAGAGGATGAGAGTTGATTCTAGTTGGAAGACAAGATGAGATTTGGAATTCTAGGGCTTTTGATTGCAAATGAAAGCTTGAACACTTGAGCTTGAGAGATGAATGCAAGATTGTCTAATAGTTACTCAATGGAACAGTAGCAACCCCTTTTATAAGTTCTCTCAAAGCCCTAAAGAAAATACCTAAAAGCCCTCTCAAAATCCATGGAAAAAAGCCAACAGATTTATTTTACACACAGGACATGCGAATAATGAAGGATCGATGGTCGCCTGCTGTACTGTGTCAGATGGTAGGTGAGAATTCAAATGGTAACTTACCATGTAGGACAGGCAGATGATGAAGGCTGGACAGGCGCCTAAAAATAAGCAGGCGCCTGAGAATGCGTCTGACTGGAAAAGTGCAAAAGTTACCACAACTCAAGAATTCTGGGAAGCAAGGATGGGCGACTGATGAAAATTGGACGGGTGCCTGAAAACAAGTAGACGCCTTAGAAACCTTCGTCAGGTGTCTGTGTGCACAAGTGCGAATCTTGCCAAAATGAAAGATCTGGGAAAGGGATGGACAAGCAACTATAGCGGTATAAACAGGTGCTTGTGCCATGGGCAAGCGACTGTAAAACCACCGTCAGTCATCTGTGTGCACAAGTGCGAAAGTTTACCAAACTTGGGATCTTTGGGCAAGATGATACAGGTGACTGACTAACAAGTAAAGGCGATTGTAACTAGACAGTCGTATGTACTATGTACAACAGTTACCAGTTGACGGTTAAGAATAAAAGGCCCAAAATATTATGTCAAAACGTGTGCATTATAGACGGCTGTAGAACAATTCTCAGGCAACTGTATGGAGGCAGGCGCATGTAATTGTTCTTCAGTCTGCTATCAGAAGTCCAAAATGCACATGTTAGGGAATTTAAAGTTAGAGTCCTAGGAAATGAGTTCTAATGGATTCCTAGGCTAGATTGAGTGAAGTGTGAGTGCTCCAAGAATATTCTACTTCAAGGCTACATTCTAACGAGAAAGAAACAAGAGAATAAAAAGATTACATTTAGTTTTGCTTCTCTTATTTCTCTTGAATGATCCTGAAGTCTTCTTGAAACTTCTTTATTTAACTTTGATCACCCAATCAACTCTATGAGCTTTAATTGATCTTTGATTGTAATTCATTGCACTTTGATCTTCATGAGTGGATTAGGTAATGAATTAACTGCATTGAGGGGATTAGTCACAAGTATTTATGTTTGCTCATCATCAAAACCAAGTGAGGAGAAGTCAATAACCAACATTCTCCGCCTTTTTGGTGACGACAAACAAACATAAACAAAAATAAATAATTGTGCTTTAAAGAAATACTTACTCTCCCTACATAGATGCCAATCAAGTTAGACAATAAAGATATGGGCATCTAATGATCAAGTAAAGCAATAGCATGATATATGTGAATGGAATGAATTCAAGGATTTGAATTTATGATTTTCGGATCCAAATTCGCTATATCTTACTCCCCTTAAATCTAAGGCTATTTCAATATTAGATTCAAGTTTATCTTCTAATTAGCAAAAAATTATGAGTTTATTTATTTCTCTCGGCCTATGGCATTATCCAACAAGTGGGAGTAGAGAAATAACAACTATTGCTAAATAAAAGTAAAATAATCATAGGAGTATAAAGAATAGGATATGCATTTATTGTGATACCAAATCAAAATAGGAAAACATGAAGGTGTATCACCCAAATACGTATCAAAATCATCAAAACTTGGTTGACTAGAGGAAATGAAACCCAATAGAAACATTCATCATACAATATATCTCATCATACAACATATATAATCAATGGGCACAAAGACGAGAGATAAACACACAATAATTCACATACGAGAATAATTGAGCCAAAAATGATCACCATATTATATATCAAACTGAGAATACATGGAATACAAAAAGATATATCAACTCCACATACAAAAGTATAACATCCATACATCCAAAAAGGACTACATCATCACACATCAAATATCGAAACACAAACTCTCAAACCCTAACAAAAAATAAGTCCTAGGGTGAGATGACTCTGAAAAACATCAAGGATCCAACTGGATGACATTGGAGGTAGCCTCAGGAGCTCTCATCTGGACATGGAAGGCCTGAGTCTCCATCTCTAAAAAGACACAACATCAGCAGAAGGAGTAGCCTCATCAGGCTGAACAGCAGCATCAGATGGAGTCTGGATGACGTCATATGGAGGAGATTGAGAAACATCAGCGGGAGCAACAGTATGGGTATCACCATGAGGAGCCTGAGTACCACCACCAGGAGTAGCATGCTGGGTAGGCTCAGTAGGATGAAACAGTAACGGGAGGAAGGCAGGAATTTGTATACCCTGATGCACCAAAGAGGTGTGGAACAGCTTAGCAATACAGTCACCTTCTTATCCAACTAGATAAAGAAGGGATCAATAGGAGGTGGAGCTGAAGATGATGCAGGAAAGGTGGAATCTGCTGGAGGTACCGACGAGGAGGGGGGTCGAGGAACATCTTGCCTCTTCTTGGCTGCAGTCTGAGAAGACTTCAGCTTTGCAGTTGCATCCAAGAGGGTGCCAAGTGGAACAGGCTCATAGGCTGCAAGATCAATCTGAAAATGTTGGAAGACATGAGTTAGGATGCAACTATATGGTAGGTGAGATAGGAAAGGAGTGATCTCAACATGATCCATCCTATCAAGGATAACACCAGCCCAGTTCACCTCCATGCCAGAAAAAATAGCATACATTCACTTAAGGATGTCATGTGAAGGCTGATCTGATGGTCCTAATTTTGGAAGGATATTGGACTTGACAATGTGGTCGACAGCCCACCCACATTTGAAAAACATGGACGTCTTTACCCCAGAGGTGAGAATATGAGGGATGACAGTGACCATGTCCTGGAGGACGGTCTGATCAAGATCAGAAACCCTAGATATGGAGATGTCAGCTGGAAGAGATCTAATAGAGGGAATGCTAAGAAGGGAGCCTAATAGCTTGGGGTCAAGCTTGATCGACGTCCCCTGAACCACGGTATCATGAATCTCTGTATCGTTATACTCATCATGAATGTGGTTAGCATAAAACAATTTGACGAGCATGGGATATGGCTTGGGAGAATCAGCAGCTGAATATCGAAATAGGTCGACAAGTTTGGGCTGTGAAATATTTCCAGCTTGAAATGCAGGATACGATATGAAATGCTCATTGAGAAGTTTGACATTGATAAGGGCGTCGTACTTTCCCAAGCACTTGTCGTCACGACAAGTAGGAACAAATGATGTTGAAGCTGATGGAGGAGGAGATTCATGCTTAGCTTAGGTTTCAGGATTAGATGGTTGCTCAACATGAGGAATCTCAGCTTCAACTTGAGGGTTGAGCAGGTAGAATGGCTAGGTGCTAAGAGGGAGATACCACATCAGTAGGAGCTTGTTTGTGCCTATGCTTGAGAGGAATCTCGGGTTCAGGCTTAGATTCACTAGCTCATGACTCCTTGGAATCAGAGGGAGTAATGAAGATGGAGGAGGAGATGTTGACCGAGCCCGTTTCATACGAGATTTAGTCGGAGCTACCTTGGGAACCCTAACCTTAGGCTCCCTAGGATTCTTTAGAGAAAGGGATTTCCCTTTGGAGGTGCCGGATTTGGGTGCCATGAATTTAGACAAGGATTCGAAACTAGGGCATGAAATGAAATGAAGTGAGTCAAAATCGTTATAGCTAGATGATGGAGGAGGATGATGAAGACTCGATGGAGGATGACGGAAGAAGATGTCCGGTCGGAAGGAGCTGATCGACGGCGGAGTCAAAGACCGAAGGGGTTCTCTCGAGAGGGAAAAGAAGAGACACATGGGATTTTGAATCGAAGGAGAGAGAAATGACTCATGATCGACGGTTAAAGGGGAAGATGATATATGATCACAACCGTTGGATCAAAATGAACGACTGAGATCAAGCAGTCGAACCGCCAATCAGTTCAGACAGGCGACTGATGCACAAAGTGCAGTCGCCTGTCAAGCCCTATAATAAAATGGTTAAGTAGATAGACATGTGCTTGTAGAATAAATCACATCCATCTATCGATGGACAGGCGCATGTGAAATGATCTACAGGGGCCTGCTGCAGACAAGAAATTTGAGTTTGTTCTCGGGAAAATGAGTAATAAATAGACATGTGCCTGATGACAAAAACACAATCTCCTAGAAGAAGACCGAGCACCTGTATAATGAACATCAATCACCTGACATAAAGATGTGATATGAAGGCTACAATATAGAGTTTGGACAGGCGACTGTTGAAGGAACCACAGTCTCCTGTCCTGGTTCTGAAATTCAGAGATGTGGCAAAATCAAAGTTTTGAGATTTCTCACCCTTAGACCTATACTCTAAACACTCCAATGACATAAAATCATCATCAAAAACATATAAACTAATGCACATATCAATGATATCAATCCAACCATAAAATCATCAAATTCTCAAATAAATCTCATATAAAACATATGGAGAAAATGGACACAATTGACATGAGATATGAAAATGATCATATAAGCTTAAAACATGATATATCATATGAAAACGAGGTCCTAGATTTTAGATTCACCCATAATCCCTAATTCAAGTTTTGTAAAGATGTCGGCGATTTGTTTTTGGGTTTCAATGTACTCTAGAATGATGTCCTTCTTAGCTACATGATTATTAATAAAATGGTGTCTCACATCTATGTGTTTGGTACGGGAGTGATGTACCGGATTTTTGAAGAGACAAATTACATTTTGGTTATCAACCATGATAGGGCAAGTATCACAATTAATACCATAGTCTTTAAGAGTGTGTGTCATCCAAAGGACTAGTGCACATGCAAGACCTGCGGCAATATACTCCACTTCGATCGTGGACAATGATACCGAGTTTTGCTTCTTGGAAAACCAAGAAATAAGGGAATTTCCTAGAAAATGGCAAGTGCCATTAGTACTCTTCCTATCGGATTTGCATCCAGCAAAATCGGCATCACTATATGAGGTTAACTCATATGTGCTTGATTTAAGATAAAGTAATCCATAATCTAGTATTTGATTGAGATAACAAAATATTCGTTTAACCATAATCAAATGCGATTCCTTATATTGTGAATGATATCTAGCACATAAACAAACGGAAAACATGATATCGGGCCTACTTGAGGTTAAATAAAGTATGTTACCTACTATACCTCGATATAGACGAATGTCTACATCTTTTTCGTTTTCATCCTTGTGTACATGTGTAGTTGTTCTCATGTGAGTCTTTTTGCTAGAAGACGATTCCATCCCGAATCGCTTGATAAGCTCCCCGGTGTACTTGGATTGATGTATGAAGATGGCATCCTTCATTTGCTGATTTTGAAGTCCTAGAAAGTAATTGAGCTCACCCATGTAGCTCATCTCAAACTCATCTTTCATTAACTTAGAAAATTCTTGGCAAAGATCACAGTTAGTAGATCTAAAAATAATATCATCTACATAGACTTGAATTAGAAGGATGTCATTTTCATAATATTTAGTGAAAAGAGTAGAATCAACTTCATCCATTTTAAATCCTAAATCCAAAAAAAATTTCTTAAGGCGATCATACCAAGCTCTAGGAGCTTGTCTCAACCCATATAATGCTTTCTTTAGTTTAAAAACGTGGTTTAGAAATTTTTCATGAATAAAACCGGGTGGTTGAGAGACATAAACTTCTTCACTAATAAAACCATTTAAAATGCATTTTTAATAACCATTTGAAATAATTTGAAATTTTATGAGATGCAAAAGATAATAACAATCTAATAGCTTCTATTCTAGCTACCAGAGCAAAAGATTCTCCGAAATCAATACCTTCTTCTTGCCGGTAGCCTTGAGCTACTAACCTTGCTTTGTTCCTTGTGACGACTTCGTTCTCATCTTTCTTGTTCTTAAAAATCCATTTAATCCCAATGACTTGATGACCACTAGGTAGAGGGACAAGCTCCCAAACTTCATTCCTTTTGAATTGGATGAGTTCCTCTTCCATTGCCACGATCCAAGAGCTATCTTCACATGCTTCTTAGATGTTATTTGACTCAATAATAGAGACAAAGGCACAATAAGAGAATTCATCAAACCTTGACCTTGTCCGGACACCCACTCCAATATCTCCAATAATTTGGTCATGTGGGTGGTCTCGAACGGTTGGATAAGCTTTGGGAACACCAAGATCACTAGGAACAATCTCAGCATCCTCATTAGTAATGTTAGTCTCAATAACATCATTAAGTTAACAGTATTAATGGAGTCACATAAACATCTAAACTATCATCAACAAGATGAGGTAAATCAAAATCTTCATTAAAAGAAACGTGAAGGAATTCCTCAACCAATGAAGTGTTCTTGTTGTATATCCGGTAGGCTTTCCTACGTGTGGAATATCCAACAAAGATCTCTTCATCGGATCTTGGCTCAAACTTATCAAGATTACCAAATATGATCATAATAAAACATTTTGAACCAAAAACTTGAAAATATTTAATTTGAGGCTTTTTACCATAAAATAGTTCAAAACAAGTTTTGTTCATACGTGGCCTCACTAGGATCCTATTGAGCACATAACATGCCATGTGCACCTCCTCCGCCCAAAATTGAAGTCCAAGATGACTATCATGGAGCATTGTGCGTGCACACTCAATAAGAGTCATATTCTTTCTCTCAACAACTCCATTTTGTGGTGGTGCGCGAGAAAAGGAGAAATTGTGAGTTACTCCGTGTTCATCACAAAACATAGAGAAAATCTCATTCTCAAATTTCCTTCCATGATCACTACGAATAGTGATAATGGTGGTTCCTAAGAGATTTTGAGTTTTCTTGGCAAATTTGGTAAACTCTTCAAAGACTTCATTTTTATTAGTTAAAAATGATACCCATGTAAATCTAGAAAAGTCATCCACAATGACTAATCCATAATGTGCATTTCCTAAAGATACAACTCTAGTACGCCCAAATAAATCTAAATGTAGAAGTTCTATGGGCCTATTAGAAGTAATGACATCTTTAAGTTTGAATGATGATCTACAAAGTTTGCCACATTGACATGAATCACAAAAACTTTTCTTATGAAAAGATATTTTCGAAAAACCTTTAACTAAACCATGCTTAGCTAATTTATAAAGATACTTAAAATGAACATGCCCAAAACGACGATGCCCATAATAGTTGTTCATTTGAATGTTCAACTAAGCAATGTTCTAAAAATTAAGGCATACTTAAAATATAAATATCTTTATATCTAATGACGGAAAATAAAACATTAGAATCATTATCAATGATGCTACACAAACCCTCTCCAAAGTTAACCTTGTAACCTTTGTCACAAAGTAGACTTATGTAAATAAGGTTATGATTTAAACCATCTACTAAATGTACATTATCAATTAAAGGTTTAGATAGATTATCGATTTTTCCTACTCCGATGATGGTTCCCTTTTCATCACCTCCAAAGGTCATTGTTGCACCGTTCTTGATGCAAATCACTTCAAAAAGCAAAAAGAGATCTGCCGTCAAGTGCTTGGAGCATCCACTATCGAGAATCCATCCTTTCTTCTTAGAGCTAATATTTCTTTTCTTGCTCTTTTTATTTTTCTTGGGTACCTACATATTATACCATAAGCTCATGGTACCAAAGCTTTGTTGGGTCCAAGGGGATTAGCCCTTTGGAAACCAAGTCCAAGTAGACTTTGGCTTCCCAACATAGTTATCACAATTTACAACATCTATAAAATAATACATAAGCATTCCTATCATGAATGCTAGAGTCCTTAGGACAATAGTGTATGTTTTGGGAGTCCTCTTCCTAGTTGCATGCACATGAGTTTGTTTTCCACGTGGTGCATGAGATTTATGAGCATGTGGTTTAGCATTTGAAAATGGAAGAGGATATGCATGAGACATATAAGTGTTATATGAAAAATGTAGAGCATGCATATGATGTGGTGCATATGGATGGGCATACATATAAGGATGATTTGTATGCACATATGAATGTGTAGGAGCACGTGCATGAGTATTTCTCATACGTCGGTTTGCACGTGTCCGTGGGTGTGGTATATAAAAATCATCATATGTGTTCACACATGAAGTAGGAGTATTCCTATGTGGGTATATGTTGGTGTACATGAAGGCATGTCCCTTCTTTTGATTTTCACACTTAGTGGGTTTCTTTGCAAAAGAGGTCATGGGTAAAGTGAAGACCTTCTTGGTAGGTTTGCTACGCAATGTATTTTGGTCACAACTTATGGATGCACTGGAGGATGGCCTCACAAAATCTATAATGACAACACTATAGTTGGGGCAAATTTTGGATGCATTTGCTTCCGAATAACCAAGTTCAACATGATGGGTGGACGGAAATTGGTTTGAAAGCAATTCAGCCAATTGTCCTTTCCCTTTGTTAAATCTTTAACATGGAAGGACATGAGCTCATATTTCTCCTTAAGAGAAGAAATAGTAGTTTTCAAGGTGGACACACATGGGGGGGTGAGCTCATGCACTTGACTTTTGAGAGATTCATTCTCATCACTATCTTCAAAAAAAATACATGATCTAATTGAGATTTAAGGCTATTCACCTCATTTCTCAACAAGATATTTTGAGTGTCCAAATTAGCTTTCTCAAGTGTGAGTATTTCAACAATGGTGTCATTATTGGTGATTGGTGGCATGGATGACTTACTAGCATTTATCTCCTAAGACTTAATATATTTAAGCATAAGACATTGATACTTAGAAAATAATTCTTCATTAGCTATTCTAAGTTCATCCATAGTTACCTCGGGTTCATCACTCGCACTGGAGCTCCCATCGGAGGGTGTATCCTCACGTGCCATGAAGCACATGTGTGCACTCTCACCCTTCTCATCCTCGGATTCGTTTGAGGAATCCTTGCTCCAATCATCAAAAGTGCCAACGAGTCCTTTCTTCTTATCCTTCTTGTATTTGTCAGACTTGTGGTACTTCAGTGCTTTCCACTTCTCCTTGTTCTTTAACATGGGCAATCCTTCTAGATATGCCCCGGCTTGTTATACTTAAAACAAAGAGAAGAATAATTGTTAGTGGAATCGAATTTAGATATGGATACGAATTTATCTTTGCGAAAGAAGCATTGGAACTTCTTCACCATTAGCGCCATTGCTTCCAAATCCATCTCGTCACCAGACTCATCACTACCAGAGGATGAAGAAGTAGCTTTGAACGCGATACCTTTCTTCTTTGCATCAGTTGGCTTCATTATTCCCCTTATCTTCAATCCATTCTCCCTTCTCACTTCATACGACATTAGTGTACAGATGAGGTTTACCTAGGTGTAGCTCTTCATGTCATTAACCTCTTCAATTGCTATTGTTCTTCTTTCCCATTTTGAGGTCATAGACATGATGATCTTCCTCACATTCTCTTGTTATGTGTATGTCTTTCCAAGAGCTTCAAGCTCGTTGGTGATGTCGGTGAAGCGAACATACATTGAGGCAATGTTCTCATCTTCCTGCATTTGAAACATATCGAAGTTTTGCATGGCAACATATAACTTCGACAATTTTACCTCGTTAGTCCCTTCGTGGGTGACGATGAGATGATTCCAAATTTGATGTGCACTCTTATATGTGCATATCTTATTGAACTCATTGGGCTCCAAAGCACAATGAATAGCGTTCATTGCTTTGGCATTGTTCCCCTCTGTAGACTTCTCGACGATTGTCCATTTGTCGAAATCCTCTTCCATATGATCTACGTATTCCTTCTGGAGGATTCTCCATAGAGAAGCACTCCTAAGGAATTTCTCCATCCGACACTCACTCCTAAGGAATGTCTCCATCATGTACTTCCAATAGCCGAAATTTGTGTCATTGAAGCGCGGAGGACGAATCGTAGATTGGCCTTCAAAGACGGAAGAAGAACCGTCTCGATCATGATTGTTGTAGAAAGTATGTGGAGAAACGTCGTTGTTGTTGGATGCTATAGATATAACCTTGTGCTCTGATACCAATTGTAAGGACCATGTGCTATGAGGAAAACACTAAAGGGGGGTTGAATAGTGTTTATAAAATTAAATAGACAATTACGCCTAATTAAAATCCTAACCAACAAAGATGTGGAATTATAATGTAACAACAATTAAATCAAGCAAACACAAGATGTTTCAAGGGTTCGGATTACCCAAGTCAAACCCGACTTGTTCCCGGTAATCATACATTTCTACCACCTGGGATACCACCCAAATAATCAAGCTAAAACTCTAGCTTGAGTTTTTCTTTCAACCCACTTGTAGCAACCTACAAGTGTAATCAATACGGGATATTGATGACCTTGAATCCCACAACCTAGGATCAAGCAAACACTCTCACAACCGAGAGTAAAACCAATTTACAAAAGTTATGAAATTGACATTTACATATTTACAAATCACATATGTCTTGAAGTAGAACTTGAAGGAGCAAAGTGATGAGTGTGTTGATCTCTTCCTAGAAGAGAGAATAGCCCTTCCACTTGTCTTCACCAAAGCTAGAGGATGAGAGTTGATTCTAGTTGGAAGACAAGATGTGAGTTGGAATTCTAGGCCTTTTGATTGCAAATGAAAGCTTTATCACTTGAGCTTGACAGATGAATGCAAGATTGTCTAAGAGTTTCTCAATGGAACAGTAGCAACCCATTTTATAAGTTCTCTCAAAGCCCTAAAGAAAATACCCAAAAGCCCTCTCAAAATCCATGGAAGAAAAGCCAACAGATTTATTTTACACACAGGACATGCGAATAATGAAGGACCGACGGTCGCTTGATGTACTGTGTCAGAAGGTAGGTGAGAATTCAAATGGTAACTTACCATGTAGGACAGGCAGATGATGAAGGCTGGACAGGCGCCTAAAAACAAGCAGACGCCTGAGAAGCCTTCGACAGGCGTCTGAGTGGCAAAGTGCGAAAGTTACCAAAAATCAAGAATTCTGGGAAGCAAGGACAGGCGACTGATGAAGGTTGGACATGCACCTGAAAACAAGCAGGCGCCTGAAAAACCTTCATCAGGCTTCTGTGTGCAAAAGTTTAAATCTTGCCAAAATGAAAGATCTGGTCAAGTGATGGACATGCGATTGTAGCGGTATAAACAGGCGTCTATGCCATGGGTAGGCGACTGTAAAACCATAGTCAGTCGTCTTTGTGCAAAAGTGCGAAATTTTACAAAACTTGGGATCTTTGGGCAAGCTGATACAGGTGGCTGACTAACAAGTCACATGCGCCTGTAACTAGACAGGCGACTGTACTATGTACAACAGTGACCTATTGAAAGTTATTATGTCAAAACATGTGCATTATAGATGATTGTAGAACATTTCTCAGGAAATTGTATGGAGACATGTGCATATAATTTGTTCTTCAGTCACTAGTCAGAAGTCCAGTCACCAGTCAGAAGTCCAAACTGCACATATTAGGGAATTTAAAGTTAGAGTCCTAGGAAAAGAGTTCTAATGGATTCCTAGGCTAGATTGAGTGAAGTGTGAGTGCTCCAAGAATATTCTACTTCAAGGCTACATTCTAATAAAAAAACAAGAGAATAAAAAGATTACATTTAGTTTTTTCTTCTCTTCTTTCTCTTGAATGATCTTGAAGTATTCTTGAAGCTTCTTTCTTTAACTTTGATTACCCAATTAACCCTACGAGCTTTGATTGATCTTTAATTGTCATTCATTGCACTTTGATCTTCATGAGTGGATTACGCAATGACTTAACTGCATGGAGGGGATTAGTCATAAGTATTTATGTTTGGCATCATCAAAACCAAGTGAGGAGAAGTCAATACCCAATATCTCTAGTATTTATAGAGGGGAAAAATTCAAAACGAGTGCATAAACCCTCCTCCAATGGCTAGAAAACGACTAGTTTGTATAAATCACATTTTCCATTAAAACTGATCGTTTGACCAAGATAGTCGGCTATCTCCAAGAGATAGCCGGCTATTTTCTTTCCGATAGTCGACTATCTTAAAGAGATATACGGCTACTACAGTCCAGAAAGTTTTAGTTTAAATCCTGATCATAGATAGTCAGCTATCAGGGTGTGGATAGTTGGCTATGCTGTAATACATAAGTTTTTCATACCAATATTATTTTGATGATAATCACAACATTATGTTGTTGCTAATGTCTCTCATGTTTTAGTCTCATAGTTAACAAATGAAGAATATCATTTTAGGAGACTAAATGCTTGGTGCAAGGATGGACATCAAGAGGAGCAATGACAAAGCTTGGACTCAAGGGGTGCCAAAGCTTGGAAGATGATGGAGAGCATCAGGGCATCAAGAGATTGAAGATTAGACTTGTAATCCATGTAATATTTCATTTACTTGCTTTTCCCTTTTTGAGTCTAGGATTATTGTAATGCATTGATAGATGGTCTACTCATTCATGCATATGCATATAACCATCTTAGTGAGCCTTAGGATTACCATAGAATCCAACCCAATTGGTTTATCTTGCCAAATGATTCAATTGGAGTCTCTGGCTCTCCAGCAAGCAACTGTTGAAGGAAGGACAAGCGATTGGGTAATTCCAGGCGCCTTGCCGGCCTTCTACAACCGGCTGTTGTGCATTATCTCAAGTCAACTATTATTGACACTTACTTGAGCTATTGGAGACAGACTACTGACGTTCTCACATAGAGTTAGAGTCTCTCTGTGTGAGAGCAAGTATATCTCTGTGTGAGAATCCAAAATCCTTTGTGTGATGTATTTTTGTGTGAGATTGTATTCACTTCTCTATGTGAGGTATCTATGTGTGAGATTGTATTCACTTCTCTATGTGAGAATTATAGTGGATATTGGTGTGGCTGAACGTACCCAAGTTTGGAGAACCGGGGTAAAATCTTGTGTTTGCATTTGGATTAGTTATGTTGATTAAGTCTTCTTGCACTTATTATTCCGCATTTGCAAGTTAAATTTTAATTGCACAATTTATTGCTATAACTCTATTCACCCCCTCTAGAGTTTGTTGTTAGTATTGCAAGGGTACGACGGTCATTACATCCTATGCCCTTTATTTCTGAATCTCCATTTTCTGCTCGATACATTTTTCGTTCAGATTGTCGTCACTTACAATTGAATTCCTTTATTTATTTTGACGAACCAATTTGGAATTTTTTTGCAGGGCATGAGGGCATCACTTGAGTTGATGCAGCCCGCCTCCCACATGACACAGATTACTCAAAGGAGATGCTGGGAGCTGCATTGCTAAAATCCAAAAATGCCGGTGGAGGCCTAGCCCCGAGGACGCTTGCGGATGAGCATAAAGAGATATTTGAGCAACTTTCTCCACCGTTATACATCCGAGATCTGCCTTTCAATCAAGGTGTTTTTTATCCAGTAGTGTAGATAAATAAAATAAATGTTTTAGTTTTATATGCTTTAGTAGTATGTTTTTTGTTTATGCTTTCGTTTCTAGGATCTTTTGCCAAGATCTAATACTTTTTCCACATTGAGCACACTATCTATTTTAAGTTGGTGGAGAGTGTTAGAATCTTTAGGTTTGGTTTGTTATGATTTTTTGCTTTAGAATTTTTTTTATTTTGGGGATATACTTTTTGCCATCACTAATACCTTGCAAGCATATCATTTACACTCCTTGCTTATTTGCAAGTTGCTTCCTTAGTCCCTTACATGCTTCAAATCTGTAACGACCCGCTCTCGGGGGGCCCGTTACTTATTTGATATTTGCGCATGTCCTACAGGTTACCAGTGAAAACAAAATAGCCACGATACAGAGATGTACAAAAATACTCAAATAGTGTCCAATTATTACAATCCATATTGTACAAGATGTCACAACAAATTTACATGAAAGAAAAACAGTACACAGCTGAAAATAGCTCTGGAAGCTGCGGTCTCATGGTCGAACTTTGGCGCTATTAGCTCAAGAGCATCTACCTCCATATGTACATCGTCTGCGGTGCCACGGAGATGGAACCGTAGGTAAGTCACAACAATTCTAAAGATAGAAAAGAAGTAGTGTAGAAGTATGACAAAAAGTAACTACGTACGAGCAAACCAGAGTGAAAAGTAAAGTACTGAGCAACAACTGTACATAACTGAAAAGTAAAGGCAGACAACTATGCAACAACTGTACATAACTGAAAAGTAAAGTACTGAGCAACAACTGTACATAACTGAAAAGTAAAGGCAGACAGAACAACTGTACTGTGATGTAAAGCATGCAAGTGAAACATGCTACCGTTGTAGCTACAAGTGCGACAGGTAAAGTATTGGTGACTGCACTGGTGTGGTAAGTAAAGTACATGTAATGCATAAAGTAAAGATGACCGTGCAAGTACAACGAGCAAAGTGTGAGAGTAACAATAGTGAGACTATCAGGCATGAATTATAACAATATTAAACATGCAAAGTACTGAATAAGACGAACAATCAATAATTGTTTTGATGTTGGCAGTAACGAACTAAACTATGTGTTGTGACTCACGTAGGAAAGTATGATATGCAACCATGGGTCACCTCCGTTGCCACGGGGGCCAATCCCGGGCGTCAACCACAACATACTTTTAAGACGAGACGAGACGAGACGAGAGAGAGTGACTCCGGTCATAGCTCCCACACTTTCTCTACAATGAGTTACCCCAAACCCCAGTGTCTTGTGTATCGATTATATGTTTTATACGAGATATTCCTTTAAACATTTCACGAGATATTCCACGAGATATTCCACAAGTTGTTCCACAAGTCATTCCATATGACACTTCACGAGATATTCCATAAGTCATGCTACGAGATATTCCACAAGTCATTCTACGAGATATTCCATGAGACATATCACATGCTGTTATCAATTCCTTGTTTACGATGATAGTTAAACCAGGACCACTGGTTGACTTTCTTATTGAAAACCAGAAAGTAAAGCAAGGTGGATGCCAAGAAATTTGAGGATAAAAACAAGTCCAACAAACATGGAATACAAAAATAGTTGGTGGTAGTTTCGTTAGCACACAATTTACCCAAGTTAAGAATCCTAAGTTCATACTTATACACTTACTTAGTTTCTACTATTAGAATTAAAGTGACTTACTGATCTCGAGGTAGTGGTAGTGAGCCGGGACTGGATCTAGTGCTGGTGCATGAGAATTGATACCTGTGAACACGAGAAAAGATTGGTTGAAGATTACATCTTTTCTATTTATTAACTTGATCGTTTTGATTTTCGAAACTCGTTGAAACGTTACCAAAAAGCGTTCTAAATTTTTATATAGGCTAGATATGATGAATATAATTTTATCGTAGGAGAAAATAATTTTCTAAAGCTTATAGTAATTTTTATAAATTTTTAAAAGCTCAAAAACAATTTAAAAACTATTTTTCAATTAGTAACGTATTTATTCAAATATTTATTCTGGATGCAATCTGCATCGGAATGGTTCAAGTGAGCTGTCAAAATGACCGTATCGAATAGTACTATAGCATATATTTTTCTCACATTTTAGTGTACGTGAAAATATCAAGTTACGGATTTTTGAACGAAATTTACCTATTTAAATTTTAGGCTTAAAAATTAATACGGAAAAAACTAAGCATCAGATTGAGGTGAAACTAGTTCCATTGGGTCCAGAACGTCATTTCTGATTTTCTGGAGCTAGTCTCGTATTTTTCTGGTCTATATACTATTTATTATTAATTAAATACGATTCAGCCTTATTAATAATATTAATATACCTCGTATATACCTATATACGTATACGTATACATATTCATGATAACGCTTCTCTCCTCCGTTCACGCATGCAGTGAGAGGGGGCTTGCGTCGTCGGCGACTGGTGGCTCGGGCGGCGGACAGCGGCGGCGGGCGAGGCGATGTAGGAGACGTACGACGGGCGCCGGGGGACGGGGAGGCAGAGGCGACGTGGGTGCAGCTCTCAGCGGTCTTCCTCGAGTTGTCGGACCTCGGGGGCTTCGATGCGGTGGCGGAGTAGGCCGAGCGGCGGCGAGGTTCTCTGCTTTGGAACAGGGGGAAGGGAGAGGGGCATCGGCGAATGGCGAAGCGGCGGAGGAAGCACGGTGGACTCAGAGGCTTCAACGTCAGCGGTAAAGTCAGGGGGTGGGTCGACGGGCGGTGCAGGGTTCCCCGGAGAGCGGTGCAGCGTCGGTCGGAGTCAGGGGACGACGGAGATGGCAGCGGCGTGGGGAGCTTCGAACGGGGTTGGAGGGGCGGGGCATACGACGTCGGACAGCTCACGGGTGGGTGTGGGTTGTTGTCGAGCTCGTGGGGAGGAAAGGCGGGCGGTGTGCTCAGGGGAGGGATGGCCATGGGGTTGTGTCGGAGTACGAAGCTCATCGACTGCTTCTTGAGGGTTAGGAGACGTGGGAAGGCGGGAGCAGCACCGGAGGACGGCGAGCTCGGGGATGGGTTGAAGAGCAGATAGAGGGAAGTGAAAGCACGGGAGGGGGCTTGCCTGGTTCGAAAAGAGAGAGAGAGAGAGAGTCAGAGTGTTTGTGTTAGGGGATCACTTCGTTTGGAATCTTTGGATATGGGTTGGGTTCGCCTGGGTTTGGGTCTGGGCAACGGGGGTTTTGCCTTGTGCATTTTGTGAGGGAGAGGGACCAGCTGATATGGGGTTTCAAAAAGTAATTATATTAATTTTAATAATATGTTAATAAATACTTAGTCAAATAATTAATAGGTTAGGTTTTTGCTTTTGACAAAAGGTGGAAATGTGAAGCTTGTGTGTGAAACGTGGGCTGCCAATCATCGGGGTTAGGTGAGAGGTGGGGGTAATTGTAATTAGTAATATAAGTAGAGTAATTAGTAGTTAAGTAAAAAGGTTAAGACGTAATTAGTAGATAATGTCAAAAATACAAAATTACGATTTTGCCCCTATTAGTAAACGTGTTTGAAAAATTACGAAAGCATATCCACAGGATCGTATCGTCGCGAGGATCGCGAATACGAAGTCCGTTTCAGGGTTCGAGCTACGGGAATACTAGTTTTAGGCCAAAACGTTTAGGAAGCGGGTTTGCGGGTTCTCTATCGATTTGACTTCAGAAAATTACGAAATTAATGTGAGAAGCCCTAAATGATCATAGAATGTTACCGTAGAAGTTTGAAAACGTTTCGATGATGTTTGAATAGAAAATAAATTCAATAGGCCAAAACGGTAATAACTGTAAAATGAAATTTTACCAGAATTGTTTTGAGTATTTGATAAAACTCGAACTTACTAAAATACTTTATGACTAGTCTGATATCTCAAAATATTTTTATAAGAAATTTTTGAAATCTTAAAACTCCTGACAAACCATTATAAAATAGTTTTGAAAATTGAAAATACGTGAATAATTGTATTGAAAAAAATATGGACCATTACATTCTACCCTCCTTAATATAATTCCGTCATCGGAATTAAGAAGACCGATCATTGCCTAAGCAAATCAAACAATCGAAAGGAAGGTTTGATGAATGATTACAATAAATGAAAAATAGCATGAAATATAATGTGATATCATATCTTCAAGAATACAAGAGATGTTATGTATGAGTATATACTATTGACATCACCATAGTTTTATAGCTAGCCTCAAGTCAAAATAGGCTCGAATAAAAGAAGACAACGAGGTCAAGAAAGATGAAGAAATAGCGACATTAGCTTACACGTCTTGGTTTGATTTGTCTCAAATCCTCTAATACTTCGGAGCCTCCTTCGATTCGCTTCCGTTGTCGAACTCGAACTTCTGGTGATCAAAAAGTCGAACGCTACCATCCTTAAAAATAGACGTAGCTAGAGTTCAGGCGAACTAAACAGGATTAGGAAGAATTAATAGAATGATCAAAAGGCCATCATTAGCTAAAGAAAGGGTGATAGTGATGAAGATCGATGGCGTTACATAATCACGATTCACGTCCTTGCGGTCCAGCAGAACACGGCCAGGGAAGTGACTAAGCCAGGATCACTTACCCCAAGTCTAGCAAGGGTGATCCAACAAACTTAGCCAAGCACATTGACCGGATCATGGTCCATTGAAGGAAGCTTATCATTTATATGCGTGCCATCATCAACAGAGGGAAAGGTGATGAAGTAGGCAGATGGTTCAACCTATGAAAAGTCACTATAACTGCTAGCAAAAGAGGTTACTATGGAGGGTATAACCAAGAATGGAACACGAGTTCCTAAGCAAGGGTTAAGAGTTCAAAGGAAGTGATGAGGATCAAGAAAGACCTAATGAAGATGGTAATAAGGACGCTTCACTCGTATATCCAATAAAGGTGAACACTCGAGACATCCCTTACTCGAGGTTAATTTGAGTATTTTATATTGTACACCCTGATCTTGCTATATTGTTCACGAGGTAGTTAGCGCGGACCTGCGTGGGCCACCAAAACTTGTAACGACCCGCTCTCGGGGGGCCCGTTACTTATTTGATATTTGCGCAGGTCCTGCAGGTTACCAGTGAAAACAAAATAGCCACGATGCAGAGATGTACAAAAATACTCAAATAGTGTCCAATTATTACAATCCATACTGTACAAGATGTCCCAACAAATTTACATGAAAGAAAAACAGTACACAGCTAAAAATAGCTCTGGAAGCTGCGGTCTCATGGTCGAACTTTGGCGCTATTAGCTCAAGAGCATCTACCTCCATATGTACATCGTCTGTGGTGCCACGGAGATGGAACTGTAGGTAAGTCACAATAATTCTAAAGATAGAAAAGAAGTAGTGTACAAGTATGACAAAAAGTAACTACGTACGAGCAAACCAGAGTGAAAAGTAAAGTATTGAGCAACAACTGTACATAACTGAAAAGTAAAGGCAGACAGAACAACTGTACTGTGATGTAAAGCAGGCTAAGTGAAACATGCTACCGTTGTAGCTACAAGTGCGACAGGTAAAGTACTGGTGACTGCACTGGTGTGGTAAGTAAAGTACATGTAATGCATAAAGTAAAGATGACCGTGCAAGTACAACGAGCAAAGAGTGAGAGTAACAATAGTGAGACTAGCAGGCATGAATTATAACGATATTAAACATGCAAAGTACTGAATAAGACGAGCAATCAATAGTTGTTTTGATGTTGGCAGAAACGAACTAAACTATGTGTTGTGACTCACGTAGGAAAGTATGATATGCAACCATGGGCCACCTCTGTTGCCACGGTGGGCCAATCCCGGGCGTCAACCACAACATACTTTTAAGACGAGACGAGACGAGACGAGAGAGAGTGACTCCGGTCATAGCTCCCACACTTTCTCTACAATGTGTTACCCCAAACCCCAGTGTCTTGTGTATCGATTATATGTTTTATACGAGATATTCCTTTAAACATTTCACGAGATATTCCACGAGATATTCCACAAGTTGTTCCACAAGTCATTCCATAAGACACTTCACGAGATATTCCATAAGTCATGCTACGAGATATTCCACAAGTCATTCTACGAGATATTCCATGAGACATATCACATGCTGTTATCAATTCCTTGTTTACGATGATAGTTAAACCAGGACCACTGGTTGACTTTCTTATTGAAAACCAGAAAGTAAAGCAAGGTGGATGCCAAGAAATTTGAGGATAAAAACAAGTCCAACAAACATGGAATACAAAAATAGTTGGTGGTAGTTTCGTTAGCACACAGTTTACCCAAGTTAAGAATCCTAAGTTCATACTTATACACTTAGTTTCTACGATTAGAATTAAAGTGACTTACTGATCTCGAGGTAGTGGTAGTGAGCCGAGACTGGATCTAGTGCTGGTGCACGAGAATTGATACATGTGAACACGAGAAAAGATTGGTTGAAGAATACATATTTTCTATTTATTAACTTGATCGTTTTGATTTTCAAAACTGGTTGAAACGTTACCGAAAAGCGTTCAAAATTTTTCTATAGGCTAGATATGATGAATATAATTTTATCGTAGGAGAAAATAATTTTCTAAAGCTTATAGTAATTTTTATAAATTTTTAAAAGCTCAAAAACAATTTAAAAACTATTTTTCAATTAGTAACGTATTTATTCAAATATTTATTCTCGATGCAATCTGCATCGAAATGGTTCAAGTGAGCTGTCAAAATGACCGTATCGAAGAGTACTATAGCATATATTTTTCTCACATATTAGTGTACGTGAAAATATCAAGTTACAGATTTTTGAACGAAATTTACCTATTTAACTTTTAGGCTTAAAATTAATAAGGGAAAAACAAAGCGTCAGATTGAGGTGAAACTAGTTCCATTGGGTCCAGAACGTCATTTCTGATTTTCTGGAGCTAGTCTCGTATTTTTCCGGTATATATATTATTTATTATTAATTAAATACGATTCAACCTTATTAATAATATTAATATACCTCGTATATACCTATACACGTATACGTATACGTATTCATGATAACGCTTCTCTCCTTCGTTCATGCATGCAGCGAGAGGGGCTTGCGTCGTCGGTGACTGGGGGCTCGGGCGGCGGACAGCGGCGGCGGGCGAGGCGACGTCGGAGACGTACGACATGCGCCGGGGGACGGGGAGGCGGAGGCGACATGGGTGCAGCTCTCGGTGGTCTTCCTCGAGCTGTCGGACCTCGGGGGCTTCGCTACGGTGGCGGAGCAGGCCGAGCGGCGGCGGGGTTCTCTGCTTTGGAACAGTGGGAAGGGAGAGGGGCAGCGGCGAATGGCGAAGCGGCGGAGGAAGCACGGTGGGCTCAGAGTCTTCGACGTCAGTGAAAAAGTCAGGGGGGTTGGTCGACGGGCGGTGCAGGGTTCCCTGGAGAGCGGTGCGACGTCGGTCGGAGTCGGGGGACGACGGAGATGGCAGCGGCGTGGGGAGCTTCGAACGGGGTTGGAGGGGTGGGGCATACGACGTCGGACAGCTCACGGGTGGGCATGGGTTGCTGTCGAGCTCGTGGGGAGGAAAGGTGGGCAGTGTGCTCAGGGGAGGGATGGCCGTGGGGTCGTGTCGGAGTACGAAGCTCATCGACTGCTTCTTGAGGGTTGGGAGACATGGGAAAGCGGGAGCAGCGTCGGAGGACGGCGAGCTCGGGGATGGGTTGAAGAGCAGATAGAGGGAAGTGAAAGCACGGGAGGGGGCTTGCCTGGTTCGAAAAGAGAGAGAGAGAGTCAGAGTGTTTGGGTTAGGGGATCACTTCGTTTGGAATCTTTGGATATGGGTTGGGTTCGCCTGGGTTTGGGTCTGGGCAACGGGGGTTTTGCCTTGTGCGTTTTGTGAGGGAGAGGGAAGAGCTGATACGGGGTTTAAATAGGTAATTATATTAATTTTAATAATATGTTAATAAATACTTAGTCAAATAATTAATAGGTTAGGTTTTTGCTTTTGACAAAAGGTGGAAATGTGAAGCTTGTGTGTGAAACGTGGGCTGCCAATCATCGGGGTTAGGTGAGAGGTGGGGGTAATTGTAATTAGTAATATAAGTAGAGTAATTAGTAGTTAAGTAAAAAGGTTAAGATGTAATTAGTAGATTATGTCAAAAATACAAAATTACGATTTTGCCCCTACTAGTAAACGTGTTTGAAAAATTACGAAAACATATCCACAGGATCGTATCGTCGCGAGGATCGTGAATACGAAGTTCGTTTCAGGGTTCGAGCTACGGGAATACTAGTTTTAGGCCAAAACGTTTAGGATGCGGGTTTGCGGGTTCTCTATCGATTTGACTTCAGAAATTTACGAAATTAATGTGAGAAGCCCTAAATGATCATAGAATGTTACCGTAGAAGTTTGAAAACGTTTCGATGATGTCTGAATAGAAAATAAATTCAATAGGCCAAAACGGTAATAACTGAAAAATGAAATTTTACCAGAATTGTTTTGAGTATTTGATGAAACTCGAACTTACTAAAATACTTCATGACTAGTGTTATATCTCAAAATATTTTTATAAGAAATTTTTGAAATCGTAAAACTCCTGACAAACCATTATAAAATAGTTTTAAAAATTGAAAATACGTGAATATTTGTATTGAAAAAAATATGGACCGTTACAATATTCATGCATATTTTCAGATTCAAACTTTATTTTCAAATCATCAATTATGATTGGCATACTTTGTATTAGGTTTTCTTCATTAGATCAATTTTAATATGCTATTCATGATGCGAGTCCATATTTCATGAACTTTTTCTTTCAAATGGTTTGGATTTAGTTTGTTGCAACTCTTGCGATGCATGAGTCTATTTTAAAGCAATTGAGTTGAGTAGTTTTCAAATCGATGGGTTTTGGTTATGATCATGCGTGTTTATGCATAGGTGTGATTGGTTGGAGCGTTGATTCATAAAAAAAGAAAAAGCAAAAAGAAAGCAAAACAAAAGAAAACACAAAGAAAAAAAATAAAAAAATAAAAATTGCATCGTTCTTCTAGTTTTATTGAGTAGTCAGGTCCTCATGCCTCAAAAAGTATTGGGGATTCGCGTCGAAAAATAGGATTTAGGTGAGTGCACGAGAAAAAAAGTTAGAAAGAAAAAAAGAGAAAAAGGGAAAGAATAAGCTTCACACTCCCAACCGTCACAAATTAGAAAAACCTAGTGGTATCTTGGCTAAGTCCTTGAGATTTGAGATTCTTTGATACGACGTTGTGTCTTAACCTTCATTTATGCAAAGCATTCGTTGTTCTTCTCTTTTGAACCAAATCAAGGCGGTGTTCATGGTTTTGGTCTCAGTCATGGATGTGTATATTGAATTTGAAATCATGTTGAAATATTTTCTATTTTACAATGAATAATTTAGTTTTTGATACGTGCTTGGTTGAGAATTTGAATCTATCGCTCGTTTTTCCATGGACTAGCAAAAAGCTAGTTGGGGTGTGATTTGAGATGGAAATTGTATATTTATCACCCCATTTCGTTGGTTTTTTGTGCATTAATTACTCGTATTTTAGCCTCATTACTTGCATATTAATAATAACATCATATTTGGGAGTTAATCATTTATTCTTCACAAAACTATCTTTTTATGACTTAACAATGTCATGATTTAATTGCATGAATTTTTGGAAATTTTTTGAGAATTTTGAAAGATTAAACGACACAAAATTTGGAGTTTAACATACCACACGGTCGTGTGTTACACTCCACATGACCGTATGAATCTTTGGTAGAGCAGCAGCAACAAAGGCCATTAGCCCCAAGCAAGCATGACCATGACACGACCGTGTCGTCATCTTTTGGCAGAGGGGCTGAAGCATAACATTATTGACACGATTGTTTCGTCAAGACCAAACAACCACGTCGATCTGCCAGTCGTGAAATTTTGAAGGAAAAAATTGCAGTAAGTTTGGGGGGGGGCTCAACGGTCGCGTCGATTTGTCGATGGGACCACGTCGATTTGAGAACTCGAGCTTACACGATAACATCAATTTGATGTGACCACGTCGATTGGAGTTGGGGCCATGCCTTAGGCCATTGACGCGACCGTTTCGCATCGCGACGCGGTCGCATCGAACCAAATTCTGGGTACTTTTAGTTATGGGTTTTGGGTTTTTATTATTGACTTGTTTAGGTATTCTTCAACCCACAAGGAGAGCTATTTCTAGGGCTCTTTCTCCCCTATATCCCTCGTTCCATTCTACCATCTTCGTCTTTGGGCTATATGGGTTAGAGCTTGAAGAGTGCAAGGCAAAGCTTGGATGAGCACCTTGGAGGGAAAGTTCATGTTGTTCTTGAGAAAGCTTAGGTGAACTCTTTCCCTTTCTTTGTGTATTTTTGATTTAGCTGTTGTAATGATATTAGATGATGTTTTTAGAGACAAAATCTCTCCTTTCTTGTTATACGTATCTAGATCTTCTCTCTTATGTGTTATGTTGGTAATGTGTGGTTGTGTGGCTTTGGTGTTTCATCTCTTGCATGTTATAATAACTATGTGAATGGGTTGTTGTGATTTATATAGGATTTAGAGACCCTAGTGGGTATCCCTATAGAGGATCAAACCTAGGGGAACCCTTCTTTGTTGGATGCAACGATCTAGGAACTCTAGTTTGATGATGACAAATGTGTGTAAACTATTTAACCTGTGTGCTAAGTGTGTTTCAGGAATGACAAAGCGGTAAATTCCTCAAAGTGATGACTAAGTCAGTCGATGGAGAAATCGCTATACACATAGCAACTGGACTCGGTCAAGAAGCTATATTTTTTCCAAGATGACTTGGTCAAGATGGCAAAGAGATGGAGTCTATAGCCATACAAGCTAGGACTTGGTCAAAGGAGGACTGAGTTGATAAGCAAAAATCCCAAGGCAATCAAGTTCATTTTCCATCCTATGCCACTACAAATTCAACTTCCTATCTATCTCCTATTCCTAAGGGATACAAAATGATCCTATGTGATTCCCTATTGTCGTAGCCCTAACCAACTCCGACACAAACCCTACCCCTATATAAATAATCCTCAACAACCCCAAAAAGTTCACGGCAAACCAAAAAGAAAGAAAGAAAGGTGCGGTAATTAAAGAGGGGTCCAAACATTTTTTTGAGGCTTGCGGTTGTCACAACCAAACCCCTACGAGACCCTAGAAGCCCTAGCTTACGCTTAAACTCCGATTAACCCCAAGTCCTCAACATCATCAAGCATCCTCGAGTTCATCTTCATCTTTCTGCCGTCAAAGAAGTCTCAGGCGATGTGATATCCACCACCTACCGACTTCTTCAAGTTCTCGATGCCGGTCGACTACATCACTCAAGGAGATCATCACCGCATCTAAGAGCCTTGCCGTCGACGTCAACCATCCTTGCTGAGAGACCTTGATCTGCTTGCCGTCGAAGCAAAGTTGTCGAAGACCACGTTGGAGGTGTAGCTCTCATCGAGTCGAAGAAGAAGACGACGAGGTTGTCGTAGAAGCTGCTGTCGCTCGCCGCCGAAGAGGAGGCCGCCGTCGTTCACTTCATCTCATAGAAGTCCACTGCCTTGGAAGCTTCACACCGCCGGACTATGGTGCCGTTGGAGTCGAGCTCCTGTGTACTGCTGCTCCATCAACGAACGCCGAAGTAACGAAGTCAGCGTTCGGCATCAAGCTATCGAAGAGCAGTCACCATCGGAGCGCTGCATGCCCTAAGGACAGAGAGAAACACCGTTGCCATTATTGATGTCGATCAGGAAGCCAATGTCACCATGAAGATCGCCGTAGCAACCGTCGTCCGTTGCAGTCTAAGTCGTCGACGTAGCCCATGTTGCCGTTGCCCTAGCACCGCTGAAGCTCGTATCGCCGTCGTTGAACAGCCGTCGCCACGAAGTTTCCGCCAAAGATCGAAGAAGCGCTGTCGAATGTCGAGCAAGCGAAAAAGTCGCTGTTACCGCCACCACAAGCCGTTGAGCTCTCATCGTCGAGGAGAAGATTCCATCAAGCGCTGCTCGGAGAATCGCCGTCGAGTTGGAGAAGCCATCACCGTCTGTTGCATGCAAAATTCGAGTTCGGAACGGATGCTGACGTGGAGGAGCACCACGGCTTTTAAGTGATTGCTTTGTGCACCGACCGCTTATAAAAGGATTTGAACTGAATTGATGTATGCACAGACCTACTTGTGTACTTGACTTCAAAGATCTACAGACTGAGATCCAGGAGTCGGATCGAGACATCATTTGCATCAGATTGGAGATGACGACGTGCTGATTGACAGAGACGACTACATGGACACGAACTGAGCATTTCTAAACCCTTTACTCTTTATATTCAGGTCTTAGTGTAACGTTCTCTGTAGGGGATACTTTACCTATATTTTTTAACTATTTTGGACTTGTCTGGTTGGGCTAGACAAGAGGGTCTTGACGTGTTGTTGCAGTCAAGATACGCATTTACTAGGTTGATAGGGTTCTGCACTTTGTTGAGTGTGGTACAGTCTAGGTGGGAAGTTGAAGCTAGGACCCCATTGTAGGTGTATAAAAGGAACATATTAATGCTAGTATTTGCTTGGGGCTGGACGTAGGTCGTTGATGCGACTGAACCCGGGTAAATCTGTGCGTACTCTGTGATTGTCTCTTATTTACTCTGGTTGTGATTTTAACTGTGTATGATTTCTCTGGGTTGCACAAGAATTTTTTATTAGCATATTCACTCCCCTCTAGGCTAGGATCCAGATCCAACACTCTTTGTATGTTTTGATGCTATTTTCTCAACAATCTAGTCACTACTTTTATTGCACACCAAGTGTTGGTGTGAATGCCAAACCCACCAATTATACCCACAATTGAGTCATAACTCCCGTTCTTCATTCCGAAAGGATATATTCTGATTGTGCAAGCCTGAAGGGGATCCACAATTGAGTTATAATGCCCATGCTTCATTCCGAGAGGAAAACTTTCGATCATGCAAGCTCGAGGGGGATCCAAGGTTGAGTTATATTTGAGTTGAACCCATACTCCTAGCAACCACTTTGACCCACCCACCACACAAGCCTCCTCGCCTATTCGTCTCCATGATTCCTCTACCCTAGGGTGTTGGGTTGGTAGATGGTTTCAAAACCCAATTTTCTCACACTTCTCCACAGTATCTTAGTTGATTGTAGATCGTCGTTATCCCTCCTTATTCCAATAAACTCGTGATTGCAAAACGACTTGTCCCCGTGATCCGTCCCGGTGTCACATGAATTTATTGCATTGACGACCTACTATACTTGGGAGTCGCGCTCAACACTTTTTGAGCCGTGTCAAGCTTTTGTCTATGTTCTTCATGACTTAATCACATTGTTTATCACATTTGTGTTTATCATACACACATGACTTAAATCATTATTATCATATCATTTGTGAACATCCCAAAACTCCATTGGGTTGTTTCAATATCCCAACAATCAAAACTATATGTTGTAACTCAATATCTTAACACAAATCAAGCGTGCGAGAGAATGTGACATGTGCTTCAAACACTTGGGTATTGATTATTATATAATTTTCCACAAAAAATTTAATCGACCATTGAAATTCACCCAACTTAAAAAGTGTTTCTGTATCACCGTCATTGGTGATGAGCACATCAGTAGTCCTATGCTCCTTTACGGGCCAGTTGCATACCAATTTAACACAATACTAATGTAACGACTGGTTTTTCATGTATTTGGATTATCTATATTATATATATGTTTTGGTGGATTTTCTCCTTATGTGTGGTTTCCGTCTCCGTAGCTTTCGTTTTCGTTCGTTTCGTTGTGATTTTCTAGCTTCTTCCTTAGATCGTTGAGTTTGGAGTAAGTCATTTGTGACGAGCTTCATATCGCTCATATCTTAGAGATAGGTTGATCTTAGAAGCCGTAGGAATCTTCCCGGAAACTTCGCGCTTCGATTCGAGACTTTTTGTGCACTTTAGTTGGTTCAAGAAGGGGAACCAACCGACTAGATTCCAATCTAGTCGGTCAGGAACTCTTCTGGAACCGACTAGTTCATTAAATTAAAAATTCAGAAGTTACTGTCTACTCTTAGTCAGTCTAAGAACAACCACCGACCGACTAGATGTGAAACTAGTCGGTCAGAACTTGCTCTCAGACCGACTAGTTCCTTTGATTAATTTTACTTAAGTTACTGTTTATCGTTAGTCGGTCTAAGAACATTTTTCGACCGACTAGGTTGCAAACTAGTCGGTCAGCCATTGTTCTTTAACCGACTAGTTCTTTGACCATTTTGATGACCTAAGTTACTGTTTGGTGTTAGTCGGTCACAGTTGGTCGACCGACCAACTAGTTCTTAAACTAGTCGGTCAACAACTCTTCTTTGACCGACTAATCGCCCCTGAAACCCTAGGTTTCGGGCAGCCGCCGGGTTGTTTCCTATTTAAACCCCCAATCGTTTTCTTTTCTTTCTTTCACTTCTCTTGGCCATTTTCTTTCCCCTTGATCTCTGATCTTCCCGAACCTTCCTCTAGCCCTTCCTCCTTCCTCAAGAGCCCCTCTCCCTCTCCATTTGCGCCTGCCACCTCCTTTAGGCCGTCGGCAAACCCCCAAAACCCCTCGAAACCCCAATTTCTCCAGATTTTTCCCCTTTTTCCAGATCTGAGCCGTAGATCTCCGGATCGTTCTTCCGTTGCCGTGCTTGCTCGGCATCGTTCTTCCGCTACGATACGGGTAGTAAATCGGTCCTTTAATATTCTCATAACCCACCTTGTGATTTTTGTTAAACCCTAATAGAACTGATATTGTTTTGCCATGGCAGCGATCCCAACCCCGTAGTCTAACACTTTGTGACGTGCCTCGTTGATCGTCATCCTCGGTGCTAGGCAAGTGAAACTTGCCACTTAGGGTTTTAGGCCATGTTTTAGGCCATTTGCTTGTTGTAGGCGTAAAAGAGACTAGGCGACGAAATGATACTCGACTAGGCGCAAATTTCAGGATCTAGCTTGACAACGAAGCTTGATCCGACTACTTTTAATTATTGGCACTTGTCATCCATGCATCTTATCTGCCATGTTTAAATTCAATTAACGGTATGCGAATTATCTGTACATGCCATGCTATCCATGTTGAATGTTGCATTCGTAGCACACGCTACATTACTAGTACTACTTGATCCGGCTAGGCACCCGTTATGCGGGCATAACCCTACGCCATACGTGTCAAAAACACTTCCTGGCTCGTGATCCAGAAGCGAGCATACGTGTTCGGGGGTAATGCCCTGGCTCGATATACGTGGAGGGGTAGGGATAATCGATCACCTGAGTTTACGAGTTGGCCTGATCCGCCACTCTAGCCAGAAGACGTAATCTCTGTGCACGACGTGTTTACTTGACGTGACTTACTTGACTTGTACTTGTCCGTGTTTATACTTGTAAAACTTATCATCCATGCCATACTTGTTACTTGCACTTTACTTTACTTGTTGTTTTCATCCTATACTTGACATGCTATGCATCATACTATAATTGCTAGGTTGTTAGTTTACCTTCCTTTCAGTTTCCTTGCCCAATTCTGTTAGACTTGCTGACATGTGTCCCTTTACTCTTTTGGGTGACACATGTTAGATCCTGAGCCTGAGGTTGCTGCTGAGGACGTGGTGTTCGCTGACGCTGAGTCAGAGCCCGCGTTCATCGAGGAGTTTGAGGACACGGGAGATCAGTCGTAGAGACTGTTGTGTTGTTGTTTAGACTGCTTTAGTTGTCGGTGCGTAGCACCAATACTTTGTTCGTGTTGGCTTTTGTTGGCCATGTTTGGGCCTAGACTCTTTCTTTAGCCTGGTGGCTTTTCTATGATGTTGAATATTGTTGTGGACAAATTCTGAGATTGGTTAACTTTTATCAGTCTCCTTTACCGTATTATTATTATCTTTGTTCCGTTTGCACTTACAGGGACCTGCATATATTCAGATTTGACGCTTATCAGGCGTGAGGCTTCACAGCCCCACGTCTGTGCGGACCTTCTCACGTCTCGCCTCCATAGTCTATGGGAAGCGGGTCGTGACAAGTTTTGTTGGTGGCCCATACAGGTCTTCTTCTGTAACTGCGATTATTGGAATAACGATAATAATATTAGAATGTCCAATAAACTAAGTTCGACATCCGATTCATAAGCTATGAGTCTAATCTGTTTCGTTTTCTGTGTCATTAGATGGCAGGAAGACGGAATACACGTGGTGGTGGTGGTGTGCCCCCTCATGACGAGGAGCCTGAGTGGGAGCCCACCAATGGGGAGATGATGTGGATGATGCTTCAGATGATGCAGGTGCAGCAGGGCGTGCTCCTGCAAGTCCAGAATGCTCCAGTTGCTCGAGCTGCTCGGGCAATTCCGGAGGCCCCTCGCTCCGAGCCAGGAGCAAAGCAGTTTTGGGAGCTGGGTCCCGCTTATTTTGATGGGTCTGAGGGTCCTCTAGCTGCCGATGAGTGGATTCGGAACATAGAGGATAATTTGAAGATGGCGAAGATCAGCCCAGCTGGATGGGTTGATTTGGCGAAGAGGCAGCTCAAGGATAATGCTTAGAACTGGTGGGATGTGGAAGAGAAGATGCTGGTGGAGCCGATAGCTTGGGCTACCTTTAAGTCCAGGTTTGATGAAGAGTTCTTTCCGAAGGCTGCCAGGAAGGAGATGCTGCAGCGTTTTATTGAGCTGAAGTAAGGGAGCTTGACGGTGGACCACTACCACCAAGAGTTCACTAGGCTGAGTCGGTTCGCACCGAAGATGGTGCAGGATGCTGATGAGAGGGCTCAGAGGTTCCTGCAGGGACTTGCTTTGCAGCTTCAGAGTTTCGTGTCTTCCTCTGATCTGGAATCTTATCAGAAGGTTCTGGTAGCTGCGAGGAGGCAGGAGCTGAACCTGAGCCAGATGAGGGGACATGTTGCTGGAGCTAGGAAGAGGCCTATGGAGCAGGCCAGAGCGGTGGTTAGGCCTGGTTTCAAGCATAATCATCCGGTGCAGTTCAAGAGGCCAGGAGGGCCTAATCTGAAGACTTGCCATTTCTGTGGCAAGACTGGCCACATCAAGGAGCAGTGTAGGAGATTCCTGGGCCAGTGTATTGTCTGTGGAGATCCTACCCATACCATGAAGGACTGCCCGAAGTCGAAGCAACCTTTGAGGGCACCTGTTGCAGCATAGCCGTTGCAGCAGAGAGCGCCTGTTCCTGCTAGACGTGGAGCAGCTCTTGTCCCACAGAGGCAGGCTTTTCAGCAGGCTTTTCCGTCGAGGAGGTAGGCTTTTCTGATGACCGAGGTGGAGAGCATGGCTGTGGATGAGGTTATCGCAGGTAATCCTTAATCTAGCTATTACTTTCCTAGCTAGTTTTGATTGTTAGATTATGTTTGGTTGCTTGCACATGATTGTTTGCTAGACTAGGGCTTGATTGTTAGACTATTTGTAGGTGTGATTTTGGTGTGCACATTTCCTGCACGAGTCCTCTTTGACTCTGGTGCATCGATGTGCATTATTTCTCTGAGCTTCGTGGAGAAGCATTCCTTGTCGACGTCCCCTCTTCCCAAGAGTTGGAATATCGTCACAAGAAATGACGTGATCTCGGTGCATCATGGTTGCAATTCTTGCTCATTGGTGGTTTGTGGACATGAGCTTTACGCTGATTTCATTGTCCATGACATCATCAACTACGATGCGGTCCTTGGGATGGATTGGCTTACGAGCTTCTATGCTACGATCGACTGTCGGAGGAAGAAGGTGGTGTTCGAGATTCCCGGACATCCAGTATTTGAGTTCAGCTGAGGTAGCAGTTCGCTTGGCCCTGTCAGATTTCGGGCCAGACCGGTGGAGTTTGTGGTTGTGCAGATGGAGCTAGAGAGGCCAGCGATAGTGCGGAACTTCGATGACGTCTTCCCCGAGGAGATGTCTGGATTGCCACCCGATCGAGCTCTCGAATTTTCGATTGATCTTATTCCGGGAGCGCAGCCGATTTCGAAAGCGCCCTATCGTACGGCACCCGCTGAGTTGGAGGAATTGCGGAAGCAGCTGGATGAGCTTTTGCAGAAGGGTTATATCAATCCTAGTATGTCTTCGTGGGGAGCACCGGTGCTGCTAGTGAAGAAGAAGGATGGTTCGCGTCGCATGTGCGTGGACTACAGGGAGCTGAATGCGGTGACCATCAAGAATAAATACTTGTTGCCTCGCATCGATGATATTTTTGATCAGCTTGGAGGTTCGAGGGTGTTTTCGAAGTTGGATCTGAGGAGTGGTTATCATCAACTGAAGGTGAAGAAGGAAGATGTTCCGAAGACAGCATTCAGGACGAAGTATGGACACTACGAGTTTGTGGTTATGCCCTTCGGTGTAACCAATGCACCCACAGTTTTCATGAATCTGATGAATCTGATCTTCTATGACTTTTTAGACAAGTTCGTCGTTATCTTTATTGACGACATTCTGATCTATTCAAAGTCGGAGGAGGAGCATGCCTCGCACTTGAGGACAGTATTGGAGATTTTGAGGAAGCATCGTTTGTATACTAAGTTTTCAAAGTGCGAGTTTTGGCTGGACAGAGTTTCTTTTCTCGGGCATGTGGTATCTGGAGATGGTATTTCAGTGGATCCCGAGAAGATCAAGGCCATCAGAGAGTGGCCGATTCCACAGTCAGCATCTGAGATCCGGAGTTTCCTTGGGCTTACTGGTTACTATCGGCGCTTCATTAAGGACTTTTCCCGTATTGCTGAGCCGATGACCAGATTGACGCGGAAGGATGTACCTTTTGTTTGGTTGGGTGATTGTGAGAATGCCTTCGGTGTTCTGAGGGAGATATTGACGACTGCCCCTATTCTTGTTGTGCCTGATCGCAGTGGAGGATTTGAGATCTTTGCGATGCCTCTGGCAAGGGTATCGGTTGTGTGTTGCATCAGCACGGGCAGGTTGTGGCATATGCTTCGCGTCAGCTCAGGACTCATGAGAAGAATTACCCGACGCATGACTTGGAGTTGGCTGCTGTCGTGTTTGTGCTCAAGATTTGGAGGCACTTCCTACTGAGTGAGAAAGTGAAGATCTTCACTGATCACAAAAGCTTGAAGTATATTTTTACTCAGAAGGAGCTCAACATGTGACAGCGTCGATGGTTGGAACTCATGGCGGATTATGAGATCGATTTGCAGTATCACCCTGGCAAGGTGAATGTGGTTCCTGATGCGCTGAGTAGGCTCCCAGCGGTGATGTTGTTGACTTTGCAGTGGAGATTACAGCAGGATTTTTGCGAGTCTCGATTTGAGATTGTTCTTCCTGGGGAGGCTTCTCTGTTGATGTGTATGCAGATACAGTCGACGATTGTGGATCGGATCAAGGCTGGCCAGGCTGGAGATCCGAAGCTAGTGAAGATTCGGGAGCAGGTGGAAGCCGGTCTGCGGACTGACTTTTTGATTCATGAGGATGGCTCGCTGAGGTATGGAGCTTGGTTGTGTGTACCAGCTGGAGATATCAGAGAGGAATTATTGGTGGAGGCACACAGTTCGCTGTATTCTGTACATCCTGGTGGTACCAAGATGTACAAGGATCTTCGTCTGAACTTTTGGTGGCATGGCATGAAGAGGTGTGTGGCTCGGAGT
This sequence comes from Scilla litardierei, assembly GCA_030789695.1. Taxonomy (NCBI): domain Eukaryota; kingdom Viridiplantae; phylum Streptophyta; class Magnoliopsida; order Asparagales; family Asparagaceae; genus Scilla; species Scilla litardierei. The sequence goes on along the minus strand of CM061142.1, from coordinate 499,952,140 downwards.
GTAGCCAAGTGTCTGGTTTTCCAGCAAGTGAAGGCGGAGCATCAGCATACGGCAGGGTTGCTACAACCGCTTCCGATTCCGGAGTGGAAATGGCAACACATCACTATGGACTTTGTGACTGGACTACCTCGGAGTCCGAAGCAGAATGACGTGATTTGGGTGATCATAGATCGATTGACCAAATCCGCGCACTTTATTCCATTCCGAGTAGGACAGTCCACTGAGGCGCTAGCGAGGAGATACATGGAGGTAAATTCTTTTACTCTCCGTTTCTATTTCCTTATCCTAGTTCAAATAGTGATGTAACATGAATCGTGCAGGAGATCGTACGACTTCACGGAGTCCCTGTGAGTATCGTGTCGGACAGAGACACGAGGTTCACATCTCAGTTCTGACAGAGTTTGCAGAAGAGTTTGGGTATGCGTCTGAGTTTCAACACGGCGTACCATCCGTAGACGGATGGCCAGTCCGAGCAGACGATTCAGATCTTGGAGGACATGCTGAGGGCGTGCATGTTAGATTTCAAGGGTTCGTGGGAGGACCATCTACATCTGGTGGAGTTCTCTTACAACAACAGCTTCCAGGCGAGTATTGGCATGGCGCCTTTCGCCGTGCTGTATGGGAGGAAATGTCGATCGCCATTGAGTTGGGATGACATTGGTGATCGGGAGCTGTTGACCTGAGATGATTGTGGAGGCCGTGGATGTTGTCAGGAACATTCGGGAGAGGTTGAGGATTGCTCAGGACCGTTTTAAGCATTGGTCGGATGCTAAACGCCGTCCTTTGGAGTTTCAGCCAGGCGACCATGTGTTCTTGAAGATTTCCCCGAATCATGGAGTGATTCGCTTTGGGAAGCGAGGGAAGTTGAGCCCGCGATACATTGGACTGTTTGACATTTTGGAGAGAGTTGTCGAGGTAGCCTACCGCTTAGCCTTGCTGCCATCTTTGGAAGGAGTTCACAATGTTTTCCATGTGTCGCAGCTTCGTCGATACATCAGCGATCCATCTCATGATGTGGATTTCTCAGAGATTACCGTTCGCCCTAACATGACGTATGACCAGCAGCCAGTCCAGATTTTGGACAGGCATCAGAAGTCGCTCCGGAACAAGGTTGTCAATCTTGTGAGGGTGATGTGGCGACACAGCTCGCCAGGAGAGTCTACTTGGGAGAGAGAGGATGAAATGAGAGAGCGCTACCCACTTTTGTTCCCGGACATGTGAGTGTTGGGAAATTCCGAGGAAGGAATTTTTCTTAAGTTGGGGAGGATGTAACGACTGATTTTTCATGTATTTGGATTATCTATATTATATATATGTTTTGGTGGATTTTCTCCTTATGTGTGGTTTTCGTCTCCGTAGCTTTCGTTTTCGTTCGTTTCGTTGTGATTTTCTAGCTTCTTCCTTAGATCGTTGAGTTTGGAGTAAGTCATTCGTGACGAGCTTCATTCGCTCATATCTTAGAGATAGGTTGATCTTAGAAGCCGTAGGAATCTTCCCGGAAACTTCACGCTTCGATTCGAGACTTTTTGTGCACTTTAGTTGGTTCAAGAAGGGGAACCAACCGACTAGATTCCAATCTAGTCGGTCAGGAACTCTTCTGGAACCGACTAGTTCATTAAATCAAAAATTCAGAAGTTGTTGTTTACTCTTAGTCGGTCTAAGAACAACCACCGACCGACTAGATATGAAACTAGTCGGTCAGAACTTGCTCTTAGACCGACTAGTTCCTTTGATTAATTTTACCTAAGTTACTGTTTATCGTTAGTCGGTCTAAGAACATTTTTCGACCGACTAGGTTGCAAACTAGTCGGTCAGCCATTGTTCTTTAACCGACTAGTTCTTTGACCATTTTGACGACCTAAGTTACTGTTTGGTGTTAGTCGGTCACAGTTGGTCGACCGACCGACTAGTTCTTAAACTAGTCGGTCAACAACTCTTCTTTGACCGACTAATCGCCCCCGAAACCCTAGGTTTCGGGTAGCCGCCGGGTTGTTTCCTATTTAAACCCCCAATCGTTTTCTTTTCTTTCTTTCACTTCTCTTGGCCATTTTCTTTCCCCTTGATCTCTGATCTTCCCAAACCTTCCTCTAGCCCTTCCTCCTTCCTCAAGAGCCACTCTCCCTCTCCATTTGTGCCGGCCACCTCCCTCAGGCCGTTGATCGCTCCGGAATGTAACCTAAAAGTGCGACCGTGTAGTTTTACCGCAAGCGCACGGTGTAGCGGCGAGCGGGTTATCGAACACAGGGAGGACGAATGAAAGTGCTTGCTCCGAACAACCTGGCTATTAAGAACGGAAAAGAGGGAATTTGCCTTTGGCGATCCTGTCACAATCGTCAGACAAAGTACGAAGATATCAAATCAAATAAAGACGCCTAGGGAATGGAGAATCCCCGCTACTCACCGTATCTCGTCAATGTGATTCATTGGTATCAACATTGCTATGGTAGAATCTCGGATGAACTAGTTGCAACTGAATGTAAAACCTAGCTCACGCTCTCGCGCTGTTGCCGGTCTATAGCTAACCTAGGTTCGGGTCCAATCTCTTGCAAACCCTAGCCTAGGCAAGCTAGCATTAGGATCAACATCATCGTTCAATCGCGCCCCGAGCCCACTCTCGTGCAAACTCGGGCCACGACCTAGGTTGGGATAGTTCCTACCCGTCCAATCTCTTGCAAACGGGTATCGGCACGGAATTGCAATCGAGAACCCTAGTATCGGTCCAATCTCTTGCAAACCGATACTACGGAAATTCGATTTCACTCCAATTCGGATTTCTAGGGTTTCCTATCGAATTGGGATCCAATCTCTTGCAAATCCCAATCGATATGAATACCTAGCTATCAGTAGTAAATCGATCTCAATCTAACCCTAATAGCAATTCTAGCAATATTTCTACCAATTCATCACAAATCTGAAATTGGGCTCGTATGGTTCATCCCCACGCCCCAAGGCGTATAGACTATTCACAATTCATAGCACAAATGCAAAAATAATCAATGGAAATCACAAGAGAATTCATCACAATATTCGAATAAGCAATAAAATAGTATTTTTAAAGGAGAGAGATGCAAACCAATAGAGTTCTTCAATGAATCCAACAAAAATCAACTTTTCTCTCCTCTCCAATCACAATAATCTAAAGCTAAAAAGTTAATCTAAAAAGCTGCAAAAAGTCCAGAAAAAAGCCCCCTAACCTAGGGTAAAAACAGGGGTTAAATACCCCCCAAAATCGTCCAAAAAACTGTGACCAAAATGCCCATGCGCAGCCTGAAAACCGCAATTTTCGCTACAGGCAGCGCGTCGCACTCGGCCGAGTGACAAAAGTCGCTCGGCCGAGTGACAAACCCTGAGAATTTCCAGTAAGTCTGGGTCTTCGGGGGTCTTCACTTCGGGGGCAGCTCGGCTGAGTGAGTTGTCTTCACTCGGCCGATGGCTTCTTTGTACTCGGGCGGTCGGCATTTTCCACTCGGCCGAGTGGGTCTTCTGAAGCTCAGGCAGACGAAAAACAGTAAGTTGGCGATTTTTGATGGGCTTCGTCTGAGTGCCACTCGGGCGGACGGGGTCTCGTCACTCGGCCGATGTGGCTTCCGATGCTCGGCCGAGTGCACATATGATGCATGTCCAATCTGGTCGGCCGAGCGGTGTCTCGCTGGTCGGCCGAGTGACTCCTTCACTCGGCCGAGTGAGACACCAAAAATGCCATTTCAGCTTGTTTTTGCCTCCTCGTCGCTCCTGCGACGTTCTTTCTTCTTCCGCTCCTCTCCAATAGCAAAATACCCCTCGGGGAGGTCGTCGGTGACACTCTGGAGTAGGCGTATCTCGAGATCACTCCAAATCGCTCCAAATCACCTGAAATACGACAAAAACAACAAATCGTGAAAAGCGTCGTAATATCGTCGATATATCGTGAAAAACATGATTTGAGCGATCTAAATGGCATGCAAACATGCGGGAAAAAAGTGTAAAATAAGGAGTGATCAGCCGTCGGCAAACCCCCAAAACCCCTCGGAACCCCAATTTCTCCAGATTTTTCCCCTTTTTTCCAGATCTGAGCCGTAGATCTCCGGATCGTTCTTCCGTTGCCGTGCTTGCTCGGCATCATTCTTCCGCTACGATACGGGTAGTAAATCGGTCCTTTAATATTCTCATTACCCACCTTGTGATTTTTGTTAAACCCTAATAGAACTGATATTGTTTTGCCATGGCAGCGATCCCAACCCCGTAGTCTAACATTTTGTGACGTGCCTCGTTGATCGTCATCCTTGATGCTAGGCAAGTGAAACTTGCCACTTAGGGTTTTAGGCCATGTTTTAGGCCATTTGCTTGTTGTAGGCGTAAAAGAGACTAGGCGACGAAATGATACTCGACTAGGCGCAAATTTCAGGATCTAGCTTGACAACGAAGCTTGATCTGACTACTTTTAATTAATGGCACTTGTCATCCATGCATCTTATCTGCCATGTTTAAATTCAATTAACGGTACGTGAATTATCTGTACATGCCATGCTATCCATGTTGAATGTTGCATTCGTAGCACACGCTACATTACTAGTACTACTTGATCCGGCTAGGCACCCGTTATGCGGGCATAACCCTACGCCATACGTGTCAAAAACACTTCCTGGCTCGTGATCCAGAAGCGAGCATATGTGTTCGGGGTAATGCCCTGGCTCGATATACATGGAGGGGTAGGGATAATCGATCACCTGAGTTTACGAGTTGGCCTGATCCGCCACTCTAGCCAGAAGACGTAATCTCTGTGCACGACATGTTTACTTGACGTGACTTACTTGACTTGTACTTGTCCGTGTTTATACTTGTAAAACTTGTCATCCATGCCATACTTGTTACTTGCACTTTACTTTACTTGTTGTTTTCATCCTATACTTGCCATGCTATGCATCATACTATAATTGCTAGGTTGTTAGTTTACCTTCCTTTCAGTTTCCTTGCCCAATTCTGTTAGACTTGCTGACATGTGCCCATTTACTCTTTTGGGTGACACATGTTAGATCCTGAGCCTGAGGTTGCTGCTGAGGACGTGGTGTTCGCTGACGCTGAGTCAGAGCCCACGTTCATCGAGGAGTTTGAGGACACGGGAGATCAGTCATAGAGACTGTTGTGTTGTTGTTTAGACTGCTTTAGTTGTCGGTGCGTAGCACCAATACTTTGTTCGTGTTGGCTTTTGTTGGCCATGTTTGGGCCTAGACTCTTTCTTTAGCCTGGTGGCTTTTCTGTGATGTTGAATATTGTTGTGGACAAATTCTGAGATTGGTTAACTTTTATCAGTCTCCTTTACCGTATTATTATTATCTTTGTTCCGTTTGCACTTACAGGGACCTGCATATATTCAGATTTGACGCTTATCAGGCGTGAGGCTTCACAGCCCCACGTCTGTGCGGACCTTCTCACGTCTCGCCTCGATAGTCTTTGGGAAGCGGGGCGTGACAACTAATGTCGATTGATATTATTTACCATGTATATTCGATCTAATAGTTTGGTATATGTTGATGATCTTCTAACCATTATGCGCTTAACAGTTCTTCCAACACATTTGGGTTTGTTATTGTCACCAATCAATAAATTCCCATCAAAATAACATGTGACAAAAATAAGATCGTTGGCAATTGTTATAAACATATACAAACATCATCATAATTATGCCCTAATTTTATTTATAATATAATTATACTATAATAATATACTTGCACTATTACTTTGCAATAAATTATTTATGCACTGATTTTTTGTTGATTTTGCCATAATTATAGTATGCACTAGTTTCATATTAAATTTCTTAACAAATTTAAAATTCCATCTTTCCCTCAACTTCCATTACAACTTTGTAATTTTTCGATAAATTTTGAACCATGCCCTAAATTCCAAATCATAACTTTGTTAGCAGCACACTTCGAGAAACAAATCATTACAAAAAATCTGAAGTAAATCTCATAACAACATTATCTTAAAGAGATAAGGAAAACCTTTGAAACTATGGGAAGTCAAAAAACTAAACGCAAATCGAACGACTGAGGGTCTTTAGATCCAATGGCTGAGGGGCTTCTCCATCGAGTGGTTGGGGGAGGGGGAGGGGGGCGGGGCGAGTGGGAAGGGGGAGTGGGGAGGGGGAGTGATTCGGGGTTTAAATTGCATTTGCCCCCTCCCCCCTTCTGGGCATTTTATGTGTATATCATGTTTATTTTGGCTTTGATACGTGCGTATTCGTGATATCATGGATTATTAAAGCCTATTCTTATTATATATATATATAATACGAATTATATGGACTAATTTTAGCTTCTCTTATTTTTCAAGTAATCCTGGGAATTTTCTGGATTTTCTGGATTTTCTGGATTTTCTGGATTTTTTCCAGGATTTATGGGAGCTTGGAACTATTTTTGGGGATTTTTCGAAGGCTATGAAGCATTCTGGAATTTAAAAAAAATACAAAACAAAAAAATACTAAGGCCCAGGCCCGCGGCCCGCTCCCCTGAGTGGGCCGCTTTGTGTAAACGAAAAAGAAAAAAAAGTGAGGCACTAACCCAGCAACGGGCGGGTCACGCGCAGCGTGCGTGCCCACCCAGCAGTGGTCGGGCACACGGGCTACACGTGACCCGCGCCCTCCCTTTGGGTTAGTAGCGGGCGCCCCAGCGCCCGACCCACAATGGGTTATTTTTGGCTTTATAGGGCATTTGGTGCGGGTTTTGTGCTGAATCTCGACCCGAATGCACCATTTACAGACCTGAACTGCTGGGATGCTTTTTTATCGGTCTTTGGGGCTGTTTTTCAGCTAGCTTTGGTTATTTTTCCTCTCAAAAAGACATCTAGGGCTTGGGAGATCTTGGAGAAGGAGGAAAGCTTAATGGAGAAGATCAAAGGGGAAGCTTGGGATCTTCTCAAAAGGGAGTTCTCTTGTATTAAAGTTCATATTATCATTTTCTCTTTGATCTTTACTACTTGTAAGAACTCTTGGATGATGATTTTGAAATCAAAGATGTTGTCTATGTTTATTATGAGTGGCTAATCTCTTTGTGTGTGTTTTTGGTGGATTGATGTATGTTGGGCTTATAGAACTCATCTCTAGCATGATTTTACAATCTCATATGTGAATGAAATATTGAGTTAGGGTTGTTTATTGGAACCCTAGTGGAAAATCCAAAGGGAGGCTCATCCTAGTGGACCCTCTCTATTGTGCTTATTGTTGATTATTCTCATATGTTTCATTCATTACTTTTTGCACCCCATGTGTTCGATGAAATGTCAAATTATCTGATCACTCTCTCCTTAGCCGGATGAGAGGTCGTAGTGATTTGAGATTGATTTATAAGCCCGACTACATCATGAAACCACAAACACTCGCACTTCGCATCTTTGAATACTATCTCACACTTTTCTTTGTTTGCATGCTTGACGTTGGTTTACATTAAAAATCCGCTCAACCAATCCTCACCCTCAAAAGGGTGGTATTTCTCACTTCGCTTAAGCCAGTTGTGACAGTTGTCGAGTGTAAACAAGTTGTCCCCATGTTCGACCCTAGGTTCACTAGGAATATTACTACTTGGTGACCTCCTACACTTGGGAGTTAGCACATGCAACTTTTGCCCACGCCAAGTTTTTGGCATTGTTGCCGGGGACAACGGTTCTACCATCGACAATTACATTGCTTTTAGCTTTGCTTTGTGACTATATCATCTTTTCGCACATATTCGTATATAATTTTTACTTTTTTTTGTTTTTTTGCATACCATCGATTGCTTGGTTAGTTTATGTGGCTTCGAACACCTCGAAAACACATAGGTTAACATGCACACACGTCATGGCGAAAGACAACATGAACAATGATAATACTAGTAACCATGACACTAATTCTCAAGCCGACGTCCCTAGGTCTTTGAGGGATCTTTTGAGACATACGAGGTCTAGCTCGGCTTCATGCTTTGTGTTTCCTACGGATGCAAATTCCTTTAACTTTAAACCCAGGGTAATTCAACTCCTACCCACTTTCCATGGGTTGGAGAGGGAAACCCCATATCTTCACATAAAGGAATTTGAAGATGTATGTTCCACATGTTTTGATGGAAAAACTAGTGCCGACACGATATACTTGAAGTTATTCCCTTTTTCTCTCAAAGATTAAGCCAAGAATTGGCTTAATGCTTTACCACCACGCTCAATTACATCATGGTTACAATTTCAAGCTGAATTTCTAAAGAATTTTTTTCCCTTGCACAGGACACATGGATTGAAGAAGCAAATCATGAGCTTTGACCAACGCAACAACGAAACATTTTACCAAACTTGGGAGAGACTAAAGGAACTTCTACTCTCATGTCCACACCACGGATTCGGGAAATGCCGTGTCATTGGATTCTTCTATGAAGGACTCTTACCGACATCAAAGCAATTTTTGGAAACAATGTGAAATGGGAATTTTTTGATAAGGAGCCAGATGATGCGTGGGATTATTTGGAGATGGTGGCAGAGAATGCACAAACGTGAGACACAACTACGGAGTTTGATAGAGGCGACTCCTCTTTGTCCCAACCAACTCGTGGTGGCTTACATAATTTGAGGACCGATGATGCTATGGAAGCTTGGTTAGAAGCTATGCAAAAGAATATCCAAGCCATGGAGTTGAGGGTGGTGAGGAGTGTAGCCATGGAGCAAAGTTATGTCATTTGCGAGACCACATGGCACGATACTTCCAATTGCCCCACCATTCCCACATTGAAGGAGGTTTTGAGAGAACCAAATGCAGAGGTGAATCAATTGTTTGGACAAAACTTCAACTCCAACACGTATAATCAAAGTTGGAAGAATCATCTCAACTTGAGTTAGAGGCCACAACAACCGCAACATCAAGGGCCAACACAACAATCTCATCAACCGTACAAGGCACCCCTTTCAATAGCAATTACCAAGGAGGTGGTTACCAAAGGAAGAAAGAGGAAGGAAGTGAGACCCAAATGAACTCCATGAACGAGACGTTGCAACAACTCATCTAAGTGCAACAAGACCAAATCCAACAATTCCAACAATTTCAACAACTCCAACAAACTCAAAATCAACAAATGGCAGAGCATTTGGCGAAGTTGACCGCAAGTCTCTAGAAGGTGAAGCTTCCATCCCAACCATTGCCCAACCCCAATATGAATTCTTCCTCATCGGCGGGAGGTTCGTTGAAGTAATGCCAAGCGGTGACGACGTTGAGGAGTGGCAAAATTTTTGAAAATGTGGAGCCACCTAAAGATCCACAAGTGGAGGAAGTGGGAGAGAAGGAACAAATGCCGGACTTGGTGCTAGAGGAGGAGCAAGGTGAATGCACAAAAAGGAAGAACCAACCTAAGGGGCCTGATCCTTATTCCACTCTGGTACCATTCCCTCAAAGGCTCTCCCGCTAACCAAGGACAACTATCAAGCGGAAATCAGGGAGATTTTTCAACGATATCAAATTAATATTCCCTTACTTGATGAAATTAATCAAATTCTCACAGATGCTAAGTTTCTTAAGGATTTATGCACGGTGAAGAGGAATTTGAATGTGAAGAAAAAATCTTTCTTAACGGAGCAAGTAAGCTTCATTGTGCAACTCAACACTCCCCCAAAATTTAGAGACACGGGATCCCCTACAATTGAATGCACCATAGGCATAAAGAGGATAGGTCAAGCACTTTTGGATTTGGGGTCGAGTGTTAACATAGTGCCTTACTCGGTCATTCTTCAACTAGGATTGGGTGAACTAAAAAAGCATGTCAGTTGTTTTACAACTAGCGGATAGGAGTGTGAAGATTCCACGGGGATGTGTGGAGGATGTGCTTGTCCAAGTGGACAAATTCTATTACCCCGTTGACTTCATTATCCTTGACATTCAAGGACCCACATCGGGGAATCCCACCCCGATAATCCTAGGAAGACCATTTTTGGCCACTTACAATGCATTAATTAATTGTAGGAGTGGCCAATTGAAAATTTCTTTTGGAAACATGACCCTCGAACATAATATTTTCAATGCATGAAAATTGCCACCACGAGAGGGGGAATACGAGGAAGTTAACATGGTTGATTTCTTAGCTTTGAAACCTATAGACTCATGTGTTAAAGATCATTTTGGTTCCGAATTTGATAATGCTTTAGATTTTCTTGGCACTTTTTGTGAGCAAATTGATGAATCTTTTCTTGTGCAGGAGACACATGCGAGACCAAGCACCAAATGGGTCCCAAGATTCGAGACATTGCATACGGACCCCCACCTCAAATGCCATCATCTTCGGAGCATCCCAAATTGGATCTTAAGCCACTTCTGGAATATTTGAAGTATGCCTAGCTTGTGGAGGGTGAAACATTCCCGGTGGTAAAAAATTCTAACCTCACACCTAATCAAGAACATGATTTGTTGGATGTGTTGAGAACACACAAAAAGGCTATAGGATAGACACTAGTGGATATCATGTGAATTAGCCCTTTAGTATGCTCACATCACATTTATTTGGAAGAGGATTCAAAACCATCGAGGGAGTTGCAATGTCGGCTTAACCCGATGTTGAAGGAGGTTGTCAAAAATGAACTTATGAAATTATTAGATGCAGGTATCATCTACCCGATATCGGATAGTAGATGGGTGAGTCCCATCCAAATTGTGCCCAAAAAGTCTGCAATCACCGTCATTAGGGACAAGAATGATGAGTTGATCCCTAAGCGAACCACCACCAATAGGCGTATGTGTGTAGATTACTAGAAGCTTAATGTCATGACCTGCAGGGACCATTTCTCTTTTCCATTCCTTGAAAAAATCGTAGAAAGGGTTGCGGGCCATGAATTTTATTGCTTTTTGGACGGGTACTCGGGCTACTACCAAGTAGAAATTGCCCAAGAGGACCAAGAGAAAACCACTTTCACTTGTCCCTTCGGCACATTTGCCTTTCGTAGGAAGCCCTTCGGTTTGTGCAATGCACTCGCCACATTTCAACGATGTGTTCTAAGCATTTTTAGTGACATGGTTGAAATTGTGGAGATTTTCATGGATGACTTTTCAGTTTTTGGAATCTCATTTGAAATTTGTTTGTCTAATCTTTCTTTGGTTTTGAGTAGATGCGTTGAGAAGAACCTCCTCCTCAATTGGGAGAAATGCCACTTCATGACTACGGAGGGGATGGTTCTTGGACATAAAGTCTCAAAGCAAGGAATGGAGGTAGACCGAGCTAAAGTGGAGTTAATTGAAAAGCTACCTGCTCCAAAAACCGTGAAGGATGTGCGATCATTCCTAGGGCATGCGGGATTCTATCGTCGTTTCATCAAAGACTTTAGTGACATCTCCCGACCCCTTTGCCATTTATTAACCCTTGATGCCGAATTTATTTGGACACGTGAGTGTCAATCTTTATTTGAATTATTGAAATGTTCATGGACTACTTCTCCCATTTTGCAGGGGCCGGATTGGAGCCTCCCATTTGAGATTATGTGTGATGCAAGTGATTTTGCCGTGGGAGTGTTGCTCGGTCAAAAGAGGGAGAAAGTACCATGTGTCATCTACTACGCGAGCAAAACCCTCAATGAAGCTCAAAGTAACTACACAACAACGGAGAAAGAGTTGCTCGCCGTAGTGTTTGCAGTGGAAAAAATTAGGAGCTATATCTTAGGTTCACCCATTCTCATTTTTACGGATCATGCGGCCCTAAAGTATTTGCTTTCAAAGAAAGACGCTAAACCAAGACTTTTAAGATGGATATTGCTCTTGCAGAAATTCCATGTCGTGATCAAGGATAAGAAGGGCGTGGAAAACTTGGTGACGGATCATTTCTCACGGCTTACTTTCGGGAACGAGCCCGCCAATGCACTAATTCATGATGCATTTCCGAATGAGCAACTAATTGTCGTGTCTTCCTTGCCATGGTACGCCGATATTGCAAACTACTTGGTTTCCGGTAAGGTTCCTCACTTTTGGTCGATTCGGGACATAAGGAGATTCAAACATGAGGTAAAATCATTCTTTTTCGATGATCCATATTTGTATAAATATTGTACCGACCAAATAGTTAGAAAGCATGTGTCAAATGACGAGTTCGATAGTGTATTACATTTTTGTCATTATGGTGCATGTGGGGGACACTTTTCCGCACATAAAATGGTGGCCAAAATTTTACAATCTTGATTTTATTGGCCCACTATGTTTATGGACACATACACGTATTGTAAATCGTGTGAGCCATGTCAAAAGTTAGGGGAAATAACAAAAAGAAATATGAAGCCCTTAACCCTGATCTTAGAAATTGAAATTTTTGATTGTTGGGGCATAGATTTTATGGGGCCATTCCCCATTTCATTTGGGTACACATATATCTTGGTGGCCGTTGATTATGTATCCAAGTGGGTGGAAGACATTGCATGTAGGAACAATGAGGGTTCTACCGTGCTCAAATTTCTCAAAGAAAACATTTTTGCACGTTTTGGAGTTCCCAAAGCTTTCATTAGCGATGGTGGCTCTCGTTTTTGTAATAAACCATTTGCTAACTTGATGAAGAGGTTTGGGGTCACACACAAAATTTCCACACCTTACCACCCCCAAACTAATGTCAAGCGGAATTGGCTAATAAAGAAATCAAGAACATCCTACAAAAATCGGTGAATCCTACACGCAAGGATTGGAGTGGCCGATTGCCGGAAACACTTTGGGCATATCGGACCGCTTACAAAACAATTTTAGGAATGTCGCCGTATAGGATTGTTTATGGAAAGCATTGCCATTTGCCCGTTGAATTAGAGCACAAATCATTGTGGGCAATTAAACAATTTAATTCCTTTTGTGACTCATCCAACAATTTTCGTAAATTGCAGATATGCGATTGGAGGAGTTGCAACGGGATGCATACGACAATGCTAAAATCGCCAAGAAGCGCATGAAATTTGAGCATGACAAGATGATTTTGAGGAGGGAATTCTTTCCGGGCCAAAACGTGCTATTACACAACTCCCGACTTCATCTCTTCCCGGAAAAGTTGAGATCTAGATGGTCCGAGCCGTTCGTGGTGAAACATGTCTACAATCATGGAGCGGTGATCTTGGTGAACAAAAAAGATGGGAGTGAGTTCAAGGTCAATGGACAACGTTTGAAGCCTTACTTTGATTCGTGGGCTAAGGAGTGGAACACCGAGGAACTTGCGGACCCGTCTCGGGGCGCCGATTAAATAGGTGTGTTTGTTCCAACTTTTGCTTCTACTACCCTTTCATCCATTAAGGACAATGCATATATTTAGTTGGGGGAGGGTTGTAGGTAGTTGTAGGTAGTTTTAGGATGTTTAGTTAGTTGTTTTGTACAAAAAAAATTTTTGTTGTGGAGACATCCCTTTTGACATCTCCAATATCTTGCGAGCATATCATGGATACTCCTTGCTCATTTGCTAGCTTTGTGCTTAGTCCCTTGCATGTTTCATCTTTGTGCATGTTTCGGGTTCAAATCTTATGTTCAAACTCCTAAATTGTGATTGGTATGCATGTTAGCGATTTTTCTTCATGGGATCAACTTTAATATGCCATTCATAAAAATAGTGCATAATCTGATGATTTTTGTCTTCGATGTAGTTTGGATTAGTTTTGTGCAAACTTTGTGATGCATGAGTTGGATTGAATCATTTGTGTAGCTTGGGTTTCAACTTGATGGGATTTGGCATTGGATATATGCTTGCTTTATGCTTGAGGAGTGGTTGATTGGTGTGTTGGATCAAAAAGAAAGAAAGAAAGAAAGAAAGAAAGGAAAAAAAATAAAAGAATAAGTGCATCGTTCTTCTAGTTTTGTCAAGTAGCCGGGTCATCACGAAACATTGGGGATTCACGTCGAAAGATAGGATTTAGGGGAGTGCACAAAAGAAAAATAAATGAATCTTAGGTGATTCGAGTTATTAGGTCAGCGGGGTCCTTTTTGGCCCAATGCCCCAAAATCGTCTGATTTGGGAGTCATTGACCGAACCCTCGTTATATATATATATATACTAGTCATAACCCGTGCCCGCGGGCACAGTTCATTTAAGATTTGCCCCCGCGAAATCTTTGTTTCCCAAAAGATTATTTTCATAACCAAAATTTAAAATAACAACAAATTAGCGTAAACATATTTAGCGGCACGGGTGCCTTTGGCGTGGGCCCTTCGGTGCAGAACAACAAATTCGATGCCAAACAATAAATTAGCGTAAAAAAATTTAGCGGGCGCTAAAATTTTATTTCCTTACGATTCAGTTCCACCCAAAATTTAGTTTCCCAAGAAAATTTAGTTCAAGTTTAAAATTTTAATCTCCCCTAAAATTTAGTTCCCACAAATTTAGTGTCCTCCAAAATTTTAAGGTTTCCTCTCAAAATTTGAACAAACTCCCAAAGTGACCGGGAATTTAAAATATTCGACCGAAAAATTTTAACCCATCAAAAGCGCATCCTAAAAAAATTTGTAATCTTTGCAAAATCTATATTTTCAACCTATGTGTTATTCGACCGCATATTTTTATCCAAAGTCAAACTTGTATAGACCCTTATAATGCAGATTGCCTCAATGCTCTTAACAATTTATTCTCGAACCACCTTTGATATGACTGGCAAGATTTGGCAAAAGATCCCACCAAGAACAATAGTAATACCACCAATGCTTTATTGTTATCACAAATATATTATAAAGATCGATCCATTGCATCAACACAATGCCAATATTGCATAGAAACTTCATCCCAATTTTAGGATAGTAATGGTTTAATCAGATGAATTTAAAGGCATGTGGAAAAGGCTCAAGCCAATCTATTAAGCCAAAAATTAGAACTGTATCAGTTAATCCCCTCCATCAAGTGCATAATTCTTTCAAAAGAAAAGAAAAAACATTAAAACACAAAATTACAAATCGAACTGTATTGATTCATAAACTTGTTGCAGCAGTTTGCACGAATTGAGCATAAAAACTACCGTTCAGCAAATGCATTGTAAGAATGTAATCATGTTATATTATTCATTTTTTGTATGATAGATTTAAGCATCAATTATTTTTTGATGACAACTAATAACAATATCAGACATGAACAATGAGGAACCAAATTGCGTGATACATTCTAAAAATTTTTTGGAGGAAAAAAGAGCGTCCCACAATTAAAATCAACTGTCTTTAGATAGACATCAACTATGATCCTAACCAAATCCTTATCTATCAAGAAGTCCATTATTGTGCCATCACTCTCCATCACATACCCCAAGACATAGGAAATGAATTTGAACTTCAAGCTTCTCCATCTCCGTTCATTCGCATACTTGTTCAACTCACCTCTGATTCTTTCACCCTCTCGTTTCGCTTCTCTAGTATCCAAAAGCCAAGTTTATTCTGCAACAAATAGCATCGAAACATATCAATTGGTGGTTGGGAACATATCAATTGTTCAACTCACCTATGTTCCAATGACAAAGATGGTTGGGAAAAAAGTAACTGATGATGAGGATCTAAGTTACATATTCTTGCCATTTCAAATGTGGTGTGATTTAAGACTATTGAGATGAAATGCAAGAAAAAAAACTGAGATATGAAATGTAAACATGAATGTAGCTATTGAGACGGTTAAAATAATTCTTACAATATTAGTTGTTAAAATTATGAATTAATTCCTTCGTAATTTTGACCTGTTAAACCCTCAGTTACAAAAGAGGAGAATAAAATAAATGCTATTCAAAGACCAATAATGCACGAAACTCATATGGTTCATAATAAAATCCATAGATTATTAATTTCCCTTGAGATCAGTTATATGCTAAGAAAATATTTAATAAGTTGCGACATGCAAATATTTGGAGTGAAAGTGATGTACATCAGTTCATTACAACAGAAACCTAAATATTACAACCTACATATTACTGATGCTTGAATTAGTGTCTTGAATGACAAATCAATGAATAATCAAAGAAAGAAAGTTTCTATCTGAATATTGAAGGGGGTCATTAGCATTAAACTTAGCAGGAGATATTTTTAAAGATATAGAGAAAAAGCCTCTCTTTATCATAATCAAAAGCACCTAATTAGTGAGATATCATAATCAGTAATATATGAATTAAAGTTGAATCTGTAATATGTTTATCCAAATACCATTGCTAATAATGAAATGCCTCTCTTTTTCTTTTCATTTTTCGTTAAATAGACTCCAAAGGACAATCAGAGACATCTATCAATTGACATTACGTATGCTAAGATAAGTAAGAAAAACTGTAAGAAAACGACTGCTAGTAAGTTGTTATGCAAGTAAAAGACAATGTTTGGGCTTTGAGAACTCCCAAGGAAGTAATTGTATGCAACATTACAATCAAAAGCTTCAACTTTGGAAGGCTGCGGTCCTGCGGATGAAGCCATCATAAATTTCTTGCTTGTCTAATGTTGTGTCCTCATGGCCTCTTGGTTTCTTCAGCTTCTAATTGTCTCCTAGATGTTCCCTGCATGTGATTAGAGCTCTGTTGAATGAGTAGTTAACTTGATGCCAGAATGTTGCATTCAGTCAGGTTTGTTTGTTTAAGGATTCTACTTCACATTTCCAAGTTTATCATGAGAGTTTGTTATAGAGAACTGACATTTTAAATACAAAGCTAAATTGAACAAAACATCTGACAAAAACGGAATATGATATAACAATGATGCACGCACGTGTGCATGTGTGTGATTGTGATCATTCTCATCTAATAATGGTGAAACTACATAATTTGCCTACTGAATCAATTTCTAAATGTCCTGGCATCTAACCTTGCTACCAACTAATAGATCCTTTGTATGTCCTCTTCAATGGTAAAGGACAGCTTTGTTAAATGTGTCATATGAACATTGTTAGTGCAGCACTAATTAGCTTTCAGTTAAAAATGGCTACCAGGAGAGCATAAAAATTAACAAAAAGATAGCCAATAATATTAACAAAAGTTGCCTTTTAATTTTTTTTTTGGCTACATATGTTGGTAATTTTCCTCCAGAAGGAAGGTCCATTTTATTTTTCTTGATCTCATTGCTGGATACCAATGATTATCCACATTTATTAAACACCCATGTTTGTAGTAAGGCTTCAAAGGCATGAAGTTAAAGTAATAATTAGGGGTTGTCTATTTGTTCTTTAATGCTTGTTTATTAATTGTAATTTTTGTAGCAAAATGTATCCGTATACTCCAAAGTGAAATGGTAAAATTAAACATGGACATGTATGCATGCATAGTATATGCATAGTATCTATGCAACACAGGCCAACCAGCTTGGAAATGGAATAACTAACATCTTCATATTGGTGTAGATAATTTCCTAGCAAGCAGAGCATATTGCTGCATGTCTTGCACTTGCAAGTAAAAGTCAATGTGGAAGCTCCACTTGCAATAAAAGATATTGATGCAAGTCTCTTCTAGAAACTAACTGAAGTCAAAGAAAATTAAGAACTCTTTAAAAACTATTGGCCGATTTATTCAAATTGGAAGGTATCTTTTTGCCGTTTTTTTTTCATGTATGAAGACTCGGTCTAATTAAGGATCAAAAATCAAGTGTTGAAATCAAGTTCAAAGTTTGAATTGCTAGGTGAAATGAGTTGTTTGTCATTTTTCCCTTAGAGAAATTTGCATGTGATTAGTTGTACGTCGAAGATTCGAAGAACATATATAACTATCTGATTATTTTGATGTAGAGGTGAAAGATTCATCATCCAGTGTAACAAACATTGCTTTAGTATAACAAGAATCGCCGAAACTGCAAGAAATATTGTTCAAACTCAATCAAATCGACGAAATTAGAGCGAAGATGGGGTAGAATTTCTTCAAACACAAAACAATAAGGAAGAAAAAAATGCAAACCTCCTGTTAAAAAAATCAGACCACCCAAACTTGTTCACTTCGATTTCTTTGGCTAGAAAGAAGACCAAAAAGCACTACATTAGTTAAAAATAAGCTCCTATAAGTGCAAAAAATTAACAACAAAACACATGTGCATACCTTGCCACCGTAGCCTCCCGACATGTGCCACATCTAGAAGGCTCGAAGAGAATACTCTTCATCACAACAATATCTAAGATGTACACATTCTTAAGGCTCGTATCATGGGTTGGTGACTGAAGCCTCATCACATCAAAAATATACATTGGCCATTTTCTATCCCGGCCAAAATTTTCCTTTTCCTGAACAAATTATGACGACAAACCATGAATGGGCATGAATATGAATGAAAAAACAAAAAATTCAAAAAATTAAAAACTTTACAATTTTTAATCTCCTTATGAAATCATAGTTATGTCAATGACCACCTATTTTGTCCGTCTCCATGAAATCTTAACCCTGGGAAATTGTTCCCCACTTCACCCACTGCATTTTCAAGGTTTCACTCATAGCATCGAGAATCTGAAGGGTATAAGAAAGTAAAATAACATTGCAATGTTGTCGCTCAAAGCTATGATTTCAAACTATGTGGCAAAGAGAGAACCTAACAACTTGATGTTTGTTCAAATACAAATATATATCAGATATGTTACATTTGTTTGCTGAAAAAGCTTTCTGGTTCAATCCTCACATGAACACTCATTATTATATGCAAAGTACAGAGAAACCAAATTCATGTGGTATCATATGAGAGATGAAAGATTGGGGGATGAAGATCTAAGAGAGATTTTGTACAGTTATGGTGGTATGTATTTCTGATAATTATTACTATTGCTATAAAGGCATGTTGTGTGATAGTTTTGACGGGAGAATGGATGCATGCATTTCATCTCAAAAGATTAAACCTGTAATTATGATGTTTACATGGTTTTCAGTTTTGAATTTACATGAGAAAGTTTGAAAATAAAACGGGCCATTTCCTAACATTGTACATTAAGATGGCTGATATCTTCTCTTTCCTGTTTATTTTTGATTTTAGGTCGTAATTGATGGCATGCAAGTGGGATCTCAACTTCATACCACTTGTTTCATAAAAGAGTACATAATTATATTACAGGTGAGAATATTGTTTAATGGTTAAATTGTGGTGAATAATTTTCATTATGACTGCACAAAAGGGAAACTATGCATAGTTTACTTGACTGTCATTAGGTGTACAAACTATTGTGTTATTTCCATTTACATGTAAAAATTTGTGGTGTATAATTTTCATTGATAGATGATATCCAGTAATGTTTCTGATTGTCAAAATGTCTTGAACCCATTGAACATTGACTCATATGTAGATACTCTTCAAGAAAGAAAGAAAGAGATGATCAAACTTCACATTTAATGTCAGAGGAAGAATAAACTTCTGTTTAAATACCTAATATCATGTAAATCTTGTCGGAATAATTGTCCAAGTTCCACCATGACCTTCATAAACTGTCCTCGTGCAAATGCCCAACAGTAAATGAAGATACAATTCTGACATAGTTCATTTATCCATGAGATTTCACACCGAAGAAAAGCAACTTATACTATGACATGAAAGTTTCCAGGTCACAAATTCTAGTTGTTCACAAATTCCAGTTCATAAATTCTATTTGCTATCTATGCAAAAATTTGGCTATTTTTCTTAGGGAGTCACAAAATTGTCTTGATGGGTATATGTATTTTAACATGAGGATCCAATTCAGATTAAAGTGCTCACCTCCTTGAGCTTCCTCCATAATGCAATGGGATTAACTCAGATTGGGATTAACTGAGCTTGGGGTTTTTGAGAGATTAACTGAGGTTGGGATTTGAGAGAGAAAAATAAGAACAAAAGAGATTAAAATAGACTATTTGAGAGAGAGAATTTTGCAACGTGAAACTTTAAAATTTTCCTATGCAATTAGTTTGTCCGACCATTTCACTCCCCTTTATATCTTCATGAGATTAAAACAGACTAACAACCTGGAACACTTTAAAATAACTAAACTCATACTACTCATGATTGATAAACAATCACTTGCTAATTATAAAATCCCAACATATTATTCAGAAAATAAGGGCCAGATGGTTATGTTCCAACGTACATTGATAATACCTCTACAAATTCCTAAAATAACAAAATATTCTAGGCATCTTCAACGAACATGATAAAATACTTCATGTAAAATCAGTATATGACCAAATAGACTACTGACTGTCAAAACATTATATTTATTACTATTTTTTCAGCAATGTTCCAAACAAAAGAAATCAAGGTACTTTTGCCTTCTAAAAATCCCCATTCGAGGTTCTTTTTTATACTTATTAAATACAAATGATTACATTTATTGCAATGGTGCAGATTTAACAACTCGTGAAAAGGCCCACATTTAACAAAACCAAGGCAGATAATACCATGGTGCTAATTTAGAAACTAAGCTCTACACCAAGCACACTCATAAGAACTAAAGGGAAAACATATGTGCTCACCTCCTTGAGCCACCTCCTTAAGATTGAGGTGCACAAAAACTCTTAACCCAATACAAACTAAAGGGGAAAATAAAAAATCTAGCAGCTACCAAAAACTCTTAAACCCAAAATCTAACTTTTTTCCTTGAGAGTAAGGTGCTCACCTTGTTGAGAGATTAACCGATCTCGAGAGATTAACAGAGCATGGGCTTTAAGAGATTAACAGAGCATGTGTTTTTGAGAGATTAACCGAACTTGATACATTAACAGAGTGTGAGCTACCATTAGAGATTAATCAAACTTAGCAAGATGCCGGTAAGACATGTCATCCTCATAACAACTTCAGCTATTTGACATCCTCCTTTAAAGAGACAAATAACCAGTCACCAAATCTCAAGCTAACATCATGCAACACATATCATTGGACCCCATGATAACTTACATAGTTACACTTTAACCAACTCTGTGCCTGGATGCATTTATGTCATGAATAACCATGGAAAAGTTTCAAGTGTTCTAATAATGGAATATGGTGATAAAAATCAAGTTTACATATTTAGTAGACATCATGATGTTTATTTGTGTTTGGTTGACAACATTTAAAACTGAAGAGCTAATGCGAGAATGAGATTATGTTTTTTGTGTACCTTGAAGGCAACATGATGTTCGGTGTTTTTAACGACCTTGATATTATAAAAACATCAAAAATCCATCAGCATTATTATCGAGCATATTGCAAGAATCAAAATTTTCACTAAATAATCTCAAATTTGTAATGAAAATGTTGCTTACATTCAAAAATGCATGCTTCAAGATACACAGAGATTAAATTGCTGCCAACTTTCATCGTTGCCCTTGAGTACTCCAAACCTTACATGAACAGCTCAAAAGCGACAAAGAAAAGGAAAAAAGAAATAGAACTATAAACAAACTGAGAAAACTGAGTGGAAAATTTTTAGAATGAGATTATGTTTTTTTGCGTACCTTGAAGGCAAATTGATTTTTGATGTTGTTAACGACATTGAGATTACAATAAAGAAGGCTTGTCCAGCTCAACTAAAAACAGCAAAAATCCATCAGCATTGTTATCGAGCATGTCGCAAGAATCAAAAGTTTTTACTAAACAATCTAAAAATTGTAACGGAAAATTTGCTTACATTAAAAAGTGAGCTCTTTAGAATACACAGAGATTAAATTCCAGCCAGTTTTCCTTGTTGCCTTTGAGGACTCCAAACACTACATCAATAGCACAGAAGCAAATAAGAAGAAGAAGAAAGAAACATGACTGTAACCAAAATGAGCAAAAGGAGTGGAAATTTTTTTAGATAGAGATTTATTTAAGATGGAAAGAAAATCTTAGCTACCTTGATTATATGTAATTTAAAAATCATACAAAATATAAGAAGTAACAGAAAGCGATAATAGAATGGGATAAAACTATGAGCACGGGAAGATGAAGCTCATAAGGCAGCATGCACCTATTGTCCACTGTTACATGATAATCAATAACAACAAAGCCTTAATCCAAAACTTTTGGGGCACTGTTACATGAATCAAGTTATTCTGCACATGGATTTAGTAACCTCATGCTCAACACTGCAACTAAAAGTAATATCTTTATCCCGGAACTGTGGCTCGTATTGAGCTTCCTTCCATTCACTCCCATGTTAACTTATGGACTGGTTCGTTAAGTGCTAGATTATGGAATTAATATATGAGAATTAATCTTCAACATAATATTTAACTTACTGATGCTCTTGCAAATGTTGCTACCTTTCACATTTATGGGTTGTACATACTCTTGTGAATCAGTTTATGACATACTCTTGTTGTATATGCATGAATTTAGTTGTACATATGCATGAATTTGTCCTGGCCTCCATTGGATGTCTTGGACCCTATTGATTTCTGTTTATTGTGTCATTTTGGTTGCAGAAAAGAGTGCTTGGGAAGTTGCCGTGTGGATATCTTGGCCTCAACCACATTGCCTGAATGCTAAGCTTGGGAATTTGTCTTGGCCTCAACTGAATGTCTTGGCCTCAACTGCATTGCCTGGGAATTCTATTTTTGTGTCATTTTGGTTGCAGAAAAGAGGAGGCAGGCATAACTCAGCTAGAAGTTAGGAGAAAGGCGAGACTCAGTTCTAATTGATCCCTACTTGTATATTGTACTCCAGATTCCAACAGATTACTGACTCACTTTGTATGTTATCAGATTACTTATAATAGTTGAGAAATAGATTGAATGAAGTTGAAATACCCAGGACTTGTAACATTTCCAGGATGAATGGCTATATACTTTAGTTATGTGTCTTGATTGTAATAAATTTCAGTTAGTTTATACTCTCTTCTAAATCTGATCGAGTTAAAGTTGTTGAATCAATACTACCGCAAAGAACTTGTCTTTTTTTCTTCGCTAATTGAATACATGGTTTAACTTTCTCCAAATATATTTTGGGATTTGGCATGTTTTCATGTGAACTTGAATCGTCGCATCTGTCATTTTAGCAGTGGATGATTAATTGCATCAATCGTTTGATGTGCTTGATCTCCCCAAATCCACTACCACCCACCCATAAATTGGTGCCTACTTGTTAGGCATCAATCCTAAAGACTTCAGATTTTAGTCCAAATCAAATTGAGATTCTATATTGAGCCACTGCTTCTCCTTCCCTTGGTTGTGCCTACATTTTATTCATTCTAGCCAATTTGTTTGGCACACACAATAACCAGTTGTTAGCAAATCATGTAGTGGCAAACACAATGCTTGGTATGGATACTGAAAGTGACACAAAAGTATCCATCAATTTGTCATGAAGAGGATAATGCTTCAAGTAATTTTCATGTTTCCATTTACTTGAAACACACCGCTCATTTCGAGGAAGAAAGTAGAAAGTTAGTAAGATTGAAATAGAGAGGGTTTGCAACCCATTAAATTAGCCCACAGAAACCAGTCAGAATTTTTGTGTATCACTATACCCTTCTGCCATGCACTTAAAGGTATTGTCCAGAGACCACATCTCATCATTCTTTACACCCCCTGCACCCCAAAATATCTATCACAAAACCTATCAACCCTTGTAAACATTCAATCTTTCTCACATCTCTCACTTTTAGTACAGCTTAATCCTTTGTGGGTCTATCTCAATTTCCTCCGTGTTGATGGTTTTGAAAAGTAGATTTCTTGTGCAATGGGAATTTGACCATTTGGCTAATAGTTGTCGATTGCATAAACAAAAAAGTGGCTTGTGTACCAGAATCTCTCCTATTTTCTTGTCTACCAATCCTTTATTCAGCTAAAGTTAACATATCCATGTAATCATTATCCTTAATCCATTGAATCCTTCACAAACACCAATCAATCTTCTTCCCGTAATCATTCACAAATTGCCAACTGATGTTACCAAGTGCATCAACAGGACCACATGGTTTGCTGCCTCCAAGAAATCCTTATCCTAAATCCATTGAACTTCTGATCACCCCAACATGGCCACAGTGATTCGGACCCGTCAGCTTTCCCAGGTTTTATCCACTAATGTATTTTCATGGCACTGCAACATAAAATATCCATGCCGAAAATAGGCAAACCCAAAATTTCTTTAAAATTAATAATTACAACCTATTCCCAAATTTTACCTCTCAGCCGCTCACTCACCTAATTAACATTCTATATATATGAACTTCCAGGGTACACATAAAAGATCACTACGTACACACAAACATAAGTAGATAATCTACTTACTGTTGAGGGAGTGGGTTTTGTTTGGTGGTGATCATGTAATCACCTTGCCACGTCCACACTATGTCCTTGAGCCCAGGCCTCACATCCTCCTCGTAGAACTTGACATACTCCAACATATCTCCGAGTTCTTGCAGAACATGCCCAACTAATAAATTGTGAATATGAGTCCAATGCCAAATTTAATAAAGAAGAAATAGATTGTCAATTTATTTAGTACCTCCTCTTCAGCTCTGAGAAGGTTGATTCTTAGGTGTTCTTTGTCCTTCTGTGACGATTCAACTTCAGCAGCCAATGTTGTGACCTGGAGAGTTTGCAATAAAATCGATGCTATTAAAATTATGAGAATCATGGTAGAAATAAGAATATTATATGAAATTACTCTTTTCCATCCCAATTTCAATTTTTATGAGATTATATGGTTATGTTTAAATATGTCTCATAATTCTTAAAAAAATAATACAAACAATATGTTTGAGCAAGATATCTTGCTAGATGCTACTTAATGCTTAATATAAAGTGATGTGCCAGAATGTGGGCATCACTCCACTTTCATTTTTTTCAAATAGAATGTGGGCATCACTCAATTTCCCCTATTTGAAGAAAGAATCAATCAAAATAGCATATGTAACATCATTAAGCGAAAGACCCTTCTCTCTCATCTTTACAAAAAGGGACTCTGCCTCATCAAATTTTAAACTTTTACACAAAGAATTAATCGATGCATTATAAGCAAACAAATTAGGAATCACTTAAATTAATTAATGCAAAAAAATAGAGATTAGAGTACCTGAATCTGGGCTAAACAGACCCTCTAGTTACTGTACAGCTCCATTTTCATCTGGTCTAGACCATATATGAGGCTAATTACCTAAACTTTTGAGGTTCTAAGTTCCATATATACTGTTTTACATTTGCAATGGTTGCCACAAAAAGCTTTATGCTAATTTTGGCATTACAACAAACACTTGATGTGCAAAAGAACTATTATCATAGATTGAATAAGAACTTGATCTATTGGAAACCAAACACCAAGATCAAAATAAGAGCAAAACTCAAGATCAATATTCAATATAAAAACTTGAAAACATGCATTTTTTTCCTCCATGAGTTTCTTATAACTCAAAAATTAAGATCAAATTTTTTTTAAGATCAAATCTCAATTTAACTTTTCTTCAGTTGAGATGCTTCTTCTTCTATATGAGTTTCTTCTTCTCCTTGCATTTTCTGAAAATAATTCGAAACTTAAAATCAATTTTGACATCATACCTCAAAGAATGTTGATCTTCTTCCTGAAGCATCAAAAACTTACCAGTTTCCTCAGCAGCTCTCTACAACCCCCATCATTCCCTCCGACATCGAGCGCATCCCTCATGCTCTCCATGATCTACCACCTCCTCACTGAGCGCATCCCCAAACCCGACTTCTTCTTGCTGATGAGGGTGAAGATGAAGGCTATGAGGTAGAGATTTCCCCCCAAATTTTTGAGTTTCCCCCCAATTTTTTCGATCTGTGATTGCCTGCGGTTCAAATTTTTTATACTCCCCAACGTGAGAACGTAATGCTGTGGGTCCCACTCGCGTACGTGGCTTCATCCTGGCCCTTCCCTAGAGTGAATCCTGGCCGTTCTTGGTGACTGGGACAAACAAAGTATGACTGGACTTATGACTGGGACAAAATTCAAAAAAGTTCCTATTTTATAGTATATATATATATATATATATATATATATATATATATATATATATATATAAACATGATCCATATATCAAACTTCTATAAATTAGGAAAGCTAAGTGTTGTTTTTGGCCAAGTTCTTGAAGGTTGTGATACTATGACACGCTTTTGTTTTAATCTTAATAAATGCAAACTTTGCTTGTGCTTTGTTGGTTTGAGCCATATTGAAGTTTTTCTCTTGGATTTGCTGTCTATTATGAGTTGGTATATTGGAATTGAGTGTGTATTGAAAATTTTCCATGAGCCTTGAATATTTTGGAGTTTGTTGTGTGTTATATTGTGAATCCGAATATATCGCTTGTTTTGCTAGGAACAAGCAAAAAGATAGTTGGGGGTTGTGATTCGGGTCTTAAATTGCATATCCCCCCCATTTCTGGGCATTTTATGTGTATATCATGTTTATTTTGGCTTTGAAACGTGCGAATTCGTGATATCATGGATTATTAAAGCATATTCTTATTTTATACATAAAATATGATTTCTATGGACTAATTTTAGCTTCTCTTATTTTTCAGGTAATCCTGAGAATTTTCTGGATTTTCTGGAATTTTTCCAGGATTTATGGGAGCTTGGAGCTATTTTTAGGGATTTTTCGAAGGCAATGAAGCATTCTAGAATTTTAAAAAATACAAAACAAAAAATACAAAGGCCCAGGCCCACGGCCCACTCCCCTAAGCGGGCCGCTTTGTGTAAACAAAAAAGAAAAAAGTGACGCACTGACCCAGCAACGGGCGGGTCATGCGCAGCGCGCGTGCCCGCCCACCCCCCTTTGCGTTAGTAGCATGTGCCCCCAGCGCCCGACGCGCAATGGGTTATTTTTGTCTTTAGAGGGCGTTTGGTGCGGGTTTTTTGCTGAATCTCGACCTGAATGCACCATTTGCAGACCCCAACTGCTGGGATGCGTTTTATGGGTCTTTGGGGCTGTTTTCAGCTAGCTTTTGGTTATTTTTCCTCTCAAAAAGACATCTAGGGCTTGGGGTCTTGGAGAAGGAGGAAAGCTTAATGGAGAAGATCAAAGGGGAAGCTTGGGATCTTCTCAAAAGGGAGTTCTCTTGTATTAAAGTTAATATTATCATTTTCTCTTTGATCTTTGCTACTTGTAAGAACTCTTGGATGATGATTTTGAAATCAAAGATGTTGTCTATGTTTATTATGAGTGGCTAATCTCTTTGTGTGTGTTTTTGGTGGATTGATGTATGTTGGGCTTATAGAACTCATCTCTAGCATGATTTTACAATCTCATATGTGAATGAAATGCTGAGTTAGGGTTGTCTATGGGAACCCTAGTGGGAAATCCAAAGAGAAGCTCATCCTAGTGGACCCTCTCTATTGTGCTTATTGTTGATTATTCTCATATGTTTCATTCATTACTTTTCGCACCCCATGTGTTCGATGAAATGTCATATTATCCGATCACTCTCTCCTTAGCCGGATGAGAGGTAGTAGTGATTTGAGATTGATTTATAAGCTCAACTACATCATGAAACCACAAACACTCGCACTTCGCATCTTTGAATACTATCTCACACTTTTCTTTGTTTGCATGCTTGGCGTTGGTTTGCATTAAAAATCAGCTCAACCAATCCTCACCCTCAAAAGGGTGGTATTTCTCACTTCGCTTAAGCCAATTGTGACCGTTGTAACAAGTTGTCTCCGTGTTCGACCCTAGGCTCATTAGGAATATATATTACTACTTGGCGACCTCGTACACTTGGGAGTTTGCACGTGCAATCTTTTGCACATGCTAGGGAGGAGCTGATTTAGAGTTTGGAGGAGGCTAACTTAAGGAAGAGGGGCGGTGGGTGCTTAAGTGGGGTTTTATGCGTGTGTGCTTACATGCATGTGGTGCTCGGGTTGGGGTTAGTAAAGGGAAAGATGGATTGCTAAGTTAACAGTCCGTGAGAGGGGAAAGGCCAAGTTGACAACTACGCCCAATTTTAAAGTGACTCGTGACTCGACCAAAAGCAGGGATTGGTAACTCGACCAATTCAAAATGGCCCGGGTTCCCAACACCGGATATTTTTACGTCTGTTACATCAGTGAATTTCTCTTGGAGCACAGAAGTTGCAAAACTTGGTTGTTTTTATAAACATTTTTACACTTAATCGTAATTTCGTAATACTGTTTAATTTTGATCTATTTTGGTGGATATTAAATCTTTTTTAAAAAATGTTGAACTGGCATAGCATCATTGAAGACTCTTAAAGAGTCCAAAAACATACTAGCATGTACCATGCACTAACCCAAGAGATAATGAAGTGGAAACATTTATTTTAATCCTTGCATGATAATGGGATGTGTTTGGTTCGCTACTAACCATTTTGTGTGTTTAGCTACACTCAAACACGAATCGAACATCCTTTCAAACTTGGAAAGCACGTGTGACTTGTCTCAGTTTGCGTTAGTTTGCATTACTTTTTGCACGTGACCCGCCCCCCCCCCCCCCCCCCCCCCCCCCTTGCGTTAGTAGCAGGCGCCCCCCAGCGCCCGACGCGCAATGGGTTATTTTTGGATTTAGAGGGCGTTTGGTGCGGGTTTTGTGCTGAATCTCGACCCGAATGCACCATTTACAGACCGAACTGCTCGGATGCGTTTTTATGGATCTTTGGGGCTGTTTTCAGCTAGCTTTTGGTTATTTTTCCTCTCAAAAAGACATCTAGGGCTTGGGATCTTGGAGAAGGAGGAAAGCTTAAGGGAGAAGATCAAAGAGGAAGCTTGGGATCTTCTCAAAAGGGAGTTCTCTTGTATTAAAGTTCATATTATCATTTTCTCTATGATCTTTGCTACTTGTAAGAACTCTTGGATGATGATTTTGAAATCAAATATGTTGTCTATGTTTATTATAAGTGGCTAATCTCTTTGTGTGTGTTTTTGGTGGATTGATGTATGTTGGGCTTATAGAACTCATCTCTAGCATGATTTTACAATCCCATATGTGAATGAAATGCTGAGTTTGGGTTGTTTATGGGAACCCTAGTGGGAAATCCAAAGAGAATCTCATCCTAGTGGACCCTCTCTATTGTGATTATTGTTGATTATTCTCATATGTTTCATTCATTACTTTTCGCACCCCATGTGTTCGATGAAATGTCATATTATCCGATCACTCTCTCCTTAGCCGGATGAGAGGTAGTAGTGATTTGAGATTGATTTATAAGCCCAACTACATCATGAAACCACAAACACTCGCACTTCGCATCTTTGAATACTATCTCACACTTTTCTTTGTTTGCATGCTTGACGTTGGTTTGCATTAAAAATCAGCTCAACCAATCCTCACCCTTAAAAGGTGGTATTTCTCACATCGCTTAAGCCAATTGTGACCGTTGTAACAAGTTGTCTCCGTGTTCGACCCTAGGCTCACTAGGAATATATATTACTACTTGGCGACCTACTACACTTGGGAGTTAGCATGTGCAATCTTTTTCCCATGCCAGGGAGGAGCTGATTTAGAGTTTGGAGGAGGCTAACTTAAGGAAGAGGGGCGGTGGGGGCTTGAGTGGGGTGTTATGCATGCGTGCGCATACGCGTGTGGTGCTCGGGTTGGGGTTATTAAAGGGAAAGATGGATTGCTAAGTTAACAGTCCGTGAGAGGGGAAAGGCCTAGGTTGACAACCACACCCAATTTTAAAGTGACCCGTGACTCGACCAAAAGCAGGGATTGGTAACCCGACCAATTCAAAATGGCTCGGGTTCCCAACACTGGATATTTTTGCGTCTGTTACATCAGCGAATTTCTCTTGGAGCACAGACGTTGCAAAACTTGGTTGTTTTTTATAAATATTTTTACACTTAATCGTATTTTCGTAATAATGTTTAATTTTTGATCTATTTTGGTGGATATTAAATCTTTTTTTAAAATGCTGAACTGGCATAGCATCATTGAAGACTCTTAAAGAGTCCAAAAACATACTAGCATGTACCATGCACTAACCCAAGAGATAATGAAGTGGAAACATTTATTTTAATCCTTGTGTGATCGTGGGATGTGTTTGGTTCGCTACTAACCATTTTGTGTGTTTAGCTACACTCAAACACAAATCGAATTTCCTTTCAAACTTGGAAAGCACGTGTGACTTGTCTCAGTTTTTTAGATTTGTCATCTTTCCACAAAGCATACAAAACAAACAGAAGAGGTTATCCATGAGATGGTGGACATATCCCAAATTTTTTTTAAAAAATAAGGAGTATGTGTGTATCACACAACCAAGGAGGAAAATTTACTCCTTGGGCCGCTTATACAAGTTTATCTCCAAATGAAAAAGACTCTTTAGTATAGTGTATCATTTTTTTTTGATATATTGGCATGGAAAAGCCCCGCTCTTCATGCCTCTTCTTCTTCCAACCCAAACCGAGGAACTTCATAGAATTATTTTCAATTTTGTGTGTGTGTATGTTAATATTTTGAGGAAAGAATTGTGTTGTTAAAGCAAACATTGGGCATGTAAAACAAAATTTGACAACTTAACCAAGAAAATTTTCGATATCCATATAGTTCTTCAGGTAACCAAACATGCCTTGCTACGCATGTTTGTTACCTTTTAGATTTACTTTTTCTATATAAAAAAATTCTTAATATTTTGATGTATTTAGACCGCATTTATCATATATTTAATATATATTTTGGTGGTCTAAATTTCAAGAAACCCAATCAACTTTGACTTGTTTTTGACAAAGCCCCCAAGAAACTATCTTGTACTCAAAAATCTCGTGAACTTTAATTTTTTCTAGAAAGTTCTTTCTAGCAAGTTCCTAACGAAATTAGAGGCTACAAGTTCGGGCGACAAAGGGTCCTCTCTGAAGTGGAATGTGCAGCAAATGAAAGTATGTGGTTCTCATAGGCCTCAAGCAGAATCGACAAAGGGAAATAAGAAGCACATTGATTCGCAACACCCT
The DNA here is from genome assembly GCA_030789695.1 of Scilla litardierei. Taxonomy (NCBI): domain Eukaryota; kingdom Viridiplantae; phylum Streptophyta; class Magnoliopsida; order Asparagales; family Asparagaceae; genus Scilla; species Scilla litardierei. The sequence goes on along the minus strand of CM061142.1, from coordinate 499,921,447 downwards.
GTTTGAAGCCGAGACATCAAGTGCTTCAAATGTCTTGGATTTGGACACATCACTTCTGAATGTCCCAATCAACAAGTGATAACCATCCAGAGCACTTAAGAGTTCGAGAGTGAAGATAAAGATGTGGATGCAGAAGTGCAAGACGTGCGCAAGAAGAGAATGTATAGTTTACCTATGCGGGTGATATGCTCATGATCAGTCGAGTCTCGAGTTTTGAAGCAAAGCTCGAAGAACAGTGGGAGAATCTCCTCCAAACTTGGTTCACCATCCAAAATAAGGTGTTAGACGTTATTATTGACAGCGAGAGTTGCACCAATGTTGCTTATATTACCTTGATGGAGAAGCAAAATTTGGCCACAACGAATCATCCATTTCCCTATAAGTTGAAATGGCTGAATGATCAAGGCGAGGTATGAGTCACTCAACAAGTTTGTGTTCCATTCTCAATTGGAAAGACATATAAAGATGAAGTATTATGTGACGTGGTTCCGATAAATGCAATACATCTTCTATTGGAAAGACCATGCTAGTACGACACAAGGATTTTGCATGATGGATACATGAACACTTATTCATTCACCAAAAAGAGAAGAGTATTGTCCTAGCACCACTCAGTCCACAGCAAGTGTAGAAGGACTAGAGTGAGAGTGTGAATGGCTTGAAAAAAAGAAAAGATAAAGGCCATTCGTGATTGGCCCACTCCCATTCATGCATCTGAGGAGAGGAGTTTCCATGGCATGACATCCTTTATAAGAGGTTTGTGAATAATTTCAACACTATACTTGTTCCACTAATGAAATGTATGAATAAGAGTACCGAGTTCAAGTGGAGTGAATCGGCCCAACTAAGTTTTAAGTTCATCAAGGAGAAGCTGTGTGCTGCTCATATCTTAGCCCTACTCGACTTCTCCAAGATGTTCGAGATCGATTCTGATGCTTCGGGAGTTGGGATTGGAGCTGTTCTTATGCAAGATAAGTGCATAATAGCTTATTTAAGTGAGAAGTTAAGTGATGTGAATCTAAACTTCTCGACATTTGATAAGGAGTTTTATGTTCTGATATGAGCTCTTGAAACATTGGAGCATTACTTACTCCCCAAGGATTGTGTCATTCATAACGATCAGAATTTGAAGGGGCAGCGTAAGCTGAATCGAAGGCATGCCAAATGTGTGGAATACTTGGAGATATTTCCTTATATCATCAAGTGCATCAAGGGAATGCTAATGTCATGGTTGATGCCCTATCTCGAAGGTCTGGATTGATTTCACTCATGAATGCTAAGTTACTAGGGTTTGAAATGAGTAAGAGTCCATATATGGATGATCCCTATTTTACTTCGATTCATTTGGCTTACGATAAGGGTGTCGTTGATGGGTATTATTTACATGATGGATACTTGTATAAGCTTGTCAATCTCTGTACTCCAAATAGATCTATTCGTGAGTTATTTGTGTGGGATGCCCATGCTATGGGTTAGCAGGCCATTTCGAAGAGAAAAAGACATTTGAGATGGTCAAGAGCATTTCTACTAGCCAAAAGATGATTTGGGATGTATACCAGATTATTGAATGGTGTATGAATTGCAAGAGGAAAAAGGCAAGTATGCCCCCCCATGGCCTATATATGCATCTTCCATGCTAGATCATCCATGGATTGATCTGAGCATGGATTTCGTAGTTGGCTTACCAAGGACTCAGATGAGCAAAGACTAAATTCTGATGGTGGTTAATCGCTTCTCTTAAATAGCTCATAAATGGGTGAAACTTGGCACTAAAATGCTATTCAACACAACTTGTTATCCCCAAACAAACGACCAAACTTAAGTGGTAAATCGTACTATCTCCTCTTTACTTGTCTTGGCCTATTTGAATTCTCTTATAATCAGAGCAGTCATAGCTCTACTAGGAAGACTCCTTTTGAAAATGGTTTATGGCTTTAATCCTATCACACCCCTTGATTTGGCATTCTTACCCCCAACCAGTTCAAGATTGTGTTTGGATGACAAGAAATGGGTTGAGCAGAATAAAGCCTTGCATGATCAAGTGATGAAGCAGATTGAGAAGAAGAATGTTGCTTATGCTCAAGGCATGAACAAAGGAAGCAAGTTCATTTCAATCCAGGCGATCTTGTTTGGATTCACCTTCGTAAAGAGAGGTTTCTAAGTAAGAGAAAGAGCAAGCAGATGCTGCAGGCTGAGGGTCCATTTCTTGTCAAGGAGAATGTTAATGACAATGCTTACACGATTGAGTTACCTAATGATTACAATGTTTCAGTGACATTCAACGTGAGGGACGTATCTTTGTATTTTGAAGATAAAGATCTGGATTTGAAGGGAAATCCTTTCAAACTGGATGTGGATGATGTACCCACAGAATTTAGTATAAAAAGATGCCAAATCTAATTCGGGCCCTATCACGCATCACAAGCCAATAAGCTTGCTACAGCTCATCTCAAGCCAGTTACCATACTTAAGTACATAAAAATAGAGATTAAGTGGTGTAAGTGGCTCATTATTTACCCACCTACATTTTGGATGGATTTCCTTCAAATAATGATGGTTGTAGCAAGGTGGATGTGAAGTTAATGTCTGAAGACTCTTTTTGGAAGATTTGCATGCCAAGATAATATTTTTGAAAGGTTTGCATGCCAAGATAATCTTTTTTGAAGTCTTGCATGCCAATATATTTACTTTTATTTTGTATTTTTTGATATGTGATTAAGCAATTAATGGCTGATTTATATTAAGATCTTTAGCCTTAATTTTAGGAACTTTCTTGTAATATTTAGCCTATTAACAGATGTTTATGCAATGGGTATAAGTATATGAATATTTTGAATAAAATTGCCTAGAGCATTTCCTCTCTTTTTCTTATCTAAACAAGTTTCTTGTTTAGTGGTAAATCCCCGATTCTCATCATTCATCCTCAAGATAGTCCACTGTCGTACATGTAACAACCCAGGGACTACGCAATTTAATCACAATATAAAACTTCATGGCACTAGCAAGCTCAATGGACAACACGATAATGAAACTGGCATGTGATAAAGTAAAGACATGAATGTTTCTCATGGCATGATATTCCAAAATGAACTGATAATAGAACACCCAACGGTTACATGCATCAAACCAAGAAACGAAGAAAATGTAGTAATTACTTGATAATGAAAAACCCAAAAGTCAAACTCATGATGTCTCTAGAGGCTCTAAGCCATTGGGATCAGATCGGGAGTCGTTTCATCATGTGGTAGGGGGACCATGCCTACAGCAAAATCCACGGAGTTTCTAGCAAGGGACTAGAGGCTAGCAATCAAAATAACGGGGAACATGGCTCATATCTCAAATAAGCCTCAACGACAATCCAAAACATCAACCAAAACTCTCAATCGAACCCAACAACAGGAGAACAACCCCAGCCGCAAATGACAGCCAGCTGGGGACCACAAGCCGCAAGCAAGAGGGGTGCTGCAACACCCCAATTTAGCAAGCAAGAGAAAACCCACAAGCAAAAGAGCCACCGAACCCCTAAATCAACAAGCAATAAACAAACCCAAGCCAAGCCAGACCTATACGAGGACCCAGGGACCCCACAACAAGTAGGCAAGGGAACCAACCCCACTAAATTACCGTAGGGACTCAAACCCTACACTACTCCCCAAATCATCATATCCCGTTAGATAAAAATCCCATTTTCTCTCATATCCCCCAAAGACTTAATCTCGGTTAAAGCATGCAAGCAAACAACTGAAAAACTGAACGTAAGGGAAGATAAATCTACTGAAATTGAAGCCGAAGAACCCACTATAATTAAGAACGAAAGCCACAACAAATCCGAGGAAATTTCCACAGAAATCAACCGTAAGAGTCGCAGAAATCAACTAGCAGCCTTGAAGAAATGTGGAAAGATACTTACATGGCATGTAACCGAGAGGAGGAGGGTGAGAAGAGACTTAAATAGCCACAGAAATCACCCCAAGGAGCCATAGTCACAACAAGGCCAACATGGCCTCTGTAGAGCCATAAAGAGGAGAGAGGAGACTGCGGGTGTCGTCGACAAGGACGAGGGACGAAGAGGGGCTCAAAAGACCCCCAACGAAGGCCCCACCGATGTGTGGAAGTGAAAGGAAGGGCGGAGGGGTCCCCTCGAGCCCTAGCGACTTCGTTCGAATGACACGGGGGGCGATAGAGCAAAACGACGAGAAAAGAGAAGCCCGAGCGAGCTTTCTTTGAGATGGGCCCACGGGAAGGGGGTGGGTTTAAATAAACGGGTCCAAGAATGGGCCCGTTACAGTCTAAATTTCAAGAAATCCAATCAACTTTGACTTGTTTTGACAACCCCAAAAATCTGTCTTGTACTCGAAAATCTAGTGAACTTTAGTTTTTCCGAGAAAGGTCTTTCTAGCAAGTTCCTAACGATGCCAAACAATATCAAAGATTAAAAATTTAAAATGTTGTAAACGAATATTGACGACGGGACTTTTTATAGGATTACATCTTATCCATAGGATAAGATCATATATATTATAAACATATCCATGTATGCTCTTCCCTCTACTATAAATAAAGGACTGGTGTCTCCCCCCAGATTTGATGCTTCACAACACGTTAACAGCACGAGCCTCTAAAATTTTTCCACAAACCCCGATCGTTGCAAAAGTGAATAGAAGACGGTAGATCCTTTGCGCGTGGCTTCGTCTACCACGTACGGACTTCTTCTTCCACGCACGGGTGCTGTTTTCCATGCGTAGGCTTCGTCAACCGTCGCTAGATCTGGAGGACGGATTTAGAGGTACTATACTTAAAAATTTTATTTTTAATCATGATCATGATTCTTTTCTCCATCGATCTCGCAAGATCGGATTGGATATTGGGTTGATAGTCTAAAACCGACGATTTTTAATCGTCGATTCTCGTTTTCGTATCATTAAAACCCCTATTTTAGGGTTGATTTATTTATATGATATCTAAAATCGTTAAATACATTTAAAAGAAAAACAAATATCGAAAATCAAACCCCTCCCAGGGCTCTGTCGGTGGGCTTGCTGCCGACCGCCATGGATCGTCTCGTGCCCGCCCTACTGGATGTGTCGTCGCCTCCTCCTCTTGCGCCCGCCCTACTGGCGATGCCACCGACAGCCCCCTGCGCCCGCCCTACAAGCGGTGTTGCCGCCCATTGCTTCGCCCCTTGCAGGCGGTCTCTGACCCCCATTGCTTCACCCCAAAGGTGGAGCCGGCCCTCTCACCCCTGCCTCATGGTGAAACAGGCCTTCCCGATCCCGCCACATGGCGGGAGACCTACTCGACGCCGCCCCACGGCGGGTGGCTCCCCCTATCCTGCCTCATGACAGATGGCTCCCTATCAGCCCCGCTTTATGGCGAGCCTCACACTTAAACCCCTACCCATCAGTAGCAATGGTGGGGGGCAGCATCGACTAAACCTAGTCGTCGCCCCTCCCCCATCCCTTTCTCATTTGGCCCTCCGAACCCAAAACTGATAAAACGAAAAAAAAGAAGTAGCAGCACAAGCTGCGGGCTTAGGCCCATGAAAAAAAGAAAAAGATGGGAAATCACTGCGGGCCTGAAGTCAGCAGCCTCACTTGGGCCTCAAGCCTGCAGGCAGGGTTTAATTTTGAAAAAAACAAATAAAATGTAAAATGAAAAGAGGAAGCCAAATACATAGATTAAATGGGCATTTTAGGCCCTAAAAATTCCAGAAAATTTGATAATAATGGGGGACTAAAATGGGGCCTTATGGAAATATTTGGGGACTTGTGTGGATTTTTTTGGGGGGCATATGAAAAGGAAAACTACTTCCTTTGTCGAAGAATAAGTAATTTAGGCATCTTTCAAATTCTTTTGAACTAGCACATAATGCACAATAAATTGTATATTATGATACCCTTTTAGGATCATACTTATATGCATTACATTACATTTTAAGGCTCATTATTTGGATAAACTTATGCTTAGTTTGCAGCATTAACTTAAAAATTAAGAAGATCATGCGACTGATCTGCCGTTAGTCACCTAACCTAACTGTGTATGACGTTGCCACGTGGTCCAATAATTATTAAGTATTTAAATTATTATGTTTATCCTCATGTGAATTTGTGATGCCTGTGATGTGTTATGAAAATATTTGATGAGCACAACTTTTTACATGGATGGCTAATTGTGGTTTTAGATCGGCTGTTTAGTCCCACATTTTACTTTTCCTGCATTTTTCTTTTCTTTTTGAGAGAAATTGTAGTGAGAAAATTATGTAATGTCCAAGACCGATGACTACTTTCCATGCAGGTGGAGGCCACTCTTGAAGCTGAAGAATTTAAAAATGGGACCCATAAGGTTTCCAAACTTGTAATTTTTCGCTTTCATTTGTGTAATATGGACGTAATATGGACTTTGGACACTTTTAATTTATGTGGGATTGACTGATCCACACAATTAGTTTATTCATTTAAAAATTGCATACGCATGAAAATGTTATATGTATTATTAATTCATGCAAATTTGTGCTCTGCTAAATAAAATGGCCAAAATCGCAAAAATCGATTTCAAAGTGATGGATGCATTAGGGAGAAATTACTTGAGCTAACAGCTCGATGTCAACTTTCACCTACTTGATAAGTCCCTTATTTCTGCTGTAACAAAAGATGGATAGGCGACGGATATTGAAAAGGCGCAAGACAGTATTTATATTCGTCGCCATGTGGGCAAGACTCTAAAGGCTGAATAACTTACAGTCGAAGATCCACTTGAGCTGTGGACTGCCCTTGAGGAAAGATATAAACATCAAAAAGATGTTATACTTACAAGGGCACGATATGAGTAGGAGAACCTGAGACTGCAAGACTTTTAGTCCATAGATGAGTACAACTCAGTTCTTTTTAGTATCACCCCATGCCTGAAGTTGTTTGGTGAAAATGTCTCAGAAGATCACATGCTGGAAAATACGTACACATATTTCTACGAAAAGGATGCGATATTGATGCTGCAATATCGTGAATGAAAGTTTACTAAGTATTCTAAGCTGTCATGTTTATTATGGCTGAACAAGATAGAGAGCTTTTCCTTGCCAGTCACAATATGTGCCCCACTGGCACGCTTCCCCCCTCCCAGAAGCTCATACTGCATCTTCTTCTAAATAGAAGAAAGAAAACAAAAGGAAAGGAAGACCACAGAAAAAGGGACAGAACAAACGGGCCAGAGCCCAAGTCCAACAGCAAAGAAATGAAAGGAGGCTGAAGTTTAATTGACGCAGAAACAACAACAACAGAAATGACGCACCCCACCTTAAAGAGAATGGGAAAACCAGTGCCATAACTGTGGTATGAAAGGACACTGGTCTACAGTGTGCAGAACTCCGCGTCACCTAAAAAATTTGTACAAAGAAAGCTTGAAGAAAAAAGCTGAAACAAATCTGGTGACCACAAATGCTCCAGTTCAGTTCACAGCTGACGACTTCGAAAGAGACGACTTGCTTGATTAGATGTTTATATTTTTGCTTTGAACAATAATTTTATGAGAGCTGTTTGAATGATTGAATGAAGTATGAATAAATGTGAAAATATTTTTCTGAAATAAAATGTGCTAATATGATTCATCTTTTAATAGATGAACTGCTCTCATGACTGATGAGTAGACAGTAACACATACGATCCTTCAATAAAAATGCTATTTTCATATCATATGAAAGCCCGATAAATATCAAGGCCAATAAACATAATTGAAGGTTCTGGGAACGCAACACCGTTGCTCCCTAATGACACATAAATTAAAAATAAAGGATGCATTATACTTTTCGAATTCAAAAAGGAACTTACTAAGTTTCAAGGACATCTGTCATGTAAATGTAAACGAAAAAGAATATCTGTATGTAACGTCTCAAGAAAAAGGAGTAAAATCTTTACTTGAACATTTTGAGAGCCTTTCATCGGGCCTCTATCATACAAAGATTTGAAGAGAGGAAGCTAATTTGACGGAGCACCTGAAGTGCTTGATATCAGCCAAGTTTTTAATTTGGCATGATAGATTTGGCCACCCTGGATTGGTTATGATCCATCGCATCTTATCCCAATCCGATGGGCATGACATGAAGAACCAGAAGATTCTTCAGAAGGGAGAATTCCCTCGCATCACTTGCTATAAGGGAAAACTAATCACAAGGACTTTTCTACTAAAAGTTGACTAAGAATCTCTATGCTTCCTGATGTGTCCATATTTTCTACTATTTTTATACCATCATTTCATTGCATCCCATGCTATTTTCGCATCCAAATCCCGCATTTTACTACGATATTGCATTTCTGACGATATATTCGAGTTTCGTAGTGTTTTATGATTTTTCAGTGATTTTGGAGAGATTTAGGACCCCATTCGGGTATGGACACATCCGACATGCCCGTGAGCTCATTAGTGAAGCTTTGTAGGAGATTGCCACACTTTTGGGGCCATTGGAGGAGAAGAGAGAGAGAGAGAGAGCAGAGGAGAGAGGAGCCCTCAGCAGCTGTTGGAGAGTATTTCCCAGACTGCTCGATCAAGCAGTGCAGATGCTCGGATCGAGCAGCTTCAAATGAAGAAAGGAGCTGATACGGGCTGGCTCGGGCCGAGCAGGTCATCTGCTCGATCGAGCAGCGTCAAAATTCCAAAGCTCAAGCAAAGAAGCGACACGGCCCGAGCAGCTCTTCAGTGACCGAGTCAACCCCTGCTCGGACCGAGCAGAGTTGACTCGGTCCGGGCCGGCAGAGCATCGATTTTGAAGATTCTCGTTTTCCTATAATGCTCAGTCGAGTAGCTCATCTGCTCGGTCCCGAGCGACTGAACGAGCAACGCATTGCTCGATCGAGTCACCTACTCGGTCGGCAATGCCAGGGCTATTTTTGGAAAGTTTTCTGAAGCCGCCAGGGCCACGATTGCTGGTACTGAAAGCTCGGGGAGCTGGTGACTGATAGGGGGCGATTCATTCTGAGCTAGGCGACGTTCTTTAGGGGGAGCTTAGGCAATTTTGTATTGAGTTTTTTTGAGATTAAAACTTTTGATACCTTTAGATCAAAATTTAGATATTTATATTTTGGTTCTCAATTGCGATGCATATTGGAATCTGGAATTTTCTGGATCTATTGTTCATCTATTCTCTTCATCTCTCGCTGTAAGTTTTTATCTGCATTTTATTGATCTGCGATGATGTGTTCGTATCTAAAAATTACATCTTTATCCTTTAACAATACCATGAGTGAGTAGATCTTTCTAGGGCTGATGGGTTAGCCATAGGATCCTATGGGGAAAATGTAGATCTGGACCCCTACGTCGAATTAGGGATTTAGGAAAGTATTTCGGTCAATCCTACCGAATTCCTAGATAACCCGTACTGAGATCATGCCCACGGTCTGTGGAATTGATGCGCTTAAGGGGTATCTCTGAGATTCGAATAGGGAAATCGGTGGATCCAACCAAGGCTCGTGACCATGCCCGGGTCGTGCCTTGAGGGGATCCATCGACGAACTATACCGCTACGTTGATGGCTACCGATATTGTGTCAACGAGAGCCACCGAAATACCCCGCACTTCTAACCCACGAGAGTGGTACGAATTGGGGGATTAATTCCCTAGCCATAATGCAACGTAAGGATCCCATTCTAACACCGACCCCTGACGATCTTAGTGGTGATCCCTAACGCCATAGTCCCTTTTATTAGCAAAACAACATCAACACCCCAAACAAATCTTTCACCCCGATAGCTATCTCACTTCGAGATTTAGAAATAAACTAAGAATCCATTTACACTATCACTGTCCCTGTGGGATTCTATATCATTTATACTATAACTCGACACCGTCCGCCTGCGGATTGAGCCCGGAATTGAAGCCTAGGGGCCATACCACGCCTGGTGATCGTGACAATGCCAGGTGGAATCTAGGTGTAGGTTTCGGGTGCGTCAAGTTTTTGGCGCAGTTGCCGGGGACGGCAATAGTGTTTGCCTCAGTTTATTTTCTTTATTTGTGAAGTTTGCTAGCACTCTGACCATTTCTCACATTTCCATCATTTTTATTCTTTTTATTTATTTCGGTGTTACTGACGGTATTTATTTGAGTTTTGTTAGTACATGAACACTCGCTACAAGGGATCTACCAGAGAATTATTATTCGATCTCGAGATCGAGAAGACAGCGAGGGCTTTGAGAGCCTCTAGTAGAAGTTCATCTGTCACGCCCCGCTTCCCTAATATGGAAGGCGAGACGTGAGGAGGTCCGCTCAGACGTGGAGCTGTGAAGCTGCAGTCTGATAAGCGTCTGTAAAAATTTCAAATAGAAGCATGTCTTTGCATTGTGACGAAACAACAATAATAATAATGAAGCAGATAAAAGAACATCCACCAACAAAACATCCAGAAATTATTCTAACATCACAGAGCAGTCAAAAAAGTACAAGTCTGAACAATAAGCCTAAAACATGGCCAAAACAAAAGTAAAGAGAGTCACCGGCTGAGACTAAGGGTAGGACCAGAATTCTCAAACTAAACGTTAGCAACATATCGTCCTCTGTAACTAAATCAGGTTTCAAAACCTGACATGTGACACCCAAAGAGAAAAGGGCACATGTCAGCAAAAGTCTCCCAAAAGAAAGCGGAGAACTTTTGTGCAAGGATACAACTAAAATTAAGCGACTAGCAGTTTTAAAAATAATGAAATGACATGCCATTTAAAGAATGGAACAATTTAAGATGACATGATGATATGCATGCACGTCGTAGCAGAAGCTACGAAAAACACTGTTTCACGAGTCACGAACATTATCATTTCACGAACATTATCTTTTGACGATGTGCACAGGGTTTACGCCTTTTGACTGAAGTGGATGTACGGGCACACTTCTACGCTCAAGTGATCGCTTAACCCTACCCCTCCCACGTGTATCGAGCCTTGGTTTCCCAAGTACGTGAGCTCGCTTCGGGATCACGAGTCCAGGAAGTGTTTTTCAATATGGACTGGCACCCATCTTCTGGATCACGAGCCAGGGAGTGTTTTTGGCATAGGGTTGTGCCCGCAAAGCAGGTCCCTAGCCTCGATCATTACAATAAGTGTAGCGTGGGCTACGCAATCACGATGAAATATTAGATGCATGCAATGACATGGCAATGAGCAGATAAATTGTGTACCGTTAATTGAAATTAAACATGGCATGGCAGTATGAATGCTAGCATGGTAAAAGTGTCAGATCTAGCTTCGTTGTCAAGCTAGATCAAGTAGGGTGTCGGATCTAGTTTCGTTGTCAAACTAGATCAAAAGGGTGTCTTGACAGCTATCATTTCTATAACGACCCGTACTCCAGGATACCCAGAAAGTGCGAATCCGTCCCAAGTATTCCTAGATCAACGAGTGCTATGTAGAAAGAGAGAAGGAAAGAAAGTAAAAGAACACTGCAGGTCACTACGCACGTACTGGGAAGTACAAGTAAAGCTCCATCACAGATAAAACACTGAGAAAAATAAGCAAAAGTACAATATTTCATTTATTTAATACATTGGTACATCTTTACAAACACCGTCTATACAAGGGGTACAACAATAAAAGAAACTCCAACCCAAAAAGTACAGAAAGTCTACCCGGAAAAGAAGCCCCAAAAGTACAAGTCTCTCATCATAACCCTCGCCACCCAATCTACAACTGACCACCAACTCCAAGCTCCAGCCGTAAACTCCACTTCCAACTCACATAACCTAAAAGTCAACGGGGACAAGTCAACGCGTGACCCAGTAGAATTCCTAACACTCTAGTAGAACCCAGTTTTAGAACTGGTCTACCTATCTAGGGATGGTGGTCTTAACAAATAAGGTTCATAGTAATTTACAAAAATGTTCACAATATGTCATGCAAGAATTAAAGAACTTGTAAACATGCATAAGGAACTATATTATAACATACAAGTACTGGAGGTAATCAAGAGAACATATGAACATGCAGTTGTAATATTAAAGTGAACAATAGAATGAATAGGCATGAGTTAACCGCATTAAGTGACATAGAAACAAGTAACGTGAGATAAAAACATTTATAATTAAAGTTATTGGTTCGTATGTTTGAAAACCCGTGTAAACCGTAGGACGCTAAGGAGTCGGACTTCACCCAAGGTGGGTGAAAAGTGGTACCACTCCAGCGACACAAGCACTGGAGGGGCCTCTCGTAACTCCATACCCGAACGGGGCAAGGTACCGGAGCGAGACTCATCTCGGTTTTTCTGTCGGACAAACGGAGAAAACCATCATTTACCGTCATGGTGCATCACAAGCACACCAGCAGCCTCTCTAACCCTCTCCAACTCCCCTTCTGGGGGCAACACATCGGGCGAGAAATCATAATTCATACGTCCGCTCCTTAACTCCTAAAGTTTACCCGTGTTTCCCCAAACCCACATCCGGAGTCTATTAATGTATTAAATAAATGAAATATTGTACTTTTGCTTATTTTTCTCAGTGTTTTATCTGTGATGGAGCTTTACTTGTACTTCCTAGTACGTGCGCAGTGACCTGCAGTGTTCTTTTACTTTCTTCCCTTCTCTCTTTCTACTAGCACTCGTTGATCTAGGAATACTTGGGACGGATTCGCACTTCTCGGGTATCCTAGAGTACGGGTCGTAACAGTTGGTGGCCCATGCAGGCCTCCGCACTGCGATGTGCGTAAGGATAGTGCGGGTAATGCTCCATAGGGGTATTTGTGTCCTAAGGTGGGTAGGTGATCAGTCTGAAGATTAATCCCTGGTATTAGGAGAACCGAGGTATAGAGCTTCCTGAGGGTAAGCATGGGTAGTTGTTTGTATATATGTATATATGCATGGATGGGTATGAGTTTACATGGATATAAGAGTATTGCAGGTATATTGGCATGTATTCCTATAGGCATGTATCTAAAACTATACTTGGATGTACACTACATTATAGATACTTGTATGACTATTTGTGTGCATCCTTATAAGCTATATTGTAAGTGTTCGTATATGGACGAACTATGAGGTGTATGTATAGAAATGTTGTTTATATGAATTGAGGAGTAGATAATATATGATGTGTAAATCTAAGTGTAATGCATACTATCTGTGTAATGAAGTATTGTGTGTCGTATATAAAGATGTGCTAACATACGTTTTATCTGCATTAAGTGTATATGATTTTTTGTATAGAGTTGTAAGTATAAATACTGAATTATATTTAAGGTATGTAAGGAGATATATTTGTATATAGATATCTAAGGGATGTATATATACATATACATATGAAGTATCTATGAGTATAAATATTGAGGTATAAACAAATTTATGATTTATGTGTTGGTATATTGATGTTGATTGTATGTCTAGGTTGATGTATATTTGGAGGTATAAGAATGTATGATGGTATACATGGAATAATTATATATATATACTACTACCTTAGCTGCTGGTGTGACTATATGTTGGTATGTGATATTATTAGTATATGTGTTCGTATGTGGTTGCACCATCAAAGGTAGGTGCAATAGAGTGATTGTATTGGTTGACATTTATGTAGTAAGTGTGTGTATATATATAGTGTGGTGTATACACCCATGTATGTGTGGATCCAGGGATCCATGTGTCCCACTCATGTATGAGCTGTCATACTCTCGGAATGTGAGTATATTTTGGTTGTTTATTGTGTTGTATGTGCCTACGTGGTGATATACGTGATATGTATATAGTTATATGTATGGTTGTATATGCTTATACATGTGTATATACCTATGTCATTATATAGATGTAACGTATAGTGGCTATAAACTGTATGTGATATATGCATATGTAGAACGTGCAGATGCATGTGTGGATCCTTGAGTTCCACCCATGTATGTGTGGATATGTCTTAAGAGTATTAGTGTTATGAGTTGATGTATGTGATGAGTATATAATACATGTATGGCTGTAAGCTGGTACGCTTACGCCTGTGTATAGATGAATATAATTTTGTATGGTTATCTATGTGTATTGATATTGATATGGTAGATCTTGTGCAATGATACATCTGTGAATGTTGGATGTGTACTAGGAGACATACATGATTGTATGTCTGAGTATAGAGGTGCATGCATATATATGTTAACATATGGTAACCTATAAGAAGTGTGTATCATGGACCTATATAGTTGTTTGAGCTCTAGGTGATGTATAGATATGGTATACCATTTGTATTGTGTAATGGTCGGTATTTTTTAGACGTATTTTTAAGATCGTGCATACCAGTATTTTACTTCTGTCGTCCGGATAATATTTTTATTCCGTACATTCTCTGCTACCTGTCGACGCGAGCGCGTCTCCGATTTCGTTTTTACCGTGTCAACATTAATTTGCTATCAAGTTTAACAAATTACTTTAACTAAATTATCTTGCTAATTACAGCTCTCTAATCACTGTAATTATTATACTAATTACTTTAATTTAATTTTCTTGCTAAATACAACTCTTGCTAATCACTAATTAACTTGTTATCTTAATTACCCTTTCCCGTCGGCAACTTCATCTAAAATGTATATTCACGTTTTAATTTAAAAGGGCTAGAGGAAGAAAGACGTTTCGTAACTAGATTCTTCCCACCTTGTTTAGTCAACAAACATATTAATTCTCGTCGTTGATCAAAACAAACACGCCTCTACAAAACACATTCTTCAATCGTTAGTCAAAACAATACATTAAAATCTGATTAGACTTGTCTCCCTGCTATCTCTTCTTAAGGCAACATGCAACGTTTCTCTTCCCAGCAACCTGAAAGTCATCATCTCCAGTAAATCTCTTCTGCAAAATCCCCCACCAAAATCAGTTTCCCAAAACAAAATTTCTTCCAAAATCAAACCCATCAATCTGTTATCACCACCAAATCAGTTCACCATTCTCAAACAAAAACATCAAACCCATTTCTTAAATCAGCCCAACAAACACAAATCTGGTTCATCCTTCTCCAAATCAAAACAATTTCATCAAACCCAAGCAATCAGCCAAACCCATTTCCCAAACTCAAATTGAAAATTTGGAAGAAGGAAAATCAAGCCAAAATCTGAAAATGAAACTTCAGATTCAAAGACCAAGCAAACCATTTTCAAAAAAATCAACAAACCCTCATCTTCTTCCTCTCCTCCTCCCTCTCCCCTAGGCTGACCCCCACCTCCACGAGCGCTGCCACCATCACCAGGTCGGAGAGCCGCCCTCCGCCGCCTGGAGCCACGCGCGTGCGTATCTATCACCGTCCGCCGCCCCCTGCGCCGCCTGGCCGACGGTCGACGCCGGAGCACCGGAGCGCCGGTGCCCCTCCTCCCCTCTGCGCGGTAAGACTCCCTCTCCAGTGCGTGGTTTCCTTATTGCTGCAATCATGAAAACAACAAAAAAAAATAAATAAAAGAAACAACAGAACGAAGGGGTAAGTAAGATGACAGTAAGAGAAAGAGAAGTAGCCTTTAATATAAAATAGAGATGGGTGGCTGACGTGCGTTTATATTTCATATATTTGCGCACGTTTTATTCCGTGTTTTTCTGTATTTTACCGCCGTCTTATATTCGTTTTCTCGTGTTTTCTTGTTTTCTTTCACTTTTCCGTGTTTTCCGTATTTTGCAGGAGTTTACTGGCATAAGGGACATAAAACGACGATATCGCAAGTCCCCAGAGCAACAGGAGGAGTCACGCGTGATCCAGGGGATCAAACGACGATGATATCATCTTTCAGCCCCTCACCCGGTCAGTTGGTCGTCTTCAACCGATCTGGTGATGCACGCGTGCACCACCCGGACGCAGCTTGGAGCTCACAAGAAGTCACCCGGTCGGTTCAGTGACCGGGTCAAAAGCCCAAACTCTCTGGAATTCGAAGCTGATTGCCAACCGATCGGGTGACCTTCACCCGATCGGTTCACCTGTAGCTGAATCTCAAAATCCAAGACACGAAGATCCAACCGGTCTCCTCACCCGATCGGCACCAAGATCCAACCGGTCACATCCATGTTTCAACCGACCGGTTCATCCTGACCGGGTGAAGTCCCGCATCTCGCTGCCAAAGTTTGAAGCTGATCACCTGATCGGTTGACTTGTCAACCGATCGGGTCAACCGATCGGGTGATATCAATTTCTATATATAGAACCCTAGGTTTCCTAGAAACGGCAGTTGGTTATTTTTTACTGTTTTCTTCATTTTGTGACGGCTGTAATTTCCCAGTTTTTGTAAATTTTCATATCTTTGTCAAACTTTAGTATTATCTTAATTGCTTTACTACCATTACATTTCTATTGTCTGATCATGATTTTTACGGTCGATTTCTGTTTAGATCGCTTTTTACTAAATATGTGTGAGTAGTTCCCAAATCTGGGATTTTGGCGGAAACCCCTTCGTGGGCTCTTCCCGATGCGTCCATAGGTCTAGGAAATCGATAGGGATTAGGAATCTAACGGTTACGCGGGGTGTTTTATTGTCATCGACGGGAAAAAGACCGCCTTTGACCGTTGGGCCATAGGGGAATAAACTTGGCGGTTGACTCCCTAGCCATAGCTCACGCCCTTAGCGTAGACGTCGAATCCTAGCACGCGGGAGCGGTAGGACGAGACGTTGGGAGTTATCGTTGCGAGCTTAGTGCTCTCGGAGTCGATCAGTGTTAATAGACACTGGAGTGCCCACTGATCGAACCCAGGAAGTCCGACGTATCATCCTGGGCACCGACCGGAATATCATGCCCATGGGATGCTGGTACCACTCTTAGAGGCAACGTCTCACCATTAGACCCTAATTCCGATCGCTATCCTACCCGTAGGCCATATCGGCGAGAATCGCACGATAGGGTGGAAACCAAAGTCCCGGGTTTTTCCTTTATATTGTCTATACCTTGCATTCCTTTTAGCGTGACAAACCATCATTTGATCCGGGCTAGCTCGCCCATAGGGTGAATTTGATCCTCTTTGACACAATCACATCCACGCCTCCCTGAGTTCGACCACCAAGCCAACTACAACATCGTGTGCTTGCGGTTACAAATATTTAAATCTCACGCCCCCAATCGTATTATTGCACACATATTGCACGCATAGCTGGGGGGCGTCAAGCTTTATGGCGCCATTGCCGGGGAGGCAACGTGCTTGTTATTTTTGGATTTCATGAACCCTTGTGTCTAGCTCTCATCCCTACCTCACGATAATTTTCGTATTCTTGTTTTTCCTTTTTATTTTCTTATTTTTATTTTTATTTCTTATCTTATCTGTTTCTTTCCCACTTTTCACTTCACGGGTGTTTGTTGTTTTTCATGCGCAGGAGTTCAAGAAGTCTCGACGACTTGATCCCCGTTGATCCAGAGATAAACGCCACCCTAAGGCGTTTGGCCACCGAGAAGCGAAGAAGAGAGGATCCTGAAGCCATGGGGGAGAACACCCCACCTCACAAGTCCCTGCTGGAGTACTCGATGCCTTCCATCGAGTCCACCTCCGCCATCCGTCCTCCAGCTATTACGGCCCAAAGATTCGAGATTAAGCCATCTTTGGTAACGTGGATCCAGCAGGATCAATTTTCGGGTGCACCCTGGAGAGCACGATTGAACACTTGGACTCCTTCTTGGAGAAATATGACACCTTCCGGATAAACGGTGTCACAACTGAGGCGATCCGACTGAAGCTGTTTCCCTTCTCGCTGCGAGATAAAGCCAAGCTGTGGCTTAGGGGGAAGGACCCGAATACATTCAACACCTGGGAGAAGCTCTCAAATGCCTTCCTGATGAAGTTCTTTCCTCCGGGAAAGACCATGAAGCTGAGGAGTGAGATCTCCTCCTTTTCCCAGGCCAGCCACGAGTCCTTGCATGAAGCTTGGACGAGATACAAGGAGATGCAGCGAAGATGTCCCCATCATGAGCTCTCCAAGTGGCAGATCATAAATCTGTTCTATAATGGGTTGAGGGATGATTTAAAATCTTCCATGGATACCGCGGCTGGAGGGTCCTTTATGTCGAGAAGCGAAGAATATGCCAGACAGATTCTAGAAAACATGGCATCCAACAATGAGCGGTGGTGTGACGAGAGAGCCACACCTAGATCTGGGGGCATACACAGGATTGAGGACGTCGACAAATTGTCAAGCAAGTTTGACTTGCTGTCGACCCAGATCTCCGCATTGATGGTAGGTGCCGGTAGCTCCGGTTCACAACAGATTGCTGCGGTGGAATCCGAAGTTTTTGGAGAGTTCGACGGTGGTGACATCTCACCACCGTTGGATCAGGCGAGCGCGCTATTTTACAATCCTACGGGGAATGCGCCTTTTCCACCACGAACTAACTCCAACCCAGCCTACTCTCCAAACAACTGGAATCATCCAAACCTTAGCTACCGAGCACCTTATCAACAGCTGACTCAGCAACAACAGCAGATATATCAGCCGGCTAGGCCTCAGCAGCAGTTTCAGCAGCAGCAATTTCAGCAGCAACAACCACCTCAACAGTACCAGTAGTATGCTCCTAGGAATCAGCAGCCCACCCAACAACAATATGGCCAGCAGAGGGCCATCTCTCTGGTTAAGTCCCTTTTGACTCAATACATCGCCAACCAGGAGAAGATCAATCTGAAGCTGGAGATGGGACAGAGAGTCCTCACTGATCAGGTAACCCAGCTGGGGTTGCAAGTGGCGAACCTTCAGAGGCCGCAGAATCTACTACC
This sequence comes from Scilla litardierei, assembly GCA_030789695.1. Taxonomy (NCBI): domain Eukaryota; kingdom Viridiplantae; phylum Streptophyta; class Magnoliopsida; order Asparagales; family Asparagaceae; genus Scilla; species Scilla litardierei. The sequence continues at coordinate 499,902,777 of CM061142.1, read as the reverse complement.
TCCACAGCCTGAGGTGAACCCAAGGGGGGTAACTCGGACCTTGGCGCTCACGCATGAGCATGAGAACGTGTCCGCCATCGTTTTGAGGAGCGGAACACAAATTCCTACTAGAGTACCACCCAGAGACCGGAAGCACCACTGGCCGTTGAGCGGCCAATTGAAAAAGCTAATGACGACGGTGCCCCGTCGCCAAATATTGTGACTCCAGAGAGAGCCCCCCAAGAAGAGAAGAAGAAAGAAGAAGAATGGAATTTGAGGGTATTCAAGCCCGTTGTGCCCTTTCCACAACGTCTGGCCCAAGCAAAAATCGACGAGAAGTATGGCAAATTTTTTGCCATGGTCAAGGATTTAAGCCTTCAAATCCCCTTCCTAGAAGCTATTGATACGATCCCCTCATATGCAAAGTTTTTGAAAGATTTAGTGACAAGGGGATCCATGAAGGAAAAGGTCGTCCTAACGGTGGAATGCAGCGCTCTCATTCAGAGAGCAAATCCGTCGAAGCTTAAAGACCCAGGAATTTTTTCCATCCCTTGTTCGATTGGGGAAGTGTGAATCCAGAGGGCGCTCGTCGATCTTGGAGCGAGCTTCAGCTTAATGCCCCTATCGTTGTACAAGAGAATAGGGATGGGAGACTTGGAGCCCATCGGCATGACATTACAACTTGCTGACCGTTCGGTCAAGTACCCGGTGGGAGTAGTAGACGATCTCCCCGTCGATGTGAGAGGAGTACAAGTTCCGGTTGATTTTGTGGTGATGGACATGTCGGAAGACAAGCATACCCCTATTATCCTTGGACGACCCTTTATGGCAACCGCCGGAGTTTTGATAGACGTGAAGAATGTGAAGCTTTCCCTCAATGTCGGCCAAGAAAGAGTTGAATTTGACTTAGGGTTATCGATGAAGCACCCAAATCCCCCGGACGATCCTATTATCAATATGCTGGAGAACGAAGAAGATAGAGCTGTTGAAACAAGCGCCTGGGAAGTACTCTCGAGGAATCCCCCAATAGCTTGGGGGACCTTGGAGAGCAAATTGGCTCCCCAAAGAAAGAAGTTGCTGATGAGGCGGTCGCGCGACATGTGATCCCTCCCGGATTCCCTAAGGCTCCTCCTACGAGGAGAAAAGGGAAAGAACACATGGACCTCATCGATGATGAGGTCCGGATCCTGAAAAAGATGACGGTAGACGCCAATTTGAGGGAGAAGCCCCCGGATCCTGTCGATAATGGGAGGGTAGTTGAGCGAATCTTCTTACAGCCGCCGACTATACCAATAGCCACAAGCTCTGGAGTTGAAGAGATGCCGGATTTTGGGCATCACCCGTATCGCCCACCATGAACATCATCAACGGGCGTCGAGCTAAACGACGTTAAACAAAAGCGCTTCATGGGAGGCAACCCATGCTCTAAACTTTTGTTTCAATTTTTAGGATTATTTTTAACTTTATTTTATCTATTTTATAAATAAATCCAGCCGCAAGAACTTCCGTTATGGAACTTAGGCGATTTGTGGGTTTTTGCAGAAAACAAGGCCCCAACCGATCAGTTGATACTTCAACCGATCGGTTGGGATGTATCAGCTAACGACCGTGTCTGCCACTAAATGAACCGACCGGGTGAGGAAAGAAGAGACCGGTTGGCAGACCGGGTGACCTGGGGGAAACTCTCGGGAAAATTTCAGAATTCGTCAACCGATCGGGTGACAAGAAGCGAGACCGGTTGAGGGACCGGGTGAGAAACCCTAAATTCTTGGGAAAATGTGTGGAGCGGTCAACCGATCGGTTGACATGTCAACCGATCGGGTCACCTGTAGCAACTCTTCAGCCGAAATTTTCGACAACTAAGTCAACCGATCGGGTGACAACTCACCCGACCGGTTCGACTTAAAACCTATAAATACCCCCCAACCCACCCCTTCTACCACCGCCCGATCGCTTCCTTCGCCGTCGTTTCACCTTCCAACCTCTCCCAACGGCCGAAAACTCCCCTCCCAAGTCCTCCACTCCTCCATTAGCATCTCTCTCCATCTCCCCCTTCCATCTCTCTCTCTCTCTCTCTCTCTCTCTCTCTCTCTCTCTCTCTCTCTCTCTCTCTCTCTCTCTCTACTATTTCGCAATATTCTAACCCTAATCCGCAATATCCACCCCCACTTTCGAATTTTTTGCTAAAGAAGAGTGACGCGGCTCCACACTTCTCCCATTACACAGCATTGGGTCAACTACAAGCGAAGAACTCGAATTTCCGCTGGGTAACTCCGTTTCACTTCTCAAATTTCAATTTTTACCCTAGATATTTAATTTGCTTGATTGTTCGTGTGTGTGCACTTCGATAGTATTTTACACTCATTTGCATCACTCACACGCACACATGGCCCGGGATAAAGATAAGGGGAAGGGTATCATGCGGGAGGAGGAACCGTCTCGAAAGAGACGGAAATAAACACGTCCTCCTCCCCACACACGTGAACTGACACTAGCCCCTCCCCCACCTATTATCCCCCCTGAGGACCCAATGTTGGGCCCGCATGGGTACCTATTTAGGAACCAAGAGCAGAAAGACTTTTATCGTAGACTAGATGCTCGGGGGCATCTATCAACCAAGTTTGCCCACACCCAATCACTCGTCGACCTCGGTGTCATCACCGAGGTCGAGACTCTTTTTGCTAACTTAGGTTGGTTGGCCTTCCTGAATGCATCTGATGTATCCTACCCGTCACTCACCCTAGAATTTCTTTCCTCACTCGTTTGTGAGTCGGGGTCGACTGTCACTTTTCGGGTGCGTAACAAAACCATCCGCACCAACCTGGATACGATCAATCGTATATTTAGTTTTCCTATTCTAGGGAATGACGCTATCCGACACTACGGATACCCCCCGGAATTTGACATCGATAACTTTTGGTTCCGCCTCACCATACTCCCTCGCTATCCCTGAGGTAAGGCCAAGGCCTCCTCCATCATCCATCCAATATTTTGTCTGGCCCATAGGATCATATCCTCCGCATTTTTCCCCAGGGACGAGTCAGGCACCGTGACTATCCCTGATCTTTTTATTCTCTGGGCAATGACTTTCCCCTTTGTTCGTGATGATGATGGGATTAGTTTTAGGGCCCCGACTGTCCCTGTCCATACCGGCGATTGGCTTGTTTACAAGCTTCTCGAGATTAGCAGGGCTAGGAAGGGCAAGATCTGTTGTGGGGGCATTATCACTATTATTGCTTCTTACCCCCAGTTTAATATCCATATCCCCCGTGGTCTTCCCATCGCCGCAGGACCCTCACGTCTAGATCTTGACGTCCTGCAGCACATTCATATGATTAAACCACGCCCCGATGGTCGTTTTGAATTCAATTACGGCCACCCCCTCGCCCCTACACTATTCTCCCCAACCCTGCTCGCATGACTGTTGCTGTCATGGCGGATTGGACTTTTCTGCTCGACCCCGAGTTTCTAGCGGAGTTGCACCTTCCTTTCTTTCCCTCGGACGCACGCAGACCACCTTCCCCTGCCGCCCACTTAGGCGAACAGGATATTCCTACGTCCCGGGGAGATATCAGGGCTGGCCCGAGTCACCCTGTTTCTGCTCCTGGCCCTATCCCTTCAGTGGGCCTTTCTCAGGCCACCTTAGGCCTTCTGTCCAGTGCCGGCATGACCACTGCCGCCGGCACTACTTCCACATCACTTGTCGGCACAACTTTTGCTTCACGTCAGTCCACTTCCTTTGGTCACCGCCAGGTCTCTGCCCGTCTTGCTCTCGAGAGGGAGGTCACAGCCCTCCGTGATCTTGCCACGTCCTCTGTCCCCTCAGACCCATCACCATCCTCCTTTCTCACTCACCCACGCTTCCTCGCACTTGAGAGGAACGTGGCCGCCATCCTTTGCCTTCTCACTCACCTCCACGGACCACCACCACCCACACCACCACCCTCACCACTACCTTCACCACCTCGATGATCTTCTCCTCCGTCACCTCCCCCATCCCATACATCCCCTCCTCCTTCCCCCCCCACCCAGGCGATCATCTCCCCCACCCACATCTATTCTCATCCCCGTATCCACTTCTCCTCTCACGACCACTTCTGTCACCCTTCCACCTCCTCCTCCCTCCTCCACCGTCACTGGATATGTGCGCCGCAAGAAATTGCAGGTGCGCTCCAGATCTCTTCCATCGCCACCCACTACCGTCACCATCACGTCTTCTCCACCCATTTCTATCCCTTCTACCACCGCCTTGATCGCCGTACTTCCACCACCACCCACCTCCACCGACACTCTACCCATCGTTCACACCACCACTGCACCTATTCCCCACCTCTGTCCCCACTTCTCCGTACACCCCCCGCATCCCCCGACCACCCAGCCACACCCTCTTCCGAGGAGGGCGAGGATTCCCCTTCTGCTACCTTTTGATTTCCTTTTTGTTTATTGACATCCCCCTTGCATATCTCTGCATTTTCACGATCATATCATTTTGCTAGCACTGTCACGTCTAGCTTGGGGGAGTCAACTTTTTTCTGTGTGCTGTCGTGTTTTGTTTTCTTTGTGTGTGTGCTTGTTTCATTTGTCGTGTCGTATCATTTTCTTTCTTTCTTTTTCTATTTTTATGTCGTGTGGTTTGATTTTGTTTTTTCTTTATTTTCAGTTTCGTATCTGTTTTTTTCCATGTTTTTCATTCCTTTTTTGTGTCAGTGCGTACCCCCCCCCATTTTCATTGTCCTCCCATATTTAATTCTATTGCATTGAGGGCAATGCAAGTTTCAGCTTAGGGGAGTCTCACTCCGTTCGTCATTTGTTTCTTTTTCTTCGTTATTTGAGTCGTTTTCTCCATCTTTTTCTTTTTCTTTTTCTTTTCTTCTCTTTATCTCTTTCTCCTAGAGATGAACCATATGATGAATTGCCACAAAATCACACACACCTAGCATAGCATCGATAATCACATTCACTAACCCTAGGATATCGAGTCCTCTTACATTTCATGCATCGTGGGTCCACTTAGCTTTTTGTGAGTCGTGCGTCGTGCCTAGCTGTGTGGTGTGCTTCTACTTTGTGATTTTACTCTATATACCTGTCCAGAAATGACCCCTAGATTATCATGCTTCGATTTGAATATGCGGTATTTATTTCCCATGTCTACTTCTGCATGCTATATATGTATCGTATACTTCATTTCGCATGTGTCGGGATTCCACAATTAAGGACTAGGATAACCCATTTAGCCCATGCTCTAACTAGCGAGAATAGTTTCCTTTGCCCAAGTGTTTAGATTCCGATTTCTTTTTTGTTTTACTTGGTGCAAATCCCCTCGTCGTGTACCGTTCTCCCACTTGGGAGAGTACACATGTGTATAGCCAAAAACCCAAAAATCAAAAAAAAAGAGAAAAGAAAAGAAAAACCCAAAAAGAAGAGAAAAGAAAAGAGAAAAAAAATTGTATAGCCAAAAGTCCAAAAAAATATACAAATACCCAAAACCCAAAAAAATTCACATGTGAATATCTTTTCCTACTTGCCGAGAATAAAGGAAAGGCGAGAATTTGCACCGAGTGTTCTACTCCACATCATCTCAACCCCCATCGGTTTTGAAAACACTTGGCTTAGGAACTTTTTAGCTATTGTCTAGGCTTTAGTGTGGTGATTTCCTTAAACCTAGTTGTGGAGTCCCCGACGCATGGTATGTTTCGGTTCTCTCTCTATTCTCATGCATGCTTGAACTATATATTCACCGCTTTATTCAATTCAAATCGATATTTGGGTCATTTCCTAGATTTGTGTATATCGAGCTTTATCGCACATCGTAGATAGTGACACCGTCTGCTAGCACACGACCGCACTCACTCGCGCTTCACCGCGTGGGCCCACGGCACTTGTCTGGACTCGTATTCCTTGGTTTAGTGATGTGATTTGGCATTTGCTTACTTGGTGTGTCGTTTTTGATTTTGTTGGCCCTGATGGGTGATCTAGGATATAGAGTTTTCATTTTCTCTCTTTCTCTTTATTTTTCCCTCTCCGAGCTCCTACTCTCACTCGTCTTCCTCGAGGACGAGGAAGAGTTCAGCTTGGGGGATTTTGATGTGCGTCATATATTTGCGCACGTTTTCTTCCGTGCTTTTTCGTATTTTACCGCCGTCTTATATTCGTTTTCTCGTGTTTTCTTGTTTTCTTTCACTTTTCCGTGTTTTCCATACTTTGCAGGAGTTTACTGGCATAGGGGACATAAAACGACGATATCACAAGTCCCCGGAGCAACGGGAGGAGTCACGCGTGATCCAGGGGGTCAAACGACGATAATATCATCTTTCAGCCCCTCACCCGGTCGGTTGGTCATCTTCAACCGATCGGGTGATGCACGCGTGCACCACTCGGACGCAGCTTGGAGCTCACAAGAAGTCACCCGGTCGGTTCAGTGACCGGGTCAAAAGCCCAAACTCTCTAGAATTCGAAGCTGATTGCCAACCGATCGGGTGACCTTCACCCGATCGGTTCACCTGTAGCTGAATCTCAAAATCCAAGACACGAAGATCCAACCGGTCTCCTCACCCGGTCGGCACCAAGATCCAACCGGTCACATCCATGTTTCAACCGACCGGTTCATCCTGACCGGGTGAAGTCCCGCATCTCGCTGCCAAAGTTTGAAGCTGATCACCCGATCGGTTGACTTGTCAACCGATCGGGTGATATCAATTTCTATATATAGAACCATAGGTTTCCCAGAAACGGCAGTTGGTTATTTTTTATTGTTTTCTTCATTTTGTGACGGCTGTAATTTTCCAGTTTTTGTAAGTTTTCAGATCTTTGTCAAACTTTAGTATTATCTTAATTGCTTTACTACCATTGCATTTCTATTGTCTGATCATGATTTTTACGGTCAATTTCTGTTTAGATCAATTTTTACTAAATATGTGTGAGTAGTTCCCAAATCTGGGATTTTGGCGGAAACCCCTTCGTGGGCTCTTCCCGATGCGTCCATAGGTCTAGGAAATCGATAGGGATTAGGAATCTAACGGTTACACGGGGTGTTTTATTGTCATCGGCGGGAAAAAGACCGCCTTTGACCGTTGGGCCAAGGGGGAATAAACTTGGCTGTTGACTCCCTAGCCATAGCTCACGCCCTTAGCGTAGACGCCGAATCCTAGCATGCGGGAGCGGCAGGACGAGACGTTGGGAGTTATCGTTGCGAGCTTAGTGCTCCCGGAGTCGATCAATGTTAATGGACACGGGAGTGCCCACTGATCGAACCCGGGAAGTCCGGTGTATCATCCTGGGCACCGACCGAAATATCGGGCCCATGGGATGCTGGTACCACTCTTAGAGGCAACGTCTCACCTTTAGACCCTAATTCCGATTGCTATCCTACCCGTAGGCCGTATCGGCGAGAATCGTACGATAGGGTGGAAACCAAAGTCCCGGTTTTTTCCTTTATATTGTCTATACCTTGCATTCCTTTTACCGTGACAAACCATCATTTGATCCGGGCTAGCTCACCCATGGGGTGAATTTGATCCTCTTTGACACAAGCACATCCACGCCTCCCTGAGTTCGACCCCCAAGCCATACTACAACACCGTGCGCTTGCGGTTACAAATATTTAAATCTCACGCCCCCAATCGTATTATTGCACACATATTGCACGCATAGCTGGGGGCGTCAGTGGCAGCCTATTAAAATGAGAGATAGTTGAGAGTTAAAGAATTAAATAAGCCAACAGCCTTATAACATAGAGACAAAGAGTATAGGGACAGCCTTGATGTCATGTGAAATTGGCAGGTTAAGTTAAAGAAAGGGAAAGAGAAAGTGAGGGGTTTGTATTAGAGTAATGAAGGAGTAAGTATAAGTGGGTGTGATGATAAGTATGATGTTAACCATGTAATACTAACATGGTAATAACCATGTAGTTAGCTGGTATTAGGTTAGTATTGGTTAGGAGGTTGTTAATATGAAATTTAGACGTTAATTTGTTAGTGTTATTAATTTCAGCATGTAATAATTGTAAGATGATGTTAGGGTAATAATATTAGTATAACTAAGGCGTATCATGTTAGGGTAACACCATATAGGCATCACCCTAGTCAGGAAACCCGATAAAATTAGACGAACCCACTATAAGGATTAACTGGATATTTTGACGTATTTCGCAATATATCTAATTCAGTGATTTGTCTAACCAAAACAGAGAACCAGACGTACCGACACGTAGTACCGTCCAGACGAACCCACAACAACCGATACCACCAGAAACAGGCAAGTGATACTTGCTAGTGAATGTTTTAGGCCACATTTTTAGGCCAATTTGTTTGTTAGCGTAAAAGAGACTAGACAGTGAAATGATAGCTGCCTAGACACCCTTTTGATCTAGTTTGACAACGAAACTAGATCCGACACCCTACTTGATCTAGCTTGACAACGAAGCTAGATCCGACACTTTTCCTGCTTTCATTCATACTGCCATGTCATGTTTACTTTTCAATTAACGGTATGCACTTTAACTGCTCATCCCATGTCATGTCATGCATCATATGTTCTTCGTGATTGAGTAGCACACGCTACAAATGTTATTGCTATTGAGGCTAGGCACCTGCTTTGCGGGCACAACCATATGCCAAAAACACTTCCTGGCTCGTGATCCAGAAGATGGGCGCAAGTCCATATTGAGAAACACTTCCTGGACTCGTGATCCAGAATCGAGCTCACGTACTTGGGAAACCAAGGCTCGACATAAGTGGAGGGGTAGGGTTAAGCGACCACTCAGTGTAGAAGTATGCCAGATTAGCAACTTCAGCTGTAAGGCGTAAACCCTGTGCACATCGTGAATACAAGTTAATCATGAATATTGTTTAGTAGCTCTCGCTATGACGTGCCATGCATTGCAAGTATCATGTTCATGTTTAAACTGCTGCATTCATTAAATATCATGTCATGTCATCATTATTTTAGAACTGTTAAGCTGCATTTATCTTATAGATGATGTGCTTTACGTTTCCTTGTACAAAAGTCTCCCTTCCTTCTTTGGAGATTTTTGCTGACATGTGCCCTCTTCTCTTTGGGTGTCACATGTCAGGTTTGAGCCTGAGTAGATTGCAGAAGTCGACAGGTTACTAATGTCCAGTTCGAGGATACCGGTCCTACCCTTAGTCTCAGCTGGTGTCTTTCTTTTAGATGTTATTTACTTTTCTAGTAGCTGCTGTTAGGTTGTTTGGTGCGTTGCACCACTTCTTGTTGTAGTTTCGGCCATGCTTAGGCCTTCTTTCCGGACTTGTACTTTTGTGACTATTCTGTTCCGGACTTGTACTTTTGTGACTATTCTGTGATGTTGGAATAATTGTTAGATGTTTTGTTGGTGGATGTTCTTTTATCTGCTTCATTATTATTATTGTTGTTTCGTCGCAATACAAGGACTTGCTACTATTTGAAATTTTTATAGACACTTATCAGACTGCAGCTTCACAGCTCCACGTCTGAGCAGACCTCCTCACGTCTCGCCTTCCGTACTTGGAAAGCGGGGCGTGACAGGTTTTAGTGGTGGCCCATGCAGGTCCTATTTGCATCTGCGAAGACTTAGATAGACGTCCAGGTTTGATAGTCAAGCGCTTTCGTTGAGACTTAGTTGTACTTGTCTTAGGTTACCTTATTAGTCTCCCACCCAGCCCTGATTATATTAGATCCCTATAGCTTTTCCTTTAGTCGTTCGTTGAGTCCATTAATTTCGGGCCAGCAAAACGAAATTTTGATACTCTTAGGACCCTTCCCTGAGACCTCTATTACAATCTAGTTCATTAGAAAGTCTTAGTGCTAAGTTCTTCTGATATTTAGTCAACCTAATAATTAGGCCCCTGATTTTTATTATTATTCCTAGTCCTTACATCGCTATGTTAATGACCGTAGAATTCCATCATAACAGATTCACCTAAGTTATTTCCCCGTCGTATTTACATTTTAACCATTCAACTCCTCCTTGCTCTCAACCCACGTGATCTTCCTGACAGCCATCATTATCCTTTGAATCACTCCCATTACTATACTGATTTTACTATCGATATCTCTTTTATGGAATTTCTGGCCCAGTTTAAACTTCTTTAAAAAGCTTTAATATATATATATATATATACATAGGCCTCATATTTTTCAACTGACTTAAAATTATTCTTTGATTTTGAGTTTCCTTTGCTGAAAATGTTTAGTCACTAAATTTTTAATGATTTCTAACCTATACTATCCTATTTTACTTTCTACATATAGAGACCTTATCTTTAAAGCTTTTGTTGATGGCACGCATATAAATGATAAGCTTCCTTCAATGGACCATGATCCGGTCAATGTGCTTGGCTAAGTTTGTTGGATCACCCTATCTAGACTTGGGATAGTGATCCTGGCTTAGTCACTTCCCTGGCCGTGTCCGCTGGACCGCAAGGCCGTGAGTCATGATTATGTATGGCATTTTCTTTCTTCTTATACTACAACAGATTTCAAAACAACCGACCATACACTAATTTTAAATACTTTTTATGCTAGATAAAACTTCAACTATTTCAATGTATTAGTTCTGTATTCATCGTATTTATACTTTAAAATTTTTGTGTAAAAAACAAATATCTATCTCCATTTACGAAAAAAACACTACATCTCTGTACCCATGACTCTTTCGTCTTTTACTCATCTACTATTTTAAACCTATACTACATACTCACTATCCTTATATATGTTATTGGGATATTGTCACATTTTACACGTGCCTCCCATTCTCCCATCTAATTACTCATAATCATCTCTATGCCACCTGATCAAGCTAGCTCTTATCACGACTACTGATTTGATACCACTGTCCTACAGACTAAGTCAAGACTACTCGAACGTGATAGAACGGTATAATAATAAGCGGTCTTGAAATACTACTGGATCAGTGTTTAAGAAGGAATGGGAAGATGGTTGGTCAACCAAAGGACTTGTCCTGCGGTCATAGAAGTGACATGTGCCTTCAAGCCCTGACTGTCTGGCTGGTTTGGGAGTTAAGCTAGACTTCTTATTATTAGGCCAGCCTACACTATTAGATAGTCAAGCGACGTTTGTTTTCATCATGCTCGCTCATTTCTTGTCCTTTCAGTGTTATTGCGTCTACCCGGTTGTCTACTATTGTCATCACATTACATGTTGATTAAAACATTTTGCTACCACATGCCATACCACCGTCGCACTTGCACAGTCACCTTTACTATATACATTACACGCGTTTTACTTACCACACTTGAGCAGCCACCAATACTTTACTTTCTGCTCCTATATGCATATCTGTTCTTACTTCTTGCACCTGTAAGATCATCTATCTGATCCAGCTAAATCCAGCTCCTTGCCTCACCTGAACTCATTCGTCGTAAACTTGATTCGTTACAACAAACAACTCTGTATCCTACACTATCTCTTGGTTATACATTAGTGCATCTATTTACTTACTTTAGCGAGATTAGTTTTACATTTGCGTTATAACCCTTTTTCTTTTAAAAAAATGTTTTCTTCTACATTTGTTTCTATCATCAAATAGTGTTGAATTTTCGCATTATGTTGATAGGATGTTAGATATGATTATTATTATTAGGGGATTATAATTACAGATAGGAGTGGTTTGAGATGATGGAAGGAGCAGTTGTATTGATTATTTACTATATGATAAACATAATGATGTGTTTAAAAGTTATATTTTCCCATTTGGATATACCCATTCATAATGGCTCCAAATAGGACTCCATATTATGAGTGGTGCACAAGAAGACGAATACATTACGGATTTGGAGTTCATATTAGTAGCAGATGAGAGCAACTTTTTAGGTATTACACGATTTATGATGACGATGATGATTAGTAGAGTATATACAGTAACAAGAATTCATCGTATAGATCGGGTGATGGAGACGCCGGAAATGATATGATACGTTGATACGAATGGATAGTTACGTAAATTGATCCAAGTTGCTTGGGATAAGATTCAATAAGAAATGATGAGATGTGATTTAAGAGTTTGTTAATTAAAGTGTTTTAACTTATGAATTGTCACGATGAGAAAAGAGTTGGGAGCATGATAAATGTTGATGGTAGATGGTGATGTATACTAGGCGTATTTGCACTTGTCATCTTATGTCAGTAATTGGTAGAGCACCGTTATATCAATGGATTGATACAAGAATAAGATTAGAATTGGGATTTGTGTATGTCGCAATTATGGTACTACAAGTTAGGCTATACGATGAGCAATGGATGATACATTACGGATGAGACAGCCTCTGAGAATGTACAGTTTTATTTTGAAGAACTTAAGTATAGAGGATATCGTACAGTAAAGATCCCCGAGAAGATATTACTGTCTTAATAGCAATGATGAGCGAAGGAGTGAAGAAATTTATAAGAAGTATTGGCTGAGGATAGTTGGTATTTTTTTCCTTTTGATGTTGCCTTGTTTAAAGTATTAATTGTTTAAGGCAAGAATTATGAGATAGAAGACAAAAAAGGGGAAGTAATGGACCTGTATTTAAGTTCAGTGTAGGCTTGCAATTGTAACATTATTCAGTGACGAGACGAGAAGTAACGATTTATTTTAGGAACACTTGTTTGAGGTTATGGGTTTAACAACCAGTGTGTTAGAATATTGAGGTTGTAGTTAAGATTATTTTATTATTTACTCACCCTTGTCCCTGCACATCGCTGGTAGCAGTCGTTAACTATTTTGCTTGCCTATTAACAGTTAAGGCCATCGATAGTGCTTAGTCATCCGAACCTCTTTTTGCAACTCAATCACTTGTGTCTTTTCATAACCAATTTCTTTTCTTCGTCTCGAAGTATTTCAGGTCATAATTTACCTCATAGAAATACAAGAACGTTATCCATACTTGTTTCCTGCTCATTAGTTGATAAGAATTCCAAGGACGGAATTTTTCTTAAGGTGGGTAGTATGTAATGGCCGGTATTTTTTTAGACGTATTTTTAATATCGTGCGTACCAGTATTTTACTTCTGTCGTCTGGATAATATTTTTAGTCCGTACGTTCTCTGCTACCTGTCGACACGAGCGCGTCTCCGATTTCGTTTTTACCGTGTCAACATTAATTTGCTATCAAGTTTAAAAAATTACTTTAACTAAATTATCTTGCTACTTACAGCTCTCTAATCACTGTAATTATTATACTAATTACTTTAATTTAATTATCTTGCTAAATACAACTTGCTAATCACTAATTAACTTGTTATCTTAATTACCCTTCCCGTCGGCAGCTTCATCTAAAATGTATATTCACGTTTTAATTTTAAAGGGCTAGAGGAAGAAAGACGTTTCGTAACTAGATTCTTCCCCCCTTGTTTAGTCAACAAACATATTAATTCTCGTCGTTGATCAAAACAAACACGCCTTTACAAAACACATTCTTCAATCATTAGTCAAAACAATACATTAAAACCTGATTAGACTTGTCTCCCTGCTATCTCTTCTTAAGGCAACATGCAATGTTTCTCTTCCCAGCAACCTGAAACTCATCATCTCCAGTAAATCTCTTCTGCAAAATCCCCCACCAAAATCAGTTTCCCAAAACAAAATTTCTTCCAAAATCAAACCCATCAATCTATTATCACCACCAAATCAGTTCACCATTCCCAAACAAAAACATCAAACCCATTTCTTAAATCAGCCCAACAAACACAAATCTGTTTCATCCTTCTCCAAATCAAAACAATTTCATCAAACCCAAGCAATCAGCCAAACCCATTTCCCAAACTCAAATTGAAAATTTGGAAGAAGGAAAAACAAGCCAAAATCTGAAAATGAAACTTCAGATTCAAAGACCAAGCAAACCATTTTCAAAAAAAAATCAACAAACCCTACAAACTCTCATCTTCTTCCTCTCCTCCTCCCTCTCCCCTAGGCCGACCCCCACCTCCACGCGTGCCGCCGCCATTACCAGGTCGAAGAGCCGCCCGCCGCTGCCTGGAGCCACGCGTGTGCGTGCCTATCACCGTTCGCCGCCCCCTGTGTCGCATGGCCGGTGATCGACGCCGGAGCGCCGGAGCACCGGCGCCCCTCCTCCCCTCCGTGCGGTAAGACTCCCTCTCTAGTGCATGGTTTCCTTGTTGCTGCAATCATGAAAACAAAAAAAATTAAAACAAAGAAACAACAGAACGAAGGGGGAAGTAAGATGACAGTAAGAGAAAGAGAAGTAGCCATTAATATAAAATAGAGATGGGTGGCAGCCTATTAAAATGAGAGATAGTTGAGAGTTATAGAATTAAATGAGCCAACAGCTTATATAATAGAGACAAAGAGTGTAGGGACAGCCTTGATGTCATGTGAAATTGGCAGGTTAAGTTAAAGAAAGGGAAAGAGAAAGTGAGGGGTTTGTATTAGAATAATGAAGGAGTAAGTATAAGTGGGTGTGATGATAAGTATGATGTTAACCATGTAATACTAACATGGTAATAACCCTATAGTTAGCTGGTATTAGGTTAGTATTGGTTAGGAGGTTGTTAATATGAAATTTAGACGTTAATTTGTTAGTGTTATTAATTTCAGCATGTAATAATTGTAAGATGATGTTAGGGTAATAATATTAGTATAAATAAGGCGTATCATGTTAGGGTAACACCATATAGGCATCACCCTAGTCAGGAAACCCGATAAAATTAGACGAACCCACTATAAGGATTAACTGGATATTTTGACGTATTTCGCAATATATCTAATTCAGTGATTTGTCTAACCAAAACAGAGAACTAGACGTACCGACACGTAGTACCGTCCAGACGAACCCACGACAGCCGATACCACCGGAAACATGCAAGTGATACTTGCCAGTGAATGTTTTAGGCCACGTTTTTAGGCCAATTTGTTTGTTAGTGTAAAAGAGACTAGACAGTGAAATGATAGCTGCCTAGACGCCCTTTTGATCTAGTTTGACAATAAAACTAGATCCGACACCCTACTTGATCTAGCTTGACAACGAAGCTAGATCCGACACTTTTTCTGCTTTCATTCATACTGCCATGTCATGTTTACTTTTCAATTAACGGTACGCACTTTAACTGCGCATTCCATGTCATGTCATGCATCATATGTTCTTCAGGATTGAGTAGCACACGCTACAAATGTTATTGCTATTGAGGCTAGGCACCTGCTTTGCGGGCACAACCCTATGCCAAAAACACTTCCTGGCTCGTGATCCAAAAGATGGGTGCCAGTCCATATTGAGAAACACTTCCTGGACTCGTGATCCAGAAGCGAGCTCACATACTTGGGAAACCAAAGCTCGACACAAGTGGAGGGGTAGGGTTAAGCGACCACTCAGTGTAGAAGTATGCCAGATCAGCAACTTCAGCTGTAAGGCGCAAACCCTGTGCACATCGTGAATACAAGTTAATCGTGAATATTGTTTAGTAGCTCTCGCTACGACGTGCCGTGCATTGCAAGTATCATGTTCATGTTTAAACTGCTGCATTCATTAAATATCATGTCATGTCATGTCATCATTATTTTAGAACTGTTAAGCTGCATTTATCTTATACCTGATGTGCTTTACGTTTCTTGTACAAAAGTCTCCCTTCCTTCTTTGGAGATTTTTACTGACATGTGCCCTTTTCTCTTTGGGTGTTACATGTCAGGTTTGAGCCTGAGTAGGTTGCAGAAGTCGACATGTTACTGATGTCCAGTTCGAGGATACCTGTCTTACCCTTAGTCTCAGCTGGTGTCTTTCTTTTAGATGGTATTTACTTTTCTAGTAGCTGCTGTTAGGTTGTTCGGTGCGTTGCACCACTTCTCGTTGTAGTTTCGGCCATGCTTAGGCCTTCTTTTCGGACTTGTACTTTTGTGACTATTCTGTGATGTTGGAATAATTATTGGATGTTTTGTTGGTGGATGTTCTTTTATCTGCTTCATTATTATTATTGTTGTTTCGTCGCAATGCAAGGACCTGCTACTATTTGAAATTTTTACAGACGCTTATCAGACTGCAGCTTTACAGCTCCATGTCTGAGCGGACCTCCTCACGTCTCGCCTTCCATACTTGGGAAGCGGGGCGTGATATATTGGTAATATGTGGTGTATATGTACATACTAATTGTGTAAATCCATGTGCGGATCTTTGTGTTCCACTCAAGTATGAGTGGGCATGCCCTAGGTGTACTAGAGTTGTGTGTTTTATACATATATGAAAGATATATATGGTTGCCTGTCTGACTGTAAGCGGATATGCTTACACCGGTGTTGGATGGATATATCATTATGTGAATATCTGTGTGTCCTGGTATTGTTATACGAGACTCTATGTGATGACGTGTATGTGTATGCATACTAGAAATGTGGTTGTGAAAATTGATATAGTGAGATATGTATATAGTAGTATAACTACTATTGGAGGTGTATCATAAGTAGTGTGTGAAATATATTGGCTAACTAAATGGTGTGTATAGATATACAGAATTAGGTATGTCAAGTTATATAATATTGGTGTGTACTTAAATATTATGTGATGATATGTGAGTGTAACATGTGAATGAGATATATATATATATATATATATATATATATATATATATATATGGCAATCTTCCATTGCGAAAAAGTGGTGCGAAAGGCCGTGCGAAAACATTTTTTTTATTTTTTTGAAATTTTTTTTCAAAAATTCTTTTTTTGATGTTTAATCCATACAAATATATACCCCAGGGAAAATAATGGGTGAACCCGTTGGGCATTAGAGCATCCATCCACCCGTTACAAATTTAACGGTCTCAAAACGTGCGAATTTGATGAAATGCCTTGATCGAAGGCCAAATGACATTATTTCTCAACGATTATTTTTTGAGGGGGGTATAACAACATATAATGAGGGTGGAAAAAAGAATTTTTGAAAAAAAAAAATTTCAAAAAAAAACTAAAAACATTTTCGCACCGTGCGAAATGTTCTCATTTGAAGATTTACCTATATATATATATATATATATATATATATATATATATATATATATATATATAGTGTATACAAGTGTGTGTGTGTATATGTATTCATATACTGAAATGATATAACTCTTGTGCTATAGTATACATATATAATGTTGTATTTATATATATACTGAATTGAATATATGTTACATTGACGGTTTGTATGTAAGTATATTTGTGCAGTGTATATGTGGTTAAATATAGATTTACGTGAGTGAATATTGGATATGAATACATATGAATGTATACTTGCATATATATTGTGAGTGTATACTAGAAGGTTGATATACTATGTATACATACTGTCAGGACTATTTACTATAGTAATATGTACTGTGTGCATACTTGTGTGCGGATTATTATATATAATTGTCTATATAGTTGAAGGTGTTTATACTTACATGCTTAAGTGATATGTTTGTGTATGGTTGCCCACTGGATATGTGGTGCATCATATCGGTGTGTAAAGTATTAGTGTCTGACTATCTACTATAATTGTATCGATATTTGGATATACCTATTTGCATATGTATGTTAGTGAGGTTGTATGCATATTGGATGTGATGTATATAGTAGTATGTGTATCTATAAATGGATGTATACTCGAACTATACTCTGATGTATTTAGGTATACCCATAGGTATGTGTATGTGTAAGTATGCTAGCTTTGTGACTTATGAGTAGTGTGTGTTTAAATATCATGTGAACATGTATGTATGAAGATATATAAAAACAAAGAGTGTGTGATTACATATGAAGGTGTATGTATTTAGATATATCTATACGTATCCATGAAATAGTATACGTCTTTGATCATATTCTTGTGTGAATCTTTATGTAAGTACATATGTGTTGAGTGAATAAGTGAATAAATATTGGTGTATATATTAATGCCTTGGGTGTATCTATACATATTTCTACTTGTTGCTATGTACGACATTGATACGTGTGTCCATGTGTATATGTGTACTAGTATGTGTGTACATATTAGTCTGTATATATATGTGAGTGTTCTCATGCAATATAGATATATTTGTGAGCACATGTAAGGACGTGGAATGTATAATACTATGTATGAGTTGTGATGATTTGTCTTTATACATGTATCCTTGGATACGAATGGGTATGTATATGTGTGTGATCTATAGTATAGTGTATGTATATATGAGTATGTAGTATATCCATACAGCGTAGTATGTATTTCGTGGGTAGGGAGACCCTTGGACTATTTTTAATCTCCGGTCAGACCCTTAGCATATAAAGTCCGAGGGCGGACTTTGTTTTAAGGTGGGTAGAATGTAATACCACGTATCCCTATATACGTATATATGTAGGTATTTTTGGGCGTGGATGCATACGTATAATTTTTGAGAGTATGCCCGTATTTTTATTTAATTATTTTCGTGAAGGAATTATTTTTAAAAGGTTTTAAACCCATTATGGATATTAGAAAATAAGGGTATTTGGAAGAAATACTATGTATTTAAGAAGTATGGTGTATTTCACCATGTTTTTTTATTTTCCTAAAAATTTTATTTTTAAATTTTGTTGTCATGACACTTAACATGGCTATGTGTCATGTTGTTAGCTTTAATTAGGACACATGGCTCACATCTTGACTAAATGGAGGGATGAAAGGGTTTTGGGGGTTCAAAAACTTATGCAAAAGAAAAACAAAACACAAAAAAAAATCAAGAAAACTCACTCTCCCTCTCCAATTTCAGCTTGGCTGAAAATTTGCTCCCCTTTTCTTCTTTTTTTGCTTCCTCCTTCCTCCTCTCATCACCACCATTGCTCCTCCTACTCCACCACCAAGCACCCCCATTTTCCTTATCATCCTAACTCCAAAAATTAGCCCAAATTAGCCAAAAAATCCAACATTTGGAGACCAAAAATTAGAGCTTGAAGAAGGAAGATAGGGAGCTCTCCATCAAGGACTAAGAAGGGCCAAAGATCATTTGGAGAACTTTTTGAGGTAGTAATTTCTAACAATCTAGTTAGGATTTAGTTTTAGGATTGGATTAGTAGGAATTTTGATGTAGGATAATTTGTACAGATTTACTGAAACTTGAGTAATGAATTGCTCTTAATTAGCTTCATGAAATTGCCTGGAAAAAAATTATGTAATGTATTTTATGTCCTTAACAACTTTCGTGTTCACAACTTTTCCTAATTCCAACTGGAAGTTGGGTTAAAAATTCAGTCTTTAAAACTGGTCTGATTTTAGCTAATCTGTACATGTCTTAGTAAAATGACTACAGTTTCCTGCACGCTTAATGAAATGAGATGTTCTTGGTGCCATTAGAAAGCTGACTTCAAGCTCTTCAACTTGTAATTTTCCTTTATCGTTTTTCGAAAATTCTAATTTTGCCTGTAATTTGTAGAAAAAAGGACCTGAATATGACTCAGTTTCTGGTTTTGTATGCTGAAATTACACATGTCAGGAGAAAATTCACCATAAATCACATATGTCAACTGAGTTTATGAAAATTGGTCAGTGAAAGAAAAACACTCATATCTACAACTTTTGTGAAGGGACCAGAGACCAATTCTGACTGTAGATAGGCTAAAAGTGATGTTCTTTCTGCTGTAACCGTTTAGACAGATTCAAATTTTACACTATTGTCATACCATGCATTACTCTTTTATGTCTTGTTCAAATTCAGTTCTCATACTATTATTTGTCATGATTTATGTGATGATTAGTAGCTATGTTCACATGCCTTCCAATTTGTTGTAGTAAATGAAATTGTATTCAAGTTAAAGTGCATACTAATATGTTTGCTATGTCCAAACAAAATCTAGTATATTATGTTGTGTTTAAAGGACGTCTTATGTCATTTACAAACAAGCAACAAGCTAGTCTACATGGTTGTGTTATTACGCCATTACTTTCCATTATGCTAGCATGTAGCTTTATTTTGATTGAGTATGTTAACTTGAGACATTGCTAGTGTTGTAGTTTCATCTGGATTAGTGTATCATATCAGTGTTGTAACTTCATTAAGAAAGTGAATGGAATTGATGGAACTATGCGATAATGAAATGAAAAGACGATGGTCGTTGCTAAATTACGACATCGGTGAAATTATGAAAGAGATGGAGGGATGAAAAAGCAGTAGTCGAGACCGTTAGATGATTTGTTGACAAACGAAGAAATACTTTAAAAACTGAGAGTGAGGATAAGAGTTTGACATCGAGAGCTCAGTCCACTCTAAAATGGGTGAGACTCCGGATGTGGGTTTGGGGGAAACACGGGTAAACTTTAGGAGTTAAGGAGCGGACGTATGAATTATGATTTCTCACCCGATGTATTGCCTCCAGAAGGGGAGTTGGAGAGGGCTAGAGAGGCCGCTGGTGTGCTCGTGACGCACCATGATGGTAAATGATGGTTTTCTCCGTTTGTCCGACAGAAAAACCGAGATGAGTCTCGCTCCGGTACCTTGTCCCGTTCGGGTACGGAGTTACGAGAGGCCCCTCCAGTGCTCGTGTCGCTGGAGTGGTACCACTTTTCACCCACCTTGGGTGAAGTCCGACTCCTTAGCGTCCTACGGTTTACACGGGTTTCCAAACATACGAACCAATAACTTTAATTATAAATGTTGTTATCTCACGTTACTTGTTTCTATGTCACTTAATACGGTTAACTCATGCCTATTCATTCTATTGTTCACTTTAATATTACAACTGCATGTTCATATGTTCTCTTGATTACCTCCAGTACTTGCATGTTATAATATAGTTCCTTATGCATGTTTACAAGTTCTTCTTTAATTCTTGCATGACATATTGTGAACATTTTTGTGTAAATTACTATGAACCTTATTTGTTAAGACCGCCATCCCTAGATAGGTAGACCAGTTCTAAAACTGGGTTCTACTAGAGTGTTAGGAATTCTACTGGGTCACGCATTGAGGTGTCACCGTTGACTTTCAGGTTATGTGAGTTGGAAGTTGGAGTTTGCGTCTGGAGCTTGGAGTTGGTGGTCAGTTGTAGATTGGGTGGCGAGGGTTATGATGAGAGACTTGTACTTTTGGGGTTTCTTTTTCGGGTAGACCTTCTGTACTTTTGGGTTGGAGTTTCTTTTATTGTTGTACCCCTTGTACAGACGGTGTTTGTAAAGATGTACCAATGTATTAAATAAATGAAATATTGTACTTTTGCTTATTTTTCTCAGTGTTTTATCTGTGACGGAGCTTTACTTGTACTTCCCAGTACGTGCGCAGTGACCTGCAGTGTTCTTTTACTTTCTTCCCTTCTCTCTTTCTACGTAGCACTCGTTGATCTAGGAATACTTGGGATGCATTCGCACTTCCCGGGTATCCTGGAGTACGGGTCGTTACAATTTCACTATCTAGTCTCTTTTACGCTAACAAACAAATTGGCCTAAAAACGTGGCCCAAAACATTTACTGGCAAGTATCACTTGCCTGCATAACCAAGCTGAAGTCACGATCAACCAGAGTCCAAAACTACATAGGTGTTCAGTTCGCAGTCCAGCCTACAACCCAATTTATTAATCTTGATTAGTGAAACACAATCATCAGACATTACCAATTTTAGTTGATTAACATGCAAGTGGTGATTCCTACGGGGTAGATCTTACCTCAACATGACGCGAGAGCTACTCTGACGTCGGGTAGCGACGTCAGGGGTTGGATTCGGTATCACGAACAGAACACGACGAACGATTCTCTGTTGAAAAATCACGGGTCTGAATAAGTTCGTTACGACTGAACCAGAATTTATTAGGCAACCCTAAAGCGTCAAATGATCCAATTTTAATTAGGTTCTCCAATCTGCTACGGGGTTCACATCTAATGTTACAGCATGTTAACATCATCTTTCTAAGTTACCGCTGTTCGTTAACACATTATTAATGATTCTAACTTGTTATCGGATTTAAAAGATTAGCAACGTTATTACCCTAGCAACGGAAACTAACCGAAGCTAGGAAATTATGCGTACAAGTTAACAACCTATCAGTAGCATGCCAACATCTTATTATTAGGTTCAATAACTGTTCAATACCACTGTCCAAAAGTCACTTGCAAGCTGGAATTGAAATGTTGAAGCGTTACTGACCGTTGCGAAGAGGAGATCCTCGGCAAAGCTACCGGGGTGCCGCGCGTCGCGAGGATAGCGGTTGAGGAGAGGACGAACGGCGTAAGGGGAAGCCGTTAAATGCGTCGCAGAGAGGCCAAGGGCTGCCAGCGTTCTGCACGTGGAGGAGGGCGCAGCTGCCGCTTAGAAACGGCGACTGCGACCGTCCGCGTCGCTGCGGAGGGAAAGGCTGACGGGGAGAGGCCGCCGGAAACTTGAGGAAGTGGGAGGAGGCCATGGGTTTGAAGATGAGGGAGGATTATCGATGGGTGGTGCCGAGAGGAGCTGTGTTTATGGCGGTTTGGGTTTACATGGAGTAGCTTGGAAGCACCGGAGATAGGGAAGCGAGAGGGGAGAGAGGTGATCTCCTGGGGTTGCAGTCGGTTTAGAGGGTGGCAGGCCGGTGAAACTGGCGGCTTGGGCTTCCTTGGAGAGGGCTGGAAATGCACGGGTCTGGCCGGAGTCGAGATGGGCGGTTGGTTGTAGGTCGAAGGAGAGGTTGGGCACGCGTCGGAGAGGGGGAGAGATGGCTTCGGGGAAGGAGATGGGTTCAGATGAGAGGGCTGATGTTGTTTACCTTGAGGAAGAAGATGGAGGGCGGTTTCATTTTTTTTGAAGAGGGGAGCCTGGGCTTCATGCGCTAGGAATGAGTAGACCCAGGTGGTGTTTGAGTTTAAGATTAGGGGAGGCATCGCAGTGTTTCTATTTTTTTTGTTATTTTGTTGTGTTTTCTTGCGGCTGAAAGATGTAGGGCTTAAGGTCTCTTTGTAGGGAGATGTTGGGGAAAGTGTTCACGTGGAAGGAGAGAGAGGGGAAAGTGGAGAGGGGGTTGCGTGACGTGTGGGTTGAGGGGGAGACCGTTGGGATTTGCAGGGTAGTGGGTTTGGATTATTAATATATAATTAGTTAGGAATTTGGTATTATCATTTGACCATTTCGTTTTAAAAGAAACAATTTCAAACAAAAGTCCCCTTCCTCTTTTTTTTAACAGATGGGTTTTATTTAAGTACATCTCGAATTTTAAGAAAAGAGAAAAAGTTAAGATTAAAATAAATATTAATAATCCTATTAGTAACAACTTCATCCCTAGGCGTCCAAAAATTATAAGCAACATACATGGGCGATTGCGCCCCCGAGAAGGTCGTAGATATGGGGTCTGGTTACACGTATGAACTACGGAATAATAACAATAAGCCAAAAGCAAAAAATACACAAATGGTGGCAAGATACGCACTAGAAAACACACGACTGAAATGTGGTCATTACATCCTACCCACCTAACAGAAAATTCCGTCCTCGGAATTTCTATCAACTACAATAACATATCTACTAGTCTTCTAGTAACTACCCCAATCACACTATAATTCAACCAGGTATAGTCACTTCAAGTGCCAATATTGCACTATATAGTCAAACATTAATACAACTTACATGTATACACATGCACTCTCTATACTTATACCTATCATAGACAGTCAAATTCATACACATACTTCAATCATTCATGTAGTCACGTACATCTCTTATATAGCTATCACACACCATCACATAACCAAGTCTCTCATACTTACATGGAAATAATTTCACACTAGCAAATACCATCGTAATTCTACACATATAGATAACTACCTATGTACAAGCAAACATGGATATACTAATCCTATATCTCCTAGTATACATCCAACACCAAACATATCAACACATGTAATCACACTACATAATATTAAATCAGGTTTACTATATCTAATATACATTCACCATTACTATCATTTCTCAAATGTATAAGTATTCAAATGCACGTAGATACTTCACCATATATTCACATCACATGTAGTCCTATAACTATATGCAAGACACAACACACATACTATAGTCACAAATACCTATAATTAAGCACATATTTATCTGTGCCTGGTGCACGCCCATACACGCTAATATAACACACATACATACCACTCATACCACTCTACACTCAGCACATCTACACACCTAGTTTAACTAGCACATATACATTCAAACAGGTAAGTCCTTTAGTAAATAACTATACCACAAGACCAACACTTATAACTATAATATGGTATAGCCACCCACATTCATGTGCGTAACACAACCAGACACAACCAATCCTATCAAGATACATACATCATCCATCGCTATATTCATGATACTACGCGTAACCACAGACATGTGTAACAATATACTTAGAGTATACCCACTCAAGCTTGAGTGAGACTCAAAACCCACATCAGAATACTCTTTATACATAACACGGTATCTAT
The DNA here is from genome assembly GCA_030789695.1 of Scilla litardierei. Lineage (NCBI taxonomy): Eukaryota > Viridiplantae > Streptophyta > Magnoliopsida > Asparagales > Asparagaceae > Scilla > Scilla litardierei. The sequence continues at coordinate 499,878,443 of CM061142.1, read as the reverse complement.
ACATATACCAATACCACTCCAATATGTATATATATATATATATATATATATATATATATATATCTCTCTCTCTCTCTCTCTATCTATCTATCTATCTATCTATCTATCTACCAACGTAACCCCATACATGCCATAATATCGATCACTATATTTAGTCAAGTAAAGTCCACATAATGCAACCACTTTTCTCCCTATAATAATATTACAAATATCAGCACATGTATAATTATAATACACTCTCTAATACATGCATTCATTGTATAGTCACATAAATGTAATATATCTTCACACCATAGCCATCTACTTATAATTAGTATACCAACACACCTACTTATCTATACAAGTTTAAGACATAACATAATCGTGTATACCTCACGGTGTACATGCACACGCACAACATCCCATCAAGGCAAGCAATATTAACAAAACTATAATCATATTACCATACGTATATTACATATACTCATGCAGCACTTACATAACTACTTACGTTTAAGCACAGTACATATCTACGTATAAGCACACGCTCACACATACTAACATATAGGTCATATAACATTTCTACTCACTTAACTATAAGTACACCTATTATCATTACACTTAACATGCACATGACTTACTAATTTATATATATCAAGCATTTACAAGTATCTTCAAACTACATACATTACTAGTATATACTCCAATACAATTTCAAATATATATATAGACATTCCTATAGTGGTATAGCTATCTACACATATATAACTAATATCATCCATACAACTTCACACATATATCATGAATAACACTGGATATACATACATAGCACAAGAGACATTCCTTAATATCCCAAGGGTAGCACACTCATACAGGTCCACACTCTATCTAGATATACATGCACCACAACGACATCACAAAAATCATTGGCCTACTAACAAAATAAAGTTGACACAGTCAACGACGAGCACTAATGTCTAATCAAAAGGAAAGAAATTGGAACCAAAACATAACAAAGAAAAGATCGGAAAGTACAAGTTCAGATAAGGTGAGGATAATAAGATAGTTGGTTGAGTGGGACAAAAATTTTGCTTTAAATAATTAAATAGATAAAAGAGTAACATGTGTAAAATATGATATCCAATATATCTATTCTTATGAAGATACGTAGGAATAGCGAGCAGACAGTAAAATTTGAAAACACGGAAAAAGTTTTTAGGCCAAGAAATAATGAGTAAGGTGAGGCAGTGATCATGTTGTAAATGGAAATAGGTTTATACCAAAAATTTTGAAGTATGAGCACGATGAATATAGTTCTTGTATATAAAGATATATTGAAGTTCTATTTAGCTTAGAAAACATTCTAAAAGTAAGTACGATAAGTGGAAAAATTTAATAATAAACTTAGTAGTATAGAAATGGAAGGAATGATATATTGAATTATCAAAAATGGTAATAAGATTTTTAAAACTGAAATACGATAGATATAGGTTAGAAAATGGTCTCGGGATTGTAATAAAAATTTACGACCAAGACGACTTCAAAATCTAAGAAAGTATTTTAACTCAACCGAAAGTAAGGAATTTAAATATATAAGAAGGGGGGTTTTTTTAAAAAAATTAAACTGAGCGAAAACTTTTAATAAGGAAAATCGAAAATAACTTTGGAAGAATCAAGATTTGCAACGGAGAAGATTCGAAAAATTAACGATAATCGTCGGGAAGCAATCACGTGTATCGAGGGCAAAGAATATGATCGCATGATGAATACACCTAGGATACGATTCATGAAAAGCTACGATGGGATTCTATGGTCGATAACACCGAAGTGTAATGATCAGGAAAATGATAGAATCTGGGGTTCGAATTATCGGGTTGACTAAAGGTCAAGAGAAACTTAACACTAAGACTCTCTAATAGACTAGACTGAAATAGAGGTCTTGGGGTGGGGTCCTAAAAGTAACAAGATTACATTCTGCTGGGCCTGAATCGATGGACTCAACGAACGACTAAAAGAAAAGCTCTAAAAGTCTAATATGGTCAGGGCTGGGTGAGAGACTACTAAGGCAACCTATGACGACTACAACTAAATCTTGACAAAAGCACCTGGCTATCAAACCTGGACATCTACCTAAGTCTTCCTACCATCTAAGATAGGAAAACGTTCAGATTAGACTTAATCATGATTTGGATGTTTCAAATATTTAATTGGATGTTGTTTATCATTATTGTTGTTCCGATATTTCGCGGATGCAAAAAGGACCTGTATGGGCCACCAACAAAACCTGTTATGCCTCGCTTCCCTAATATGGAAGGCGAGACGTGAGGAGGTCCGCTTAGACGTGGAGCTATGAAGCTGCAGTCTGATAAGCGTTTGTAAAAATTTCAAATAGAAGCAGGTCCTTGCATTACGACGAAACAACAATAATAATAATGAAGCAGATAAAAGAACATCCACCAACAAAACATCCAGAAATTATTCTAACATCACAGAGCAGTCAAAAAAGTACAAGTCTGAATAATAAGCCTAAAACATGGCCGAAACAAAAGTAAAGAGAGTCACCGGCTGAGACTAAGGATAGGACCGGAATCCTCGAACTAAACATCAGCAACCTGTCATCCTCTGCAACTAAATCAGGCTCAAAATCTGACATGTGACACCCAAAGATAAAAGGGCACATGTCAGCAAAAGTCTCCCAAAAGAAAGCGGAGAACTTTTGTGCAAGGATACAACTAAAATTAAGCGACTAGCAGTTCTAAAAATAATGAAATGAAATGACATTTAAAGAATGCAACAATTTAAGATGACATGATGACATGCATGCACGTCGTAGCAGAAGCTACAAAAAACACTGTTTCACGAGTCACGAACATTATCATTTCATGATGTGCACAGGGTTTACGCCTTTTGGCTGAAGTGGCTGTACGGGCACACTTCTACGCTCAAGTGATCGCTTAACCCTACCCCTCCCACGTGTATCGAGCCTTGGTTTCCCAAGTACGTGAGCTCGCTTCGGGATCACGAGTCCATGAAGTGTTTTTCAATATGGACTGGCGCCCATCTTATGGATCACGAGCCAGGAAGTGTTTTTGGCATAGGGTTGTGCCCACAAAGCATGTCCCTAGCCTCAATCATTACAATAAGTGTAGCGTGTGCTACGCAATCACAATGAAACATTAGATGCATGCAATGACATGGCAATGAGCAGATAAATTGTGTACCGTTAATTGAAATTAAACATGGCATGGCAGTATGAATGCTAGCATGGTAAAAGTGTCAGATCTAGCTTCGTTGTCAAGCTAGATCAAGTAGGGTGTCAGATCTAGTTTCGTTGTCAAACTAGATCAAAAGGGCGTCTCGGCAGCTATCATTTCACTATCTAGTCTCTTTTATGCTAACAAATAAATTGGCCTAAAACGTGGCTTAAAACATTTACTGGCAAGTATCACTTGCCTGCATAACCAATCTGAAGTCACGATCAACCAGAGTCCAAAACTACCTAGGTGTTCAGTTCGCAGTCTAGCCTACAACCCAATTTATTAATCTTGATTAGTGAAACAAAACCATCAGAAATTACCAATTTTAGTTGATTAACAGGCAAGTGATGATTCCTACGGGGCAGATCTTACCTCAACACGACGCGAGACCTACTCTGACATCGGGTAGTGACGTTAGGGGTTGGATTCGGTATCACGAACGGAACGGGACGAACGGTTCTCTGTTGAAAAATCACGGGTCTGAATAAGTTCATTACGACTGAACTAGAATTTATTAGGCAACCCTAAAGCGTCAAATGATCCAATTTTAATTAGGTTCTCCAATCTGCTACGGGGTTCACATCTAATGTTACAGCATGTTAACATCATCTTTCTAAGTTACCACTGTTCGTTAACACATTATTAATGATTCTAACTTGTTATCGGATTTAAAAGATTAGCAACGTTATTACCCTAGCAACGGAAACTAACCGAAGCTAGGAAATTATGCGTACAAGTTAACAACCTATCATTAGCATGCCAACATCTTATTATTAGGTCCAATAACTGTTCAATACCACTGTCCAAAATTCATTTGCAAGCTGGAATTGAAATGTTGAAGCATTACTGACCGTTGCGAAGAGGAGATCCTCGGTGAAGCTACCGGGGTGCCGCGCGTCGTGAGGACATCGGCTGAGGAGAGGACGAACGGCGCAAGGGGAAGCCATTAAACGTGTCGCAGAGAGGCCAAGGGCTGCCAGCGTTTTACGGGTGGAGGAGGGCGTGGCTGCCGCTCGGAAACGACGACTGCAGCCGTCCGCATCGCTGCATCGCGCTGCTGCAGGCGGAGGGAAACGCTGACGGGGAGAGGCCGCCGAAAAATTGAGGAAGTGGGAGGAGGCCATGGGTTTGAAGATGAGGGAGGATTGTCGATGGGCGGTGTCGAGAGGAGCTGTGTTTGTGGCGGTTTGGGTTTACACTGAGTAGCTTGGAAGCATCGGAGATGGGGAAGCGAGAGGTGAGAGAGGCGATCTCCTGTGGTTGCAGGCGGTTTAGAGGGTGGCAGGCCGGTGGAACTGGCGGCTTGGGCTTCCTCGGAGAGGGCTGGAAATGCACGGGTCTGGCTGGAGTCGAGATGGGCAGTTGGTTGTAGGTCGAAGGAGAGGTTGGGCACGCATCGGGGAGGGGGAGCGATGGCTTCGGGGAAGGAGATGGGTTCAGATGAGAGGGCTAATGTTGTTTACCTTGAGGTAGAAGATGGAGGGCGGTTTCAATTTTTTTTGAAGAGTGGAGCCTGGGCTTCATGCGTTGGGAATGAGTAGACCCAGGTGGTGTTTGAGTTTAAGAGTAGGGGAGGCATCGCAGGGTTTCAATTTTTTTTTATGTAGTTATTTTGTTGTGTTTTCTTGCGGCTGAAAGATGTAGGGCCTAAGGTCTCTTTGTAGGGTGATGTTGGGGAAAGTGTTCATGTGGGAGGAGAGAGAGGGGAAAGTGGAGAGGGGGTTGCGTGACGTGTGGGTTGAGGGGGAGACCGTTGGGATTTGCAGGGTAGTGGGTTAGGATTATTGATATATAATTAGTTAGGAATTTGGTATTATCATTTGACCATTTCGTTTTAAAAGAAACAGTTTCAAACAAAAGTCCCATTCCTCTTTTTTTTTAAACAGATGGGTTTTATTTAAGTACATCTCGAATTTTAAGAAAAGAGAAAAAGTTAAGATTAAAATAAATATTAATAATCCGATTAGTAACAACTTCATCCCTAGGCGTCCAAAAATTATAAGCAAGATACATGGGCGATTGCGCCCCCGAGAAGGTCGTAGATACGGGGTCTGGCTACGCGTCTGAACTACGGAACAATAACAATAAGCCAAACGTGAAAAATACACAAATGGTGGCAAGATACGCATTAGAAAACATACGACCGAAATGTGGTCGTTACATCATCTCCCTCCGCTCAGATGGCGAAAAACAATCCTCCTCCTCCTCCTCGCACCGGGTCCATTAGGGACCACATGAAACCAACATTCGGGAACAACTCCTCCATCCTCAGACCACAACTGGCGACAGAGAGCATCGAGCTAAAGACGGGGTTGATTAATATGATGCAGCAGGATCCCTTCCTTGGGCATCCGCATGAAATCCCAACCATCACATTGACACCTTCCTGGCGAAGTGTGATACGTTCAAGGCAAAGGACGTTAGTGATGATGCTGTGAAGCTGCGGCTTTTCCCTTTCACTTTAAGGGATAAAGCCTTATATTGGATCCGGGCCCACCCTCCCAACCATTTCTCCACCTGGGAGAAGCTTGCGCTTGCATTTGTGGATAAGTTTTATCCACCATCGAAGACAGTTTGGATCAGTGGAGCGATTTCTAACTTCAAGCAGCTCTCACAGGAGTTACTTTATGAGGCATGGGAGAAGTTCAAGGACCTCCAACATCATGGGAGAAGTTCAAGTACCTCCAACATCAGTGTCCTCACCATGTGATTCAGTCATGGGATTTGGTGCAGAGCTTTTACAACCGGCTCCATCCTAGCACCAAGATGAACATCGATGTCGTGGCGCAAAGCGCCCTACTTGATAAGTCTCCCGAGGAGGCTATTGACTTGTTGGAGCTCATGGCGGCCAACACTCAACAATGGAATGATGAACGGACTGTTGTGACCTGGACTCCTGAGGTCAAGGCCGCTAGCCACTTGGATTCTCACATCGAGACCTTGTGCAAACAAGTGGATCGCATTGAGCAGCGTCTGGACTCCATCCTTGCTTCACCCAGCACGTCGTACCATCCTGCAGAAGAGTACGCCCATCAGGGATACATCCCTAGTAATGCCCACTACGACAGTGCTGAGACATCTGAGTCCTTACAATACGTCCAAGGAGAGGGACGGAATCAGTGGCAGCATCCAGCTGCTAGGAATCACCCGGGGTTTTCTTATGGAAACCCAAGTGGAGGGCTGAAACCTCCGTAGTTTCAAAGACCTCCACCCCCTCCTCAGCAACAACATCAGCAGCAGCAGAACCAGCAGTAGGGCAGATTTAGGCCAGCTGGGCCTTACAGGCCGCCGGGATATCAGTTCAACCTGCCGCCTCAGCAGAATTATGCCCCCAAATCCACCCAAGTCCAATCTTGAAGCCACACTGGAGACTTTCATGAGTGGTCAGATCTGCTTTAATCAGGACACCTCAAACCAGTTTAAGAATATAAATTCTTCACTTGATGAACTGAGGGGTCAAATGTCACAGCTTCTGAAGAATCAGGGGAGATTGCCCTCACAGCCGGAGACAAACCCGAGAGCCCAAGCTAATGCCGTGGTTTCAGTTAACACACGTGGAGGACAGGTGACTGACCCCGTCATGGTCCCGGTGCTAAACAAGGAGAAAGTCACCACTGAAGAAGCCGTCGATGACGGCGATAAAGAAAAGGCCGCTGAAGGGCCTATAATTATTGAGAAGAATGCGGATGTACCACCCGCCACGCTTCCTACAGCACCTCCTCCTATTGATGCTACAAGGAGTAAAGTTTCTTGACCTCCCCTTCCATACCCACAGAGGCTAGCCCTAGCCAAAATGGAAAAGAAATACTCCAAGTTCATGGAGTTATTGAAGGGAATTCAGCTGAACATCCCGTTCATGGACGCCATCACAGAGATCCCGATCTACGCCAAATTTTTGAAGGATCTCATCATGGGAAAGAGAAAACCTGAAGAAATCAAGCTATTGGAGGATTCGACCTTCGTCATCAAAAATCATCTCCCCCGAAAGCTGCCGGATCCGGGGAGATTTACCGTGATGTGCTCCATTGGAGGGATGCATATCAGCAGAGCATTGATTGACCTGGGGGGCTAGCATCAGTTTGATGCCCCTATCCATTTTCAAGAGACTCCAGACGAAAAGTGAGCTAGAACCGACGAGCATGTCCATCCAGCTTGCAGATCATTTCATTACCTACCCGGTGGGAATAGCAAGGGATGTCATCCTTCAAATACCCCCAGGATTATGTGTTCCCGTCGACTTCATTATCATGGATATGCCTGAGGGAGGGAACTCCCAACTTATACTTGGTCGCCCCTTCATGGAGACGGCTGGTGTTCTCATCGATGTCCGAGAAGGGACCCTCTCTCTCAACATGGGAGATATCGAAGCTGAGTTCTGGCTACAAAAGCCGATGAGGGAGCGAGCTCATGTGGAAGGGGCCAGCTATCTGGAGCTTCTTGAAGACGAAGCCATTGAGGATTTTACTTCCGAGTGGGTCATGAAGGACCCAATGAAGACAAGCATCGATAATGATGGCGACCCAACCTACAACAAAGCGGTCACCGCGTACATCCAAGTATTGGATGAGGAATTTCTACGTCGTTCTCCAAATCATCAAGAACCAGAAACTATAAGCTACGTTGAGGAGAGACATGAAGTAGGTGGAAATCAAGTGCCGCCGGATTGCACCATCACGAAGAATGACGCGCGATCACCACGCGCACCAAACAATAACTGACATATTTGAGGGAGTCGAGCTCACGACTAAAAACGAGCGCTTATTGGGAGGCAACCCAATTTCTTGGATTTCGGATTTTCTTTTTCAGTTTCTTATTTTTCATTTTTTATTTCATGTTTTTGAGATAAAACTATAAAAATCACAAAAAATTTGACGATTCGTCTTTTGTATAGGATGGACAAGTGGGGGTATGCGTGTCACGACCCGCTTCCCTAAAATGGAGGCGAGACGTGAAAAGGTCCGCATGAGAGTGGGGCTGTGAAGCCCCAAACCCGATAAGCGTCAATAAGACGTAAGCAGGTCCCTGTAACCACAACGGAATAACAATAATAACACAAGGAGAGACTGGAATAAAATCTCACATCTCATAAATTGTCCAACATGAAAATAAGTCCAACATCCAGAAAAGCCACCAGGCTAAAAGAAAGAGTCTAAAGGCCCAGAACAAGGCCAACAAAAGCAACGACATAACAAAGTATAGGTGCTACGCACCGATAACAAAACAACTGTCAAAACAAAAGTAAAACACAACGAAGACACTAGGACTGGTCCCCAGTGTCCACGTACTCCCCGTCGAACACAAGCTCGGGCTCGGCGTCAGCAAACACCTCGTCCTCAACAAGGTACTCAGGCTCAGGATCTAACATGTGTCACCCAAAAGAGTAAAGGGGCACATGTCAGCAAGTCTAAAAGACTTGGGCAAGGAAACTGAAAGTAAGGCAACTAGCAACCTAGCAGTTTTAGTATGCATGACATGGCAGTTATAACATGAGTGCACAATTTAAGACATGGCAAGACAATTTGTACAAGGGAACAATTATCGGGACAAGACAAGAGTAGCCAAGCTACTAAAAATCTCAATCATTTCACGTTGTTTTGTAGATGTTTACGCCCTTCAGCTGAATGGTACATCATTCACACCGATCGGCACTAAACACTATTCACGTTTCACTGTTGTTTGTAGATGTTTACGCCCTTCAGCTGAATGGTACATCATTCGCACCGATCGGCACTAAACACTACCCCACCCCAGAGTTTACGCCTTACAACTGCAGTTACTGATCGGGCAGACTCCCAGTTGAATGGCCGCTTAACCCTTACCCCATCACACACGTAAACAAGCCAGGGTCCCTGTACATGAGCCCAGCAAGTGAGCCAGGGTTGCCCCGCACGGGAGCTTGTTTCTTAGTTCATAATTCAATATCGAGCGTTGGGGTTAGCAACTCATTATGCTCGCTTCTGGTCACGAGCCAGGAACACAAGTATTGTAACGAAGCTACGCATTCACGGAAACACTTAAAGGATGCAATGACATGACAATTAATTTGCGTACCGTTAATGGAAAGTAAACATGACATGGTAATTGTGCAACATGCTAAAAGTCGGAACTAGCTTCGTTGTCAAGCTAGTTCCCCAATTTGCGCCTAGGCGAGTATCATTTCGTCGCCTAGCCTCTTTTACGCCTACAACAAGCAAGATGGCCTAAAACATGGCCTAAACCCTAAGTGGCAAGTTTCACTTGCCTAGCACCGGGAATGACGATCACGAAGGTTTGTCTCGCGGATGCTAATCTACGGGGGAAATCGCTGTTATGGGGAAACAATCATCAAACAACATGAAATTTCATTAGGGTTTCATAAAAATACAAATAGGTTATAAAAACGTCAAGAGATCGATTTCTTACCGAGAGGAGGCGGAAGAAACACTCCGGAGAACCCTAGGACCAGATCTGGAAACAAATGGAGACGTTTGGAGAATTAGGGGTTTTGGGGTATTTTGGGGATTTGGTGAGATTTTGGGGAAGATGAGAGGTAGAATGAGTTGATGGAGGGTTTAGATGATGAATCTAGGGCTTGGGAAGAAGGAATAGGGCTTGGAGGAAGATGGGGGCTCAATGGGGGAGATTTTAGGGTTTTGGTTCGAGTGGAGGAAGAAGAAAACGTTTGGGAGGGGTATAAATAGGTTGGGCTGGCGGCTGCCCAGAAATTAGGGTTTTAACACAGATTAGTCGGTCAAAGAGCAACCACTGACCGACTAGTTTGGCAACTAGTCGGTCGGTCGACCAACGCAGACCGACTAAGTGTAAACAGTAACTCCTATACAGAATTAGGATTTAGATTTAGTCGGTCAATGAACAACGGCTGACCGACTAGTTTTACATCTAGTCGATCGAGAGATGAACTTAGACCGACTAAGAGTGAACAGTATAGATACTAAAATTTAGTTGAAGAGTTAGTCGGTTAAAGAAGCATTGCTGACCGACTAGTTTGCAACCTAGTCAGTCAACCAACGTTCTTAGACCGACTAATGATAAACAGTAACTCCTGAATAATTTAGAAAGCCAACTAGTCGGTCCAAGAAGGATTGCCGACCGACTGGATCGTCATCTAGTCGGTCGGTGCCCCTTCTTACACCGGCTAACGTGCACCAAAAGTTCCGATACGGAGCGCGGGGCCCCGGGATCGATTCCTAAGACTCCTAGGCTTGATCTAATAGTAAGATACGACCGTTATGAAGTCCGTCACGAATGACATACTTCGAAATCGACAATCCTAAGGAAGAAACGAGAAAATACGACGAATCGATCGAAAATGAAAGCTACGGAGACGAAAACCACACATGAGGAGAAAATCCACCAAAACATATATTATATTATAATAAATCCAGATACATGAAAAGCAGTCGTTACATCCACCCCAACTTAAAAAAAATTCCGTCCTCGGAATTTCCAAACACTCACGAGTCCAGAAACAAAAGTGGGAAACGCTCTCGCATCTCATCCTCATTCTCCCAAGTAGACTCTCCAGGTGAGCCGTGTCGCCACATCACCCTCACAAGATTGACAATCTTGTTCCGAAGCGATTTCTGACGCCTGTCCAGAATCTGCACTGGATGCTGGTCATACGTCATATCGGGGCGAACGGTAATCTCTGAAAAATCCACAGCATGAGATGGATCGCTAATGTATCGACGAAGCTGCGACACATGGAAAACATTGTGAACTCCTTCCAAAGATGGCGGCAAGGCCAAGCGATAAGCTACCTCGCCAACCCTCTCCAAAATGTCAAACGGTCCAATGTATCGCGGGCTCAACTTCCCTCGCTTCCCAAAATGAATCACACCACGATTCGGGGAAATCTTCAAGAACACATGGTCGCCCGGCTGAAATTCCAAAGGACGACGTTTAGCATCCGCCCAATGCTTAAAACGGTCCTGAGCAATCCTCAACCTCTCCCGAATATTCCTGACGATACCCACGGCCTCCACGATCATCTCAGGTCCCAACAGCTCCCGATCACCAACGTCATCCCAACTCAATGGCGATCGACATTTCCTCCCATAAAGAGCGGCGAAAGGCTCCATGCCAATACTCGCCTGGAAGCTGTTGTTGTAAGAGAACTCTACCAGATGTAGATGGTCCTCCCACGAACCCTTGAAATCCAACATGCGCGCCCTCAGCATGTCTTCCAAAATCTGAATCGTCCTCTCGGACTGGCCATCCGTCTACGGATGGTACGCCGTGCTGAAACTCAGACGCGTACCCAAGCTCTTCTGCAAACTCTGCCAGAACTGAGATGTGAACCTCGTGTCTCTGTCAGACACGATACTCACAGGGAATCCATGAAGTCGCACGACCTCCTGCATGATTCACGTTACATCACTATCCAAACTAGGAAAAGGAAATAAAACGGAGAGTAAAAGAATTTTACCTCCATGTATCTCCTTGCTAGCGCCTCAGTGGACTGTCCCACTCAGAATGGAATAAAGTGCGCGGATTTGGTCAATAAATCTACGATCACCCAAATCGCGTCATTCTGCTTCGGACTCCGAGGTAGTCCAGTCACGAAATCCATAGTGATGTGTTGCCATTTCCACTCCGGAATCGGAAGCGGTTGTAGCAACCCGGCCGTACGCTGATGCTCCGCCTTCACTTGCTGGCAAACCAAGCACTTGGCTACACTCCGAGCCACACTCCTCTTCATACCATGCCACCAATAATTCAGACGAAGATCCTGGTACATCTTGGTGCCACCAGGATGCACAGAATACGGCGAACTGTGTGCCTCCACCATCAACTCCTCTCTAATATCCCCAGCTGGCACACACAACCTGGCTCCAAACCTCAGCGAGCCATCCTCATGAATCAAAAAGTCAGTCCGCAGACCGGCTTCCACCTGCTCCCGAATCTTCACCAGCTTCGGATCCTCGGCCTGGCCAGCCTTAATCCGATCCACGATCGTCGACTGTACCTTCATGTACATCAACGATGAAGCCTCCCCAGGAAGAACAATCTCCACACCAGACTCACAAAAATCCTGCTGCAATCTCCACTGCGAAGTCAAAATCATCACCGCTGGAAGCCTACTCAAAGCATCCGGAACCACATTCACCTTGCCAGGGTGATACTGCAAATCAATCTCATAATCCGCCATAAGCTCCAACCATCGACGCTGTCGCATGTTGAGCTCCTTCTGAGTGAAAATGTACTTCAAGCTTTTGTGATCGGTGAAAATCTTCACTTTCTCACTCAGCAAGAAGTGCCTCCAAATCTTAAGAGCAAACACAACGGCAGCCAACTCCAAATCATGCGTCGGGTAATTCTTCTCATGAACCTTAAGCTGACGAGATGCATACGCCACAACATGTCCATGCTCATGCAACACACAACTGAGACCCTTGCCAGAAGCATCGCAAAAGATCTCAAATCCACCACTGCGATCAGGCACAACAAGAATAGGGGCAGTCGTCAACCTCTCCTTCAGAATACCAAAAGCACTCTCACAATCACCTGACCAAACAAAAGCAACATCCTTCCGCGTCAACCTGGTCATCGGCTCAGCAATACGAGAAAAGTCCTTAATGAATCGCCGATAATAACCAGCAAGTCCAAGGAAGCTCCGAATCTCAGATGCAGACGACGGAACAGGCCACTCTCTGATGGCCCAAAAAATTCCGACACTGATCCTTGATGTGGCCAGGCTTGCCGCAGAAATGGCAAGTCTTCAGAATAGGCCCTCCTGGCCTCTTAAACTGAGCAGGCTGGTTCGGCCTGAATCCAGGTCTAACCACAGCTCTGGCTTGTTCCATAGGCCTCTTCCCAGCACCAACAACAGACACCCTCCTCTGGTTCACGAGCAGCTCCTGCCTCTTGGCTGCTACTAGAACCTTCTGATAAGACTCCCGGTCAGAAGAGGTCACAAAACTCTGGAGCTCCGAAGCAAGTCCTTGCAGGAACCTCTGAGCTCTCTCCTCAGCGTCCTGCACCATCTTTGGTGCAAACCGACTCAGCCTCATGAACTCTTGGTGATATAAGTCCACCGACGAGCTCCCTTGCTTCAAATCGATAAAACGCTGCAGCATCTCTTCCCTGGCAGCCTTCGGGAAAAACTCACCCTCAAATCTGGCCTTGAAGGTAGCCCAAGCTATCGGCTCCACCAACATCTTCTCTTCCGCATCCCACCAATTCCGAGCATTATCCTTGAGTTGCCTCTTCGCCAAATCAACCCATCCAGCCGGGGTGATCTTGGCCATCTTCAGATTGTCCTCGATGTTCCGAATCCACTCATCGGCAGCCAGAGGACCCTCAGAACCATCAAAATATGCGGGACCCAGCTCCCGAAATTGCTTCGCTCCCGGCTCAGAGCGAGGGGCATCCGGAAGAGCCCGGGTAGCTCGAGCAAGTGGAGCATTCTGGACTTGCAGGAGCACGCCCTGCTGCACTTGCATCATCTGGAGCATCATCCGCATCATCTCCCCGTTGGTGGGTTCCCGCTCAGGTTCCTCATCATGAGGGAGCGCACCACTACCCCCACCACGGGTGAATCGTCTTCCTGCCATCTAGTGACACAGAGAACGAATCAGATTAGACTCATAGCTTATGACTCGGACGTCGAACTCAGTTTATTGGACATTCTAATATTATTATCGCTATTCCAAAAATCGCAGTTACAGAAGGACCTGCATGGGCCACCAACAAAACCTGTCACGACCCGCTTCCCTAAAATGGAGGCGAGACGTGAAAAGGTCCGCACGAGAGTGGGGCTGTGAAGCCCCAAACCCGATAAGCGTCAATAAGACGTAAGCAGGTCCCTGTAACCACAACGGAATAACAATAATAACACAAGGAGAGACTGGAATAAAATCTCACATCTCATAAATTGTCCAACATGAAAATAAGTCCAACATCCAGAAAAGCCACCAGGCTAAAAGAAAGAGTCTAAAGGCCCAGAACAAGGCCAACAAAAGCAACGACATAACAAAGTATAGGTGCTACGCACCGATAACAAAACAACTGTCAAAACAAAAGTAAAACACAACGAAGACACTAGGACTGGTCCCCAGTGTCCACGTACTCCCCGTCGAACACAAGCTCGGGCTCGGCGTCAGCAAACACCTCGTCCTCAACAAGGTACTCAGGCTCAGGATCTAACATGTGTCACCCAAAAGAGTAAAGGGGCACATGTCAGCAAGTCTAAAAGACTTGGGCAAGGAAACTGAAAGTAAGGCAACTAGCAACCTAGCAGTTTTAGTATGCATGACATGGCAGTTATAACATGAGTGCACAATTTAAGACATGGCAAGACAATTTGTACAAGGGAACAATTATCGGGACAAGACAAGAGTAGCCAAGCTACTAACAATCTCAATCATTTCACGTTGTTTTGTAGATGTTTACGCCCTTCAGCTGAATGGTACATCATTCACACCGATCGGCACTAAACACTATTCACGTTTCACTGTTGTTTGTAGATGTTTACGCCCTTCAGCTGAATGGTACATCATTCGCACCGATCGGCACTAAACACTACCCCACCCCAGAGTTTACGCCTTACAACTGCAGTTGCTGATCGGGCAGACTCCCAGTTGAATGGCCGCTTAACCCTTACCACATCCCACACGTAAACAAGCTAGGGTCCCTGTACATGAGCCCAGCAAGTGAGCCAGGGTTGCCCCGCACGGGAGCTTGTTTCTTAGTTCACAATTCAATATCGAGCGTTGGGGTTAGCAACTCATTATGCTCACTTCTGGTCACGAGCCAGGAACACAAATATTGTAGAGAAGCTACGCATTCACGGAAACACTTAAAGGATGCAATGACATGACAATTAATTTGCGTACCGTTAATGGAAAGTAAACATGACATGGTAATTGTGCAACATGCTAAAAGTCGGAACTAGCTTCGTTGTCAAGCTAGTTCCCCAATTTGCGCCTAGGCGAGTATCATTTCGTCGCCTAGCCTCTTTTACGCCTACAACAAGGAAGATGGCCTAAAACATGGCCTAAACCCTAAGTGGCAAGTTTCACTTGCCTAGCACCGGGAATGACGATCACGAAGGTTCGTCTCGCGGATGCTAATCTACGGGGGAAATCGCTGTTATGGGAAAACAATCATCAAACAACATGAAATTTCATTAGGGTTTCATAAAAATACAAATAGGTTATAAAAACGTCAAGAGATCGATTTCTTACCGAGAGGAGGCGGAAGAAACACTCCGGAGAACCCTAGGACCAGATCTGGAAACAAATGGAGAAGTTTGGAGAATTAGGGTTTTGGGGGATTTTGGGGATTTGGTGAGATTTTGGGGAAGATGAGAGGTAGAATGAGTTGATGGAGGGTTTAGATGATGAATCTAGGGCTTGGGAGAAGGAATAGGGCTTGGAGGAAGATGGGGGCTCAATGGGGGAGATTTTAGGGTTTTGGGTCGAGTGGAGGAAGAAGAAAACGTTTGGGAGGGGTATAAATAGGTTGGGCTGGCGGCTGCCCAGAAATTAGGGTTTTAACACAGATTAGTCGGTCAAAGAGCAACCACTGACCGACTAGTTTGGCAACTAGTCGGTCGGTCGACCAACGCAGACCGACTAAGTGTAAACAGTAACTCCTGTACAAAATTAGGATTTAGATTTAGTCGGTCAATGAACAACGGCTGACCGACTAGTTTTACATCTAGTCGGTCGAGAGATGAACTTAGACCGACTAAGAGTGAACAGTATAGATACTAAAATTTAGTTGAAGAGTTAGTCGGTTAAAGAAGCATTGCTGACCGACTAGTTTGCAACCTAGTCAGTCAACCAACGTTCTTAGACCGACTAACGATAAACAGTAACTCCTGAATAATTTAGAAAGCCAACTAGTCGGTCCAAGAAGGATTGCCGACCGACTGGATCGTCATCTAGTCGGTCGGTGCCCCTTCTTACACCGGCTAACGTGCACCAAAAGTTCCGATACGGAGCGCGGGGCCCCGGGATCGATTCCTAAGACTCCTAGGCTTGATCTAATAGTAAGATACGACCGTTATGAAGTCCGTCACGAATGACATACTTCGAAATCGACAATCCTAAGGAAGAAACGAGAAAATACGACGAATCGATCGAAAATGAAAGCTACGGAGACGAAAACCACACATGAGGAGAAAATCCACCAAAACATATATTATATTATAATAAATCCAGATACATGAAAAGCAGTCGTTACAATGCGCATCGACATTATAAATGGAAGGAAGCAGGAGGAGAGCATCAGATTCAAAGATTTGGAGAGAGAACCAATGGAAAATAAGAAGAGACAGGAGACACAGGAGACTTGACCGAGCAGCTTCACTGCTCGGTCGAGCAGTGCAGACACGAAAAAAGAGGGAATATATTGCTTCTTCTACACGACCCGAGCAGACACCTGCTCGGTCCAAGTAGAAAGCGACACGGTCCGAGCAACCTATTACTCGGTCGAGGACTACAGGCTTTCGAATGTGAAGAGAAAACATCACTCTGCCCAAACGACCCGATTATTATTGGCTCGGCCCGAGTAGATTCGACGCAGACCGAGCATCATACTGCTTGGTCGATCAGACAAGGGAGTATATTGCATCAACATTTTCGATGTTTCAGCAGTTTTGATTGGGTCGAGCATCAAACTGCTCGGACCGAGTCGGGTCGGGGTTTTAAACCCACCCCATTTCGAATTTAACTCCATCGATAAAATTTTTTTACCCTAACCTAAATTTTTTTTTCAGCCCCGAAATTCCCCTCCCCCCCGAGCTCCCTCTCACTCCCTACTCGTTCAACCCCCCCTCCGCTGTCTTCCTCCTCCCGCACCGCTGTCGGCACCGCCGATCGTGCCGCCACCTCCGATCAGCCGCTCTCTCTCTCTCTCTCTCTCTCTCTCTCTCTCTCTCTCTCTCTCTCTCTCTCTCTCTCTCTCTCTCTCTCTCTCTCTCTCTCTCTCTCTCTCTCTCTCTCTCCGCCCCCTTCCCTCTCTTTCCCCCCTTCTCCCTCTTTAGTCGACGGCACCGTCGATGGCGCCACCGCCGCCGACAGCGCCGCCGACTCGCTCTCCCCAAAACCCCACCCCCCATCTTTAAAACCCCCCTCCGCCCACCACCCCCGCATCTGCCGCCCAAATCCCCCCAACTCCGATCGCTTGTGCCCTAAGGCACGGACCGAGCACTATAGTGCTCGGTCAGACCTCCCAAACCGAGTAGCATGACTTGGACTGAGCAGTACCACTGCTCGGTCAAGCAACCCCAGATCAGCCTATTCCCCAAGTTTATTGACTATCTTGACGTTTCATTTGTTTCCATTGCAGGTGTTCGTTGCCTACGTCATCACGGACTACAGGGACTAGCTTGGGGGAGCTCTACTCACTTCCATCTCTCGCATCTCCCCATATACGGTACACTCGTTCCCTTACTTATTTTTATACCGTATCAGCATAGCACCATCTCCACGATGGTTCACACGAGAGGTGCCCCCACCCCACCCATCCGTGGGAAGAGGCTCACTCCAGGTGCCACTTCCTGCCGTCCCCAGCGTCGTGCACGCCTCACCACCACCTCCACCACTCCTCCACTACTACCACCCCCTCCACCACAGCTCTTATCCCCTGCATAACCACACCTGTCACAGTCGTCGTGATCCCCTCTACCACGGATCCTATCCCCACTACAACACCACCCACCGCCTCTACCTCATCACCCCCACACCCCGCACCCACCAGGGATGCCCTGCCTGCACGTCTCCAGACATATGGCATCACGTTTCGAGACGACACACACCGAGAGCGTTTTTTTAGGCTCTCTCAGTGTCGTCTCGTACCTACTGTGTTCATAGACGTGCCCGCACTTAGATCTCTCAGACTCCTACAGGGAGGTCATCACCTCTACCGGGCGATCGGTTTCGACCGTTTCCTCGGTGTACACGCTCCCACCTACTCACACATAGCACTTGAGGGTCCAGCTCCCTTGCTCTCACCCCAGCTGGTGACAGCATCACCTTCCGACTCATGGACCACGACTGCACTATCACATTTACCATGATCCGGGAATACTTCCACTTCCCTGCCGTACCTGAGCCCAGAGCAGCCTTTTCCCCGCTCTTTAACGCTGACTCTTTTGATGCCCGAGAGTTTTGGGAGTGACGCGCCCCGATGTTTCCGCGGCGCTACGGATAAGCGTGCGCGATGTGTGTGATTGGGGGCGTGAGATTTAAATATTTATAACCGCAAGCGCACGGTGCTGTAGTGTGGCATGTGGGTCGAACTCAGGGAGGCGTGGTTGTGCTTGTGTCAAGAAGGATCGGATTCACCCCGTGGGTGAGCTAGCCCGAATCGGATGAAGGGTTGTCACGGAAAATGGAATACAAGGGATAGACAATATAAAGGGAAAACCCGGGACTTCGGTTTCCACCCTATCGTGCGATTCTCACCGATACAGCCTACGGGTAGGGTAGCGATCGGAATTAGGGTCTAACGGTGAGACGTTGCCTCTAAGAGTGGTACCAGCGTCCCATGGGCCCGATATTCCGGTTGATGCCCAGGATGATACGCCGGACTTCCCGGGTTCAGTCAGTGGGCATTCCCATGACCATTAACACTGACCGACTCCGGGAGCACTAAGCTCGCAACGATAACTCCCGATGTCTCGTCCTGCCTCTCCCGCGTGCTATGATTCGACGCCTACGCTAAGGGCGTGAGCTATGGCTAGGGGGTCAACCGCCAAGTTTATTCCCCCTTGGCCCAACGGTCAAAGGCGGTCTTTTTCCCGCCGATGACAATAAAACACCACACATAACCGGTAGATTCCTAACCCCTATCGATTTCCTAGTCCTAGGGACGCATCGGGGAGAACCCACGAAGGGGTTTCCACCAAAATCCCAGATTAGGGAACTACTCACACATATTTACTAAAAAGCGATCTAAATCGAAATCAACCGTTAAAAACATAATCAAGCGATTGAAAAGCAGTAAGAGCAATGCTAATAACACTATATTAAAGTTTGGTAAAGATCGGAAAACTTACAAATATCTGAAAAATTACAGCCGTCAAGAGAGAGAAAAAAACAGCAAAAAATAACAACTCTCGTTTCTGGAAAACCTAGGGGTCCTATATATAGAATACGATATCACCCGATCGGTTGAAAAGTCAACCGATCGGGTGACCTGCTTCGTTTCTTCGGCAACTCAGCACGGGACTTCACCCGGTCACATGACACGGTCGGTTGAGAATTGAAGCTGATTGGTTGGATCTTCGTGCCGTCGGGTGAACCGGTCGGTTGAGCTCTCCGTGTCTTGACTTCGGAGAATCGGCTACAGATGAACCGATCGGGTGAAGGTCACCCGATCGGTTGGCATTCAGCATCAAATTCCAAAGAGTTGGGGCATTTGAACCGGTCTCTGAACCGATCGGTTGACTTTCCGCCCGCTTCAGCTTGTGTCCGGGTGGTGCACGCGTGCATCACCCGAACGGTTGGAAGTGACCAACCGATCGGGTGAGGGGCTGAAAAATGCTATCTTCGTCGTTTGACCCCCTGGATCACGCGTGACTCCTCCCGTTGCTCCGGGGACTCATGATATCATCGTTATATGTCCCCTACGCCAGTAAACTCATGCAAAATACAAAAAACACGGAAAAGTGAAAGAAAACAAGAAAACACGAGAAAACGAATACAAGACGACGGAAAACAACGGAAAACACAAAAGAAGACGTGCGTGAATATATGAAATATAAACGCACGTCAAAATCCCCCAAGCTGAACCATTCCTCGTCCTCGAGGAAGACGAGTGAGAGTAGGAGCTCAGAGGGAGAAAATAGAGAGGAAGAGAGGAAAGGAGAAAACAGAAAATCCTAAATCGCCCGTCAGAGCCAGCAAAATAAAAAACACACACCAAGCTAACAAACGCCAAAGCACACCATTAAACCGAGGAATACGAGTCCAGACAAGTGCAGTGGGCCCATGCCGTGAAGCGCGAGTGAGTGTGGTCGTGTGCTAGCGAACGGTGTCACTATCTACATTGTGCAATAAACTCCATATACACAAATCCAAGTAATGACCCAAATATCGATTCGATTTAGAAATAGCGGTGAATGTGAGGCTCAAGCATGCAAGAGAAGAGTATGAGAATAGAAATGCATCATGCGTCATGGACTCCACAGCTAGGGGCTCTGACATCACCACACTATCACCTAGATAATAGCTAGAAATTCCCTATTCCAAGTGTTTTCGAAAGCGATGGGGGTTGAGATGATGTGGAGTAGAACGCTCGGTGCAAATTCTCGCCTTCCCTTTATTCTCGGTAAGTAAGAAAATATTCACACTCATATATTTTTTTGGGTTTTTGGATATATGTATTTTTGGCTTTTTTGGCTATACAATTTTCTCTTTTCTTTTCTTTTTGGGTTTTTCTCTTTTTTTTGAACTTTTTGGATTTTTGGCTATACACATGTGTACTCTCCCAAGTGGGAGAACGATACACGACGAGGGGATTTGCACCAAGTAAAACAAAAAAAAGAAATCGGATTCTAGACACTTGGGCAAGGGAGATATTTCACTAATCAGAGCGTAGGCTAAATGGATTATCCTGGTCCTAACTGTGGAATCCCGACACATGCGAAATGAAGCATACGATATATATATTCATGCATACAGAAGCAGATAGGAGAAGCAAATACCGCATATTCAAATCGAAACATGATAATCTAGGGATCATTCCTGGACAGGTATATAAAATGAAATCACAAAGTAGAAGCACACCAACAGCCAGGCACGATACACGACTCACAAAATAGCTAAGTGGACTCACGATGCATGAAATGTAAGAGGACTTGATATCCTAGGGTTAGTGAATGTGATTATCGATGCCATGCTGAGTGTGTGTGAATTTGTGGCAATTCATCATAGGGTTCATCTCTAGGAGAAAGAGATGAAAAAGAAGAAAATAAAAATAAGAAAAATAAAAACACGATGAAAAGGACTCAAAACGAAAAAGAAAGACTCAAATGACGCACAAAGTGCGACTCCCCCAAGTTGAAGTTTGCATTGCCCTCAATGCAATTAAAGTGAATACGGGAGGGCAAAGAAAATGGGGGGGAAATGCACCGACACAAAAAGATAAGAAAGATAAGAAAAACACACAAACGGAACTGAAAATAAAGAAAAATCATACCACACGACAGAAAAACAGAAAATAAAAGAAGTAAAAAGGAAAATCACACGACACGACGAATAAACAAACACACACAGAAAACAGCACGCGACGACACACAGAAAAAATTGACGTCCCCCAAGCTGTGGTAAATCAGGGCCCCGCAAAGACATATGGGCACGAAAAATAGGGGGAGGCAAAAACTAGATGGGGATATATCAAGCAGAGCCACCACCCTCTGGGGGTGGTGATGGGGCCCTGTGCTGAGGACCAGGAGTATTGGGGGGTGGGATGTGAAGCTCGGAAACATCGGGTGAGTCAGTGCGAATGTGACGAATGAGGCTTTGAAGGACGGGTAGGTCACTGTCGACTGACTGCTGAGTTGCCTGACCACCAACTCCTGCTAGGAGGAGCATGGACATGAACCGGTCAGCTTGGTCGTCGTCCTGGAATGACACCTGGTATTCGGTATCGCCAATGTAAACGGGGTCAGAGGCGCGTGGGGTGGTGGATGAATTGGTGGCGGTGGTGGGTTGGGTGGGGGATTGTGTGCGACGAGCGCGCCGGGTAGGTCTAGGGTTGGACGTGCTGTCGTTGGTGGGTTTAGCACTGTGAGGAGGCATTGTGCAGGAGTTGTGTGTGTGTGTGAGTATATGCAAGAGACGATGAATACACACAAACCCAGGCAATCGAGCAAAATGAAATTGTAGGGCAAAAATATATAATTGAGCCAAGGAGCGAAGTTACCCAATTGATATGAAGATCTCTGCTCGTAGACACTCCAACGCAACGCAACAGGGACAAGTGAGAAGCCGCGGCGAATCTTTTCAGCAAATTTCGAAAATGGGGGGGGAATGGGTGAAAATTAGGGCTTTGGGTGTGGGTGAAATCGAAAAGGGAGGGGGGAGATCGATGGATTGATGGAAAAGAAGAGGGGCAAGATCGATTTGGGGGGGTGTGGGTCGGCTGAGAGAAGGAGCGAGGTTGGGCGAGCGAGGAGAATTCGAAACGGCGTTGGGAATTAGAAATCGGGCGAGGGGGGAAATGAACGGGTGGAGGGCGGCTATATATAGGATTTTAAGTCGAACCGATCGGGTGAAATGTCACCCGATCGGTTGATTTTTAAGTCGAAGAATTTGCCGAAAAGAGGCTACAGGCGACCCGGTCGGTTGAGCACTCAACCGATCGGTTCGCCGCCTTACACCTTTTTCCCGAAAGTTTAGTACAGCTCACCCGGTCTGTCACACGATCACGCTTCGTATCAACCGATCGGTTGATCATTTCCCAAAAATTCCCGAGACTTCAGCCCAGTTCACCCGGTCTGCCAACCGGTCTCACATGCCTTCACCCGATCGGTTCGTTGGGTGACTGATACCGCCGGCAGCTGATACATCCCAACCGATCGGTTGAGTTATCAACCGATCGGTTGGGGCCTTGTTTTCTGTAAAAGTAAACAAATGGCCTAAGTCCCTCAACGGAAGTTCTTGCGGCTGGATTTATTTATTAAAATAGATGAAATAAAGTTAGAAATAGCCCTAGAAATTGGAAACAAAGGTTTAGAGCATGGGTTGCCTCCCATGAAGCGCTTTTGTTTAACGTCGTTAGCTCGACGCCCGTTGATGATGTTCACAG
Organism: Scilla litardierei; assembly: GCA_030789695.1. Classification (NCBI taxonomy): domain Eukaryota; kingdom Viridiplantae; phylum Streptophyta; class Magnoliopsida; order Asparagales; family Asparagaceae; genus Scilla; species Scilla litardierei. The sequence goes on along the minus strand of CM061142.1, from coordinate 499,855,443 downwards.
TGGGCGATACGGGTGATGCCCAAAGTCTGGCATCGCTCCAGCTTCAGAGCCGGGAGCTTTTGGTGTAGTCAGTGGCGACAATAAAATTTGTTCGACAACTCTCCCTTTGTTGACGGGGTCCGGGGGCTTCTCCCTCATATTGGCATCCACCGCCACTCGTTTAAGGATCTGGACCTCATCCCCGGTGAGCCCCATGGGCTCTATCTCTTTTCTCCTCGTAGGAGGACCCTTTGGGAATCCGGGAGGGATCGTGTGCGCCGCATCCGTTATCCCAGCAACATCATTCTTCTTCGGGCTGACTGGTTCTTCTGAGTCCCCCAAGCCATCGGGGGGATTTCTTGAAAGAATTTCCCAGTAGCTTTCCTCCACAGCTCTCTCTGTTTCTAACTCCAGCACATTGCATCTTGGATCATCTGAGGGATCGGGGTGCTTCATTGACAACCCCAAGTCAAACTCGACTTTTTCGCTGCCGATGTTTAGGGAAAGCTTCCCATTCTTCACATCGATTAATACGCCGGCAGTTGCCATGAAAGGCCGTCCAAGGATAATAGGGGTGTGTGCATCTTCAGGCATGTCCATGACAACGAAGTCCACAGGCACATGCACCCCTCTAACATTGACAGGGAGGTCATCTACAACCCCCACCGGGTATTTGACCGAACGGTCTGCAAGCTGTAGGGTCATTCCGATGGGCTCCAAGTCACCCATTCCTATCCTTTTATACAGCGACAATGGCATCAAACTGACGCTCTCTCCAAGATCGACGAGCGCACGATGTATCTTTACCTCCCCGATGGCGCAAGGGAGAGAGAAGCTCCCCGGGGTCTTTAAGCTTAGGCGGATTTGCTCTCTGAATGTGAGCGATGCATTCCGCCGTCAATACGACCTTCTCCTTTCTAGAACCCTTTATCACCAAATCCTTGAGGAATTTCACGTAGGAGGGTATCGTCTGTATAGCTTCAAGGAAGGGGATTTGCAAGCTTAGATCTTTAACCATGGCAAAGAATTTTCCATACTTCTCGTCAATTTTGGCTTGGGCTAACCGTTGCGGAAAAGGCACAACGGGCTTGAATACCCTAAGGTTCCCTTCCTCATCCTTTTTCTTCTCCTCTTCATGGATTTCCTCTGGAATAGTTGGCTTTGACGACGAAGCATCGGCGTCATTCAATTTTTCAATCGGTCGATCCACGACCAATGGTGCTTCCGGTTCATTTGGGGGCACTCTAGTGGGGATTTGTGTTCCGCTCCTCAAGACGATAGCGGACACGTTCGCATGCTCATGCGTGAGTGCTAAGGTCTGATTTGCTCCCCTCGGGTTCACCTCCAGTTGTGGCGGCAATAAGTTTTGCGACCTTGAAAGGTTCGCCACTTGTAACCCCAGCTGGGTTACTTGGTCCGTGAGAGCCCGGTGTCCCATTTCCAGTTTCAAATTTATCTTCTCCTGGTTGGATATATATTGAGTCAAAAGGGACTCAACCGGAGAGACGACCCTCTGTTGGCCATATTGCTGCTGATGCTGGATGGGTTGCTGATTTCTGGGAGCATATTGCTGATATTGTTGTGGAGGCTGCTGCTGCCGAAACTGCTGCTGCTGAAACTGCTGCTGCTGAGGCCTTGCCGGCTGATATATCTGTTGTTGCTGCTGCTGAGGCGGCGGCTGCTGATACGGTGCCCGGTAACTAAGGTTGGGATGATTTCGGTTGTTTGGAGGGTAGGACGGGTTGGAGCTAGTCCGTGGTGGAAAAGGCGCATTCCCCGTAGGATTGTAAAATAAAGCGCTCGTTTGGTCCAATGGTGGTGAGATGTCACCACCATCGAAGTCCCCCATGACTTCTGTTTCCACCGCGGTAATATGTTGTGTACCGGCACCACCCGCTCCTACCATCAATGCGAAGATCTGGGTCGACAGAAAGTCAAACTTGCTGGATAATTTGTCGATGTCCTCGACCCTGTGGATACCTCCAGATCTAGGTGTGGCTCTCTCGTCACACCACCGCTCATTGTTCGATGCCATGTTTTCTAGAATCTGTCCGGCATCTTCTTCGCTTCGGGACATAAAGGACCCTCCAGCCACCGCATCCATCGAGGATTTTAAATCGTCCCTCAACCCATTATAGAACAAATTTATGATCTGCCACTTGGGGAGCTCATGGTGGGGACATCTCCGTTGCATTTCCTTGTATCTGGTACAGGCTTCATGCAGAGATTCGTGGCTGGCCTGGGAGAAGGAGGAGATCTCACTCCTCAGCTTCATGGTCTTCCCCGGAGGAAAGAACTTCATCAGAAAAGCATTTGAAAGCTTCTCCCAGGTGTTGAATGTGTTCGGGTCCTTCCCCCTAAGCCACAGCTTGGCCTTATCCCGCAGAGAGAAGGGAAATAGCTTCAGACGGATCGCCTCAGTTGTGACACCATTTATCCGGAAGGTGTCACATTTATCCAAGAAGGAGTCCAAATGTTCAATGGGGCTCTCCATGACCCCGAGAATTGATCCTGCTGGATCCACGTCACCAAAGATGGCTTAAGCTCGAAGCTTTGAGCCGTAATAGCATGAGGACGGATGGCGGAGGTGGACTCGAGGGATGGCATCGAGTACTTCAGTAGAGATTTGTGAGGTGGGGTGTTCTCCCCCATGGTTTCCGGGTCTTCTCTTCTTCGCTTCTCTGTGGTAAGTCGCCTTAGGGTGGCGTTTATCTCCGGATCAACGGGAATCAAGTCGTCGAGACTTCTTGAACTCCTGCGCATTAAAAACAACAAACACCCGTGAAGCGAAAAGTGGGAAAGAAATAGATAAAATAAAAAATAGAAATAAAAAATAAGAAAATAAAACAGAAATGTAAAAAGAAGAATGTGAAAATTATCGCGAGGTAGGGATGTGAGCTAGACTCAAGGGTTCATGAAATCCTAAAATAACAAGCACGTTGCCTCCACGGCAACGGCGCCATAAAGCTTGACGCGCCCTGATGTTTCCGCGGCGCTACGGATAGGCGTGCGCGATGTGTGTGATTGGGGGCGTGAGATTTAAATATTTATAACCGCAAGTGCACGGTGTTGTAGTGTGGCTTGGGGGTCGAACTCAGGGAGGCGTGGTTGTGATTGTGTCAAGAAGGATCGGATTCACCCCGTGGGTGAGCTAGCCCAAATCGGATGAAGGGTTGTCACGGAAAATGGAATGCAAGGGATAGACAATATAAAGGGAAAACCCAGAACTTCGGTTTCCACCCTATCGTGTGATTCTCGCCGATACGGCCTACGGGTAGGGTAGCGATCGGAATTAGGGTCTAACGGTGAGACGTTGCCTCTAAGAGTGGTACCAGCGTCCCATGGGCCCGATATTCCGGTCGATGCCCAGGATGATACGCCGGACTTCCCGGGTTCGGTCAGTGGGCATTCCCATGACCGTTAACACTGATCGACTTCGGGAGAACTAAGCTCGCAATGATAACTCCCGACGTCTCGTCCTGCCGCTCTCTCGCGCTAGGATTCGACGCCTACGCTAAGGGCGTGAGCAATGGCTAGGGGGTCAACCGCCAAGTTTATTCCCCCTTGGCCCAACGATCAAAGGCGGTCTTTTTCCCGCCAATGACAATAAAACACACCGCGTAACCGGTAGATTCCTAACCCCTATCGATTTCCTAGTCCTATGGACGCATCGGGGAGAACCCACGAAGGGGTTTCCACCAAAATCCCAGACTAGGGAACTACTCACATATATTTACTAAAAAGCGATCTAAATCGAAATCAACCGTTAAAAACATAATCAAGCGATTGAAAAGCAGTAAGAGCAATGCTAATAACACTATATTAAAGTTTGGTAAAGATCGGAAAACTTACAAATATCTGAAAAATTACAGCCGTCAAGAGAGAGAGAAAAACAGCAAAAAATAACAACTCTCGTTTCTGGAAAACCTAGGGGTCCTATATATAGAATACGATATCACCCGATCGGTTGAAAAGTCAACCGATCGGGTGACCTGCTTCATTTCTTCGGCAGCTCAGCACGGGACTTCACCCGGTCACATGACACGGTCGGTTGAGAATTGAAGCTGATCGGTTGGATCTTCTGCCGTCGGGTGAACCGGTCGGTTGAGCTCTCCGTATCCTGACTTTAGAGAATCGGCTACAGATGAACCGATCGGGTGAAGGTCACCCGAGCTGTTGGCATTCAGCATCAAATTCCAGAGAGTTGGGGCGTTTGAACCGGTCTCTGAACCGACAGGTTGAATTTCCACCCGCTTCAGCTTGTGTCCGGGTGGTGCACGCGTGCATCACCCGAACGGTTGGAAGTGACCAACCGGTCGGGTGAGGGGCTGAAAAATGCTATCTTCGTCGTTTGACCCCTTGGATCATGCGTGACTCCTCTCGTTGCTCCGGAGACTCATGATATCATCGTTATATGTCCCCATACGCCAGTAAACTCCTGCAAAATACAAAAAACACGGAAAAGTGAAAGAAAACAAGAAAACACGAGAAAACGAATACAAGACAGCGGAAAACAACAGAAAACACAAAAGAAGATGTGCATGAATATATGAAATATAAATGCACGTCAGGGAGCGTATTTCTGGCCTTCCTCAGTATCGCCCTAGTTGGACGAAGGCATCGTGCATAGTGCACCCATGCCTTCGTTATGCTCAGAGACACTTAGCTTCCACCCTTTTCTGCAGGCCTGAGGTCGGGACCATGTCCCTCCCTGAGCTTACCCATCTTATGGGTATGACCCGACCTCTTCGATTTCACCCTGACAGCTCCCTACGACCCTTCATGCTCTCTGACGCAGCCCACTGGTTGTGTCACCCGCCTTTACCAGACAGACATCACCTACTTCGCCACCGACATCTGTTGTGGTGGTTTCTTCACCATTTTTGCTAGGATGCTTGATATTCACCTCCCTGACGACCTTACCAGACCTGTTGGCCCAACACGCTTGACCATCGGCGTGCTCGAGCATATGCATATTATCCGACCTTATGGGTCTCGTCACTGGCTTTACCTTGTAGGCACCCACCACACCTCAATATGGTCCTCCCCACCCCTCGCTCACACACATCCTGGCTGTCCAGCTTGACTGGATTATTCCTAGGGTCAAGCCTCTCCCTCCCATACACATACTCGAGCCCCCCGGAGCACCGGTCGAGGCAGCTGCCGATGACCTGGTCTCACGCTCTCCGGTGTTCGAGTTACATGACATTGTTGCTTTAGTTGTCGGCCTCCCAGTGCCACCTGCCCACCATCATCTTCTGCAGCTATTTCTTCCACCTCCGTTGTATCCACCGTATCCACCGCCTACGAGTCTTCGGAGACTGTCCACACCTCTTGCCCCGAGACTCAGATTTCTTTGACCGTTGTATCAGTGTCGGAGGGCACCGATTTACCTTTTGCTGACGACCCCATAGATATTGATTCTCCTGTGCACGACCTAGCCCCCACCCTTCCACCTCTTTTGGACCTTATAGCATCAGTCCATATCTCTTTAGGTCCACACATTTCACTTTCTGGCACCACTTCCTCCTCACCCGCTGCCATTTTCACGGAGTCTGTCTAGACGTCTGTCCACACCTCTGTGTCGACAACAGCTCTTTTTCTGCAATCGTTGATCTCACCACTAGCCCTCCTCATGACTTCCAGCCAGATCCTCCACCCACCACTCCTGGTCCACAGCAGGGGGACCCATCACCACCCCCAGAGGGTGGTGCCTCTGCTTGATGTCATCCATACCAGTTTTGCATCCCCCTATTTATATTGAGCCCATCTGTCTGTTGGGGGCCCTGCACATAGCCAGCTTGGGGGAGGAGCCACCCATGCATCATATTTCATTCATCATTGCATCATTCCATGTTTTTATTTTTACTTCTCCTTTTTGCACAGATTTTGATTTCTTTCCCCCTCCCACCCCACCCCTTTAGCATCATCTCCCGCCTACGAGCGTTATCTTAGTAGTGAAGACACTGCTAGGTTTAGCTTGGGGGATGAGCGCTACCACTTTTATTTTTGATTTTTTCTTTTACATTTTTCTCCCTTATTTCAGTTTTTATTTCACATTTTCACCGTTTTCTCACGCCTTTTTCTTTTTTCTCATTTTTGCATCATATTTTCTATTTTCACCATGCATGCATCTCTTTTTCTTTATTTTCCTCTTTTCTCTGCCTTTCTCTCTTTATTTGCAAGGGATGTTCCGCATGATGATATCTCTCGTGGCTTTATTAGTCTTTTGTGATGCTCACTTCTGTGGACATGCTATTAGGGTAGATTTCAGTTTTACTATCTTTATGCATGCATTTCTATTGCCGATCTATCTGATTCAATGCTTAAAATGAATTGAAAATCGAATGCATGAATTAGTATCTAGTATGATCTATGTTGGGTAATGCACCTAGGTTCACGCATTACTAGAACACTTAGAGCATATGTTTTTATCTCAACTTCTGTTTGCATGCCTGCTGATATTGTGCCTATTAATGCATGCCATTTCAGTATTTGTTTAAAGGAATGAAAATATCCATGCTATCTATGAGTTTAGTTAGGGTATTATTTTATGGAACCGTTGTGCACCCTCCTATAAGTGAACCGAGAGTCTTACTATTTTTCCTTCTCCACATATCTATTTATATCTCTATATATCAATTGGTTACACCCCCACAGCTATCTTTACCGCATCTCACTTTCCAAACCCAAAAAGGAAAAAGTATAGCTTCTAAATGAAAAAAAATGTGTATATATTCATATGTGAGAAAGAAAATGAATAAATACCGTTTTATATCATTTCATTAGAAGGTATCATTTATACTGGGAAGAAAAAGAAAAAAAATTTCCATATCATATTCTTAGATGCGACGGCTCAAGCTAAGCTTGGGGGGTAAACCAACTGATCACATGAGTGAGCTTGGCATTAGAGTGGAGACGGTGCATAACAGGGAGATTCAATAATACCTAAACTTTACGAATTGCTTTAGTTTTTGGAGATTTTTCATGAATCGAAATGAATATCTGAATGGCATGACTTTTTCTATTCTGTATTGCATGTTATGTGATTTCTTTATGCTCCTTGTGTATCTGTGATTGAAAAGGACGTTGCCCACTTCTTTATACTAGACTCTAGGGATTGCATGAGATTGATATGATTTGATGGCGTTATTTCAGTAGATCCCTATCATTTGCCTGCATTGCATGCTAGTCATATGATTCGTAAAACTAGAAATTGCCAGTAGCATGTGTGTTTATCATTCAGAGCGTCGTGATATACTAATTAGGCCTGAGATCTGACTGATCATCCCTAGCACTCTCCTGTCACTTCTATTCCCTTCTCCTTTTACTTTTCCTTTCTTTCTATTTTTCATTTTCTTATTTCTTTTTGTTTTCCTCCCAGCATATCGATTATTCGTCTTCCTCGAGGACGAGTAAAGGATAAGCTTGGGGGATTTTGATGTGTCCATATTTTCTACTATTTTTATACCATCATTTCATTGCATCCCATGCTATTTTCACATCCAAATCCCGCATTTTACTACGATATTGCATTTCTGATGATATATTCGAGTTTCGTAGTGTTTTATGAATTTTCAGGGATTTTGGAGCGATTTGGGACCCCACTCGGGTATGGACACTTCTGACATGCCCGTGAGCTCATTGGTGGAGCTCTGCAGGAGTTCGCCATGCTTTTGGGGCCATTGGAGGAGAAGAGAGAGAGCAGAGGAGAGAGAGGAGCCCTCATCGGCTGTTGGAGAGTATTTCCCAGACTGCTCGGTCGAGCAGTGCAGATGCTCGGACCGAGCAGCTTCAAATGAAGAAAGGAGCTAATACGGGCTGGCTCGGGCCGAGCAGTTCATCTGCTCAGTTGAGAAGCGTCAAAAATTCCAAAGCTCAAGCAAAGAAGCGACACAGCCTGAGCAGCTCTTCAGTGACCGAGTCAACCCCTGCTCGGACCGAGCAGAGTTGCTCGGTCCGGGCCGGCAGAGTGACGATTTTGAAGATTCTCGTTTCCCTGTAGTGCTCGGTCGAGCAGCTCATCTGCTCGGTCTGAGCGATTGAACGAGCAACGCATTGCTCGACCGAGCCACCAACTCGGTCGGAAATGCCAGGGCTATTTTTGGAAAGTTTTCTGAAGCCGCCAGGGGCGCGATTGCTGGCACTGAAAGCTTGGGGAGCTGGCGACTGATAGGGAGGTGATTCATTCTGAGCTGGGCGACGTTCTTTAGGGGGAGCTTAGGCGATTTTGTATTGATTTTTTTTTGAGATTAAAACTTCTGATACCTTTAGATCGAAATTTAGAGATTTATATTTTGGTTCTCGATTGCGTTGCGTATTGGAATCTAGATTTTTCTGGATCTATTATTCGTCTATTCTCTTCTTCTCTCGCAGTAAGTTTTTATCTCCATTTTATTGATCTGTGATAATGTATTCGTATCTAAAAATTGCATCTTTATCCGTTAACAATACAATGAGTGAGTAGATCTTTCTAGGGCTGATGGGTTAGCCCTAGGATCCTATGGGTAAAACGTAGATATGGACCCCTACGTCGAATTAGGGATTTAGGGAAGTATTTCGGTCAATCCTACCCAATCCCTAGATAACCCGTACTGAGATCATGCCCACGGTCTGTGGAATTGATGCGCTTAAGGGGTATCTTTGGGATTTGAATAGGGAAGTCGGTGGATCCAACCAAGACTCGTGACCATGCCCGGCTCGTGCCTTGAGGGGATCCCTCGACGAACTATACCGCTACATTGACAGCTACCGCTATTGCCTAAACGAGAGCCACCGAAATACCCCGCACTTCTAACCTACGAGAGTGGTACGAATTGGGGGATTAATTCCCTAGCCCTAATGCAACGTAAGGATCCCAATCTAACGCCGACCCCTGACGATCTTAGTGGTGATCCCTAACGCCCTAGTCTGTTTTATTAGCAAAATAACATCAACACCCCAAACAAATCTTTCACCCCGATAGCTATCTCACTTCGAGATTTAGAAATAAACTGAGAATCCATTTACACTATCACCGTCCCTGTGGGATTCGATATCATTTATACTATAACTCGACACCGTCCGCTTGCGGATTGAGCCCGGAATTGAAGCCTAGGGGCCATACCATGCCTGGCAATCGTGACACCGCCAGGTGGAATCTAGGCGTAGGTTTCCGGTGCGTCACTTCCTCAAAAGAATATAAGAAGATAGATGTGGACAAATTCATCCCCTAGGGGGCTATTTTGGTACTTTATGGTACTAATAAATGCATCCTCAAAATATTCGTATGTATGTCTACTATCGACCTGCAACCTAGCTTTTCCAAAAGCTATTGGCACAAATAATAATGTTGCAAGTGCATTTTCCAGATAATCAAATAAAGAAAATACGTCTGGTTAATGCTGTGGAATTTACCTCCTGGTCATTTCAAGAGTATTGCCTTGCAACTGGGATAGAAATTAAATATCCAGTGACACATGTTCATACCCAAAACGGGTTGGCAGAGTCATTGATAAATAGACTCCAATGGATTGCACATCCATTATTAATGAAATCCCAGTTGCCGGTGAATGCATGGGGACATGCAATTTTGTATACTATATCGTTAATAAAAATAAGACCCTCTGGAGGTCAGAGTCTATCTTCAATGCAACTTGCATATGGAATACCACCGAACATCTCTCACCAGAGAATCTTCGGTTGCGCAGTTTATATCTCCGTAGCACCACCACAGAGGACAAAAATGGGTCCTCAACGTCGTTTAGGTATCTATGTAGGATTTGACTCACCCTCAATAATATACCTAGTACACCAAATGGGAGACGCATTCAAAGAACTTCTTGAAGACTGTGAATTTGAGGAGACAAATTTCCCCCAAAGTGGGCCCAGAAACTGAAAAATCTGGAGCTACACGAATAATGTCGTGGGATATATACTCATTAACTCACTATGATCCGGTAACAAAGAAATGTGAAAATGAGATCCTGGATATCATACATATGCAGAACACTATTAACCAGTTACCGGACTCATGTATTGACAAACAGAAGATTGTCATATCACACATCCCTGCTGCAAATACTCCAGCTAAGATTAACATCCCCGAGAATGGATGCAATCCATCAGCAGCAAAAGTGGCTGTTCCTCAACAGAAAAGAGGCAGACTACTAGGCTTTAAGGACAAAAATCCAAGAAAAAGGAAAAGGAAAAACTCCTGAAGACCTAGAGAAAATACTACCACAGGCCAATGAGCTCTGTCTATACCATCACCCTTCCCGAAATCCACTGCAGAGGAAATGCCGGGAAAAACTGAAATGAAAGTAAATGTTGTACGTACTGTGGAGGTGTTGGACAAAAGAACACAATTGTCGACAATATATTCATGTATCATATTGACACATACATCGCAAAAGCGATGATACCTATATAATATCGTTCCATACTCCGTTGCTAAAGTGCAAATGTAGAGATTGGTCAAATACGGAACGAGGCAATAAAATATGAGCTGGACTCGCTTATGAAACGTAAAGTGTTCGAACCTGAAGTCTAAACACAAAAAGGTGTCAAACCTGTGGGTAAAATAAGTATTGCACAAATAAGAAAAAATAAGTATAAAATCATATGCTATAAGGTACAACCTATAGCTCAAGGATATTTTCGCTGAAACTGGGGAATAAACAAATTAAAATGAGCATGACTCATATATAAATGATGCATTAGATTCTCTAATTTATCCACTGCGAATATCTTACGATTTGGCAAAGGAAATCTTGGATATGCTGCTATTGGATGTTGTGATGGCATACCTTTATGGATATCTTGGTAAAGATAAATCTCACATTTCCTTAAATGCCTGAATAGACTTTGGAACGTCTATTCTATTGAAGAAGAAGAATAATAATAATAAATTATGTACAACCAAGAGAATCACTTGACAAAGCAATGATTCCTACTAAGGGTTGTCTTTGCATCTGTATAAAGAGCAAAGAACAAGATTTGAGATCATAGTTGTAAACAACTTAAATCTCATCAGATCTCCTGAAGAGAAAACCGAAATATCTATTCAAGCCTGACTATCAAACATGAAATGAAAGACCTAGGCAAAATAAATTAAGTCATGGCTCACAGATTTATAGTCTTAAAGGTAAAATCATGTTACGTTAAAATTCATAAACCCAAAAGTGCGTTGAAGAAATTACAAGGACCATTGTCATCCAATAAGTACACCTATGGTAGTATTCTCGATGGATGTACAAAAAGACCCCTTTCGTTTGTTGGAAGAGTGGGAGGATATACTAGGTCCTAAAGTCCCTAATCTAAGTTAAATCAGTGCACTCATGTCTAACTGCATGGGTCCCGATATAGCAGTTGCAGTAAATCCACTAGCCAGTGACAGTTAGGCACCTAAAAAGTGCCATTAGACCGGAGTTAAGCATCTTCTGCGCTTCCTCCAAGGGTCGATAGATTTGGGCTTACATTATAAAGAATTATCCTCCATCCTTATGCAAATACAGGTTACAGGTCTGACCCCTATAACGAGAAATCACAGACTGGGTACCCAAAGTGGGACGATCATTTACTGCAGATCTGCAAAGCAAACTATGAAGGCAACATCACCATTCCAGAAACAAACAATTGGTGTATTTGAGTACGCCTGGTGGTACATCACATCCAGTGACGACTGGGACAGAGGCTGGTCTTTTAGAGCTGACCACATAATCTGAAGATCATGCCACATGCTTACCCCACTTTTGAGGAGACCACATCAGAGGCGACGAAACAAAGCACACCTCTCCAGAGTCTTTGGTTTCAGCAGCTGCTTAATGATGGTTATATTTGTAATCTGTGTATATTTTCAGAATGTTGTAAATAGGAGTGATGAAAAACGCCTAAGAGATCTGAAAGCCTAATGGATTGTACAGACCAGGAGGAGTTAGAGGGAGTTTGTACTCATTTTCCTTAGCTATGGGGTTTTTCCATTGTGGTTTCCATAGCCAAAGGTTTTAACGAGGCAAACCCCATCAACTCAGGATCCTAAAGTATCAACCCATATTGAGACTCATAAAATACTCAGAATCCCGAAGTATTCATGAGCAGAGTCAACATCTATGACTGGATAAGGGGGAGTGTTGTAAACGGATATTGACGAGAGTTTGTATTAGAATTACATCTTATCCATAGGATAAGATCTATTGTAACCCTATCCATATACGCTCTTCCCTCTATTATAAATAAAGGACCGTGGTATCCCCAGATTTGATGCTTCACGCCATAAAAAAATAAAAAATAAGTCATGATATTGAAAGAAACTTAAAAAAGATTTAATATTTAAAAAAGGTATTCAACGTGAGAGGAAGAGATAATTCATGAAGAAAATATTTTAGAAATAATTTATATTAAAATAATCTAACACCACGGATTTTCCTTTAAAAAAAGCAACAATCCAAGAAGGGTTGAACATAAAAGAAAGTTTTTAGGTGTTTTATCCAAAATCAAATTTTATAAAACTTTCTTGAAGTTAGCCTATTTGTTATGGTCGGTCAGTTTTCACCTACGCAGGTTTACAGCCTTAATCTCAAACCAAATATTGGGTCTGAAAAGTTCTGGGGGTAAAGGGTTGGGTTTAAACCGAACTAAATTGAACCGAATCATGAGAAAACCACGACAAAATACATCTTCTTCTTCTGTGCCATGGCAAACCAAACGTAGGCATGCAACAACATTCAACAAGTTATATGAGGACAGTTGAGCTATCGATAGCTTCGATCAGAGAGCTGCAACTGCTTTTATTTTCGTGCGAGGGCAAAGAGTTTTAACAGCATAATATATGGTATGTAGAATGAAAGCTTATAAGACGTGGATTGCTCCTCGGTCACAAGGGAGGAGCAGCCGGCCTGCCATCACCCTTTTGTCTATAACATGCATCAACATGCAGCAGGTTACACCATCAACCCCGTCAGCCCCAAGTCCAAATTCAGAATAGAGTAACAGAGACTAGGGAGCACTTTTAAGAAAAGTTTTCAAGTACAATAACACCCCCCTACATTTTCCCAAAAGGTACTGGTCACAAGCAGAATCCTGACATTTACCATAAGCAGGAAGTTTTTCAATATCCATTCAGCAATTATTAAGCACCCAATGTTGATTTGGTGCCTGTACAGGAACACTTCACACCTAAAACGTAAACCATACACCACTGATGATGCACCGCAAGGAAACTTCCCAACCATGAGACCAATGACTCTCTCGCGACCCCCCCCCCCCCCCCCCCCCCCCCCCCCCCCCCCACACACACACACACACACACACACACACACACACAACAAAATAAGGTGGATAACTCCCATCCTCTCCCCCCTGATAGGGAAAGAAAGATTCCTCTGGAAACTGAACACGGTAATAAGGTGGATAACTCCCATCCTTCCCCCACTGATAGGGAAAGAAAGATTCGTCTTGAGACTAATAAGGTGGATAACTCTCATTCTCTACTCTTGAAACTGAATAAGGTGGATAACTCCCATTCTCTCTACCCTTGACTGGGAAAGAGAGATGCTGCTCGAAACTGAATAAGGTGGATAACTCCCATTCTCTACCCTGACACTGACAGTGAAAGATGGATTTTTCTTGAAACCAAATAAGATGGATAGCTCTCATCCTCTACCCTGGAGAAGGAAAGAAAGATCCATTTAATAATGTTGAATGTACTCCCTATAACAAATCAACCCATTTGAGAACAGTAGGACAAGGCACATCCAAGAGATGAAAGTACTTACCGAACATCGTTCCCCACCAATAGGCACATACGGGATATTACAGAACTAATGGAACATCTTTCCCTGCCACCCTCAAACCGAAGAAGCAGATATCTGTGTTGCTGCCCCAATGACACACTTGTGATACGAAAAATCTTCTGTTGTTCCATCGTTCCTAATCAGGATGAAACATCGGGACTCTGGATGCAATGGAGCATAGCCAATCTGAAAGCAAAAGAAGAAATTAGCATGCAAATCAATGTTGAAGGGAGCAAAAAAAAAGGTCCCATTTTATCAATGTAGTCCCCTATTATAAATTACTTAAAAAAAATGTGTTACGTGCAAATACTTTGGGTTGACCTTTATGTATAATCAGCTAAATGGCAAGCAGGGCTGTAAATCTAGTCGATTCAAGCCAAGCGTCGAGCTTCTCTAGCTTATTTATATCACTATATAATTATTTATTGCAAAGCGATCATCAATCCACTGTAAATGAGTCGAGCTCAAACATGGAACTGTGCGGAGCCAATTTGAGCCCATTCAAAAGGAGCTCGAGCACAAGCCGAGTAACAGACTATGTTCTTCATTCATTCATTTTATAAAACATAATTTTAGGTTCAAGCATGGTTTCCTTGGTAGTTGAACAAACACAAACATGCTTGTATGGGGGAAACCAAGCCTCAAGCTTTCTGAGCTCTTTTACAGCCCTATGGTGAGCGCCATATCATCTAATACATAGCAGGCACCAAATATTTTTTAAGTTATTGTTCTAAGCTTGCTTTTATCAATCATATGTCCTACTCAACTGTTATGAGGAGTATGAACTATTATTGAAACAAAAGTGTTAAAGTCTACCACAAAATTGAACTATCTCACTGTGACTCTACTTCACTGACAAGTCAGTAGCAGGCTGCACTCCAAATACTTCTTTACCTGATGAATTCATTTGGAAGAGGACTAATACACTTCGACTGTGGGCAAAGTCGGGGTGGTTTTTCCTATGTCGATTGGGTAGGATTGCATATTGATAGGAGATCGATCACATGAAACTGTCTTTGTTAATGGTAATCTTATGCCATGGAGGAGTGAATACGAAACAAATTGAATTAGAGTTTCAAGCAATGGCAAAAGCTACATGCGAATTGACTTGGATTAGCAACAACATCAAGGAGCTCCAGTACACAGTTTCAACACAAATGCAGTTGTATTGAAATTATAAAACAGTAATGCACATTGCAAAGAACCCAATCTTCCATGAGCGTACAAAACACATTATAATATAATACTATTTGGTTCGAGTGACGTGATTCGAGGGTAATAATGCATGTTTACCCCTCATGTATGGGCATGTTGTGCATGTATTGTGTTCATTTTGACTCCGATACGTGCATTCTCCCAATATCATATAATATTAGAGCTTATTATCTTTTTAGGTGCAAAATGTGATTTTATGACCTAATCTTAGCTCATTTTATTTTTAGGTGAAAATTGCAATTTTCCGAGTCCAACGACTTTTTTCCAGATTTTTTGGACATCAATGCAATTTTTTTGGAATTTGTACCGACCAGAAATTATTTTAAAAAGAATAAAAAGATATTTGGGTGGCCCGCTTAGAGCGGGCCGCTACCATTAAAAAATTAAAAAAAATAATTAAATTGTCCGGCCCGCAAGCCAGCAGCCCGCATTGCGGGCTGCTACATGAATTTAAGCCCCAAGCGTGGCCAGGAAGCGGATGGGTCGAACGGACGTAGTACTACATAGAACCAGTGTTCTAAAAGACGGTTTCATTATGCGAGCAGTCCAAGAGTGCATAGCGCACATGCGGATTATGCGACCGATTATATGGATCATGCGGTTTCCACGAAAATGAATATTTTAGTAAATAAATAAGCAGTTTATACATATACATATATGTGTGAGTGTTTGTTTATATTAAATTTAAAAAATCCTAAAAGATTAGAACAAGGAAAAAAATCATATCAATTTTTAAAAACATGGATTAATTCATACTAAAATATTAGCACCATCAAAGCGATTAATACATACGATCACTAAAGTCTAGAGTCTAAAGCAATCAACACACAAAATATAAATATTTAGTTTTACATCCATATTAAAAGCATGCCCAACACAAATACTTTGAAATAACAAAAGATCCATAATCTATTTTATATCTACTCATCATCATCATTTTCTTCATAACGAATATCATCATCTAACCACCCATCAGAAGGTACTTCATCAATCTCATTAAAAATGTTATTTTCACCGTTCAAATCTTCTCCATTTGAATGCTCTTGAATATCATCCATCGGTGCATTCTAAGAATCTTTTTTCTGCTTACATATGTTATCAATATTTTTTGCTCCTCATAAGTGGATCTTCATTAGTTCCACTGGCCTATGCAACAATAGCTCATGCAAGTTGATTTATGTTGAGAGAAAACCCTTAAAAACAAAAACCCCTTAAAACAAAAAAAACTGATTTTATGTTTAATGTGTCAGGTTTCTTAACGGGTTGGGGTTTTTAGTTACCAATTATGTGCCCACATATTCGCACATGGGAGCGCATAAAAGTTATGCGGTCGATTATGCGGCCGATCGCATAATTTGACAGCATACCTAATTTTTCATGCGGTCAGAGGCCGCATCCTTATATGCGGTCGCATATAACTTGTTTTAGAACACTGCAGAAAACGATCCACCGACCCATTCATGCGCATGCGAACGATAGAAGCGAGCGGGTCGAGCAGCTGCAACCGAACACGACACGACCGATTCAACACAGCGCAACACAACGATGGGCAACATGTTTTGGTGCCCGGATCTGACCCGTTTCGCTCTATAATGCAAACCCGAACGCAGAATTCAAGTTTTGAGGGGGTTTGGGATCCTTTATTCCCCATTCTTTCATTCCTCTTCTACAATCTAAGGTTTGGAATCCATGAATGGGTGCTAGGAGCTTCGAGGAGCACAATAGAGAGGAAAGACGTCATCTTTAAGAGATCCTTATTAAAATCTTCCCCTTTCTTTTGTGTATTTGTGCTCTATTTATATTAACCTAAAGTATTGTAATTGGAATGATGTTATGCACTAAGAATGTCATCTTTTTCATGATGCTTGGCTAAATCTCATTGTGTTGTGTTGTGTTGTACTTAGAGTTTGTGGTTATTGTGTTTCCATTCATCTCTAGCACCAGTGAGGTGGTCGTATCATCACCATTACCATTCTTTCGTCAATCAAAATTGTGAGTTGTAGAACGATATGTCCCCGTGATACGACCCTGGACTCATTAGGACTTTACTGCCTTGACGACCTCTTATACTCACGTTTTGATAGAAGATAAAAAGTTTTTCGAAATTTTTTACAATTTCGTATACATTCTAAAACCCCAAATCCCCAAATATGGGTGAACCCTAGGGGCATTTGACCATCGATCAACCCGGTGTAAAAAGTTTTATTCTTCCAAAACCGTTGAATTTGCAACTGGTAGATCAAGTCTCAAATAGCATTGGATTCACTTGATTTTTGGTCTGGTGATCATCCATTACGTGTAGAACAAAACACAAAAAAATTTCATATTTTTTAAAAGTAAAACCAGCTGCAAGCATAGGAAATTTTCATATGCTGTCAACACACATCCATATATATATATATATATATATATATAAGATTGAGATAGGTGAGTAGCAGGTGCAAGAAATTTCATATACCAGTCTCTAAAAACTTCATTATCCACCATTTTTTTCGATTTTTTGTTTGTAGGTTGTACACATTCTAAACCCTCAAAACCCCAAAAATATCGATTGATCCATTCGTTACAAAAAGTTCGATTGTTTTGAAAATGTTAAATTTGCAATAATAGGATCGATAGTCAAATAATATTGGATTCACTTGATTTTAGTATTTTTTTATCATCCATGATATGTAGAAGAAGATAAATGATGTTGAAATTTAAAAATGAGAAAAATGAAGTATATATAGGCAGATGTAGGAAATTTTCTACGACGATTGCTCATATACCTTTTTCTCATATATATATATATATATGTATGTATGTATGCATGCATGCATGTATATGTAAATAAATATATATGTATATATGTATGTATGTATATATAGAATAATGGGTATCATATGACATGAGATGCATCTCATCATATACCAAGACACAAAAAGTAGGGTGGTACAACAAGTACAAGCTCACTTTTTGTGCTTGTATATGAGAAGATGCATCACATATCATATGATACTCATTATTCTCATATATGTATATACTAGTCATTACCCGTGCCCATAGGGCACGGTTTATTTAATGGCTGAGTTCCCCCCAATTTCAAGTTCCCCCAAATTTCAAGTTTCCCCCCAAATTTAAGTTCCCCCCAAAATTTAAGTCCACCCAAAATTGTCATTGCCACCTAGGACAAACTTGCCACATAGAACAAAGCTTTGTCCAAGTAGGATAAGATTCAAAATCTTCATCATTTATAGAATAGATGTATATGTATATGTATGTGTATGTATATGCATATGTGTATGTATATGTGTGTGTGTGTGTATATATATATATATAAAGAGGAGAATGTGCATGTGGACATGCATAGCCAAGTTAGCTGTGCACGCCCACAAAAACCATTTTCTCTTATTTTCTTAAATTCTTAGGATTGTTATACATATTTTAAAACCCCAAATATGTGTGAACCATATGTGTTAGTGCACGAGTACGGATCACGAAGGGATATTCGCATACCCGACCCATTTAGTACCAACGACCCGAAACCTGTTATTAAGGCGGAGTAACACCAAGTCAAGCGAACGGCTCACTTGATCGTTAAACCTCCACTAATACTCTGGGGGAAGTTAATGTGGCCGAATAAATGGGCAACCGTTATCTCGAATCCCAGAGAAGATCGCGCCCGAATCAATGAGGAACGATTACTTACAATCAATGGAGAACTACCTATAAATACCTGAAAGAATAATGGTAAGGGGGTTCCAATTCCCAAGGTACGAAATCTAATACATTGACTCGTCTCTTTCAGTTAATATTTCTTCCACTAAGAGCTTGCGACATCAGATCTGAGACGATCCTCCGTGGATCGATCTCAGCTGTTCCAAGCTCCATCTCTTCCTTAAGTTCCCATTTTAACTTAAGCATCGGAGGTAATTTGGGTCGGAACCCAGATCCGACCCCCCTGATGCTTCCTTGTGGTGTAGATCGCCGAGTCTTGATCCCTCGTGAGGTTCGTTCTAAAGCCTCCCAACCTCGATCCGTCAACATACAGCCCGCTCAAAGGTCGATCGGTCATCACAAGCCATCAATCATCCATCAACCGATCCTGGTTCTTCCAACCTAGGGTCCCACTCAACTCGCTGACGAGGTTCCGACTCAGCGTGAAGGGTTTACGTCAGCAACTCAATTGTTTTGGTCATTTTTGGCTTAACAATAGGGGTATTTGACCCTTGATCCACTCGTTGCAAAAAAGTTCTATTGTTCTGAAAGAGTTGAATTTACAACGGATAGATCGAGGGTCAAATAGCATTGGATTCACTTGATTTTTGGTGAGGTGATCATCCATGATATGTACAACAATCCTATAAAATTTCCAAGGTTGTAAAAAACGCTAGGCGCTAGGCGTTCGGATTGCTAGCGCCCAGCGCCCAGAGCATTAATCGGGGATTAATCGGGGATTAATCGGCCTAGGCGGATTTGCAGTTTTTAATTATTTTAATTATTTTTTATAATATATTTATGTTTATATATAAATATAAATATATATATTATTTAAAATACATCAAATATTTAATACATACTAAATCAAATCCAGTTTACCTACTTTAGAGTATTTGTGTGCAACAAAATAAAATTTAAAAGATACTCTTGTGCAATTAAGCAATTTACCAAAAACGCCCAGAAACTATCCAGAAACCGCCTAGGAACCGCCCAGGAACCGCCCAGAGCGCCCAGACACCGCCCAGAATGCTTAGGCGGCAGATTAATCCCAAAAACGCCCAGATTGACCGCCCAGGCCATAATCGGGGCGTTTACTGGCCGCCTAGCGCCTAGGCGCCGCCTAGGCGGCCGCCCAGGCCGATTTTTAGAACACTGAAAATTTCAAAAAAATAAGGGAAAATATGTTTTTTGTGAATGTGCACAGCTAACCTAGTGGTGCATGTCCACACAGTCACTTTTCCCTATATAAGATATGCATGCATAGTAGAAACAAATACCAACAGATCAACAGATTCTCTGCTTCCCTATATAAAATATGCATGCGTATTAGAAACATATAGCAACATAGCAACATAATATGAATATAAATGCAGTTGAACACATAACACCTTTTGGTGTTACCTTGATGTCCTTAATGCCAATTCCTATCTTATCATCTTTTTTAGGATGATATGTCAAAGCCTCCATTAGAAGAAACTTGTCTGCCTCATTAAGATTATCATCGATCGAATACCTACAAACAAAAATTGGAATTTGTCAAAAATGATCAACTTTGATGTCTAAATAATATGGGTATGATTTCAAATGAAAGAAATAAAATTATAATGTTTTCTTGAGAGAATTAAACAAGCTGCTAGAGAAGAAATAAAATATCAAGAATTAATGATTAACATCATCTAAACTCATGTAACTGATGCAGGGTAGATTAAGATATGTAAAATGCGTGTCTGATTAGCAAAATTTAATTAGCGTACGCATAATATAATGTGCAAGTATTTCTATCGGTCAAGATAATCTTACTCCCAGGAATGGTCATGTTTGTGCTAATCCCTTGCATTCTGAAATTCTTAGAACCAAGGGTTATATAAAATCAGTTCCAGGCCTTTAGTGGTGAGTCCTTATATCCATATACACTTCTGCCTGAAAACCCTTCTCATAAGTTGAAGTTTCGCTTTCCTTCGGCATGGATGAAGGAATCATATGGATCATAGACATGGACCTGAACAATAATGCTCCTAAATCAGTGTAGCGGACATAGTGGCTTAGAAAGCACTATCACTAAGACCAGAAAAATGACGATCATATCACGCTGTCAAGGTAGATCAATGAACTAGCAAGCCTAGCCCATATTGGCTTTGGATTTCATGTTAGGCCCCGATACATAACCGTCTAAATTGGTATGGCTGGACACTGGGAAAAATCAGGTTACTCATGGCAGTCAAGAAACATAAAAACACTAGTTGAAAGAAACAAGGCCAGAGAGGTGAAGTCATACCATTAGTAGGTAGTAACTCCCCAGTACAAAGGCATAGGCTAAGCATTTGATGTCAACATTGTCAATATACTTCATATGATCATACTGTGGGAGCTCTAGTATCTAGTATCCAAGATATACAAGTCTTGAAAAGACCACCAATGCTATTACTATTACTTGCCGGGGTAAGCTATGATGTGACGCAACCAGGAAATCTCATCTGTGGAAATACGTCTCACCAGGTTGTTACCAGCACAATCTACCGTAGGCTCAATGTGAAATGAATCCTTCTACTCCACTACCATGATTAGGGTATATTATAGTTGGCTGCCAAAGTAATTATCAACAGTTAGGTGTTATTTGAACCCTTAAAATGATAATGCCAGCCACATCAATACTAGCTTCATGTCCATTGAGAATATCAAGAGCATCTCAACCTTTTCAATCTGCAAGAAGCTGCACTGGAAGTTTTGCTTCTTGACCTGCCTCCATCCCTATTGTTGCCAGTTCTGTTTAT
Source organism: Scilla litardierei (assembly GCA_030789695.1). Classification (NCBI taxonomy): domain Eukaryota; kingdom Viridiplantae; phylum Streptophyta; class Magnoliopsida; order Asparagales; family Asparagaceae; genus Scilla; species Scilla litardierei. The sequence continues at coordinate 499,834,007 of CM061142.1, read as the reverse complement.
GTCACATGGATACGGACAATACACATGTATGATGCAACACTACATACCAACACTTCAGCAGATTCTAGAAAGCACAATAAAATAAAGTGCCGTGTCCTACACAACATGGCTCCACAGTAGAAAGTATCTACCAAGCTGCTGCTCATCAGTATGCTTCGCTGGCAAGTTATCTCAATGTACATCTATCGAAGAAGATGTTCTTCCTTCCCCAACATCTTCCATAAGAGCAGCTCTCAGCGAGGGCAAATCAACACTCCTTCCCTAATGTGGAACAAGCTACATGCAACCCTATTAAAAAGATTGTAGCAAATTCTACACACAGAGGAATTTCCATCATACATACAGTGAGAAGTAATAATTATTTTAGGTTTTATTTTAGAGTAGTACTAGTTTTAGAATTTCTCTTTTTCGCTTTCTTTTAAAAATAGAGTCAAGTTAGGAGTTTTATTTATATTAGAGCTTTATTTTATTTTGGAGTCTTTCGTCACCTTATTTTAAAATGAAGTTTAAATCTTTTAGAATTTCAGTTAGAGTATGACTAGTTTTCTTTGAGAGTCTTGTATCATACACACAAACACTGTGTGTGTGTGTAAAAGCTTTTATGTCTTTCATTGTAAAATACATTATGTAAGAGATACGATATTGAATAAAAATCTATGTTTGTCTAGTCTGGTTGGTTTGCGAGAAACCTAGCATTGCATATATTTGCATGCAAGGGAGAGTAGGTGAACAATTTACATATGTCTAATGCTTGATACTTTTAGTGATGTAACGACCTCAATCTGTCACCACACGTATTTCTGTATAAACATTATTAAAATAATGTTTAATGGTTTCAAATATATTTATATGAACTTTATATATTTTTGTGACTATTTTTCCGAGGCCAAAACGACTCTAAACCTGCAAACCTGCAACCCACGATCGATAAAACAAGTTTTGCCACAAAATTAATATTTTGGTAGCTCAAAAAATTAAAAAAGTATTATTTTCATGATCCTTACGAATTTAAGAATATGGTTTTTTTTCAAAATTTTTTTGAAAACAAATTAATAAATGATATTGAAATAATATTAAAATAATAATAAGATAATAGTAAAACAATTAGAATTACTTTTAACTTACCCCTGGCCGACACCCCAACCCGTCGACATCCACATGAAAGATTTTTTCACGTTTCTTTCTTTTAGTCAAACCCACCACTTAATTAATGAACTCATTAATTATTAATTTCCTATAAAAACCAACCCATTACCCTCGCTTCAAACACACACAGCTCACTCTCCTCGGCCATTGTTAAGTGCATATTTTTACATATTTTTCATATCGTTTCATCGAGTGATTTTGTGTTTTATTCCCATTTTTCAAGCATTTTTCGTTTTATGCATGCTTGAATTGAACTCCGAATTTTGTTGAATATATATTATGCATGCTTAGATTGATATGCGAGAGTGATATTCGGTCGCTTAAACAATTTCTCCCTATTCTTCATACATATCTCTTGTCTTGCTTGAGGACAAACAAGAATTTAGCTTGGGGGATTGTGTTAAGCGCATATTTACATAATTTTCATATCGTTTTATCAAGTGATTTTTGTGTTATATTCACATTCTACATGTATTTTTCGTTTATTTTTGTTCATTTTACTCTTGGGGAGTATTTTCTGCTTTTCAGGGATAAAGTGTGTAAAACGATTCTATGAAGTGATGGGAGGAGTAAAGAAGAAGCGTCAAAGTTTGGAGAAAAAAATCAAGAAGACATGGGTAAAAGACAAGACAACACGGCCATGCGGTGATACGCATGGCCGTGCGAGCGTATCAGCCCTCTAACCAAAGAAGAGCTAAAGCAACACGACCGTGCAGCCATCTACATGGCTGTGCAAATCAAACAATAAGTTGGGAGAATTTGCTGCAGGAGCTGATACGGCCATGCATCGAAACAGCACAGTCGTGCAACTCAGACTGAAGACATGGCCTATATCTGTGCAATGACCGCACGGTCGTGCGACTTAATGACACGGCCGTGCGACTTAGCAACACGACAGTGCACCCGAATTCTGCAAATTTTCAAACCGAATTCATTTGGGGTTTTATGGGATATAAAAAGCAACATGTAATGAATTTTGAGGACATCTTTTCCTTAGGTTTTTTATTATCTTTTGGTGGCTACTCCTGGAGATTTGTACGACATTTTAATTGCTTTTTCTCTTGTGTCAAGTTTGGATTTTGTGCTTTAATATTACTATTATTCTCTCAATTCTCTCTCCTTTATTTGTTATGCATTTATCTATGAATTTCCTGATGACATTTACCATGTCTTGTGAGTAGTATCCTTGTCTGGGGCATAGTTGAGCCTTATTGTAGGTTATTCGTATGGATTGATCGTCCCAAATGTCAATTTGTTGAATTATTGCTAAGGTTTAGTCTTGGATGTGCATATTATTGATTTATCCTTAGAATAGCTACACAACCCTAATAACTAACGAGAAATTGGAGTTTTGATTTGATGCATTTAATTGATAAATTGATTTTCTATTAATTAAGATTACGGCGAGACATCGGACCCAGATTAATTAGAGCTACTTAATTAGGGTTACCGACAAGAAATCGGAGTGCTAGTTTAAAGATCCAGACCGAATTCTCCCATGAGATTTGTCGAGAATGAGGATTGGGACTTAGTTCTCATCTAAGGCATTAATTCGATTAATTGAGAAGATAGATCAATCATTTGATTAATTTACAATATCATGGATACTTAGTCCTAGCGCTTTCTCATATCTAATATTCTTAGCATATATCCCTCTCTTGGTACATACTTACGTAGCTAAAGAAAATCTGAAATTGATCGGTATTTAATCACTGCCTCCCTGAGTTCGACCCATTAGCGCTACAATTACACCGTACGCTTGCGGTTATAAAACACACGAACAACCAACTTTCCCCCCACATCCGCAGGAGCTCCACCAAGTTTCCCTCTTCCATGCATGGCTGAGCCAATGCAAACAGCAAGCCCCGAGCTCCATCTTCGCAGCGAAGAAGCCCACAACCCTGCAGTCGAGGCGTTGTCCGCCTATAGATCCGACAACGGAGCCCTTGATCACCCTCCAACTGTGTTCATAGGCTCTCCATCCTCTCCGCCGAGTTCGTGCCGAGCTCTTTCCACCGCCGTCGTCGTCTTGAGCTCCCGCTAGCTGCTCCGACAAAGAAGCAACGTCACCCTCCGACCGCTCTAGTACCTCAGGCTAAGCATCGGAGGACCCCTCTTCCTTAATGGCTTGTCGCTCCGAGCAAGCCACAAGCAAGCCGCATCAACCGACTGGGCTCCCCTCTTCCTTCTTGCTGCAGTACAGCCGAGGTCGAGCCTAGTCGGTCTCCCCTTTCCTCAACTGAGCCTCCCTGCCGACCGCAACTCCATTGGCAATCCTTGCCCAAGCGTTGAATGCTGCTAGTTGAGACCCTCGAGCTCCGCCGCCGCGAGCTCCACCACCCCCACCGATGACGCCTCCTTGACGTCGTCGCCCCCTGACCGACGCCGGCCAACTCATGCCCCCTGCAGCGTGCGTGGGTGAGAGAGGAGAGAAGAAAATAAAGAAGGGGAGATGGAGATAGAGAAAAAATAAACAGAAAGAAAAAGAAAAAGGAAAAGAAAAATAAGGAAGAAAAATTATTTAAACATATTAAAAATAATCCTAAGCTGCTCATGCCCCCCTGCAGCGTACGTGGGTGAGAGAGGAGGGAAGAAAATAAAGAAGAAGGGGAGATAGAGATAGAGCAAAAAAATAAACAGAAAGAAAAAGAAAAAGGAAAAGAAAAATAAGGAAGAAAAATTATTTAAACATATTAAAAATAATCCTTAGCTACAAGAAATTTCTACGCATTTTCTAGAGCGCGTAAATACCTGGATCACTAGAACCAGGCAACTATCTCGCCAGCAATTAATTTTCTTAGTTATCGCTATTTAAATTTAATTTGATAAAAGTGTATATTTTTTCATAATACACGTAAACAGAGAGACGTAAAAAATATTTTAGGATTCTACTAGTTAAGAGAAAAATTGACATATTGTGCATAAATTTGTAATGTGTAGGTTTCTTAAAATAAATCGTTGAACTTAATCGATAATTAATTTCTAATTCCGAAAATTAGTTTTTAATTGATTTCAAATTCAAAAAATTGATATTAATTGTTTAAAAATTATTAAAAATACCCTTTAGTTTCAACAAATTATTTTCTACTTACATAAAATTATGACGTATTTTTAATAATGACTATTATGACGTACATGCTCCTCCACTGCCACGACGATATGACGATCAACATGGGAGATGTAAGCCTAGGGTTTACTGCGGAGAGAAGGGTCAGAAAGCTGAAAATGCCTATTTTGAGGGGGAAAGACCCAGAAGATGGATCTACAGTGCCGAACGATACTTCGAGGTGTCACAGGTGCAAGAGATTGAGTGGCTGAGGGCTGTTGGGGTGTGCCTGGAGTGGGATGCACTATCGTGGTACAGGTGGACGCAGCAGCAACAGCCACAACCTTTTTGCTCATGGGAGGAGTTCACAACCTGCCTCCTGGACCAGTTAGGGGAGGTTCAAGGGGGAGACGTGTATGAGCGAGTGCATGCCTTGAGGTTGTAGGGGACAATTAGATAATATATTAAGAAGTATGAGATATTGACAAGCAGAGTTCGTGGGGTTTCAGAAGAGTCCGTAGATCGGTGTTTCATGAAGGGCCTGAAACCTTCCATCAGGGCAGAGTTACGGATTCAGAGGCCCAGAGGATTGTTAGACCAGATGCATCTAGTGAGGATAGTTGAGAACAGACTAGCAGAGGCGAGGCGAGCCCGAGGAGCATGGGGGTGGATCCTCTTTTCATGGTGAGGTGCTTGCACGGGGCAGAAGGCGGCCACACGAGGGGTAGCGGTCAGTAAGGAGAATGGGGTGGAGTCACAACCCGAGGGGCAAATACGACGAATGACAGCATCTGAGATACGAGAGAAGTATGCCAATGGTTTATGATTCAAGTGTGACGAGAAGTTCTCTCCAGGACACCGATGTGACGACCGTACCTTGCAACTCTTGATAGTGAATGATGAGAACAATGAGGAGGTTGTTGTGGAGCTCGAGGCTGGCAAGGAGGATTAGGAGCAAATGCACTTGGACATGGAGGAGGCCTCACTCAATTCTGTGGTGGGTTTCACACCGAATCATACCATAAAATTGGTGGGACGGATTGTAGATCGGGACGTCATGGCGTTGATGGATAGTGGGCTACCCACAGTTTCATTTCTCACAAGCTAGTGAAGAGACATGAGTTACAGCTCAGTGATACGGGCTGTTTCAGAGTGGTCGTGGGGACGGGACAAGTAGTGCAAAGCCGTGTTGTATGTCGGGGATTGATAGTGACTATTCATGGGGTTCAAATCGTCACAGACTTTCATCCTCTGGAGTTGGGGAGTACAGACATATCTTAGGTATGAAGTGGTTGCAGACCCTGGAGGATATAAAGACAAATGGGAAACTTCTCATAATGGAGTACCAGGAGAGAGGGAGGACAGTGTTGTTACAGGGGGGCCCCAGTTTGTGCAGTTCTACGGTTTCTTACAAAACCATAGCAAGAGATCTCCAGATGTCGGGAGGATGGTGCTTGGTAGAGTTCCAGGGGTTATCAGTTGAGGAGGATGGGTTATAGGAGCAAGGGATTCCACCAGAGATAAAGCAGCTGCTGAGCCAGTATGAAGCGGTGTTCCAGACCCCGCATGGTGTCCCTCCACCATGGGACTATGAGCACGCCATTGTTCTATGGGAGGGGATGTCCCTTATTAGCGTGCGTCCATATCTGTATCCTCAGGTGCATAAGGATTAGATTGAGAGTATGGTAGGAGAGATGTTGCAGGTGGGTGTGATCCAGCCAAGTGTGAGCCCATTTTCCAGCCCGGTCCTGCTAGTAAAGGACAACAGCTAGCGTTTTTGTGTAGATTATCAGGCACTGAACAAGAAGACTGTACTTAACAAGTTTCCGATACCGGTGCTTGACGAGTTGCTTGGCGAGCTACATGGGGTAGCGGTGTTCTCGAAGATAGATCTGAACTCTGGGTACTATCCGATTAGGACGAGGGCGACAGATGTTCCTAAGACGGTGTTTAGGATGCATGTGGGCACTATGAGTCTCCCGTCATGCCATTTGCCCATACTTGTGGAGGTTTGTGCTAGCATTCTTTGATGATATATTGGTTTATAGTTACATCTTGGAGGAGCATGTAAGGCACTTACAAGTGGTGTTGCAGGAGCTATAGGAGCATCAGTTATTCGTCAATAGAAAGAAGTGCCTCTTTGGGTAACCTCAGGTGGAGTATTTGAGACATGGTGTCTGTAGAGGGAGTGGCGACAGATCGGGCGAAGTTCTCTGTTATGTTGGAATGGCCCCATCCTACGACAATGCAAGGTTTCTTGGGTCTGACGGGGTACTACGAGAAGTTTGTCTAGGGGTATAGCACGATAGCATGGCCTTTGACGGAGCAGCTGAAGAATGACATCTTTCGTTGGGGAGATGAGGCGACTAAGGCATTTGAGGCCCTGAAGCAGGCGATGACAACGGTGCCCGTGCTTACTTTGCTAGATTTCAGCAGACCTTTCGTGGTAGAGACAGACACATCAGGGTATGGTTTGGGGCAGTGCTGATGTAGGATCAACGTCTAGTGGCCTATTTCAGTCAGGTCCTATCTGCTCGAGCGCGGCTGAAGTCGGTATATGAAAGGGAGTTGATTGCAATAGTGCTCTCCTTATAGAAGTGACGACCCTATTTACTTGGTAGGAGGTTTATTGTACGGATCGACCAGAGTAGCTTGAAGTATCTTTTGGAGCAGTGCATGGTATAAAGGAGCACCAGAAGTGGCTCTCCAAGTTGGTGGATTACACACTCAAGATTCAGTATAGGTCAGACTTGGAGAACAAGGCGGCTGGCGCTTTATCACGCAGAGAGGATGTGGCAGCTATTTCAGTGCTAGTCCTACTAGACTGGGAGCCCCTATGGAGAGAGCTCGAGGCCGATGAGGGGCTGACACATATATGTGAGGTGCTGCAGTAGGGGTATACTGATCATCCTAATTACACACTAAGTGGGCAGAGGCTGCTGTACTATGGACGGTTGGTATTGTCGCGGACTTCTTCACATATCCCGTTAATTTTTAGGATTTCCACGCCAGTTCAGTGGGAGGACATTCAGGAGTTCAGCAAACCTACAGAAGGATGGTTAAGGATCTATATTGGCTAGGGATAAAAAGGGACATCGCCAGGATGGTGGTGGAGTGTGACGTCTGCCAGCATCATAAATATTTAGCAATGGCTCTCGCAGGGTTACTTCAGTTCAGCCACTACCTCTGTCAGAGTCCAGAAGGATATCAGCATGAATTTCATCGAGAGACTACCCTCAATCGAGAGACTACCATGGATTGAGGGCTTTACTGTCATATTGGTTATGGTGTACCGCCTCAGCAAGTATGTCCATTTCATCCCCTTGCGGCATCTATATACGGCGGTGACGGTGGTCGCAACATTCATGAAAGAGGTCGTTCGCCTACATGGTTTCCATGCCTCGATTGTCTCTGATCATGATAAAGTCTTCATGTGCAGTTTTTGGAGGGAGTTGTTCAAGGTGCAAGGGACCAAACTGAAGAGAAGTACGACATACCATCCGCAGATTGACGGTCAAACAGAGATGATGAATAGGAGCGTGTAGACATACTTGCACTGTTTTGCCTCAGATTCACCGAAGCAGTTGGCCAAGTGGTTGGTGTAGGCTGAATACTGGTACAACACTTCCTACCATTCAGCGGCGCAGTGCACATCTTTTTGATTCCTCAACGAACTTGATCCTCCACATTTGATCCACTACAGCCGCAGCTCGACCCCAGTGTCTCAGGTGGAGAAGCACTTGATGGAGCGGTACAAAATGCTAGAAGAGTTGAAGAGGCAATTGCTGCGTTCATAGCAATTCATAAAGCCATGGCGTATGAGCACAGAAGGGATGTGCAGTTCGAGGTGTGGTGCATGGTTTATCTTAAGCTGAGGCATATAAATAGAAGACTTTGGCGCACCTGAGGAATGAGAATTTGGCACCTCGCTATTATGGGCCATTCGGGATTGTAGCCTGAGTTTACCAACGATATCCACCATCCATCTAGTGTTCCATGTGTCACAATTATGGCGTGCAATTGGTGACAACACTATCTTACCTACTCTTCCCCCGCCTTGATCGACGACATGGAGGTAGTGCTGGAGCGCCAGGAGTTCAAAGCGGTTCGACAGTGCAGCAGGTACCCAGTAGGTGCTTATCAGATGTCGAGGACTACCAGACTACAACGCTACATGTGAGTCTCGCGAGGTGATCAGACGGCAGTTTCCAGACTACCGCCTTGAGGACAAGGTGGATCTCTCGAGGGAGCAATAATGTGATATCACCTATAGGAGGAGCGCGAACGTGCGGCAAATTCAGGCGTGCGACAAATTCAGGGGCTATTTCGTAAATTCTGAACTTTGGGGGTGTTTTTGTAAAAAGATTAAATCGGGAATTTTGAGGGTTAATTAGCTTAGGGCCGGCTATGGGGGATTGTGCTTGATTATTTTGTGAAAACCATGTTGAAGGTGTCCACGAACACTAGCCGGGAGATCTTAAACTTTCATCTCGAATCGAAAGTTAGGAGAAATGCCTCTTCTCGAATTGTGGCTAATTATCTTTTATTTTCAGATTTTATTCCAATAAAATAACTCTTTTTTACTTATTCTTCCCATAAAAATCCCACTTTTACTTCTACAAAAGCCATAGATCGTATCAGACTCTTTCCGATCGAGGCAACCCTTCTATAAAATACATCGTGACCTCCCTCACGACCCAATTCGATAGCGACAACGGGTGTAGCAATCCTCCAGATACCATCGCCATATATTTGTATCTTTGACAGACATCATAATTAGCCACCAAGTTGCCACATTCTTCTTCATCCCAACCCAAAACTACTCCGTGGCCACGCGACGGTATGTCTTGAGGGCCCCCAGAGAGTCTCTTAATAGCGCTCCCATGGAACTACCGTATTAACTTCGGAATACGGGTAGATGTACCTAAGTCAGCTTACTAACTAAGGTCAAAACTTAATTTTGATGATGTCAAATAAGTCATATGATTCTAATAAGTCCATCTATTGAGTTTCACGTCAAAAGGAGGTCAAAAGGAGCTAAAATGTGCAAAACAATGTTTGGCACGACCGTGCGGAAGCGAACACGGCCGTGCAAGCGTGTCAGATGTATCAGTCATGCAATTGCCAAAGTGACACTGCCGGGCGGGAGCCAACACGTCCGTGAATATGAACAGTGCCACCACGATTGTGCCACATGTTGCGAAAAATATGAACATGTAACTGTTCTTTTGGCACGGCCGTGCAACTTGCAACACGACCGTCCCACATATGCTGAAAGCCTGATTCGTCTAAATTTAACCAGTTTGACCAGTCAAACTTTCAGATTTGACTTCCTATGATAGCTAGGAATTCTAATAGATGTTGAAGACCATTTGGGGTTTTCAATTAAAGGAAGATATTCAAATCAAAGGGAAATATTATTGAATATTGACGAGTTTTAATTAAAGAATTAGAGTGATGTGCAAGGCTTCGTCTCTCAAGACTATGGCCTTCTCGTGATCCTGCAATAGAGAAAGATCACGGGGTTCTGGAACACTCCCTCAAATCGAACCAGGAGCTATTGTATTGCTACAGAAATTTCCTGCTCCTTCTCAACTACCTCCATTGCCAAAAATCAGTCCACTTTATCTGTAATGTCTTTGCCATGATGTTTTTGGAAACCAAGGTTCGGCATAAGCCCATATCCCAATGAAGTGTTACTGGTTGGTCCCCTAACCTGGAATTCAATGTGTAACAGCTCTCAATAAACTTTCATCTCTCCCAAGGACTGCAGCCATCTCAACCCCAGAATCACATCGGTGTTGTCTAGATCTAATGGTAGAAAGTCCTCCAATATTTGAATGCCATGTAGTGTCAAAATCAGCTCGCGACATATTCCCAGACTGCGCTCTATCTTCCTTACCCATATTATCACGCCAAAACTCCGTGTCCTTCAGCTACAGCCTTTGCTGGTCCACCACCCTATTGAAAATAAAATTATGGGTGGCCCCACTGTCGATAAGCATAGTGACATCCTAATCAGCAATCCTTTCCATTAACTATCGGTCCTTGAACAAGGACAATTTCCATTGAGGGCTTCCTGATCCGCATGGTAACAAGTACCATAGCTTGGCCACTGACATAGCAGCCGAATGACAATTTCCATTGGGTGGGAGAGGCAACACGGGCTTGAGGAATTGAAGCAAACCATGACCGACATGCCAGTGTTAGCTTTATTGGATTTCAGCATGTCTTTCATTGTGGAGACAGATGCTTAAGGACATGTGCAAGGAGCAGTATTAATGCAGGAACAACAGCCAGTGGCCTATTTTAGCCAGGTGTTGACTGCAAGAGCTCGGCTCAAGTCAGTCTATGAGCACAAGCTGATGACAATCGTTTTGACGGTGAAGAAATTGAGGATATATATGTTGGGTTGACGCTTCATTGTTTGGACAGATTAGAGGATTCTAAAGTTTCCACTAAAGCAGCGAATGGTAACAAAGGAATGTCAATGTTGGCTTTCTAAGTTACTGGGATATAACTTTGAGATTCAATACAGACCAGGGTTGGAGAATAGGATGACTGATGCTCTGTCCAGATGAGGATAAGATTCTTAGTTGGTAGCTTTGTTCATTCCTATGGTGCTTGATTGGGACCCATTGGTATGGGAGACTGAGGCAGACGAGGGCTTAGCACAGATTAGGACTACACTATTAAAGGGTCGACTGAGTACCATGGCTATTCATTGGATGGGCAACAGTAGTTTCTATATCAAAGGCGGCTTGTATTATCTCGGACTGCGTCCCACATTTTGAGGTTATTAAGTGAGTTCCATGGGAGCACTAATGGGGGACACTCTGGGATCCTCAAGACATACCACCTAGCAATAGAGTTGTTTTTGATTGTGATGAAGAAGGCTATGACAGATATGGTGGCTAGTTGTGATGTCTGCTGAAGACACAAAAATATGATGATGATCCTGGAGGATTGCTACAACCGTTGTATCTAACAAATCGTGTTTGAGAGGTCATGGTTGATTTTATAGAAGGGTTGTCTCGATCGAAAGGATTCTCGATCATTCGAGCTGAGCTACACCTACTGAATCCGAGGTAGCTATGAGGGACGATGGAGCTGTCTAAGATGATCAAGGACTGAAACACATCGGAATGGCATGCCAAGATATCATCGAGTGAGTTCACTCCCTGCATCAGTGCCCCGATAGAGGTGCAGAAGACCCAACCAGTGGAAGTTCAGACAACCTAGGACAAGAACATCGAGACACGACCCAACCACTGGGAATTCAGACAATCTAGGACAAGAACATTGAGACACGACCCGATAATAAGTTACGGAGACTGAGATACAAAATAAGCATGCAAAGGCATTGTCCTTTTGCTGTGATGCAAAGTTTGGCCCGGGGCATCGTTGCCAGGATCAAACCCTCCAGGTTCTGACTGTAGGTAATGATGTGGCGAGCGCGTAGCAGCTATGGAGGAAGAGGTGGGAGAGGATGAGCATCCTAAATTTAGAGTAGAAGCAATGAGGGGTTGTTCGATGTAGCTCAGTAGCAGCTTTTGAAATTCCACCTTGAAAACGATGTGTCTTGTTGGTAGGAAAGGACAATGTGTCTTGTTGGGACAATGTATCCTCTTAATGCTCGAAAGATATCATAGTGGTCGTAAATTCTTTATCTAAATTTTTTGCTACAAATGTGAATTCACGTGACTTGTTCTTTGAGCATCATTACACGTAGTCACATCACCATCCATATAAACAATAAAAAGAATTTGTAAGAGGCCCGTACCATATAAGGCCTCCAACTTGCCCATTTGCTAGAGATCCAGCCCATACTAGATCTCTAACAATAGCCTTGCTAAGGTCCCAGCCCACACTAGGCCCCTAACACTGGGCTCACACCCCATTTGTTAAGTATTATTGAGCATCCAACCCAAAACCAATTGGTATTAGGTGGAGAGGCACATTCATACTTAAACTAATTCTTTTTCTTTTTCTTTTCCGATGTGGGACTATGGGATCTTCACATACCACCACGCTTCCGACAACCGCCGTCCACGGCGGCCCACTCTGGGGTGCCCACTCTAAGTGGCCTACTCTGGCCCTTGCCAGGTCGCCCCTTCTTAGGTCGCACCTTCCCCAGGTCGCCCCTTCCGTCAGGTGGGTCGTAGGCATGGGGCTAGCTCTGATACCATTTGTAAGAGGCCCGTACCATATAAGGCCTCCAACTAGCCCATTTGCTAGAGATCCAGCCCATACTAGATCTCTAACAATAGCCTTGCTAAGGTCCCAGCCCACACTAGGCCCCTAACACTGGGCTCACACCCCATTTGTTAAGTATTATTAAGCATCCAACCCAAAACCAATTGGTATTAGGTGGAGAGGCCCATTCATACGTAAACTAATTCTTTTTCTTTTTCTTTTCCGATGTGGGACTATGGGATCTTCACATACCACCACGCTTCCGACAACCGCCGTCCACAGCGGCCCAATCTGGGGTGCCCACTCTAAGTGGCCTACTCTGGCCCTTGCCAGGTCGCCCCTTCTTAGGTCGCACCTTCCCCAGGTCGCCCCTTCCGTCAGGTGGGTCGTAGGCATGGGGCTAGCTCTGATACCAAATTGTTAGGAACTAACAATGATGGAATTTTTATTAGAAAATAACAAGCGAAATAAAAAGATAATTGGACACAAAAGAGGTGTGCCCTCCTCCCAAGACGCCTAGAGGACGTCCGCACCCGTCTACTCCTAATGGATAATTAATATTGGAATATTTCTATTGAGCATCCATTAGGAGTAGACGGGTGCGGACGTCCTCTAGGCGTCTTGGGAGGAGGGCACACCTCTTTTGTGTCCAATTATCTTTTTATTTCGCTTGTTATTTTCTAATAAAAATTCCATCATTGTTAGTTCCTAACAGAATTTATCTTCCTCCATGGTGTAGAAAAAAGGAGACTGAATGATCTTTTTGTAAACAATGAGTCCAAACTCGTGAACAATTGTACCAAAACTACAACACCAAGCTTTAAGAGTTGCCTAAAATCATATAATTGATTTTCTAAGACGACAAACCTTCCTAGACTCCTTGAGAAACAGACCTCTTGTGTCTACTCTATATAAACCTCCTCCTCAAGAATTGCATGTGTAGCTGATGTAAAGACTAATGATTTGGGGATGTAAGAGAGATATGCAATAAGACAGATATCATTTTGATGTAGGAGAAAATGTATCTTAATACTCCATACCAAACGTTTAAAAGACTAAATGAGCTTTTAAGCAAGCTAAAGACCATTATGATTCGATTTGACAACGTATACCCAATGACACACTAACCGCTTTCTTTCTACTCCAAAGAGGAACTAGTTTCCATGTCTTATTCTGTTCCAAAGTTATTATCACATCCGTTATTTCTTTGTACCAATCTAGATTTGATAATGCATCTAATGTGAATAAGAGATGAAAACTTTCAATAGTTGCAAAATGCAACTCCTTTTACTCTTACGGTGAGCAATGAGAATATCCACATGAATTAGCATTAACTGGAAAACCATTTTTAACAAGAATATTAGTATTCATACCCGATTTATGATTAGAGATTGGATTTGTAGGGATATTTGGCATATTTTGTGTAGGCAAGATATACAAAACTTCAAGGATGGTGGAATGCATGCAATTAATAAGGCACATGTTATAAGCATTGCATCCACCGAAGGGTTTGGGAACACTTAAGTGGATTAACAATATTCATTATTTTATACGAATGGAAAGTGATAAATTATTCTGAAGTAGACATGCGTATAAAAGAGGAGCTAAGAAATTCTGCAGCTCTCAAGGTATAGATGAGTGATGCGGTCATCACTTATAGGAGGAGGCGCGGCGGAGCAATTTCAGCAACTTCGGGGGCAAATTTGTCAATTCTAAACTTTGGGGGGCTTTTGTTTAAAAAGACCAAAATCTGTAATTTGTTCTTTATTAGACTAAGGCCGGCCTAATGGGGGATTTTGCTTAATTCTATTTGTAAAAACCCTAGTCCAAGGTGTCAACCGACATCACACCAGAGTCCTTAGGCTTTCTTCTCGAATTGAAAGCTAGAAGAGTGCCTCTTCTTGAATTTGGACAAGTTATCTATTTTCACATTCTCCATTAATAAAAATCTTTTTCCCAATTTCTAAATAAATATACCACCTTTATTCCACAAAAAGCCCTAGTTCCTATCAATTTGGTATCGAGCTCGTCGATCCATGACGACCACAAGATCCAAGGATATGATCGACTCGTAAGAGGAGAAGATGGAGAAGTTCCAAGGCTAAATCCAAAGGATCAAGAAGGACGTAGAAGATCAATTGGATCGGAGATTCGCACAACTCATTGAAGCCATCAATCAAATGAATCTCTCCATTGGACATATGAGCCAAACGATGACGACACTTACCAAGAAAATAGATGAAGCCCTAGATCCGGAGCTGTAACGGGCCCATTCTTGGGCCTGTTTATTTAAAACCGCCATTTTTTGTTTTCTTTATTCGACTCGCCGGCCCACCTCGTCAAGCCCACTCGGGGGGCTTTTTCCCTTCGTTTCGCTCGAGCCCCCCCACCTTCGCTCGACGAAGCCTGCTAGGGCATGCGATCATGTCTCTTTCTCTCTTTTGCTCTTGCCTCACCATGGGGCCCTCGATGGGGCTTCGACGCCCCCCTTTCTGTCCTCTGTCCTCTGTCCTCCTCGACGCAGACGCCCCCTCCTCTCCGTCCTTTCTGCAGTGATGTGAGGCCTTGCCGAGCCTCTCCTGTCGACCCTGTCTAAGAGGACGCGTGTCCTCTGGGTTGTTTCGGTAACTATTTAACCCGCTTCTCCCCTGCTTCTCTTGGTTACACACTTTGTAAGTATTCCTCTATAATATTCGAAGCTCTCGGTTGTTTTCCTGCGACTCCTAGGGCTTGGTCTCGAGGCGATTTCTTCGATTCTGCGATTTGATCTTGATGTGGGTTTGTTCTTCGGTTTCCTTGGGTTTTGCAGCAACTACGGTAGACTTTATCTTCCATTGCGTTCAGTTTTTCTGTCGATTGCTCGCATGCTTTAACTGAGTTGAAATCTTTGGGATTTTGAGAGAAAAATTGGATTTTTATCAAACGGTAGAGGATGATTTGGGGGAGTAGAGTAGGGGTTGAGTCCATACGGTAATTTAATGGGGTTGGTTCCCTTGCCAACTTGTCATGGGGTCGCGTGGTCCTCCATGGGGCTGTGTTGGCTTGCGGCTTGTCCCTTGCTCGCTGATTTGGGGTGCTGTGGCTCCCTTGCATGCGGTCTGTCCCTTCCTTGCTTGAACTTGGGTTCGGTGGCTCCCCTTGCTTGCGGCTTAGGCTCATTGCCGACTGAGGGATGCGGCTGGGTTTTTCTGTTGCTTCTTTGGGTTTGGCTGAACCCTTTAGTCGTTGTTTTGAGGTTTCGTTGTGGTTTACTTGGGATATGAGCCCCGTTCCCCGCTATCTTGGTCGTTAGCCCCAAGTCCCTTGCTAGAAACCCCGTGGATATGCCGTAGGCACGGGTTTTCTCCACCACGTGATGAAAAGACCCCGAATCTAATCCCAAGGGTCTAAAGCCTCTAGACCCATTACGAGTTTGACTTTCGGGTTTTTCTTTATCAAGTAATTGTTATGGTTTTCTTCATTTCTTGGTTCGTTGCATGAAACGGTTGGGTGTTCTATTATCAGTTCAGTTTGGTATATCATGTAGAAACATTCATGCCTTACTTATCACATGTCGGCTTTATCATGTCATTTAATTATCTTTGTAACATGCCAGTATTAGAAAGTTTAATATTGTGATTAAATTGTGTAGTCTATGGGTTGTTACTTGTGATGGCACTTATACTGATTGACTGATGGATATGAGGTTAGCCCATGACATGACAGGTTACTATTGAATATATGGCAGTGGACCCACTTGACTACATAATTTAAATAATATTAAACTAAGACACATCACGACATTAAAACTAATAAATGGTTAATTCTATTTGACTCACCAGGTTTTGGAGAAACTTATGATCGAGGGGGTGCGGAAGTGACTGAGGCCTGTTGTTTGGCCCATGTCTGGGAGGACGTCTATTTCGATGGATCCCGAGTCCTTGACTACAGTGACATCCATTCCAATGGGTCCTGAGTCTCTGTCACAGTGTTACAGTTCTTACGGTATGGTACTTTCTTCTTTTGTACTCGGTCCGAGGTCGCATCCTTGCGGTCCAGAAGGGCCTCCATTGCAGACCGTGCTCCTCTTCATAAGTCACGACCTAGAATTGGTTCATAATAGCAGTTACCCCCTTACAGTAGTTGAGACATTAAACAATTATCACATGCTTCATTTTAGAACCATGTCATTATAATGGCTGCTCACGTTTCTTTTTTGCACCATTTTGTCATGCTGTCGTTTGGCTAGATATTGTCTACGCCTATGAGCTGCGGCACAACTTCTATTGTTCACTAGGTGACGTACATGATTACCCAGAGGCATTAGAGTCAGAGTTTTCGATTCAGCACACCAGGCCTTGAGTTCTGTCTGCTTATGAGTGTTATCGTGGCTCCCCTATTGTACTTTTGGTTTTAGGCTTGGAGCGTGCTGTGAGTTGTACTTTTGCCCCTGTATCTAATTTCAGTTATCATGATGTGGAGTTTTAAATGAGTATCTTTATTTCTTCTCTCTGTTCTCCTTGTTTTCACTGACACCTGCTAGACCTGCACACACTTGCATAGTTGTGACAGCACCAGGAGATCGGGGCATTACATGAGCAAAAGTCGAGAACTTTGGTGAATGAGAAGGAGAAGAGGGAAAAGTTTGAGTGGCTACTTTTTAATGCCGACAACTACTTCGTGGAGGAAGAAGATGAGCCCTTGATGGAAGAACACCAACCCACGAACCCTAGAAGCAACAGAAGAGGGCAACCGAACCCCAAGAACCATCCACAAGGCTGGTCGAACCCAGGGGAAGTTTCCCATGTTCGGCCAGAGCAGCTGAACCACCGGTCGGCCCCCTGGACTTGCTGACATGGCTGGCCAGGGCATGCAGTGCAACTACAGGGTCGGTCGTCCCTGCAAAGGACCCTGGGGAGGCCACCGACCACCAGAGGGCCGATAGCCCCTGCTGAGGCCAAGGCAGGGGCCGACAACCCCTTTTCAGCAGTACGGGGACGCCGGATCATTTCCAGGCCCTGGGTGGGCTGCCGAGCAGATTTCAGCAGCCGGGAGGGTCTTTTGATTCCAAACAAGGCCGAACAACAGGATTTGGGGCTGATACGCATCCGTAGGCAAATGTCGCAGTTTCTGGAGATTGGCAAGGGCATCGGGGCCCTTCGATGGTGCCTTACGAGGACTGCAGTCGATACCACGAGGATGATCGTGGAGGAGCAGAATGGGGAGAAGCTGCATGGGATGGAGCTGATGGAGTGGATCAGAACCTGGTGGGAGACTATGGCTATGACGTACCTCCTCCTCTGCCATGATGATATCAGCAAGGAAGAGGTGCACATGGAGGGTTTACTACGAAGAACAGGGTCAGAAAGCTGAAAATGCCTATTTTTGAGGCGGATGACCTAGACGGATGGCTATACAGGGTTTAGCGGTATTTCAAGGTGTCGTTGATGCATGAGACAGAGTGGCTGGGGGCAGCTGGGGTATGCCTGGAGGGAGAGACACTGTTGTGGTACCGGTGGATACAGTAACATCGGCCGTTTCGCTCTTAGGAGGATTTCACGACACGCCTATTGGACCGCTTCGAAGAGATGCAGATGGGCGACACATATAAGAAGTTGTATGCTTTGAGGAAGGATGAGACAGTTAAAGAGTACATCAAGTTCGATATATTAGCGGACCAAGTCCATGGGGTGTCAGGAGTCCCTTAAGGGTTGTTTTATGAAGGGGCTGAAGCCCACCATTAGAGCAGAGCCGAGGATTCAGAAGCCCACGGATTTGCTAGATCAGATGAATCTCGCAAGGATGGTGGAGGACAGACTGGCAGATGAAAGGAGAGCCCGAGGGGCGTGGGGAGGTCCTTTTCAGGGGCAGGCACCTGTACGAGGACAGAAGACAGCCACATGGGAAGCAGCAGCCACAAGCGGGGCAGCGGCCAGCAAGGAGAATGGTGTTGAGGCACGACTACGGTGTCAGATACGGCAGATGCATCTCTCAATTCCGTGGTGGTGTTCACACCGAACCACACTATGAAATTGGTGAGGCACATTGAAGACTTGGAGGTGACAGTGTTGGTCGATAATGGGGCTACCCACAATTTCATTTCCCGCAGACTATTTGAGAGGCAGATGTTGAAGCTCAGTGACACATGCCGTTTTGGAGTTGTGTTGTGGACTAAACAGGTGGCGCAGAGTAGCGGGGTATGTCGGGCTTCAGAGGGTTCAGATCATTATCGACTTCCTTCCTCTGGAGCTGGGGAGCATGGATATCATCTTTGGCATGAAGTGATTGCAGACACTAGGAGATACAAAGACCAATTGGAAGCTCCTCAGGCTAGACTATCAAGAGGGAGGACGGATAGTACCGTTGCAAGGAGATCACAATCTATGTCGTTTCATGGTTTCTTATAGAACCATGGCTAGAGCTCTCCAGTCGACATGATGCGGCTTCTTGGTGGAGTTCCAAGGGTTGTCATTTGAGGAGGCGGGTGAGCGGCAGGAGCACGAGATAGCGCTAGAGTTGGAGCATCTGTTGAGCCAATATGAAGGTGTTTTCCAGACCCTGCAGGGTCTCCCACCACCACGGAACCATGATCATGCGATTGTTTTGAGGGAGGGGGCATCCCCTATCAGCGTGCACCCATATCAGCATCCTCAATGTTCTAAATATCAGACCGATATCCGACATATCGACCGCAATATCGAAAATTTGACATGGACGATACGATATAAGACATTATGCTTTCCGATTTTTCGCCGATATTGGCCACAATATCAGTTGTATAGGTTTGAAATATCGGCCGATTTTTGGTTTTTTTAAGTTTTTGGTTAGTGAGTCGGGTGACGAGTTGGGTTTGTAATTCGCTGCCTAACCCAACTTGATACCCGCAAATAAAAGGGCAAAGCCGTGAGATGGATGACCAAAAGCACTAATTTTCACTTACACTTTGATATCGTCGTGTTTCCTCTCTCTTCGATCGACGGTTTTGCCGCTCTCCTCTTCGACCGACGACGCCGCTCTCCTTCTCTTTGGCCGAAGCCGCTGCTGTAACGGGCCCTTTTTTATCCCCCCTCTTTTTTTTCTTTTTTTCGTTGGGCACAACCCACTTGCGAAGCCCGGTCGGCCTCCGTTTCATTTCGCCGCCCCCTCTCTCGCGTTCGATCATTCGGTTGATTCGATCGATCGAGCCCGCTAGGGCTACAACGACGAGACAATCGCCTCTCTATCTTCATTCGACGAAGCCCTGGGGCCCTATGTCCTCGTTCAACGCCTGCGACCCCATGCCGCTACTCGTCGTGCCCTCTTGTCCTCTTGTACGGCCATTCGGAGGCCATCACCCCCTTGCCTCGACGTCATGCGTCCCTCTGCGCGTTCCTTTGCCTCCTATAAGTCTCATTCTCCTCCTTCACGTGAAAAAAGCTCTGTAAGTGATTTTCTATATTTCTGGGGCTTTTCCGACTGATTCTTCGGCTTTTCTTTAATTGATCCTTGCAGGACTCTTGTTGTGGGTTCGGTTCTTTAATTTTATTGGTTTATCGACAGATTTTTCGGTAGACTCTATCCTATACACTTCAATTTTAATTTCGATTTTAGCTAGCATAGATCTAAATTGCATCGTGGGGATTTTGTAGGGAAAAATCAAATTTTTGCGAGTTGGGAGAGGATGATTTGGGGAGATAGGTAAGGGTTTGATTCCCTACGACTCTATTGTGTGGTTGGTTCCCTCGCTTGCTTGTTGTGGGGTCCCGGGTCTCGACATTGGGCTGTGCTAAGTTCGGCAGACTTCCTTGCTTGTTGTTAGGTGTTTCGGCTTGGGATTGGCCTATTCTTTGCTTACTGCTTGGGCCCCTGGGTTGTAGTTGCCTTCGGTGGCCTTCTTGCTTGCTGATGGAGTTCTGGCTTGGTGTTTGGGTTCAGTTGGCTTTTGCGTGCTGTTTGGGGCTCCCTTGCCTGTTGTTTGGGGCTTCCTTGCTGGTTGTTAAGTTCGATGGCTTTTCTTCTTGTTTGGTTGCGACTGGCTTTTCTACTTGATGGTTGGGTTCGGCTAGGCTCCTTGCTCGCTGTTTTGGGTTTCGGTGTGGGTTACTTGGGATTTCAGACCCATTCCCCCTATGTCTTGGTCGTTAACCCCAGATTCCTTGCTAGGAACCCAGTGAACTTTGCCGTAGGCTTGGGTTCCCCTCACCATGTGATGAAAGCCCTAAATCGGATCCATCTGTTTGTAGTTTTCAGCAATACTAAATATTTTCAATTACAGTTTCCTTTTAAATAAATATCGTTGCATTTATTATCTGGTTGTGCTTTTATTTTCAGTTATCACATGTTTAGCTTAAAACTGTTAGTGAACATGGGATATTCCTTTTTGGGAAGTTATTTCTATACATGTGGAAAGTTTTATAGCACGTTAAATTATGTAGTCTATGTGATGTTATTCGTGATATTACTGATAATATATAGCTGGTGGAATTGAGAATTGGTTCATGACATGTCTGGTTGCTACATTCAATTATTGAATATGAATCCCCCTTGGCTACGTAGTTTAAATGATATTGAACTTAAACTATATCACGACACTAAAACTGTTAATTAATTTAGCATGACTCGCTGGGTTTTGGGGAAACTTATGATTCCGAGAGTACGAGAGCGTTTGGAGCCTGTCTTTCGGCCCGTATCTGGGAGGATTTTCATTCTATAATCTATCACTAATTCCATGTTCTATCACTTGAATGGATCCTGAGTAGCTTGTTACTAATCCCGGGGTAGCACCCTTGCGGTCCAAGAAGGTCTTCGGGTTGCACATCACACTCTCCTTCATAAGTCACGACTTAGGATTGGTTCACTTTAGTGAAAACCATCTTGCAGTAGTATGTGGACATTACATGATCAAACCATGTTACATCTTTGTATCGTATCATTTTAACTGTTGCTGTCATATCTCCGTTTGTGTAACATTACTATTTCTGTCGTCGGTTAGATATTATCTACTCTATTGAGCTGTGGTGTGGCGTCTGTTGCCCCCCACTAGGTGACGTACAGGATCATACGGAGGCACCTGAGCACGAGGAGTCTGAGCTTCTGGTGCAGGACATTGAGCCGTGAGCTGGCAGAGTATGAGTACTGTATTTACATTTCAGTTGAAGTGTACGTTTATTCTGTTTTTTTCCTGTTCAGAACTGTGTTACCATGTTATGAATGAGTATCTGTATCTTCTTCATGCTCTGCTCCACATTGACTTCACTGACATCTGCAGGACCTAAATACAACTGTTTTAAATTGTGACGGCAGCCGGGAGCGGCGTGTTACAAAGTGGTGGCCTATGTAGGTCTGCGCAATCACCTCGTGAACATTGTAGAGCAGTTAGAAAGTATGATACTTGACTGACACAATCTTGCCTTATGGAAATAGGAATGTATGAAAGTTTTCATACGCAAGAGACATAGAGCATCTAAGAGAGTGACTATGGCTGCAAACACTTCGAGATCAGGATCTGGGTCAGGCAACACTAGATCAAACACGGTGCATCAGATATCGGACCAAGCTTTGCGAGAGATGATCCAGTTTATGCGGAAAGAACCTAGGCAGGACGGAGGAGTGCAGCAGTTCCGATCGCTACGGCCGTCATTTTTTACTAGAAGAGAGGACGCTCTGGCAGCAGAGAAGTGGCTGTGCTTGATCACCGACATGCTGAAGGCAGCGCATGCACCTACAGCTTTGTAGACATGGCAAAGCTGCAACTGACTAGAGAGGCCAAGAACTAGTGTGATATTTGCTAGTCAGCCCTAGAATTCAAAAAATACTGTGAAATGTATAATAGATATTTGCTAACATTTGGTGTTTCAGGTTTGCGAAAGACATTGTGTCCACCCCTTCGGCTCGGGCAAAGAGATTTCAGCAGGGCATGGACATCGATATTCATGACAAACTGGTCGGGTTCAAATTGAAGACCCATGCTGGCATACTCTTCACAGCTTGAGAGTATGAGTACGCGTAGCGGGAGTGGGAACGAGAGCGATGCAGGGGTCCCTCCGAGACCACCACCGATCGTTGCTACAGAGCAGAGCCGACGATCTTCAGCGCCACCAGTAAACGCTCGTACCGAAGAACGGGAGAAGTCCACCATACAGACGGAGCATACCACACCATTCAAGAAGTCCAGAACGGAGACCAGCACTTGACACCATGTGATATGCGACTACTATCGTCGATCCGGACATATGAAGAGAGATTTCCGCTGTTGGAACAAGCTGTGTCTTATCTGCGGTGCATCAAAGCACTCCATTAGTGGCTGTCCAAGACAAGTTGAGCAGACGACGACTGCCGGTGCCAGTCAGCAAGAGCGACATCCACCACCCCCGCCCGAGAAGCACTAGGCTTATACCATGTCAGCGCTGGAGACAAATACCCCCAGCTCGTAGATTGTGTTATCAGTTGTTTGAACAAATCTTCATTTTGTTGTTGCTAGTTGTTTGATGAATTTCTTTTATGTTCTGTTAATATTGTTCCAGAATTCAGAGGACAGAATTTTTTGTAAGGTGGATAGAATGTAAATGGTCATTTTATCCTCCCTCTTTCTTTTTTTCTTCTTTTTCGTTGGGCCCAACCCGCTCGGGCTCCGTTTCATTTCGCCGCCCCCTCTCTCGCGTTTGATCATTCGATCGATTCGATCGATCGAGCCCGCTAGACGAAGAGGCAGTTACCTCTCTCTTCGTTCAACGAAGCCCTGGGCCCCTCTGTCCTCGTTCAATGCTTGCGACCCCTTACCGCTACTCGTTGTGCCCTCTCGTCCACTCGTACGGCCCTGCGGAGGCCATCACCCCTTGCTTCGACGTTCGACGTCATGTGCCCCCTCTGCAAGTTCCTCCGCCTCCTATAAGTCTCCTTCTCCACCATCTTCATGTGAAAAAAGCTTTGTAAGTGATTTTCTATTTTTCTGGGGCTTCCCCGACTGATTCTTCGGTTGTTCTTAAATTGATCCTTGCGGGATTCTTGCAGTGGCTTCAGTTCTTCAATTTTCTTGGTTTATCGGCAGATTTTTCGATATACTCTATCCCATACACTTTAGTTTTAATTAAGATTTTAGCATGCACGGATCTGAGTTGAATCGTTGGGATTTTATGGGAGGAAATCGAATTTTAATGAGTCGAGAGAGGATGATTTGGGGATATAGGTTAGGGTTTGATTCCATACGACTTTATTGTGGGGTTGGTTCCCTCGCTTGCTTGTTATGGGGTCTCGGGGTCTCGACGTTGGGCTGTGCTGGGTTCGGCTGACTTCCTTGCTTGATGTTTGGGATTTCGGCTTGGGATTGGCTTGTTCTTTGCTTATTGCTTGGGTTCCTGGGTTGTAGTTGGGTTCGGTGGCCTTCTTGCTTGCTGCTGGGGTTCTGGCTTGTTGTTTGGGTTCGGTTGGCTTTTGCTTGCTGTTTGAGGCTCCCTTGCTTGCTGTTTGGGGCTTCCTTGCTGGTTGTTGCGTTCGATGACTTTTCTGCTTGCTGTTTGGTTATGGCTGCTTGTTGTTTGGGTTCGGCTAGACCCCTTGCTCGTTGTTTTGTGTTTCGGTGGTTGGGATTTGAGCCTCATTCCCCCGATGTCTTGGTCGTTAACCCCCGGTTCCTTACTAGAAATCTCGTGGACTTTGCCGTAGGCTTTGGTTTCCCTCACCATGTGATGAAAGCCCCAAATCTGATCCATCTGTTTGTAGTTTTCAGCAATAGTAAAGATTTCCAATTACAGTTTCCTTTTAAATAGATATTGTTGCTTCTCTGGCTAGTGGTGCTTCTATTTTCAGTTATCACATGTTTAGTTTAAAACTATTAGTAAACATGGAATATTCCTTTTTGGGAAGTTGTTTCTTTACTTGTGGAAAGTTTTATATCACGTTAAATTACGTAGTCCATGAGATGTTACTTGTGCTATCATTGATAATAGATGGCTGGTGGAATTGAGAATTAGCTCATGACATGTCTGGTTGCTACATTCAATTATTGATTATGGATCCTCCTTTGGTTACGTAGTTTAAATGATATTGAACTTAGACTATATCATGACACTAAAACTGTCAACTAATTAATTTAACATGACTCGCCGGGTTTTGGGAAAACGTATGATTACGAGAGTGCGGGAGCGATTGGAACATGTCTTTCGGCCCGTATCTGGGAGAATTTCCATTCCACGATTTATCATTCCAAGATCTATCACTTGAAGGTATCCTGAGTAGCTTGTTACTCGGCTCGGGGTAGCACCCATGCAGTCCAAGGTCTTCGGGTTGCACATCGCACTCTTCTTCATAAGTCACGACCTAGGATTGGTTCACTTTAGTGATTACCATCTTGCAGTAGTTTGTGAACATTAAATGATCATACCATGTTACATCTTTGTACCGTACCATTTTAACTGTTGCTAGCATATCTCCTTTTGTGTATCATTACTATTTCTGTCGTTGGTTAGATATTGTCTACTCTATTGAGCTGTCATGTGACTTCTGTTGCCCCATTAGGTAACATACAAGATCATACGGAGGCATCTGAGCATGATGAGTCCGAGCTTCCGGTGCAGGACATTGAGCCATGAGCTGGCAGAGTGTGAGTATCGTATTTACATTTCAGTTGTAATGTACGTTTATTCTCTTTTTTTCATGTTCAGAACTATGTTAACATTTTATGAATAAGTATGTTTATCCTCTTCCTGCTCTGCTCCACATTGACTTCACTGGCACCTACATGACCTGCATATAACTGTTTTAAATTGTGACGGCATCCGGGAGCGGGGTGTTACAACCGCTCTCCCTCTCTCTTCGACCGACGACAACTCTCACTCTCTCTTCAACAGTTCGATCAAGCACGCATCTCTCCCTCTCTCTTCTACCGACAATGCAGCTCTCCCTCTCTCTTCGATCGACGACACAGCTCTCTCTCTCTCTCCATCTCTCTCTTCGACCCAAGTCCAAAGGTGAGGATTTATCGGCTTCAGTTGCAGTTGCAGTCTTCGCATAAGATTGATCAGCTCCTTTTTTTCAATTTTTGTCGATGTTTATTTGATTCAATTTGTAGTCATTGCTCTTTTATTTACTTCAGCCTTCAGTTTGCAGTCGATGCATCAGTGAATCAGTCAATTTATTTCTCTTTTCGACTGTTTGACGCTGTCATGCTCTTTCGCTCTCAAATCTGCAATTAATTTTAACTGTCAGAAAATTGATACATGATATATGTTATCAAACAATGTTGTCTTGGTGAAATGAATTTCTTGGATAATTGCCTTGGTGATAATAGCTTGCTGATTTTTCCTAACTTTCAGACTCTCTGTTGATTTTATAGCTCTATTATGATATTATTTCATTGTCATTGCCAATTTTTTATGATAGCTAATCAAAAATTGTCATCCCATGTTTCCCATTTATGTAATATGAATAAAAGTTGGGTAATATGTGTTAAAGTGTTAATTAATTTTTGCTTAATAGTTAACAACGTAGTTATGTTATTTAAATGATCGTATGCTTAATTAATGTAATAGGAAATTATATTTTGTAGGTATTGTACTCTGAAATGGAATGCGCAACAAATGAAAGTATGGGGTTCTCATAGGCCTCAAGCAGAGTCGACAAAGGGAAATAAGAAGCACACTGATTCGCAACACCCTCTTTGAAGCCGAGACATCAAGTGCTTCAAATGTCTTGGACTCGGACACATAGCTTCCGAATATCCCAATCATCAAGGGATAACCATCCAGAGCACTTAAAAGTTTGAGAGTGAAGATAAAGATGTGGATGCGGAGGTGTCTGGAGGTGCGCACGAAGAGAATGTATAGTTTACCTATGCTGGTGATATGCTCATGATTAGTCGAGTCTCGAGTTCTGAAGCAAAGCTGGAAGAACAGTGGGAGAATCTATTCCAAACTCGGTGCACCATCCAAAATAAGGTGTTAAAAGGTATTAATGACAGTGAGAATTGCACCAATGTTGCTTCTATTACCTTGATGGAGAAGCGGAATTTGGCCACTACGAAGCATCCATTTCCCTATAAGTTGAAATGGCTGAATGATCAAGGTGAGATATGAGTCACTCAACAAGTTTGTGTTCCATTCTCAATTGGCAAGACATATAAAGATGAAGTATTATGTAACGTGGTTTCGATGAATGCAATACATCTTCAATTAGAAAGACCATGGCAGTACGATATAAGGGCTTTGCACGATGGATACAAAAAACACTTATTCATTCACCAAAAAGAGGAGCATTATCCTAACCACTCCATCCGCAACAAGTGCAGAAGGACCAGAGTGAGAGTGTGAATGGCTTGAAAAAAGAAAAGATCAAGGCCATTCGAGAGTGGCCCACTCCCACTACTGAATCCGAGGAGAGGAGTTTCCATGGCATGGCATCCTTTATAAGAGGGTTGTGAAGAATTTCAACACTATACTTGTTCCACTAACGAAATGTATGAATAAGGGTATCGAGTTCAAGAGGAGTGAATCGGCCCAACTAAGTTTTGAGTTCATCAAGGAGAAGCTGTGTGCTACTCATCTTAGCCCTACTCGACTTCTCCAAGATGTTCGAGATTGATTGTGATGCTTCGGGAGTTGGGACTGGAGCTGTTCATATGCAAGATAAGTGCCCAATAGCTTATTTAAGTGAGAAGTTAAGTGATGCGAATCTGAACTTCTCAACATATGATAAGGAGTTTTATGTTCTGATATGAGCTCTTGAAACGTTGGAGCATAACTTACTCCTCAAGGATTTTGTCATTCATAACGATCATGAGTCCCTGAAGTATTTGAAGGGGCAAAGTAAGCAGAATCGAAGGCATGCCAAATGTGTTGAATACTTCGAGATATTTTCTTATATCATCAAGTGCAGCAAGGGAATGCTAATGTCGTGGTTGAAGCCCTATCTCAAAGTTCTGCATTTCACTCGTGAATGCCAAGTTACTAGGGTTTGAAATGATTAAGAGTCCATTTGTGGAAGATCCCTATTTTACTTCGATTCATTTGGCTTTCGATAAGGGTGTCGTTGATGGGTATTATTTGCATGATTGATACTTGTATAAGCTTGGCAATCTCTGTACTCCAAATAGATCTATTCGTGAGTTACTAGTGTGGGATGCCCATGTTAGTGGTTAGCTGCCATTTCGGAGAGAGAAAGACACTTGAGATGGTCAAAGAGCATTTCTACTAGCCAAAAGATGATTCGGGATGTGTACCAGATTATTGAACGGTGTATGAATTGCAAGAGGAAAAAAGGCAAGGATGGTCCACATGGCCTATATATGCATCTTCCATACTAGATCAGCCATGGATTGATATGAGCATGGATTTCGTACTTGGCTTACCAAGGACTCATATGAGTAAAGACTCAATTCTGGTGGTGGTTGATCGCTTCTCTAAAATAGCTCATAATATTTCGTTGTTGATCACTTCTCATACAGGGATCATGGACTGACCATAGACCATGTTCACACGCCGGCTATTTATAAAATAATCAAACGACTGCCTTAAGCAATTTTCTGTGAATGCGTCCAGTGTGGAATGCACATCTTGCTCTCCAACAACCTAATGATATTGGGTGTCCCCTTTTAGTAATAAATCAAAAACTGGCCCGAACTTTTAAAAAGTGTCAGAAGTCTGATGCTTACTGAGTTGTTCTTTAAAGAAATGATGTGCATGCATGGTATTCCTATGAACATTGTGTCTGACCATGACCTCAAGTTCCTGAGTTACTTTTGGAAGACCTTATGGGTGAAATTTGGCACTAAAATGCTATTCAGCACGACTTGTCATCCCCAAACAAACGACCAAACTGAAGTGGTAAATTGTATCATCTCCTCTTTACTTGTCTTGCCCTATTTGAATTCTCTTATAATCAGAGAAGTCATAGCTCTACCAGGAAGACTCCTTTTGAAATGGTTTATGGCTTTAATCCTAACACACCCCTTGATTTGGCACCCTTACCACCAATCAGTTCAAGAGTGTGTTTGGATGACATGCAATTGGCGTGAACAAAGGATGCAAGTTCATTTCAATCCAGGTGATCTTGTTTGGATTCACCTTCGTAAAGAGAGATTTCTAAGTAAGAGAGAGCAAGCTAATGCCACAGGCTGAGGGTCCATTTCCTGTCAAGGAGAACGTTAATGACAATGGTTACACGATTGAGTTGCCCGATGATTATAATGTTTTTGCGACATTCAATTTGAAGGGCGTATCTTCGTATTTTGAAGATAAAGATCTGGATTTGAAGACAAATCCTTTCAAACTGGATGGCGATGATGTACCCCCAGAATTTACTCTAAAAAGATGCCAAATCTAATTCGGGCCCTATCACGCATCCCAAGTCAATAAGCTTGCTACAGCTCATCCCAGGCCTGTTACCATACTTACTTACATAAAATAGATGATTAAGTGGGGTAAGTGGCTTGATGCGGCTGGAAATAACAAGCAGTGGCATTTTGGTAAAATAACAAATAAGGGTGTTTTCTATTTAAGGGGGGGGGGGGGTGAGCCGGCCCTAATGGGGTATGCAAAATTTGTGAGAGTTATCTAATTTATTCCCTTAGATTAATTTGTATTAGGATTTGGCTTTTCCCCCTAGGTTTAGAATCGTTTCCTAGTCTTAGTTAGCGAGTAGTTGAATTGTATTAAGGTTTCTTTTTAATTCTAGATCTGAAATTCCAATAAAAATCCCCCTTTTATCATCAAATCCCTAGCGAAACGCATCAATTGGTATCAGAGCGGTCGATCAATGACTAGCACACGATCCAAGGAGCGGGTCGAAGTTTTGGAAGAGAAGGTTGAACGGATGGAGGCCCAAATTAGCAAGGGTTTCATCGACGTGAGAAGGGAAAACGCCGAGATAGCCGCGTAAATCCGAGGGGAGATGAAGGAGAACCAAGGAAAAATGGAGGCAAAATTATCGGAATTGACGGAAGCTATAGCGGCGTTGACCGCTCATCTCGTACCAAAGGCGGATCCAAGCAAAAAGGGGCCAACTTTGGCGAAGGACAAGGGCAAAAAGACGGTTTCTTTTGAAGATGATCCGGATCTAGAAGAAGACGAATGCTTCGATCAAGGAGACAACACGTGGAGGACTCACCACGACCACGCGCCGCCACGACACGACGACAGAGGGGCCGGCGGGGTGATTCCGGGCCCCGACAGCCCTCCGGGAGGCCGCCGACCCCCCAGGGAGCTCTGGGGGGCCCGGCGAACCCCCAGAGGGGCGGCGGAGGGCCGCCAGGCCCCCGGGAGGGGCGGCCGCACCTGCCGCCCCTCCCTGCGCAGGCGACGGCCCCAGGTAGCACCGCCTGGGGGCCGCCGACCCATTTTCAGGGCCGGCCGCCCCCGACGACGCCCTGGGGGGCTTCGGCCGACCCCAGGGGGGATCCCGAGGGCCGGCGGACCCCTTGGGGGCCCCACCGACCTTCCAGGACGTCCGACAGGCTTTTCCGAGAGTTTTCGGGCCCCCGGGGGCCCCGCATGAGGTCAGTGGAGCACAATTTGCAGGATTTCAGCCTTTTGGGGGACCCGGCGGAGGATTTCAGCAGCTTGGAAGGCACCACCAGATCACAGGTGGCTCGTCGACTCAGTCCCCACCTTTTGGGGGAGTGACGGGAGATTGGAGAGCGTACCAGGACCCACCGGAAGGCCACCCGGTGGAGTTTAGACACCCACAGGGTGACTGGCAGGGGCATGGAGCAGAGGGAGGCTACCGAGATCGAGCTGAGGCTTATTTTTCCGACAGGCGACAGGGGTACCAGCCAAGGGGAGGATTCCAGCAGCAGGAGAGAGGGGGATACGCGGGAGAGAGACGTCTGAGGAAGCTGGAGGTTCCCATCTTTGAGGGAGGAGACCCAGATGACGGGCTGTACCGGGTGGAGAGGTACTTGAAGGTGTCAGCGGTCCCAGGAGAGGAGTGGCTTCGAGCGATAGGTGTTTGTTTGGAGGGGGAGGCCTTAGGCTGGTTTCGTTGGAATGATCAGCATTAGCCTTTTCAGACATGGGCGGAGTTTACGACGCTCTTGATGGAGCGATTTAGCGCAGGGCAGTCTGGCGACGTGTTTGAGAGATTATATTCACTAAAGCAGGAGGGGAGCGTAAGGGATTATATTAAGAAATTTGAGTCGCTCTGCCACCGAGTTCGGGGAGTATCTGAGGAGTCTCTGGAGGGCTGTTTTATGAAGGGGCTGAAGCCTACGGTGAGATCAGGACTGAGGCAGTTCGAGCCAGTGGGTCTGTGCGGGATGATGACATTGGCTAGGAAGGTGGAAGACCATCCGGAGACAGAGAGGAGAGCCCGGGGGACGTGGGGAGGCTCCACTTTTCGAGGGCCGGATCCTGGAGGGGGACAAAAGGCAGCCACATGAGGGGCAACATCCACTGACGGCACAACGACTACCAAGGAGAAGTGGATGGAACCACGACCTGGAGGACATACACGAAGAATGACCGATGCAGAGATTCGTGACAAGCGGACCAAGGGCCTTTGTTTCAAATGCGACGAGAAGTTTACTCCTGGACACCGGTGCGGGAATCATATCCTTCAGATCCTGATAGTAAATGACGAGGAAGATGGAGGAGAGAGTGTGGTAATGCTGGAGGTCGGTGTGGACGAAGATCAAGAGCACCTGCACGTAGAGTAGCTGACCATACACTTCACGCACCACCTTGAGGACAAGGTGGTTTTTCAGGGGCGTAGTGATGCGGTTGGAAATAACAAGCAGTGGCATTTTGGTAAAATAACAAATAAGGGTGTTTTTCTATTTAAGGGGGTGAGCTGGCCCTAATGGGGAATGCAAAATTTGTGAGAGTTATCTAATTTATTCCCTTAGATTAATGTGTATTAGGATTTGGCTTTTCCCCCTAGGTTAAGAATCGTTTCCTAGTCTTTTTAGCGAGTAGTTGATTTGTATTAGGGTTTCTTTTTAATTCTAAATCTGAAATTCCAATAAAAATCCCCTTTTTATCATCAAATCCCTAGCGAAACGCATCATGGCTCATATTTACCCACCTACATTTTGGACAAATTTCCTTCAAATAATGATGGTTGCAGCAAGGTGGATGTGAAGTTAATGTTTGAAGACTCTTTTTGGAAGATTTGCATGCCAAGATAATATTTTTGAAAGGTTTAGATGCCAATATAATATTTTTGAAAGGTTTGCATGCCAATAAATTTACTTCTATTTTGTATTTTTTGATATGTAATTAGACAATTAAAGGTTGATTTATAGTAAGATCAGATAATATTTTTGAAAGGTTTGCATGCCAATAAATTTACTTTTATTTTGTATTTTTTGATATGTAATAAGACAATTAAAGGTTGATTTATAGTAAGATCTTTAGCCTTAATTTTAGGAACTTTCTTATAATATTTAGCCTATTAACAGGTGTCTAAGCAATGGATAAAAGTATATGAATATTTTGAATAAAATTGCCTAGAGCATTTCATCTCTTTGCTTATCTAAACAAGTTTATTGTTTAGTGGTAAATGCCCGATTCTCATCATTCATCCTTGAGCGTGACGAATAGAACGACTTTTCTTACTCGTTGTGATTAATTTTATCGAGTGAGTTTAAATGGCTCTAACATCCACCCTTCTTTCTTATCCATTTCTGATTTGTAAGCTCATCATTACATAAATATCCTCTTGTTTTACGCTAAGGTTAAAAATCTCCATTTTGGTCTTGTAATCATGTGGCACTTTATAGTATCCATATAGGAAGTATAAGGTGATATGTATTAGAAGTATCAAACTTCACATATCTATTGTCTTAAGTCATCATGGATATTATTTGCATATTTATGTTCATCTTCAGTAAGTCTTCATTTATTCATAGAATATTTATATTATCTAGAACACTGCCTACTCTTTTTTAACCAGCTCGATCAACGATCTAACATTTGAACCTTGAATTTGACATTTAAAACAAGATTTTTCGAACATTATATAAAATAAAAAAGAACCCCAACTTTTGGTAAATCAAACCTTCAAGCTATTCTTATATTAATCGTTATTAGTTAATATCGATGGTATCATACCAACATACTTATATATGATTTGAGCGATACATATCGGTATCTGCCAAGATATCAAACCTAGTTTTACTCATTGCATAACAGTTATAAAATATAAAAATATTAACCTTGGTACCATCAAAAATTTATAGTTTAGTGCAATGACAGTAACTTTAAGATGATATCAAGTTTCATAAGTTTAAATCCAACCAAATGCACATCTAAAAAAGGATAATTAAAAAAGCTAGTTCGACATAAAAAGGGCAAAGATCGACCCATAAAAATCGCTCCACCCCTACATGCCCTCATAGGTACTGTAGATCTACTACGTGTGGTTTTTTAGGAGCAGCTTGGCGACATAGAGAAGCAAGAAGCTAATAATATGTTCTTAATCGCGCATAAAATTTGGATATACAGCCACGGTTCACGGTGTTTCTGATTCCCTTTGAGTGAGGATTTCTGATTCCCTTTGAGTGAGGATTTGTCAAAGAATATGAGTATGAATGTAGGATAGGGAATACAATAATGTTGGTTTTGGATTTATATAATTATTCTTCATCTATATAGAGTATCAACCCAACTGAATATTTTTCCCATTACAACCTAGTGTCAGAAAAATGCCCTAGGGCACTGCCATTTCATCCACACCACCTTTTACAAAATATTACTTGGATCATGTCAAAGGCTCAGTGAAAAGATGTATACAGTGGAATGTCTACATGTAATCATCAGGTTCATACAAACAACACATGAAAGATATTTATCTGGACAACACCTACAGTCCTAGGCACTTTAATGGAGAAGAAAGATGTAATAGCATTAATGGAAACATAGAATTCAAAACATACCATAAGAAACAAAATTCATCGATGAAACATCTAGTATGCTTGACAGATACTTCATATGATTATTGAATATTTCCTTCAGACGCTGAGGGCCTGAAATGGTCACATATTTGAAGTACAATTGGGCAAGAGAAATGTTTAGATTGAACAAAATCACAGTCATATTAATGTGAAAAGATAAGCTCAGAATCAGTATCAGTAAAGGCAAATGTGTCTTTAGACATTATTCTGAAGTATTGCTTAGGTAATTCAGTTTTTTATTTTCAATGGTTCAGTTCTTTCGTTTGCTCCTTTTTTACCAGTAAGATGCAGCTTAGTCCATGCTATTTATATGACAGTCCATTTCCAGATAGAATAGAATACTTGGTATGAGGATCAGCGGAATGTTAAGATAAACACCTCAGAGACCCGGGTAGTTGGATAGCCAAGGTTGGTAAGCAGAAACAGTTACTTACTGATATAATATGTCCCTCAAAGAGGTAACCATATCCGCAATGTTTGCCCATGAACCAATTCGAGATGAAGCAAACTCTGAATTGCCACTAAAAACTCTCTTTCTTTTAGCAACAAAATCATGCTTATTTGATCTTCTCATACTTCGAACATTATTGTTTATGGTTGTCTGTCCTGCCCATTCATCGCCATTATTCAGACACGGGGTTTTCCAAGGTATGTCATGTTCCAGGTTGAGCAATGTTCCATAGATATTCTCGGTTTGGTTTTGGCTATGCACCTGAATCAAATTTGAAATAGATTAGAAAATTTGAAAGTTTTAATATGGGACCAAGTCCCAGTCAAATTGAGAAAAGTTCAATAAAGATTGTGCACTCCTTCCAAAAGGACTTAGTACTGGCCGGGGTCTAATTGGAACCTTGATAGCCGATTGATGAGAAGGCATTAAACTTAATTGTTACTAATGAGGTTAACATGTATTAGGAGGCACAAGCAATGCTGGAAGAAACACCTTAAAACTCACAATTAGACATCCTCATGAGTTCACTGACTGCGTATTCAAGGAACAAGACAAGCACTATATAGAAAATATGCTATAACAGAGTCATATGTTATTATTTCATTAAAATTTCAAACTCAATGTACTCAACTGGTACACATTGCCAAAAAAGATGGGACCATGTGATATAATTTGTTAATTTGTCAATTAATCAACAGTTCGCAATTGTACCAGCTTACCATGTGTAGAAGAGGTTGCATCACAGCAAGCTTTGTCGTGACTATACTTCAAACTCGATGTCAATTATTAATTCAACATGTATCAAGATCCCACAATGCCAGACAGAATCAGTCCAAGTGATATAGTATGTTATTTCTCAATATATCCAGTAGTTCCCAGTCATACCAATGTTTCTATGTGATCGGGAGCGGAAAAGCAAAAGCGGATCTAGAGTTTATGTGAATCTCTTGTAGTAAATTTGGGGGGAACTAGGTCTAGGGTTCGATTATTTGGAGGAACGCAATGGATTTGATAAATTAAGAACACTTGAAGGTGACAACAGTTCGGGCCTCACATCTAAGTGAATCAATCACCCACTCGCTTCTTGGCTTGGCTGAATCCCTTATTGTTGTTTTGGGATTCGTGGGTTATCGTTGGATGGTGGCTGGCTCACCTTGCTGGATGTGGGTTGTGGCTAGCTTATTTACTTGTTTTGAGTTTCCTTGCTTGACAGGTTTGGTAGCTTCCTTTGCGTGTTGTCTCGGGTATCTGGGTTATTGTTTGTCTCTTGGCTTTTCTTTATCAAGAAGTTGTCATGTTTCCTTCTTTCTTGATTCATTGGATGAACAGTTGGTGTTGCTTCCTTTTCAGTTCAGCTTGGGATGTTTTGCCATGAGAAACATCCATGCTACATGTCACCTGCTAGTTTCTTGATCTTGTTTCAAAAGTTTATTAGTATCCTGTTAGTTTAATATTGTTAAATTACGTAGCCTTAGGATGTTCTTATGATGGCTCGTTACTATGTTAGTACTACATGACTAGTGGACTATCCTGAGCTTGACTTTTGACTTGACAGGTTCTATTACCGGCACGGTAATAGATTCCTCATGGCTACGTAGTTTAATCAATATTGAATCTCACGACACTTATAACTAATAAAATGATTACTTTCTGCTTGACTCATCGAGTTTGGAAAAACTTATGATTGGGAAGTACGTGGGCGACTGGGACCTGATCTATAGAAACCAACGTTTTGGTTGTTAGCCCTGAGTTAGGGAGACTCAATCATGCAGATGGGTCCCGAGTCCTGGGGGCAGACAGGGACGGGCATCTTGATGGGTCCTGGAGCCCCGCCACAGGCTACAGTGTTGCAGCTCTTACAGGTTTCACAGTTCTTACAGGTTTTGCAGCTTACAGTACGGTACTTTACACTTTTGGACTCTGCCCAGGGTCGCATCCTCGCGGTCAAGGTAGCTTCCAGATGCTTATTGTACTCCCCCTCATAAGTCACGGCCTAGTATTGGTTCACTTTAGTTAGTACCCTCTTTACAGTAATTGTGCTCATTTTCGACATGTCTCTCTTCTGTACCCTTTCTGCTACTGTCACATCGTCATTTGTGCTTCCTTACTCTTCCATGGCGTGGGTTGTAGATTACCAGGTCAGGTTACTTATTGCTCAGTGTTATTATATACGTGGCTATCTTGTCCTCTTTTTAGTGCACCCTCACTTTCCTTGTCTCTTGTTTAGACATTGTCTACTCTATTGAGCGCGGTACGTCCTTATTGCCCACTAGGTACGAAGCACATGATCATCCAGAGGCGTATGAGCACGAGGAATTAGAGCTTCTGTATAGGTATTGAGAGGAGTCAGACATCCAGTTCGGGGCTGTTGAGCCTTGACGTAGCGACAGGTACGGGTTCCCTTTACGTTTCAGCAGTTGTACATCTTTTTACTTGTCTCTTTCCTCTTCAGTACTGCCTTACCTGTTTATTACCGTCTTTTCCTTATTTAGAACTGTGTTACTTGTCATGTCTAGAGTGTCTCCTTACTTCATGCACTGCTCCACATTGATTTCATCGGCACCTACGAGACCTGCACACTCGTGTTTCAATCGCAGCAGCACCTGCCAGGAGGCGGGGCGTTACAAAGTGGCGGCTCATGCAGGTCCGCGCAATCGCCTCGTGAACAGTGTAGAGTAGGCAGGACGTGTGATACTCGACTGACTCAATCTATATTATGAGAATTCTGAGGACGAAATTTTTCTAAGGTGGGTAGAAGGTAACAGCCCATTTTTTCTTTCTTGCTTGCAGGTTTCTTTCGTTCTTTCTCCATTGCTTGCAGGTTTATGTCTTCTTTCTGTTTTAGGATTGCGGCGACCCTTCTGCTTGCAATCTGTTTCTTCTTGCTGAGTTGCTGGTTCCGATGGCTCTCCTTGCTTGCGGATTTGGGATCTCTGTTACTGATGGTTGCGGCGTAGGCTTCTTCTGATGATTGTGCTTCGGATCTTAACTTCCTCTTGGTTCTTCGGCTTTGGTTTCAGGTAGACTCTATCAAATATACTCCAATTTCGATTCATTTGCTTGTGTTGGGGTTTGGGTCTTATTTGCTTACAGGTTGGGCTCTCCTACTTGTGGGTTTGGGTTGTCTCTTATTTGCTGTTTTGAGTTCGTATGAGTTCGTAGCTTCCCTTACTGTTCTTGAGTTGGTTGGCTTTCTTGTTGTTCTGGGCTTCATCGCTTGATGGAGTTGGGCTCCTTCTGCTTGCGGCATGGGCTCCCCTGGCTGTTTTGAGGTACGGTGACTTTACTGCATGCAGGTTGAGGTTTTCTTGCTGTTATGGGTTAGTTGGTTCCCTTGCTTGCGACTCTGGGCTCCCTGCTGGTTGTTGAGTTGTGGTTGGTTTTTCTGTTGCTTGTTGGGTTTGGCTGAATCCCTTGTTGCTGTTTTGAGATTCGTGGGTTATCGTCGGATGGTGGCTGGCTCTCCTTGTTGGATGTGGGTTGTGGTTAGCTTATTTACTTTTTTTTGAGTTCCTTGCTTAACAGGTTTGGTAGCTTCATTTGCGTGTTGTCTCGGGTATCTGGGTTATTGTTTGTCTCTTGGCTTTTCTTTATCAAGAAGTTGTCATGTTTCATTCTTTCTTGATTCATTGCATGAACAGTTGATGTTGCTTCCTTTTCAGTTCAGCTTGGGATGTCTTGCCATGAGAAACATCCATGCTACATGTCACCTGCTAGTTTCTTGATCTTGTTGTTTCACAAGTTTATTAATACCATGTTAGTTTAATATTGTTAAATTGCGTAGCCATGGGATGTTCTTATGATGGCACGTTACTATGTTGGTGCTAAATGACTAGTGGACTATCCTGAGGTTGAATCTTGACTTGACAGGTTACTATTACCGGCACGGTAATAGATTCCCCCTGGCTACGTAGATTAATCAATATTGAACATCACGACACTAATAACTAATAAAATGATTACTTTCTGCTTGACTCACCGGGTTTGAGGAAATTTATGATTGGGGAGTACGTGGACGACTGGGACCTGATCTATAGCAACCAATCGTTTTGGTTGTTAGCCTCGATTTAGGTGGACTCCATCATGCAGATGGGTCCTGAGTCCTGGGGGCACACAGGAACGACCATCTTGATGGGTCCTGGAACCCCGCCACAGGCCACAGTGTTGCAGCTCGTACAGATTTCACAGTTCTTACATGTTTTGCAGCTTACAGTACGGTACTTTACACTTTTGGACTCTGCCCGGGGTCGCACCCTCGCGGTCAAGGTACTTCCAGATGCTTATTGTACTCCCCCTCATAAGTCACGGCCTAGAATTGGTTCACCTTAGTTAGTATCCTCTTTACAGTAATTGTGCTCATTTTCGACATATCTCTCTTCTATACCCTTTCTGCTACTGTCCCATCGTCTTTTGTGCTTCCTTACTCTTCCGTGGCGTGGGTTGTGGATTACCAGGCCAGGCTACTTCTTGCTCAGTGATATCATATACGTGGCTGTCTTGTCCTCTTTTTAGTGCACCCTTACTTTCCTTATCTCTTGTTTAGATATTGTCTACTTTATTGAGCGCGGTGCGCCCTTATTGCCCAGCAGGTATGAAGCACATGATCATCCAGAGGCGTCTGAGCACAATGAATTGGAGCTTCTGTACAGGTCTTGAGAGGAGTTAGACATCCAGTTCGGGGCTGTTGAGCCTTGACGTAGCGGCAGGTACATGTTCACTTTACGTTTAAGCAGTAGTACAACTTTTTACTTGTCTTTTTCCAGTTCAGTACTGTGTTATCTGTTTGTTACTGCCTTTTCCTTATTTAGAACTGTATTACTTGTCATGTCTAGAGTGTCCACTTACTTCCTACACTGCTCCACATTGACTTCACTGGCATCTGTGGGACCTGCACACTCGTGTTTCAATTTAGCGGCACCTGCCGGGAGGCGGGGCATTACATAATGGTACAAATTATATTCCTAGGGCATAGTTTTTAGGTCTTTCAATTGGATCAAAGAATAAAACAACATTAAACAGATGCTCCTCCAAATCCTAAATTATCACGTTATGACGATTAGGTAGCCAGTGATTGTTGTGTGATGACTTCGTTGTTGAATATTATGGCAAAGGTAGTGAGTGTAGTTATTATGATATTGAAGTTTGCAAAAGAGATTTTGGATACATTGAACGATGTGTACTCAACTGAGAAGAATATTGCTCAGATAATTGATTTGCAAGCTAAGTTATTCTCATTGAAATATAAAGGCAGACTATGTTTGCCTATTACTAAAAGTTGAATGGTATTCTTTAAAACTTGGATTTCAACCTGCCATTTTTTACTTAAGACATGAAGACTCCTCAGCCCTATCACAAGAAGCTTGTTGTTGCCAAATTCTATCCTGAGCAGATTGCACCTTGGCCACGTACATGATCATATACGTGGTGCCAGCTAAATTTTGTCTCAATTCACAGGTTTGTTTTGGGTTTGGCTTGTCTATGGGTAGTGAGTATACCATAAAGTCTCCATCCAATCATGGGAAGGCAAGATAGAGGTTATGTGCATGGCTGTGGATGTGATTTTGGAGGATGTTTTCATGGCAGCAGATAGTCAGCATTTATCAAAGGACAAAACAAATGAAGACATTTTAAGAGAAACAACCATGTTTTTGCAAAATACTGGATGAAATTTGAATAGCCACAAAAGGCACATATATTTGCTACTGAGGATGCTTAATTGTTTCCCCGCTACAACTTCCTTTTTCTTTCCTACCCTGACAATTCTTATCTCTCGGTTAGGATATAAGATTCATGCATTTCCAATCTTTCAAGTCATATCAAACTGTTTACCATCCATGCATCTACTCAGTGCTTTAAAGTCTCCATCCAATTATGGGAAGGCAAGATAGAGGTTATGTGCATGGCTGTGGATGTGAGTTTGGAGGATGTTTTCATGGCAGCAGATAGTCAGCATTTATCAAAGGACAAAACAAATGAAGACATTTTAAGAGAAACAACCATGTTTTTGCAAAATACTGGATGAAATTTGAATAGCCACAAAAGGCACATATATTTGCTACTGAGGATGCTTAATTGTTTCCCCGCTACAACTTCCTTTTTCTTTCCTACCCTGACAATACATATCTCTTGGTTAGGATATAAGATTCATGCATTTCCAATCTTTCAAGTCATATCAAACTGTTTACCATCCATGCATCTACTCAGTGCTTTAAATGGAGCAGCGTGGCACTACCTTGGTGGCCATAATGGTGGAGATGGCCCCTAACTGCCACGCCGTCACTACAGCTACCATTTGTAACATTGTACATTATGGTATCATTTATTAAGTTTATTTACATTCTTTGTTATTAACTATTACTATTTAATCATTGTTTTTCTCACATGACCATAAATTTCATTTGTATGGAATATGATTCGTGGAAATGAAATGAATCAAAATGTGGTTTAAAGGTATGTGATATCAACTATTTCACTTGTTTAAATTTTCATTGGTTGTTAATAGGTAAAAAACTTGCAAGGATTAACAAAAATAGTTGAATAAATGTAATTTGTTTATAGCTTTCTAGAACTAGTGTTAAATTTTCTTCAGTTCTCGAT
Source organism: Scilla litardierei (assembly GCA_030789695.1). Classification (NCBI taxonomy): domain Eukaryota; kingdom Viridiplantae; phylum Streptophyta; class Magnoliopsida; order Asparagales; family Asparagaceae; genus Scilla; species Scilla litardierei. The sequence goes on along the minus strand of CM061142.1, from coordinate 499,793,732 downwards.
TTTTATGTTGTTTAAAATTAAATAAAAGAAAACCATCATGGCAGCTCCGTAATCCCGCAATGATGATACTACTCTTGGGGGCCCCTTTGCCACCATGCAGCTATAACCGTCATTTATAACATTGCATCTACTTCAGGTACAAGTCCATTTATTACTTCTAATAAGTATTGTGTACTAGATTCTAGAGCTTCCTCCTACATAACATGTATCAAAGATAATTTAATTCTTTATCTTTTTCCAATACAATACCTCATGTTAGTATTGATGATGGTAGATCGTCCTCTATCCTTATAAAAGAGTAGTCAACGGTACATATTCTATATTATTATGTAATGTACCTTGTGTTCATATATCCCATGTTAACCTATTACTCATTAGTCAATTTACCCAAAAAAACAGAAATTGTTTCATGGCATTCTTTCTTTCTTATTGTGCATTTCAGGATATACAGACTAGAATGAGAAACTGTTTATGAGATAAAGATGTCACTATTACTTGGATGATGGTGATCCACCTTTTATTTAGTGGTTGTCTATTTCTAACACTCCATTACAGTGGGGCTATAGACGGGAACATCCATCCTTGTAGTATTGTGGCACGTAATGTCTGCCGAGTCATATGTTTCAACTTCAGAGTGCGAGTCTTATCAATTAGGAATGCATCACGGTTTTCCATCCTAGTTGTGTAAAGAATGAGTCAATTTCCTTTTGAACTAGTACATTCAGATGTTTAGCATCTTTGTCATTTTACTTAAGCTTCTAGTTCTTGGTATTTTTTTAGTATTCATGGATGATTTTTTAAAGAAGACTTCCACCTTTTATTTAGTGGTTGTCTATTTCTAACACTCCATTACAGTGGGACTATAGACATGAACATCCATCCTTGTAGTATTGTGGCACGTAATGTCTGCCGAGTCATATGTTTCAACTTCAGAGTGCGAGTCTTATCAACTAGGAATGCATCACGGTTTTCCATCCTAGTTGTGTAAAGAATGAGTCAATTTCCTTTTGAACTAGTACATTCAGATGTTTAGCATCTTTGTCATTTTACTTAAGCTTCTAGTTCTTGGTATTTTTTTTAGTATTTATGGATGATTTTTTAAAGAAGACTTCTACTTGCCGAAGGATAGGACAAAACTTTCTAGCATCAGTAAAAATTTCTCTCATGAAAAAGAACCCATATTTCTACCTCAATCCGTGTCTTGCATGCTGGTAATGGACTTGAAAATATGCAGAATGAAGTTTCTTGCTTTTGTGCTTATATTGGTATTTATGTCAGACATCTTTTTCTCATGCCTTAGGACAAAATCATGTTGCTAAACCCATAGAGGTTGCTATGAGGTTGCTAAACCCATAGACATGTTTTAGATTTGGCTAGAACCCTAATGATTCTAATGCATGTTCATATAATCTTTGAGCTGATGCTAAGTTTTATGCTTATAGTTAATAAGGGTCGTCAGCGATACCTCTTCTCTGTCATTAGATGATGTACCTTGTGTTCCAATATTCCACGTTAACCTATTACTCATTAGTCAATTTACTCAAAAACAAAAATTATTTCATGGCATTCTTTCCATCTTATAGTGTATTTTAGGATATACAGATTGGGATGAGAAAATGTGTGTCGTGAAATATGTCTCCATTATTTGGATGACCTTCTATTTAGTTGTTGTCTATCTCTAACGCTCCATTACAGTGGCACCTTCGATTGGAACATCCACCATTGCAGCATTGCGACACATATTGCATATCGAGTATCAACTTTAGAGTGTGAGTCTTATCAATTAAGAAAGCATCAATGTTTCCCATCATATTCGTGTAAATAATAAGTCGATTTCCTTTTGAAATAGTACATTCAGATATTTAGCATATTTATCATTTTAATTAAGCTTCTAGTTATCGGTATTTTTCATGATTTATGGAAGATTTTTTAAAGATGACTTCTACTTGCCGAATGATAGGATATAACTTTCTAGCATTATTAAAAAATTTCCTTCATGAAACAGAACCAAAATCTCTACCTCAATCCGTGTCTTGCATGCTGGCAATGGACTTGATAATATGCAGATTGTAGTTTCTTTATTTCGTGCTTATATTGGTATGTATGTCAGACATCTTGTTCTCATGCCTTACGACAAAATGAGGTGGCTAAACATATAGATATGTTTTAGATGTGACTAGAACCATAATAATTCTAATGAATGTTCCCATAATCTTTGGGCTGATGTTATGTTTTATGCTTATCATTTAATAAATAAGATGTCTTCATCTGTGTTTCACGATGAAACATCTTTTCATTTTTTATACCCTAAAACCCCACTTTCTTTGGTATTCATCATGTTTTTCGATGCAACTGTTTTGTTCAAAATATATAACCTGGTCTTGATAAGTTGTCTCCTATTAAATGTGTATTTGTTAGATATTTTAAATCTAAGACGGGATATAATTCCTTTGATCTTGCACAATGTAAGTAATATATCACATCTAATGTAACTTCATATTGAGTATGTTTATATTTCTCTTTTAGTACTGAAGTCATTTCTCTTCATACATTCTCCACCCCGTATTTAATCCTGAAATATAGAAGGTGCATAACAAATATCTAAGCACCATGGCACTTATTTCATCAGTAATTGATTTTAACATTTATAGTTGAGTATCCTGATCATTTGCATCATCATACTCTCTCGACTACTTCTGCTTCTTCTGATGGAGATTTTCCTATTACAGTTCGTAAAAGTAAACTATTTACACCTGTGTATCCTATTTCTCATTTCATTTCTTATGATTGTCATGTCCCCTTTCACCATTTTGCATTGTTTTGTCCATATGTTTTGTACTAAGGTTTTATTAGGAAGCATAATGCATCCAGCTTTGAAAGCAGCCTATGGATGATTTTACGATGGTAATAGGACTTGTAAATCCCAAAAAAATTGTGTAATGTAAATTTTATTTTTGTAAATTTCATGAGATACCTTCAAAGAGTGCTTCAATGCCAAGTACTTTCCACCTGAAGTTGAGATGCAGCTGTCTGTAACAGAAGTTCATCAATTTAGTTCACTGCCCTATGCCTGCTTTATGACTGGGTTCTCTATGCTTAGATGGTTTGCTCCTGAACTGGTGGTTAACCCTCTGGCACAGACACGACACTCAAGCAAGGTCTGTATATTGCTATCTAAGAAAGGCAGATTGTGGTGAACCTAGATACAAATGATGCAATTTTGTCAGTAGCAAGAAGATATGAGTTTGTCGAGAAACACTGCACAGTGGAACAAAGGGGCCCTCGTAGACCCCCCATTGTACTAGTAAGACCAGTTCATCAGCCAGTACAACACAATTCAAAAGGTTAGGAACTCTTAACCACAACCGATCGGCGTCGGCGTACCACTGTTGTCTCAAGACGGGGCATACCAAACATGAGTGCCGACTCCTCAGCTAGTACTTGGCTTATAGAGCGTCGACACATACTATCATAGATTATCCACAAAAGATCAATCGACCAGCGGCACCAACTCAGGCTCCTACTAAGACTCAGCAAGGACTACCACTCCTCACTCAGCAGAAGGTTTTCCAAAAGACAGCCTAATCTCCCTTGACGGCAGGCATTTACCATGACCGTCAAAAAGGCAAAAGCACCTGGACAAGTGATTACATGAATAATTTAAATTGTTTGATGTATTTTTATTTTATGCATGATGCATGCTAGAACATTGTGTTGAGACATTGCATTTGTCCTCTAGACGTAATACAGGTTACCAGTAGGCACACTTTTGTATTTTTCGACTCAGGAGCATCCTACTACTTCCTATTGAGTCAATTTGCCAATACACGGTATTTATGTTGAACAACTTACCTCAAATTAGGACATCAACACGTGCAGTGACGTGAGATCGTTCAATGGATGTTTAGTGTCATGTAGTGATATGGACAAGAGCTGTTTACAGACTTCATGATCATCGGTATGCTAAGTTTTGAGGATGTTTTCGGGATGGATTGGTTGTGAACATGTCACGGTCTGTTTTCGATCGTACGCTTTTCGTGCACGTACTCTTGTTCCTACACGTATTTATTTTGGACCTTTCTTGTATCCGAACCCTATGATGTAATATGCCGTTGTGACCCTCTGGAAGAGTGTTAATTTGTGGAAATATTTTGGAACGTCATTTCATGGGCCGTTCTCTCACGATTTGACTTTTTTTGAAGAGGCGTCATGATTTTCACTTTTGTCGTGAGACCTTTTTATTTTTGGTTTCGTTTCTCGTCGCCTTAGCCGTGATCGATCCCCTTTAGTTTCGTTTCTCTCGTCGTCACGGACGCCCCGGTATTTTTCTCGTAATTATCGGGCTCCATTTGACCCACTTGTGCACTAATTTCCCCATTAATCAAAGTTTTAGCCTAAGTTTCACAAGATTAATACCATAAGCTAGGCTCACCCTCTTTTCCCCTTAACTGCACCCTATCCTCTTACACACTCTCTCCCATTTACCCTCAATCTATCCAAATCTGATACGATTTGAGGGTCAAATCGTACTTAGGGCTGAATTTAAAAGAGGAAAAATGGAAAAGAGAGGAATTTCTATTGAAATACGAAGAACAATAAGATAGATTTGATCTTTTTCTGGAGAGATCACTTCCTAACTTGAATTATAGGATCAAGTCTAATCCCCCACTAACCCTAGCCTTCACGGCAATCTAATCTCAATTCTTCGATAATGAACAACTAGGGTTTTGGGGGGTATTTATAGGACTCATCTAATCATTGCTAAGCGCACACACCGTGACTTAAGCAATGACTAAGATGCTACAAAGCAAAAACTAAGCTAAGGAAGATAAAGTGTATAGCTCTAATCCCGGCTCGTGCCCGCTCCACTCGTCGTGCCCGATCTCTGGTGCCTCCTCTTGTAGACGACCGCATCATTACTCCCCCAAAAAAAAACGAACCGTGTCCTCAAGGTTGTAGTCTGGGAACTGAGCCCTGATGGTATCCTCCCGCTCCCCAGTAGCCTCGTGGTCAGGCAACCCCAACCATCTTACCAACACCTCCTGACCGCCCCCCTCAGTGTGTCGTACCTGCAGAATATCCTGGGGCGCCATCATCACCTCCGAGTCGGCTGTCAATGTAGATGGCAGAGTGGCCACTGGTGTCTGCGCTCCAACCGCTCGTCGTAACTGAGAGACGTGAAAAACTGGGTGTAAGGCAGATCCTGGGGGCAACGTCAGTCTATATGCCACGGGCCCAATCCTCGCCTCTATCTGGAAAGGCCCGTAAAACAGTGCGGCCAGCTTCTCGTTACGGCGTCGGGCTAGTGACCTCTGCCGATACGGTCTCAGCTTCAGATAGACCTGATCCCCTACTGCAAACTCCACCTCTCTACGATATGCATCCGCCTTGGCTTTCATAAGCTTCTGAGCCCTCGTCAAATGCTTCTTCAGCTCCTCCAAAATTCCCTCTCGCTCCTCGAGGTACTGATCCAACTGGGACACCGGGGTCGTCCCACAACGATAATGGATCAGCGCTGGTGGATCCCTCCCGTATAGCACCCGAAACGGTGTCGTCTGTGCGGCGGAATGGAAGGAAGTATTGTACCAATACTCCGCCCACGCCAGCCATCGATACCAACTCCGAGGGCAATCTGATGCAAAACAACGAAGGTAGGTCTCAACGCTCCTGTTGACGACCTCCGTCTGTCCATCTGTCTGGGGGTGGTAAGCTGTGCTCCTCCTCAGAACGGTCCCCTGTACTCTAAAAAACTCCCTCCAAAACTGGCTCATGAAGACAGTGTCCCGATCTGATACTATGGACTCGGGGAACCCGTGTAGACGCACCACCTCCCGCATAAATGTCGTAGCCACTGTCACTGCAGAGTAAGGATGTTTCAGCCCAATGAAGTGTCCATACTTGCTCAGTCGGTCTACCACCACCAAAATCATCGAGTATCCTTCCGACTTGGGTAGCCCCTCCACAAAATCCATACTGATCCCCTCCCAGACCCGCTTAGGAAGAGCTAAAGGTTGCAGCAGCCCTGCTGGTGCCATGGCCAAGTATTTGTGACGCTGGCAGACGTCACAACGGGCTACCATCTCTGCGATGTCCTTCTTCATTCCCCTCCAGTACAGCTCCCTAACCATCCTCATGTATGTCTGCTGGACGCCAGAATGCCCCCTATTGCGCTCCCATGGAATTCCTGAAAAATCAGCGGAATGTGCACTGAACCCCGCGGTATCACCAACCTTCCCCGATACAACAACCGCCGTCCCTCCACTGAATAGCCTGGGTGCTCAGTCAACCCCTGAACCAAATCCTCTCGGACTCTAGACAACTCCTCGTCGGCCTCCACCTCCCTCCATAAAGGCTCCCAATCCGCCAGCAGTGGTACTGACAAGGCCGCTAAGGACGTAACCTCCTCCCGCCGTGATAGCGCATCCGCAGCCTTGTTCTCCAACCCGGGCCGATAGTGTATCTCAAACTTGTAGTCCACAAGCTTAGATAACCACTTCTGATAGTCGGCCGCCACCAATCTCTGCTCTAGTAAATATTTCAGTGACCTCTGATCCGTGCGCACAATAAATGGCCGCCCCAGCAGGTACGGACGCCACTTCTGAATCGACAAAGCAATCGTCATCAGCTCCCTCTCATACACGGACTTCTGCCTCGCCCGTGATGACAAAACCTGGCTGAAGTAAGCCACGGGCCGCTGATCTTGCATCAGCACTGCTCACCAGTCCGTACCCCGAAGCATCCGTCTCAACCACAAAGGGTCTGCTAAAATCAGGAAGAGCCAGTACCGGAACGGTCGTCATCGCCCCCTTCAGGGCCTCAAACGCCGCAGTCGCCTCCTCGGTCCACTGAAACACATCCTTCTTCAACTGCTCAGTCAGAGGCCAGGCAAAGGTACTATAGCCCTGCACGAACTTGCGGTAGTACCCCGGCAAGCCCAAAAATCCCCGCAACGCCCTCAGTGTAGTTGGTCGCGGCCAATCTAGCATGGCCTCTATCTTGCTCCTATCAGCTGCCACCCCTGCTGCTGAGACCACATGCCCCAAGTATTCCACCTTCGCCTGGGCAAACGTGCACTTCTTCTTATTGGCATACAGCTGGTGGGCCTGTAGCTCCTGTAACACTGTCTCCAAGTCCCGCACGTGCTCCTCCATTGTCCGGCTGTACACCAAGATGTCGTCGAAGAACACCAAGACAAACTGCCGTAGGTAAGGCTGGAATATCTTGTTCATCAACGACTAAAATGTAGCAGGTGCATTCATCAACCCAAATGGCATGACGAGGAACTCATAATGCCCCTCATGAGTCCTGAAAGCAGTCTTCTGAACGTCTTCTGCCTTCATCCGGATCTGATGATAACCCGACTTCAGGTCAATCTTCGAAAAGATCGACGCCCCATGTAATTCGTCTAACAACTCATCTATCACCGGTATAGGAAAACGGTCTGCCACCGTCTCATTGTTGAGGGCACGGTAGTCTACACAAAACCTCCAGCTACCGTCCTTTTTCTTCACCAAGAGCACTGGGCTAGAGAACGGGCTAACACTCGGCCTAATCACTCCCGCCTGTAGCATCTCCTTGATCAATCGCTCGATCTCATCCATCTGGACATGCGGGTACCTGTATGGTCAGACACTGATGGGCGCTACCCCCTCCCGTAGCATGATGGCGTGCTCGTGGTCTATCTGCGTTGGAAGTCCCTGCGGCATCTGAAAAACGTGCCCATAGCTGTCCAACAACTCCTCCACCTCTGGTGGTGCCCTCTGCTCCTCTGCCTCTGCCCCAAACTCCTGGTAGGACACAAAATATGCATCTACTCTTATCGACACTGCCCGAGCCAAGGACTTCAAGGACGCTGCGCGACAACACAGACTACGGTCCCCTAACAAAATCGCAGTCCTTCCGTTCTCCCGATATTCCATCCTAAGCATCTTCCAGTTTAACTTGGTGTCGCCTAATGTCTGTAGCCACTGCATCCCCAATACCAAGTCAACCTTCCCCAGCTCCAGGGATAACAGTCTATCACCACCTGAGCTCCCTGTACTGCCAGAATCACAGCCCTGCAGACACCCCTGCTCTCCTCCCTCTGGCCGGTGCCCAAAATCACCCCAAAAGTGGCTCTCACTCACTTCTAGCCACACCTGCTCCACCAACTTCCTGGAGATGAAGTTGTGGGTCGCCCCACTGTCTATCAATACCGTCACCTCCTGGTCTGCCAACCTGGCCACCAGCTTCATGGTGTGATAATGAGTAAATCCCACCACGGAGCTAAGAGAAACCTCCACGACGTCTAAGTGCTGGTGTTGTTCCGCCACAGCCTCCTCCCCATCGAGTATAATAGTAATATCTCACTCTTCTTCCTCCTCAGCCGCCACCTCCAACTGCATGGCTCGTCCTGCACACCGATGCCCCGGAGTGAACCGCTCATCGCACTTGAAGCACAGCCCCTTGGCCCTGCGCTCCATCATCTCTGCCTCGGTCATCTGACGGGTATGCCCTCCAGGTCTGGTCTCCGCGGCCGGGGTCCCGGTCGTAACCCTAGCTACTGCTGACGGAACTGGGTTACGTGCCGCAACCCCGCCCCACACTCCTCTAGACCTTCTCTCCTGAGTCTGCATGTCCTCCACCCTCCTGGCTAATCGCATCATGGCTGCCAACCCCTGAGGGTCATGCACTCCTACCTCTGCTCTCACGGATGGCTTCAACCCCTTCAAAAAGTTCCCCTCCATCGATTCCGCTGACACCTCCTCCACTCGGCTCGAGAGGGTCTCGAACCTCGAGATGTAGTCACGCACGGTCCCCTCCTGTCTCAAGGCATATAACTGCTCAAACAGCCCACCCCCGTGGGTTTCCTGGAACCTCTCCATCAGGCACTCTGTCAGCTCCCTCCAAGTCCGTATCGGTCTCTGCTTCTGGGTCCACCGGTACCACGCCAGGGCTTCCCCTTCGAAATTCAGTGCCACCGCCCTGAGCCTCTCTGCTTCAGCGAAGCCCATGACCTCAAAGTATCTCTCTACCTGGTAGATCCAGCCATCGGGGTCCTTTCCATCGAACAGTGGTGCCTTCAGCTTTCGCATATCTGGGGGTGTATCTCCTCGTAGTGGTCCTCCCATGTCTGCCTGCCGCCTCTGGTAAGTATGATCCTCGGCCCTCCACTGTCCCACACCTTCCCTGGCCCTCCCATTGGCGAGTGCTCCTACATCGTCCCACTCGTCCGCATGCTCCCTCCGGGGTCCTCCACGTAGCCATCCTGCTTCAACGCCCCCAAAAGGAGGGGGAAAACCTCCCGCGGGCCCCAAGTGGGCCGCCCACCCTCCCCCGCCCCCAACCGGGGGCGGGTCTCCATCGGCGGGCCCTAGGAGGGCCCGCCCCATCATTCCGCCCCCCAATGGGGGCGGAAAGCCCCCCGCACCCCCCGCCTGGGGGCGCCACCCATCGCCGCCCCCTAGGGGGGCGAAAACACCCCAGCGGGCCCCGGATGGGCCTGCTGCTGTTCGCCGCCCCCGTAGGGGGCGGTAGCCCTCCGGCGGCCCCGTTTCGGGGCCGCCCGCCTTCACCGCCCCCAGTCGGGGGCAGCCGACAACCGGGACCCCTTTGAAGGGTCCGCCCGTCTCCCGGTTGCCTCGGATCGCCCTTCCATGAGGGAAATACTACTCCTTCGTCGCCGTTTCCAGGGTTTGTCCGTGAGATCAGGTCTAAGGTACCCGACGATTGCGGATCTGGATCTCGCTGCAAAAACTGTGGTTGTTGAAGCATCCTCGCTACCTCGGCAAACCCATCCTTCATCTCGCGCGAATGGCGCTCCGAGACCCGATTCAACTTCTCATCCATGGTCGCACTCAAACCCGCCTTGAGTTCTTCCCTCATATCCGTCATCTCCTTTCGCAACCCCGAGATCTCCGCATCCAATTGCTCCTCCAGAGTTTTCGTCGCAGTCGCCCGTGTGCTCGCCATAGGATCGAGTGCTCTGATACCAAAATGATACGATTTGGGGGTCAAATCGTATTTAGGGTTGAATTTAAAAGAGGAAAAATGGAAAAGAGAGGAATTTCTATTGAAATACGAAGAACAATAAGATAGATTTGATCTTTTTCTGGAGAGATCACTCCCTAACTTGAATTATAGGATCAAGTCTAATCCCCCACTAACCCTAGCCGTCACGGCAATCTAATCTCAATTCTTCGATAATGAACAACTAGGGTTTTTGGGGTATTTATAGGACTCATCTAATCATTGTTAAGCGCACACACCGCGACTTAAGCAATGACTAAGATGCTACAAAGCAAAAACTAAGCTAAGGAAGATAAAGTGGATAGCTCTAATCCCGGCTCGTGCCCGCTCCACTCGTCGTGCCCAATCTCTGGTGCCTCCTCTTGTAGACGACCGCATCAAAATCTTAATGTTGTATATCAAGGGAATCAAATCCCTCATACGTAACCACCAAATCAAATTGGGCTATTCACCATCCAAATTCCAACATTTCCTTAACTCCACTCTTCTCTATACCCCTTCAGTGTACCCCAATACAAGCTCTATTTAGTAAAACCCTAGTCTTATTAAACCCGCAGCCCTAGGCCTATTTTCTCATCACGCAAAAATCTCCGGGCGCCGCAATATTTCTCTTCGACCAAACCCCCTCATCCCCGACCTTCCCTCCGACCTACAGCCACCTTGCCGTCGACCCTCCCTCTGAGCCTAGCCCGCTGCCCCGGCGCCGCCGTCCCCTCCGCCGGCGATGCCTTCCTCCCAGGTGCCTCAGCCCGCGCTGCAGCCCGCAGCAGCGCCAAGACGAGCGACAACGCCGCCCGCGCGCTGCCACGGCGCCGCCCGCACAACAGACCCCCCTCGGCGCTGTCACGGCAGCACAGCCCTGCCCCCGTGCTATCTCCAACGCTGCCAAGCCTCGACAGCGGCAGCGAGATCCCCGACGCCGGCAGCCACCTCCTCTGACCACAACAGCGGCTTCTCTTGGCCGCAGCAACGTGCTACTGCCTCCCCTAGTCGTTGTCCACGCGTGACGACGTTCCCCTAGCCGTATACAACTCGCGTCGATCCCCCGGTAGCTTCGTGGGATCTCTTCTTCACAACGGTTAGTAAACGTTCACTAGAATATCCTAAGATTGGTTGCCAATAATTTTGTGAACTATTATATGATCATGATCAGTTAGTATCTTTTATATATTGATGTTAACGGGATGATCTATAGAATATATAGATATTGGTTACCAACTATTAGCATATTGGTCTAGGTTGCTTTGTACTTTCGTCGTATTAATACTTGATGTAGTAACGTGTTAGCTATTTAACGTTCGTTAATATTGCTATGAAACCCATCGTAGGACAGTGAACTTAATTAAAATCGGATCATTAGACGTTTTAGAGTTGACTAAAAATTCTAGTCCGTCGTTACGAATTTAACTGAACACGTGATTTATGTAATGCCCTGATAGCTACTGCACAAGTACTAGAGGGGTGTGAATAGTAATTTAAAATAATCAAGAGTATAATTCCTAATTATCGTGCAAACTCAACCAACAATGCGGAAATGAAAATAGACAACAATAAAAGACAAGCGCAAACAAGCGATGTAACGGGTTCGGATCCACCCAAGTCTCCCCGACTTGTTCCCGGTGATCCTACGTCCCAAACACCCGGATCCCCTCCGGCTACTTGAGTTAGAATCCTCTAACCCAAGTTTGCACTATGAAATTCTTGTAGAAAACCTCTACAAGATCAAATCATACACAAATGAAAATGTGACTCCCACAAACCGGGATCACAAACTTCTCTCACAACCGAGAGATAAACTTGCAATATCAAAGTAAATGAAATAATAAACACTTACCAACAAAATCCTATGCCTTGAGTAAAACTTACAGATTTTATGGCAAAAAGGATTTTGAGAAAGAGAATGTCACCAAACCCTAGCTCCACCAAGATGAACAGCGATCGAAGGCTAGGATGGAGTTGGTGACTTTGAATCAAGCTCTTGGCTAGAATGGCTCACAATGAAGAGAATCTCTCTTGAGGAAATTAGGGCTCAAGGAGTTTGGAGAGATTCTTGTGAGAATGAGGAAGCTTTAGAAATGGAGTTGAATGCTTTCTCTTTGATCTCTAAACCACAATAAATGTCAGCCTTGAATGCTAGGAAGAAGCATCTCAAGTATATATAGGAAAGAGAGAAGAGAGAGGGAAAATTCGTAGCATTTAATGCTCCAACGGCTCTACTCTGAAGTAGTCTAATCGGTCTAAGAAGGATCACTGACCGATTAGTTTTGCAACTAGTCGGTCGGTGATTCTTCTTGGACCGACTAAAAGGTTCACAGCCAAAAAGGATAGTTCAGGAGATATAGAACTAGTCGGTCTAAGAAGACTTGCCAACCGACTAGTTTGACAACTAGTCGGTCGGTGAGTGTTCTTTGACCGACTAAGAGTTGAAATACAATAGGCTGAATTCAAGAAGAACTAGTCGGTCTAAGAACAAATTCCAACCGACTAGTTTCACAACTAGTCGGTCGATGGTTGTTCTTAGACCGACTAAAAGTAAACAGTAGCTCAGGCTGAAAAGTGAAAGTATAACTAGTTGGTCTAAGAAGGATTCCAAACCGACTAGTTTGACAACTAGTCGGTCGGTGAACCTTCTTGGACCGACTAATTGGTCAACAGTGAAGATGCTGAATTGAGTAAGGAGATCTAGTCGGTTCAAGAAGGATTCTTAACCGACTAGATGACAATCTAGTTGGTTGGTCCTTCTTCTTGAACCAACTAAGATGCACTAAAAGCCGCGAAATGAAGCGTGAAGCTTCGGGAAAGTTTCTATAGGCTTCTAAGATAATCCTAGCTCTAATGATATGAGCGTTATGAAGATTATAATGTAAGTCCTACTCAAGGCTTAACATTCTATGAAAAGAAGCTAGAAGACCATAAAATAAACTAGACGAACCGTCTTCAAAGCTTCAATCCGAATCTCTTGACTTCAAAAATGCTCCTAGAGCTTCAACGAAGCTTCAGGCACACGATCACGCGCTTTGAGAAGTCTTGAGACGTCGCTTTTGATATACGTAGAATTTTGGCGACGATCTCCAAAACTACGCTCACAAAGAGTTAGTTCACGATATTTATGTTTGTTCATCATCAAAACCAAATCCGGGGAATCAATACTCAACATTTTCCTCCTTTTTGGTGATGACAAACCAACATAAATAATAATCAATAATAATGAGTCAAAAGAAATTTACTTACTCCCCTGCATTGATGACACGTTAATTCCGTATTAAATAATAATCATACGCATCAAGCAGACGAGGAAAGTATAAAATATGAACCCAATTATTGAAATTTAGGATCTAAATCCATTTTTATATCTTAACTCCCCCCTGAATCTAACATATCAAATTAGATTCACGGTAAATTGCTTTAAATTATCATTTAGCACATCGTCATTATTAATTCTCTTCCCCTTTGGCATTAGCAAAAAGAGCGGGAGGAGATCAACGACAACAATTATGGCTAAAAATAAAAGCACGAGAGTTGTAGAATACGACCACGGTTCAAATAACACCAAAGTAAAATCACGAAGAAAATCAAAGTGTGCCAACGAGACCATAGTCGAAAATCGAAAAAATGAAATCATCAAAACTCAAATCAATTTCACATATTGAGTTATGGAACATACTCTCCAATATCAACATTCTTAGTAAATTTAGTGCATGGAAAACAATTCTATATTTTCATAGAAAGAATTCTATTTAATCAATATAATCGTCGAACGACGAAATCAACATCAGAGACAAAAATATAATGTGCACACTGAAGTAAATGGCAACACGATATATATATATATATATATATATATATATATATATATATATATATATATCATGGTACATCAAAAGGTATACATCCGCCAACACAAATATAAACGATCATCAGATCGGTGCACAACATACAACACATGTCTCAACAGACATCAAAACGAAAATACATCAAAAAGTATCATCAAAACATCCAAAAATACATCATAAATACATCAAAACGTATCATCAAAACATCCAAAAATACATCATAAATACATAACCACCCAACTATCCTACCCCACTCTCTCACAACAAATATATCATCCAAGTGCACATGGGAGAGTCCTCCAACGCAAGCTCAGGAGGCGGAGGGAGGATCAGCAGTAGCAACAAGCTGTGTAGAAGAGGTGGTGGTCTCTGGGTCGACTGGAGTGGAGGTCTCAGGAGCGACAGAAGTGTCCACAGAAGGTAGGGTGGCAGCAGGAGTGCTCTCGGAAGCACCAGCAGAAGAAGTGCCAACAGAAGTACCCTCGAGGGCACGAGCTGGAGAAGCATCTCGCTCAACATCCTCATCAACGTCCATGGCTTCCTCATCAAAAAGCGTAGGAGGAACCTCAATCTCCAGATACTCGCAGATGCGAGCCAGCATCTCCTTACATCGAGAAATACGAGACTCCTGACGGATCAAGGAAGCTGAAAACTCAGAGAGTGAAGGAGGAGCAGCAGCAGCTGAAGAGGTACCCTCGGTGGCAGAAGGGGTAGTCCTCTGAACGTGACGTAAGGCCACAAGAGACTTCTTGACAGCAGTCGCGTTCATGGGAGGACCCAAAGGACGTTGATCATCGGGAGGGAGAGGAACGCCGAAGTGTCGGAAGACAAGAGTCAATAGGCAATGATATGGGATGTGAGCCGACTTTGTGGACTTCCGGATGCACTCGAAGGAATCCATCTTATCAAGGATAATGCGGGTCCAATTTATCTCGCTCCCCATAAAAAGAGCGTAGATAAGCTTGAGGAAAGGCTGGGAGGGCAAGCAGGAGGAGCCGTACTTCGGGAGAAGACACGACTTCAGAATCAAATTTATGACCCACGCATTAGGCTTGAAAGATTTCGAGGGGACGCCAATCATGGCAGGAGGGATGACATGAAACATCTCAGCAAGCATGGTCTGGTCAAGATCGTGGATATTATCCACGGAGATATCAGAAGGAAGCAGGCTAGAGGATAAGACACCAATCAACTGCCCTAAGATCTCTGCCTTGAGGACAATAGGTGTCCCCAAGACAGTGGTCTCAATGCAGTGAGTGTCATCATACTCACCTCGTACTCGATTGGCATAGAACAATTTGACGAGTCGGGGATACGGATGAGGATTCGCCTTGGGATTATGGCGAAGATACTCTAGAAGGCCGCTATAGGAGAGGAGATCTGCAAGCCGAGGAAAGTCAGAAAACTGGACGAAATGCTCCAGAATCAACGGACAGTGCTCAATACGATTGTATGCCGCAAGACACATCGGGTCATCGCGACACAACGAGATATCGACACCACCCAAAGGCATGGGAGCCTTCCCCTTAGACGGACGAGACGAAGTACGAGGAGAACGAGTAGGGGCTTTCTCGGTAGCCTCAGTCTCTGGAATATAGTCATCGTCGGAGTCACCGGGAGGAGTGGGAGCACGGAAGGGGCCTGGAGTCAAAATTTTCTCTTTGGTCTTGGGCTGAGATTGAGATTGGGGTTTGGGCTTGGAAGTCCTCTTCTTCTTGAGGGGAGGCGAGGAAGAGGAGGGACGAGTGGTTTTAGTTCGACGTTTGGGTTGAGGAGGGTCGATAGGAGGAGACTCGACGATCATGGGAGACGGAGTAGTAGGACGGACGGGGATGCGAGTCTTAACCATGATCGTGAGACGAAATCGAACGAACGAAATCGGAAACCCTAGAAACAACCCTAATAAAAACCCTAAAAACGAACGGAAACCCTAAAATGAACAAGATTTTAGCCCTAAAATCGAGAGAGATAGAGAGGATATATACCAAGCGAGGCCCTAGGAGGAGGGGAGATGGCCGGCGGCGACAGTCGGCGGCCGGAAACGGCGGAGGGAGTTGAAGAATCGCGGGAGCTGAGGGTTTTAGAGTGATAACGCACCGATTAGAATGAGTTCTAATCGGTGCGGGCAAGTTATAAATCGATTCGGAATGCCAAAAGACACAACTGCCCCTGCGCATTTAGTCGGTCTAAGTTCAAGTGCTGACTGACTAGAATGCAATCTAGTCGGTCGGCCAATGAGCTTGGACCGACTAAGTGCAAACAGTAACAGATAGTCAAAACTAGGGCAAGATTTAGTCGGTCTGAGTTCAATCACTAACCGACTAGAATTGAATCTAGTCGGTCGGGCGATGAACTGGGATCGACTAAGAGAGTCCAAAAATTTGAAAATTTGAAATTTGAGTTCTCTTTATAGATCACTTGGCCGATACATCGAAATACTCTCATACATCATTATTCTATCTCATAAAACATAGAAAATCATAAATACGACGTGCAAATCGAAAATCCAATCACAAATCCAGAAAATCCCAACAAATCCAGCATGAGCATATAGAAAATAATTATTATCATGCAAGATAATCGAAAAATATGAATCCTAAATCTCGGATTCACCCATAATCCCCAATTCTCGACGTAACCGAACAAATGAGTCTTCCTTGAGTGGTTTCGTGAAAATATCGGCGATTTGCTTCTGGATTTCAACGTACACTAAAATGATGTCCTTTTTAGCAACATGATCATCTAGGAAATGGTGACGGACATCTATGTGTTTTGAATGGGAATGCTGTACCGGATTCTTAGAGAGACATATTGCACTTTGGTTGTCCACCATGATAGGGCAAGTATCACAGTTTATACCAAAGTCTTTTAAGTGTGTGTCTCATCCAAAGAACCTGAGCACACGCAGCACCGGCGGCAATATATTCCGCCTCGGTGGTTGAAAGTGATACGGAATTCTGCTTCTTGGAAAACCAAGAGACAAGAGAATTTCCTATAAAATGGCAAGTGCCACTAGTACTCTTCCTATCGGATTTGCATCCAGCATAATCTGCGTCACTATATGAGATTAACTCATATGTGCTAGACTTTGGATAATATAATCCGTAGTCGAAGGTGTAACTTAAATAACGGAAAAAACGTTTTACCGCTACTAAGTGTGAATCCTTAGGTTGAGATTGATAACGAGCACATACACATACAACAAACATAATATCAGGCCGACTGGCAGAAAGGTATAATAAACTACCTGTCATACCTCGATATAGACGAATGTCTACATCTTTGCCGCCTGAATCTTTATCAAGATGTGTAGTAGTGCTCATTGGAGTCTTCTTGCAAGAAGCATTCACCATTCCAAATCGCTTTAGCAACTCCACCGTGTACTTTGTTTGGTGGATGAAGATTCCATCGTGCATTTGGCGAATTTGGAGACCTAAGAAAATTTGAGCTCACTCATGTGGCTCATCTCAAATTGGTCCTTCATGACATTAGAAAACTCTTCGTAAAGAGTGAAGTAGTAGCACCGAAAATGATATCAACATAAATTTGAACTAAAATAATATCATGATTCGCATACTTAACAAATAGTGTAGAATCAACTTCACCCATTTTAAAACCCAAATCCAAAAGAAAGTTCTTTAGACGGTCATACCAAGCTCCAGGAGCTTGTCTCAAACCATAAAGTGCTTTCTTAAGTTTGAAAACGTGATTTGGAAACGTTTCATTTATAAAACCCGGAGGTTGAGAAACATAAACTTCCTCAACGACATCTCCGTTTAAAAACGCACTTTTTACATCCATTTGAAAGAGTTTAAAATCTTTATGGTATGCAAAAAATAACAACCTAATAGATTCTAATCTAGCTACAGGAGCAAAGGATTCTTCGAAATCTATACATTCCTCTTGCCTGTAGCCTTGAGCTACTAACCGAGCTTTGTTCCGGACGACGTTTTGGTTCTCGTCGGTCTTATTCTTGAAGATCCACTTCGTTCCTATAACGGTGTGGTTCTTCGAAGGCAATGGAACTAGCTCCCAAACCTCATTCCTCTTAAACTGAATGAGTTCCTCCTCCATGGCTAGGATCCAAGCACTATCTTCGCACGCTTCGTTAATATTCTTTGGCTCTACCGAAGAGGCAAAGGCACAATGAACGAAGTAGTTGACTTGAGATCTCGTCTTGACACTATCAAGTATGTTGCCAATGACTTGCTCATGGGGATGGTCACGAACTGTATGAAGCCGTTTGGGAACTCCCTGATCACTAGGAACATTCTCAAAAGATTCATCAGTAGGGTTAGTATCAATAGAATCAATAGAATTAGAATTACCAATAGAATCACATAAAACATCCATGGAGTCATCATCATTGATAATTCTAGACGGGACAAAATTTTCATTGAATGAAACATGAAGTGATTCCTCGATCGTTGAGGTGCTTTTGTTGTATATCCGATAGGCTTTGCTACGGGAGGAATATCCAACAAATATCCCCTCATCGGATCTTGGATCAAATTTGTCCAAACTCTCATACGTGTTTTTAATAAAACATTTTGCACCGAAAACTCGAAAATGTTTAACTTGAGGCAATCTACCAAACAACAATTCATAACAAGTTTGTTTGGTGTCGGGCCTCAAGAGTATCCTATTAAACAAATAGCAAGCGGTATGTACCGCTTCCGCCCAAAATTGATGGCCAAGTTGGCTATCATCAAGCATTGTGCGAGCACATTCCACAAGCGTCATATTCTCTCTCAACAACACCATTTTGAGGGGGTGCGCGAGAGAAAGAAAAGATGTGTGTAATACCAACTTCATCACAAAAATTTGAGAAAGACTCATTCTCAAATTCCCCTCCATGATCACTACGAATAGTGACAATGGTGGTTCCAATGAGATTTTGTACTTTCTTCACAAATATTGTGAAGTTTTCAAAAGCATCATTTTTATTACTTAAAGAAAATACCCAAGTAAATCTAGAAAAGTCATCAACTATGACAAGTCCATATCGAGCATTCCCTAATGAAGCAACACTAGTTGGCCCAAAAAGATCTAGATGCAAAAGCTCTAGAGGCCGTTTAGAAGAAATGCTTTTCTTATGTTTGAATGACGATTTCGGAAGTTTGCCTCGTTGACACAAGTCACAAACGCTTTTCTTTTGGAAAGTAAGCTTAGGAAATCCTTTAATATGATTTAACTTGGATAGCTTAAAAAGTGTTCCAAAGTTCACATGACCAAAACGTCGGTGCCATAAGTGTTGTTCACTTGTGTTGGCAATTAGACATTGTTCATGTGACTTGGGGATATCTAGGATATATATCCTTATGGCGTGTGCCAGAAAATAACAAATTATTATTATCTTTACTAAAAATATGACACATTCCTTTTGCAAAGCTAACTCTGTAACCCGTGTCACAAAGTTGGCTTATTGAAATAAGATTGTGATTTAATCCTTTAACAAGGTAAACATCACTTATTAGAGGTTTAAATGGGTTACCAACTTTACCAACACCAATGACGGTTCCGCTCTCGTTGCCTCCAAAGACTACTCGGTTCCCATTCTCAATGGGCACCACTCCAGAGAGCAATTGAGCTTCACCCGACATGTGTTTTGAACACCCGCTATCGAGTATCCACCCATCCTTGGAGCTAAATTTAGATTTGTTGCTCCGTTTCTTTTTCTTGAATACCTAAAGATAAAAATATCATTCCATGGTACCCAAGGTCATTGGGTCCTAAAAGATTAGACCTTTGGAAGCCAAGTCCAATTGGACTTAGACTTCCCAACATAATCATCATTATGCACGACATTCATAAAATAGGAATTCATGTAAGCTTGTTTTTCATGCATGTTAGTGTTCTTCGGGCCCCAAATAGTGAATATTTTAGGAGCCCTATTCCTATTGGGAGCATGCATACGTTGTTGATGTCTACGTGATGCAAATGGCCTATGAGGAGGTGGCCTAGGAAATGCATGTCGTGGATAAGCATATGGCACATGATTAAATGGTGGTGGCGACATATGATATGGTGCATGATGGTTATCATTCATATAATAATGTGGATGAGCATATGCATGTGGGGGAACACGTGCGTGAGGGTGTCTCACTTGGTGTGCACGTGCTCGTGGATGTGGAGCATAGAAATCATCATATGTGTGAACATGTGAAGTAGGAGGTGTGTTCCTACGTGGCATAGTATTGGTGTACATAAATGCATGACCCTTCTTTGGAGGTCCACTCAAAGTGGGTTTCTTTCCAAACGGGGGTGTGTACCTAGTGGAAGCACCATTGGTAGATGAACTACCCATGGAGTGTTTACTCCCACTAGTTGAGGCTTCGGAAGATGGCCTAACAAAGGTGATGGACGATTTGGATGAATTTCTCATTTTATGCCCCAAGCCAATACGATGATTGGCCGGAAGTAAGTCATTTAGGATATTATCCAAATGGTCCTTACCTTTATTAAATTTATTAATTCGGCCTAATGTGGACTCATACTTCTCGGTGAGAGAAAGTATAGAAGTATCCAAAGTGGACACTTGTGTAGTGAGTTCACAAACACGAGACTTGAGATTCTCATTCTCGATACTCAAAGTTGAGCTTCGAGAAATCCAATCCGCTATCTCGTGTTCCTCCGAATCCTCAATATGAACATGCTCAAGTTGAGATTTGAGATTTACAATCTCATTTCTCAAGCCTTCAACAACGATGTCGTTGATGATGATAGGCTTAGGTGAGGTTTGGAGACTAGTTAGCTCATCTTTAGTCTTAGTATATCTATTTACTAGTTTAGAATATTTAGACCAAATTTGCTCGTTAGCTAATCTAAGGTCATGCTTTGTTACCTCATCGCCTACATCCTCGCTTTCATCGGAGGATGACTCCTGATCATGGTCCTCTCTAGCCATGAAGCACATGTGTGCTTGCTCCACTTGTTCATCATCCGACTCTCCACTTGAGGAGTCCTCATCGGAGTCGGTGAATGTCCCGACAAGTCCTTTCTTATACCCTTTCTTGTACATTCGAGACTTGTCGAACTTTGGCGCCTTCCATTTCTCCTTTTGTTTGTTTTGAGGACAATCCGCTTTGATGTGTCCTGGCTTGTTGCATTTAAAACACAAAGGAGCAGAGACGTTAGTAGAACTAAATTTAGATTTGTTTTTGAAGTTACCTTTCTGGAAGAATCGGTTGAACTTCTTTGCCATAAGGGCAATGGATTCTAAGTCCAACTCGTCTTCCGATTCTTCATCATCGGTAGAAGTAGATGGAGCGGCCTTGAACGCAATCGCCTTTTTCTTCGGCTCGTCTTGCATCAAGTACGACTTCATCTTGTCCTGCATCTTTAGTTTACTGTCCTTGCGTACCTCATAAGACATCAAGGTATCCATTAGTTGTACGACAGTATACTTATTCATATCGTTACCTTCCTCGATGGTGAAGGTAAACTTTTCCCAACAAGAAGGAAGTCCGTCAATAATCTTTGAGACTTTCTCCTTTTGGGTGTAAGTCTTTCCAAGAGCCTCCAACTCATTGGTAATGTCAACGAAGCGAGCATAGTACTCCTTCATCTTCTCACCCTGTTGCTTGTGAAATAATTCGTAATCTTTATTTACAACAGTGAGTTTGGAGTCTCTTACCCTACTCGTTCTTTCATGCAAGATGAGGAGTGAGTTCCAGATTTGATATGCACTCTTACATGTGCATATCTTGTTGAAGTCTTCGGGCTCCAACGCACATTGCAAGGCATTCATTGCCTTGGCATTGTTTACCTCTGCGGCGACCTCCGCGGTAGTCCACTTAGCGAAGTCTTGTTCGGCGGGCTCGACATACTCCGTCAACGTAGCTCTCCATAGTGAAGTGCTCCGGAGGAACGTTTCCATCCGGCATTTCCAGTACTCATAATTGGTACCGTTGAAGAAGGGAGGCCTAGTTGAGGAGTGTCCTTCCATCACCGAAGAAGCTCCTTCACGGTTTCTGAAGATGATATAGTCTGAAGGTGGACGAACGTTCTTGTTGTCGTTGGTAGACATAGCTATGAACTTCGCTCTGATACCAAATGTAATGCCCTGATAGTTACTGCACAAGTATTAGAGGGGGTGAATAGTACTTTAAAATAATCAAGAGTATAATTCCTAATTATCGTGCAAACTCAACCAACAATGCGGAAATGAAAATAGACAACAATAAAAGACAAGCGCAAACAAGCGATGTAACGGGTTCGGATCCACCCAAGTCTCCCCGACTTGTTCCCGGTGATCCTACGTCTCAAACACCCGGATCCCCTCCGGCTACTTGAGTTAGAATCCTCTAACCCAAGTTTGCACTATGAAATTCTTGTAGAAAACCTCTACAAGATCAAATCATACACAAATGAAAATGTGACTCCCACAAACCGGGATCACAAACTTCTTTCACAACCGAGAGATAAACTTGCAATATCAAAGTAAATGAAATAATAAACACTTACCAACAAAATCCTATGCCTTGAGTAAAACTTACAGATTTTAGGGCAAGAAGGATTTTGAGGAAGAGAATGTCACCAAACCCTAACTCCACCAAGATGAACAGCGACCAAAGGCTAGGATGGAGTTGGTGACTTTGAATCAAGCTCTTGGCTTGAATGACTCACAATGAAGAGAATCTCTCTTGAGGAAATTAGGGCTCAAGGAGTTTGGAGAGATTATTGTGAGAATGAGGAAGCTTTAGAAATGGAGTTGAATGCTTTCTCTTTGATCTCTAAACCACAATAAATGTCAGCCTTGAATGCTAGGAAGAAGCATCTCAAGTATATATAGGATAGAGAGAAGAGAGAGGGAAAATTCGTAGCATTTAATGCTCCAACGGCTCTATTCTGAAGCAGTCTAATCGGTCTAAGAAGGATCACTGACCGATTAGTTTTGCAACTAGTCGGTCGGTGATTCTTCTTGGACCGACTAAAAGGTTCACAGCCAAGAAGGATAGTTCAGGAGATATAGAACTAGTCGGTCTAAGAAGACTTGCCAACCGACTAGTTTGACAACTAGTCGGTCGGTGAGTGTTCTTTGACCGACTAAGAGTTAAAATACAATAGGCTGAATTCAAGGAGAAGTAGTCGGTTTAAGAACAAATTCCAACCGACTAGTTTCACAACTAGTCGGTCGATGGTTGTTCTTGGACCGACAAAAAGTAAACAGTAGCTCAGGCTGAAAAGTGAAAGTATAACTATTCGGTCTAAGAAGGATTCCAAACCGACTAGTTTGACAACTAGTCGGTCGGTGAACCTTCTTGGACCGACTAATTGGTCAACATTGAAGATGTTGAATTGAGCAAGGAGATCTAGTCGGTTCAAGAAGGATTCTTAACCGACTAGATGACAATCTAGTCAGTTGGTCCTTCTTCTTGAACCAACTAAGATGCACTAGAAGCCGCGAAATGAAGCGTGAAGCTTCGGGAAAGTTTCTATGGGCTTCTAAGATAATCCTAGCTCTAATGATATGAGCGTTATAAAGATTATAATGTAAGTCCTACTCAAGGCTTAACATTCTATGAAAAGAAGCTAGAAGACCATAAAATAAACTAGACGAACCGTCTTCAAAGCTTCAATCCGAATCTCTTGACTTCAATAATGCTCCTAGAGCTTCAACGAAGTTTCAGGCACACGATCACGCGCTTTGAGAACTCTTGAGACGTCGCTTTTTATATACGTAGAATTTTGGCGACGATCTCCATAACTGTGCTCACAAAGAGTTAGTTCACGATATTTATGTTTGTTTATCATCAAAACCAAATCCGGGGAATCAATACTCAACAATTTATTGACAGAGAACTCGTCATTCCGTACCGTTCGCGATACCGAAATTCAACCCTGACGTCGCTACCCGACGTCAGAGTAGCTCTCGCGTCGTGTTGAGGTAAGTCTATCTCCGTAGGAACCCCACCTCGCCTGCTAATCAACTTAAAAATCAGTCTCTGATCGCTTTTGTAACTCACTAATCAAGAATAATAAATTGGGACTGTAGGCTGGACTGCGATCTGAACACATAGGTAGACTCGGACTGATTGAACGGATCGCAACTTGGTTGTTTCAGGCAAGTGATACTTGCCAGTTTTCTGTTTAGGCCACGTTTTAGGCCATTTTATACAGTATCGTAAAAGAGACTAGGCGGTGAAATGATAGTCGCCTAGACGCCCCTATTTGATCTAGTTTGACAACGAAACTAGATCCGACACCCTACTTGATCTAGCTTGACAACGAAGCTAAACCCGACACTTTTACTATGCTTGCATTCATGTTGTCATGCCATGATTAATTTCAATTAACGGTACGCAATTTATCTGCTCATTGTCATGCCATTGCATGCATCTAATGTTTCATCGTGATTGTGTAGCACACGTTACACTTATTGTAATGATTGAGGCTAGGCACCTGCTTTGCGGGCACAACCCTATGCCATATTGAAAAACACTTCCTGGCTCGTGATCCAGAAGATATACACGTGGAGGGGAAGTGTTAAGCGAACACTCAGCGTAGAAGTGTGCCCGTAAAGCCACTTCAGCTGTAAGGCGTAAACTCTGGGATTGGGTTAGGGTTAAGCGACCACTCAGTGTAGAAGTATGCCAGATCAGCAACTTCAGCTATAAGGCGTAAACCCTGTGCACAATGTGAAAGTCAGTGAAATCGTGAAATGGTGTTTTTCGTAGTTTCTGCTACGACATGCATGCATGTTCATCATGTCATCCTTAACTGTTGCATTCTTAAATGTCATGTCAACTCATTGCATTATTTTAGAACTACTAGTCGTCTTTTTGTTATTTGTATCCTTGCACAAAAGTTCTCCGTTTTCTTTTGGGAGACTTTTGCTGACATGTGCCATTTTCTCTTTGAGTGTCACATGTCAGGTTTTGAGCCTGACTTAGTTGCAGAGGACGACAGGTTGCTGACGTTCAGTTCGAGGATTCCAGTCGTACCCTTAGTCTCAGCCGGTGACTCTCTTTCAGTTGTTACCTTCTTAGTAGCTGTTGTTAGGTGCGCAGCACCATTACTTGTTGTAGTTTCGGCCATGCTTTAGGCCTATTGTTCAGGCTTGTACTTTTTGTGATTGCTCTGTGATGTTGGAATAATTTTTTGGATGTTGGTGGATGTTTTCTTTTATATCTGCTTTACTATTATCATTGTTATTATTTCGTCGCAATGCAAAGGACCTGCTACTATTTGAAATATTTACAGACGCTTATCAGACTGCAGCTTCACAGCTCCACGTCTGAGCGGACCTCCTCGCGTCTCGCCTTCCATACTTGGGAAGCGGGGCGTGACAAAACCTTTCATAGTACCGTCGACTATGAACGAAAGATGGTAATGTTTGAAATTACAGGCCATCTGAAGTTTAAGCTGGCCACGATAGCCATCAGTTGGGACCAGTTTGATTCTAAGCCAGATCATCTAAATCAGTAGTGGTTGATATATATACAGAACTAGGATCTGCTGTGGTTCGAGAATTCACAAATGTGTTTTCGAATAATCTTACTAGATTACCTCCGGATCGTGCTCTTGAGTTCTCGATCGATCAAATACCGAGCACACAACTATCTTGAAGGCTCCTTGTCGTATGGCTCCATCTGAGCTAGAAGAAACTTTAGGCTTAACTGGACGACCTCTTACAAAAAGGGTGGATATGCCCTAGTGTTGCGGATCAAGAAGATGGATCCAAAGGGATATGTATCGACTACTTGGAGCTAAACAAGGTGACAATGAAGAACATATACATGTTGCCCCACATCAACGACATCTTCGACTAGCTCAGAGGATCAAGAGTTTTCTTAAACTTGTATCTAAGAAGTGGATATCAAGTGAAAGTCAAGGAGGATATTTACAAATATGACCAACCGCGGACATTATAAATACTTGGTGAAGTTGTTTGGTGTGACCAATGTACCTGTAATGTTCCTGAATCTAATGAACCAAGTCTTCTATGAATTCAATTTCATGATGATGTCATTGATGAAATCCTGATATATTCAAAGAGCATCCAGGAGCATATGGACATTTACAGATGGTGTAAGAGACCTTGAGGCAACACTAGCTTTATACTATGTTCAGCAAGTATGAGTTTTGACTAGACAAGATGGCTTTTTGGGTCACGTGGTATTTGGAAAAAACTCATTGGATCGAGAGAATGTGGCCGATGTTTAGAATTGACATATCCCTCGATCAGTTTATGAAATCGAATCTTTCTGAGTTAGCAGGTTACTACCGTATATTCATCGAAAACTTTTCTAAGATTATAGAACCTATGACACAATTGACGAGAAAAGAGGTTGACTATGTCTGGTCGAAAGCATGTGATTGAGCCTTCCAAAAGCTGTTTGACCATTTCAAACTAGACATGGGCTTCAAAGTGTTTTGTGATGCGTCTATCAAGGGCCTAGAGTGTCTGCTTCATCAGTATGGTCGAGTCATAGTTTCTGTATCAAGGTATTAAAACCACATGAAGATAATCACAGACCACTCGTGATCTAGAGTTGACAATAATTATTTTCAACCTGATGTTCTGGAGGCATTTCTTGTTGGGTGAGCATACGAAGATAATCACAGACCACAAGTGTCTGAAGTATATTTTTACACAAAAAGAGCTCAACATAAGAAAACGTAGTGGTTGAAGCTCATGACAGACTACGACATTAACCTTCAATACCATCCTCAGAAGGTCAATATTGTACCAGACGCATTGAGTCAGCTTCCAGTGGTGATGACTTTTATGGCTCGTGGAGGTAGGTAATCATGAGATGGAAATCGAGATGATTTTATCTGGAGTAACTACAGTCGCTAATGGAGCTGCAGATTCAATCGACATTCATAGATCGAACTAAGGCTGCTTATGCAGGAAATGCAAAGCTGTAGAACATCACAGATTATGTGGCAGCGGGACTTCGATCAAAGTTATGATTCCATGGATGTGTCTGATGCGGGCGCACCTAGCCCCTCGGTGGATGGAGCACGTGACGGTGGAGGCGTCATCACTTACACACGTCGCAGGAGACGCGGGAGCGCGGTTTAGGCCATTTTCTTAGTGGGAGTGTATTTTGATCTTTTACCAAAATACCTCCTCTTTCTTTATATTAGGTCTAGCCGTCATCTTTTTCTTTATGCTTGAATTGTGAGAAAACTCTCAAGCGTCATTTGACGGTGCTTAAGCTTTGGTCCGTTCATCCAAAGCGGGGAGATCGATCTTGTCTCTAATAAAAATCATTATCTTGTTTTCTTTATTCTTTAATCAAGCAAATCTAAATATTTTCCTCTCTTTTAATTTTTCCACGTTAAAAGTGTGAATCGATCTACGACGATTCACATCAATTGGTATCAAAGCACTTCGATTCCATGGCGACAGGGACGAGAGCTTCCGTGGACGAGAAGATCCAAGGTCTCCGCGACAATCTTAATCAAGCAAATCCAAATATTTTCCTCTCTTTTAATTTTTCCACGTTAAAAGTGTGAATCGATCTACGACGATTCACATCAGTGTCCTTAAGATATGATGAAAGAATATGTGCTCTTTGGTGACATCAGAGAGGAGCTGTTAAAGGATATCCACAGATCCATAGGCAAGTCATTCAAGCGAGACCAAGATGTACAATGACCTTCGACGGATTGGTATCATGTGATGGCGAGGAGCGTAGCTCGCAGTGTGGCCAAGTGCTTGGTGCGTCAACAAGTGAATATTAAACGTCACTAGATTGTTGGGCTATTACAGCTGTTGTCCATTCCAGAGGGAAAATGGTAGCAGGTCGCAATATTTTTTGTGACCAGAATACCCCAAAGTGCGAAGCAAAATGACGTTGTGTGTATGATTATAGATTGGAGGAACAAGTCGACTTATTTTATTCCTTTTCGAGTCAGGTAGTCCACTGAGACACTCACCAAGAAGTACATGGAAGATATTGTGAGGTTACAAAGGGTACCTATAAGTATTATCTCTAATAACAATACCTGTTTCACCTCCCACTTTTCGAAGAATTTGCAGGTAAGTCTGGGTTCCAGCTTGAGCTTCAACATAGCTACCCACGCAAACAGATGGTCATTAGAAAGCACTATATAGAAACTATATGATATGCTATATGCATGTATATTGGACTTCAAGAGGTTTTGTGAAAAACATTTATACCTCATGGAGTTCACGTATAACAGCTACCAAGTTAGTATTTGTATAGGTCGTTTGCAGCGCTGTATGTGAGAAAATATTGTTCTTCCCGGAGTTGGGATGACATCGATGACTGGATGCTTATGAGACCAGAGATGGTTCTAGAATCTGTGGACGTAGTGCAGGTTATTCGAGAGAAACATCAGAATTGATATACGCATTAGACAGATGCGAAGTATCGACATCTGGAGTTCCAGCTAGGAGACCATATTTTCTCAAAGATCTCGTCCAACTTTGGTCTTATCTGTTTTGGTCGAAGAGGAAAGCTTAATCCACGATACATTAAGTCGTTCGATGTATTAGCGCGAGCGCGTGCGGTGACACACCGTCTTGCATTACCTTCATCCGAAAGAGTGAATGATGTATTTCACAACTACTAGTTACAAATGTATATAGGAGACCCAAGTCATATTGAGAACCATTTTAAGATCTCATTGCGACCAGACCCGAGTTATGACCAATAGCCAGTGAAGATCATCAACGGATAGCAAAAGACCCTCTGGAGCTGGACAGTTAACCTAGTGAAAGTGATGTGATATCAAGATTCGCCTAAGAAATTCACTTGAAAAATGATAAGATGCGTAAGCGTCATCCGTATTTGTTATGTATTACAACTCTAATATTTCCGATGAAGGAATTCATACGAGGATATAATGAAATGGCAAAAAATTTGGTGTAATGTAAATTTTATTTTTATGCAATTTTTGATAGTTTAAACATTTTATTTTAAATATTTTCTATCATAATCTGCAACCCGCATCAATTTCCGCAAGCCATATCTGAACCCAAACCCGACCCGCACTTAAACAATATCATCACATCACTTGGTCATTGCAATAATTGGTTAGCGTTGCTTCTTTTTATCAGCTCAGTTTGGAATGTCTTACCATGAGGAACATCCATGCCTTTACTTTGGTATTTGCCAGTTTCATTATCATGTTGTCTCATGAGCTTATTAGTACCATGTAAGTTTAATATCGTTAAATTGCGTAGTCTTGGGATGTCCTTGTGATGGCACATTACTATATCGATACTGGATGACTAGTGGACTAAGGCGAAAACATTATTTTTTGATGCTGACCTTGGTCGGATAAAACATTGATATGTAATCTAAATTTAATACATATATTAAATTAATTATATGACCTACATAAGCATAAATAGATGATTATAATTTAACATTGATCCCAGCTTAATCTTGTAGTCAAGTTTTGAGCCATGTTAAAATTAAATCATTACCGATATAATATATTGTTCGGTTAGTTTCATTCATTGGATATTATTTGATTCTTGGATTGACATGGAGATTATGATTAATATCCTTTATAATATAGGCATAATTCATGATAACAGAAATTGACATCATGATATTTGCCGTCGGGCTACACATAGATACTGTGTCTAAAAACATATAATATGTACAATGTAAATCACATAAAATCAAAGTTTATATCTAATCATTGACCTGTTCGTTTGAGTACATGTAGCATACCCCATATTGTCATTGACACAACACACTACATACATATACAAGTGATACTGAACTTGATATTGCATCAACCACATTTACTATACATGCCATTGTATCAGAATTGACATGTTACTGACCCTGAAACTAAACATGACACCATATACTAGTCCTCGTAGACATCATACCTTATTATCTAGGTTTGCACTAGATACATAGAAATGAGATAACTCATGTTATTGAGGATGCGTGAGCCACTGGAGCCACTCTTGTATCTGACTGTATCTGTTATTATTCCTGACTGTATCTGTTACTATAACCGACTGTAACTGACCGGATGAGCGTCCCCATTGGCATGAATGAGTTTGTATGTTGTACATTGTGCCATCAAACATGAGTCGCATTACTAGACTATGAGCACTAATTCCACCTGCATAGTCATATAGACACGGTCAGTATATCTTATTGTTACCATGTCATGTATGTCACATGTTTTTATATGATATTATTCATGATGTGTCTTATTTTATATGTTTTATTATATATATGGATCTTACATATTTTCCTCATAATTTTTGGAGACCTACAACTTACTTTATCATTTGCTTTGTTATGACTTAGGTGTAAGATGTGATTTCTCTTGGAACACAGAACTCGAGAACTAGGATTCTTTGGAGCAGGACGTAAATTACCAATAGTCGGGTCTTTAGTTTATTTTCATTGTAACAATGCGTCATTAAGATGCAAGGCAATTGACCTATGCATTGTAATTTTTGTTTCATTGTACTGGACTCCCAGTTATCATGTTTCGTTTCAACTGCTTGTAACCGAGTATACATGTTATTGGTATGTTGTGCATATATGTATCATTCTCAGAAATGCAGAACTTGCCTTCCCATTTGTTTAGTGTATATTGAACCTAAAAGAAAACCAAAAATGATTGTTATTCTTTTGGGATCAAGATGTATTGTGGCTTGTCTCACACCACTTGCCTCCTACAGGAAATTGGGGCATGACTACTTTAAGGGATATGTTATAGGTTATCCCAACAAAGTATTTACATATGACAATGGACATGTACAAGTGTAAAGGCCCATGCCCATTGGGCCTTTAATAACCCCCCACCCCCTGGTGCTCCTTTATTTTCGCCCATGCTTCCCGTTCTATTTATTTCCTTCGTTTGCTGGCCTTCGACGAGCCCGCGGGGGCTTCGAGAATCTTCTAGCTCGCTCGCTTCCTTCGCTCGGCACGAATGAAACCCGCTAGGGTTTCGACAAGGTTCATCGCCCCTTCTCGCTTGCCATAAGGCGTGGGGCCCTCGATGGGATCTCTCCGCCTTGTCCCATCTCTGTAGGAAGCCCATCGCCTCTCCCTTCGGCTATCGACAGCGATTGAGAGGATGTCTACTCCTCTGAGGCGGTTCGGTTGTATACTTAACCCCTCTCCTCCATCTTCTTGCTAGAAGCTCGGTAAGCATTCCTACTCTATTTTCGAATCTGTTTTCGACTGATTTCTCAGCTTCTTTGATGTGTGGCTTCGGATTCTTAATCTTCTGATTCTTCGACGTGCCTTGGTAGACTCTCTCTTTTATTTTAAGTCTAATTTCAATTTCGCTTTGGGAAAGGACAATTTAAGGGAAGAATTAGGGTTTTATTGTCCATAGTACTATCTCGTGGGGTCGGATGCCCTCGCGTGCTTGTGTGGGGTCTCAGGGTGCTTAGTCGGGGCTGTTTTGGGGTTTCGGTGGATCCCTTCCTTGCTGTTTTGGTTTCGGTGGGGCTTGGTTATTGTTGGGGGCTCCCCTTTACTTGCGGCTTGGGCTCCTTGTTGACTGAGGCTTGCGGCTGGGTTTCGTTGGTTGCTGTTTGTGCTCAACTGAATTATTTGTCGTTGGTTTGGGCTTTGCTATGATATTACTTGGGATATGAGCCCCGTTCCCCAACTGTCTTGGTTGTTAGCCCCAGTTCCTTGCTAGAAACCCCGTGGACTTTGCCGTAGGCACGGGTACCCCCCACTGTGTGATGAGAAAACCACCAATCTGATCCCTCTGACCTAGACTCTCAAGTGCCATCATTAGTTGACTTTTGGTTTTCTTCATTTAAGCAAATTGTTATTTTTTTGTTGTTTCTTGGTTATTGCAAGAATTGGTTAGTGTTGCTTCTTTTTATCAGCTCAGTTTGGAATGTCTTGCCATGAGGAACATGCATTTACTTTGTTACTTGCCAGTTTCATTATCATGTTGTCTCATCAGCTTCTTAGTACCATGTTAGTTTAATATCCTTAAATTGCGTAGTCTTGGGATGTTCTTGTGATGGCACATTACTATATCGATACTGAATGACTAGTGGACTATCCTGAGGTTGGCTCTTGACATGATAGTTTTCTAATACACGTGGATCCCCTTTGGCTACGAAAACTTGACTCACCCCACGACATTAACAACTAATAAAATGATTACTTCAGCTTGACTCATCAGGTATGAGGAAACTTATGATTGGGGAGTACGGGAGCGACGGGGACCTGATCTATAGCCTCGTGTAGGGGGGACGTCCATCATTCAGATGGGTCCTGAGTCCGGGGGCAGACAGGGACGGCCATCTTGATTGGTCCTGGAGCCTCCGCCACAGGTCACAGTGTTACAGCTCTTACAGTACGATACTTTCTACTTTTAGACTCGGCCTGGGATCGCACCCTCGGTCCAGGTAGCTTCCAGATGCAGACCGTGCTTCCCCTCATAAGTCAGGGCCTAGAATTGGTTCACTTTAGCTAGTACTATCTTTACAGTAGTTTGTGCTCATTTTAATCATCATAACATGTCTCTCTTCTGTACCCTTCCTAGCTCCTGTCACATCGTCTTTTTGTACCTCCGTACTCTTCCGCTGTGTGGGTTTGTGGATCACCAGGTCAGTTTACTTCTTGTTCAATACTACCATATTTGTGGCTGTCGTGTTTCCTTTTGTGCACCCTTACCTTTCTTGTCTCGTATTAGTTATTGTCTACTCTATTAAGTGTGGTGCGTCCGCTGTTGCCCATCAGGTACGACGCACAGAATCATACAGAGGTGTCTGAGGACGAGGAGTGGGAGCTTTCGGTACGAAACCTTGAGAGGAGCCAGAACGTCCAGGGCAGGACTGTTTAAGCCTTGACATAGTGGCAGGTACATGTCTCATTTCCTTACTTTCAGCAGTAGTGTAGCTTTACTGCCCTTACTTGCTTGTTACTGTCTTTTCCTTATTTAGAACTGTGTTGTCATTTCTAGAGTGTCTCCTTACTTTCTGCACTGCTCCACATTGACTTCCCTGGCACCTGTGGGACCTGCACTCTTGTTTCAATTGTAGCGGTACCCACCGGGAGGCGGGGCGTTACAATAAGGCTCGCCTATCTGTAAAAGATTTTCTTAGACGTATAGAATTGATTGCTTTGAGACCATGAATGTTGCCATACCCAACTCAATCCATTGTAATTTTCTCTATTGACATGAACTAAAAATGACCGAAATTTTAGCTAAATGTGAATATACCTTCTTGTATGGAGACCTTAAGGAGATCTATATAGAGAAACCAGCATATGTCGCTCAGGAGAAGAATCTCAGGAGAAGAATGTAGCATGTAATTTTAGAAGGCAATCTATGGTCTGAAGCAGAGTTCATAGGCTTGGTATGAAAAGTTAATAATCACCAGTGCAGGGTATAAGATATGTTATTCTTATCACTTTGTTTTATTAGTCATGGCTTTTTGGATTAATGATTTGGATGTCTATGGTGATGGCATTAGTTTGATTATGAGTGATATTGATGGCATTGAGAATCCCGATTGTCTCAGCTAACAGTTTGTGAGCAAAAACATAAAAACGTAGATATTTTTCTAAGACTGATATTAATTTTACCAAGCATGTACTTCTTTTCCAACGTTTGTATGCTTTGGATTTACAATAGGAGATTGGATTGCTTAGGGAGTACTCATATGGATATTATGGATACAAATGCCTATTTGTGGGACATAACTAGATAGTTCTTATAAAATGTCCTCAACATAGGAGATCAATTGGTTGACTTATCAATATCATGGTTACCTGTAAAATGATGTGATTTATGACCATGATGGCTGGAATTGGCTTTTAGGAAGATGGTCTAGTAACTATGTATTATTATAATCAGGCTGCTATTTACATAACCAGTAATCCAATCTTTCATAAGAGAACAAAATATAGATGTGCACCGTCATTTTGTTCATGATGCTGGCATGCTGAAGTTGGTTTGCACTCCCTTCACTCCTTTATCAAAATGGTTTGCAGGTGTGTTTACTAAGCCAGTTTCTCCTAATATTTTTTTCACCTGTGTAACAAACCTGACGTAATAGATATATATGCTCTTTAGGGGGAGTGTTATATCCCATATCTTTAGTTATTTAGAATTTTGGGGATTCGGGTAATAACCCTGAACTTGTTTTCAATTGAGAGGATATGTATAAAACTAGGTAGAGAGGAGGCAAAATCTTTCTCCAACCTTTCTTCCCAGTTCATCTTCCTCAAAATTAACAAAAACAATTGGATATTGTATTGGCATGCCACTTATCCATGGCACACTTGAACCAGCGAATACCAATGTTTGCACTGGATTAGATCAACATCATAAGATATTTGTTCGCAAAAGAGGTTATACTCCAAGAGATTTGGTCTCCAGAAAGACCCTTCACAAATGGAATGAACACATGTGATAGTATAAGGGACATATAGAATATTGCTGAACTCCGATCTGTCAATTTAGCTTCAATTGAAATTGTTAAAACTTGTTTCATTTGGCATCGGCAATAAAACTTAACAAATTCAAAGTGAATCATCAAATTTGGAAGTGGCTGGTACACCTAAACCTATACAGAGTGAGTACAACTACATTAAAATGATTCATGTACATTCTTGGTGCATGACCTGTGAGCTTCAGCTTTCAGGAAGAAAGATATCTGACAAAGTATCCGAGTGGAACCAAAAAGTACATATACCATGCTCTGTTCCTATCCCCTTTCAGGTGTTTGACATGACAGCAAGTATTTGACTTTATCACATGAATATTGTCAGTCGAAAACTCAATCAGTGTAAATTTTTTGCCGGAATGGTGCCATAACATACATATATAGAACACAAGACAATAAGTTACCATGCTTGTAAGGTAAATCCTTATGAAACTTGTTAGCCATAGAATTTTTATGCTATATGACATGTAGACATCTGGGAACCTTTTAAGCTCAATAAATACCTTTCCAGAATACATGATTTCAAAAGGACCCCCGGTTCCAACTTGAGCTTCTTGGCCCCACCCAACTGAATCAACGCTGCCAGACAGACGATCAAGTGAACCTTGCTTGCCAGCCTCAATAAAGCATTTCTCTGGATTCTGTGATCCTCCCGTGGAACAATGTTAGAAGTACATAGAAAATATATAGTTGTAACTGTACATAGAAGTGTGGACGAAGGTAGCAAAGAAACTCACAGAGAAACAAGCTTGAGTGAAAGGTGACGAAATGGACAAATTAGCCCTCTGCTGCCTTAGTCCTTTAGCACTTAACCCATGAAACTCTCCTGTTACAGAGAGGCTGTTGGAAACCAGAAGCAAGTGTTCAAGATGAATGTTCCTCCCTATCTCTGAAATTGCTGACTCCAGAGACTGCATGTAACACAGAATGGTAACTAAGGAAAGATAAACTAATTAAGCCGAATCTTCGAAACCAAGTTTAGACCACCACCCACAGTTCGAAAATATTTTTGTGCAGAAAGAATGCCAAATGCATCAGAGATGTCGTAAACAGCGTCTGGATGACTTTGCTCCCAATCTATCAAATCCATTATAGGAATGCAAGCAGTCCGAAGAGCACGCCAGAACACACGAGGTGAACAACTATCCGCCATTGAAACTTTGAGAAAAAGTTGACCAGCAGGTGCAAGCTGAGAATCCCACAATATATCTACCTGCTTGAAGTCCGTGAATCCTGAAGCAACACTTGATATTGTAATGAACAAGGCTAGATGAAAAACAGGAATAAGATAGATAACAGGGTTTTAGGGATGGTAGAAAGAAGGCACAAATTGATTTATATAATAGAATCTCTCACAAATTAAAAAACTGGCAGCCAGATTTTGATCATGTTGATATACATGTTCCATACATCTAAATCTGGTTTGTATCTATTCAGAGTACAAAGGACTATGTGCTACTATATCTGAAA
This sequence comes from Scilla litardierei, assembly GCA_030789695.1. Classification (NCBI taxonomy): domain Eukaryota; kingdom Viridiplantae; phylum Streptophyta; class Magnoliopsida; order Asparagales; family Asparagaceae; genus Scilla; species Scilla litardierei. Next base: position 499,758,032 of record CM061142.1, on the reverse strand, counting down.
CAGTAAAAGCACATTCCAGATTTTTCCTCAATGATGTTGTGTATGAACCTGGCACTTCTGGCTTACTCCTGTGATACTTACAGGACACTTCCTTGACATGCCTGTAATCTGTGCCCACAACTTTATAATACTTTTTAAATTTCTAACACCCTTTTGACACTTTAGGGGTACACCATAATAATCGTTAAACACCTCCTTGATATGCATCACATATATGGAGATGTACCTACTCTTGCAATTTTCATGTTAAAGTACACTGAAAATACAAGACGATGATAATTATATCTCATACCATATGATGTAGAATAATGCATAAGAGTTGACAGTTTAGGTGAAAGAAACATAGTAAATGAATAAGAGAAAGGGTGAATTTCAGAAAACCCCCACGAATATAGGGCATTTCGAGAAAACTCACATATACTATGAAACACTCAATAAACCCCCTCAAACTTTGTTCCTTTCAAGAAAGTCGCCAACACTGTTAATGGAAGTTGGGTATTAACATTTTTACCCATAGCCCAAATCACCCTCTTCAACAATTCAAAAAAAAATTTAAAAATAGAAAATTCCAAAAGCAAAACAAAAACTTTAAAGAAAAGTTTAGGAAAAAAACAAAAAAAAATTAATACATAGAAAAAGTAAGAAAATATATATAATTCAAAAAGAAACATGGGAAAATCAGATAATTTCAAATAAAATAGAATATAGATAAATTTTAAAAAATTATACACAAAATAAATTTTGAAAAGAACTGGAAAAAAGAAAACCTTGGACAATTTCAAAATTAGAAACAATGAAAAAAATTTAAAACCAAATAAAATATTCAAGGAAAAAATAAAAAATTCGAAATTCAAAAAAGAAGCCTTAGCGGGTTGATTTTTGTGTGCAATATTAAATTTTCTGTTCAAAAAAATAAAAACCCCTAAAATTCACATGTACTACTTTTCATCATTTTCCCCTTTAAAACTAAAACCCTAATGCAAAAACTTTCCTTGAAGCTACCGTAACACATCATCATATTTCTTCTATGAACCACAATGATCACCTTATCTCCAAAACACATCATTATCTAGCATAATCAATCCTCTTAAAATCTCGAAAATCATCATCATTCATCATCACTCATCTTCCCAGTGTTGTCGACCTCCAAAATTCTCTTAAAAATCAGCATAACAAAAAAATATGTGAATATAGAGAAGAGGATATATGGGTATTTTGGTCTCAAAAATGATCACGTGACATCTCACATGAGTCTTTCCAACATTAAGCTCTCCCTACTTTGGTGCATCACTAAAGCACCATCAACTCTATTTGAATGAAGAACTTTGCAAAACCAATGAGTTGGTAGGGTTGGTTTCCCACGGGCTTGAACCTAGAAAACATAAGTCTTGGAGCTAGATATAGATTTGTTGTTCCTTCTCTTATTCTTGAGTACCTGAAGATAAAAATATCCTTCCTTGGTACCCAAGGACATTGGGTCCTAAGAGATTAGACCTTTGGAAGCCAAGTCCAATTGGACTTAGACTTCCCAACGAAATCATCATTATGCACGACATTCATGAAATACGAATTTATATAAGCTTGTTTTTCATGCATGCTTGTGTCCTTCGGGCCCCAAATGGTAAATTTCTTGGGAGCCCTATTCCTATTGGGAGCATGCATTCGTTGTTGATTTCTACGTGATGCATGTCGTGGATAAGCATATGGCACATGATGAAATGGTGCATGATGATAATTGTTCATATGATGATGTGGATGAACATACGCATGTGGAGGAACACGTGCATGAGTGTGTCTCACATGGTGTGCACGTGCTCGTGGATGTGGAGCATAAAAATCATCATACGTTCGAACATATGGAGTAGGATGTGTGTTCCTACGTGGCATGGTATTGGTGTACATAAAAGCATGACCATTCTTTGGAGGTCCACCCAAAGTAGGTTTCTTTCCAAACAGGGGGGTGTACCTAGTGGAAGCATCATTGGTAGATGAACTACCCATGGGGTGTCTACTCCCACTAGTTGAGGCTTCGAAAGATGGCCTAACAAAGGTCGTGACCGATTTGGATGAGCCTCCCATCTTACACCCCAAGCCAATGTGATGATTGGCCGGAAGTAAATCATTTAGGATATTATCCAAATGGCCCTTACCTTTATTGAATTCATTAATTCGGCCTAATGTGTACTCATACTTCTCGGTGAGAGAATGCATAGAAGCATCCAAGGTGGACACTTGCGATGTGAGTACATAAACACGAGACTTGAGATTCTCATTCTCGATACTCAAAGTTGAGTTTCGAGAAATCCAATCCGCTATCTCGTGTTCATCCGAATCCTCAATATGCACATGCTCAAGTTGAGATTTGAGATTTACGATCTCATTTCTCAACCCTTCAACAACGGTGTCGTTGTTGATGATGATAGGCTTAGGTGAGGTTTGAAGACTAGTTAGCTCATTTTTAGTCTTAATATATCTACTAGCCAATTTAGAAAAGTTAGACCAAAGTTGTTCGTTAGCTAATCTAAGTTCATCCATCGTTACCTCATTGCCTTCATCCTCGCTTTCATCGGAAGAGGTCCCTTGATCATGGTCCTCTCTCACCATGAAGCACATGTTTGCTTTCTCCACTTGTTCATCATCCGGCTCTCCACTTGAGGAGTCCTCTTCGGAGTCGGTGAATGAATCGACAAGTCCTTTCTTGTACCATTTCTTGTACTTTCTTTACTTGTCGTACTTGGGGGCCTTCCACTTCTCCTTGTGTTTGGTTAGAGGACAATCCGGCTTGATGTGTCCTGGCTTGTTGCATTTATAACACACAGGAGCGGAGGCATTAGTCGAACTAAATTTAGATTTGTTCCTAAACTTACCTTTTTGGAAGAATCGGTTGAACTTCTTTACCATCTCGGCCAAAGCTTCTATGTCCAACTCGTCTTACGATTCTTCATCATCGGTAGATGTAGATGTAGATGGAGCGACCTTGAATGCAATCGTCCTTTTCTTTGGCACGTCTTGCTCCAAGTACGACTTCATCTTTTCCTGCATCTTGATCTTACTGTCCTTACGTACCTCATAAGACAACAAGGTACTCATTAGTTGTACGACAGTATACTTATTCATATCGTTACCTTCCTCGATGGTGAAGGTACGCTTTTCCCAACAAGAAGGAAGTCCGTCAATAATTTTCGCAACTTTCTCCTTTTGGGTATAGTTCTTCCCAAGAGCTTCCAATTCGTTGGATATGTCCACGAAGCGAGCATAGTACTCCTTCATACTTTCACCATGTTCCATGTGAAATAATTCGAACTCTTTGTTAGCAACAACGAGTTTAGAGTCTTTTACCGTACTCGTTCCTCGTGCAAGATGAGGAGTTGGTTCCATATTTGATATGCACTCTTACATGTGCATATCTTGTTGAAGTCCTCGGGCTCCAACGCACATTGCAAGGCATTCATTGCCTTGGCATTGTTCACCTCCGCGGCGACCTCCGCGGTAGTCCACTTCGCGAAATCTTGTTCGGTGGGCTCGACATATTCCGTCATCGTGGCTCTCCATAGTGAAGTGCTCCGGAGGAACGTTTCCATCCGGCATTTTCAGTACCCATAATTGGTACCGTTGAAGAAAGGAGGCCTAGTTGAGGAGTGTCCTTCCATCACCGAAGAAGCTCCTTCGCGGTTCTTGAAAACGTTGTAGTCGTTATTTGTCAAAGCTATGAACCTGGGCTCTGATACCAAATGTAATGCCCTGTGTAGCTACTGCACAAGTACTAGAGGGGGGTGAATAGTACTTTAAAATAATCAAGAGAGTTATTCCTAATTATTGTGCAAACATACAAACAACAATGCGGAATAGACTACAAACAACAAGAATAGACAACGCAAACAAATGATATAACGGGTTCGGATCCACCCAAGTCTCCCCGACTTGTTCCCGGTGATCCTACGTCCCAATCACCCGGATCCCCTCCGGATACTTGAGTTAGAAACCATTAACCCAAGATTTCCACTATGAAATTCTTGTAGAAAAACCTCTACAAGACCAGATCATACACAAATGACATGTGACTCCCACAACCCGGGATCACACCCTTTCTCTCACAACCGAGAGAAACACTTACAATTACAAAGTAAATGAAACAATGAAATACTTACCAACAAAATCATATGCCTTGAGTAAACTTACCAATATTAGGGCAAGAAGAATTTTGAGGAAGAAGATGACACCAAGCCCTAGCTCCACCAAGATAACCAGCAATATGTGGCTAGGGAGAGAATGGTGACTTTGAATCAAGCTCTTAGCTTGAGAGGCTCACAATGGATAGAATCTCTCTTGAGGAATTAGGGCTCAAGAAGTTGATGGAGAGATTATTGTGAGAAGAGAGAGCTTTGGAATAGAGTTGAAATGGCTCCTCTTTGATTTCTCTAAACCTCTAGAATATCAGCCATGAATGCTATGAAAGCAGCCCTTCAAGTATATATAGGATAGAGGAAAGAGAGAGCAAAATTCGTGGCATTTAATGCTCCAACAGCTCTATTCTGAAACAGACTAGTCGGTCAAAAAAAGGATCACTGACCGACTAGTTTCTCAACTAGTCGGTCGGTGATTCAATATGAACCGACTAAGAGGTGAACAGCCAATAAAGATAGTTCAGGAGAACTAGAACTAGTCGGTCTAAGAAGACTTGCCAACCGACTAGTTTCACAACTAGTCGGTCGGTGAGTGTTCTTTGACCGACTAAGAGATGAAATACGATAGGCTGTCAACAAGGAGACCTATTCGGTCTAAGAACAAATCATAACCGATTAGTTTCTCAACTAGTCGTCGATGATTATTCTTAGACCGACTAACGATAAACAGTAGCTCAGGCTGTGATATGAAAGACATAACTAGTCGGTCTAAGAAGGATTCCTAACCGACTAGTTTGACAACTAGTCGGTCCGTGAACCTTCTTGGACCGACTAATTGGTCAACAGGGAATGAGCTGAAATGAGCAAGGCATTCTAATCGGTTCAAGAAGGATTGCCGACCGACTAGATTGCCATCTAGTCGGTTGGTTCTTCTTGAACCAACTAACATGCACTAGAAGCCGCGAGATGAAGCGTAAGGCTTCGGGAAAGTTTTTATGGCTTCTATGATAATCCTAGCTCTAATAATGTAAGACCTACTCAAGGCTTAACATTCTACAGAAAGAAACTAGAAGACTATAAAATAAACCTTGACGAACTGTCTTCAATCGCTTCGATCCGAATCTCTTGACTTCAATAATGATCCTTGAGCTTCAACGAAGCTTCAAGCACACGATCACGCGCTTTGATAAGTCTCGAGACGTCACTTTTGATGTTCATAGAATTTTGACGACGATCTCCATAACTGCGCTCACAAAGTGTAAGTTCACGATATTTATGTTTGCTCATCGTTAAAACCAAATCCGGAGAATCAATACTCAACAATAGTTTGAAGAGGAGTTTTTAAGTTTCAAAGTTTAGAAGGGGTTTTTTAATGATCCAAAGTTTGAGGAGTTTTTTAAAAATTTACTTAAAAAGAAAAGGATGAAATTCATATGCCTGCTCAACATCAGGAAAATAGAGGTTATTTGAGCTATAGAGATCAGTTTGGTGCAAACAACCACCAATTCACCGTAACAACAATATGTAGAACATCTAGCAGTTGTCCACTTCTTTGGACTCTGACACATAAGCATGAACGGACTGCAAACCTTCAACGAAGTTCCTATATATATGCACGGATAGTAAATTTTAGTTCTTGCAAATTATCATTAGATTAGGTAATCATTACAATATGTAGAACATCTAGCAGTTTCCACTTCTTTGGATTCTGACACATAAGCATGAATGGGCTGCAGCTGCAAACCTTCAACGAAGTTCCTATATATATGCATGGATAGTTAAATTTTAGTTCTTGCAAATTATCATTAGATTCAGTAAATATTATTAGTTTTACGTGCCTATCATATAAAGAAAAATGCATTATCATTAACATTCCTTTCCTGACTAGTACTGAAATTTTAGTTAGTAATTTGAATTTCCTGTATCCTTACTAGTAAAAAGGAAGATCATTATGCTTTATGATTAGTTTCCCTAAGTTTTAGAAATTAGATTCCTCTCCGGCATGTTTCAGTCATTATAGAATGGACATTTTTTTTTCCAAAAAAGTCCAAATATTCAAAATTATCTTAATGTACGACTAACTTTGAAAATATATACAAAAATCAAAGTTGGTCATGTCAATTTTCAAAAAAGCCCATGGTAGGTACGGCGCCCGAAGTTGGTCACTATAAAAATTTTTATTCATATAATGGTTCCTTGCTGGGTCTGAAACTAGAAGCCAGGTGATGCAGAACAAGCCTTGAACAAGTACAAATGCAACAACTTTTGGAGTTTAAGCTTGGAGCAAATTCTATGACATGTAAGATTTTAAATCACACAGGAAGAAGCATTGGAAGTTTATAATTTTGGAGTCTCATTGTTTTCAGAATTACTTCTAGTTTCTTTTAGAATGGAGTCAAATTAGAAGTTTGTTGCATTTTAAGAGTTTTATTTTATCTTTGGAGTCTCTTGTAACCTTATTTATAAGTAGTAAGTTTTCATTTTCTTTTAGAATTAGAGTTAGAATATGACTAGTTTTCTTTCTTTTAGAATAGAGTTAGAATACGACTAGTTTTCTTTGGGATCAATCTTTGTTTTCCAATATAAAGGCATTTATATTTTTCATTGTAGGAGTGAAGAAAGTTAATTAATGAAATAAAACGTAGTTTCTTGTAAAAATATATGCCATGCGATGTGTTTTTGAGTTAGGCAAGTGATTACCCATGCCTGAAGTTTGAAGAAATCTTCTACACATGATGTATTGAAGTTGGTAATCGATTCGATCTCCAAAGTGAGAGGCTCAAACCCTACCTTTATCCTTTAAACCACCCAAATTGAGTTCTTTAGTTTCCACCACAAAGCTTAGATTTAACCCTTCCGCTTCCACATTTTCCAATAATTGGTAATAATGCTAAATTTCCTATCTTCTCAACCTTCATCATCTTGTCCACACTTCTATTCTTTTTTTTTTGATTTAGCATTTAGTTTCTTTAATTCAGACAAAAACTTCACATTTCAGTTTAGAAAAATCAGTTTGAAAATAAGAAAAAAAATGAGAAAAAAATACAAAGTAAAAGGCAAAAATGATACAATAACCATGGCTCTACAGTACCCGTGGTATCCATAATACAGTGTATGCTACAGTACTATGACTTTAATAGTGATTTCTACAAATTGCTAGTCATTTCTGCATATTACTACAATATTTCCCGACTATTTTGGGGGTTTTTGAGTTTTGAGCAAATTCTCAAGCCTTTTTAAGCCAGAATTCAAGCCCTTGAAGTGTTTTGGATTGATTTTAAAATCATTAAACTAATTTTCAAATTTTTGCATAGATTTTAATGGGCTATTATGGGGATTGCTACCATAGAGGCTATATTCATCGTTTGAGACAATTTTGAGTATAAACCGTTCATAATGTTTTCCATTCTTTTCAGAATCCCTTAAACATGAAGATTATTGAAGTTAGGAATTTTTGTTGGAAGGAGTGTTTCTAATGACAACTTCGCAAACAAAGAAAGATATTATATGCTATACAGAAGTTAGATGGTAAAGCTCGATCTAGACGGTTAGAGTATGGTCAAGATTGTACATAAAGATCATTAATGTAAGTAAACATACGATATTGATATCCCCTAAGCATTATTCACCTCTTCTGTCTTCAAATTCAAATTTCAAAATCCAATCGTAGAATTGGCAAGATATTTGACAAACATCTCCAAAAAAGAAAGATGGGTTTGCAGGAATTATTTAAATAGCTTTTGGAACAAGAGCCACAATCTGAGCCAGAATCAAAACTACATGCTCAGTTTAGAAAACTCAAATATAGAAAACCTTAATTTAGGTTAGACTACCTAACAGGGAGTGTATGTAATGATCCTAACCTAAACCTTATATTTTTTATATAAATAAATTATTAAAATTTCATATTCTGTTCAATTTTAATTTTTAAAGCTTTCTAAAAAATTCAGTAATATTTTGGATTTTATCTGAATTTTAATTCAATTTTTAAATAATATGTTAACACATAACCTGCTAACCCAGACCATTAACCTTTTAACTACCCATTTATAACCAACTACCCCTTACCTCACAAAAACCCCACTCCACTACCCCACTAACAACATTAACACCCCGACTAATCATTATTACTTTTATTAACATGTTAGTTAAATAAGTTAATTAAAACAAAATTATATTTTCTATAACCTAATATATATACAAATGTTTCTTTTTTTCCTTTCATTTTTTCCTTTTTCTCCTCTCCCCCGAGCTTGTCGATGTTGCCTCTCCCTCGATCTCTCGCCACGATCGATAAATTACTGCGATACATGCTGATCTCGCATCACGTTTGCAAATCTACCCCGATCTTCCACCCTCCCACCTCCCCTCTCCAAATGCCCTATTTAAGAACCCTTACCCAAAAAACTCTCACACTCATATCTCACTTTCTCCCTCAGATCTCTGTCTCTCCCTCTTAGATCTTTTGATCAATTTTGATCTTCTTTCTCCTATTAGCAATAGCAGTAGTCGTAGAATGTTGACGAGTCAGTAAGACATCCGATCATTCATTTCTGCTCACTTCATTCTTCAATTCTCAAGTAGGTTTTCCTATTTAATTTTTGGCCTTGAAAAACTCAGTTATAATCTATTTATAATTATAAGGGGCTGTTGTTCCTTGTGTGGTTCCCTGTTGGGTTTGGATCATGCCTTTATGTGGCTGATTACTGTTTGTTAAGGTTTGGTTAAGTTTATGGCACATGTTGCTATTAGTTTGCGTTTATGCTATTAGTTTGATCATGTTTACCTTTTAACGAGTTTGGTTAAGCTGTTTGGGGCTATTTTGCCTTTCAGCTTGCGGTTGGGGATTTCGACTTGCATTCTAAAGCTTATTTGTCCTTTGGCTTCTGTTTGGGGTTTGGTTAGTTCATATATAGCTAATTTTATTTTTAGAGCCTCCCACTTTCTATTTTGTTCATGTGTTCCTCTTGTTGAGCTCGGGCATTTCTTTGTGGGGCTATTTGCTCCCAGCTTTGCTTCCTGTTATCGCTTGCTGGGTTTGATTGTATATATTGGGTTTGTTTGCTTCATGTTGATTGGTTGACCCGAAACTAGGGCTTGGCCTACCTATTTCTTAGGACCTTTCTTGGAACGTATGCATATGTGATTAGAAAATATAAATAATTGAAATTAGGGCCAAATCTCATATAGTGTTAACTTGGGCCATGTCATTTAGATTTATAGGCTTTTGATGAATGCTTTTGATGGATTAAAATGATGAGAAATGTTGGGATTGATAAATTTGAAATAATTGATCCTATTATACATGTTAGCTTAGCCATATTAAGCCATTTGTTGGATAGTCCCTTCAGACATAGGCCCAGTTACATTCATGAGAACTATTATCTACCCACTTTAGGTATAATGTCGCGACTATGTCTCATCCATACTATGAAATGATGCACATGCTCATAATTGGTGTACCTACTTCATTGTATGATTTGTCTTACCATCATTACTAATTGACGTTTTGTTCATATGAAATGTCATACAATAACAAAAATAATGATATGATAGTAAGCTTAATCCTAAAACAATATGTACAGATGATTATTCATCCAATAACTTATGCATGTGTATCATAATTTCTTCTATGGTTGAATGATTGTAATAAAAGTAGTACCACTTAAGACATGCCTTCCATAATTGATTCATGATTCATGTCTAGTATATTAAACAATGTATCCTATCACATGCTCACTGTATTGGATAGTGGAATATTTCACAGATTATAATAATGTACCCTATATGTAACAGCCCGCTCTTTCCCTTTCTCACTTTTCTTTTTCTTTTTCTTTTTTGTTTCGTTTACTCAGCCCACTCAGCAGGCCCAAAGCACACGTGGCTTTCTCTCTTTTCTCCAATCTCTCTCATTTCTCGCAGCGACGAAGCCCTACGGGCCTCGATCGCCCCTCTCTTTCTCTCGCCCTCACAAGTTCGCAGCGACAACCCGTTGGACCGATTTGTCCTGCTGATTGAGCTATTGATTTGGGTTTCCTTGCTGATTTGGAGTTCGGTGGCTCACTTACTTGCTGATGTAGGCTCCTTGCTGACTGATGACTGTGGCTGGCTTGTTCTGCTGATGTTTGGGTTTGGCTGAATCCTTTGTTCGTTGTTGGGATTCGGTTCTTGAATTTCTTGATTCTTTGGCGACGATTTCAGGTAGACTCTATCCTCATTTACATTTCAGTTTTCTCTCGATTCTTCGCATGCTTTATCTAAGTTGAAACATTAGGGTTTTGGTCGTCTTTGCTTGATGTTTTGGGATTCCTTGCTGGTGTTGGGTTCGTAGGCTTCCCCTTGCTTGCGGTTTGGGCTCCTCTCGTTGTTTTAAGTTCAGTGGCCTTCTTCTACTGCTGGTTAGGTTTCATTGGTTCTCTTACTTGTTGTTTGAGGTTCCTGGGTTGTTGTTGGGTTGCGGCTAGCCCTCCTTACTTGTTGTTGGGTAGCGGCTAGCCCTTCTTGCTTGTTGTTGGGTAGCGGCGGGCTTTCTTTACTTACTGTTTTAAGTTATTTGCATGTTGTTAGGTTTGGAGCTTCCCTTGCGTGTTATCTTGGGTCCCTGAGTTATTGATTGAGCTCGGCTGGTTACTCGCTTGTTGTTTTGGGTTCCAGTGTGGTTTGCTTGAAATATGATCCATGTAGCCTAGATCTCCTAGAGCCATCATTAGTTTCACTTTTGGGGTTTTCTTTATCAAGAAATTACTATATTTTCTCCATTTCTTGGTTCATTGCATGGAACAGTTGGGATTGCTTATTTTATATCAGTTCAGGTTGGAATATCTTGACATGAGAAACATTCATGCCTTACTTTATCATATGTCAGCTTTACTATCATGTCATTTCATTGACTTTTGAGCTTGCTAGTACCATTAAGTTTAATATTGTGTTAAATTGCGTAGCCCAAGGGATGTTTCTTGTGATGGCCCGATACTGACACGATACTGGATGACAGGTGGAATTGTGATTGACTCTGTACATGTCTGGTTGCTACATTCAATCATTATCCATAGACATCCCCCTTGACTACGTAGTTTACATAATATTAAACAACCTCACGACACTAAAACTAATAATTGATTAATTTAGCATGACTCGCCAGATTTTGGAGAAACTTATGATTATGAAAGTGCAAGATTGCTGGAGCATGTTCTTTGTCCCATGTCTGGGAGGATTTCCATTCCACGATCTTTTACGATCGTTCTCGATCCTATCACACGATGCAGCGTGAACTTCTGGTTGAATGGATCCTGAGTAGTCTGTTACTCGGCCCGGAGTCACACCCTCACGGTCTAAGGTCTTCGGGTTACACATCGATCTCTCTCTCATACGTCACGACCTAGAATTGGTTCACTTTAGTGAGTACCATCTTACAGTAGTTTATGGTCATTTTAATCATCTTAACATATTACTTCTTTGTACAGTACCTTTATTTTTGTTGTTGTCATGTCTTCTTTTGTACCTCTTTACTTTTCATGTCGTATGGTTAGATATTGTCTACTCTATTGAGCCGTTGTGTGACTTCTGTTTCCCACTAGGTGACGTACATGATCATACAGAGGCGTCTAAGCACGAGGAATCAGAGCTTCCGGTGCAGGACTTCAGAGACTTGAGCTAGCCGAGGTGAGTGCTCTATTTACATTCAGCCGTAGTGTAGATTATACTTGTCTTTTCCCTGTTTAGTACTATATTACATGACATGTTCTGAGTATTTCATTTCTTTCTACACTGCTCCACATTGACTTCACAGGCACCTGCAAGATCTGCATACACTTTTTTCAATTATGATGGCACCCGAGGAGCAGTGTTTTACACTATACTAGATTGTCAACTCTATTATCGGGCTTGTTATTGCTCTGAATATGATACTGCAGTGTTACATATCACTGCATGGTTTAGGAAACTCATTATCACAAAAGGTGTAGAAGCCACCGAAGATCACTCATCTGTTGCCATATTGGATTGCATTTGTTCATACTTGATTATCGTTCTTAATCATATTTGGCCCAGATTAGTGCCTTAGGTTAGAGTAATGCTCATATATTGCATATAGTACCCTTAGATATAAGTACGTCATTAGACTCGAAATATCACGACATTATATATGATATCTAGCGAGTAATTAGCTACCAAATACTGGTATACCATACATGCTTATATATTGATATATATTGTAATGCTCTTATATTGCATATAGTACCCTTAGATATAAGTACGTCATTAGACTCGAAATATCATGACATTATATATGATATCTAGCGAGTAATTAGCTACCAAATACGGGTATACCATACATGCTTATTTATTGATGTGGATGTGTATCATTATGATGCGATCAAAATGATCTTTCTATTGTTATATATATTTCATAATATTGTTATTGTTATTATTTGTTATCTCCTTATTTGGGAAGCTACTTTGCAAAAGCTTGCTGACAGTTCATTCTTAAAATATTCTGTCATCCTAAAGGTAAGTTCATGGAGAACCTAGAGTTAGTCATTACGAAGCTTGGAAACCAATACCAATGAATAACGTAGTCTTTTTACAGATATCTAACATTTCCTTTTAATCCAGTTACTACTTTTCTTTTCGTCTTATTATGTTTCAGCCTTTTATTCTAAATGTAATAACTAGTTGTAACGGATGTCGTGTCTTATAAGTCCGTATCTTCTCGCAATCTATGATAAACATATAGGAATAACCTTTAGCAACAAGTCTAACCATCAATCAAGCGATGGAACAATTGGACTTAAACCGCACAACGTTCCAATTGGACTTAAACCGCACAACATACACTTATTTGCAACTAACGATGTTCTTCCCTGATAGAACTAGTACAGATCGCAAGTTTTATTAAACTCAAGTACATTCCTTTTGTCTAATATTGCAGTATACCAACCAGAATATGATAAAACTTCTAAAATAGGACGTGTTTGGTGAGAATCACTGGATGAGGGAAAAGCTACGTATAGTTAAGAAAAATAAGACTATGATACATGTCAGTAGCAGCTTTTCTATAAGCAATCGGAATATCTAAATCGGAAACCAACTCATCTTCACATGTGAAGATTTCGGGAGTAGGATCTGAGGATGAAAATGGCATAATGTCATGACTATTGAGATGATGAGTCAAAAGTATTGGGAGCTATAACGTGATAAAAGAGTATAGTTCTGATTATTTCATGTCATTGAAAAACATGTGTAATCTTAAACTTTTTTGATGGTGACATCTAAATTAAAAATACATCATGCAGGTCGGGATTTATTGGTTGTTCAATATCTCTTGATTTGGAGAAGTATGGTTAAGACAGAATTTGATATCAGCTGATACAACAGACAGTTTGATCATAGGATAATAACATATATAGTCTTTTTATGTACAGAGTTCATAAAACACACATTTTAAAGATCGGAGATCAAGTTTAGAATCATCAATAATATAATTATGGATGAAACACATACATTAAAATATTAGGTAATAAAGAAAACAATGGTCTTAAGAAACATGTCGCAAGTAATTTGATTAATAAGCACATACGATGATATATGATTCATAAGATAACAAGCATTTAAGAAAGTATCAGACAAAAAATCTTTGAAACATTCATTTATAACAGAAATGTTCGTGCAACATCTAATAAATATCCAATTTACGCTTTACCATCCCATTCTATTGAGGTATCAGTGCACATGAAGACTAAATAATTTCAAATTCAAACAGAAAAGTTGCAAAATAATTACTAAAATATTCATTTACATTTTCGTTTCGTAAAATTTTCATAGAAATACCAGGTTGCTTTTTTATTTTAGTATAAAAACACTTAAAAATTGCAAACACTTCAGATCTATATTTCATTAAGTAAATCCATTTTAAACTTAAAAAATCATCCATAAATATGACAAAACATCTAAATCTAAATCTAGACTCAATATAATAAGATCTACATGCATCTGAATAAATCAACTCAAAATGTTTCTGATCAAATTTATTAACCAGTAATTAATAAGGTACTCAATGGTATTTTCTCAATTAACAAGACTCGCACTATAGATAAACAAAATTTCAAACTCAGTATGTAAAAATTTAAAATTTTGAAGACTTAGATGACCTGATCTGTAAAATGTGATAATAGGACAGTAACATCAAAGCAAGTCACGGAAGCATTATTTGCATCCACATGATAAAGATCTATAGTCTCATGTTATGTACCAAACATCCTATTCATTCCAATATTTTGGAAGACGGCTATAAGAAAAGAATGTTAACAGAGAAGTTTAGAAAACGTATCACTGACTAATAGAAAGTAGATTAAATGAAAATTTATATGGATGCAAAACAAATATCAAAGACAAGGAAAGGGTGCTATTAACAGAACCAACACCTGTAATAACAAATATGAAACCATCAACTAATGTCAATTGTATGCCTGTAAGTAGATGGATTTAAAGAAGACAATATACCTAAATCCCAATCATATAAACAGAGGCAATTGTTAGAGTTACTTGATTTAAATTTAGATTTAATGACTTGATGTAGAAATGCATGCAGTTGAGTTACTTGATCTGCTCAAAAACGCAATTGTTAGAGTTGAATGCAACTCAGCTTCACAAAACTTCTAAAACAGCTGGTACTAGCTCCACACGTCGTCAGACATCTAACATTCATGGATTGGGAAGAATCTTCTGGTGATATTATGTATGCAGTACCGCCTCTAAGCCCTCCACCAAGGAGCCTAAAGCTTGGAAAAATCATATTTCATGTAACCAAACTACTTGTAATAATGGCAGGCCAACTTCTCGATCAATGTATTTGCCTCTGGTGTACATATGCCTCTAATCAGTCACACCTCTGTCCTTACAACAAACATCAATACATCAACCACATATACCTTCTCTGATAGCTCCTCCTCAAGCACCTTGATATCCATCTATCTTATTCAAACTTTCAACCTCAGTACTCTAACCTTTGTACTCTATCTACTTAAAAAATTTCTAAAAGGTGTGAAAAGTCTAGAAAAAAGAGGAGAGCTACTACCTATGAACTAAGGATATGCTACTGCATACTCTGAACCTAGACTCCTTTAGAATGCCAAGTTTACCAACTATCCTCTCTACTCCTTTATTTTCTTATTTGTCGATATCAGTTTGATGAAATTTAACTCCTTATGTAACTTACGAAAAATTTACATAATACTGACATATTGGCTTCTGTCCATGTTGGCCTTTCCAGAACAACTGTGATATATCATAAAGTCTGGAAAAATTGTTCTTCCAGAATATAAAATCTCCAATAACGTTTAAATCTCCTTTATAGTACTCTGCTCAATCCAAGATCTTGAATCTCATGCTTCATAGAGTTCAGTAACTAACTCTTTATCTGAGAATTCGCCCGATTCCATTCAGTTGCACATCCATTGGAAGATCATTAATCGTTTTCCTTTCCTCTGCTTTAAGATGGGTCTACACCAAACATTTCCATTGCAAATAGAAGGTCTAGTTGAGCATCTGATCTTATATATGGAAATTAGCTCAACAACCATATATGATCTAAACTCTAACTTCCAATCTATCATGTACGCACATCATTACTCCTAAATGTAAACTCTCAAACCATACTCCAAAGAACACCCCCCCCCCCCCAAACAAAAAAAAACAAGCAACTAATCCAAACCATCAAAAATCATCCAAACTGTCAAATATATAAGAAAGAAAAACAAAGATTTTTTAACTGTATTTGCTAAGATGTACTATTCTGTGTATGAACCAGTGTTCTAAATATCGGTTAACGGTCGCGTATCGGCATAGTAAATTTGATATCGTATTGCAGATATCGGGGATATATCGGACATATTGACTAAATATCGGAGTGGCATATGGGAGGCTTAAAATGATGAAATATGCCAGCTAGATATATCTAAGAAGATATAAACTATACTAACTCAAATAAAAGTATATTTTGGTTATACTTCTCTAGTTAAATATGAATATCGGGGATATTGACTAAATATCGAAGTGTCATATCAGAGGCTAAAAATGATGTTAAATAAAAGAATAGATGTGTCTAAGAAATATAAACTATAGAAACTCCATCGATTGTCGCCAGAAATTTTCGCTGGACGAAGCTAAGCGCAGCGGCATAAGGAGCAAAGCGTCGAGAGGCGCGAAGCGTCATGATTAGAATTAGGGCAAAGCAACGATTATCTCTCAAAAATTCCGATGCTTCTCGTCGTTTTAAGTAAATGATTGGGTCGAGTGACTCGGGTTGGATCCACTTTTAAGTGGAATGACCCGCTAACTTTATTTTTTAAAAACTGTGAATTGCGGCCGATATTTCAAAGGGATATATCGGCCGCAACCCGATATTGCGGTGATATGTTTCCAAATATCGGAAACTGCAATATATAAGCCTATATCGTATCGGCTTAGTGATAAAACCGGTATTGCGGTCGATATATCAGATATCGGTCCGATATTTTGAACACTGGTATGAACAATATACTATAAATTTTTTTTACTAGAAAAACAAAGAAAAACAAAGATTTGTTACTATAAATTTTTTTTACCCAGAATACTCAGTGTTTTATCTAAAGAACTTGGTTACTATTTCTATTTGAAATAGTGAAACCAAAAGGAAATAAAAAGAAAATGAAGATGTCAAAGAAGAGAAGATCAAAGAGAATGGAAACACTTTGTGTCATTGCCTGATCACTCGATGAACGGTGGAATCACCAATCAATGCAGGAGGATTGTGGAATCACCCTAGCAATGCCTACTCAATGCCAGAGGATCGTAAAATAACCCGACCATTACTGAAGTCTAGTAAGATATGCCAGATCTTTGTTGGAGAAGTCTCATCGTGGTTGGGGAAGCCTTGTCAATACCGGATCTTGGTCAGATAGGGCAAGATAGAGTTGGAAAGAACACTTCGTCACATCATCATCATCAAAGAAGGTTTGGAGTTGATTGACCTTAAGACGGCCATTGTTTTAATGATGATTGGACATCATGATTAGGGTTTTAGGTGATGTCAACAGGGTAAGGACGATATAGGCATGCTTGTGATTCAGGTTAGGGTTTTGGCGGGAGGAAGTATGATGCGGCGGCGGGATTTTAGATTTTAGGATTTTGGGTTAATGTAATTTTAGGATTATAGCTAATCTAGGTTTAGTGGCTCTGATACCATCACGAAATCAGATCTTATATTTGAGGAAGGCTATGGAGAATTAGTTAGTTTCTCCTCTTCCTAGGTTCTCTTATTTATAGCGCAAATGTTGATACTTTACAGAAAAGTTCGTATAACTCTTACATAAAACCCTGAACTCTTACATAAAACCCTGATGATAGATATACTACAAACATGTCAAAATGAAGTTCATCAACATAAGTTTGAGGAGTACACAGAGCACTATAACACAGAATCATTAGTAAGTTCGTTCACATTGTAAAGAGCATACAAACTAAATCATAACACAAGTACTGAAATAATAATTAGCACATTCAAACTGAATTATCATCAATAATACTAACAGGTTACAACACATTTAGGGCCTATCACACCCTAAAAGGGAAGAAAGTAGCATTCAGCAAATTATCAAATACAATTTAAACTAGCTCAAGCTAAGCATTCCAAAATTTGTCATGAACTTAAAATCAACTAATACGGTGAGCTTAAATGGAAAACATGACACATGAAGAGCATGTGATTGATGTTTTTTTAAAATATAATGCAAGATGACGTACTCAAACAGAAGCCATTAAGCCTTAACAAAGAAGGAAAAGACAAGGAGTTCTACTCACTCAAAAAAAGAACCACCATTGGGGGTTCAAATAAATTTTGTCTGTACAAACCATCTGTAGTAGTTCGATTTATAGGTAGAATTTATAATGCATATAAGCATTCTAATGAGGAGCACAAAGACATTATTTTAATACATAGATATAGACAATTAACAACATTTCTTCCTGGATGGGAAACAAAAAAAAATCAGACATGAGATTTCATATCTTTTTAAATTAAAGAAAATTCCAGAGAAAAGGCTATCGCAAGCATATTCTTCCATGCCATAAAGGATGTCTATGCTTATATGTAGTCAGTGTAAAATAAGATGATCCAATTCTCCTCCCCCATACCATCTTTATCATATTCTATAAATTTCAAAAAAAAAGAACAATAGAAAAACTGTACTAGGGAGCTCGCATGTCATAAATACAGTGCTTGCTACTATAAAATGTAGGCATAATAATAAGTACACAAAAGAAAAGTGTGCCATTGAGAAGTTCCTTGGTCCAATTTGATGGTGAAAACTATGAAACACTTCCAGTGCCCAAAATTATTAAGATAATTACCTTTTATGAGTATGTGAAGGACGACTGGAATCACTGAATCCCTGATGGTATCTAGCAACAGAAGTGAGTCAGAATCATCAACTGCAGCTTGAATGCAATATTCCTCCAGTCGTATATGCTCATTGTCCAAAACACAATTCCTACCAGGACAGCATGCATCGTGTTAATCATCAACAGCAACCAAACATAACTACATAGTGATGTAGGTGCTAGTGTTTACCAAATAACTGGATGGTTACAAACTTACAACACCTATGACATATTACCACAAAACAACACTTTCTGCAACATCCACATTTTTGAAGGAATATTCACATATCAGATGTGTGATAGGAAGCTCTATCGTATATAAGAATTTCTGTAAACTAAAGAATCAATCATAGCTAGCAGGTTTGAGCTAGGAACCGTGGAAAACTGTATCGTTAAGCACGCTCAACCAAGAGCGATTTCAGGATGGGTGACCATGTGGTTTGTTCTAGCACGAGCATTACAAATGGCATCAAAACCTATCGCTAGCAGGAATGGTACGAATTACATGTCGCACCACAAAGGACATGGTTGGGCCACCACTTGGATCCATGGGATCCACCTCTAGAATCCAGGAGGATCCCCTTCAGAATCCCATATAGCTCACTAACGTGTTAGGATGGCAAGGATGCCATACTCTAAACGATTGGAGGGGTACGTAAAACCCCAAGTATTGAGGGAATAGTCCCACATTGGTTGTGATAAAAGGGTCACTGATATATAAAAGTTCATATAAACTCAAGAATTAATCTTGATAGCATTTTTTTAGGAAGGAACCGTGACAAATTCAAGTGATAAGAGTGCTCAAGCATGGAGCGATTTCAGATTGGGTGACCTCATGGGAAGTGCTCATTCGGGACGTTACATTTTCTATACAAGACAAAAGGTGTATTCCAAATTGAAAAGCATAGTGCATACCAAAGTGTCACTAACATGTTACAAAGAACAAATGTAAATATTAGCTTGTAGAAAGAAGTCAGCAACGAAAAGTAGAACTATAAACATACAAGTAGTCACAGCAAAGAACACGTAATTCAATGATCTTTATATAGTCGTGGAAGACAGAATCACAAGCAATCTGCAACATGTTATGATTGACACAAAAAATGAGCGAATGCATATGTGGATTTCCATGTCTAGGCAAACCTGGATGATGACACATCATTATGGAGTTAATATCCTACCAGTTGTTCCTTCTTGTTAATTTCTACCAGTAATGGTCAGTCATTCACCTCTGATCTTGAATGTCTTATTACACTTTGCAAGGGCACACATACATGCTTATTCTATTTCATATTTCTTTTCATGTGGTGATGTATCTCCTTCGTTCGTTCTTTTGACGCATCTATTGATAAGCTCATGCTCATATCTGTTTCAAATGCATTATATCATCAAAGTTGATATAGTGCTATAATATATGAATGATTGTATTAAAGCAAAATGACACATTGGACCCAGTGGATGATCCCATAATATGATTGTAATGACCCATATTCTTGAAAACATTATTATTTTATTTTGCATTTGATCCATCTATTTTCTTCATAATGTTTCCTTTGTTTTGTTTATTGTTAGCCTAAACCCAAAAGATGGCCCAATCTTCTTACTCTTCTCTCTATTCTGTCTTTCTGACTTTCTTTTAAGAATTTGTTCGGGCCCAGTGGCCACTATAGTTTGAGACCCGTTTCCATTATTAATTTCCCAACCCACATCCCCTTTCATTATTTCCAATGCCACCTCCCAATTTCCTCATCTTTTATTATTTCACTAACTTCCGAAGCCGACCAGACAAAGGCCCACTTCCCTCTAATCTTTTCCTCTCTTACCCCTCTCTCTTTAATTATTTGAATAAGCCCAAACTGATTGCCCAAGTCCCCAACCCTTTTCTCTATTTTTCATCGGGGCATGTCTTCATCTCTCCCCCTCATTCGATAAACGCAGACGCCGCCCTCTTCGTTTTCGAAACCCGCGACCCCCCTTCTCTTCGAATCGAACGGCAGGCGCGTGCCTCAAAACGAGCTCGCAAGCTCGCAGCTCTCCCGTGGGTTCGAGAACCCTAACCGATCAGCCCGCCTCTCGCGCGATCCGCGAAATCGACTCAAGAACCCTAGCCGCCGCACCCTTTTTAGACGGGATCCGATCCGATTCTCCGTGGATTTCGGGATTTTAGACTGATTCGAACCCTTCTATGCGTATTTCTTCCCTATTTATGCTCAATGGTTTCTAGGGTTTGGTTTCATACGAAATCTCTTCCCCTCTCTCTCTAAATTGCTGAAATCAGATCTGGAGTTTTCTAAGCTTTTCTGATTTGGAATTTTGGGGCTTTTGGGTCCCTTGCGTTCTTCGTCTGAGGTAGATCGCTTCTTCTCCAAACTTTCAGTTTATGTTCAATTTTATTTTTGAGTTTAATTAGGGATGTGATGATTCGCGAAGTATCCAGAGATTTTCTTCAATGTGTATACTGATCGGCGATTCTGTTGAGTTCCACTGCGTCGCAGTTTCTTTGTTTTCACTATTTCGTTGTATTTCAGCTGTCTCGTCGGCATCAGGGTTTCCCTGCTGACGCCACCTTGTGGCGGCGCTGTTGCTTCTTTGGTTTTCCCGTTGTTCATTGCTTGCAGGTTGTTCTGCCGCTATTTTCTTGCTTATGGGCTACTTTTCTGTTGTCCTTTGAACTTGAGATTAGACCCATGAAATTGTACAACCTGAGGTTTGGGCCGAATTGTTTGGGCTTGTGTGATCTGTTGCCTATGTTGGTTCTGCGTAACTTACAGTGGGTAAATTTTGGCCTTTGCGGCTAATTGATCTGTTCGATGCTAGATATTTTGCAGTGGAATCCCCTAGGCTGGTAGACGTTGACTTGCTAAATTGTCGAGAAAGCGAATCTGATCACAACACCCTTTTAAAAGAAAATTGAGTTATTCATTATTATTATTTTAGTCGTTTGTTTATAATTATTAAATCTCTTGTTTATTGATTGTAAACAAATATTTTAGATTTCTTTATTAGCTTTAATTTATTTGTTACGCAAGTATTTATCTTTATAGCATGAACAACTACTGAGAACTAGAGCACCTATTGACATTGACAAATCATGATATCAACCCAATAATTAGAACGACTCCGCACTTAGCTCATTGTTTAGGGGAGGTGAATGTGATTATGGACAAAGTATTCGATTTACCACTCTTCTGATGAAAGTGAGGCATATTATCAATTTTCCTCCTCCTTTATAAAGAACGAGTGTTTTTAATGCAATTTTCCTCTTTCGTCTGAAATGAGGGCTTCAATTTCAGTTGTCTGCTATCCACATTAATAGCAGGATTACAGAACGAGTTAATGCATATCACTCTCTTCGACATGAGTCACAACCTAAAATGGTTAGTTAACTTTAACCAACCCCTTTAAGTCATTCATAACTTAGTAGATTATTTTTCTTATTCAGAGATATTGTACTTGTACTGTTTTCGTTATTTATAAACTGTTAAGATTGGTTTAGATGTTATCTACTTCTAATTTTGTTGTATATCTTCTCCTCAGGTTTAGCAGGAGATTTTACAGTTTTGATCGTGCTTCAACTTTCTAAGACTAATCGTACAGGTATGACTTTAAATTCGGTATTATTTTCTGCTTAGTCATATTCTGCCTTCACTGTTAACCAGCAGGATATGCATAATAAATGTAATTTGTGATGGCCCCTGAAACCGGGTCGTTACAATGATGGTTAGTGACAAGTAGGTTTATAGTGGATGCTCCCATAATATGATGGTTGGTGACAGGTAGGTTTATACTGAAAACACCGATGGTTCATGATCGCCCGTGAAGGATAACCTGGTAGTTAAGTATTTCCATACGAAGTTAATTATCATGAGGACAATTTTTGCATTAAGGCCAATTTTTAAAACATATTAACAAAATCGACCAACTTGTAAACTTATTACAAAAACCGACCAACTCTTGGCCAGATCAGCGCGGGAACGTATTTGAGAATTTGCCGCGGTTTGAAACCACGGCCAAATTGAAATTTGGCCGCGGTTTCAAACCACGGCCAATTCTCAAAGTAAGGGTGCCGAATGTTTCAAGGAAAACTGATGGGCGATTTGGAGAGGAGATTTGGCCGCGGTTTCAAACCGCGGCCAAATTTCAATTTGGCCGCGGTTTGAAACCGCGGCCAAACGGAAAAGCAGCGCGCGCAGTGAGCTGGCCAAAAGTTGGTCGGTTTTCGTAATAAGTTTTTAAGTTGGTCGATTTTATTAATATGTTTTAAAATTTCGCCTTAATGCAAAAATTGTCCTTATCATGAAACATCTACAGCATGATGATATTTGTGCATCTCCTTATCTCTTTCGTAGCTACACACCATTGATCGATGGATCAATTTGATGTCAAAATGTCATTCTTAATGATATTCTTGATGAGGTGTACATGGAGCAACCATCTTGTCTCGTTGCTTAGGATTAATCTAGAAAGGTCTACAAATTTCAAAAATCAGCGTTGAAGCAACCTTCTAAAGCATGGTTTGGTAGGTTTGTTAATGTTGTAAAGGATTTCAGCCTTCGACGGTGTTTATTGTAACAGCTCTGTCTTTTATTGACACTATCAAAGGAAGACGCTTTTCTTAATGATATATATATAAATGATAGTCATCACAGGTGATGATGTTACGAGCATTAAATGTATGAAAAAATTCGTTCAAAAGAAGTTTCATATGAAAGATAATGGACCTTTTATATTTTTGGGTATTGAGGCAGTCTATTCTTGAAAATATATCAATTTATCTTATAGACCATATTTGATATGATATCAGAGACAGGGATGCTAGGGTGCAAACCAGTTAATACACTTATAGTCCTTAATTTTAAACTTACACAATATCAAGAGATGTCACATGATCCATGAAGTTGTAGGAGGAATGTGTAGGAGGATTGTTGAAAAACGGAATACCTTACTATAACTCGAATGGATGTTGCTTATCATGTAAGTGTGGTTAGTTCCTCCAACCTTTGGACATGACAATGGGATGTGCAAATATTGTAGTATCGTAAGAGTGCTCCTAATAAAAGTCTTCTTAATTCAGGTTGTGGAAATTGTCGTGTTGCTAGATTCTTATATGCGGCTTAAGTTAAGTTTGTCATCTGATCGTCCATCAACATCACTGTATTATGTATTTGTAAGAGAAAATCATGTGTCGTGAAAGAGTAATCAACACATGTCTACATCAAGTACAGAATCTAAATATCAAGATCTGGTGAATATTACAAGTGAATTGGTGTGGATTCAAAAATTACTTGTTAAACTTTGGATATTCATCCTCTACTCATGAGACTTTGCTACGGTAATCAAGTGACAGTTCACATTGTTAATGATCTGTTTTTCATGAGAAAACTAAGCATATCAAAATAGAAGAACATTGCTTGAGACAAAAGAAAATCGTGGTTGAAAGCTAGATATGAGGAGGCTGTGGTAACACAATAGTTAGATATAGGGGTTACGGTGGAAATTTGGAAATTTGGGATAAAACCCCCCTAAACCAGGGACTTCGAAAGAAATTTGGGCCTCCTACCTATGTGTCCACTCTCACCCAGAGGTTCAAGCACTAGGGTTTCTTGCAAACCGATTAGATTTTACAATTTAATTCTTTAATTCACTCTTCATTGATTGCTAATTACAGAAGATGGCATAAACGCATTTTATTAAGAACAAAACTTGAGAGCCAAGAAAACTGATTCAAATAGAATTCTACAAGTTACCTTTTTATTATGCTACAAAAAAGATTCAAACTAAAACTCTAAAAAAGAAAATTCAAGATCCTAATTTGATTTAGATAACCCAAATAAAATGAAACTTTAGAACAAGAAAGTCCAAACTTATTAAACTTCTTTCTCCTTACACAATTGCAACTCAATATGCCAGGGCTCATTCCAATTGCCAAAATAATGTTGCACGTACTCCTGACTCATTTCACATCACATGTTATTACTATCAATCAGATGGTAGGTATGTTAAGCCTCTGGAATAATCATGGCTTAAAGGCATTAGTAACAAGTTGGGCAAATATAATATATATGCTCCAGTTTGCATGGAAAGTTTAGGAATATGTTCTACACAAAAGAGTTTTTTGTAAATACTATGAAGGCTATATATAATAACAATGATATGTAAAGAGACATTTAACTCTATTTAACATTTCTCAAACTTTGTCAAAGCCTAAGCTTGTTCAACAAAATAAATAATAAACGTATTCTACATCTTTTCCTTTAACGCCCACTTAGAAGTTTACATTAACAAGGTTAAAGTTTATAACTAACCAACTATTGGAACCATATTTACATATTCCCAATGTTTAAAAGAGCACAGGCGAGGCATCAAAGCCAATGCAGTTGTCACGGTCTCCGAGCATGGTCGACTCGTCGTTGTCTCACAATATCTCCACTATCATCAGCAACAATAGCCTAGAAGTGGGTCCGAACCCAACCAATGCAGCTTGATTTTTAAAGCATGTTATGTATCATGTTCTCTGTTATCCCTCGATAGATAACTTATGAGCCCTAAATTTGCTCAATATGATAGCAAACCACTAATAATGCACTGAAAACCAAGAAGTTCCACCACACGAGACTCCTAGCAAAGTATACTAACAATCTTTGCTATTGGGCAATCCGCCTTCTTAAGGGACTTCTTCCCCGCTAGCTAGCGCGCCAAAGCAACCCGGGGCCCCCTCCGGGGTCACTACTCAAGTACGCTACCTAAGAGATAGGGGAGTTTTTCAGCTCCTTCGAATCGTCGCATTTCTTTTGAAGTTTGATGCTAACTCTTTCAGAGAAAGGATGGATCGAAGAGAAAAGAGAGGAGAGCACCGCCCCTGTTGACCTAGCCTCTCCAGTGAGCGAGCTTCCTTCGCCCTTAAATTGAAAAAGGGATTGAAGACACACAGAAATGTGATTAATTAATAATAATAATTCACCAGAGGATTGTATAGACCAAGAAACCTATTCTTGGCTTCCAAGCAACCCCGTCCTTCTACCTATGTCCCCTTTCCTCCAGGTCGCCACAAGTTTAGGTTCTTTGATGGGATCCCTACGGTCCTGGCACATTTTATTGTGCCAAGGTTTGATGAAGCAGGGGGACACGAATAGGACTCGTCTCGGGTAAGTTTCTTGATCCTAGGATTTGAAATCAACAAGTAGGCGAGCGAGTTAGCGAAGACGCTTAGGCTAATAGATAAGAGAGCATCGGTGCATAGCCTTCATTCTACTACGCTATGCAAAGTCTCTTAGCTCGACGTTAAGAGAGTCAAGGGCTATACTAAAGAAAATGATTTTAGGTAATTTGGCAATTGGCCTACATAAACGGGAAAAATATAGAGAATCCACTATATCAAAAGGGTGGTGGAAAAGTGTTCGATAATATATGGTTACTATCGAAAGATGGTTAAAAATAGTTATAATACACATAAAATAAAAAGGATGTTAAAAGAGCTTGATAAACACTATGATTAAGCCTAAAGACCATTATATATGATTTTAGGCAGCAATTCCATTAGATAAAGCCTATGTAGCACGAAAACTTCAATGAAGGAAGTTGCAGCATACATATCTGATATCTCGGCTCTCCATTACCGGATGGATACAAATTGGATACTCATTTTGATGCATCGTAAAATTTGCGACATATCAAACACGTCTAAGATTTTTTCTAGATGTAAAACAAAAAAACAATTATTGAATGATGGGTTGTTCAAATATCTACTACTTGTATGTCTAAAGAATTTGTACAATTTGCCCAACTTCTTGATAAGCGCCCTTTAAAAAGGAATATAATTGATGTTATTATCAATTCATATAAATCAAAACTACATCTCATAATGTCTGAATTAGTGCGCTCTTTTAGTTGTTCTACACCTGTAAATTCATGTTACATACATTTAAGGACATTTAACATACATACACAAGGATATCTTTATTATTGCCGCCCCATGATGTAAATGCACACTCATATCATGTCACATTTGTATCTCATATCCATATCAGAACTATATGTTTACCATGATGTATACAACTATATATTTACGGTTTTGCTAGGCTCGTCCCAGAAGGATTCAGAACCAAAACATACCTGTTAGAATTAAATGTCAGGAAACCACTTTGAAGATACCCTCTGTTGACGTTGACCTTCATCATTTTGAATGCCTAAAAACCAAAACTTTTTCCCATGCATCAAGTATGATGGCCAAACGGAGCGACTAGTGAGTTATTTACTTCTACAATTCAGAATTTTTCAAATCTAAAAAAGTCATATGTAATGGTTTGAAATTTTTTAGATCATGATCCAAGAATTAGATTCTCAATTTGTATTTCTAAAGTAGATCAACAAAACTCTATAAGGCCACTTGATGCATATGGTAGAAATAAAAAATATTTATCTTTAAAGACATTATACATGATTCAAGTCACGTTGAATGGCATGGATCATCCATTTATGTTGCAAAATATAAGCTTTAAAGAAAAAGGATCTACAGTCAAATCATATCAATATAATCCAAGTCAAGCTCTCTCTATATTACGGATGAACCTGTGTTCAAGATATCAATCTTTAGCAGTGTGATGCCAGATCTAACGAGTAAAACCCTCACAAAAAGGGTATGAATCAGTCATATCTTTGTTCTCTTCTTCTAGTTATTTTTTGTAAAGGGAACCCCATATAGCCTAGCCAATAGTTAGTCCAATGTCCATAGATTGGTATTTGTGTGAAACCGTTAAATCATGATCTAACTTTTCTATTTTGTTGTTGCTTTCACTGTCCATATGGAAACCTGAACAAAAAACGACCAATTTGATATTTCCGAGTCAACCTAACTCATCCAAAAGCCCTCGCCACTTCAAACAACCCATTACAACACAATTTCTTTTCAAAATCCTATCCAAAAACCCGAACACCTTGTATATCAACAGATCAAAAATATTTACTGTTTGGTGCTGCCTCATCATCTGTTGAAATTTAAAACATGTTTGTTTAGCCCCATCTGTTTTACCTTTACATGTCCGTCACATTTATGCAGGAGCTAGGCCATAACCCATTAGCTTAAACTTTTCAGCGAAGTGGTGTTCTAACATATATGTTCAACAAGGTCAGATATTTGTCAAGTTAAAAACAGAATTTATAGACCCAAAGTCACATTCAATGAAAATTTATCATACAAGTATTGGGTGTGCTCAATATGGACAAGCCGACCACAAAATGTATGGATGAAGGCATGTGTAATTAGTGTCCAGCTTCATCTAGGGAGGGCCAGAGCTTTATCTCGCAAGGGCATAGTGCAAGATTTACAAGAATACTCTATGAAGATATGCATCTGATCCCCCAAAAAACATTAAGGCCAACTTAAGGGAAAAAATTAAGTTAATGCGAAGATCAAATAAGCAATAAGAAACATCTAAATTCAGAGATGGCAACTAAATCTGATATGAGATAAGCGAGCCTTCTAACATTTCATTTGAGTATTCAGGACGCACTTGCTTGTGAAGAACAATCTAGGAAGGGCTCTGTCCTTTTGTCTCTCGACATTGTACTTTCTATTAAGTATATCTAAGATGAAAGATATATTTGTTCGTTTTCCCAACATTCTTTCCTGGTAAAAGAAAAATATATACAAATTAGACAAAGAATATTACAATATAGAGTATATGCAAATTAGATACTAGAGCATGAAATATAGAATTCCACATAGTTACCTTGTTCACATGAAAATGTGAAACCCATGGACTGACTTTTATTCCGTTAGCTTCTTCAACAGTAGGTGTCGCATAACTAAATTTTAATAGGAAAAAATGTGTGATTATATTTTTCACAGGCTAGATGACTTACATGAAAATAATAACAAAGGTAAGAATATACTGACAAAATCATGACTGATGTTACTACATCGGAAAAGGAAACTCTGTCAAGATGATTCTTCACTGCTAAGGCACCATATTCAAAGCCATAATTTAACTTTTTCAGCTTATTTGACAGAAAAAGGGAAGCTGTTCGATTCACAGATGTTCTAGACGGAGCACATTCTAGTATCTTCTGCATGGTCAAAAGTAACTTCAATCAGGCCAAGTAGTCATTCTAAAATCATAACATATTACCAGAATTATTATCACTCAAGTCATACCACGATGGTTACCCAGGAAATGAGCATTACTCTACTAGTTTTGATCAATATAAATAATCATGACTGATTTAACCCCATGCAGTAAAGAAAGTAGGCACAATCAAAATTGCACAGCAATGTAAGGTTGGGAATTATTGAATATCACACAACAATACACCAGTCAGGTGCCAAAGTTATATATGCAAGACAGTGATGGTTACTAACAGTAGTTTCTATCAAAATCAGTAAGAGCAAAGCAAATATAACTCAAAACACACACCATTCATAAAATTGTGTAAAGCTTGGTTTTCCCAAAAAAAAGTCAGCTGTGGAAAACCAGAGATATAGCTTGACAGACAACATCAGCCAAATAATTGACATCAACATGCTTAGTAAACATCACCGATTTTTCAGCAAAAATAGCAAAGTCGTTTGTAATAATCATCCACATCCAAAAGAACCATACAAGCTTTTTACTCAACAAGGACCAGAAATACCAGTATGAATAACCCCAAAAATGGAGTGCTACAACAGTTATTTTCCCTAGACAAAAACCGCTTTGATGTTTACCTAATTGGCAAGACTCACAATGAAACCTAGACTGTAGAGCAAGAACTAACAAACTGCTTGAATAGATGCATGATGAAAACAGAAATGTCATTGATCAGGGGACAACTTGTATGCCCGAGCATCAGCACCAACTAGATCCTTATCGCAGAAATAAAAATAATACAAACCATCATGCTCATCAGCATTTTGACAGGCACTAGGATGGTTAGGCACCAGAACCACCATCTAGGGACAGCCTAGTCTGGCCGAGAAATAGATGCACATGTTTGTCGACATTGTCAGCCATCGTTGTTGTTGTTGTCCTCCTCGGCCTTGACTGCCAGAGAGAGAAGAATTATGGTTTTGACATTAACCCCTTTATATTGTAAGCTGTAGAGTCGGACAAAGTTAGAATGTGCTTCAAATACTGTAATGGTCCTGATTTTTATCCATATTTTTCTTAAATAAAATGCTTTAAAATAATAAAATAATTAATTTCTAAATTTTTTTATTTTGCTGTAATTTTTAGATTTTTAGACCCAATTTTGGTCCAAACCCACAACCCTTTTCATTTAAACCCGCTCACCAATTCTTAAAACCCAATGCTATTCACTATTTAAACCAAAACACATTTCTTATACTCCTACCCAACTCTTTCTTATACCCCAAACCCTATAACTTATAGACCCGACCTGTTAACCCCCGTATATAATATCTCCTCAAACCCTAACCCTCACTCGAAATTTCTCTCGCTCTTCCTATGTGGTGGCAGCTACCCTCACCCAAGCCCACATGGCTCCTCATCTTCCTAGTAAAACTGACGGCTTTCGCCAATGAATTTATGGTTTTTCCTCTTCCGCTTACTTCCATTCATCCAACGTTCTCCATTCCTTCATTTTTTCACCGTTATATTTTTTCTATCTTCTATATAAAATCCTAGATCTTTACTTCCATTCATCCAACGTTCTCCATTCCTTCATTTTACCACAGTTATATTTTTCCTATCTTCTATATAAAATCCTAGATCTAAGGTTTTTGGGATACAAAACCCTCTAATTTTCTCTCACGCTTATATCTAGGTTTTTACCTTAAGATTTGTCACCCTCTTATTGATTTGATCAGTCGCATTTAACTTTGGCGAGGCTTCAAGGCTTGGATGATGGTGACACATGTTTCTTTTTTCGTTTGATCTTGGCAATAGATAGGTTCACCTAACTACCTCTGTAACCATGAAAAACTCAGCATTTATTCTCTTGAATGAATGCTTTAATGTGTATAATTTGATATTGGGTATTTGACTCCATACATTACTGCTGCTTGTCTTTTATAGTTGCTATCAGGTGTTTTTAACCCTAATAATATGCATTGTTGCTGCTTGCATTTCATAGTTATTATTAGGTCTCTGTTTTGATCCAATCCAGGTTTTTCTACCATGCTATTGTATACTATAGTTGTTTGCATTATATGCTTCTTAACGGGTCTGTTTGACCCTAACAATACCCTGTTTTGGATCTATTTGAGTCAAATCAGGTACATTGTTGATGTATGTTTTATGTGCTGATTAACAGGTTTGGTTAACCCTGCCAGAACATTGTATCTGGCTTGTTTTGATCCAAAAGCTCGGATTTCTTTGGGCGTTATTGTGCCATTCTGTTTGGCCTTCAGGCTTTTTGGTTTGGATATTGTTTAACCTGAGATGCATCTGGTTATAGGGTTGGGTGCATTATAGGTTTTACCCAGTATTCAATAATGATATAAAGAATCTATATGTGAGAATATAAGCTATATTGTAGGAAGAAAACATTGAAGTCTTGCCAATTAGACTTTTGATGGAGCTGCCAAAGCTCGAGGCACCCTCCAACAGGCCAACGGAACTTCAGATCCGGCAGAGCTCAACCCTCCGAGCTGGTGTCCGAAACCCACCAACAATTCGACAGTGATTTCCGATGGAGAACGGGCGTTAACATCATCCATGTCCACTACGACAGCTCCAACAACTTCCAGCTAACATCAGAAGCTCTCAACGATGCATACAACAAAGCATAATAGTCAAACATAAGAGTTAAGGGCCTACTGCTGACCAACCCTCTGCTCCTCCGTACGATCTCATCCGTCTGAATTCGTGCAACCGAGCTTCCAAGCTCAGACTCGACTCGTCCGACCAAAGTTACAGCTCAGCACAGGGCACGTCCAAGCTCGTTCAAGATCCGATCCGAGCTTGTTCAAGCTCGTTGTTGATCGAAGCGCACATTGATCAAAGCTCGTCTGAACTCGTTGAAGCAGCGATCTGAGCTTGTTCATCCCTTATGCCTTGTCCAAGTTAAACCGAGCTTGTTTATCCCATCGAAGCACGTCCAATCTCGTACAAGCTCGTGCAAGCTGCGATCCGAGCTGATGTACAATCTGATGCAATCGAGCTGGTGCAATTATGGTTGGGGCGGCGATGGACAGATCTCACATGGGTTGGTCTCGCTTCGGCACCGAGCACCGAGCTCACCTCTGAGCTCGGACAAATATCACCTCCGAGCTCGGACAGATCTCACCTCCGAGCTCCGAACTCACCTCTGAGTTTGCAGACAGATTTCACCACCGAGCTCGGACAAATCTCGCATGGATTGGGACAGATCTCACCTCCTAGCTCGGACCTTCCTCATTGCAGCTCGACACAGGCTTTCGAGCCTCGTCGGAGCTCGACCCGAGCTTCTGAGCCTCGCCCGACTTCGATCCGAGCTTTCGACCTAGCATGGCCCAGCTCCAATAAGTGTTGTTAGCCCAATCAAAATTTAATGGGCAACAAGCAGAGGAGGAAGCATGGGGAGAAGCTCGGATCTTCTTCCGACCATCCCTGAGTGATATCTCTTTGTTCGACCCACCAGAAGCTCGGGTCTCCATCCGAGCTAATGGCTGAAATCATTTCGTACGTGTTGCTATCCATCGTCCATTCAATGCCCTCTTGTATGGCAGTCTTGTTCTCAGAATCACTTCGTACTTGTAGCCCGCCATCGCCCGCTGCATTTCCCTAGGTTGGGTGCCTTGTTCTCCTTTTGACCTAATCTTACGACCCTCGAAACCTTGGCCCCAACGCTTTGCTATCTCATATCTGCTGCGCTCTCATTTACAGTCCATTGGTCTCATTTGAAACTACTAGGTTCATAGTATGTTCACAGTAAATACATAAATACATAAATCGGCGCTTCTTAGCAGTGGCATGGGATGGGCCTGAAGAGTCCGCAAGCAGTGGCATCCCTCAAGGGAATCATAAAGGCACATGCGATTAACCCACAAAATCCTCATGAAGAAGCTAATAAGAGAAAAAGTCACGCAATGGTTTGGCCCACTGGGAGAAAGTGTAAGATGATTGCTAAATCACTCTCTCTCGGTGAAATGAAAATTTTTATTTGCAAGTCATATTGATGTTTATCACTTGTTTGATTCTATGCCACTGTGAGGGATTTTGGGGACACAAGGATGAATAATCACCAAAACCAGATTCCTAGCGCCATATGCCGAACTCACCCATCCAAGCTCACGAGCTAGCCTTCGTCACCGCCTGCCGAGCTCCAAGCTCTGAGAGGTCCAACCGACCGACCTCCCTCTCCGAGAGCTCCAAGTTCCGAGCTCTAAGTAAGCCCTGAAGCAAGCCCTGAAGGTGCCAACCACTTGTGAACAAATGGAGCTCTTATCTCCCTCTTATGAAACAACCCACGAAAGCTCGAAACGATGTGATTAAGTTCCGATTTATTTTCTTTGAACTCATCTTTATTCAATTATATTCGTAGTCAATTTACAACATTGATAACATGATGAGCTGCCTCTTTTCAAAATGTGAGAGCCCCTCCAAGATGGGAAACATAAGAACTTATGTCTGTTGTATGGACACATGTGGGGAATGCATCCGATCTACCGAGCTATCCGCATGTGAGGATGACCCATATGACCCATCCTGGGCGAAGATGACTTGTCCAGGTCGAGAATGACCAGTCCAGGAGGGTCAATCCAGGATGACCTATGCAAAAGGACTAGTCCGGAATTACCCAAGCAGGATGACTTATTCAGGATGACATGTAAGAGGTATTATTAGAAAAACAGACCCAACCAAGCAAATCCTTAGTTCATTTTTAGTTGTTGAACTGATACATGCTTGATGAGCTGACGTATATTCGACAAGTGCACCCTAAGAGGATATTTGATCAAGCCATACTTTCCACTTTACCAAAGTGTGCAGGCCCACAAGTCAGTTCAGAATATCTCGCGAACTGGTCGGCTAGACGATCTGGGGCCACGCCCTCGTTGGCCGACCCAGCTACACGATCGGAGATGAACTTTTTATCCTCGTCGGACGTAAGCCGAGGGGCCACCCTCTGGCCACCGAACAATCCTATCCCAAATATAAGTCGAGGACCCACTTCCTTCGACTAACCGAATTGATCATATCCCGACTATAAGAAGAGGGGCTACTCCACTCGCGAGCTGACTCAACTACCCAAACGGAGACCATGTTTTGAAGTCTTCAATTGACGTAACTCGGCCTCGACTGTAGGCCAAAGGGCCACTCCCCTCGCTTACCGACTAATCTCTGTCTCAGCTATAAATCAATAGGTTACTTTCCTTACGAGCCAGCCCGACTATTCGACCAATGTTACTTCTTATTCATGCTTATCACATCATCTCATATCAACCTTTACATCGGTTGAGCTCGGACGATGAGAGCCATTGTTACATCATATATGTTCTGCCATTGTTGGGCCATTGTCATATCAGCCCATGACCCATAGCTCTAAGGTTGAATGAGTCAACCCACACCTCCCTCATAAAGAACCATTATTGGATGGTGGTTACACTCCATCATGGCCCACTTCAATAGCCAGTAATTGAGCAATTAAGGCCTACATTCATGGAGATGAGGTTACAAACCACCAAGAGACATATAAAAGTCCGAAAAAACAATGGAGATGATAGGCCAAATCCAAACAGGAAGTATCATATTACGATTTACTTAACTCGATTTTTTTACACGATGATTTAACTTGAGCGTCGAAGGGAATTCGGTCAGGCCCCAGCCCCGACCCCCTGATGATTTTCTTATGTTGCAGGTCAATGGAGAATGGTAAAGCTAGGTCAACCTTCATCAAATGAGCTCAGTCCTAGCTCTCCATGACACTGGATCTCCTATTCACGGGTCATACGCTTCAGCCGATGGAGGGTCCTCTCATCAAAGGCATCCTCATAGGCCCACTTTACTGGAAAGCGGAATCCATCGGTCAACCGGATCCTATTAAAATATATTTAAAATGAAAATATGGGGTATGCGCATAAATGATTAGAAGCATAGACGATTTTCAGACCAACTATTGAGTTGTGCTTTTGGGACATGCTAGTGTTACCTCACTTATTATGCTAATTATAACGATGATTCGGTTTATATCCCTGATATTGATGAGGGATATTGATTTTAGTTAGTAATTTTTTTACAGTTATTGTCCATTAAGCATAGGCCCAATTTAAAATTTTAAGGATCACATGATATATACTTATCTTGGCTAAACATTAAGACTTTCTCTTATCTATGATATGAATAATATACTCCCACAATTAAACTGTTATAACCAAGGATATATGTTTCAACAGATATCACATGGTATCGGCCGTATAGTTTCGTTCTCGAAGGCCAACGAGACCAAAACGTGCAACTATTTTTGGTTTCGACCGAAATCTGTTTCGACATGAAACGGTAAAAGAAGATGAAAAAGAACTTTACACAGTCACGAGTGAATTTTCTGCGAGTGAACATCACAAGCCCATGAAAATTTCTCATGGAATTGAACAGAAGAAAATTTCTACAAAACGAGAGGGGATGAAGCATACCTCATCATCAAGCAAGTGAAGAAAGAAGTTCCAAATTTTATACTTTTAGCAAATTGTTCTTACGGCTCATTAATCATTCTTCGATCGCAACAGTTAAGGGCGAAGGTGAGGTGTTGCTCAATTGATCTACATCGATATCGAGTCTCGATGGTTGAGTACGAGGGCGAGACGGAGCCGCTAAGGTGTGATCGCAAGGGCAAGGACAAGGCGGAGGAACCAAAGGTAAAGTTTTTTGCCATCGAAACCTAAAATTTCGACATCAAGTCGAACAAATTTTTCTCTGAAAACCCTAGAACAATCAACGAAAAAGAGAGGAATTTTCTTATTTTCTCTGTGGTGAATTAATCGATGAAGAGAGCCCCGATATTTACGAGGGCTGCCACTCATTATACACATTTTGCCCAGAATATTTCGTATATTTACAAGTTTGCCAATACATTAAAACCTCATTAATAAACTGAATGGCAAGCTTGTAAATAAACGGAAAAAGTTGATCAAAGTGTAGTGCGAACGGCATCAGTGGATGACACTTGTCAGTCACTTCATATTGTGCTCAACATATTGCATATATTTACAAGTTTGCCATTGTCTTTAAACCTTCTTAATAGACCGAATGGCAAACTTGTAAACATATGTAATATTAGAGCGAAGTGTGAAATATGACCGACATTTGCTCTGAGTGGGAAGGGAGTGCTGCAATTCACATTCTACATTTTTGCTAAACATATTACGCTTTATTTACAAGTTTTCCTTGATCTTTGGAGGAGAGAGTATGTTTAGCAAAATGTATAATGTGAAAAGCAGAAGTATTATGAACGAAGTCTTTTTAATTTTAATTTGCATACCAAATTTTTAATTTGCATATTTAATCTGTATATTTAATTTATAATTTTTTCGGTTTAAATAGGGAAATTTAATTTTTACAGTTCAAATAGGCAGTAGTCAATAGTCACAATTAAATACGGTTCAAGCGTAAACATATTGCCTATTACCTATTTAATTTTAACTTTTTGACTCAATATTTAATCTACATATTGTCATTCATATTTAATTTGCATTTTAGCACCACAATTTTTTGTATTTGCACCACAATTTATACATCAATTTTTTCCTACAATTTTTAATATTTTGCAATATAAGTATTTAATTTTGCACTACAATTTTTTTCTTTACCCAAAAAAATTATGTTTTAAGTAATATTGCTATTATAATTTTAACTAAAATTATTCTTATTTAATATTCATATCCTTGTTATTGATCGGTTGTAAAGTTATTTTTATTGGTCAAGCGTAAACATATTGCCTATTACCTATTAAATTTTAACTTATTGACTCAATATTTAATCTACATATTGTCATTCGTATTTAATTTGCATTTTAGCACCACAATTTATACATCAATGTTTTCTACAATTTTTAATATTTTGCACTATAAGTATTTAATTTTGCACTACAATTTTTTTATTTACCCAAAAAATATGTTTTAAGTAATATTGTTATTATAATTTTAACTAAAATTATTCTTATTTAATATTCATATCCTTAAATTATATTGGTATTGATCGGTAGTAAAGTTATTTTTATTGGTCAATATTTATTTTAATGTTCATTGGGTAGACTTTACAAATCATGTAAATTTCATTGTTAAAATTTAGAAATAATACTAAATGTTTAGAAATATTGTTAGATATAAATGAATTTTATTTCTTGTTAGTTGTAAGTTATAGTGCGTGACTACTGATAAATGTATAAAAATAATGTTAGAAATTGAAATTTTTACTTTTCAAAATTAAGTTATAACATGTTCTGCAGTGTGTTAATTTACTATACAAATAGCATTAAGATAGTACAATATAATGGTTTATATTGTGATGGGTTAATTTTAATAGTTAGATGTTACTAAGTAATTAAGACGTTATATGTTGTCTTCAGTTATAAACATTAATTAAAATGTCTCAAATAACTCCAAAAGAGAAACAGTTGAATATTGGATGGACTTACTGTAAAAATGGTTGGAAACGACCATAGACATAAGGTGTAACTACTGTCGAAAAAGAAATGCATGGAGGTATGATTTGTCATAAGGAACATTTGGCAAGAATTGCCGGGATGTGATGACATGTTCCAAAACACCGAAAGTACAGGCTGAGATTAACGCACACATATTTGCTAAGAGGAAAGAAAAGCAATTGCAAAAATTTGAGAAGATGATGATTGAGTAAGAGTTACTGACAAGGCCTATGGAGGCAAACTCAGATGGCTCAAATGAGAATGAGGATTAGACCGAGGAGGCAACAGACCTTAAAAGAGTATTGAGATCAAGTAGGCAAGAATATGCTAAAGACGAAATAAGACATGCTAGCAGAAGAATGAGAGCATAATCGTATGGGGCCTCTGGGCTAGACAGATCGGGTAGTCATGACGATAGATTGTCTGGCATGTCCAAATATGGTTCTGTACATGATGTTGAACTTATCGAAAAACTGTTTGGTATTTTCAAATCAAGTGTAGGTAGTACCTATAGGAGGATATATGCTCATAAGGCGATTTATCCTAAGTGTACGTCTTGTTCATATAACATATGGTGTCCATTATTTAAGTATGAAATCGATTAAATAGTATACTTAGATAATGTCCATAGACTTATAGTTAGGTCCTTACGTATCCAGATAAGATCTCGATTATGAGTACTAAGCGACCGAATAGAAACGTAAGTCTTAAACGGTTCGTGGTCATAGATGTGTTGAGAACTGGATATCAACACATCGGATAAACCACTGCGTCTTTGTTTTGCCTTAGGGTAATGATGATCTCATAGTCATTCGACTTGGCGAAGTCAGAGACGAGACACAGGTGCTCATTGGAGAATGAGTTCACTGAACGACCAACTTAGAGTTATTAAATGGTTAACTTTAACTAAACTATCTATAATAACTCTAGGCTGATGATAGGTAAGCTGGTCCTTAAGACCTGAAGTCATCTTACGAACCTGTGAGTGAACAGTGTAGCCTAGACCTATGATCTAGCTTCGAGACTAGGCCTGCTGAAAGATCTTAGATTGGGTTGCACCTGAAGCTCTCGAGACGACTAAATGACTAAGATGGGATTCGTCTCTTCCGTTACAGGGAAGTTAGTGTCACAGGCTCAGTACAGTCTTTGTGTTAATCGTCGGTCGGGGTACGTCGTAACAAGTACAACGTAAATACAACTGAGACCGCCGTATACTGACCAATATTGTCTAATATGGTTGACAGTAAACCATACCCTAGGCCAACAGAGACACAGTCTTGACGAAAGGACTATAGCTAACGGCATTCATCACTGACACAGCCAAAGTAAACCCAACGATGCTTTTGTCAATGGGTCGATCACGTTACAAAGATTTCGCAGGGAAAAATCTTAAGTGAACCCTGCCCGCGAGAACTTGTTATGACCAGTTTACATATAAATCGGAAATAAATAGGGCAAAATTGAATGAAATTAAATTGGGATTACGCATGAGTCCTGATTTGGTAGTGCCACTAGTCACCGCACACATTGAGCCAACCAAAGTGCATTTTTCCTTTTTTATGTGTTGGAATGGATGATTAATCAAATTAATTTGTTGTTAATTCTTTTCAATTCGGCTTAAATATACAATATATGGGTTAGTGGTTATCATTGCGTAAAAAATTGGTTTTAGCCAATTTGTAACGGCCCGTCCTCTCTCTCTCTCTCTCTCTCTCTCTCTCTCTCTCTCTCTCTCTCTCTCT
The DNA here is from genome assembly GCA_030789695.1 of Scilla litardierei. Classification (NCBI taxonomy): domain Eukaryota; kingdom Viridiplantae; phylum Streptophyta; class Magnoliopsida; order Asparagales; family Asparagaceae; genus Scilla; species Scilla litardierei. Next base: position 499,719,196 of record CM061142.1, on the reverse strand, counting down.
CTCTCTCTTTTCCTTTTTCTTTTTCTGATTGTGACGACTCTTCTGCTTGTTGTCTGTTCCTCCTTGCTGATTGCTGGTTCCGGTGGCGCTCCTTGCTGACGGGTTTGGGGTCACTCGTTGCTGATGGTTGCGACATAGGCTTTCTGTTGATGCTTAGGTTTCAGTTCTTAATTATCTTGGTTCTTCGGCTTTGATCTCAGGTAGACTCTATCACATGTACTCCAATTTAGATTCCTTCGCTTGTTGTTGGGGTTTGGGTCTTTCTTGCTTGCGGGTTGAGCTCTCTCGCTTGTTGTTGTTGGGTTCGGGTGTTTCCTTACTGTTCTCGGCTTCCTTTTGCTTGATAATGGAGTTGGTGACTTCTTCTGCTTGCAGTATGGGCTCCTTACCGTTTTGAGGTACAGTGACTTCCATTGCTTGCGGGTTTGGGGTTTCCTTGATGTTCTCGGCTTCCTTTGCTTGATGATGGAGTTGGTGGCTTCTTCTGCTTGTGGTATGGGCCCCTTACCGTTTTGAGTTACAGTGACTTCCCTTACTTGCGGGTTTGGGATTTCATTGTTGTTCTCGGCTTCCTTTGCTTGATGATGGAGTTGGTGGCTTCTTCTGCTTGTGGTATGGGCCCCTTACCGTTTTGAGGTACAGTGACTTTCCTTGCTTGCGGGTTTGGAGTTTCCTTGTTGTTGTGGGGTTCGTTGGTTTCCCTTGAGACTTTGAGCTCCCTGCTAGTTGTTGAGTTGTGGTTGGCTTTTTCGTTGCTTGTTAGGATCGGCTGAATCCCTTGTTGTTGTTTTGGGTTCTGGGTTGTTGATAAGTCCGGTTAGCCCACCTTGCTTGTTGATGGATTGTGCCTAGCTTCCCTCGCATGTAGGTTGTGTCTGGCTTGGTTACTTACTGTTCTGGGTTCTTTACTTGTCGTTAGGTTTGGAACTTCTCTTATGGGTTGTCTTGGTTCTCTGGATCATTATTGGACTCGGCCGGTTTCCTCGCTTGATGTGACTTTCGGGCTTTTCTTTGTCAAGTATTTATCATTGTGTTTTCATCATCTCTTGGTTCATCACATGGACCAGTTGGGTGTTTTATTATCTGTTCAGGTTGGAATATCTTGTCACGTGAACATCCATACCTTTACTTTATGACATGACAGTTTCATTATCATGTTGTTTCTTAAGTTTACTAGTACCATTAAGTTTAATATTGTGTTAAATTGTGTAGTCTTTGGTTGTTGCTTGAGATAGCACTTATACTAATTGGCTAGAGGATTTGAGGTGGAATTATTATGACATGACATGTTATTATCGCATGCATGGCAAGATTTAAGGACCGGTTACTGATTGCATACATGACAGGATTTGAGGTGGACTATTACTATTGCAATGGATCTCAGATCTCCCTTGACTACGTAGTTTAATCAATATTGAACATCACGACACAATAAATAACAAAATCATTACTTCAGCTTGACTCGCCGGGTTTTGCGGTAACTTATAATTGAGAGTACGGGGACGACTGGGACCTATCTTCGGCTCCCCGGAATGGGGAGGGGACGTCCATCACTTGAGATGGGTCCTAGAGTTTAGGGGCAGACAGTGACGACCATCTTGATGGGTCCTGGAGCCCCCGCCACAGGTCACAATTTCACAACTCTTGCAGTTTTACAGCTGTTACAGTACGGAACTTTCTTCTTTTGGACTGACCCAAGGTAGCACCATTGCGGTCTCAAGAGGGTCTTCATGTTGCTTAACTGTACTCTCTCATAAGTCACGGCCTAGGATTGGTTCACTTTAGTAAGTACCATCTTTATAGTAGTTGTGCTTATTTTAATCTTCATAACGTGTTTCTTTTTTGTACCTTCTTAACTGATGTCATATCGCCTATTGTACCTCCTTACTTCTATCAAGTGGGTTTTTTGTAATTATCATGCTATGTTACTTCTTTGTTTAGTACTATCGTATCTGTGGTTGTCATGTCTCCTTTTGATGCGCACTTACTTTTCTTATCTCTTGTTTTGATATTGTCTTCTCTATTGAGCGTGGTGCGACTGCTGCTGCCACTAGGTATGACGCTCAGGATCATACAGAGGTACTTGAGCACGAGGAGTTAGACTTCCAGTTTCGGACTATTGAGTCTTAACCTAGCGGCAGGTACGTGTTCCATTTACGTTCCAGCAATAGTGTAGCTTTTACTCCTCTCTTTCCTGTTCAGTACTGTTTTACCTGTTTTACTGTTTTTACCTGCTTAGTTTAGAGTATATCCTTACTTTCTGCACTACTCCATATTGACTTTACTGACACATGCGGGACATATACACTCGTGTTTCAATTGTAGCGGCACCAGCGGGAAGCGGGGCGTAACACAATTTTCTGTGGTATTTTCGAACTCTTAAGAATTACAGTTCTATTCACTTTTAATTTTTTAATTTTAATTTATTTTGTAAGCGAGAAACTTCTCATAAGGTTGAAATCCGGCGCCGTTTTTCAAAATTTATTTGCATATCATTTTTTCTCAAACCGAAATCTGTTCCCCAAAAAAAGTGCATTAGGTTTTCAAAAGTTTTGGTTTTCCCAACAAATTTCCCCCCAAAAGTTATGATTACATCCCCTCAAAATCTTGACCCTTGCGTTTTTCCATACAAATTTCAAAATATTGAATTTTCCCAACCAAATGGATTCCCTCTCAAAACTTTCTCAAAACTCATCTCAACCTTCCATTTTCCAAGATCAAATCACAGCCACTCTTTATCTTCTCCTAGTCAGCCCTAGGATTCAAAAACAGTTGTGCTTTATATAATAGATGTTTAGGGTCAGGCTATGAGCTCAATATTATGAAGCCTTAGCAACTCTTTATAGTCCTTATTATGTTGTGCTGCCATTATTATAGATATAAAGGGACTGCCAGCAGCCTGACTGATCAAGCAGCTGATAGCTACTTCTCCAATCTTTTTCATTCTCCTATGTCAGTCCTAAAAGAACAATGAAACAAATGCTCTCTCAACAAAGAGCAAGTGAGGTAAATCAGAAAAGCAAAACCAGGTGATAGGCCATAATGCTAAGCTTATATGGCCATCAAGCAATATGTGGTATATTTAGTATTCAACTAGACAACATACTGTTGTGTCAGAATGGAACTGACATGGGCGTCAAGAGTCATTTCGCCTTGTAGCATATAAGGAGCCAATCATATTAGGTTGTCTCTACACAAATATCATATGGACACTTGGCAAGTGTGTCACAAGTCATTTCGCATTGTTGACTACTAGAACCCAATTATATTATGTTGTCGTTGTACAAAAATCATATTGAAGTAGAGCTTTTGCTATGTTGTGTGGGGTACGGATCTCAGAACAAAATGGTGGCCTAGATGGAAAGACCTTTTACAGGTAGAATAAATCGTATGACTTGGGAAATATGTGCATGCACACATAAGACTATATAGATTTACTTCAAATTTGCAGCATTGCTATAATTAAACGCAACAAGATGGTTGTTCTAAAGTTTAAACAGAAAAAACATAATAATAGGAACTGTAGTTGGAAAAGGAAAACATAAACAGATTGCAACATGCAACTTTAGATTCCATAAAATAAACTACATACTCAGTTAATCATAAACTTGGTATAAAAATGAATGTGGCAAAACACCAGAACAAAGAATATTGTAAGAAAAAACTTAAAACTGAATTAGGTTAAAAGAATGTGGGTTGGACAACAAAACATACCTTTAAGTCCAGTAAGGGGGATGATTCTAAACTATTTACAGGGTGATCCAGAGCTCCATAGGCAGCTTCTGAAATAGAGCAGGCAGCTAATGAACCAACAGGTTGACCACCAAGTTTATTGCATTCGGAATCTTCTTCAAAGGAAAACTGAGAAGATTCGCTCTCTCTGTTAGTTTCCCTGTCAGGTGAACCATAAGAAAACTGTACAAGCTGCTGTCCATGAGCATTTCGAACTGTTCCATCATAAGCAATGTATATGTCACGCATGTAAAACATAATCTTCCTTGTTAGTGTCCCAGGAAGCTCTGCATTCGCACTAAACATATTAAAACGACAAGTTAATGCATGGATGAAGCACTCCAGTGGACTTAAGCCATCCAGAAATGAAGTCTCAATAACAGCGTAAGAATTCTCTCCCACAGAAGAATCAGAACCGTCTTCCATCCTAGCAGACGGGTCAAGTGCCTTATGCTGATTCCATTCATGACAGGAATGTTTGACAGGAATGCTAAAAGGCAAAGGCTTCACGAAAAGTTGCAGACCTAGACAAACACCCTGCTGAACTAATTTCTGCAAACTACCCTTGCTTCCTGCGTGTACCATTGTTAAAAGTGAATTCTCCTCCTCTCTTGCATAATCATGTATTACATTCCGAAGCTCAGAAAATAATTCTTTAAATTTGGTAATGGAGGACGGACTTATAGGTCTTGTCCCCCGTGTGAAGTCAGAAATATTCATACTATGTGATACATCATCAACTTCATCATGTGTTTTGAGAAGAAACCTCATCTCGGGGTTAAGCAATAGTTCAAAAAAATGAAAAGAACATTTTGCTTCTTCCAAACTGTACCTTACTTCATCCATCAACTTTTTCCTAGTATAAGGATCTGACGACAAGTAAATATCACTTAAAGAAACACTTAAACCCATTATTGTTAAGAATTCACAAAGAACTTCCTGTGCAGAAAAAAGGTAGTTGAGAGCCTCTCTCCCGTGGCTTTTGAACAATCTAAAAATGATCCCAGAAACACCATTTTGTGATGAAGATGATACACCAGGAGAGCGAACAATATCTCCCTTGCTAACTTTGGCCATGGAAGGTCCTGCACAAAAGTCCACATTATCAGGAAATAGCATGCTAAAGAGCTGCTGGCCAGTCCAAGGTGGACCCTGAGTATCTGGATCTTTAATTATTGAAAGATATTGTGATTTGTGGGGGCACATCATTTCCAACTGTTGCATCTCAAACTTATTGAAGAATTCATCCCCTTTTCTCAGCAAATGTGCAGCAGTCAAGCTATCATGGGTAAGCGAAAGCAGGCTTTGGCCACTTTGACCATTAAACAGTTGGTGGTCAAGACTTACAAGCTCATTGAGCTCAACTCTGGCACAGACAGACTGTGGAACATAGCCATGAAGGCAATCTCCATCAAAATCTCCAAGCAATGGAGCGCAACATAAGGGATTTATTGAAATGACAGAGTTAACCGGCAGTATTCTAACTGACAATGCTAACATAGAATGTTGATGCACAGAAGGAGGTCGGTTTACCAAAATAATATCCCCATTTTCCAGTGGTCTATCAAGTGTATCCCCAACTTGGAGTTGATCAGGCTCCCGTAACAAGTTTAGCTTCCCTTTTCTTCTGGCATGGAGTACATCTTTAGAACGCAACTGAGATTCACAGATCGACTTCAGCTTTTCCACATTGCGAACATTCACATTCTCAGCAATACAAAGTCTCTTAGCAACATCCTGTGGGAGCCCAATTTCCCCCATTTGTATCCGTGGATCACCAATCATAGTCATGCGGAATACATTATCACTTCTCTTACTAAGAACAACTTCCTTAATCCACCTCAGTCCAGTACATGAAGCCCGATCTTTTTTTTTAAAAGAATACGATGGATATTCTTCAAGTGATGTGTTATTAGAATGCAACTGAAAATCAGAAAAATGAAAGGTAAACAGCATGTGATATAGTAATGCATAAAATATAGCATCCACTTTCTTACCCTAGACCAACAAAATGTCTTTGGAAACAATTATTTCATTTCATATAACCAAAATGCATAAATAGTCCATTTTATAATCAAAGATGCATAGATGATAGAACATTCAATGCCTCGTTTGCATGCTTCACATGGAAGACATATATTCCACCTATTGAACTAAGATAAAATTTTTAATTATTTGCAAGCAAGCAGCCACCATGCCCAGGCTTGTATGGATGGAGAAACGAATTCATCATACTTCCAAGCCAACATAAAAAAATGAGAAATGAATTCAATATAGGACTTTTCTTTTCATCTTATTGGCAAACAATTCTAACCATTGAACCTCATAAAAAGTTATGAGATTTGGTGCAGTGGTAAAGACGTTAAAGGCATGCAGTGCATATCTAAAGAAGCAGTGGCAGACTCAAAAGGGTGTCAACAAGTATCAATTGATTCCCGTCACTTTTCGAAATCCTTTGAAAGCCTGACATGGATTTACCTATGTTGGCTCCCATAAATCAAGAATAACTTGGAAATCATCATTATAATCATAAGTGAAAAGAAATAAGTGCATAAAGAGACCTTCGATGGAAGTTCGAGGAGAGACAAATAGAGATGCATACTTCTTATGGAGAGGAGATGGTAAAAGAATTCTCAAATATCTTCCCATTTATTGCAGTGTCAGATTTACTATTTTTTTTTCTTGCAGTATCACTTTTATAGCCATTTATCTCATTCATAAATAGTAAAACAACACCTGCAATTATTCAGCTTTGATTGACATTCAAACAGAAAATGAATGACTTCAGAAAGTGTGAATAGAAAGCACACATGCATTTTGCTGGCAAGAAAGAAGGGTGGAGGGAAAAAATAAAAAAAATGAAGCTATTTAAAAGCATAAGCAAAAAAGAAGAAAATGTTTATCCTTCATCTCCCTTCTTTGTAGTAAGCAATATTTTTCTTTCGATTTTTTTATATTAAACTCTGCATATCATAAGAAATCTGAAGTGTTCAAAATTATAGCGTTAATTGTTAACTTCTTATTTATGTGCTGATAGCACCAGCTAGCGATAATAGTACTGGGTAACTATTGAAAGCATGTTTTTGTATTATAATCTTAGTTTTTCTTAGTTGTTGGGATGTAGGCAATGTGCAGAAAGTCATTTCTTTTATATATTTTTTATCTGAAGGTTTTGTGTCATCAGTGTCGTTTTAGATGCTTTTACGATTTTCTACTGGAGTAAAAAGCTTTGACGCCCCAAGAAAAAAGATCCTAGCATTGTATTGGAAAGAAATACGTGCAGATTAACAAAGATGTGCATCAACTTAACTAGATAAAATGTCATAGATGTCTGAGATGAATACAAAAAAAGAAATACATTACCAAAAGAGTCTAAATAAAATCCAAAATTGCCTCAACTCTAAAATAAAGTTTAAAAAAGGTTTCTCAAAATGAAACTCATAAGGCCTAAAAATAACAAAAAGTCTCAAATAAAGAAATCCAGTAGGACTTTAAAACTAATCAAATTCTTATTTTTTTGTCTTTGAACATGAGTCCTCATTGAAGTAGGATTTGCTCCAATCCCCAAAAGAATTTGCACATGCTCAATGTTTGTTCTGCATCACAAAACTTATCCACTTATCAAGTCATATACCCAATCAGATATAGACATGTATGATAGAAATATCTAGTGATACATAGCCTGCAAGTTACTTTTGAGTTGGGGAAGATAAATATCTTTACAAATTTTAAATGCACATAAACTTTGGAAAAAGTGATTAAATAAACCCATACACACACAGTAAATAATTACGATGTGTGTCTTCGTGAAATTTTGCCAAATGCAAGTGTCAAAAACTCACACGCATAAAGACACAATTAATTTGCTTGCCTTGGAGACATTTATGCAATCTTGAACCCGAGAAGCAACGTGTGAGGCTACTACAGAACCAAATTGTTGATGTTGATGAAATTCATTGATTTTCCTGCTAGCATCAACCACTGCTTTATAAGCCTTGGTGCACTTGTCCAGGTTCTGTTGAGGATAGAGTAGTTGGCACATCAATTACCCATACTTGCTCTACAAATAAAAACTAAATTATTGCCAAAAAAAACTTACAGTAGACAGGCGTGGACCATCAGCATGCATATGTGATCTTTCCACCACACGCTGACAATTAGGAGAAACCGGAATACAGGAAACAAATATCAACTCTCGCCTTGGCACGAATAGTTTGATAAATTCTTGATCAAGTTCCCTCAATAAATAAAAAACCTAGATAAATGAAATGCATGTGAATGAAGGAAATGAAAAGGTGAAACATGGTGACAGGCATGTGTACATTTTTAATCAGCAAAGGAGTTTCTTTTGACATGTAAAAACATATAACATGAAAAATATTATAATTAGGATAACATGTTTAAATAGATTATTACACAAAATGAAGCAATTTTTCATCAATCAGATATGAATCATTCTTTTCACATGGACATGAAAGTTGTTTATCTTCACGATTTTTCCCGATTCGTTACTTCAAGGCTTCAACACAATGTTCGGAAGCTAAAACAACATAGTGAATATCAAGAAAACTAAGTCCATATCATGCTCACGTATATCAAGTGAATTATGCAGCTTTTTATTAACTTTATGTTTCTTTCTTTTGTGTGATCTGATGAGAAAGCAGTCAACTTTCACCCTCTTTACGGCACGAGAGCAAGCAACTGAATAGCAGTTATGTCTACAACTACCTCTCATGCCAGAAATCTATACTTTTCAAGAACTCAGATTTGCACATCAATAGCTAAGTATGTCTAGATTGTTCTTATCTAGGAAGCACAGATATTTCAATCATCATATTTCAATCATCAAGCCATATCGTATCAAATACGTGTCGGATACATGTGTCACATGTACCGAACATAATACTTTTATTTTTTTTAGTATACTTTTTAGAATTTGCTTAAGTGTCGTTATGCTGTATCATCCCTGTATCAACATGATCGTGTCCGTGCAACAAATATTCTTATACATGAAAGGATAACATTGTTGGAATCTTAACGCACTACTGGTGTGTGGTTTATGCAGACGGAATGTTTTTTTAAAAGCATGTCATATTACTCTTTTTATTAATCAATACCTTCTTTCGTGCTCTAGGTGTTATAGATCATCCTAGTTTAGCACCAATTATCCAGGATGTCCCAGAGAAGCCATATCTTAAGGTCTATAAATGACATCTCAAAATAACTATTGTATCACCATGCATACCCAGAGAAATCACCCCTTCTTCTAGTGTTCCAGATGTTATGGATCATCCTAATTTAGCACCAATTATCCAGGATGTCCCAAAGAAGCCATATCTTAAGGTTTATAAATGACAGATCAAAATTACTATTCTGTTCACTTCTTCAACGGAAGATTCTGACTTTTCAGTTACTCTTTGGAAAGGAACTCACTCTTGCTTTCGTAATCCTACTGACCATGTTGTCACTTACTTATTTATGCCCAGCATACTCAATCTTTTGATTCTCTATTATCAAATTTGTGTGTGTCTAGATCTTATAGTGATGCTCTCGGTAATTGTTATTGGAAAAGAGTTCTGTGCGAAGAGATTGATGCACTGCATGAAAATTGGCTCATAATAATGATACATAGTGATGTATAGGGACGGCCACCTATTTAATTTCAACTTGGAATTCACTGTTTTGTGTTATTTATTGATGACTACCTCAATGTACTTGGATTTATTTCTTGCTATAGAAGTCAGACTTCTAAAGTATTTTTCTCATTTTAAAATCATCTCTTTATGGTAGGGAACAAGTTCCTTAAAACATGCAACAGCCCCTGTTTCACTTGCTGGACCTGTACTTGATCCAATGAGATTTTCAGCAACAAAAGAAGCCACAAAATCAAAATTCCTTCAATACTGAAATGCTGCCTAACATCCATCAGTTACTAAAAATGAGCGATGAAATCGGTATCATCTGTCGTCTCAAATTATATGATCAATAGCTTAAAAAGGAGTCCAACTTTGCAAGAAGCATATACAAGTTAAGCAAGTTATATGCCAAACAAGGTAGATGTGTCGGTTTGTTCAAATATGATCTGAATTCAGATCTGAGTAGAGTTCTATCTCTGCACTGGTTATAAACTCAAAATGATCAAGACCTACTAGGAATTTGGACTATAATTCCACTATGCCTAGGGGTCCTATCCCAGTAGCGACATAACCTAGATTTTTTTACCCTGGGTGAAAATAACCATCAATGAGCAGCTAACCATGAAATGATTGTAATCATCAATAATATTAACATGTGGTGTGTTTGGTTGCTCATGGATTCCAAGAAAGAGAAATTGTGATGTGGTCCACAATGCACGGGGTTTTTGTGGATTGTGGGTGAGGATCCGCTTGGAGTGGGCGTTGCTATAAAACAAAAAGATGTTTATTTAGTTCCTTTTTCTTCTAGTCCCTTCAGAAAAAAGCGGTCTAATTTTCTTCTCTTTTCTATTTTTATAACCAACTTCTAACAACTATTCAAACAAAAAAATATTACAGCCTCGCGAAACTTTTTTCTAAAATCAACTTTCTAGCAAAATTTTCAAACAAAAAAACAAAATCCTTTTTTCTCACAAAAAATCCACCTTTTGTCTCATCAAGATTCCAAAAAAAAACTCATGCTCCATCAACCAAACTGGCCGTAACATTCTTGACATAACTTTCTTGTTAAATCAATGTAACCTTTGGGTCGAGCAGAAATCCGTCACCAAGGTCGAAATCATCTGCATTTTATCCCACATTTTATCCTTTATTGATGTCTTAGCTTTTAAAAGAGATTTTGAGGCTGTTTTTATCTAGGCATTCTTGCCATCAAAAATTTTAAAAACTCATGATCGTTGTCCATTAAAATGATTTCTTATAGCACTTGTTTACAAACTAATCAACTAAATAGCACTTGGGTCTTAATCCAAAGAAATAAATATTGCATCCCATCCTATATAATTTTTTTAATTGTTTCTTGCCCTAGACAACTGCCCAAGGGAAGTACTATGTACTTCTGTGATCCGCATGGGGTTCAGCGTATATGGACGGTGCATCGAATGCGGATGGTGCGTCGAATGGGGACACGGATTTATTTGGCAATGAAGTAATGATAGAATAATGCCATTTAATGGAGAATCATGTCATTTAAAGTGGAGTAATTTTAGGGTTCTTATATGGTAATAGTTTAATAGAAGAATAATGTTAGGGTTTTATTTGGTAATTGTTAAAGGGTAATTAGTGAGGGTTTTATTATAAATAAAGGTGTAGATGAGATGGAAGGATTATTTTGAGTTTGGAGAAGAATTTGTTAGATCCGAGAGATCGAGTGGGAGAGTTAGGCTTTGTCTCGAATCAAAGTTAGAAGAGTATTCCACCTCTCGAACGTGGCCAAATTTATCATTGTATTCTCATTTCAATAAATAAAAATCTCATCTTTCTCATCTGTCCACTATAAAAATTCTTCATTTATTCTATTTCTTGGTGAAAATCGCATCAATTGGTATCAGAGCGCGACGATTCTATGACCATGATGGAAGCTCGTCGGGTGTTTAATGAAATGCTACAAAAAGCTCGAGCACTGTGGCAAGAAGGGAACAAGCTCTTTCGATATGGAAGATTTCATGATGCAGCTAGCCAATATGAAATTGCTAATCTTATTACGATTGCATTTTCGCAGCCAAGAGGAAAGCTCAACACTTGTATTGTTTAGACAATTTGATGGGTTGTTACCGGATGATTGGACTCTATTGAAAATGCATAGATTTGGGGTCAAAAATCATGGATTATGATCCCAGAAATTTTTAGGTCTTCTTTTATAGGGAGCAAGCTTATAGATCATTGTGTCTTGATAAAGCTGCGGACTCTGATCTGATGAAGTCTCATAGGTACTTCTCTGAGGATGAGATAGAGAAATAAGAGCATGAGAAGAACGAAGACATCAGCTCAGATCCGGGTTTCGTCGTCAACTCTGATCCAGATCCAGTGCAAAAGGCACGGTCTTTGATCCAAAACGACGTAAAAGACGTCATCTTGCTGGCAAATCTGCATCTGAGAGGTAAAGAGCAATTCGAGAAGGAGCCCAAAAACCAAGGTCTGAAGTTACAAAGCTTATATCTGAAGAAGAGGCGAACGGCTGAACAAATCTGAAGACGACGATGCGATCGGTGCAGATCCGACGTCAACGAAGGCCAACGTCTAAACAACCGACCGACCTGAGGACCATCCGACCTCGGACGACCTGAATGAGGGCTGTCCAGCTTCGGGTGACCCCCAGGAAGGCCGCCCAGCTTCGAACGGGCCGCCTTGAGGCCCACTGGGCAACTTTCCAGTGGGCCCATATGCCTTTGCAGCTGGGGGTCTTACTGGGTCTCAAATGCAATGTTTTGGGCACGAACGATCTTCTGCTGAGTTCCATGATCACGGTGTCATCCATCTGGGCTTTGCGGGAGATGACAAGGACCTCAGGTAGCCTTTTGACCTTGGAGGAAACTAGCACGCTCATTCGGAGTAGCACCACCTTGAGGACAAGGTGGATTTTCGGGGGCGGAGTATTGATACGCATGGGGATTCGGCGTATGTGGACGGTGCATCGAATACGGATGGTGCGTTGAATGGGGACACTGATTTATTTGGCTATGCTGGAATAATGCCATTTAATGGAGAATCATGCCATTTAAAGTGGAGTAATTTTAGGGTTCTTATATGGTAATAGGTTAATAGGAGAATAATGTTAGGGTTTTATTTAGTAATTGTTAAGGGGTAATTAGTCAGGGTTGTATTATAAATAAAGGTGTAGATGAGAGGGAGTGATTATATTGAGTTTGGAGAAGAATTTGTTACATCCGAGAGATCGAGTGGGAGATCTAGGCTTTATCTCACATAAAAGCTAGGAGAGTGGTCCACCTCTCGAACATGGCCAAATTTATCATTGTATTCTCATTTCAATAAATAAAAATCTCATATTTCTCATCTTTCCACTATAAAAAATCTTTCTTTATTCTATTTCTTGGTGAAGATCGCATCATTCCGCTCATGTATCCTAGTAAGGAAAGAAGAGGATACTCTCCTCTATAAATAGAGAGAATTTATTGTCAATTAAGAAAGACCGATAAACTTTGTAGTACTGAAAGAAATAACCCAAGATCTTCGAGTAGCGAGTATTTCCCTATGGTCAAAACCCTAAACAAGACCCAAAAACCCTATAAGACAAAGAGTTAAGTCTTGTAGATTCTAGAAAGATGTGAGCAAGAAAGCAGGAAAAGGAAAAACTTATTGTAATCTTCTAAAATAAAATAAAACCAAGAATGGGATTTTCTACTATCACAAACATACATATTTCCATATCTTTAGCATCCGTAGCAAAAGGATTAGAACAACTGATCTCTCGTGTGTTCTCTTCTCGGAACAATTCATGAATCAAAATGAATATTGCCAAGAAGATAATAAAAGTATTGACCTCCTCAAGCAATTTTTATGTAGTCAATTCAAGATGAGAGATTTAAAGCTGTTGGCTTTCCTGGATTGAAAGTTTATATCATTAGCATTTGCATCAAGAGGATTGGAATGAGTGATCTCTAGTATTTCTCCTTGCCAAATGATTTACAAACCAATACTCTTATTACTAGCAAAGATAATAAAGGTATAACCTCTTCAAGCAATTTTTTGATCGTCAATCCAAAAGGAAAGATTTTATGCCATTGACTTACTTTCTTGGATTGCAAGTTCATTGTTCATCTTATGGGTACTTTCTAAATCAAAAAATACATGATATATTTAACCAAACTTACTGGCATACCTAAGGATAGATTGCTAACATACCTTTGGACATAAAGGGAAAGGTTTGAAGGATGATAAGATACCATTGGAGATTCTCCGCATCATACCCTGCTTGTGGGTAGTATCGTATGTATGCAAAGACTTGTCCAGATACAGCACATGATGTGTAAAAAAAGGAAAATTTGTGTACTTCCCACCACTTGCATTTTATGGCAGCACTAGCATAATTATACTTACAGGATTTCCAATAAGGTTTAAAATTTTAGCTTTGGTCTTGGCATCCATAGCAATTAGTGGTAGTGGTATCAGCTGTGTTGAAATAGAAAGCAGGTCACACCGCAAACCGGGGTATTGATGCTAAGATTACCGGGAACATGGATCACTTTACTATATGAAATGAAAATAGGTACGTAAAATGCTACGTGTCCAAAACATGGTATGCGAAGGGAACGCTTCATTGGATGCTTACTATGACCGAAATACATATGCCCACCTATAGTTTATTGGGAGGCAAAGTAGTCAATTCCCATATATCATTCTGATGCAAAGCCCATATTAACATCCAAAAGATCAGTAAGGGCTTCACGATAAAGATTAGGAATACAAACAAAAGATAAGGCAGAATGCAAACCTTTAAGAAGATAAAAGTGAGAAGAAAACATGTTTGATAAATGAGTAGAAACCTGAATACCTTTCTAAAAAAGCAATGGAATAATCAGAATGTTCAATTGAAGAAGAAAATTGATTAGAGGGCACAATTTGGGTGCCATTAGTAAATTGAATGGTGGATTCTTTAGAGTCTATGGAGCATCTAAGGCGGGAGGAATAGGAAGAGCAGCTACATTTGAAACACTGAATGTGTCAATACTCAAAAAAGAAAGAGAATTAAGATGTACTTTCAAGAAAGTAACATTTGCACAAACCAAATACCTATGCCTAGAAGGATTCTAACAATATCTCTTCAATTTCAACAACGATATCACAAGTGTCGTGAGATATGTATTGAAAGTACTAAGCAATATGTACTAAAAAGGTTTTGATTTTAGGCATCAATTACAGTAAAGAAATTGAAAATAATAATAATAAATATCTTGGAATTTTATCGGTCTTTTATACTAATCGATGCAGTTTGGATCATGATTAAACAAAACATTGCAAAACATGATAACTGTTACATTTTTACACATATAGATAATATTTGAAAAATATCCATCCATATTTAATTGAATAAAAGGATAACATAAATGGTTGTTGTTACAAAGTCTATTGAACTTCAACGGCATATATATTATAACTAACTTCATGTTTGAGTCTACATTGCTTGGCTAATGAGGGTCTAAAATCACTTCAGAGTTTATAGCATGAATAAGTCATTGGATGATGTGATGGTCTGAATTTTTGTACTCGGGTAAAGATATATTTTATAATTTTTTTAAATAAATTTTACCTGAATTTTTCTATATTTATTTGGGAGTTACTTCATTTTACCCGTTAACCCAAAAACCCGCAAACTTCAACCCGAAATCCAAAAAAAAATCCTTTACACAAGTCGCACACATTTATTTCGTCAGACTTTTTTTCCTTTGTCCACACCCTCTTGATTCTTTCCCTTATCCCTAAAACTTTATTTCATATCAAAATAACTCCATATCCCTTATCCCTAATCACATCCCCATCCCTATAATTAATGCATAGATTATAATAAACCCATACCTCTTTCCTCGTCTCTCAGATCTCCCTCTCCCCATGTCCTCTTTATTTTCAGATCTCATACCCTCTCCCTCTTACTCTCACTCAATCACATGCTCCTCAAATTTCTTACACCGCCCCTTCGATTTTGAGTTGCCAGAGCTCCAATCTTTTTCCTATGACATCTCTCTCTCTTAAATGCTCCTCCTTTTGCTTGTGGCAATCGCAGCAGCAGTCACGGCATACGGCGAGGTGACAAGGCTCAGTGAAGTTTCGACAACAACCTCCTTGTCTCTGGTAAATGGTATATTCCTAAACTCCATTTTAAATTTTCTTGGCCAAGGGTTGTGAATGTTCCTAAATCTTGAGTTTAATCTTATGTTGTAAATCTTAAAATTATGCAATGATGCAACTTAACTGAGCATACGAATTATCATCCATTTGTAGTGATTCGAATAATATTGTGACATGATTTGAACTTTCGTTGAGGTTTCATGATGAGATCATAAACGGCGGTGCAGAGTGGATAACTAGCCGGTGGCGTTTTTTGTGAAGTTCTGGGTGTTTTTGTGAATTGTGAATTGTGAATTATGGGATTTCGGGAGTCTTTTGTAATTATGAACAGATCTGTCCATATTTATGTTTAAATGTTGGAGCTAATGCTCTTCATGTTGAAATTGAGAAGAGAAATCCTAGAAATAGAGTACAACCATAGATTGATAGAGTTAAGCCGTAAATCTTATATTAAAGGCTAGGAGAGAGAGGAGCCCTAGATCCAATAAAGAGAGCTCATCAAATCCAGATCTGAGGAAAGATGAAACACCCAACAAAGATCGGAGGAGAAAGAAGCAAGCTTTGGACAAAGGCAATGGCAAAATTGTGGTCTTCGAAGGCGGTCGACTGCAAGGGAAAGACGAATGGCATGAATAGGATCCAACCCATCATCTCCAACATGCAACAGTGGAGTCCGGTACCGTTGTCCACAGCAGAAGGGCAGTCGGTCCCCAGAACCCTAACTGGGGAGGCAGAAGCCCCGTTTTGAGCCCCAATGGCCTCACGAGGCCTCGACGCCAGCACCAAACCTTCGTGAGGCCCTATCGAACATCCGGGGGGTCACAAGCCCCTGCTGAACATCGGGGGAGGTCATGTAATGGCACATTTCTTTTTTAAAAAACTAAAGGATTTTTTTAAAAGCCTAAGCCCACAAGCCCAGCACCACTATTACTCATATAAAAAACCCTAACTAATTCTTTTCTCCCATCACCCGAGCCAAAAAATGTTTCCATCATTCACACCTCTCCTCTTTGTTCTTTCTCTGGTGAGGAGCGGCGGCGAAAACGGTAGGGTTTCGAAACCCTAGCCTTATCCTCCAACGAGCGATCTTCTCGTGGGAAAATTCTGATGATTTCAGAATCTGATCTTCACGCGATAAGTTTTCTTCTTATACCCCTCTTCTCTCCTATTTATACGGATAGATTTCTAGAGTTTTTGCGATGCGAAAATATTTTCTTCTCTTCCAAAGCTTTCGATTTTTGCTTCTGGGGTTTCGATTCTTCTTTTGGGGGCTTCGGCTTTGCTCCTAGGGTTTCGGTTTTGCTTTTGAGGGCTTCGATTTTGCTCCTGTGCTTTCGGATTTACTCTTGGACTTCGGATTTCTTATTTTCTCTCGCTAACTTCGGATTTTTCAAGAATCGCAGAGCCAATGACACGATTGACAAGGAAGAATGTAATGTATGTGTGGTCAAAGGCTTGTAACGATGCTTTTCAAGAATTTAAGAAGAGATTGACGACTGTGCCAATATTGGTCATTCCTGACCGTATAGGAGACTTTGAGGTGTTTTGCGACGCGTCTGGCCAATGTCTTGGGTGTGTGCTTTATCAGCACGGACGCGTTGTCGCATATGCATCAAGGCAATTGAAGAAAGGAATTACACCACTCATGATCTTGAGTTGACGACAGTAATATTTGCCTTGAAGATCTGGTGACACTTTTTACTTTGGGAGTGCGTGAAGGTAAATATGGATCATAAAAGCTTAACATACATCTTCATGCAGAAGTAGCTGAACCAGCGACAACGACGATGGATTGAGCTAATGGCAGATTACAACATTCACCTTCAGTACCATCCTGCGAAGGTCAATATAGTACCTGATGCATTAAGCCAGCTTCCAGGAGTGATTGCGCTTACGACACAGTGGAGACTACAGCAGGAGATCCGTGAAATGGAAATAGATGTGGTGTTACCTAGATCGACCTCGTCATCATGAACATGGAAATATAGTTAACACGGGTGGACAGGATTAAGACAGCTCAGGCAGGAGATGCAAAGCTTCAGTGGATCAGGAACATGACATTGACGGGACAGAGACCAGAATTTCAGATACATGTGCAGGGGTCCCTGAGATATGGCAGCAGATTGTGCATACCTTCGGGAGGTGTCAGAGAAGAGTTATTAAAGGAAGCACGCAATTCCCCATACTCCATCCATCCAGGAGGCACCAAGATGTACCAAGACTTACGACAAAATTATTGGTGGCGCGGAATGAAGAGAAGCGTGGCACGAAGTGTGGCCATATGCATGGTATGTCAGCAGGTGAAGGCTGAACATCATCGCGTTGCCAGTCTGTTACAGGCTTACAGCCTCTATCCATCCCCGAGTGGAAGTGGCAACATATCACAATGGACTTCGTGACGGGACTTCCGAAGAGCAAAAAGGAACATGACGTCGTTTGAGTGATCATTGATCGATTGACCAAGTCGGCTCATTTCATTTCCTTCAGTGTCGGACAATCTATAGAGACTCTTGACAAGAGATACATGAAGGAAATGGTGAAATTACACGGGGTCACAGTGTGTATCGTTTCAGATAGGGACCTGGTTTACTTCGTACTTCAGGAAGAGTCTACAGGAGAAGTTGGGCACACAATTGGAGTTCAGCACAGCGTATCATCCTCAGACGGACGAGCAATCAGAGCGTACTATTCAGATTTTGGAGGACATGTTGCAAGCATGCAAGTTGGATTTTAAGAGGTCGTGGGAAGACCACCTATACCTCATGAAATTTGCTTACGACAACAGTCATCAAGCGAGTATTGGAATGGCGTTGTTTGTGGCTCTGTATGGAAGGAAGTGTCGTTTGCCTTTGAGCTGTGACGATGTCGAGATCGAGAATTGGTCGGGCCCGAAATGATTGTGGAAGAAGTGGATATGGTACGAACTATCAGAAAAAGGCTACATGTGGCACAAGACCGATACAAGCACTGAGCAGATGCAAAAAGACGACATTTGGAATTTTAGTCTGGAAATCATGTCTTTCTGAATATTTCACCAAATAGAGACATGATTCGTTTTGGTCGCAGAGAAAAACTTAGCCCACTGTATATTGGGCCTTTCAACATACTCGAGTGTGTGGGCGAGGTGACATACAAACTTGCACTGCATCTGTCTCTGGAAGGGGTGCATAACGTATTTCACATATCACAGTTGCGGAAGTATGTAGGAGACCCGACTCACGTGTTCGATCATTCAGAGATCACAGTGCGGCCAGACTTGAGCTATGAACCGCAACCGATGGAGATTATTGATCGTCGACAGAGGACTCTCAAAAACAAGACCGTGGATTTGGTCAAGATGTTGTGGCGTCGTGACTTGCCAGGAGATGCTACCTGGGAGCAAGAGGATGAGATGAAGGAGCGGTATCCGTACCTTTTCAACGATTAGTGATTTTTTTAAATTCCGAGGATAGAATTTCTTTGAATGTGTATAAGGTGTAATGGCCCATTTCTTTTTTTAAGAACAAAAGGATTTTTTAAAAGCCCAAACCCACAAGCCCAGCCCCATTATTACTTATATAAAAATTCCTAACTAATTCTTTTCTCCCATCGCTCGAGCCCAGCCCCGTTTCCCTCATTCGCACCTCTCTGCTTCGTTCTTTCCTCGACGAGGAGCGTCGGTGAAAATGGTAGGGTTTCGAAACCCTAGCCTTATCCTCTAACGCACGATCTTCTCGTGAGGAAATCCCGACTATTTCGGACTCTGATCTTCACGCGATAAGTTTTCTTCATCTACCCCTCTTCTCTCCTATATATATGAAGAGATTTCTAGGGTTTTTGCTATGGGAAAATATTTTCTTCTCTTCCAAAGCTTTCGATTTTTGCTTTTGGGGTTTCGATTCTGCTTTTGGGGGCTTCACTTTGCTCCTATGGTTTCGATTTTGCTTCTGGGGGCTTTGGTTTTGCTCCTAGACTTTCGGATTTACTCTGGGACTTCGGATTTCTTATTTTCTCTCGCAAACTTCGGTGAAGGTAGATTCGATCCCTATTAGACTTTTAATTGTTTATCTCCAGAGATGGATGCGATGATTCATGCGTTTTTAGAAAGGATTACTCCATGAAACTATTTTGGCAACAATCTAAGTTTACGGCGTTCTTTGCATGTGTTTGCTATTTTTGTTTAGACCCTTGTGTTGATATTTGGTTGCAGTCGGCCGTCAAGGGGAGGGCACGGTTTGAGAGTTGCGTGATTTTATGCCGGTGGGACTTACTCTTTTGACGTTTGGTTCTCGTGGGGATCCTGGGGTATTTGCGGCTCTCCGGAGTTACTGATTTTGAACCGTTTTACTGCAGATAAAATCTGCTATTTTTGGTTGTTTTGTTGCTTCCGTTCATTACCTTATTAATTTCATTTCGACTGTTTAATTGTTGTGATCGATTGGGTTGTTGTACGGACTTATTGTTATGTTTCTGTTCTCATGCTGGTTTGCTTTTGTTTGCATGATAATTCTGAGTTATCTTACTTGTAGCTTTAGGATCTGTATGTCTGCAATAGTTTCCAGTTATATGTTGTTTTTGCATGCTATTTGACTGTAGTTCTGGTGTTCAATTTTTACTATTGCGGTAGGTCCGTGTTCACGTCTTTGGGCCCTGATTTGTGTGCTATCTGAGCCCTGTTTTTGTCTTGCGATCCGATGGTCTATTTAGCTTGTGATTTGAGTTCAGCTTATAAGCCTTTTTAGGTTCATTTGTATTGTGTTCATGTTGCAATACAAAAAATATGCATCTTTCTTGCTACAATATTTCCGGCCAAAGTTGGTATTTTTCCTTTTTATGCAAATCTTGAACTGAGCAACTCCTCTAGGCAGGTAGACCGCAACCCACATGGTGTCAAAACATGAATCTGATGCATTAAGTCTTTTTCATAACTTTTCATTACTCTTCGTCGTTTCCTTATTTACTTATAAATTATGCGGTTAAATGTGTTTTCTGAAAATTGTTTAGCTTTAGTTGCTAAAATATTTTGATTTCTACTTATGAAATTAGAATGTGGAAGATTGGAAGTTTGAGTTGTTGTTTATACTAAATTACATGATTAGAGGTTATGCAATGAGATTATAAAATGATATTGGTACACCTATTACTTGCACAAGATATGATATCCTGAACATAGTTTTGCATAACTTTTAATTATGTAATTTAGTGGATTAAAGACATGAACATGATACCTGACATCTTAGAACTAGAACAAACGACACTTGACATCACGGGTTTGGGGTAATTTATAATTGAGACAGTGCGGGAGCGATTGAAGCCATGCTTATGGCACATATATGGGAGGATGTCTTTTAATGGATCCTGAGTTCTTGCTACAGTTTGACATTTATACTCGGCCCGGTGTAGCACACCGCGGTCCAAGGTGGACTTCACGTTGCACATCGTTCTCTCCTCTTATAAGTCACAACACTATTTTCTTTTGGTTAGTGCTAGATCCTTACTGCTATTAAATTATGTCAGGTCAGTAGTTTCCTTTATCGTTCCTTTTTGTGCCTATTAATTCCTGTAATATAAATTAATTAACGGTTTAGTATAGATTCAATCTACTTTATTAATGGTGATTCAATTCCATCAGGTAACGATCAGATTGAAGAGGATGCTCCATAGTATGAGGAGTCTGAGTTTCTTGTCGAGAATGCAGATTCTAAGTCTTTGTATTGCCATGAGAGTTTTTATTTTTCTCATTGTTTATTTTTCTTTCAGTATTATTTTAGTTGAGTTGTAGTTTCTTTTCTGCCTAGACAATGTAATTCTTTTCGAGGTTGAAATAAAATGATTATTTCCTTTATTTTATAAATATTTTCTGTTAATTACTATATTGACTTCACTGGTAACTGCAAGACCTGGAAAACTATTGAGAGTATGACAGCACCCGTGTCCGGGGCGTTACAGGTCACGATCTCTCGGCAAACTCCTGGGGACCTCGCAAACCGCAGCGCAACCTCCAGAGGGTCACTGGCCCCCTGCGCCACCACAGGTGCCATTGGACCCCCATTTTAATCAGTAGCATGACCGCTGGCTCCTGACGACTTTCCGGGGGTGGCGATCACTTCCTTGGGGCCCAGCAGTCCCACGACACATGCAGGGGCTTCCAGAGCACGACGCCAAGCACGGCAAACACCTCAAGGGTCATATGGAGCGAGATGGTGACCATTGGTCATATTGGATAATGAAAGAGATCCAGATTTGGATGATGAAGGTTAGTGGAACAATGGTGAAGCAGGAGGAGGCACATAGGGAGAGGGATGAGCTCAGCAGAATGCCTATTAACAATTCCATGGTAGCCAGCAAAGGGACAGAGCTAGGTATGGGGTGTTTGGACCTGAGAGCATGGTATGGAAGCTGAAGATGTTTGGTCTTCGAAGGACAGAATTCTTATAGGTGGGTTTATCGTGTGGAATGATATTTTGCGATGAACCACTGACGGAGTTGGAGAAGCTGCATGTAGCTGAAATTTACTTAGAAGAGAAGGCGTTGTCCTGGTTCCAGTGAAGAGAACAGTGACAACCTGTGAGGTCGTGGGAAGAGTTTAAGAATTTCTTACTGGATCGATTCAAAGACACCCAGGGTGGAGGTCTACACGAGCAACTCCTTGCTCTTAGGCAGAATGGAGCGGTTAGAGACTACTGAGATGGGTTCGAAGCACTCTCAAGCCATGTGAGAGTGGTATCGGAGGCGACATTGATGGGAAGCTTCATGAATGGGCTCAGGACAGACATCCGATCTGAACTCTGCCTACAGAGACCGAGGAGGTTATTGGATATGATGGAGTTAGCTCAGATGATGGAGGATAGACTCACGCCAGAGCGACGGGTCAAGGGAGCATGGAGCGGCTCTATTTTTCGCAGCCAGCACCTCTAAGAGGACAGATGGCCCCTGCAGGGGGAGTACATAAAGATGGAACCCAATCTGGCAAGGAGAGGAGCAGCGGTGCACAGCCGAGTGAATAGTTTAGGAGCATAACGGAGGCGGAGATGCAGAACAAGAAGACAAATGGGTTGTGTTTTTGGTATGACGAAAAATTTATCCTAGGACATCGCTACGGTGATCTTACCCTCCAGGTACTACTATTGGAGGATGAGGTGGACGAGGTTGTGACGGAAAAAGTGGAAGAAAGTGAGCAAGAGCTCTCATTTAGACATCGTAGAGGTCTCAACTGCGTGGTGGGGTTCACTATGAACCATACTTTGACTGGAAAAAATTCAGAGCAGGTGGTCACGGTGTTGAATGATAATGAGACCACCCATAATTTCATATCCAACCGGGTTGTGGAATAGCATGGGTTGCAGCTAGATGACACCGGAGGCATTGGAGTGATGATGGAGACAGTACAGGTGGAGCTTAGCAGAGGATTATGTCCTAGCCTGATTTTGACTATCCAGGAAATACAGATCGTGGAGGATTTTTTTGCCACTCGACCTGGACAGCACCGATGTTATTTTGGGTATGAGGTGGCTGTAGTTCTTGGATAATACAAGAATCAACTGAAAGCTATTGAGAATGAAGTTCCATGATGGAGTGCGAGTGGTGACCCTTCAGGGACATCCTAGCTTGTGCCGAATCAGGGTTTTCTAAAGACCATGGCTAAGGCAATTCAGACTGAGGGCGGATGATTCTTGGTGGAAATACATGGGCTGACAGGAGGAGGCAAAGTTGGAGCACGACATACTATCAGCGATGCAGCACATTTTGTTTCGATTCGAATGTGTGTTCCAGATGCCTCATAGGCTCCCACCTTCCCCGGACCACGATCATGCCATAGTCCTACGAAAGGGAGTCTTGCCTATCAACGTCAGACCATACTGCTATTCATGGATGCTGAAGGGGAAAATCGAGAAGATGGTGGTAGACATGATTCAGTCGGGAGTGATACAGCCTAATGTGAGCCCTTTCTTGAGCCTGCTCCTGCTGGTGAAGAAGGATGTGAGATGAAGATTTTGCGTCAAGTACAGGGCATTGAATAAGAAGACGGTGACAGACAAATTTCCTATCCATGTAATCGACGAGCTTTTAGATGAGCATCATGCAGCAGCAGTCTTTTCCAAGATTGGCTTGAAGTCCGGGTATCACCAGATCCGGATGCGAGCTTAGGATGAGGCCAAGACTACTTTTAGGACGCAAGAGGATCACTACGAGCTCCTGTTATGCCATTTAGCTTGACCAATGCACCTGTCACTTTTCAGTTCCTGATGAATAAGGTGTTCTGCTCCTATTTGAGGAGGTTTATGATGGTGTTCTTCGATCACATCTTGGTGTATAGCCGATCCATGGAGACACATGTGGAGCACTTAGAAATCGTGCTGCAGGAGCTGCAGGAGCTGCAAAACCATCAGATTTATACCAATAAGAAATGCATGTTTGGCCAGTTGAGGGTGGCGTACATGGGATATGTAGTGTCGACGGAGGGGGTAGCCGTCTGATAAATCAAAGATTCCAACATGACTAATTGGCCGCGCCCAACCACTCTGCGAGGGTTAATAAGTTTCTTGGGACTAACAGACTACTATAGGAAGTTCGTCAAGAGGTATAGTATCATCGCCTGGCCAATGACGGAGCATCTTAATAAGGACAACTTTCAGTGGGGTGAGGCCACTCAAACTTTTGAGGCCCTGAAGAGGGCTAGGACGAGCGGATTGGTATCATCCCTTCCTGATTTCAACTGGCCTTTTGTGGTAGATAAAGATGCTTATGGTTATGGGCTGGGTGTAGTATTGATGCATGATCAGAGGCCAATGTCTTACTTTAGTCAGTTGCTAACAGCAGAAGATCGGCTCAAGTCCGTCTATGAGAATGAGATGATGGCTATTGTGCTAGCAATACAGAAGTGGAAACACTATTTGCTTAGCCATTGCTTCATATTCTGTAGGAGCCTTAAGTACCTATTAGAGCAACAAATGATAACTTAGGAGCACCAGAGTTGGTTGACCAAGCTATTGTGGTATAATTTTGAGATCCAGTATAGGCCGGGTTGGATAATAAGGCGATGGATGATTTATCACTGTGAGGATTGGATTCACAATTGGCCGCCTTAACGGTACCGGTGATTCTTAATTGGGAATCCTTAATGCGTAAGATTGAAGAGGATGAGGGTTTGGCGAAGATTTAGTCCGCACTACTATATGGCTTAACAAAACATCTAGGGTATACATTGGAGGACATCGTCTCTTGAACAAGGGACGGCTGGTCTTACACAAATTTCGAGTATATTGCAGAAGTTTCAAAGGAATGCAATTGGAGGCCACTTTGGAGTCCTTAAACCCTACCAGCGCCTACCTAGAGAATTATTTTGGAAGGGGGCAAGGAAGAACATCACGGAGATGGTGACGAAATGTGATGTCTGTCAGCGTCATAAATATATGGCGACAACTCTTGAAGGTTTGCTACAGCCCCTATCCTTTCCAAATCGGGTCTGTAAGGAGGTGACGATGGATTGTATTGGACTGCCGAGATCTAAGGGGTATTCAGTCATCCTAGTGGTGGTGTATCGACTCAACAAGCATCCACACTTCCTGGCGCTCCAAAGTCCTTACACCATAGTAACAATAGCGACATCATTTATCAATAACGTGATGAGGTTGCATGGAGTCCCGGAGTCCATCATGTACGATTGGGATCAGGTTTTTCTTAGCCATTTCTAAAAGAAGTTGTTCGGGATGCAAGGGACACTTTGAAGAGGAGCGTCGCTTGTCATCCCTAGACAGACGGCCAAACGGAGGTTGTCAACAGAAGGATCGAAACATATTTGCGCTGCTTTGTTTCAGAGACTACGAAGCAGTGGACAAAGTAGCTGGCATGAGTGTAGTATTAGTACAACACATCTTTTCACCGTCGCTCAGACCACTCCCTTCCGAGTTGAGTTTCGTATGAACGTGACCATCTGCATCCACTTCACTATGACCACATTTTTACACCAATTTCTCATGTGAAGATGTATTTGGAGGAGAAAGATAGAATGCTGGAGGAGTTGAAGCGCCACCTGACGAGAGCCCAACAGATTATAAAGACCCATGGTGATGGACATATAAGAGAGGTACAGTTTGCAACTGGTGACAAGATGCATTTCAAGTTGTGGTCATATCGATAGCGATCTTTGGTAACATGAGGAACAAGAAGCTGTCACCTACTAATTCTGTAATGGCCCGCCCCCAGGCCTGGCCCGCTTCCCCCTTCCCCCTCTTCTTTTTCTTTTTTCTCTTTCCTTTGTTGGCCCGCTCAGAGGCCCAAGCCCACATGGGCCTTCCTCTTTAATCCCCTCTCCCTTCTCTCTCTCATTCTCACTTCCCGCAGCGAGAGCCCCTTAGGGCTTGAGAAAATCCTTCTCTCTCTCTCTTTTCGACAGCGCCCCAAGCCTCATGGGCTTTCGATCTCTCTTTCCATCTCTCGACTCGCAGCGGCCCCGAACCAAGCACTTAGGGCTTTCGAACGCCCCCTCTCTCTCTCACGCTCGCAGCAGCCCCGTAGGCTTCGACGCCTCTCATTCTCCCCCTCTCGCACTTGCAACAGCAACACGAGCCTCGCGGGGCCTCTCGATCGCGACCCCCGTCGCCTCGCACGTCATGTGGGACCCCCGACAAGCTCTCGTCACCCTGTCACCTCGCTGTGAGGCCGATTGAGGCGGTTTGCCTCTCTATTTCACCTCTCTTCTCCTCCTTCCTGCTGCAGGCTCGGTGAGTATTTTTTCTTTATTTTTTCGAAGCTGATTTCGACTGATTTCCTTGGATTCATCGATGCTGGCTTTGAGTTCTTAATTTTCTGATTCTCGGCTTCGATTCAGGTAGACACTATTCTCTTTCCTTCTGCGTTGATTTCGATTTCTTTTGGGAGAGTATGATTTGGGGGTGAACTAGGGTTTTATTGTCTCTAGTACTATTTCGTGGGGTCGGACGCCCTCGCCTACTTGCGTGGGGTCCCGGTGCTGTCGTCGGGGCTGTTTAGGGGTTCGGTGGCTCCTCCCTCGCTGTTTTCGTTCCGTTGGGGCTTTGCTTGCTGGTTGGGGCTCCTCTGCTTGATGTTTGGGCTTCCCCTTGCTTGCGGCCTGGTTCTTGCTTGCTGTCTTGGCTTCGTGGGCTGCTGTTGTGCTCGGCCAGTTCCTTCTACTTGGTGGTTTAGTTCAGTTGGGTCCATTGCTCGCTGTTTGGGTTTCTGTGTGGTATTACTTGGGTTGTGAGCCCCGTTCCCCGACAGATTTGGTTGTTAGCCCCTAGTTTCTTACTAAGAACCTCGTGGACTTTGACGTAGGTACAGGTATCCCCCAATGTGTGATGAGAAGACCCCCAATCTGATCCCTCTGGCATAGACTCTCTAGCCCACTTGAGTTGACTTTTTGGTCTTTCTTTATTAAAGCGATTGATATGTTTTCTTATCTCTTGGTTCGTTGCAAGATTCAGTTAATATTGTTTCTTTTATATAGCAGCACGTTCTTTCTCACTTGCTTGCAGGTTTATTTGGTTCTTTCTCTATTGCTTGCAGGTTTTGGGCTTCTTGTTGCTGATGGTTGCGGTGTAGGCTTTCTACAGACGCTGGGCTTTGGTTCTTTAACTATCTTGGTTATTCGGCTTCGGTTTCAGGTAGTCTTTATCTCATATACTCCAATTTAGATTCATTTGCTTGTGTTGGAGTCCACTCGCATAATTGTTATTAGTTTTTGGATGGATCGTATCAACATGCTTAAAATCAGATATAACACAAGCGATACCCCTTTATATTGGTCAATTTTCAGAGAATGGATTCCAAAGGATATTTCTTTTATATGGCCACACACCCCATCTTAGATCATATACGGATGGCAAGTATATGGTACATGCCTAAGCACTCATCACACTATAACTAGCTGGTATGTTTTCCTCGGTATTTTGCCCATATGTTTGAAATGTAAGAAGCAACTTCTCCTACATCTTCAGCTGAAGCCGAGTAATTAACGTTGACCGTGCAACTATCAAGACATGTTCTCCTTTTCAGGTTACATACCTTACGTCCACAATATAAGACATAAATATGCAAAAATATGATTTAAAGAAGACAGATTGCTGTTGAATACGAAGATGGTTTTTTAAGAAGTTCCATTAACTGCTTTGTGGGATTAAAAAACATGTGAGATGTAGTGAAGCATAGAACATAATAAAATACACATCAGATAATAAACCATTAACCAAATTGGAACAGTTTGATGTCTGACAATGGTTACTTAAATGCCATAGCATAAAATTTTCATACAGCATTATATTGAACCATGGCTTATACCAATGGTTTGAAATATTTTCTTGGAGAGAATGAAAACAAATGCAAAAATAATGATGTCTTTTATATGCTTTATTTCGTTTTCCTTTCTTTTTTTCCTTTTCTAACTGACAGGATGAAGAGAATCTGTTGACAGCTATGTAAAGAAATAAATATGTGAAGGTGGAATATCCAGAAAACAGGAAAGAAATTGGTGCGATTGAACCTGAAATGTGACAAAATTGGTTACCTGTGCTGGGGAAAGCATTAGTCTGCTTATATCCATTGATTCTGATTTACCATGCTGGCCTGGAACCATGGGGACAAAACTCCAAAAATCTTTGGGCAGTACTTCGTGTAAACTCCGATTTCTAAATTTCCTTGGTGGCTTTTCATTAACTTCTGCAGTTATTGCCAGACATTTCTTCCCTTGTGTATCTTTTGACAAAATTTTAAACTTGATTGCTGGGTACCACTCAGAAGAATTCCTCTGTTTTAAAGCAACAGAACGCATTCTGAGAATTGATGACAAGAAATGAAAAGATACATGATATAGAAGTACAATGGACTCACCAAACAATATTTGCAGCCCACTTCCTCAGCGCTTGCCCATTTCTTTTGTGTAGCACCAAGTTTAAACACAAACAGACAGAGACAATATTGTTGAGATACAAAGTTGCATTAATGCATGTGTACAGAGATTGAGATAACAAGTTGCACAAATGCATGTGTACAGAGATTGAGATAACAAGTTGCACAAATGCATGTGTAGAGATGTACATCGAATAATCAGGAAAACCCCAAAGTTAATTAAGAGATATGGTTTACAATATCAAACTTATGTAGTTGAAACTCATACTAGGCATCATCCTGTGACTTAAACTTCAAGTTGAAAACTAGCAATTTAGATTAACCACAGTATACCTGTCAAACCATGCAATTTACATGGCTCCCTGCAGCAACCTTCCCAGCCTGCAAGCTAACTCAAACGAACTCTTGCACACCACCTCTGGTTTGACTATGTAGTCAATCATTACCCACAGACCCTTAACCTAACATTGTAGGCATCTCGACAACTATTAAATTGAATTGAGCAAGTAAAACAACTACTGTGGCCATTGCATTATGGTGTCCCCCCCCCCAAAAAAAAAAAAAAAACCAAAAACCAAAAAACTCGGTTTCCCTCCATGTTGACATCAGTTCTTTTACCATGTCACAAAGTACGCCCCATAGAACCCCCCCCCCCCCCCCCCCCCAAAACACACAAAAAGAAAAAAAACAAAAAAAACACTGACACTCACACAAAACTCTCTGTCCCTCCATGCTAACAGCAGTTCCATTCTGCCGCTTTTATCATGTCACAATGTATGCCATATAGAACCCACTCCACCCCAAAGGTATATAGGCCTTCAGAACTCGAAAACCTAACAGCAAGTCCAATGATACATTTAGTTTTGTGACAAATCCATTGTATTTTCATTCATACTAAACTTCTCGGCCAAATCTTCTATTGAACCTACTCCTCTAGCTTGCAGAAAAGAAATTGATCCTTTAGCAAAGTGAATTATCCTTTACGAAGTGAATGATACCAGATCAACAAAGGATACAGCAGGGAACCCCCACAACAAAAAACCCCAATGAAACCTTGCTGATAATCGTTGATCAATGGCCGACTTGTTACATATTGGCACTCACAAGAAACCCAATCAAGGAGGAAGAGAACTGAGAGAAGGAATATTTATATGGTTTATTTCAAATGAGACAAAAGAGAAGGAATATTTATATGGTTTTGCAAAGCCTAGCTACATCTATGGGAAGAGCACTGAGAGAGCTTGCATAATAAACAGCATTTCAAAGACAAAACTTGCATTCCATTGAATGCATAATACAAAATTGTCAAGTGTATTCTCGACGTTTCACCGTAAACACTTTGGGCCTATGTTTACTCTCTCTCTGAATTAGAACCATTTGCCCATGTAGCATTTTCAAAGATTTCCAGCTTAATAAACTAGATAAGTCCAACTGTCATCCACCTTGACTCAGATCAAGTCCCACTGTCATCCACCTCATTTCGGGCTCCCTTCTGCAATTTTCATGAAAACCCTAGAAGCTACCGTAAACAGTATTTCAAGATCATCTCCCTTTAACTGAGCTTGCATATATTATATCCCGTTCCCACCTTCCATGATCATGAAATCAAAGTGCTTGACCATAATGACTCCATCTTGGATGTTAAACATGACTTGGACACATATTGGACGGCTCTTCGTGAATGAATATTCCCATCTATCCATAACGACGGCCAGCCTAGGAGAAGAGAAGGACATGGGGTATTCGGTCCTGAAAGCATGGTCCGAAAGCTGAAAATATCGTTCTTTGAAGGAGATGATCCTTATAATTTGGGTTATCGTGCTGAGAGATATTTGCGGTAAACCACCTGACGAAATAGGAGAAGTTACAGGCAATTGGCATTTGCTTGGAAGGGAATGTATTGTCCTGGTTCCAGTGAAGGAAACAGAGGCAACATGTGAGATCTTGAGAGGAATTCAAGGAATGTTTGGTGTAGTCAAGGAGGGGATTTACACAAGCAGCTCCTTGTACTCAGACAAGATGACACAATTAAAAACTACAAGGAGAGGTTCAAGGCCCTCAGGCCGAGTGAAAGGGATACTGAATATGACACTGATGGGGAGCTCCATGAAGAGGCTTAGGACAGATATACGAGCTGAGCTCCGCATACAGAGGCCAAGAGGGCTGATGGACACAATAGAGCTGGCCCAGATGATCGAGGATAGACATATAGCAGATCAATGGGCCATGAGGGCTTGGAGCGGCTCCAGTTTCTGCAACTAGGCACCCTTCAGGATGGCAGAAAGCCCCTGCAAGGGAGAGTCCAGGCTGGCAAGAAGAGGAGCAGCGGTGCACAGCCGAGTGGACAGTTTTGGTGCCTGACAAAGGCGAAGGGTTGTGCTTCCGATATGACGGAAAGTTTATCCAGTGGCATCATTGCCAAGACCGCACCATCCAGGTGATATTAGTGGATGATGCAGACGACAAGGCAGTGGAGGTGAAAGAAGATGAAGGAGGTGAGCATGAGCAGCCCTACTTGAACATAACAGAGATCTCACTCAACTCTGTAGTAGGGTTCACTCTAAATCACACAATGAAGTTGACTGGAAGGATTTTAGAGCAGGAGGTCATGGTGTTGATTGACAATGGGACCACCCATAGTTTCTTCTCCAACCAGGTGGTGGAGCAGCAGAGATTGGAGTTGGTGGACACTGTGAGTTTCAGAGTGGTGATGGGGATGGGGAAGATGGAGCGCAGTAGAGTTTGTTGTGGGCTGATTTTGACTCTCCAGGGGATTCATATCGTGGAGGACTTCTTGCCATTGGACTTGGATATCACAGATCTTATTTTGAGTATGAGATGGTTGCAGTCTTTGGGGGACACGAAGGTTAATTGGAAACTATTGCAGAAGGAGTTTCATGAGGGAGGAAGAGTTGTGACGCTCCAAGAAGATCCCAGGTTGTGTGGAACCATGGTTTTCTTAAAAACCATGGCGAAGACGATACAGACAGATGACAGAGGATTTTTGGTGGAGCTATAGGGGTTAGTATGGGAGGATGAGGAACAGTAGCAGGACATCCCTCCAGTGATGCAGCATGTTCTGGTTCGGTTCATGGGAGTGTTCCAAATGCCTCGTAGGCTCCCACCTCCACGGGACCACGAATATGCCATCATCCTACGAGAGGGAATCTTACCTATCAGCATGAAGCCAACCGCTACCTCGAGGTGCAGAAGGGTGAAATCGAGAGGATCGTGATAGAGATGATTCATGCAGGAGTGATCCAGCACAGTGTGAGCCCCTTTTCGAGCTCAGTCATGCTAATGAAGAAGAATGGTAGTTAGAGGTTCTACATCGACTACAAGGTGTTAAAATAAAGAGACATTGCTCAACAAATTTTCTATCCATGTGATCGACGGGCTCCTAGATGAGCTTCATGGAGCAGCAATCTTCTCTAAGATTGACTTGAATTCGGGTACCATGAGATCAAAATACAGGCTGAGGATTTGGTCAAGACTGCTTCAGGACTCACAAGGGTGCGGGCTAAAGATTCGTCCATTCATGCCGGAACCGTAGGGTTTCGGCTAGTTTCGATTGGTACTAGTCAAAATTGACGGAAACCCTAGGGTTCTGACCAATATCAAGTTTTACTATTGTATCGATCTTGTTTGCTTACGAGACCGATACGATACAGCCGATACCAAGAGGTCTCGACTGACACTTATATTCTTGGTCAATACTCCTCCAAATAAGACAATTTGCGGCAAATGGACGTAGTGTCAAGTTGAACCTAAATGGTTCATTAACCCGGGTAAAAGGCATATTTTGTTGCTAATTGTATTATATAGAGCAATCACAAGGATTTATTGTTCAAAAGGAGTTTAGCAAGGTGTGCAAATTAAGAGGATTGTTATATGGTTTGAAGTAATCTTTTTGATCATTAGTTGGTAGGTATGCAAATGTTATAAAAGTTTTTGGCCTCTGACGATGTTATAGCAATCATTCTTTGTCTTCTATCGGCACTATGAAGGCAGAATGATTTTGTTGGTAGTAAATGTACATCATATTGTTGTTACTAGTAATGATGTTAAGGAAATCACGCTATTAAAGGAGTTTGTTCAACAAAATTTTAGATGAATCTGAGACCACATTGGTACATTTAGGTTTGACGTGGAACCTCATAAAAAGGCATCTACTTATCTCAACAAAAGTTTATTCTTTATATATTGAATCATTATGTGATCAGAAAGATATAAAAGGATTATGTAAAAGCTGAATTATTTTGTTGTGGCTCGGTCAGACATTACCTATTCGGCAAGTATGGGTAGTCGGTTCAGATTTGAACCCCCAAATGGATATTGGAATGCAATTATATAAATCTTAGAATATCTCAAGAGTACTCCTGACAAAGGTCTTCCATATTCAGAGTGTAGACATGATCAAATTACGATGTTTTCTAATACAGATTGTGCAAGCTTGTGTAATGACTCTATTTTTTTAAACGAAGCCCAAGGCCCAAGCAGGCGGCTTATTTCCCCTCTTTAAAAACACTTTATCTCTCTCTCATTTTTCCTCATCTGTTCCCACCAAAGGAACCCAACCCGAGCCATGTTGCTCTCTCGCGGGCGATGGAACGTGCCGACGGTGACGATTCGAAAACGAAACCCTAGCGATTCAAATCGCTTATCTTCGCCGCCTACTTTTGAGGAGTCTTGATCCGATAAGAACTCTAAACTTTAATCTCTCCCTGCGGTTTTATTCCTCTATTTAAGTCCCGACGTTTAGGTCTTTTTCTTCGTGCGAAAAATTGATTTTATCTTCCAATTCTCTTCTGACTGAATTCCGATTTGGGTTTATGGATTCTTGGGATTTCTCAGCTTGGCTTCTACGTGATCGGTAGACTTTCTTTGCTTTAAACTGCAACTATTTCTTCATGCATTTTAATTTGTGAAAGATTAGGGCTTTTCTGAATTTTTGGGAATAGGAGATGATGATTCAAATTCATATGAAGGGATTTTCCTCTTGATAAATATGACATCTCTAGGGCAAGGCGGCAACTTTGTGTTGCCCCATACTTTTGATTTAGGGTCTTTGGGGTTCTAGGGTTAGCCGTCGGGGTCCCTTTCCCCTTCAATCGGCTATGTTTGGATGTAGCTTGTACTTGTGGCTGTGTTTTGGGGGGTGGTTGTGTTTTCGTGCTGTTTTCGTTCTATTGATTGTTTCCATCTTGTGGTTGTTCGTTATACAGTAGTGAAGTGAATAATCATTACTTTACAGTTCCTTATACAGTAGTATTGGCAGTTGATTTAGTTTTTTTAACTGTAGCATGAGACCCCCTTTACTGACTCTACCTTCAGGGAATTTCCCCCGAGCTTGATAGACCCTAAAAACCCATCATGGATGTCAAATAATACGAATCTGATCGTATGGAATGTCTTGATCCGTTTTAGAAACAATTTTGTTTCAGTTTTGATGTTCGAATGAAATGATTACTTTAGAAATGTTTAGAGTACATTGTATAGAGTTTCCTTCACCTTAGAAAATGATGTATAGAAGTGTTAAAGCTAATAGATACACTTTGTATTTAGAAATTGTGCAAATAAAGTCATTGTTTATGAAATATTGTTACATTGGACCTGTTACTATAAACATTATAGTTTAGTGCACGATTCTACTTACATAGTTTAGAAAGGATAAACCCAGAGGATAAATGAAAAGGTTACTGTAATAAATAGTTTGACACATGGGGTTTTGGGACCTCATAATTAAATATGAGAAGAGTGGCGGAGACCACGCTCCTTGACGGAATTGTAATGACTTGACTGTGTCCTCTAATGACCTCTTGGACCTGTGGATCCCGGGGTGGTTCTTCAGTTCGCTCTTTCCCTTTACATTGTGAGTATAATAAAAATTGAAATGTTTTAGTTATATAGATAAAGTCTAGTGTTTAGTGTAATTGGCTTGCTTAGGACTATAGTTGTATGTAAAGTCATATTTGTTGTTTAGAGTAAATATCATCTACTTCATCCCATTTAAATGTTTTTAAACAGAAAGTCAACCAGCATACAAGGAGGCTCCGGTGTACGAGGAGTCTGAATTTCCAGTGGAGTGTGCAGATTTCTGAGAAAGGATAGAAAGAGAGTATTTACATTTTGTTTAGCTTGTTTTCCTTATTGTTTGAATAAAAGACTAGTAGTTCCTCTTTAGTTATGCTTTTGGACCCCATTTTGAAGGATGAATAAAGTTACTTCATTTATGAAATTTTCTATTCGTTCTATATTGCTTTTACTGGTACATTGCAAGACCTGCTTGAATAACGAAAAATGTAATGGTACCTGGAAACGGGATGTTATAAGTGGTGGCCCATACAGGTCCCCGTAAAACACCTCGTGAATAGTATAGAACAAACAGGAAATAATCATAAATGAACAATTGAACTGACATCCTTCTTTGGAATACAGAATGTAGAAAGCATATAATCGTCGTGTACACACTACCTGGAGCAAGTAGATAGTCACCAGTGCGAATCTGACAGGAGACCAAGGTGACGGGAGTGGATCTGAGACTGTGAACAATGTCACCACCAAAATCTCCAACATCCCTCCCGAGAATGTCGACAACGGCAATGGGAGCAATTACAACGTCGACAACCTGATCAATGACGACGTCGACAATGGCAATGACAGTAACAACGATGACAATAATAATACCGAGCAGCCTGCAGCACAATCCAGATTTCAGATCGGACATAACGAGAGATGGTCCGAGCTTTGCAAAGTGAACCCGAGCACAGACGTGAAGGTGGAGTACAACCATTCTGATCACTGCGTCCAATTGTTTTCAAAAGAACAAAGTGACCTCTTGCAGCAACAGAATGGCTACGCTGCACAGTTGACATGCTAAAAGCGGCACGGATCGCACCAGATTCATAGGTGGACATGGCAAAGCTTCAGTTAATTCACGATGCTAGGTCGTGATGGGATTCAGAGGAAGACCACTTGGTACAGCCAATTACGTAGAGCACTTTCAAGGAAAAATTTGATTCTCTGTATTTCTCCCGCGAGGTGAAGAGGGGACTGCATACCCAGTTTATGAATCTGAAGTAAGGCTCTATGAACATGGAACAATTTAACGCTGAATTTTTCAGACTCGGCAAGTATGTATTCAACTTGCGAAGTTGACATATAGATGTATGTAATTTACTAACAAGTTGTCTTTTTGCACGTTTGCAAAGAACATCGTATCCGACCCACTGGACAGAGCCCAGCGTTTTCAAGAAGGTCTGAATATCGAAATTCAAAAACAACTAGTGGTGTTGAAGCTGAAGACTCAGACCGAAGTACTCTCTGCAGCTCGAGACTACGAATATGTGCAGCAAAAGGCAGAGCTAGAACGACCAGCGAGTGCTCCTTAGAGACGACCTCTTCCACCCTCTAACTGACAGGCATCCCGATCGGTGCGACAGACATCTTTCAAGAGGCCGGCCACATCACATCCACAGTAGCGCTGACAGTAGACTGTGTGTCACTATTGCAACAAGCCAGTGCACATCAATTCTAAGTGTTGATACCGTTTGAGCTAGTGCCTAATTTGCGGAACGGATGACTATATTGCCAGAGACTGTCCCAGAAGAAACAAAAACCAGCAGCTCCAACACCGACAGCTGCACCAGCTACAGCTCCAGCGAGGAACACTCAGCGTGGACCCCCATAGCAGCGGAAGGGATTTTAGCATATACGGCCACAAGCT
Organism: Scilla litardierei; assembly: GCA_030789695.1. Taxonomy (NCBI): domain Eukaryota; kingdom Viridiplantae; phylum Streptophyta; class Magnoliopsida; order Asparagales; family Asparagaceae; genus Scilla; species Scilla litardierei. The sequence goes on along the minus strand of CM061142.1, from coordinate 499,683,118 downwards.
CCACCCCCTAAGCGCCAGATGTTCACTATGACAGCAGAGGAGGCCTAGGCTACAGGCCATGTCATCACGGGTACAAAACTTACCGTTATCTTTCCATTTGTTACATCGTATGATGTATACTTAGACATAGTTTTCTCGATCGTAGGTATTGTGTTAGTAGCTAGCAAACCTGCCCTTGCGCTTTTTGATTTTGGAGCTTCGTATTGTTTTATGGCGTCACATTTTGCCAACCGACACGATGTCCCCATTTCACCCCTTACTTCTGGCTGGGACGTCAAGACGGGAGGGGGTGTGTTATAGACGACTAGCAGATATCCAGATTGTCCTGTAGTCATTTGCATACAAGAGCTCTATGCCGACTTCTTAGTCATTGATATACCGAGTTTCAACGATGTATTCGGGATGGACTGGTTAGGGACCTTTCACGCCACAATTGATTGTCGACACATAAGAGTGGTGTTCAAGATCATGAACCATCCGAAATTCGAATTTGTCAGCGGGAGCCGATCAGAAGGATCAGTGGAGTACAGAGCCAGAGCCAGACTTACAGATACCGTACTGACTTCTATGGATGCTACACCAGAGAGACTGGAGATAGTAAATGAGTTTCTAGACGTATTTCCGAATAGCCTTAGATTGCCTCCAGACCGTGCCGTGGAGTTTGCGATCGAGCTAGTGTCAGGAGCTCAACCTTACTCTAGAAATCCTTACTGTATGGCTCCATCGGAATTGGTTTAAGTCTGAACCTTGTTTGGTGATCTTTTGCAGAAAGGCTAGATTTGGCCCAATGCATCATCATAGAGTGTCCCGATATTATTGGTAAAGAAGAAGGATTGAACTAGGGAGAAGTGCATAGACTATAGAGAGTTGAATAAAATGACGGTGAAGGACAAGTATACTCTACCACGCATCGACGACTTGTTTGATCAGCTTGAGAGTTCGTGCATCTTTTCTAAGCTGGACTTGCAGAGCGGTTATCATTAGCTGAAAGTAAAGCGGGAGGACTTTCACAAGATGGCATTCATCACCAGATACAGAGAGTACGAATTCTTGGTAATACTGTTTGGTGTGACCAATACACATGCGGTATTCATGAACTTAATGAACCAAATGATGTCCAAGTATCTGGATAAGTTCGTGGTGGTTTGTCTTGACGACATTTTGATATATTCAAAGAGCAAACATGAGCACATATCACATTTGAGGATGGTCCTAGGAACCTTGAGGCGACACCAGCTGTTTACTAAGTATAGCAAGTGCGCATTCGAGATGTACAAGGTGGGATTTCTTGACCATGTGATATCAGGATAAGCCGATAAGGGATTGCAGGAGATCCAAAAAAGATAGTTGTCGTTCTAAAGTGGCCAGCTCCTAGGGCAGTGTCCGAGATTCGAAGTTTTCTATGTATGGATGGTTATTACAGGAGGTTCATTTCGAACTTCTCAAAGATTGCTGAACACATGACCCAATTGACACATAAAGATGTGTTCTACTTTTGGTCTAAGGCTTGTGACGAGGCGTTCCAGGAGCTGAAGAAGAGATTGACTATCGCGTCAGTGCTTACCATTCCAAACCCGAGTCACCGACAGGAGGATTCGAAGTTTTCTGCAAAGCATCCGGCAATGGTTTCGGATGTGTACTTCATCAGCATGGGCGTGTGGTGGCTTATGCATAAAGACAACTAAAGAAACATGAGCAGAACTATCCCACCCATGACTTAGAGATAGCAGCCATCATTTTCACCTTGAAGATTTGGAGGTATTTCTTACTCGGAGAGCGTGCGAAGATATTCACGGATCATAAAAGCTTGAAATACATTTTCGACCAGAAGGACCTTAACATGGAGGCAATGGATTGAGTTGATGGCAGATTACAACATTAATCTCCAATACCATCCAGGAAAGGTCAATGTCGTACACGATGTATTGAGTCGACTTCCAATTGTACTTACCCTTACGACTCAGGGGAGACTCCAGCAAGAGTTACGGGAGATGGATATTGATGTGATACTAACAGGGTTGACTTCCTCAATGATGGATCTTCAGATACAGTCTACCTTGGTAGACAGGATCAAGATTACACAGGCAGGAGATACTAAGCTAAAAGGATCAAGGAGTTGGTGATGGCAAGACTACGACCAGAGTTTACGATATACGCAAACGGATCTTTAAGATTTGGCAATAGACTTTGCATACCTTCTGGAGATATTAGAGAGGAGCTATTGAAGGAAGCTTATAATTCGCCCTATTCTATCCATCCGGACGAAACTAAAATGTAACTGGATCTAAAGCAGCACTATTGGTGGCATGGAATGAAGAAGAGTGTTGCGCGAATTGTAGCCAAGTGTTCAGTCTGCCAACAGAAGAAGGCTAAGCACCAACAAGTTGCAGGATGATTACAGCCATTGCCTAATCCTGAGTGAAAATGGCACCATATCATGATGGGCTTCATGATTAGCTTATCCCGGAGCAAGAAACAGAACGACGCTATTTGGGTAATTGTGGATCGATTGACGAAGTCAGCACACTTAATCCCTTTCAGAGTTGGTCAACCTACGAAGTTCCTTGCCAGGAGATACATAGAAGAGGTTGTGAGACTGTACGGAGTACCGGTGAGCATAGTTTCAGGCAGAAATACTCGGTTTACATCACATTTCTGGACGAACGTACAGAAGAATCTTGGCACTCATCTCAAGTTCAGCACTGCTTATTACCCCAGACAGATTGATAGTCAGAGCGTACCATCCAGATCTTAGAGGACATATTGTGAGCATGCATGTTGGATTTCAAGAGATCGTGGAAAAATCACCTGCACCTCGTGGAATTCGCATACAATAATAGTCATCATGCGAGCATCGGGATCGAACCATTTGCGGCTTGTATGGAAGGAAGTGTCAGTCGCCCTTGATCTGGGACGACTTTAGGGATCGAGAATTGATGGGACCTGAGATGATAGTTGAGGCAGTAGATGTAGTGCGGATGATCAGAGAAAAATTGCAGTTGGCACAAGACAGATATAAGCACTGGACAGATTCGAAACGAAGACATCTAAAGTTTCAACCGGGAGATAAGGTTTTTCTGAAGATTTCGTCGAATCGGTGGCTGGTTCGTTTAGACCGACGAGGAAAGCTTAGCATATGTTACATTGGGCCTTTCGATGTGCTCGAACGAGTGGGATAAGTGGCATGCAAGATTGCACTGCCTCCATCCTTGAAGAAGTGAATAATGTATTCCACATATCTCAGCTACGCAAATATGTGGAAGATTCAGCGCATATGTGGACCATTAAGAGATTTCAGTGCGCTCAGACCTGACATACGAGCAGCAGCCTGTGAAAGTTATTGATCGACAGTAGAAGAATTTGAGGAACAAGACAGTCAACTTAGTGAATGTATTGTGGCATCGTAATGCGCCTGTCGAGTCTAATTTGGAACGAGAAGAAGAGATAAAGGAGCGATATCCCTATCTTTTTAGTAGTCTTAATTCTTCTAATTCTGAGGATGGAATTTTTTTATATGGGGATGTAATGACTCTATTTTTTAAAGGAAGCCCAAGGCCCAAGCAGGCTCTATTTTTTAAAGGAAGCCCAAGGCCCAAGCAGGCTACCCATTTCCCCTCTTTACACACTCTCTCTCTCTCACATTTTTTTCTCACCAGTTCTCACCAAAGGGACCCGACCCGAGCCATGTTGATCTCTCTCTCGCAGGCGATGGAACGTGCCGACGGTGACGATTCGAAAATGAAACCCTAGCGATTCAAATCGCTAATCTTCGCCGCCTACTTTTGAGGAGTCTCGATTTGATAAGAACTCTCAACCACAATCTCTCTACGCGGTTTAATTCCTCTATTTAATTCCCGACGTTTAGGGCTTTTTCTTAATGCGAAAAATTGATTTCCTCTTTCAATTCCCTTCTGACTGAGTTCTAATTTGGGTTTCTGGATTCTTGGGATTTCTCGGCTTGGCTTCTATGTAATCGGTAGACTTTCTTTGCTTTAAACTGCAACTATTTCTTCATGCATTTTAATTTGTGAAAGATTGGGCTTTTCAGAATTTTTGGGAATAGGAGATGATGATTCAAATTCATACAAAGGGAGTTTCCTCTCTTTATAAATATGGCAGCTCTAGAGCAATGCGACAACTTTGCCGCAACCACATACTTTTGATTTAGGGTATTTGGGATTCTAGGGTTAGCTGTGTTCTGTGCTTCCATGTAGCTTGGACTAGTGACTGTGTTTTTGGGGGTGATTGTGATTCCCTGTTGTTTTCGTTCCTGTTGACTGTTTTCCGTCTTACGGAAGTTCGTTATATGGTTGTGTTTTCTCTGCGATATTGAACTGAATAATCCTTACTTTACAGTTCCTTATATTGAACTGAATAATCCTTACTTTACAGTTCCTTATACAGTAGTCCAGCTGATTTAGTTTATTTTTTAACTGTAGCATGAGACCCCTTTTACTGCCTCTACCTTCAGATTTTTGGGGAATTTCCCTCGAGCTTGGTAGACCCTAGAAACCCATCATAGATGCCAAATAATACGAATGTGATCATATGGAATGTCTTGATCCATTTTAGAAATGATTTTGTTTCAGTTTTGATGTTCGCATGAATTGATTACTTTAGAAATAGAGTACATTGAATAGAGTTTCCTTCACCTTAGAAAATAATGTATAGAACTGTTAGAGTTAACAGATACAATTTGTATTTAGAATTGTGCAAATAGTCGTCGTTTGTGAAATATTGTTTCATTGGACCTGCAACTATAGACATTATAGTTTAGTGCACGATTCTCTTTACATGTTTAGACAGGATAGAACCAGAGGATAAATGAAAAGGATACTGCAATAGATAGTTTAACACATATGTTTGGGAACTCATAATTAAAGATGTGAAGAATGGAGGAGACCACGCTCATTGACGGAATTGTAATGCCTTGACTGGGTCCTCTAATGACCTCGTTGACCAATAAAATTTAGGGCACATGTGAGCTCACCTGTGGAACCCGGGTTAGTTCTTCAGTTCGGTCTTTCCCTTTACATTGTGATTATAATAAAAATTGAAATGTTTTAGTTATATAAATATAGTCTAGTGTTTAGTGTTATTGGCTTGCTTAGAACTATGGTTGCATGTAAAGTTATATTTGTTGTTTATAGTAAATATCGTCCACTTCCCCCCTTTAAATGTTTTTCAACAGAAAGTGAACCAGCGTACGATGAGTCTGAATTTACAGTGGAATGAGCAGATTTCTAAGACATGATAGTAAGGAGAGTGTTTACATTTTGTTTAGCTTGTTTTCCTTATTGTTAAAATAAAAGACTAGTAGTTCCTCTTTAGTTATACTTTTTTACCATGTTTTGAAGGATGAGTAAAGTTATTTCATTTATAAAATTTTCTATTCGTTCTATATTGCTTTTGCGGGTATATTGCAGGACAATAATGAAAAATGTAATGGTATCCAGAAATGGTGCATTACAGCTTGCAATCAAATGCTGACAAGGTATTGTGTGCATATGGGATGTAATCTCATGTTATTGAAAGGTAAGAAACATATGGTCATCTGTAGATCGAGTGCATGGTGTAAGTATCGAACTATTTTAAACATTTCTTTTAAGTTGCTATGAAGTCAGCAATTACTTGCGTCAATGTCTACTTCTATGATGATATACTATAACAATCAAGCAGTTTTCCACATTGCGAATAATTCAATCTTTCATGAGAAAATGGAACATATTGAGGATGACAATCATATTATTTGAGGAAGATTGGCAAGAAAATTATTGCGACAAGACACGCTAGTTTAACAAATCAGCTAGATGACAAACTTACTAAACCTCTTTGAAAAGTCACGAGTTGAGTTCATTTGTGAGAAACTCCACATGCATGATATATATGTTCCAACTTGGGTGGAAGTTTTAGAATATGTAGATAGATGGTATTTTGTTAAAGAGGTATACAGTGTATACATAATAATATTAGGATAAGAGGGAGGACTAGCTTCTGCAACCCTTCTTAATCTTCTCTTTCTTTCCAACGACACTAGCTTAAATCCATGTCCATCTAATCATCATGGATAAGGCTTCCAAGTTTCACAGACCTGCGCTACTAGTTTCTACGAAAGCCCTGGCATACCTAAATCACCTGCACACTCTTTTCACATTGCCATAGAATTTCTCCTCTTGAACTTGGAAGCATAATTATACCAAAAAAGTGAATGATTCAGAGTTAACCCTGTTTCTGTACTACTCACACTTCTTTAAGACATGTAGAGGAGGACCAAATGCAGTTGTCAAGAAAAATATTGAAAAGGATGAACATTCAAAAAGGCCAGCTTCTTATAAACAAAATAATCTTGAAAATTACCGGAAAAAAAGATGTCATCAGAACATTGACAACGTTCGATAGAGTCAAAGAAAAAGTGACAAAACAGTGCTAGAAAAAACATTTCCAGATAGATGACAGTTTGCAGTGATAGTTACCTTATTGAGGCCTGAAATATTCAAGTGCTTGATATGAATGTTAGCTACATGAGATGTAAGAATATGGGCTTGTTGCAGCTTTAGCTTCTCAAATTTCATCTTCAATAACAGCCTCCGAAGACTGAATATTCTTTTCTGGATGCCATCACAAGAACATGATAAGAACCTCAAACAGAAATGTTCCTATCATGATTAAATACATGCATGTAAAAGAGATATGATAATAATTCAAGAATTGAAGCATGCTGACTTAACAAAATACATAGTAAAGGATCACCAAGCTGTTGCTTTTACAAATTGAAGATTACACTATAAGATACAAAGGACAAATATAACTAACAGGTGTTTTATGACCAAAAACATAAATATGGTGACACACATTTATGATTCATACAGGGGAATGGGGATTGTAGCCACAAGGGTGGCAATTTTGTAGTTTTGGAGCCCGAGGGACAACTTTGTAATTTGGGGCCCTCGGGGCAATTTTGTAAATATGAAAAGTTGGGCCCTATAAATAGGAGGGAATGGGCTCATCTTACAGACGAGGAAAATGGAGAAGAAAAGTATGGTTTAGAAATAGGAGTTATGAGTAGAAGTTAGTTTTAGATCTTGAGAGCGTGGACCACCTCTCGAATTGATGCATATATCTTGTATTCCACCGTTATCTAATCTAATCCCCCTTTCTCCCCCACCACCTTTCTCATCAATTGGTATCAGAGCTCAAGATCCATGTCGCCGATTTGGGGAAATGAGGAGGAGATCAGATCCGCGATGAAGCAATCCTTAGAGGAGTTGGGCTGACGTATGTCGGAGGACTTGAGATCCTCGATCCATCAAATTTTTGACTAGACGCGTCGTCAAATGGCGGAGAATCCTGCGAAAATCAAACGTCGTTCTCCTGCCGCGGCAAGCGCGAAGCCAGATTTGAAGCCTACAGAGTGTTAGGAATGGGGATTGTAGCCACAAGGGTGGCAATTTTGTAGTTTGGGAGTCCGAGAGGCAACTTTGTAATTTGGGGCCATATGGACAATTTTGTACATATGGGAAGTATGGCCCTATAAATAGGAGGGAGGGGGCTCATCTTAGAGAGGAAGAAAATGGAGAAGAAAAGTGGGGTTTAGAAATATGAGTTTGGAGTAGAAGTTAGTTTTAGATCTTGGGAGAGTGGCCCTGCTCTCGAATTGAGTCCCCTATCTTGTATTCCATGTTATCTAATCAAATCACCCTTCTCCCCCACCACCTTTCTCATCAATTGGTATCAGAGCTCAAGTCCATGGCGTCGATTTGGGGAAATAAGGAGGAGATCAGAGCCGTGATGAAGCAATCCTTGGAGGAGATGGGCCGCAGTATGTCGGAGGACTTGAGATCCTCGATCCATCAAATTTTTGATGAGACGCATCGTCAAATGGCGGAGGATCGTAAGAAAATCAAACGGCGTTCTCCTGCCAAGCGCAAAGCCAGATCTGAAGCCTACAAACGCCATCGACTCCGATCTGCCGTCGACGAGGGAGGGCGTGTGATGCGTTTCGCTAGTATTTGTATGGTAAAAGGGAAATTTTATTGCTAAAATCAGATCTGGAATTATAAAGTTGCTACTACAAATAGTCTACTCGCTAAATAACGACTAGGAATAAAAGAAACAATTAATCTAAGGGAATGGAAAATCCTAATACATTTAATCTAAGGAATAATAAACTAAGATATAACTTTCTTTCACAATTTTTCTGTTCCCATAAACTAGGGCCGGCTGGCCTCTTATAACCCCCGACTGTAGTGTGTAAAGCAATTCTCTTCCAGCTTGTTGTGTGCATAGCAACTTCCCTCCAAATATCAACCTCATCGCTACTCCGCCCCTGAAAACCCACATTGTCCTCAAGATATAGTGCTTAAAGTCTGTGGGCCATCCATTCCGCCAGGTCGATTGCAAACCTCCTCCCGGGTCAAACAGATGGGATTGGTCCCCGCCGCTTTCAACGACGTCCGAAAAACTATCGTCGGGCCAAGTCAGGATCCAGAAGACGTCGTCGGGCCCCCACAAATACTCTGGAAAGACGTCGTCGGGCCCCCACAAATACTCTGGAGGGTCGTCGTCGTCGTTGCGCTGTTGGAATCCTTCCCCGGGCCCATAGATGGCTGAAATCCTGAAAACGCCGCAGATCGGGACCCGTGATGGGCCCAAGGGGGCCCCGAAGTGTTCGACAGGGGCTGTCGGCCCCTTACGCTCTTCGTCCCCTTCTGAAGCTCCCGTGGGTGTCGGAACCCCCTGGCGTGACCCGCCGTGGCCTCCAAAAGGGGCAACGGCCCCTGCCGGCCCAGGATTTGGGCCGACGGGGCTCAGCCGCCGCCGCCCCTAGGGCCTGCCGCAGCCCTAGGAGGGGCGGGCGGCACCTGCCGCCCCTCCCTGGGGTTCGTCGGGCCCCACCGCTGTTGCCGGAGGGGCTGCCGCCCCCCTCCGGTGGTCGCCGCTCCTTCCCGCGGCGGATAGGAAGTCGGGAAGGCCTCCCACCCTTGTAGATCCGCTCCGTTCTATGGTTGTACTGGTCGAAGCCTCCGTCTTCTTCATTTTCTGGATCTTTCTCGTTAAAAATCACATTTTTCGGATCTGAAAATTTCAGATCTAGATCGTCGACCGCCGCAGGCTTCATATCTGCACCATTTTTCTCCGTCTCTTTCGGATCTGAATCTGAAAATCTCAGATCTGGATCGTCGACGGTTGCAGACTTCAGATCTGTCTTTGTCTTCGCAGGGGAAGGATAGCGACGAGCGTTCTCTGCCAATTACTCCTGGTGACGACGATCGATCTCTGCCAACTACGCCGCTAATTTACGGCGTGCCTGCATAATTCTTCTCTCAATCTCTTGATTCGATCCGTCGCCCCGTCCCTCATAAGAAGCCCGCATTTTTGCTTCCAACTGATCGAGCCTCTCCTAGTTGGTTGTGGTCGCCATGTATCTACTGCTCTGATACCAATTGATGTGTTTCGCTAGTATTTGTATGGTAAAAAGGGAACTTTTATTGCTAAAATCAGATCCGAAATTTTAATGTGGCTACTACAAATAGTCAACTCGCTAAATAACGACTGGAAATGAAAGAAACAATTAATCTAAGGAAATGAAAAATCCTAATACATTTAATCTAAGGAATAATAAACTAAGAAATAACTTTCTTTCACAATTTTTCTGTTCACCATAAACTAGGACCGACTGGCCTCTTATAACCCCGACTGTAGTGTGCAAAGCAATTCTCTTCCAGCCTATTGTGTGCATAGCAACTTCCCTCCAAATATCAGCCGCATCAGTGTGCAACCATCGGAGGCGACGACCCCTGGCCACCGGAGCCCAGGCGACCCTCCAGAGGGCCGACACGCGTCCGGCGAGCCCCCAAGGGGGCTCAGTGAACATGACGAAGCCTCGGAGGGACGCCCAGCGCCCGTCGGGCCCCCTGGGAGCCTCGCCGGCTCCGGCGAGCCCCTGGGGGCTCTTGCGAAACGACTGGAGCAACGGGAGGGGGGCTGCGATGACATTCGGTCGTCGCCGACGACACCACCGACGCTTTTTCGGCTCGCCGCCACCACCACCAATGAGAGCGCCCGGTCGAGACGAACGCACGGGAGGGAAAATCACCGCCATCGGGCCCCGGAGCCGCAGAAAAACTCGATCAGCGCCGGTGAGCCGATGGCGGTTCGGGATCGGCTCAATCCGCTCGATCCTAAGCCGCAGCCGTTGGCTCGAGCCGAACCGTCGGCTCCAACCGCATCAACCGAGCCGTCGGCTCCAACCGCATCAACCGAGCCGTCGGCTCAAGCCGGCTAAACCGTTGGCTCGGCTCGAGCCGATGAACAGTACGGCTCTGTAATTAATTTGGATTTTTGGGCGAATTTTGATTAATTTCCTGCGCGACTTCCGAATTTTGACGTTTTCGGGCCCATTTGAAGTCCAAATTCGGGAGTGAGAGCCACTGTGTAGAACACTCAGCCACAGACACTTCCACACTCGGAAGGGTGCACTAGTAGACTTCATGCACCACCTTGAGGATAAGGTGGTTTTTCGGGGGCAGAGTAGTATTGGGAATGGGAATTGTAGCCACAAAGGTGGCAATTTTGTAGTTTTGGAGCACGAGGGGCAACTTTGTAATTTGGGGTCATAGGGGCAATTTTGTATATATGGGAAGTTGGACCCTATAAATAGGAGGGATGGGGCTCATCTTAGAGAGGAAGAAAATGGAGAAGAAAAGTAGGGTTTAAAATAGGAGTTAGGAGTAGAAGTTAGTTTTAGATCTTGGGAGAGTGGACCTCCTCTCGAATTGAGGCACATATCTTGTATTCCCCCGTTATCTTATCTAATCCTCCTTTCTCCCCCACCACCTTTCTCATCACAAACATGACAAAAGTTGGAAGATGCATTGATATTCAGTAAAATACGCTCCAGCTAGTAACTTTCTGCTACTGCTCCTTCCAGTTCTGTTCTGTAAGTTTTTCATTCTTGTCTTCAACCCATCTCAGGTATTTGCTGGCCTCTTTGATTTTCCCTGTGATCTTTCTTCGTAACAACCTTTATTATCATAAATAAGGTCAGGGCTTTCAAGTTTGAGGCCCGGACTGTCCCCTCAAAAATTAAAAATATAATAAAAATACATAGAGTAACAATCTTATATGTGAGGGTAAAAGGCAACCAGCAGGTGTCAGCATAGCATAAACATTGAGGATGAAAATAATGACTTTAGAGGAACATAAGGTTAGAATCTTTGCAAGCATGAATGCACACAATTTATCAGATGACATGAATCCACACAATTTTTCTACAAAAACTCTGAATTGCATAGTAATCAGTCAGACATCAAGCTCTAACCTCAAAAAACTAGAAAAAGAAAAAGAAAGATGACCCATTAAATTTTACAAACAATGATGCCCCATGTCCAGTGATATATCAGATACAATATATCATGTGTTAGCTATTCAAGAACTTGGATGAGTTAAGTGTCTGCATGATAAACAGCTTTTTGATTTGAAAGCGCAACTGTTTGCATTATTTTGTAAACCGCCAAAAATAGATCTAACAGATAAACAGGGATATAATAAATGGGAACAAACTATCATGTGGACAAAAAAGAATTTTCTTTGGCAATGATAGTGTCAGAAAAGAGAAATAATTTGGAAGTGGTCAAGCTTCACTAGCCCTCTCTCTATTTTATAGAGAATTACATATGTGAAACAAATCTAGACAAATCTTGATCCATCATTCAAGGCACTAATTCAAGGCACTAATTAAGGACATGTTCACATGTTACATGGTTTCTAGGCACTACAATTAAGTGCATGTTAATCAGTATGTAACACATGTTCTAATTCTAACTCTCTCTCAAGCTATAACATAGATATCGAGGGTGCTCGGCTTATCATACAAAGAAAAAAACACTTTATGTGACATAAAATTCGTACACAACATAGCATTCATATGCCGTAAAGAACCAACTAGTGCTAGAATAATAATAGTATTGTAACAGAAGAACAGTATTATAGTAATACTAAAGGAGCAGCTCCTCAAAAGCTGTAGCATTACTACATCTATACTATAGCAGAACCTAAAAATGTAACATTGGTGTAGAAGATTAGTAGTACTGAAACAGTACGGCAGCAGAGTAATAGCACCTAAAAGAGTGTATCATTGTTGTGGTAGAGTAGTAGTACTGAAGTGGTATGATAGTAGATTAGCAGTACCTCAAAGACTATCATTATTGCAGTGATACTGTAACAGAGTAGCACTACCATAGTGATTATTGTAGAATGATGGCATTCCGTAGGAGGCAGTAAGATAAGTATTGGTGATGAGCAATATCTCGATGTTGGCCCGACACTAGGCACATGCTGTATGAGCACAGCCCAACGTAAGCTCTTGACTAATTTGATGATAAGAATACCAAGAACCTAAGCTCTCATATCAGAAAAAAGTATATATCCGTATTACAATTGAGGGATGTTTTTGAATTTGTCTCATGTGGCAATGTCACATCGCCACATGGGACAACCTTCTTAAACACAAAACCCAAAAAAAAAAACCAAAACCACACCCAACCCCCCAAAACACACCGAACCCCAAAACACCCAAAATCACACCCCTAATCAAAAAAACCTCACACGCAAACCCACTCTTCTCATTTTCACCCATTTTTGCACACATCGAAACACCCGTATGGGTCCCGCGTCATGATTGTGTGGGTTGGTTTTTGGGGTGTCCGTGTACTTTGTGCACAGGTTATTTCTAGTATATATATGAGGAGGGATCAATAACCCCCAAAATAACCCCCTAGCAAAAAGTCTATGCCCCTATTTTTCGGAAGATCTGAACCGTTCATCTTGATCTCTACCCTCTAAAACCCTGACCCGCCAATTTTCAACCAGATTCCATGTGTTTTTCTCGTTCATCCATCCGACCCAAATTTAATGGTTTCGCATGAACACGACTTTTGTGAAGGATTAATGAACGGACAAAACACATGGGATCGGTTTGAAAATTGGTGGGTCAGGGTATTAGAGGGTGGAGATCAAGATGAACGGTTCGGATCTTCCGAAAAAATAGGGGGACATAGACTTTTTGCTAGGGGTTTATTTTTGGGGGATATTTGATCCCTCATATATATATATACACACTAGTTATTACACGTGCCCGCGGGCACGGTTCATTTAAGATTTTTTCCCAGCAAAATTTGTCCCAAAAAAATTATTTTTACAGCCAAAATTGCGTGGAACAACAAATTATCGTAAAAATATTTATCGGCGCTGAACAACAAATTCGGCGTAGAACAACAAATTCGACGATGACGCCTTCGGAGCGGAACAACAAATTCGTGTAAAAAATTTAGCAGACGCCTTTAGCGAGGGAAATTATTATCATCTTGTTGCCTCATGCATCGAAGAGACGGTGGGCCCTGCGTTGTGGGAGAGATCATTCGATCTGCAGCATTAAGTGCAAGTTAAAGTTTTTTTTCCAAATGCATTAATTGCATGCACTCTCCTATTCCCCAGAAACTTTTATTCCCCATAAAGTTTCATTTCCTCAGAAACTTTCTTTTCGCACGAAATGTTTTTTCCTCCAAAACTTTTCACAAAATCTCATCTCAACCATTCAATCCTCAAGATTAAATCCAAGCCGTCTTTCTATCAACCTGTTTGTCCTAGTCAGCTTGTCCTAGTCAGCCCTAGAATTCAAAAACAGTTGTGGTTATATATATATATTTACATGTGCCCATAGAATTCAAAAGTCATTACCCGTGCCCATATGGCACGGTTTATTTAATGGCTGAGTCCCACCCCTCCCCTCGCCCACAAATTTCAAGTTCCACCAAATTTCAAGTTTTCCCCCAAAATTTCAAGTTTTCCCCCAAATTTAAGTTTTCCCCCAAAATTTAAGCCCCCCAAAATTCAAATCTTCCCCACAAATTTCTCCCCAAAACGTATCACAGTCCTAGTCATCAAGCCCTTATCCTAGTCATAAGCCCATTTGTCCTATTCACTTGTCCTAGTAGGACAACATTCAAATTCTTCATCAAATATAGAATACACGTGCCCATAGGGCACGGTTTATTTAATGGCTGAGTTCCCCATCCCCACAAATTTCAAGTTCCACCAAATTTCAAGTTTCCCCCCAAATTCAAGCTCCCCCCAAATTTAAATTTCCCCCCAAAACTTATCCCAGTCCTAGTCATCAAGACATTGTCCTAGTCATAAGCCCCTTTGTCCTAGTCACTTGTCCTAGTAGGACAAAATTCAAAATCTTCATGAAATATAGAATATATATATATATATATAACAAAAGGTAAAGCATCATTAGCCATCTCTATTTATGTCTTATTTATAATATTAAAATTACACATGTTACAAATCTAAAGAAATTTGGATTCACCACCATTCCAGACATTAATTAAGAACATGTACATGTACATATGATACATATATCTAGACACTATATTAATTAAACACATGTTATTTCATATTAAACATATGTTCTAATTCTAATAGATAGAAACCTTGAATTAATATAATAGGCTCCCAAAGGGCATGGAGAAGGAAATGGCATGTTCTGATTAGGCTTGGCCTTCCACTCAACCATTGGCACCTAAACATCTAAGGGAAACACAAAACATGATATACCACAATACCCTCAACTAGCTATTAGTAACAGCTTCATGAATTCTTCTTGACTGTTCACATCCATATAAAAGGTAAAACTTCTATAAGTCGTACTGAACATTCCAAAGTGTGTTGCAATCCACTATTATAATCCTTGACAAAGACCTGAATGATGGTAAACTTCTTGCTTCTTGTCAATTATCCTCCCAAAGCCAGTTAGAGAACATTGCATTTACATGATGCCAGGTAGAATCCCAAGAATTAATCATAATCAACTGCATAGAAGAATAATGATTTAACTGAAACATAACCAATCTCATAACATGGGCAAGATCATATCAACCGCTCCAAGAGGGCTAACCTTTATCTGTAAATCTTTCTTAATCTCCTTCTTAACCGATTTGCACACAGGGCAAATTTGGTTCAGAATTTGAACAACTTCATGAACTAGGTGCGGATGATAAATTGTTGCAGGCAACTTCATAACCCCAAAATGACCTGATGAGACAAAAAAATACATTTTATCTAATTAAATAGACTCACTGACGTCAACGTAAGTGGATCAGGACATAATATTGCATCATATGATGGAGGCTACCTTCGCAGTCACGTATATTTGTGGATCCACAAGTTGAACATTGAGAGGATGCATTTGGCAACCCCAATTTAGCACTAGTCAGATCACTGGCATCATTGACATTGACATTGCTATATTTTTCCTGAATAATCATGACAAACATTGGAACGTGTGCATGAAAGCAAATATGAAAGAATAGGAGTGGAATGTAACATACATTGATCCAGGTAATGTTGACAAGCATTTTCTATACAATATATACAAAAAATCTAATTGTCTAATTCAGATGCATAAATCTATTACCATAATGCAAGATTCGGTCAATAAATAAAGAGAAGAATTAAAGGTAATTCGTTGCCAAAATGTTACAGAGACTAATACAAAATCATAAAATTCATAAAAAATAATGAGGTTACCATATTTCATTATGTTGACTAAACCTACAGTCAATGAATGCAAAAGAATGATGTAAGCCGCATTGGCGACTTCAGTAGAATCAATACATAACTATGGTTAGACAATAGTCCATGCAAAAAAAGAAAATCTAAAGTTTGGCGAATAGACTTTTAAACCGAATTGTTTATGGATGTTCTCTAGAGTACCATGTGATTAATCAAAAACCTATCAAGTGTGTATATGGAGACATCGACCCTAACAAAACATCTTATAAGCAGTATTTCAATAAGAAGTGTAAGTTACACAGGACGCTTCCCCGTTACAGCTGGTGTGCCAATCTGTTTCGGATTCAAACTGTGGGGACATGCAGATATACACATGTATTGCTGTAAAGAATTGTAACGCCCATTTTTTAAAGAAGCCCAGCCCAGCTTTTCTCTTACTCTTTTCTTTTTCTTTTTCTTTTTCTTTTTCTTTTTTCCCAGCCCAACCCAGCAGCGGCCTGCAACCCCTCACTCTAATTCACAGTCACATGCACCGCACGTGGCTATCTTTCTCTCCCTTTCTTCCAATCGTTCTCTCTCGATCTCTCTCTCACGATCTCTTTTAGGCGGCGGCGAAAACCCTAGCACTGAACTCTCTCTCTTCCTTCGACAAAAAGGAATAGAAAACACGACTTTTCTGAGCATCTCTCCTTTCTTCACCTCGCGAGACACGCGTCCTCTCCTCACGAACTCTCCATGCCCTAAATATAAGGTTTCAACACGATCTCGCCACAATCCGAGGTCGATCGACTTCGTGGCTGATCAACCGCCTCCCCTACCCTTTTTTGAGTACCACATGTCTCTCTCTTCCTCTATAAAAGCTCGGTTGAGCTTAAGGTTTCGGTTTTCAAACGGGAAATTTATTTTCAAAATATTTTGTGGTTTTTCTCTTGATGTGAGTTCGGATCTTACTCTGGAACCGGGTTTTCTCCTCGGATTCATTCGACAATCATCGATGCTTCGTAAATCACTTTAATTCTTTAATTTTTGGTTTTAAATTTGTGATTTTCATTTATATGCTTACAATAATGATTCTGAGCAAGACTCAAGTGTCGTTGGAGCTTGACGGCGACCCCCGCTGTTGTCCCTAGCTGTGCCATGACTGTTCTTAGGCTTTTGTTTTTGGTCGTGGCTTCTCAAGCCATGCTTGACCTTCTTTTGTCCCTACCGTGACTGTCTTGCCCTTGTCATGACTGTCCTAGGCTCTAAAAGTCGTCGCCATGACATGCGGGACCCCCTAACTCTCGTCGTGCCTCTCCTTGACCTGGATGTGACTGATTTTGGGCATCATGTCCCAGTCCGTGATTGATCGATGGGTTTATCCCTAACGTGACTATTTTTTATGTTGATTTCCTTGAATGGTGGCTGTAGTTATTGCTTCGGTGATATTTTGGCTAGTGTCGATGCTTGGTGGTGTCCATGGGTTATTATGAAAACCTCGGACCTTGCCTTATATATCTGAGTTGGCTTAGAATTACCCTATGATTATATATGAGGGTTTGGCCACTAAAGACCGTTGGAATTATGGAATCAAGTGCATGTTGGATCATACACCAGTCTACTGCCTGAAGGATATCATAGTTTACCACCTGTGGGATCATAAAATTACTGTCTGAATGATCATATAAAAGCACGAACACATGGTTAAGTCATGTAACGATCGATGATGAGAAATATCTGAAATCACTACAATTGTCACACACCCATTGTTCATCCCCACATTTTTAAAGTGTGGCACCATTCGCTACATCGACAATTAGGTTATCTCAAATTTATTATTTATATTCCAGATTAGACTTTCTATCATGCTTAGAATATTTTACCGGTCGTATGCCATATATATGCTCTTTAGTACATGTTTAAAGTAGTATGGCTCATATATGATTCATGTTATATGTTCAAATTAGTGAACGTCTATGGCATGATAAATGGTTCTTTGTTTCCATCACTATATGCT
Source organism: Scilla litardierei (assembly GCA_030789695.1). Classification (NCBI taxonomy): domain Eukaryota; kingdom Viridiplantae; phylum Streptophyta; class Magnoliopsida; order Asparagales; family Asparagaceae; genus Scilla; species Scilla litardierei. Next base: position 499,665,546 of record CM061142.1, on the reverse strand, counting down.
ACATGTTCCCTGAACAATCATAGTATAATCTTGCGCAGTTGTCTATAACATTGGAAATAATTGATATGTTGAGTGTGCTATAGTAACCAAATAGAATTGAAATGTCTTTGAAATATATATTGTTACTATCATGTTGAAACACGCTTGATAAAATAGAATCTTGAAAATATGACTGGAACTGGAATGACATAGCACATCATCATACGATTCAGTTTCAATGTGGCACTAAACTTAATCCGAGCTTTACTTTTTAAATCAAGTTTTAAATAATTAAACATTACCTCAATTTAGAATAACACATGGACTATCACCACGACACTAAGAGATGTACACTTTACATACACTTGACACTTCAGACTCACTGAGTTTTGGATAAATCATATTAGTAAGAGTGCGGGAACAATTGGAGCCATGCTCTTATTGACATTGACCGCATCATGTGTTTCAGTCGGGTCACATCATGAATCTGATTGACCCCTAATGGTATAATTGTTGAGTCTAATATTATTACTCTTTGGACTCATGGCCTCTATTTTTCCTACTTTGGGCATGACCCAGGTGAGCACTCCCATGGTACGAGGTGGACTCCCGGTTGCTTATTGTAATCTCAAATATGATTCAAAGCCTAATATTGGCATAATTGATAGGACCGTGTTAGTATCGCTTTAAATTACTAATTGAGCTACATTGTTGTCTTAAATTCTTGTGTATGTCTATTAGGTAGTATTAATTAAACTGTTGTTTGCTTCCAGTTCATGTTGCTAGTTAGATTTACTCATGCTCACATCTTTTAATTCCAAATTTCTAGAATTACTGTGATTTACCTGGTGGTTCTTCATTTTCGTTGCACCACAAGGTGTTAAGTCAGAGTTAGAGGAGGCCCTGGTGTACGAGGATACAGACTTTGTGGTGGAGGCCGTTGATTTCTGATCTCGAAGTAGTATATATATCCATGGTGTATCTTGTAGATGTATTTTATCAGTATGTGGATATTATAATGTATACGCTTTTTTATAAACTCATAAATATTTGAATAAAATTTTTGTTAAGTATTTTGATGCATCTCTGCTCGTGTCTAAATTGTTTTCACTGGTTAACTGCAGGACCTGTCATTCTTTGTGAAAATGCTGTGACCCTGAGTTGCGGGACGTGACAAGAATAAGCATGAGAATTGGCATAAAATATGAGAGAACACAAGCATTGTAAGTAATACTTCTCTCTTTTATGTTCTGATATGTAGTGGCAGAGAAATTTAAGGTTATGACTATCTGGATAAGAATCTCATAACCCATATGATCCAAATGGGAAACCTAACTGAAGTCTTCAATTCTGACAAATGTAATCGTCAAATCATTATTGCAAGTTACGGTACTGGACAATTTTCATTGCCTTTTCCTTTTCCCACACTTGTGGCAAAAGGAATGGCTTGCATCTGTAAACCTGATTCAAGGCACAAACAACAAAAATCTTGACTCGATACAGTCGGTGGAAAGACTCCCGTCAGCCTGAAAAATGGAATCAACCATCAGGATCTACATCCTCGATCGCATTCCTTAAACTAGCACACCCTTTGAAAGGGGGCAGGGATGCAATACCATCCACAACTATCACCAATTGCAAGATTGTTCTTTGACAAACTGCGTCAGTCACAACTACCAAGTGCCCAGGCATAATGCTGCTAACATGCTTGCAACATAGTATTGCTCTAAATCAGCAAGGACTCGCATAACATGGAGCTGTTAGACAGCCTGCAGTATAATTCGAACTCCATACTTGAAATTAGCCCAAGAAACATATCATCAGATATTTGGCTTAACGGTTTGAAATGCATCATGGTCAATGAAACTGAAAAGCGGATTGCAACGCTGAGGCTTTTACACTTTAGCAGCGCATAAGTAGCAAAAAGTGCCAAATCATTTTTTTTAGAATAAGGGTACAGATCATAATAATAAGGTTTAAAAGGTAGAAATCAAGACATGCTGAAAAAAATCTGTTTTCCCAAATTATCAAAAAAAATTCTGCAAATGTATTTTTGGTGAATGATAATATTGAGTAATAGAATTGGCCTGCAATAAGTTAGCATACGATCACAAATGTGTTTTTAGTGAATGATAATATTGAGTAATATTGAGTAATAGAATTCATTTTTCCTTCTCTTTTAAACACTTCTAGGGATCTAATTCCTTTGTATATAATGAATATAAACAATGATGTTCTATGTAGAATTATTTTACTTTAACTAGTTATCAAAATTTTTCCCCGTTCTTCCTCTTCCTACCAAACATGTGGCACTGGGTGGGAAACCTTATAGTCAACCATGAAAATAACAAGAGGATGGTACTGGTTATCACTAGGTTGTTATATGCACACCAGTGCTGGTATCAGTTTGAGTTAGTCCAGTTATTATAAACATGAACCCAAAGAGGCATTGGGTCTAGACCTTTGCTGAAGTCCTACCCACAAGGCTTGAGTTAGTTTGGTCAGGACCAGATTCATAATAAACAATAGATTCTTAATAGACAACAGTCTACGAAGTGTATGTACAAAAAACCATACAGGACTGAAAGGCTCATCAAGGTTGGGTCGATTTGGGTTCTATATTGGATTTTGATCAAATATCATAAAATGGAACTATAATCATCCATCAAATCTAATAGTTAGCAGTAGAAAAGATAACTATGAACTTTATAAGATAAGTATCTTGAATTTGTTGATTGCTTTTGATGAATTTAAAAGATGGTGCTAAATATAAAATGTAAATGTTTTATTTTGACTCTTTAAGTGAGTATCCAAATAACCATTAGACTAAAAATGAATTATAGGTTTATTATAAATTAGTGGGTGGTCATAAGTTAGAGGATGATGTACATTGTCTTCTTTTAGATAAATCCAATGATATAGACATAATTACTTGCAATTTGGTACATGTCAATCGGGGTTACGTTTGGATATGGGAAGACCAGGTTCAGGTTCAGTTTCTTTAAATGTATACACCCACCTGTTGTAGGGTCAATTAAGATCAGATAGAGGGTCGGGGGCAGCTCCTTATGATCTATACCCCCTCTGCAATTCCCATCAGGTTAGAACCTTAATTCATTCCCCACCCATGAATACATAGGACCACTCCAGATCAGGTTCCGGATCAAAGCGGTCGAGATAATCTGCTAATATTTCCAACCCTGCTGAATAGTTCATTATCAGATCTCTGTGCTGACCTTTCTGATGAGATTCAATGGTGAAGTGGTTGTAGAATGAAAACCCTTTGCACATAAATCAGTTTCCAGTTTTGAGAATCTCATGTGTAAAAAGTAGTCACAGATGGATATATGTGCAGACATGGAGCTGCAGAATGGAAATATGCCCCCCCCCCCCCCCCCCCCCGGGGGGGGGGGGGGGGAAACACAAAAAAAAAGAAATAGAAAAAAAATTGATGGGTTCAGACAAACAACAGATATGCATTTCATATTCTTCTTTGTCTTGGCTATTTTTATTACCATTCATATGCGGTTGGCAACAAGGAGAGTGCCTACAGTTATACTGCTGACTATATCTAAAGGTGAAAAGTGAAAAGAATACTGTTTCACCAAACATATTCTTAGCCCCCATACAGACTGCAAATTTAGAATTCCTGGACTACCATGGCATCCTAAACCTAGCCAACATGGCCTCCCAATATAGAGTGTAACAGATTCATGTAAACACACAAATTAAAGAACTGAATTACGACCAATATATACCATATCCATTTATAGCAATTAACAAGTTTAGGTAATACATTAATACAGGATCTGCCAGAATAGTCCATGTGTTTAAAATAAAGATAACACATGACATTCCTAAGGTAACACATTAGTCAAACACCGATAAAGCTGAAAACGAGGTTGCACGGGTATGTATATGTGATATAGATATGGGATATTAATAATGTGATACAGGTGCACCGAACGGTAAATCTTGCAAATCAAGCAGACATACCAAATTCATCCATACCAACTAACAAGTCTAGATTAATACATTAATCCAAGATCTTGTACGAATATACGGTATACATGTTTAAACTAAGATGGTAGCATTACATTTATAACATAACACAGCAACACCCATAAAGTTGAAAACAACGTTGCACTGGTACAGATACAGGATATGGATAATATGATACCAATGTGGAACAGAAAAATCTAGAAAACCGATGACATGTGCCTGGATATGGTAATAAAAAAATATTTGTATGTGAGTTAATATCGTTCATCTAATTTGTTAATTTAATATGCCACAATAGTTGCAATACACAATAGCAAAGGTTACGTAATGTCAAAAAAATTTCCCCAAATTATATGAATCAATCATACCAGAATATTCATAATCGTACATTAAGAAAGAGAGAAAATTCTGTAAATACCTGCCTCTCCAAACTAGATGGGATTGTAACCAATTATTTATGCATTAGATTTAGCAATATATCCCCATCAAGAATGTCTTAGACTTTTGGTTTAAAATAGGAGCAAACTAGATGCATTATGTAAAGATGTTCCATCTTAACTAATCATCCGAAAATTTGAATCTGATTGCCATCATCCATGATTTACTACCAGACACATACATGCATGCACACTTTTGGCAACTAAATAAAGAACCAGAACAATGGAAAAATTCAAAACAATGAAAATAAGACAACAAGATCAAATAAAAAAGTAATAGTATTTGATTACGCATCAAGTAGATTGCAGTTAATAGATGGAGAAATAACATAACATGTATAATATAATCAGCAGTATCTATATAAGAGACAACTAACGCAAAAAAGAAAAGAAAATAATACGAAATTACATACAATATCATCTCCTGTCAAGAGGTCAAACTTTATGCCCAGTAAGCATGCTGATGGCACTGTCTGCTCATTAATTAACTCATCTGCCATACTAGGAGTCCAACTGGACAGGCCTACAAAGATAACATTATTAGTTAACTTAGGATATTGGAGTTTGAAATTCAACGAGATAAGAATACGATGTAAATGAACGGTATACCATAAAAACCTCAGCTAGATTCAACAGCTTGCATTAGGAAACAATTAGATGCTGTATGAGGGAAACAGAAAATAAGCATGTACAACAAATGAAAGCAATTACAAAAGACATGCGAACTAACTATCAAAGACTATTAGAACGTAAAAATGGTAATAAACAAAGAGCCCCAATTATAATTCGAAATGCTGCATAGCATATTCTATGTTCTCTTCTTTTGATAATATAATGGTGCCTAAAATGGCAATGAAACATCTTGAGGTCATGCATTTCATATGATTCCCACAAAATTTCATGATCAGTCAAGAGACAATCTAGCATTTGTGTAAAATGATTATCGAAAAGGATAAATTATGGAACATGCATCCCCACTTACAGATCAATCTGCTATGTCCAAATTTCTTATGTGGCTCCGCAAGATCACCTCTCACTAGGATTCCATAGTTTGGAAACAAGAACCGATTATTAATTGCTAATTTCAAATTTCATAATTAGCTTATATTAGCCCTCCTGATTTTTGTTTTAATTTTTCGGATATTGTTTTCCAAATTTTTGTAAGGCAAAGGTGCTTTACTTGATTTCTGAAAACCACAGAGGTCTATAATTTTGAAATCCATGTACAACCCTAAGTTCTGAAATTCTCATAATGATTAATACCTCCCAATGCAATTATATTTGTTCAATATATATATCCTTTTATTCAGCTCAGGGGGGGAATCTGTACGATTTGTGGACTGAAATTTAATTTTCAGAAACGCCAGGGGTCTCTGAAAATTTTTCAGGTTTCTTCTTCTTCGTCCTGCTGCTGTCTGCGGGGTTCTGGCGCAATGCAGCACCATCCCGTGGCCGTCGTCGGCCATGGAACGGGAGGTGGCGGTTAGCCGCAGCCGCCGGGGAGCCCCCGCCGGGAAAAAATTGTTTTTTAACTTTTTTTCAATCAAAACGAAGTTCATCGTTCCAAAGTATCAATCTTCTCCATCATCCAAGAAGGAAAACTTCAATCCAATTGAGGACGCTTATGACACAATGAATTGAAAGAATACTACCTTAGAATTTTGATCAAATACAGAGAGAAGCGAAAAAAAAAATATTCTTACCTTGGATCTCTCTTTAGCTTACCCTCCCCCTATTTATTGCCGTTATTTATGCAGAGAAGAACGTAAGCGGGGAGAGAGATTGTTCGAGGGGAGTTCTATAACCCCTATAAAACCCCTCAACTCCCAGGTTTCAGAAAACATGACCTCACACGGAGAAGGCCAATCATAGGGCCCACCATAATTGATTCGGTTTCAACGAACCCCCCTCGTATTTTTTTTATTTGAAAATTGAGTGTACGTTCAAAATTTTCAGATTTGCAATATTTTATGAGAATGGCTATCTGCACCCCTATAAATAAACAATGGTGCATATTACTTTCTGTGTGAAACTTAACATAAAATAAAAACATGAATGAATGAATTGAAATCAGAATCGATAGTTTTCCATTTTTGTAAAACAGGCCTTACATGCAATTCTCTATTTTATTTGCATTAATGCATTCCTTCTAATTTATCAATACCACACTAGATAAATAATCGTATGTAATTCATTTATGTAACTTCTTTAATTTCTAATCATAATTTTTAATACATAATTATCTGTGATATATATATGGTGAAAAAATATAATTTAGAATATATCAATATTGATATACACTTCACTACTCTTAAAAGAAAATTGATACATGTTGGGAGTTGGAAGAACTAGCTAATGGTCTAAGCCATAGCCATACTTATATTCATTCATATAGGGGTTACATCATCTAGAACCCAATGGACACCCACTACTAAGTGGGTGTAATGGTGGATGGTTAGTAAGTGGAAACCAAAGGTCTCCCTCATTCATAACACTCCCCACATCCATCCATTCTTAGCAAATGAATTCTTCAGGATCCAATACGCTAATGTGGAGTGGATACTACTGGATCCAGAGTTACAGTGTTTGCCTCGTTAAAACCTTAGTTGTGGAATACCCAGTGGGAAAAACCAGCAGCTTAAGGAAAAAGAGTACAATACACAAGTGACTCCCCCTGATCCGTACAAGCTTCAGGCTTATAGGTTGTTTCGGGGTGTTTTCTTACCGATGAATTGTTGACCGGAGGGTGAGAGGTCCACGCAGTCAAAAGGGACACACTGGATCTCCGGGATCGGTTGAAGGCGTGTTCGCGCGGTGAGGGACTCACGGATCCTCTCGTCGGCTTGCCGAAGTGTAGCCTCGTCAAGGTGAAGACCTCCTGGTGGTGGAGACGAGCGGGCTCGGGGACGGGGACGCTCAGCTCCTGCCGGAAAGATGCTGAGGGGTAGCCTCGGCGCCGCTGGATCTCTTGGACCTGGATAGACGAGAGAGCTCGTCAGGGGGGTCGGGCCTTGGTTCCGACCAATTCCCCTCCGATGCTAAAGTCAGATTTGGTCTGACAGGTGCTCGGTGGGATTGGGCTTGGTTCGTGGAGAGACATGTTGAGTATTGATTCCCCGGATTTGGTTTTGATGATGAACAAACATAAATATCGTGAACTATCTCTTTGTGAGCGCAGTTATGGAGATCGTCGCCAAAATTCTATGAATATCAAAAGCGACGTCTCGAGACTTCTCAAAGCTCGTGATCGTGTGCTTGAAGCTTCGTTGAAGCTCAAGGACCATTATTGAAGTCAAGAGATTCGGATCGAAGCGTTTGAAGACGGTTCGTCAAGTTTTATTTACAGTCTTCTAGCTTCTTTTCGTAGAATGTTAAGCCTTGAGTAGGTCTTACGTTTTAATCTTCATACCGCTCATATCTTAGAGCTAGGATCTTATTAGAAGCCCATAAAAACTTTCCCGAAGCTTCGCGCTTCATTTCGCGGCTTCTTGTGCATCTTAGTTGGTTCAAGAAGAAGAACCAACCGACTAGATGGCAATCTAGTCGGTCGGCAATCCTTCTTGAACCGACTAGATCTCCTTGACTAATTTCAGCTCATTCATTGTTTACAGTTAGTCGGTCCAAGAAGGTTCACCGACCGACTAGTTGTCAAACTAGTCGGTTAGGAATCCTTCTTAGACCGACTAGTTGTGTGTTCAGTTTTTCTGCCTGAGCTACTGTTTATCATTAGTCGGTCTAAGAACGATTGTCGACTGACTAGTTGAAAAACTAGTCAGTTGGAATTTGTTCTTAGACCGACTAGTTCAACTTGAATTCAGCCTATCATGTTTTGACTCTTAGTCGGTCAAAGAACACTCACCGACTGACTAGTTGTGAAACTAATCGGTTGGCAAGTCTTCTTAGACCGACTAGTTCTCTATCTTCTGAACTTCACCTTTTGGTTGTTCTCCAGTTAGTCGGTTCATGTTGAATCACCGACCGACTAGTTGAGAAACTAGTCGATCAGTGATCCTTCTTTGACCGACTAGTCTGCTTCAGAATAGAGCCGTTGGAGCATTAAATGCCACGATTTTTGCTCTCTCTTTCCTCTATCCTATATATACTTGAAGGGCTTCTTTCATAGGATTCAAGGCTGATATTTATTGAAGTTTAGAGATCAAGAGAGAATATTTAATTCTCATTCAAAGCTCATTCATTTCTCTCAAGAATCTCTCCCTCACTCTTATTTCAAAAGAGAGATTCATTGATTGTGAGCCATTCAAGCCAAGAGCTTGATTCTAGGTCACCAGCTCCTCCCTAGGCTTCCATTGCTGGTCAACTTCTTGGAGCTAGGGTTTGGTGCCTTTCTTCTCCTCCAAAATCCTCCTTGCCCTAAATCGTATGTTTTACTCAAGGCATAGGATTTTGTTGGTAAGCATTTCGTATTTCAATTTACTTTGAATATTGCAAGTTTTACTCTCGGTTGTGAGAGTTGTGTGTGATCCCGGTTTGTGGGAGTCACATTTTCATTTGTGTATGATTTGATCTTGTAGAGGTTTTCTACAATAATTTCATAGTGCAAATTTTGAGTTAGAGGTTTCTAACTCAAGTAGCCGGAGGGGATCCAGGTGTTGGGACGTAGGATCACCGGGAACAAGTCGGGGAGACTTGGGTGGATCCGAACCCGTTATATCGTTTGTTTGCGATTGCATTTTATTGTTGTCACTTTTTCAATTCCGCATTGTTGGTTGAGTTTGTAAGATAATTAGGAATTATCTTCTTAATTATTTTAAAGTACTATTCACCCCCCTCTAGTACTTGTGCAGTAGCTATCAGGACATTACATTTGGTATCAGAGCCAAGTTCATAGCTATGTCTTCCAACGACAACAAAACCGTACGTCCACCTTCAGACTACAGCACCTTCAGGAACCGTGAAGGAGCTTCTTCGGTGATGGAAGGACACTCCTCGACTAGGCCTCCCTTCTTCAACGGTACCAACTATGGGTACTGGAAATGCCGGATGGAAATGTTCCTCTGTAGCGCCTCACTATGGAGAGCCACGTTGGCGGAGTATGTCGAGCCCACTGAAGAAGATTTCGCTAAGTGGACTACCGCAGAGGTCGTCGCGGAGGTAAGCAATGCCAAGAAAATGAATGCCTTGCAATGCGCTTTGGAGCCCGAAGACTTCAACAAGATATGCACATGTAATAGTGCATATCAAATCTGGAACTCTCTCCTCATCTTGCATGAAGGAACGAGTAGGGTAAGAGACTCTAAACTCGTTGTTGTAAATAAAGATTACGAGTTATTTCATATGCAACAGGGTGAGAAGATGAAGGAGTACTATGCTCTCTTCGTCGACATCACAAACGAGTTGGAGGCTCTTGGAAAGACCTACCCCCAAAAGGAGAAAGTCTCAAAGATCATTGATGGACTTCCTTCTTGTTAGAAAAAGTGTACCTTCGCCATCAAGGAAGGTAATGATATGAGTAAGTATACTGTCATTCAACTAATGGGTACCTTGATGTCTTATGAGGTACGCAAGGATAGCAAACTAAAGTTGCAGGACAAGATGAAGTCTTACTTGAAGCAAGACGAGCCAAAGAAAAAGGCGATTGCGTTCAAGGCCGCTCCATCTACATCTACATCTACCAATGTTGAAGAATCGAAAGAAGAGTTGGACTTGGAATCCATTGCCCTCATGGCAAAGAAGTTCAACCGATTCTTCCGTAAAGGTAATTTCAAGAACAAATCTAAATTTAGTTCTTCTAACGCCTTCGCTCCTTTGTGTTTTAAATGCAACAAGCCAGGACACATGAAAGCGGATTGTCCTCAAAACAAACACAAGGAGAAGTGGAAGACGCCAAAGTTCAACAAGTCAAAGAAGTACAAGAAAGGGCTTGTTGGCACATTCATCGATTCCGACGAGGACTCCTCAAGTGGAGAGTCGGATGATGAGCAAGTGGAGCAAGCACACATGTACTTCATGGCTAGAGAGGAGCATGATCAAGAGTCTTCCTCCGATTATAGCGAGGATGAAGGCGATGAGGTAACTATGGATTACCTTAGATTAGCTAACGAGCAAATTTGGTCTAAGTATTCTAAATTAGTAAATAGATATACTAAGACTAAAGATGAGTTAACTAGTCTCCAAACCTCACCTAAGCCTATCGTCATCAACAACGACACCGTTGTTGAAGAATTGAGAAATGAGATAGTAAATTTCAAATCTCAACTTGAGCATGTTCATATTGAGGATTCGGATGAACATGTGATAGCAGATTTGACGTCTCAAAACTCAACCTTGAGTATTGAGAATAAGAATCTCAAGTCACGTGTTTTTGTACTCACATCGCAAGTGTCCACCTTGGATGCTTCTATGCATTCTCTCACCGAGAAGTATGAGTACACATTAGGCCGTATTAATAAATTCAATAAAGGTAAGGGCCATTTGGATAATATCCTAAATGACTTACTTCCGGCCAATCATCACATTGGCTTGGGGTGTAAGATGGGAGACTCGTCCAAATCGGCCACGACCTTTGTTAGGCCAACTTCTGATGCCTCAACTAGTGGGAGTAAACACCCCATGGGTAGTTCATCTACCAATGGTGATTCCACTAGGTACACTTTCTCGTTTGGAAGGAAACCCACTTTGGCTGGACCTCCAAAGAAGGGTCATGCATTTATGTACACCAATGTTATGCCACGTAGGAACACACATCCTACTCCACCGGTTCATATGTATGATGATTTTTATGCTCCACATCCACGAGCACGTGCACACCATGTGAGACACACTCATGCATGTGTTCCTCCACATGCATATGTTCATCCACATCACTATCATATGAACAATTACCATCATGCACCATTTCATCATGTGCCGTATGCTTATCCACGTCATGCATATCCTAGGCCACTTCCTCGTAGGCCACATGCATCACATAGAAATCAACAACATGTGCATGCTCCCAATAGGAATAGGGTTCCCAAGAAATTCACTATTTGGGGCCCGAAGAACACTAGCATGCATGAAAAACAAGCATATATTAATTCGTATTTCATGAATGTTGTGCACAATGATGGTTTTGTTGGAAAGTCTAAGTCCAACTGGACTTGGCTTCCAAAGGTCTAATCTCTTAGGACCCAATGACCTTGGGTACCATGGAACGATATTTTTATCTTCAGGTACTCAAGAATAAGAGAAGGAGCAACAAATCAAAATTTAGCTCCAAGAATAATTGGATATCAATTATGTTTTCTAGGTTCAATCCACCGTGGGATACCAACCCTACCAACTCCTTGATTTGCAAAGTCTTTCATTCAAATGGAGTTGTTGGTGCTTTAGTGATGCACCAAAGTAGGGGGAGCTTAATGTTGTAAGTATATTCTTACATTTGGTTTCCATGTGTGTTGAATGCATGTAGATGTCTCTTTATGTTTTAGACTATCTCATGCATATCTTGATGCTAGTTTTGAGCTTATGATTATGTACTTATCTTACTCATGCTCATGGCATTCCATGCTTATTATTGAATCATTTAGTGAGTATCTCTTTTGGAATGCATGCTAGTTCTAGAATTGTGTATGCCATATGTGTTATGAAGTTCTATCTATTTTTGGCATAACACTTTTGCATGATATTGATAGTTGATTTTCATATTGTATTTATGTCTCTGATATTGACTTCGTCGCTCGACGCTTATATTGATTTTGTAGATTTGTTTGTATGAAAACATAGAATTGTTTTTCATGCACTAATTTAATCAAGAATGTTGATATTGGAGAGTATGTTCCATAACTCAATACGTGAAATTGATTTGAGTTTTGATGATTTTATTTTTCGATTATCGACTATGGTCTTGTTGGCACGCTTTGATTTACTTCGTATTTTACTTTGGTGTCATTTGGACCGTGGTCGTATTCTACGACTCCCGTGCTTTTATTTGTAGCCATTGTTGTTGTCGTTGATCTCCTTCCACTCTTTTTGCTAATGCCAAAGGGGGAGAGAATTAATAATGACGATGTGCTAAATGATAATTTAAAGCAATTTTCCAAGAATCTAATTTGATATGTTAGATTCAGGGGGAGTTAAGATATAAAAATGGATTTAGATCCTAAATTTCGATAATTGGATTCACATTTTATACTTTTCTCGTCTGCTTGATGCTTATGACTATTATTTTATATGGAATTAACGTGTCATCAATGCAGGGGGAGTAAGTAAATTTCATTTGAATCATTATTATTGATTAGCATTTATGTTGGTTTGTCATCACCAAAAAGGTGGAGAATATTGAGTATTGATTCCCCGGATTTGATTTTGATGATGAACAAACATAAATATCGTGAACTAACTCTTTGTGAGCGCAATTATGGAGATCGTCGCCAAAATTCTATGAACATCAAAAGCGACGTCTCGAGACTTCTCAAAGCTCGTGATCGTGTGCTTGAAGCTTCGTTGAAGCTCAAGGACCATTATTGAAGTCAAGAGATTCAGATCGAAGCATTTGAAGACGGTTCGTCAAGTTTTATTTATAGTCTTTTAGCTTCTTTTCGTAGAATGTTAAGCCTTGAGTAGGTCTTACGTTTTAATCTTCATAACGCTCATATCTTAGAGCTAGGATCTTATTAGAAGCCCATACAAACTTTCCCGAAGCTTCGCGCTTCATTTCGCGGCTTCTTGTGCATCTTAGTTGGTTCAAGAAGAAGAACCAACCGACTAGATGGCAATCTAGTCGGTCGACAATCCTTCTTGAACCGACTAGATCTCCTTGACTAATTTCAGCTCATTCACTGTTTACAGTTAGTCGGTCCAAGAAGGTTCACCGACCGACTAGTTGTCAAACTAGTCGGTTAGGAATCCTTCTTAGACCGACTAGTTGTGTGTTCAGTTTTTCTGCCTGAGCTACTGTTTATCATTAGTCGGTCTAAGAACGATTGTCGACCGACTAGTTGAGAAACTAGTCGGCTGGAATTTGTTCTTAGACCGACTAGTTCAACTTGAATTCAGCCTATCATGTTTTGACTCTTAGTCGGTCAAAGAACACTCACCGACCGACTAGTTGTGAAACTAGTCGGTTGGCAAGTCTTCTTAGACCGACTAGTTCTCTATCTTCTGAACTTCACCTTTTGGTTGTTCTCCAGTTAGTCGGTTCATGTTGAATCACCGACCGACTAATTGAGAAACTAGTCGGTCAGTGATCCTTCTTTGACCGACTAGTCTGCTTCAGAATAGAGCCGTTGGAGCATTAAATGCCACGATTTTTGCTCTCTCTTTCCTCTATCCTATATATACTTGAAGGGCTTCTTTCATAGCATTCAAGGCTGATATTTATTGAAGTTTAGAGATCAAGAGAGAATATTTAATTCTCATTCAAAGCTCATTCATTTCTCTCAAGAATCTCTCCCTCACTCTTATTTCAAAAGAGAGATTCATTGATTGTGAGCCATTCAAGCCAAGAGCTTGATTCTAGGTCACCAACTCCTCGCTAGGCTTCCATTGCTGGTCAACTTTTTGGAGCTAGGGTTTGGTGCCTTTCTTCTCCTCCAAAATCATCCTTGCCCTAAATCGTAAGTTTTACTCAAGGCATAGGATTTTGTTGGTAAGCATTTCGTATTTCAATTTACTTTGAATATTGCAAGTTTTACTCTCGGTTGTGAGAGTTGTGTGTGATCTCGGTTTGTGGGAGTCACATTTTCATTTGTGTATGATTTGATCTTGTAGAGGTTTTCTACAAGAATTTCATAGTGCAAATTTTGAGTTGGAGGTTTCTAACTCAAGTAGCCGGAGGGGATCCGGGTGTTTAGGACGTAGGATCACCGGGAACAAGTCGGGGAGACTTGGGTGGATCCGAACCCGTTATATCGTTTGTTTACGATTGCATTTTATTGTTGTCACGTTTTCAATTCCGCATTGTTGGTTTAGTTTGCAAGATAATTAGGAATTATCTTCTTAATTATTTTAAAGTACTATTCACCCCCCCTTAGTACTTGTGTAGTAGATATCAGGGCATTACAAGACAAAGCACCGATCTCTCGGGCCGAGCTATGGAGGAGAAGTATGTAAAAGTGGAAGAAGGTCTAAGAGTGTGTATGGAATCCATCCATTATAGATCTCTCAGATCCCCCCTCAGATAACGCATCCCCCTCTTCATATACCTGGGTCCCCCACGATAATGGGCCATGATGAGACATTATTGCCGGCATTCATGGGGACGTGATTATTGGGAAGTGTTGACACCCACTAATGGCGCCCGTTTGATAAGGGGATGAATGCCATCAAGGTGGGCCATAATTGGCGAGTGATGGCCATGAAGGTGGTTGCCAGAATTGGCAAGTGCTCCCTTGGTTTGGCTAGCGATTTCCTCCACTGCAGATAGTGGGCGATCTTTTGGTCCTTCGTCTTGGGTGGAGAAGCGCGACCTGCCCATAAGGTCCTTAGGCCGGAGCCCATGGCCGCAGTGGGTTGGTTGACTGGTCGTGGTTGACTAGACTTCTCTGGGCCCGGTCAAAATGGTTGTATCATAGGTCTTTCAGCTGTCTCATCCATACATCTTTTGCAAGCTTTCTAAAAGTACATCAATGTAATGCCTTGGTAAACAGATTAGCTAAATTATTATAAGACTGAATCTGCCGTACTTCAATCTGCTTATGCTCTTGTAGCTCGTGGGTCCAGAAGAACTTGGGAGAAATGAGCTTCGTCCTATCGCTCTTGATGTAACCAGCTTGTAGTTAAGCTATACAAGCTGCATTATCTTCAAATAAAGTGGTTGGCTCAAGGTTGTCCGTCTTCAGGCCGGTCATTAGTAGAATGAGATGAATGACTGAACGAAGCCAGCCACATTCTCGCTAGCTTCATGGATCGCCCGGAGCTCTGAGTGGTTGGATGAGACTACTGTGGTGGTCTGCTTCACAGATTTTCAGGAGATGGCTGTACCACCGTAGGTGAACATGAAATCATTCTGTGATTTGTCAGTATGCGGATCAGACCTGTAACTTGCATCTATATAACCAATCAAAGTGGAAGATACACCTTTCGGGAAGTATAATTCCAGGTCAAAAATCGACCCTTGGAGGTAGCGCATAGGGTGCTTAACTTTGTTCCAGTGGCGCTTTGTGGGCGCTGAACTGTATCTGGCTAGTAGGTTGACTGCGAACGATATGTCGGAATGCGTGTAGTTTACCAGATATAGAAGTGCTCCAATGGAACTAAGGTAAGATACTTCGAGACCTAATGTTTCCTCCCTCTCTTTTAGCGGCCGGAAGGGGTCCTTATGTACATCCAAATATCTAACGACCATTGGTGTACTTAGAGGATGGCTCTTATTCATATGGAAATTTTTGAGTAATTTCCTTGTGTATGTGGGGTGTAACAGGATTCCTCTGATGAGGTGTTCTATCTGTAAGCCAAGAAAATATTTAGTCTTCCCTAGGTCTTTCATTTCAAACGTTAGTTTGAGGCTTGCAGATATATCATCAATCTTTGCAGGAGATCCGATGAGGTTAAAGTCGTCTACATAGACGGCTCTCAATACGAATCATATTCCCTTGGTTTTAATAAAAATACACAGGCAGACTTCATTATTGGTGAAACCTTGTTGAACAAGGAATTCACTCAGTCTGTTATACCCCATTTTTCCCGATTGCTTAAGACCATATAATGATCTTCGAAGCTTAACAGAATAGACGTCCTGATGTCTATCTTTTATTTCTGTTGGTATTTTGAAACCATATAGAAGTTTCCTATAGATATCTTTATCGATATTGCCATTTAGATATGTAGTCACAACGTCCATGAGCTGCATTTATAGGCCTTCCATTGATGTTAAGCTTATTATGAATCGAAATGTGATCGCATCCATAACCGGGGAATATATTTCTTCATAATTTATCCCAGGTCGTTGGAAAAATCCTTGAACTACAAGCTGTGCTTTGTAGCATACGATCTGATTATTCTCATTTCTTTTCCTTATGAATACCCACTTATATCCCACAGGTTTTACACATCTTGGTGTTTGGACTACTAGTCCAAAGACGTTGCATTTCAAGAGTGAGTCCAGCTCTACTCCCATTGTCTCATTCCACTTTGGACAATCATCTCTGTGTTTGCATTTAGCTAGAGATCGTGGATCGATATCATCATCGCATTGAGCGACGTGAACATCAATATCGAACGTAAAGTCGTCGTCAACGACAGTGCTTTTTCTGTCCAGTACCTCCCCAATACGTACGAAATTTAATGATATTTCTCCTTTATTGTCCTCTTCGGGGGACTGAAGGAGTGGAGAGGTTACTGGTCTGAGCTCAGCATCCTGTGTTGGGATATTCGTTATTTCTCCAGGTATTTTCCTCTTGCGAGGGAATTTATCCTTGGAGCTAGGTGGTCGTCCTCTTTTTATTTGAGGTACGGTCGATTCCGCTGCCGGTGGATTGCACCCAGCTTTAGGGATGTCAATCCTAGCTGGCGTATTGGCAGCAAGGACGTGTGATCTGATAATTTTCTGGTTATCAGTGAATTTGTTCGGGAGTAAATGTACTGTATTCTAAATGTGAAGGATCTTCAGGATGTCATCTTCACACAGATTAGTACGCTGATCATAATGAGACAAAGTCTTAGTGTCCCAAGAAATGGTCTCTGAAGCTTCAGGCTTCTTGGTTTGTAAGCCTAGTTTGGGAAAAGAATTTTTGTCAAACTCACAATCTTCAAGATGAGCCTTAAACGCGTGTGTTGAGAGTTGGAAGAACTAGCTAATGGTTTAAGCCATAGCCATACTTATATTCATTCATCTAGGGGTTACATCATCTAGAATCCAAGGGACACCCGCTACTAAGTGGGTGTAATGGTGGATGGTTAGTGGGTGGAGACCAAAGGTCTCTCCCATTCATAACAATACAAACATTGTTCCCTTCTATTTTTTTTTTCCACATCAAGGTGTTTTGGGTCGTTTGTTAGGGACGGCCGACCTTGTGTTTACATAATGATCGCCTCAATTTTGCATATGTGGTTTTGCAGTCCTAGTTGTTAACAAATTAAGCTTTGTGCTGGTGATAGTTATCTGAACTCCGTAGACGAACAATCCAACACATTAAATCTTTATGAATGGCCGAAAGGGCAATACAGTGCGCAAGATGCACGAGTGTAGTTACAAATGTATGTGATGATATGGTTACGTGGAAGGGAATGGAGAAGGATTGCATCCAATTAAATGGAAAGCAAAGCTTACATGGACAACAACGCACAAGTACCTTGAAGCGAATTCAGGTTAAATCGAAATGGCTCTTTGATTGCTAAAATACTTAGTTAAGCATGAATATGATGCTAACTTTCAAATATTTTGATTTATTTGAAAGAGAAACAACGCTCAAGCATCACTAGTAGTAATACAGTCAAACTTATGTTTTGTTACGGTCACACCCTACTTCCCAAAAATGAGAGAAATGGCACATCACAAGATGCAACGTAAGCTTGACCCTAAAGGAAAAACTATTATTAGTTTTCCTTTATATTCAACATGCGTTAAGCATACGAATGGCGGGTTCTGCAAGTCATTAGAGATTGATATAGATATATATGAGATATACCAACACATAAATATACCTAATAACTCTCCATCAGGATGACCAGAATATCCGGATACAAGGGAATTCAAATACATGGTTAGGTCAGTGGCCATACAATTTATACCAAAAACATAAGTAAAATCTGACTGCTAAAACTCCAGGTGATGCTCAACAGATGTTGGATCCTTGTAATCCAGACTATCACCGTAGTTCGCTCCAAAACCTAACGAGGGCAAGACAGAAACTGCTTAGTTATAGATCCCAAAAATTACAAAATAAGGTAGGTTAAATCTATATATAAAACATGATAAAAAGAGCACAATAAAAAGGTAGTAACATGGTATCAATCTGTTGGGGATCCTAAGATGGCAAACAAACACTAGAGGGGTGTGATTAATGTTTCTTAAAAATTAAGCTAAACTAAAAATTAATCTCTCTAGAAATGTCTAAGTCTCTTAGAGTTACACTTTAAGTACTCAATCAACACAAATAATAACTTGCAATGAAATATAAAAGTGTAGAACTAAAGCTAAATCACAAGTTGCAAGAAAATAAAATGTAGAGACAATGGCAACAAACGTAAACAAAAGGATTTTATACTGGTTCGCCAACCTTTAGACTATGTCCAGTCTCTAACCTCATTGCAATTTCTCCGTTATTAAACTCTCATCCAAGAGAGTAATCATGCCTCAAAATAAAGAGCTTCTACTGTTGAGATATTGAGTCTCACCCCATGTGATTTTGATAATGTTTAACAATTTATGCACCTAACATCTTTTGAGTGCAGGAACTTAAAGAAATCATGGCATAGCACTCAATGGGACTAGGTGATGAGCACACAAGGCCATGGACCAAAATGGAGCTAGACATGAGCATGAAGATTGTAGAATGCATCACTTTGAACTTCAATGTAATTATATTTGTGATGTATTTTTGTATAGCATGTTAAAGCCTTGTTTGAAGCTCTCGCACACTTAGGATCTCACACAAAATGTTTTAAAAATATTTTAAAAATATTTTAAAATGATTTCATGACGTTTTTAATGCTAAACCCACATATATCAGAAAAGTAGTCGACTGATTTTTGATATTAGTCGACTGATTTGAATGGGAGAAGAAATTTGCTCTCTAGACCCCAAAGTAGTTGACCTCCGTTATAAACTTAGTCAACTACTTCTAACACAGCTGTCGACTAATTTGAACTGCCCGACAGATTTCTAGATTTTTACAGAACTTTGTTTTTATAGCCGTTTGAAGGGTATTTTAGGGAAGATTTTCAATGGTTTTTCATACATATTTAAGAGGAGCTGCTGGGGATTTTATGCTATGATGTTATGAACATTAATCGAGTTTTAAAAATATTTTCTAAGTTCTTCCAAAGCTCTCAAAAACTCTTCTTTGGCCTATGTATTGATATTTTAAAAAATCTCTTTGCCCAAATTTCTTGATCTCCCAAATGCTTTAATTTCCTTATCTTTGGAGATCATCACTATGGCCATCACTCACTCTATAAGCTTCAAGGCAAGGCTATAGGAAAAGTGTAAGTATTCATCAAAAGAGTAAGTAGAAAATCCTCAAAGTGTTGAGGTGCTAAGTCTTTATTTTCTTGGGAAGAATTCATTATAAGCAAGACCTCTTGGGAAGAGGTAATTGTAATTTCATTATTTGGGTAATAATGGAATTAGCCAAGTGGGTCTCGGGTGTGGCTAGATGTAGGTTAGGCGAAGTGGGACTTGGATATTTGATCTAGGATATATCTCATGTTTGTGCTTGATTATCTTTGTGTTGTTTTATCTCTTGCAATTTCATTTCCGCTGCATACGCATTATTGGCTTGAGATATTATTGCTTAGAATTAAATTTGGTTAACACCAATTATAACTCTAGGTAGATTTATTATGGGGAATTTTAAGTTTTATTGAGATACTAATCCCCCCTCTAGTATCTATTTGACCATCCACTAGTAGAAACATACTATTCATTCACGGATTTTCTGGCACAGACAAATCCGTAACCAATAGTGGTATCAACATATAGTATCAAAGCCTAGTTATTTGGATGGCGTCAATAAAGAGCAACACCACCATCCGATGCAAGCCTCCACCAAATCTTAATGTATCCAACTATCAACTATGAAGGCAAGAATGATGGCGTACATACAATCCATGGATGCTGATTATTGGAAACTTGTGGAGAAGCCTATTGTGCACCTACCACTTCTAAGCATAAATGGACAAAGAAGCAAAAAAGAATTAGAGATCAAAAATGAAGAGGTAATGGACGATATAAGTGATTTCTTAACTAATGAATTTCTTATTCGAGTGTCAAAAGCTACAATAGCAAATCAAATGTGGCGCATATCAGCGGAGCAAGAGATGTGCACCTCCGAGGTCTTATCTTCTAAAGAAGGAAGAGAGGACTCACAACTGTGCTACACTGCACAAACAAAGGATGAGGTAAATTCTACCTCTAGTATTTGCTTATTAAATATAATAATTTGATTGAGCAATATGAATCCTTGAAGCATGATCATGATAAGTTAAAAATTGAGCATAATACTTTGTTAGTTGATCATGATTGTTTAAGAGTTAAGCATGACAGTTTGTTGCATGAGCATAGTATTTCTCTTGCAAAATTGAATGATGCAAATCTATTGATTGATAAGCTTAGAATTGAGAACGATTTGCTCATGAATGGTTGCAAATCCATTAATGCTCATATTCACATGCTTTGTAATGATATATCTCTATGTAAATTGAAGCATGAGGAATTGATGCTTAAGTGTGATTATGTTAGTGATACTTCTTCATGCAAGCATGATTCTATTTCTAATAATATTTTTAGAACTCATAAAGGTAAGAATCATGTTAGAAACCATATGCATGCTAGAAGGAATTATGCTTATATTACACATCTTTTGCCTGCACCAATAATAATGTTAAATACATTGCGCCTAATAGTTCTATTCATAAGTTGGATTGTGCTAAGCACGTGCCTATGAATTCTTATGTTAAAAATAATTTTATGCCTAAGCATAGAGTGCATGACATGGTATGGGTTCCAAAGCACTTGGACTTTAATGGTATACATGCATACAATGATAATTTTGTGAGAAATATGCATGTATCTCAAAATTGCGTGTATGTATATGCTAGGAAAACTAATCCTACTCGGATTTGGGTTCTGATTGGATAAGTATCTTTGAACACATAATTTAGGGTATCCATGATTTTATTGTCTATCTTATTGATACACATGATTGAACCCCCACAAACTAACCCCATGGACTCAAAAGAAACGAGTACCAAAATTTCATGATTTGTTTAGGTTACTCAAGCACACTTGGGGAGAAAAGATTGCTTGCTTGCTTTGCATCCAATTAACAAGCTTATTTACAGTGGTAGCTAATAGCTTTTGCTAAATATTTTTTGCAAAATTATTTGTTATGCATTCTCATGTTAAGATATTGAGTTATACCTATTTTTCTTTTGACTTATGCACACATTTAGGGGGAAAGTTATGCATATGGGAAAAACATTTAAAAATTTATATGTTTTTCAAAAAGGGATAGAGATCATTTTAATAGAATATCTTTTTGTTGATAACAAAAGGGCGAGAGATATTAGATTCTGTTGTGAGTGGGGGAGGCCTTTAGCCTCCCCACCACTTATCCCTCCATTATTCTCCCCTCTTAAAGTTATGGGGACCTTTGGTATCTTGGTGTCTCTTGATATACTCTATGATTTTTTATAAATATAGAACCATGGCTATTTGCCATGGTTACTCTTCTCTCAAGATTTCTCAACACATTATCAGCACGTAAAGCTCTTATCTCTTAAGTTTTTCATCCCGTCTCCCCTCAAAAATTAAACCCCTACGCGCAAAGGAATCTATTGTTGCGGCAAACCATTGCGGTGATTCTTTTTGGCGTATTAGGAGCGTGGATTTTTCTTTCTACGGATCTTCCTTTTTTACAATCGTCCCTAGATCTTTGATCTAGAGGTAAACTCTTTTGAACACGTAGAAAATTACAATATATTGATAACTATGATTTTACAAAGCTTATTCTATAGGCATGTATAAATCTATGTCAAATTGCTAATCATAAAAAAAACAACCCCTCTGATCTCGCACCCACCCACACCCCCCCGACGGCGGGGGGGGGGGGGGGGGGGGGGGGGGGGTGGGGTGGGGGGGTTTCGTTCACTGCCCCCCCGAAGGGGGGTCCGTTCGCTGCTCCCCACCCCCCAAAGGGGGCCCCTGATTGCGCACCCCCCTGCCGGGGGGGGGGGGGGATTCCGACCACGTCCCCCCCACAGGGGGTGCCTTCGGTCTTCAGACCCCCCCGACGGCGGGGGGGGGGGGGGGGTTCACATCTCCGCCCCCCGAAGGGGGGGCCTCTGCCGTGTTCCGCCCCCCGGCGGGGGCCCCTAGCTGCGCCACCTCCCCGAAGGGGGGGCCTCTGCCATTGTCCCCCCTCGACAACGGCGGGGGGGGGGGGGGGGGGGGGGGGGGGCTCTTGCTGCGCCACCTCCCCCAAGGGGGGAGCTTTGCCATCCTCCGCCCCCGAAGAGGGGGGCGTCTGTCCAGCGCTGCCCCCTGAAGGGGGGCCTCTGTCTTCACGGGCTCTGCCGTCTGCGCCCTGCCACGACGATGGGGGCTCTCTGTGTGCCGTCTCGTGGTAGAATGGGGAGAACTAAATCTGTAAAATTTTGGATTTTGGGACTGTTCATATTCCCTTACAAATATTCTTAAAATCTGTTTAAGTGCTTATGCTCAATTAAATTTAATAAATTAGATGGCCTGTTTATTGGGCCTGAAGCTCAGTTTATAACAATGAAAAAAAGTTTTTTGGGCCCGCAGCCCCATTCAGATTAATAATTAATTTTGACTTCTAAATGGGCCAGAAGCCCATTTAATCCAATTGCAAAAATTAATATGTTAATTAAATTTTTGCAAATGGGCCTGCAGCCCAAATATTAATAATAAATTAATTTGGCTATTTTTTTTCTTTTTGGGCCAGAAGCCAGGTTAATAAAATTGCTTACTAAAATGATAATTAATTTACTTCTGGGCCTGCAGCCCCAATTATAATAATAATTTATTATAATTTCTTGTTTGGGCCTGAAGCTTAGTTAGTTAAATTTCTATTATTATGATAAAATTACTCTAGCATCATTATTTATGGATTATTAGAATTTTTCGAAATATAATTATCTTAAGGATCCAGCGACCGCTCTGCCGTTAGTCATCTAACCTAACAGTGTATGACATCTCCCAGTGGTCCGAGAGATTATTATATTTTATAGTTTCTTTTTCCATATCATATATGCCTGAATTATATGCGTGGTTATTTACTTTGTGCATGTAGCATATTTAAAACTGTGTGGATGTTTATATAAGATAAAATGTGTTTTTGGGATCTGCCAATTGATACCTTTAAAATTCCTTGCACTTTTATTTTCTTTTGAGAGAATTTGTAAGTGAGGATTGAATGTATTAATGCCAAAGACCGGTGTACCAACATATGAAGACGGAGGTGAAATTTGCAATTGATAGGGACCCCTTCTGGGTTTCCAACTTGTATTTTTTTCTTTTCTTTATGAACTATAAATCGGACTTTGGACTTCGTACATTTTTGGGTATCAAGAATGTGCTAGAGCCATGTTATGCGATAGTAATCTTCCAAAATATTTGTCACGCCCCACTTCCCTAATGTGGAAGGCGAAACGTGAGGAGGTCCGCTCAGACGTGGAGCTGTGAAGCTGCAGTCTGATAAGCGTCTGTAAAAATTTCAAATCATAGCAGGTCCTTTGCGTTGCGACCAAACAACAACAATGATACTAATGAAGCAGATAAAAGAAAATCCACCAACAAAACATCCAACAATTATTCCAACATCACAGAATAGTCACAAAAGAGGCCACATCTATCATTTCACATTGCCACTATATGCCTTGCAGGGGCCACAACAAAAAAGTGGTGTTGCGGTGTCACGTTTAAGGTAAATGGACAAAGGCTCAAGCATTATTCAGAGAGAGCCCCCACCGGGGAAGTGAATAGCATATACCTACTTAAGGGTTGGTCCCAAGATCTTTCATACCTCCTCGACGAGGTGATTGACGACGCCATGCCATTTGTCATCGGGGCCAAGCACGATGACGGCCTCGAAGAGGGCCAACTTATCGAAGAAGGCGAAATGATGGGAGACCCGCCGGACCCTCTTACAGATAAGGAGAAGGACGACGCTGATGTCGTCAAGACTAAAGAGCTATTCAAGCTCTCTACGACAAAGCATATGAAGAAAGCTCCACCGAACAACAAATCTTCGCCACCGGCCAAGAAAAAGGATGTCAACAGCTCAAGCTTGGGGGACTCACCCCCACTACTACCTAGGATGAAGGGGAGTCAAGGAACGCCAAATAAAATCAATAACTAAACCCAAGCAGCCTTCCCGGCAAGTTTGACGCGCGCATCTCACATGCGCCAAACATCAAGCTTTAATCACGAATCTTAAGGGGTCGAGCTCAAGACCTTAAATGAGCGCTTGCCGGGAGGCAACCCGCCGGTTCTATCTCATTTCTTTTAGTTGAACTTTTCCTTTTATTTTTGTCTTAGATCTTTATTAGTGTTTAGAGTCGAGTGTCGAAGAAAAACCTGACAACGGACAACATTTTTCATTTCAGGAGATGGAGAATAGGAGACCATATGAATGGAGGATGACCATGGCATTGGGGAACGTTCCAAGGATGTGCTCAGACGTCAAGAGAGGGAAGAAACTGACGGAGGAAAGAAAATCAGAAAGTGGAGTAAAAACAGAGTGTTGGAGCTGAGAACAGCAGCCCACTCGGCCGAGTGACATTTCCACTCGGCCGAGTGAAGACTCTACTCGGCTGAGTAGGGTACTGATCAGAGAAGATTCGAAAAACCCATCTCTGTTAATTACATGCCACACGACCGAGTGACTTTTTCACTCGACCGAGTGAACCTGACACTTTCAGCACTTAAAAATCTCTGAGTGGCTTAGCTACTCGGCCGAGTGACTTTTGTCTACTCGGCCGAGTGACTTTTGTCTACTCGGTCGAGTGATAGTGCTACTCGGTTGAGTCGGAACTTACATGGAAAAATTTAAAATTTTATAAACTGAGCCACTCAGCCGATGGTCACCGCCACTCGGCCGAGTGACCTACCCTATATAGTCAATAGCTCGTGGCCGTAAATCAAAAATTCCCAAATTCTCGAACCGACAGCCCGAGCTTCCGACCCCATCGCCCGAGCATCCGCCCCCATCGCCCGAGCCGCCCTCACATGCGCCCGAGTGGTGCGTCCCCACGTCAGCCACACCACCGCCCAGTCGCCGTCGGTGCTGCCTCCCTCGCTGCCGATCACCCCCATTAGCCCTAATTTCCCCTTTTCTCCCAATCTCCGTTTCGTAAGCCCTATTTCACCCTGAATCGAAATTAAACTATTTACACACATATTTATCTTGATTTCCCCCTAAATTTATTGATATTCATTGGCAATCAATCAATTTTGTGTTTCAGGATAGCTTGGGGGAGAATCAAGGGCAGATTCAAAGCTTCTCAGGGGAGGCGTCTCTTTGCTCTCACTACTCGCTTGGAGTCACGTCATGCTTGGGTATATTCGCTCCTTTTTATTAGCACTTCGCATTGGTAGGCACATCTGATCGCTCCTTATTTTGCACCTTTTTTCTGCATATTTTCATGTCATTTCGATCGCACATATTGCGTTTTTCACGATTATTCGACGATATCGCGTTGCTTTTCACTATTTCTTGTTTTTGTCGTATTTCAGGAAATATGGAGCGATCTGGAGCAAAATTGAGATCAAGAAACTTTCACATGCACCAGAGCATCGCCCACGGCTTTATTGAGGAGCTAGCAGTGCTAGACGATGAGCAGAAGAGGAAGAAGTTCGATAGAATCGACGAGGAAGCGAGGAGGAGAAGAAAAAGCCACAGAAGCAGCCCACTCGGCCGAACAGAGAGTTCACTCGGCCGAGTGAAGGAACGTGCTCGACCGAGTGAAATGGATACGGGAGCATGCTGAGTCAAAGTCCACTCGGACGAGTGAGAAATCTCACTCGGCCGAGTGAAGAAGCTCACTTGCCTGAGTGGAACATGGTTTATCTCCCGAAAATCATCAGACTTACTAGAATTTGGAGAAGACCCACTTGACCGAGCAAGAAAGCCCACTCGGTCGAGTGAAGAAGACCACTCGTCCGAGTGGCACAGGGGGACAGACCCCCGAAACCGCTTAGTTCTCTGTTTTTATTTGGGTCTGTCACTCGGCCGAGTGACATGTTCCACTCGGTCGAGTGACGCATTCCGACCGTGTTGCGAAATAAGGTTTTTGGCTGCGCCAGGGGCAAATCTGTCAGGAATTTCTGGATGATTTTGACTTGTATTTAAGGCTAGTTTTATTTCTAGTTTTAGGAGAGACTTGGAGTTAATTTTGACGGCTATTCTTACTGTAATTCTCAGCTGGAGATCAAAGATGCGCAATTTGGTTTGTTCTTTTTGTCTAAATTTCTAGTTTTTATGAATTGTTTTCTCCCTACAATGAATTGTGCTATGATCTTATTTGTTATTTCTGAGATTACTATGATGAGTTGTGAGTAGTTCCTTTATTCTAAGGCATGGGGATGGAACCCTATGGACCCGATCTTAGAATTGTGATGAATGAATTGAATTGTTGCTAGGATTGATAGACGGTTAGGTTGTGATTGATTTACTACGAATAGCTAGGAATTTCCATTGATTGGGGCTTGTAAGAGATTGGATTTCAATCGATGGGAAGGCCTAGATATTCGATTTAGGTTTATAATCGAGATTCTCTAGACTTGGTTTGCAAGAGATTGGACCAAAGCTAGGATTTTTATTATAAACCTACACTTATATTTGTTTGCAAGAGATTGGACGAATACGAACTATCATAACCTAGATCGTAGCTCGAGTTTGCACGAGAGTGGGCTCGAGGTGCGATTGGATGATGATGTCGATCTTCATGCTAGTGGCTTAGGTTAGGGTTTGCACGAGAGTGGGCCCTAATCTAGGTTGCTATAGACCGGCAATAGCGCGAGAGTGTGAGCTTGGTTCTATATTCAGTTACGACTAGTTAACCTTAATTCAAGCCTTGCAACATTGAGATTCATGATCCACAAGGATAAGTGATGATCCGTAGTGGGGATTCCCTAGCCCTAGATGCTTTTATTATATAGAATTTTGCTTGTTATTTGAACGACCGTGACACCAGTATCCAAACCATTCCACTCTACCATCAATAGTTAGGTGATCAAGATAGAGTACTGTCATTTGTCCTCCCTGTGTTCGATACCTACTCGCCACTTCACCGTGTGCTTGCGGTAAAACTGCAGTCTCACGGCACCCATCGATTGGATATCCGGGCGCGATCAACATCTCACGGCACACATGCCTCCACGCACTAGGTCGCGTTCGCGGGCACCCGCCTCCAAGCGTAGGAGGACTAGCGAGCATGGCTCTTCCTCTACTAGAGCGGACTGCCCGCCACCTAGCCCACCACCACCTACACTTTCTCTTCCTACCGCACCCATTCCACCCCCACCTGTACAGCTCGTCCCTGCTTTCGACACGTTGGGGATCACTTTCCGAGATGATGCGCACCGCGTCAGATTTGAGAGGATCTCCCATCGATCGATTGTCCCCTCTAGGTTTGCACACATTATAGATTTAGAGCGCCTAGGGGTATTCGAGAGCCTTATCCAGTTGTATGACAACGTGGGGTGGCATGATTTTCTGTCGGTGTCGACAGACACCTACGTCCGACCGACACTCGAGGTCCTGAGTTCTATCCGTAGGACTCCAGGGGGTTGCACGTTTCGTCTGATGGATCGTGAGTGCGAGATCACTCTCTATATGCTTCGAGCCTTTTTCCAGTGGCCCCCTGTCCCGAACCCCGACTACGCTTTTAGTCCCATGCACATCGCCCCACCGTCATTCGATACACATGCTTTCTGGACGTTGATCACGGGCTCCCACTCGCTTTTGACCCTAGCCGGGCCAAGGCCTCCTCTATCGTCCTCCCATGCCTCCGCATTGCTCAGCGCCTCATAGCGACCACATTTCTCGTGAGGTATGAGCCTGGGACGATGTCTATGCCTGAGCTTTATATGCTCTACGCGATGACTAGAGCGAGAGTCTTTGAGGGTGACACGGATGGCTTAGTCCCTGCCGTTCAGATCGATATAGCTAGATGGTATCTAGACCGCATTGTTTCTTCTGCCACCGCCAGGACGGCGATCTGTTGCGGCGGTCTGATTACCTTGCTAGCTCCTTTGTACATGGTTGAGCTCCCAAATGGTTTGCTTTGACCCACAGGCCCCACCTCCCTTTCCATAGATGTCATGGCCTGCATGAGGATGTTGTGTACTTACGGTCAGCACCACTGGGTTTGGCTGCACGGTCCTTTTGGTTCAGATTATAATGTACTTTCGAGCCCCGCTCAGACCTACATTGGACCTGCATGAGGGGTGTGGAGACCAGAGATGGACCTCCTCACCCCAGCTGCGTACGTGCTTGAGCCCGAGGGCGATGAGTAGGAGCCCCTCCTCCCACCTCTGGACCCGGAGATCCCGATCCCTCAGCCTGTACCAGATTTGAGCACTGCTCCCTTCACCTTTATCCACACTTCTGTCAGTGTCGGGAGCACCCTAGCTGAGTCCACCACCACCACCACCACCTCTGTGGCGTTGACCTCTGATCCCATTTCTTATTTGAGATTTGATAGCGCCACCACCACAGTATTTGAGAGAGGCGAGCCTTCCTTTATTTCGACGGCCGAGACCCTGTCGTCACAGATTTCTCGACCCCTGTGGAGTCATTTTCTGCTGATCTCACGACCTCCCCAATCGTCGACACTTCCACCTCTGCTGCCGCTGTCTTCACTGAGAGCGTCGTGACGTCTGTCCCTATTTCTGTGTCAGCGACCTCTCCACCCTTCTCGCCCACTTTCACCACTTCAGATTCTTTCGCTGCTCACACTTCTAAGAGCATCCCTGCGTCTCAGCCTCCCACATAGGCTAAGCGTCTTTTAGTGAGCACAACACCACACCCTCACCCAGTAGTGGCCCCTCTTGTATACGGTGGCCATGTGGGGCAGCCCCGACCCCCACCTGTTTGACCCTCTCCCCCGCCCTTGACACCCTCGTTCAACACCTGCGTGCTTTAGAGGGAGCCGTTAGTGGACTCAGAGGAGATTTTCGGTCTCTCACCGCCGCCGATAGCTCTGTGCAGTCTCGTGTCGCTCTACTCCCTGGTATTCAGGTTACCCTAAGCCAGATTCTTGCACGTTTGCCACAGCCTCCACCTGCCGCTATCCGTACCATTTCACAGCAGCCTCCGCCACCACCACCTCCCCCACCACAGGGCAGGGCTGGTGACCCACCACCTTCTTAGGCACACACTTGATGCCTCTCATATTTTTGCCACTGCTGTGATCGATATAATCTTTTCTGCCGATTTTGCGCCCTTCCTCCCCACACATGTTGTTCACTTTTTGTTCAGATCTGTCTATATCATTCTGGATGAGAGGAGATATTTCTGGGACCGTTATATTTCACCACCTTGATCTTTGCACTCATCACTTGCATTTCCATCCTATTTTCTTTCATTTTTCATCATTTATCATGCATGCGTCCTCATCCACCCCACCCCTATCATATTTCTCCTTATGCCACACTTAGCACATTGAGGACACTGTGCAGTTTAGCTCGGGGGAGTGAGTGTCTCACGCACTTTTCATTTTCTTTATTTTTATCCTCATTCTGTCCACCTTCCTTTATTTTTCACTTATTCTCACCCATATTTTCATATTTTTCCTCATGCATTACATTTTCTTATTTTTGTGTGTGCTACATTTGTATAGTAGTTCTTATTTTCCCTTTATCCTTATTTCTTTTATCCCTTTTTGCTAGAGATGAATTTTCTGTGATGACGATGACTTGTAGTTAGCTTACTTTTATATGCATATTCTCTTGCCATGCCATCGTTTTTATTTCAGATATCATATGCTATACGTTGCCACGCATTCGAGAATAGTAACCTGCATCCTTATTATATGAATGTGAATGAAATTCTACCATTAGCTGAGTCTGAAGATTTATATTGTATACTTTTCATAGAAAACACACCAAGCTTCACACATTGATTGCCTAAAGTTGGAGTACTGCTTTGTTGTCTGGTATCACTTCTATTTGCATGAAATTGTATGCTCACCTTTCCGGTTGATTGAATGTATGCCTTTTTGATATAACTAGATTAGTTTACTTTATGAATTCAAACTGAGTAGATTACATTACCCTACTGAAGTTGTCATGTACATTCAAAAGGGTGAACTGAGCGTTGCATATTTTTCTTTCTCAACATATCTTAAACTTCATTTCTATACTTAAAATCATTGGTGAATCTCCCTTTAGCAAATCTTATATTGGCATCTTCCCCTTGCTATAAAGTCCAAGCTCCAATACCCTAAAATCAAAAGAAAAAAAGAATACATGCATATCTCTCTATCTTTGATTCGGGATTGTTATTGTGTATATTGGTCTAAAAAAAGAGAGAACAAAAAGGAAAAGAAAAAAAGAGAAAAAGAGAGAAGAAAAACAAAAAGAAGTTCGATTGTATATACCCGATCCCATCTCTGGCTTTCTTTCTTTCTTCCCTCTTTTATTTTACTTGGAGTTTCAAAAAAAGAGGAAAAGTCGTATTGTTCTATTTGATGCCACCACGCTTATAGATAAGCTTGGGGAGAGGATCCAATAATGTGTGAGAGAGTGACTACTTGTCTGTGCATGATGACCTAAGCTAGGTAATTTTTCATACTCAGGGAGATTACTTGGAGTATTAAGAAGTCCACGAATTGAAATTTGGCATGCATTTCATGAATACCATTTCTTTCTATTCTTATTGCTCCATAATGTATGATGCCTCTTATACTCCAAATAAAAAGCGATCAATTGAAAAGTGTGCAATTTATGATATGTATATTACTTTGGATGCCTCAGACGACGCTAATTCTAGAATGATTTCATGTTTCATATCATTTTGATATTCTTGGTTTCTATATCGAATGCATTTATATATGATCATGATATCGAGATAAAAATCTCTGGCATGTTTTTATTCATCGCGCGCTATTTGAGTAAGCAGCTCCACGTCCTGAGAAAATGATCTAGCACATCCCTCTTCGTTTTCTATTTTATCTTCTCCTTCCTTTTTCCTTATTTTTACCCGCCGGGTTCGCCTTTTTACTCATCTTCCTCGTGGACGAGTAAGAGGTAAGCTTGGGGGATTTTGATCGCTCCTTATTTTACGCCTTTTTTCTGTATGTTTGCATGTCATTTCGATCGCCCATATTGCGTTTTTCATGATTATTCGATGATATCGGGTTGCTTTTCACTATTTCTTGTTTTTGTCGGATTTCAGGAAATATGGAGCGCTCTAGAGCATAAACGAGATCAAGGGACTTTCAAGCATGCTGGAGCATCGCATGTGACCCTATCGAGGAGCTAGCAGCGCTGGATGATGAGCGGAAGAAGAAGAAGATCGATAGAAACGACGAGGAGGCGAGGAGGCGAGGAGGAGAAGATAAGACTCCAGAAACAGCCCACTCGGTCGAGCAGACAGCTCACTCGGCCGAGTGAAGGAACGTACTCGGTCGAGTACAACGGATACATGAGCACATGGAGTCAAAGTCCACTCGGACGAGTGAAGGATCTCACTCGGCTGAGTGAAGAAGTCCACTCGCCCGAGTACGACAGGGTTTTTCTCCCGAGATCTCAGCAGACTCTCTGAAGTTTGGAGAAGATCGGCAAAAGACTCACTCGGCCGAGTGAGAAAGCCCACTCGACCGAGTAAAGAACTCCACTCGGCCGAGTGGAACAGAGCGACAGACCCCCAAAACCCCCAATA
Organism: Scilla litardierei; assembly: GCA_030789695.1. NCBI lineage: Eukaryota > Viridiplantae > Streptophyta > Magnoliopsida > Asparagales > Asparagaceae > Scilla > Scilla litardierei. The sequence continues at coordinate 499,633,616 of CM061142.1, read as the reverse complement.
TCTCTGTTTTTCATTGGGTCCGTTACTCGGCCGAGTGACATGTTCCACTCGGCCGAGTGGCACAGTATGCCTGTATCGCGAATTAGGGTTCTGGGCTGCGCCAGGGGCAAATCTGTCAGGATTTTCTAGCCGACTTTGGCTTATATTTAAGCTAGTTTTCTTCCTAGTTTTAAAGGGGATCAGAGAATAGTTTTTTAGCATATTTCTAATTGTAATCCTCAGCTGGAGATTGAAGATTGGAGATTTGGTTTGTTCTTTCTATCAAAATTTCTAGTTTTTGTGAATTGTTTTCTCTCAACCATGAATTGCTATATGTTTTTATTCGTTATTTCTGTGATTGCCATGATTAATCGCGAGTAGTTTTGCTGTTCTAGGGCATGGGGATGAACCCTATGCATCTGATTTTAGAATTGTGATGAACGAATTAATGTGTTGCTAGGATTGATAGACGGTTGGGTTATAATTGATTTACTATGAGTAGCTAGGAATTTCCATTGATTGGGGTTTGCAAGAGATTGGATTTCAATCGATGGGAAGGCCTAGATATTCGATTTAGGTTTATAATCGAGATTCTCTAGACTTGGTTTGCAAGAGATTGGACCAAAGCTAGGATTTTTATTATAAATCTAGACTTATATTCGTTTGCAAGAGATTGGACAAATACGAACTATTAAAACCTAGATCGTAACTCGAGTTTGCACGAGAGTGGGCTTGAGGTGTGATTGGACGATGATGTCGATCTTCATGCTAGCTGCTTAGGTTAGGGTTTGCACGAGAGTGGGCCCTAATCTGGGTTGCTATATATCGACAATAGCGAGAGAGCGTGAGCTTGGTTCTCTATTCAGGTACGACTAGTTCACCTCAATTCAAGCCTTGCAACATTGCGGTTCACGATTCATAGAGATGAATGACGATCTGTAGTGGGGATTCCCTGGCCTTAGACGCTTTTATTATATAGAATTCGAATTGTTAATTGAACGACTGTGACAAAATTCTCGAAATCATTCCATTCTACCACCAATATCTCGGTGATTAAAACAGAGTACCGTCATTTGTCCTCCCTGTATTTGCCACTACACCGTGCGCTTGCTGTAAGACTACAATCGTTTTTCGGGTGTATATCCGGGCGCGATCACAAAACATCATCGTTTTACTTCGTCCTCCTAGGCAGTCCTATTACAAAATCTATCGTGATGTGTTGCCACTTCCATTATGGAATGTTCAAAGGCTGTAATAAGCCGTCATTTCAGTCATGTTCAGCCCTCACCTGTTGCAATACTATGCATTTTGCCACCCTCTATGCAACGCTTGTCTTCATGCCATCTTGGTTCTGCCCGAATAAATAGAATATGGAGAACTGTGAGCTTCTTCTAACAGTTCTTTTCTGATGATCCAGACGGTACACATATCCGATTGCCATATCACAAGGACCCGTCCTCGGGAATCTTAAACTCGGGTCTTTGGCCTACCATCGCCATTCCTATAATCCTCTGCAATCTCTCATCTACTACCTAAGTAGCCTTCATCACGTCCACTAGAGTCGACTGGATCTAAAGGTTTAGTAAGAAACCTGCTACTCCATGCAAGATCAATTCTATCTCTATGTCGTGTATCTCCTATTGCTGTCTCCACAAAGACGTGAGGGTCATCACCGTAGGGAGAAAACACATTGCATCTGGTATGACGTTGACTTTTCCAGTATGGTACTGAAGGTCAACATCATAGTCTGCCATGAGCTCGATCCATCATCATTGTCACAAGTTGAGCTCCTTTTGGGTGACAAGATATTTAAGACTCTTGTGCTCCGAGAATACCTTCACATGCTCACCCAATAAGAAGTGTCTCCAAATCATCAAAAAAAGATAACTACCGCCAACTCAAGATCATGACTAGGGTTACCCAAGTCCTTTGCCAGACGCATCACAAAATACTTTGAATCATCCGGTCATTTGGAATGACCAAGATTGGTGCCGATGTCAATCTTCTCTTCAGCTCCTAGAAGGCACAACATAAGCCTTCGACCAGATAAATACCACATCCGTTCTCTTTAGTCGAGTCATTGACTCTGTGATTTTTGAGAAGTCTTGAATGAATCTCATGTAATAACTAGCTAGTCCCAAGAAGCTTCGAATCTCAGTACCATGTGGGGGACTGGCTAGTTTCGAACAACTACTACTTTCTCAGGGTCGACAGAAATTCCATCTCCTGACACTATGTGGCCCATGAAAGCCATCTTATTCAGACAGAATTCACATTTTCTGAACTTGGCATACAGTTGGTGTCGCCTTAAGGTTTCCAAAACCTTCCTCAGATGTTCTCCATGGTCCCAAGCATCCTTCAAATAGATGAGAATGTCATCGATGTAGACTACTAAGAATTCGTCTAAATACTCATACAACACCTGGTTTATGAGGCTTATGAACACCGAAGGTGCATTGGTTACACCAAACGGCATCACCAAGAACTAATAGTGTCCATATCTGGTTCTGAACATAGTCTTATGGATATCCTCTATCTTAACCTTCACCTGATGGTACCCGATGCTCAGATCCAGCTTCAAGTACACGGTCAATCCTATGAGCTGGTCGAAGAGATCTTCGATTCGAGGAAGGGGATACTTGTTCTTCAATGTCACCTTGTCCATCTCGCGGTAGTCGACACACATGCACATGGATCCATCTTTTTTCTTTACTAGTAGTACAAGAGCACCCCATGAGGATACCCTGGGTCATATCCATCCCTTCTGTAGTAGATCATCTAACTGAGCCTGAACTTCTTCTATCTCTGGTGGTGATATGCGATAAGGTCCATTAAATATCGGCTGAGCTCCCTGTATTTGTTCAATGGTAAACTCAATGGCACAATCAGTTGGTAATCCTGTGAGATTATCCGGAAATACATCCAAGAATTCTCGTAACACTTCAAGTTTCACTGGCTTAACTTCCATTGCAGTTGCCACTACCTCCTTATGTCTGGCCCTGAACTTCGTTGGTCTTTTTGATTTGCTTCCGTTAATGAACTCGAACTTAGAATAATTAGGCATCTCGAATACTACCCTCCTTATAAAAAGGGTGGCCAGAGTTTAGATGAACTAAACACAACTGGATATACTCCAAGAATAAGAAGGATAATTGAAAGGCCATCACAAGCTAAAAGAAGGGTGATGGCGATGAAGTGAATAAATGGTTCAACCTATCGAAGATCCCTCCGATTAACATCAAAGGAGGGTACTTGCAGAAGGGGGTATAAAGATACATCCAAAGGATGGAACATAATTACGAGCTTTGGGTTTAAGAGTTCCAAGAAGGTAACGGGGATCAATGAAGAAGGGAAAGAAGGACTCTCTACCTGTACGTCCCATACATGTGAAAACTCGAGACATCCTAAACTCTATTCAACATGATACCTGTTGATACCAACTTCTTCATGGGTCCAGCCCACAAAGTGAGTAGATGAAGTCTACACGGTAAGATAGGCCCATTAAGAGTGGTACACCAAGGCCCAGTAGCCCCGAAGCTTGCCAAGGAGGATGAACCATGACCAAGTCAAATTGCCAATTAATTTTCCAAATGACCTGGTCATGACCCACTTCAATAGCCTTAAAGAAGGCAATAAAAGAGGCTAAATATAGGAGGATGGTTATTCTCCAAGAGGACTAATTAAAATCCCACTAATTAAGAAATTAGTGACCACTTAAGGTGGATGGAAGTTACAAAGCAAGGAGGAGATAAAAATCTCAGGGACCAAAGGGAAAAGGGAGGCCAGATCTAAATCTAGGCCATGGTTAAGTATCACACCAAATATAGACTCTCATCTCCCCATCTAAATGTTGGATATTGGACTCCCCGGATTTGGTTTTGATGATGAACAAACATAAATATATCGTGAACTAACACTTTGTGAGCGCAGTTATGGAGATCGTCGCCAAATTCATATGAATATCAATTACGACGTCTCAAGACTTCTCAAAGCACGTGATCGTATGCCTAAAGCTTCGTTGAAGCTTATGGACCATTTTAGAAGTCATGAAGATTCGATTGAAGCTATTGAAGACGGTATCATCAAGTTTTATTTATAGTCTTTAAGCTTCTTTCGTAGTATGTTAAGCCTTGAGTAGGTCTTACGGTTTAAATATTCATAACACTCATATCTTAGTTCTAGGATCTTAGTTGAAGTCCATACAATCTTTCCCGAAGCATCGCGCTTCGTTTCGGGACTTCTTGTGCATGTTAGTTGGTTCAAGAAGAAGAACTGACCGACTAGATGGTGATCTAGTCGGTCGGCAAAGCTTCTTGGACCGACTAGTTTCAGTCAGTCTTTTCCAAGCTAGTTACTGTTTATCATTCGGTCTGTGTTCATTGATCGACCGACTAGTTGATGAACTAGTCGGTCAACTTTCCTTCTTGGACCGACTAGTTGAGTTTTACTGTACATGCCAATTTTCACCTAACCTACTGTTTATCATTAGTCGGTCTATGCTCATTTGGCGACCGACTAGTTGGTGAATTAGTCGGTCAACATTTGTTCTTAGACCGACTAAGTCAATTTGTGCTCAGACTTCAGTTTTATCTGTTAGTCGGTCTCAGTTGAGTAACCGACCGACTAGTTGTAAAACTAGTCGGTCAGCTACTCTTCTTGGACCGACTAGTTCCTTTTGTCTGTGCTTTGACCTTTTCTCTGTTCACTCATTAGTCGGTATACGTTGATTGACCGACCGACTAGTTGATGAACTAGTCGGTCGGTAGTTGTTCTTTGACCGACTAGTTGAGTTCAGAAAAGAGCCGTTGGAGCATTAATTAAAACGTTTTTCTCTCTCTCTCCTCTAACCTGTATATACTTGATGGGCTGCATTCATTGCAGTCAAGGCTGATATTATTGCAAGTTTAGAGATCAAGAGAAATCATTCCAAGCTCATTCAAAGCTCTTTCATTCCATTCAATAATCTCTCCTCACTCTTACTTCCAAAGAGAGATTCATTGAGTGTGAAGCCTTCCAAGCCAAGTGCTTGATTCTAGGTCACCAACATCCCCATAGCTCTCCATCGCTGATCTACATCTTGGAGCTAGGGTTTGGTGCCACTTCTTCTTCCTCAAAATCATCCTTGCCCTAATTCGTAAGCATTACTCAAGGCATAGGTATTTTGTCGGCAAGAAGTTTCTCATTTCATTTCAATTTCATATTGTAAGTTTCACTCTCGGTTGTGAGAGTGTGGTTGTGATCCCGGGTTGTGGGAGTCACAAATTTCTTTGTGTATGATTTGGCTTGTGAGGGTTTTTCACAAGTATTTCATAGTGGAAATCTTGAGTTAGGGTTTCTAACTCAAGTATCCGGAGGGGATCCGGATGGTTGGGACGTAGGATCACCGGGAACAAGTCGGGGAGACTTGGGTGGATCCGAACCCAGTAATATCGTTGTTTGCGATTGTTTTCTTTGTTGTCTAACATTTACATTTCCGCATTTTCCGCATTGTTTGGTAGAGTTTGCAAGAAATTAGGAATTAGCCTCTTAATTATTTTAAAGTACTATTCACCCCCCTCTAGTACTTGTGCAGTAGCTTAGCAGTGCATTACATTTGGTATCAGAGCCAAGTCTATAGCTATGTCTACCAACGACAACAAGACCGTGCGTCCACCTTCCGACTATGGCACCTTCAGGAACCGTGAAGGAGCATCTTCGGTGATGGAAGGACATTCCTCAACGAGGCCTCCATTCTTCAATGGTACCAACTACGGGTACTGGAAATGCCGGATGGAAACTTTCCTCCGCAGTGCATCTCTATGGAGGACCACGATGAAGGAATACGTCGAGCCCGCCGAAGAAGACTTTGAGAAATGGACAACCACGGAGGTCGCCGCGGAGGTAAGCAATGCCAAGGCAATGAACGCCTTGCAATGCGCATTGGAGCCCGAGGACTTCAATAAGATATGCACATGTAAGAGTGCATATCAAATTTGGAACTCCCTCCTCATACTACATGAAGGGACGAGTAGGGTAAGAGACTCTAAACTCGTTGTTGTTAACAAAGATTACGAAATGTTTCATATGCAACAGGGTGAGAAGATGAAGGAGTATTATGCTCGCTTCGTCGACATCATAAACGAGTTGGAGGCTCTCGGCAAAACCTACACCCAAAAGGAGAAGTGTTCGAAGCTTATCGAAGGACTTCCTTCCTCTTGGGAAAAGCGTACCTTCGCCATCGAGGAAGGTAATGATATGAATAAGTACACCGTAGTTCAACTAATGGGTACTTTAATGTCATACGAGGTACGCAAGGATAGCAAGTTAAAATTGTAGGAAAAGATGAAGTCCTACCTAAAGCAAGACGAGCCAAAGAAGAAGGCTATTGCTTTCAAGGCCGCTCCATCCACATCCACATCAACCGATGATGAAGACTCGGAAAACGAGTTGGACTTGGAGTCCATGGCACTCATGGCCAAGAAGTTCAATCGTTTCTTCCGAAAAGGTAACTATAAGAACAAAGCTAAATTTGGTTCTTCTAACACCTCCTCCTCTCCTTTGTGTTTCAAGTGTAATAAGCCAGGACACATGAAAGCGGAGTGTCCTCTAAATAAGCAAAAGGAGAAGTGGAAGGCGCCGAAATTCAATAAGTCCAAGAAGTACAAAAAGGGGTACAAAAAGGGACTTGTCGGGGCAACATTCACCGACTCCGAGGATTCCTCAAGCGGAGAGTCGGACGATGAGCAAGTGGAGCAAGCACACATGTGCTTCATGGTAAGAGAGGAGCATGATCAAGGATCTTCCTCTTCCGATGATAGCGACAACGAAGGCGATGAGGTAACTATGGATGACCTTAGGAATGCTAATTCTCAATTATGGTCTAAGTATACTAAATTAGTAAATAGGTATACTAAAGTAAAAGATGACTTAGCTAGCATCCAAACCTCGCCTAAAACTATCATCACCAACAACGACACCGTTGTTGAAGAGTTGAAGAATGAGATTGTTAATTTCAATACTCAACTTGAACATGTTAGCATTGAGGATCCGGAAGAACATAAGATAGAGGATTTGACTTCTCAAAACTCGACTTTGAGTATTGAGAATGAAAGTCTTAAATCTCGTGTTTATGTGCTCACATCGCAAGTATCCACTTTGGATACTTCTTTGCGTTCTCTCACCGAGAAATATGAGAACACATTAGGCCGAATTAATAAATTCAATAAGGGTAAGGACCATTTGGATAAAATCCTAAGTGACTTACTTCCGGCCAATCACCACATTGGCTTGGGGTATACGATGGAAAGTTCATCCAAATCGGCCACTACTTTTGTTAGGCCAACTTCCGGTGACTCAACGAGTGGTAGCAAACACTCTATTGGTAGTTCTTCTACCAATGGTGCTTCCACCTCGTCCACACCCTCTTTCGGAAAGAAACCCACTTTGGGTGGACCTCCAAAGAAGGGGCATGCTTATATGTACACCAATACTATGCCACGTAGGAACACACGTCTTACTCCACCGGCTCACACATATGATGATTTCTATGCTACACGTTCACGGGCACGTGCACACCATGTGAGACACCCTCACGCACGTGTTCCTCCACATGCATATGTTCACCCACATCATCGTATGAATAACTATCCACATGCACCATTCCATCATGTTCCTTATGCCTATCCACGACATGCATCACGTAGAAACCAACAACGCATGCATGCACCCAATAGGATGAGGGCTCCCAAGATTTTCACTATTTGGAGCCCAAAGGACACAAGCATGGATGAAAAACAAGTTTACATGAATGCTTATTTTTCGGATGTTGTGCATAGTAGAAATTATGTGGGGAAGTCGAAGTCCAATTGGACTTGGCTTCCAAAGGTCTAATCTTTTGGACCCAATGACCTTGGGTACCATGATATGAACTTTTCTATCTTTAGGTACTCAAGAAAAAGAAAACGAAAAGGAGCAACAAATTTAAATTTAGCTCCAAGGGGAATTGGATACTCGATAGCGGGTGTTCAAAACACATGACGGGTGACGCTCAATTGCTCTCCAGAGTGGTTCCCATTGCAAATGGAAACCGCGTCGTATTTGGTGGCAACGAGAGCGGAACCATCATAGGTGTTGGTAAAGTGGGTAATCCTTCTAAACCCCTTATATGTGATGTTTACCTTGTTAAAGGATTAAACCACAATCTCATTTCAATAAGTCAACTTTGTGACAAAGGTTACAAAGTTAACTTTGCGAAAGGAATGTGCCATATTTTAAGAAAAGTTAATAATGAATTATTGTTTTCCGGCACACGCCATAAGGATATATATATCCTAGATCTTCTGAGATCACATGAACAATGTCTTATTGCCAACACAAGTGAACAACACTTATGTCATAGACGTTTTGGTCATGTGAACTTTGGAACACTATTTAAGCTTTCCAAGTTAAATTCTATTAGAGGCTTCCCTAAGCTTGTCTTTCAAAAGAAAAGCTTTTGTGACTCGTGTCAACGAGGCAAGCTTCCAAAATCTTCATTTAAACCTAAGAAAAGCATTTCTTCTAAACGGCCACTAGAGCTATTACATCTATATTTATTTGGGCCAACTAGAGTTGCTTCATTAGGTAATGCTAGATATGGGCTTGTCATCGTTGATGACTTTTCTAGGTTTACTTGGGTATTTTCATTGTGTAATAAAAATGAAGCTTTTGAAAACTTCACAATTTTTGTTAAGACAGTACAAAATCTCTTAGGAACCACCATTGTCACTATTCGTAGTGATCATGGAGGTGAATTTGAGAATGAGTCTTTTGAGACATTTTGTGATGAAGTTGGTATTACACACACCTTTTCATTCCCTCGCGCACCTCCTCAAAATGGTGTTGTTGAGAGAAAGAATAGGACGCTAGTGGAATGTGCTCGCACTATGCTTGATGATAGCCAACTTGGCCATCAATTTTGGGCGGAAGCGGTACATACCGCTTGCTATGTGTTTAATAGAATACTTTTGAGGCCCGGCACTAAACAAACTTGTTATGAATTGTTGTTTGGTAGGTTGCCTCAAGTTAAACATTTTCGTGTTTTTGGTTCGAAATGTTTTATTAAGAACACGTATGGTAGTTTGGACAAATTCGATCCAAGATCCGATGAGGGGATTTTTGTTGGATATTCTTCGCGTAGCAAAGCCTACCAGATATACAACAAATGAACCTCAACGATCGAGGAATCACTTCATGTGTCATTTAATGAAGGATTTGTTCCAACTAGAATTACTAATGATGATGACTCTATGGATGTCTTATGTGATTCAATTGGTAATTCTAACTCTAATGATTCTATTGATTCTATTGAGACTAACCCGTCTAATGAAGTTGTTGAGAATGTTCCTAGTGATCAAGGTATTCCCAAACGGCTTCATACCGTTCGTGACCATCCTCATGAGCAAGTCATTGGCAATATCCATGATAGTGTCAAGACGAGATCACAAGTGAACTACTTCGCTCATTGTGCCTTTGCCTCCTCGATAGAGCCAAAGAATGTTAATGAAGCATACGAAGATAGCGCTTGGATCTTTGCCATGGAGGAGGAACTCATTCAATTCGAGAGGAATGAAGTTTGGGAGCTTGTTCCATTGCCATCGAAGAACCACACCGTCATAGGGACAAAGTGGATCTTCAAGAACAAAACCAACGAAAACCAAGTCGTCGTCTGGAACAAAGATCGGTTAGTTGCTCAAGGCTACCGTCAAGAGGAAGGTATTGATTTCGAAGAATCCTTCGCTCCGGTAGCTAGATTAGAATCAATTAGATTATTATTGTCTTTTGCATGCCATAAGGATTTTAAATTATTTCAAATGGATGTTAAAAGTGCATTTTTAAATGGAGATGTTGTTGAGGAAGTTTACGTTTCTCAACCTCCGGGTTTTATTAATGAAAAATTTCCAAATCATGTTTTTAAACTAAAGAAAGCGCTTTACGGTTTGAGACAAGCTCCTCGAGCTTGGTATGATCGTTTAAAGAATTTTCTTTTGGATTTGGGTTTTAAAATGGGTGAAGTTGATTCCACATTATTTGTTAAGTATTCGAATAATGATATAATTTTAGTTCAAATATATGTTGATGATATCATTTTCGGTGCTACTAACTTTGCTCTTTGCGAAGAGTTTTCTAATGTGATGAAGATGAGCCACATGGGTGAGCTCAAATATTTCTTAGGTCTCCAAATTCGCCAAATGGACAATGCAATCTTCATCCACCAAACGAAGTACACGGTGGAGTTGCTAAAGGGATTTGGAATGGATAATGCCTCCGGGAAGAATACTCCAATGAGCACGACTACGCATCTTGATAAGGATACGGGCGGTAAGGATGTAGACATTCGTCTATATCGAGGTATGATAGGTAGTTTACTTTATCTTACCGCAAGTAGGCCCGATATTATGTTTGCCGTATGCGTATGTGCTCGTTATCAGTCTCAACCTAAGGAGTCTCACTTAGTAGCGGTAAAACGTATTTTCCGTTATCTAAGTTATACACTTGATTTTGGATTACTTTATCCAAAATCTAGCACGTATGAGTTAATCTCATATAGTGATGCCGATTATGCGGGATGCAAATCCGACATGAAAAGTACTAGTGGCACTTGCCATTTTATAGGAAATTCCCTTGTCTCTTGGTTTTCCAAGAAGCAAAATTCCGTATCACTTTCAACCACCGAGGCGGAATACATTGCCGCCGGTGCCGCGTGTGCTCAAGTTCTTTGGATGAGACACACACTTAAAGACTTTGGTATAAACTGTGATACTTGCCCTATCATGGTGGACAACCAAAGTGCAATATGTCTTTCCAAGAACCCGGTACACCATTCCCGTTCGAAACACATAGATGTCCGACACCATTTCTTAGATGATCATGTTGCTAAAAAGGACATCATATTAGTGTACGTTGAAACCCAGAAGCAAATCGCCGATATTTTCACGAAACCCTTAAAGGAGGACTCCTTTGTGCGGTTACGTCGAGAATTGGGGATTATGGGCGAATCCGAGATATAGGATTCATTTTTATTCAATATTCTTGCATGCTATTCTATTCGTTATATTTGCTCATGCTTGAAGTATTGAAATTTTCTGGATTTTTGTTGAATTTTCGGAATTTTCGCTCGATTTGTGCGTAATCGTCAAATTTCAGATTTTCGATGTTTAATGGGGGTAGTATAATGATTAATGAGAGTTTTTTTTGATGTTTCATCCTAGTGTGATTAGGAGAGAAATCAAATTTCATTGATTTTCAATTTTTGGACCTCTTTAGTCGGTTCATGTTCAGTGACCGACCGACTAGATTGAGATCTAGTCGGTTCGTAAATGAACACAGACCGACTAATTCTTGTCAGTTAAATTGGGTTCAGCCACTGTTTGCAACTAGTCAGTTCAAGCTCATTGACCGACCGACTAGATCGTGATCTAGTCGGTCATTGCTTGAACTGTGACCGACTAGTTGTGACGGGGACCGACTTGTCTTTTCGAATTCTAGTCGATTAAAACGCTGCCCCAACCGACTATACTCACTTTTAGTCGGTCTCTCTCCCCTCTCTCAGCTCGAAACCCCCCGACCCTTCGTCTTCCTCCTTCATGTCCGTCGGTCTCCGGCCGTTTTCTGACCAAACCCGCCGTCGCCGACCATCACCCTCTCCTCCTAGGTGACTCTCCTCCCTCTCCTAGCTTCCTAGGGTTCGGATCTGCTCTCTAGGGTTAGTTTTTCAGCTCTAGGGTTAGGGTTTCCTCTCATTTCGGCTTCTAGGGTTTCGGTCTAGATTTTTTTAGGGTTCTTTCGATTTCTTTCGTGTCTTGCTTCGCTTATGGCACGCACACGTATCCCTATCCGTCCTTCGAGCCCTTCGCCGATGACCGTAGAACCATCCCCTACGGATCCCATTCAACCTTCGCGAACCCCTCCGAAACACCGATCTAAGACCACCCAACCTTCGTCGTCTTCGCCTCCTCTCAAGAAGAAGAGGACGACGACCGCCAAGCCTAGAGCCCAACCCAAGACTAAGCCCAAGCCCAAGCAACTTGCATCTCCCTCCTCTTTCCATACTCCCACCGATTCCGATTCCGAGTATAGAGTCGAGCCTGAGACTCATAGGGAACCCACTCCTCCTACCCATCCTGAGTCTAGCTCCCGACCTCGTACGTCTACCCGTAAGCCTAAGGGAAAGGCTCCGATGCCGGTAGGTGGTGTCGATATCTCGTGTCACGACGACCCTATGTGTCTCGCGGCTTACAACCGTATCGAACATTGCCCGCTGCTTCTGAAGCATTTCGTCCAGATTAGTGACTTCATAGGGCTAGCTGATCTTTTGTCGTCTTCGGGTCTTATCGATTACCTTCGATATGATCCTAAGGCGAATCCTCACCCCTACCCTCGTTTAGTCAAACTATTCTATGCCAATAGGATCCGGGGTCAGTACGACGAGACCCACTCGATTGAGACGACTGTTTTGGGGACTCCTATAGTCCTCACAGCAGAAATCTTAGGAGAGATTTTGGGTATCTCCTCGTCTGGCCTCCTCCCCTCAGACATTTCTGTTGATGATATTTCTTCCCTAGATCAGACCATCCTTTCTGAGATTTTCCATCAGATTCCTCCCGCCATGATTGGCGTACCCTCCAAATCCTTTAAGCCTAACGCCTAGGTCCTCAATTTGATTCTGAAGTCGTGCTTGCTTCCCAAGTACGGCTCCTCATCTCTACCGTCCCAGCCTTTTCTGAAGTTGATCTACGCTATTTTCATGGGGAGCTCGATTAACTGGGCTCGCATTATACTCGATAAGATGGACTCTTTCGAGTGTATTCACAAGACCACGAAGTCGGCTCACATCCCCTTCCCGTGCTTGTTGACCCTTGTTTTTTGCCACTTCCGTGTCACACTTCCTCGTGACGATGAGCGTCCACTTGGTCCTCCCCTGAATGCGACGGCCGTCAAGAAGTCTCTTGCGGCGCTCCGTCACGTTCAGAGGACGACACCTTCAGCGTCTGCCTCTGCCTCTGCCTCAGCTGCTCCCTCTACCAATCTTGCCAATGTCGTTCGTTCGATCCGTCGTTTGGAGTCTCGTCAGGCTCGTTCTGAGGAGATTCTCTGCCGTATCACTCGACGCCTTGATATTGAGGTCCCTCCGTCTTTTTCTGACGAGGATGAGTTGGATGAGGAGGATATTGAGGAGCTTTGTCATGTTTCAACTCGTGCCCCCGAGGGCACTTCTGGTGATGCTGCTGCTGCTTCGTCTGCTGGTGCCCCCGAGAGCACACCTGTTGCCACCGCTCCTGCGGTGGATGCTCCGACTGGTGCTCCCGAGGCCACTACTGTTGCTGCTCCAGAGATTGCCACTTCTGCCATCGCTCCCGTTGACATTCCAGATGTTCCAGTGACCACCACTTCTCCTGCAGAGCCTGCTGCTGCTGCAGATCCTGCCGCTTCCTCTTGAGCTTCTTTGAGGACTCTCCCGATACTCATTGGATGACATATCTAGTTGTGAGAGATGTTGGGTAGGATAGTGTGGGTGGCTATGATTTTTGGATCATTTTGATGATGTATTTTGATGTACTTTGATGATGTTGTATGTTATGTGACACTCTGATATCTGTTTGTTATGATGATGTATTTTGTGCCCCGATCGTTGGATCGATGTTTTGTATGTCAGTGATGTATATTTTTGATGTACTCTGGTTCATACTTTTTATATATACATCGACGTTGACATTTCATTCTATTGTGCACATTATATTTTTTAATGTCTCTGATGTTTGATTTCGTCGCTCGACGATATTAACTTAGTTTAATAGCAATTTCTTCTATGGAAACATAGAATTGCTTTCCATGCACTAAATTAACCAAGAATGTTGACATTGGAGAGTATATTCCATAACTCATTCCGTAAAACTGATTTGAGTTTTGATGATTTCGTTTCACGACTATCGACTATGGTTTCATTGACACGCCTTGATTTTATTCGTATTTTTCTTTGGTGTCACTTGAACCGTCGTCATTTTCTACGACTCCCGTGCTTTTATTTGAAGCCATTGTTGTTGTCGTTGATCTCCTCCCGCTCTTTTTGCTAATGCCAAAGGGGGAGAGATATAATAATAACAATGTGCTTAATGATAATTTAAAGCATTATTCCAAGAATCTAATTTGATATGTTAGATTCAGGGGGAGTTAAGATATATAAATGGATTTTCAAATCCGATATTTCAATAACCAACCTTTGGTACTCGATAATTCAATAATCGATTCTCATTTATATACTTTACTCGTCTGCTTGATGCGTATTATTATTGTTTAATTTGGAATTAACGTGTCATCAATGCAGGGGAGTAAGTAAACTACATTTGAATCATTATTTTTGATTATTATTTATGTTGGTTTGTCATCACCAAAAAGGGGGAGAATGTTGGATATTGGACTCCCCGGATTTGGTTTTGATGATGAACAAACATAAATATATCGTGAACTAACATTTTGTGAGCGCAGTTATGGAGATCGTCGCCAAATTCATATGAATATCAATTACGACGTCTCAAGACTTCTCAAAGCACGTGATCGTATGCCTAAAGCTTCGTTGAAGCTTATGGACCATTTTAGAAGTCATGAAGATTCGATTGAAGCTATTGAAGACGGTATCGTCAAGTTTTATTTATAGTCTTTAAGCTTCTTTCGTAGTATGTTAAGCCTTGAGTAGGTCTTACGGTTTAAATCTTCATAACGCTCATATCTTAGCTCTAGGATCTTAGTTGAAGTCCATACAATCTTTCCCGAAGCATCGCGCTTCGTTTCGGGACTTCTTGTGCATGTTAGTTGGTTCAAGAAGAAGAACTGACCGACTAGATGGTGATCTAGTCGGTCGGCAAAGGTTCTTGGACCGACTAGTTTCAGTCAGTCTTTTCCAAGCTAGTTACTGTTTATCATTAGTCGGTCTGTGTTCATTGATCGACCGACTAGTTGATGAACTAGTCGGTCAACTTTCCTTCTTGGACCGACTAGTTGAGTTTTACTGTACATGCCAATTTTCACCTAACCTACTGTTTATCATTAGTCGGTCTATGCTCATTTGGCGACTGACTAGTTGGTGAATTAGTCGGTCAACATTTGTTCTTAGACCGACTCAGTCAATTTGTGCTCAGACTTCAGTTTTATCTGTTAGTCGGTCTCAGTTGAGTAACCGATCGACTAGTTGTAAAACTAGTCGGTCAGCTACTCTTCTTGGACCGACTAGTTCCTTTTGTCTGTGCTTTGACCTTTTCTCTGTTCACTCATTAGTCGGTATACGTTGATTGACCGACCGACTAGTTGATGAACTAGTCGGTCGGTAGTTGTTCTTTGACCGACTAGTTGAGTTCAGAAAAGAGCCGTTGGAGCATTAATTGAAACGTTTTTCTTTCTCTCTCTCCTCTAACCTATATATACTTGATGGGCTGCATTCATTGCAGTCAAGGCTGATATTATTGCAAGTTTAGAGATCAAGAGAAATCATTCCAAGCTCATTCAAAGCTCTTTCATTCCATTCAATAATCTCTCCTCACTCTTACTTCCAAAGAGAGATTCATTGAGTGTGAAGCCTTCCAAGCCAAGTGCTTGATTCTAGGTCACCAACATCCCCATAGCTCTCCATCGCTGATCTACATCTTGGAGCTAGGGTTTGGTGCCACTTCTTCTTCCTCAAAATCATCCTTGCCCTAATTCGTAAGCATTACTCAAGGCATATGTATTTTGTCGGCAAGAAGTTTCTCATTTCATTTCAATTTCATATTGTAAGTTTCACTCTCGGTTGTGAGAGTGTGGTTGTGATCCCGGGTTGTGGGAGTCACAAATTTCTTTGTGTATGATTTGACTTGTGAAGGTTTTTCACAAGTATTTCATAGTGGAAATCTTGAGTTAGGGTTTCTAACTCAAGTATCCGGAGGGGATCCGGGTGGTTGGGACGTAGGATCACCGGGAACAAGTCGGGGAGACTTGGGTGGATCCGAACCCAGTAATATCGTTGTTTGCGATTGTTTTCTTTGTTGTCTAACATTTACATTTCCGCATTTTCCGCATTGTTTGGTAGAGTTTGCAAGTAATTAGGAATTAGCCTCTTAATTATTTTAAAGTACTATTCACCCCCCTCTAGTACTTGTGCAGTAGCTTAGCAGGGCATTACACTAATGTCTTCCTTTTCGTCTTTCTCTATACGTTTTCATCTAATGGAGACTAACTTGAACGTTGGAGGGGGATCGGTCGGGCCCCAACCCCGATCCCCTAACGATCTTCTCATGTTGTAGGATAATGGATAAGCTAGATCAATTTCCATCAGTTGAGTCTGATCCTAGCTTATCTCAACCCGGAGACGCTCGTTCACGGGTTCTGGTTCAATAACTGACGAGGTTCCATCCCGACAAAAGGGCATTCTTCAGTCCAATCAACCGTTGACGTCAATTTTGGCATCAACAATACCAAAATTAACTACGTGAAGATAATTATCGTTAAGCTACACTAATCAGTAACATTCCAAGCCAGTGCACTACTTAAATATCATATTCTAGGGTTGGAGTGACTTACATAGATCTCCAGCAAATCATCGGGATCGTTGGAGGGAGTCGGTCGTGGATGAGGAGCTCGGGATAAGCTTGCGGCCAGAGGGAGACAGTGGCAGTGGCGGAGCTCCAGTGGCCAGCGGATTTCACGACGTGGCTGGGGAGCGGAGTGCTCAGTCTCTGCCATCAGTTCCACCAATCCGAGAGAGATGGGATGGAGTGATACATATATAAAATTATATATATCTATAAATATATAATTTTCATTTTTCCTGTTTTTTTATTTCTTTCTCCCCTCTCTTTATTTTTCTCTCATCTCTTTCTTTCCTCTTTTTTTTGGTTGGGGGTGGGAGACAAGGGAGGGGATGGTCGGCAAGGGGGGTTGCACTCGGGCCGAGGGAGCTTGTGGAGGAGCGGGGCTCGGCTAGAGGGGTTTCTTAGAGGGCATGGGTGCAAGTGGGAGAGGCCGAGGTGGTTATGGTGTTGTTGCATGGGTCTTGGGGGATACTGAGGGTAGCCATGGTCTCATGGGTGCTTGAGGTTTGGGTTGAAGAGGAAGCAAGCGATGCTGAGGAGTGGGGGTCACAGTGTGGGTGTTGGGGATGGAGGCAGGGGTGTTGCAGTGGCTGTGAAGTTGGTTGCTATGCAGGTTTGCATGAGTTCGGGATGAGCTTGCGGCTTGTGGGGTGGGGTCTGTAGATGGGGGAGCTCGTGAAGGAGCTTGTAGTATTGAGGTAAGAGGCCGACAAGGTGGTCAGACAAAAGGGGAAGGCTGGCTGGGGGTTTGTGTGCTAGCGGTCGTGATGTATGTCAAGCCCTGCTCCCCAGGATACATGGGAAGTACGAATCCGTGTCAAGAATTCCAAGAGAGGCGGGTGTGACGAGAAAAAGAGAGGCTAAGGAGGTCACTGCGCACGTGCTGGGGTAGCACAAGTTTGCCCCACAAAAATAATACCACCACAGAGAAAGGACACAACAAAACAGAGAACACAGTGTACAATGCACACAATCCATCTCATCACTATATATATATATATATATCTCATCTATATATATATATATATATATATATATATATATATATATATATATATATATATATATATATATATATATATATATATATATATATATATATATATATATATATATATATATATAGGAGGGATCAAATGACCCCCAAAATAACCCCCTAAAATGACCCCCTATCAAAAATCCTATGCCCCCCATTTTTTCGGAAGATCCGAACCGTTCATCTTGATCTCCACCCTCTAAATACCTTACCCACCAATTTTCAATCCGATCCCATGTGTTTTGCCCATTCATCAACCATTCGCAAAAGTTATATTCATGCGAAACCGTTAAATTTGAGTCGGATGGATGAACGGGCAAAACACATGGGATCGGGTTGAAAATTGGTGGGTAAGGTATTTAGAGGGTGGAGATCAAGATGAACGGTTCGGATCTTCCGAAAAAATGGAGGCATAGGATTTTTGATAGGGGGTTATTTTGGGGGTTATTTTTGGGGGTCATTTGATCCCTCCTCATATATATATATATCTCATCACTATACACACACACACACACACACACACACACACACACACACACACACACACACACACACACACACACACACAAGTACCACATATCTTATTACAGCTCAAGGCCCATCACTTTTCAAACATTAACAAATACAACTCCAAAGGTACAATGTACAACCCCTCAGCCATAAGTACAACCACCCCCAAGGGAAACCCCAGGACATCTCAACACAACACCACCCATAAGGGTGACCACTCAGTACAACTGCACTCTCTAAGCACTACTCTCAGCACCTACAGAACCACTGTAATCATGCTGCTGACGAACCACCTGTACAACCTGTAGGGAAAAAGGGGAGGGCACGTCAAAGCGTGTCCAAGTAAGAGTGCACAACTCTATGCATCGAAACTATGTTTGACATTGTGATGCATGAGATAAGTGATAAGTGCATCAAGTGAACAAGTGAAACAAGTGTACAAGCGTAGCAAGAAGGCAAGTATAGAAAACAACCAGATCATGAAAGTAAGGTAACAACTAAATATCAACTAAATGTAAAGTAGCAACTAATTAATTGAAGGAAGTAAACGGCTGATGTAAACATCTTAGTAAAGAATTACTTGAAAGAACATGTTAACTGAAATAACCACATCTAATGAATCTCATGTCATGTATCACTTAGCTTATATCCCCATCACATAATCAATTTGTAGTACTTGGCACGTGGCCATATATCAACTTATCTCATATTCAAATATCAAGTGGCATATGGCCGTATCTTAATGTGGTATGCCATTCTCACTATAATATCTGTTACGACCTAGAAATCGTAAGTGTTACGACCTAGAAATCGTAAGTGTTACGACCTAAAGATCGTAGGAGCCCGACTCCCGCCCGGATCCGCTAACATACCCCATTAGCTCACCATTTCACAAAAGGACCGCCGCCCCGAAAGCCCGGGGCACCATGGAGATAGACGCGCCTTGCAGCGCTCCCCGAACCGGCCGAGGCGAACGGCCGCAGCCGCCCGACCCACCGGGGTAGCGCGCTTGGGGACGCCTGGGAAGCTAGGCCAGGCCTATTGACGGGCGCGGCCGGGCTGCACAACCCCCGACCGGAACGGCCCGCCCGACTCCCGCGAACCGTGGCGATTAGAGTGACACCGCCCGACCTTTAGTTCGTCACTAACGACAAACAGCCTAGGATAAGGACACGGCTGACACATACATCACCCGACCACCTGACAAAGCACCCCCAGGCGGCTGACCTATCCGACGGTTAGTGCTTTCGGCCCTGACATCCCGACAAAAGCACCCCTCGGCCGTTGCGCCGCCTGACAGAAGCGGATCAGGGACTCCTGTTCCCGACGTCCTCGTCCGAAGCTTCCGCTGACACCCGAGCCAGCTCAGCACGCCTAGTCATCACCCGTCAGGTATAAATACCTCCTCTCCTCTTACGGAGAAGGGGTTAGGAAAATTCTCTCATCTTCTATCATTCACACACGAGAGCAAAGGTCCTCCATATCTTTGTTCTCCCACCTATAGCTCGTCACGCGAGGCAGACACACAGTTAGTCCGGTCGGCGTGTCTAGCCCCCCATTTAAGCTCTTTTACTGACTTAGGCATCGGAGAGGCTAAGGGTTGAACCCCAACCCCGCCCTTCTGATGAGTTGTTCGTGCTGCAGTAGAGCTCGCCCCTTGACCAAAGTCAGCGTCAGCCTCCCGCCGTCCAACCTTCCTCAGCTGCGTCCGACGAGATACGATCCCGTGAGCTCCACCGGCAACGGATCCAACCTCTTCATCCCACTAATCACTTGTAAAACAGCCTACCTAACCCCTCATTTCCATATAACCACCGTGCCCTTGGTTCCCCATAATACAAATTCATTGTACACGAGTTCCACCTCGTAACAATTGGCGCCGTCTGTGGGAACGAAGGGTCACACCCATGTTAGACTCCATGCCGATTCCGCGGAACCCTGACCACGGCAAAAATCCAGTGGGACAGGAACCGCTCTCTCTGCAAATTACTCCGGCGTCCGACGCCCTCCCGGGCGTGGGCACCGAAACTGAACCAACTTCATCCTACGTCGTCTTGAAAAGCTTCGAGGCTGTCACTCAGGCCGGGGGAGGCTATCAGACAACCGAAACGGGGTCGTCACCCGGCCCCTCGGAGCCCCAGAACGTCAGGTGGAACCTCCGCCTTCAGTTCGAGGAGGAAGGAGAAAACAGGGGGCTCGCTGAGGAGATTGCGGCCCAGCAGAGGCTCCTGGAAGAGGAGATGGAAGTTGCGCAGCGGTGGAAGGGCCTAGGGGAGGCGACCGCGGCGCAAAGGCGTGTGGACGAGGCGATCGAGACCGCCCGGAGGGCCTTCCAGGAAGAGGAGGCCGCCCGCCGCCAACTCCGCTTCATTGTCGCGGAACGCGAGAGGCTGAGGAGAGAAAACAGAAGTAACCAAGAGGTCTTTGAAGAGACGGCGACGGGCCGGCGGCCCGGGGGCGGACGGGACCCGTTGCTGAACAGGTCCCCGTATGGAGAAGGCGACCCGCATCACCAACACCACCCCTCCGATACCCTGCATGAGGAAGCCGTTTGTCGACAGCTACGCTTCCTCACTGCCGAGCGCGAAAGGCTCCTCCGCGAGAATCAGGAACGGATGGAGGCCCGAGGAGAGTTAGCCGGGAGGCGCTGGCACTGGGAGAGCCGTAGCCCACAACCCGTCGAGTCCTCGGCCCAGGAGAGGAGCCTCGTCAGACGACCGTCGGGCTACTCCCCGGAGGCGGGGGACCGTGGTCGGCCGTGGCGCGATCGGAGCCGGACCCCTGAGTGGCAGAGGGGGGAGGCCCCGGATCGCCCTACCTATCCGGAGGAGGCCACGCCGCTCACACGGTGGATCACGTCTGCCCCAAGGCCCAAAAGGTTCAAACCCCCCCTCTTGGCCACATACAACGGGAGAGGCGACCCCCTCATGCACGTGCAACAATACCGAGGGGCGATGGAGGCGCAGGATGTGGACGAGGCGTTCCTATGCCGGCATTTTTCCCAGAGCCTGAGGGACGCCGCGCTGGACTGGTACTTTGGCTTGCCCGCGAGATCCGTCGGGAGCTTTGGCGAGCTGTCACACAAGTTCTGCCAAGAGTTCCGGGCCGGGCGGACGAAGAAGAAGCCTTTGGACTATCTCTGCACGATAGTCCAAGGAGAAGGGGAGAGAACGAGAAGATACCTCCGCCGCTTTCAGGAAGAAAGGCGGGCGGTGGTGACATGCGGCGATGAGGTGCTAATGCTGGCCTTCAAGGCGGGGTTGCGAACTCGGAGCCTCCACAAATCCCTGCTCCGGGACCCGCCGGCCGACTACGAAGCGCTGGTGGCAATGGCGGAAAGGCACGCATTGGCCGAAGAGACCCTCGGTGCAAAGGTCGTATACCCCCCGGCGAAACCATCCCATGACGAACCCCGGCTGCACCCTCGGCCGAGGCGGGAAGAGAGGGGCCGAGGCCGCGATCAGATGGCCCTACCGCGGCGGGAGCCGCCCGAGCCTCGCCCACGAGATCGGCTTGGCCCGGCGTGCGAGTTTGCCCCGGCACGGAGGCCCCCCGGAGTCATCCCCAGACAGGAGGACCCCCCACCGGCGCAATATACGCGACTCAATGCCCCCATGATGGAGGTGCTGGCCGCGGCGACAAGGGCCGGGTTATTGCCGGAGCCCCCCGGGAGATGAGGACGGACCCGACGAGGAGGGACCCCCGGAGATACTGCCGTTATCACCGGGACCACGGTCACGACACCGACCATTGTTACTCCCTCAAAAGAGAGATCGAACGACTGATCCAGGCGGGTCACCTGGGGAACTTTGTCGCGGGAAGGCGGGTAGCGACAGGCGAGAGAGACCTCCCGGAGGAGGAGGGACGGGGTCCGCTGACAAACCGTGATAAGGAGGAGCCCCGCCCCCCGAAGGCAGTCATGCGAATTGAGATGATAACTGGAGGCCCAACCTCGGTGGGACGGGTGCCCGCAATCCTGGAGGCCGAGGCCCGACAGGTGATGATGGCGGGCGCCGACCGCCGACCGAAGCGAAGGAAGATACCCCGACCCCCGATCACCTTTACCGAGGAGGACGGTCGGGGGGCATGGAGCCAGAACAATGACGCCCTCGTCATCGAGGCCCGGATTGGGGCGATCGACGTCGGCCGGCTCCTGATCGACACCGGTAGCTCCTGTGACATCCTGTTTCTGACAACGATCGAGAGGATGGGGTGGGGGCGCACAGACTTAGAGCCCTGTGTGGGCCCTGTCGCTGGCTTCACCGGCCATGCGATCCCCACCGAGGGAACGATCACCCTGCCCGTGACCCTGGGCGAGGCACCGATGGTCGTCACCAGGGAAGCGCAATTTGTCGTCGTCAACGTCACCTCGGCGTATAACGGAATCATAGGGCGTCCATATATGACGGCCATCGAGGCACTCCCCAGCCTGCAACATCAGACGATGAAGTTCCGGACTCCGCGGGGGGTGGGACAGGTGCGGGGAGGACGGGAGGTGCCCGGTGACCACGGCCAGGCGCCACCCCTGCCCAGGAGCCCGAGGCGGCCCCTGACGGCTCTCGTCCCTGACAAGAGGGAGGACTTCTGCGACCAGCGGCCGACCCCGGCGGAGGAAGTGGAGGAGGTCCCAGTGGCCTCAGACGAGGAAAAAACCGTCTCCATCGGGACGAAACTCCCGTCCGCATTGAAGACGGCCCTCGTTGCCTTGCTCCGAGAAAACGCGGACATATTCGCGTGGTCACCCACAGACATGCCCGGGGTGGACCCGAGAGTAATCTCACACAGGCTGAATGCGGACCCGGAAGCCCGACCTGTTCGACAGAAGAAGAGAAGTGCAGGGGGCGAAAAGAAGAAGGTGGCCGAGGAAGAAGTAGAGCGACTCCTCGAGGCCAAATTTGTTCGGCCGGTGGACTACCCCGACTGGCTCGCCAACGTCGTTCTGGTGAAGAAGCCCAGTGGGAAGTGGCGCATGTGCGTTGACTTCACCGACCTCAACAAGGTATGCCCGAAGGACAACTTCCCTCTACCCCGAATCGACCACTTGGTGGACCAGGCGTCCGGCTATGAGTTGTTGAGCTTCATGGACGCCTTCTCGGGATACAACCAGATACCGATGGCGGAGGAAGATGAGGAGAAGACATCGTTTGTCACTGATAAAGGCACCTTCTGTTACACCAAGATGCCCTTCGGACTGAAGAATGCCGGGGCGACCTATCAACGAATGGTTGACCGAATATTCGGCCCTCAAGTGGGGCGAAACCTGGAGGTCTACATCGACGACATGCTGGTAAAAAGCGGAAGGGCTCCCGACCACCTCACAGACCTGCAGGAAACCTTCCAGAGGGTCCGCCAGTACAACCTGAGGCTAAACCCCGCGAAGTGTATCTTTGGCGTGCAATCGGGAAAATTCCTGGGCTTCATGATAACGAAGCGGGGAATCGAGGTGAACCCCGACAAGGTGACGACCCTCATCGGTATGACGGAGCCCCGGACGATCCGGGACTTGCAGCGACTGAACGGCCGGATCGCTGCTTTGGGGCGATTCCTGTCGAAATCAGCGGAGAAATCGCTCCCTTTCTTCAGGGTCTTGCGCACAGCCTTGGGCGAAGCTAAAGATCAAAGGAAGGTGATCCCGTGGGATGATGACTGCGCCAGGGCGTTTGCGGAGCTGAGGGCATACCTACAGAGCCCACCGCTCCTCGCGCGGTCGGAGGAGGGCGAACCCCTGGGGTTGTACCTGGCGACCACCGAGGGGGCCGTTAGCTCCATCCTGATCAAGGAGGAAGGAGGAGTGCAACGCCCCGTTTACTACGCCAGCCGGATCCTCCGGGAGGCGGAGACTCGTTACAGCCCTATCGAGAAAGCCGCCTACTGCCTAATCACCACGGCCCGGAAGCTCCGACCCTACTTCCAGGCCCACCCCATAATCGTCCACACCGACATGCCCCTCGAGAAGAACCTGAAAAGGCTGGAGCGGTCGGGGAGGATGCTCAATTGGAGTGTCGAGCTCAGCGAGTTTGACATAACGTACAAAGCCCGGACGGCAATCAAGGCCCAAGCGCTGGCCGACTTCGTGGTGGAATGCACAACGGAAGTCCCACCGGGGACTGGACAGAGCTCCCATCGGAGACCACGTCCCCGCGGAGGACCGGGGTGGGTGAACCCTCAGCACCCTCCCCGACGACAGTGGGCGAATTATGGACAATCCACGTCGACGGCTCCGCAACAGGCTCTGGGACAGGAGCATGTATAGTCATTCAAACCCCAGATGGATGTTCACTGGAGTACGCCCTGCGCTTCAGCTTCCCGGCCACCAACAATGTCGCGGAATATGAAGCCGCGGTGAACGGGTTGAAGCTCGCAAGGGCGGTGGGGGCGACGAACGTGTTGCTCCTGAGTGACTCCCACCTCGTCATCCAACAAATCCTGGGGGGCTTCGAAGCCCGCGAGGAAACAATGAAGCGATACCTAAACCGCATCCAGATTGAACTCCGAAAGTTCGAGAAAGCGGACGTCCAACACCTACCCCGCTCCAACAACCTCCGGGCGGATGCCCTGTCAAAGCTGGCTTCCTCTTCGGCGGCCGAGATCGGGAAGGCAATCTACGTGGAAAACATGGCGACGCCAACCATCGACGAGGGAGAGCTGATGTGCGCGGACACGAGTACATCGTGGATGACCCCCATAATGAAGTACTTAGAGGCGGGCGAGTTACCCGAGGAACGGATGCTGGCAAAACAGGTGGAAAGGCGGGCCCTTTCATTCGTACTTCTCGACGGAGTGCTGTACCGCCGCCGCCGAGCCAATTTCGACGTCCTGCCCTACCTGAAATGTTTGGGCCCGGCGCAGGCTGAGCAAGTCATCCGCGAGGTGCATGAAGGCTTTTGCGGAAACCACCATGGCGGGCGCACCATCGCCCACAAAGTGATGCGCCAAGGGTACTACTGGCCGACGATGATACTGGATGCGGTACAGTACGTCAAGAAGTGCGAGGCATGCCAGAAGTTCTGCCGGCGGACGACTGCACCCCCGGCCAACCTAATGCCCATCTTGAGCCCGATCCCCTTCGCCAAGTGGGGGCTCGACATCCTGGGGCCATTCCCAAAGGCCTCCGGGGGAAGGAAATACCTAGTCGTCACCGTGGATTACTTCACAAAATGGATCGAGGCAGAGCCGCTGGCGCGAATCGCGTGGACGGATATGAAGGGCTTCATCTGGCAATCCATCATATGCCGCTTTGGGATTCCCCGCTCCATTGTCACGGATAACAGAAAGCAGTTCGATTGCGAGGGCTTCCGCAACTTCTGCTCGGGCTGGGGAATCAAACTCCAATTCGCGTCAGTCGCCCACCCACAGTGCAACGGAATGGCGGAGGCCGCGAATAAATGTATCCTGAACCCGATGAAAAAGAAGGTGGACGCCGCTCTGGGGGCTTGGGTCGACGAACTGCCGGGGATCCTGTGGTCGTATCGTACCACCCACAAGGCCTCGACTGGGGAAAGCCCCTTCGTGCTAGCATACGGATCGGAGGCGGTCGTTCCCGTGGAAATCGGCGAGGAGACACTCCGGCTAAAGCTCTTCGACGAAGAAACCAACGGAGAAGGACTCGGTCTCAGTTTGGAGTTGATAGACGAGGTGCGAGACCGGGCCTTGACTAGCCTCGTCAAGCACAGCCAAAGGATGGCACGGTTTTACGACTCCCGGGTGAAACCGCGGACCTTCAGGATCGGCGATTTGGTCCTCCGAGATGCCACCTTCCGCCCCGAGACAGCAAAGCGGGGAAAGCTGGCCGCTAAATGGGAAGGACCCTACACGGTCATCGACATTGTCGGGCCGGCCACGTACATCCTGGCTACCCCCGAAGGGAGCGAACTGGCCCACCCTTGGAACGCAAAACATCTGCTGAAATTCTACCAATAGTTGTGAGCCTTTCTTTTCTTATACGCAGTGTTCGTATCCATCCGTTCTTCCCAATATGTTTATTCCTGCACAAGTTTTGCAGTTGGATAAAACTCCGAACCTCTGGGGCAGGGCCAACCCTAGCCACCCAAACCAGAGAAGGGCACGGGCCGGGCTACGCGCCCGCTCCCACCCTCAAGACCTCTGGGGCATGGCCAACCCTAGCCACCCAAACCAGAGGTGGGCACAGGCCGGGCTACGCGCCCGCTCCCCCCTCCAGACCTCTGGGGCAGGGCCAACCCTAGCCACCCAAACCAGAGAAGGGCACGGGCCGGGCTACGCGCCTGCTCCCCCCCTCCAGACCTCTGGGGCAGGGCCAACCCTAGCCACCCAAACCAGAGAAGGGCACGGGCCGGGCTACGCGCCCGCTCCCCCCCTCAAGACCTCTGGGGCAGGGCCAACCCTAGCCACCCAAAGCAGAGGTGGGCACGGGCCGGGCTACGCGCCCGCTCCCCCCTCCAGACCTCTGGGGCAGGGCCAACCCTAGCCACCCAAACCAGAGAAGGGCACGGGCCGGGCTACGCGTCCGCTCCCCCCCTCCAGACCTCTGGGGCAGGGCCAACCCTAGCCACCCAAACCAGAGGTGGGCACGGGCCGGGCTACGGGCCCGCTCCCCCCCTCCAGACCTCTGGGGCAGGGCCAACCCTAGCCACCCAAACCAGAGAAGGGCACGGGCCGGGCTACGCGCCCGCTCCCCCCTCCAGACCTCTGGGGCAGGGCCAACCCTAGCCACCCAAACCAGAGAAGGACACGGGCCGGGCTACGCGCCCGCTCCCCCCTCAAGACCTCTGGGGCAGGGCCAACCCTAGCCACCCAAACCAGAGAAGGGCACAGGCCGGGCTACGCGCCCGCTCCCCCCCTCCAGACCTCTGGGGCAGGGCCAACCCTAGCCACCCAAACCAGAGGTAGGCACGGGCCGGGCTACGCGCCCGCGCCCCCCCTCCAGACCTCTGGGGCAGGGCCAACCCTAGCCACCCAAACCAGAGAAGGGCACGGGCCGGGCTACGCGCCCGCTCCCCCCTCCAGACCTCTGGGGCAGGGCCAACCCTGGCCACCCAAACCAGAGAAGGGCACGGGCCGGGCTATGCGCCCGCTCCCCCCCTCTAGACCTCTGGGGCAGGGCCAACCCTCGCCACCCAAACCAGAGAAGGGCACGGGCCGGGCTACGCGCCCGCTCCCCCCCTCCAGACCTCTGGGGCAGGGCCAACCCTAGCCACCCAAACCAGAGAAGGGCACGGGCCGGGTTACGCGCCCGCGCCCCCCCTCCAGACCTCTGGGGCAGGGCCAACCCTAGCCACCCAAACCAGGGAAGGGCACGGGCCGGGCTACACGTCCGCTCCCCCCTCCCGCCCTCGGGGGCGGGGCCAACCCGAAAGGGACCACGTACCCATGACTCTCGGAAAGTCAAAAGGGAACAGGGGCACACGAACCGGGACGAAATGGCATCAGTTCCCGAGTCGGCGGCCCCGATGGGACTCGACGAAATAAAAGGACGCTCGAAAAACACGCTACCATTAATAATGCGCTCTAAAAGAGGACCCGTGAAAGCCACCTGGCAGAGGCGGTTTCCCACGGACGCGAATTCGAGGAGCCCATTAATAATGCCAACTCGGCGCAATAAATAAGGGAGAAATCGTCAGCGAGATCTCCCTATAAAGACGCCACACCCCCTTCCGAAAGAAGGAGAAGCCATCAGCGAGATCTCCCTATAAACACGCCACTCCCCCCTTTTTGAAAGTAGGAGAACCGGCAGACATGAAAAACCGCCATTTGATCCCCCACCCACCGAAAAACGAGCAGAGATAAATCGCCCAAACAAAAGGGAGGTCACCGGCCATCAATGGTTCCCGCCGCCCAGGGCAGCGGCGACCACATCTCCAGCATCGCCAACCGGATATTCCACTTACAAACGGATCGCTAACCGGATATTCCGCTTACACAAGCGAAATCCACCTTTCACGCCTCCGTCCCCTAAACAAGGACGAGTCGGGGAAAGAATGGCATCCGTTCAAAGTCGACTGGGTAGGCGAAAGCCCCCAGCACTGGCTGGCCAGCACCTCCCCGCCCTCGACCTCCGGCCGAGGACCTCGGAAAGGCTGCATCCCCAACTAGCCCAAACGGCGAGTCATGGCATGTCAGCTCGCCCATGCACCATCGGGCGCCGAGCCCCACCCTCAAACCGAAGCAGCGATGCACAGGGCGGCGGAGGACAGCCCTATGCTCAAGAACCTCCCCAAGGAGCAAGCCGCAGCAGGACGGCTTCCCTCCTCGGCGCCTCTTCCGGACCGAGGAAAACCCTTTCCGCGGCAGGAGATGACGAAGCAACGGGGGGACAGCGGCCCGATCGCCAAAGAGACCTCGCAACACTTCAGAACAGAAGGCGGCCAATCGCCTCCGCGCCAAAAACGGCTCCAGTCAAAGCGGGCCCGCACGGCCCTCGGTTACTCCTAGATACGGAAGTCAGTTAGCCCACACGACCGGGCGAGGATAGCTATAAAGCCCCTCCCCGAGCTGGATCTGACCCCACAACGGGCGACGAACTAAGAACTCATGTACACGCTGTAGCTCAGCTCTTACACATTTAAATAAAAATAAAAACATTCTTCTTCATACACTCAGATTTTTCGGAGAACACTGTAGCTCGTACCCCGCGATACGAGGCTTCGAACCGAGCTCCCCCCGCCCCCGCTCCCTGAAAGTCACCGACAACTTTCGCTCAATAGGAAAGGGGTGAACTGATGCTCGCCCTACGTACCCGGTTTGGTCCAAAATCATATCATGATAGGACAGCGTATCTCATCCCGAACCCCTTCGCCGACTCCCCGCCCCGCCAAAGGCAACGCAAGCCGACAACATCCCCTTCCCCGCGACCTAGCGGTCCCGGACACGGAAATGTTGGGGGCATAATTAGGAATTGTGTAACTCACGCAAGAATCCAAGACACGTGACCTAGAACGGACCGGTCGCAAGGCCCTGTCTCGTCAGAGCAGACCGGTCGCAAGGCCCTGTCTTGTCAGAGCAGCGCCACGATGCGACTTGACATAACGAAAGGACGATTGAACAACACGCCATCGGCAGCAACACGCCCCCCGAGAGGCCAGAGTGCCGGATACCGCCAGGGAAAAGTGATTCCCAAAGCGCGGGATTCCGCAGAACCCATTAACGGCACTAATCCCCCGCATTACCCAAGAAAAACCCTTCCACAGAATCTCGCTATAAATACCCCCCTTCAGAGGTCAGGGGGAAGGAGGAAGAGAGAACGCAGGGGATTCCCATCCCCTCACTCCGGGCGTAAAACGGCCCCAAACGCCCCACCGAGCTACGAAGAAAGCGGACATCCACCGACGGACCTCACTCCCCCCGACGATGGCCGCCATAGCCCCACCGCCTCCAACCGGATATTCCCCTTACGCATGGGAGGCCCCGCCCGCCAGCCTTCCTCCTGCTCGTTACCGGATTAAACGAAAGGTCCGGAAGGCTAGCCACGGGCCGCCACACCCCAATTCACACTCACCCTACGGCGATCCCTACCGGGCGTGAGGGCGAAAACCCCCCACGGGTCTCCCAGCGACCCGCCTGTCTGTCGGCCCCCAATCTTCCCCACGGAACCGGCCCACCGGACTCCCCCAGGGAGGGCGACGCCGCCACTGCTACCTCATCCTCCGCCTCCCCCGGGGTTCCCCCTCGGTGCGCGGGATCCCTAGCGAGGAACTCTCCAGCGCGGCGACGGCGAGGCAGATCACGAGGAAGCGAGGAAAGGGAAAGGAAGAAGCTCCACCCGACAAACGAGGGTCAGCCCCCCCCGAAGGGGGAACCACCACGGGACTGCATCCCTAATTAAACCAAATGGTGATTCACGGCGCGTCGGCTCCTCCCCGGACAAGGAGGCAGAAGGAATTCAGCGGTCAATAAAAGGGAAGACCGCCCGGCAACGGGGATCTGCCCACCCCGATGTAGCGGGCGACGAGTATAAACCACCTCCCGTCCCGACCATAGGTTGGGTCGCACCTGCGCTATCGTTGTAAATATCATCTAAATCTCCGGTAAAGGTTGATGAATAATATTCCTCCTTATGGACTCCTCCCCTGAGCCCAAGAGCACAACAGCTGGGAGGTCCACCAGGCACAGTGCGGCTGAAGTCCCGCGAAAATCACAAACACGTCCGGTAAACACATCTCAGCAAAAACCACAACCTTCTCAAAAAGTCGGGCTCCCCCAAAATCCGACCCCGCCGCCACATAAAGCGGCACGCCGTTATGGGGCAACGCCCCACCTGGTTCCCACTCGGGAGGAGACCTCGCGATCCCGCAACGGCGGGCATTACCCCGCGGGAGCAGCGTCGCCACCCCTGAGCTTGGATCCAAGTCCGAATCAGGTTAAAGGGTAATGTTACGCCATCCGAGCCGAGCCGGGCTACCGCCTCAGACTCGAATGCCGGGGGCAATTGTTACGACCTAGAAATCGTAAGTGTTACGACCTAGAAATCGTAAGTGTTACGACCTAAAGATCGTAGGAGCCCGACTCCCGCCCGGATCCGCTAACATACCCCATTAGCTCACCATTTCACAAAAGGACCGCCGCCCCGAAAGCCCGGGGCACCATGGAGATAGACGCGCCTTGCAGCGCTCCCTGAACCGACCGAGGCGAACGGCCACAGCCGCCCGACCCACCGGGGTAGCACGCTTGGGGACGCCTGGGAAGCTAGGCCAGGCCTATTGACGGGCGCGGCCGGGCTGCACAACCCCCGACCGGAACGGCCCGCCCGACTCCCGCGAACCGTGGCGCCTAGAGTGACACCGCCCGACCTTTAGTTCGTCACTAACGACAAACAGCCTAGGATAAGGACACGGCTGACACATACATCACCCGACCACCTGACAAAGCACCCCCAGGCGGCTGACCTATCCGACGGTTAGTGCTTTCGGCCCTGACATCCCGACAAAAGCACCCCTCGGCCGTTGCGCCGCCTGACAGAAGCGGATCAGGGACTCCTGTTCCCGACGTCCTCGTCCGAAGCTTCCGCTGACACCCGAGCCAGCTCAGCACGCCTAGTCATCACCCGTCAGGTATAAATACCTCCTCTCCTCTTACGGAGAAGGGGTTAGGAAAATTCTCTCATCTTCTATCATTCACACACGAGAGCAAAGGTCCTCCATATCTTTGTTCTCCCACCTATAGCTCGTCACGCGAGGCGGACACACAGTTAGTCCGACCGGCGTGTCTAGCCCCCCATTTAAGCCCTTTTACTGACTTAGGCATCGGAGGGGCTAAGGGTTGAACCCCAACCCCGCCCTTCTGACGAGTTGTTCGTACTGCAGGAGAGCTCGCCCCTTGACCAAAGTCAGCGTCAGCCTCCCGCCGTCCAACCTTCCTCAGCTGCGTCTGACGAGATACGATCCCGTGAGCTCCACCGGCAACGGATCCAACCTCTTCATCCCACTAATCACTTGTAAAACAGCCTACCTTACCCCTCATTTCCATATAACCACCGTGCCCTTGGTTCCCCATAATACAAATTCATTGTACGCGAGTTCCACCTCGTAACAATATCCATACAAGTCTCCCATCTCAATGAACAACAAAGGGAATATACAAACATATCGAACAATCACACATCACACACATATCACAACAAGGTACAATGCACAAACATATATAACACACACAAGGCACAATATACATAACACACATACATGACAAGAACATACACAACACAAACACACATTCAATGCACATATGGAACACATCACACAATTCAATGCATAATGATGCACATGTACACATAATGCAACATGAAATGCAATCCAATGTGATGCAATGCAAGAGATCCCATAACTATGCCGGCATGCATGTGTCTCATGATCTACTCTGTTCTCATCTGTGGCAACTATCAATAGAGTTAAGAGGTGGCTCCATAGCGAATTCCCATGCCTCCTACTGTGGCTCTTGCTCCATGTAGTGCCATCCATGTCTTATATCCGTGTATGCATCATATTTCACATTCACATTTACACATTGTCAACCACTATGGATTCAAGAGGTGTCCCCGGCATTTGCCGTGGCACTTTGCTCCACGTAGTGCCCTCTTTTCACCATCTCATATCATCTTCATTTTCCATAATAGTGTGACATCCATAGCACACACCAATACAAGTGCATAACCATCACGACATTACAATATATGCATGGACATTTGCATAAGCAACATAATCACACATCCTTTCATTTAGGCATTTTCACAAACATGTGATAAGTGTCATGTGCATAACCACAAGCACATTAGCAAATCCATTAACAAACCATACCAATAAACTTTCTAACAACAATAATCATGAATAATAGAAGTAAGATTAGCAACAATACACAATTCAAAACACCACTTAAGCAATTCAGTTTGCAGGAAAAGTGCATACAGTCATAAACAATGGAAGTTATTATCTATTTCCTTTATGAATTTGATAAAACTTTCTAAATGAAAGTTGTAGATAAACAACTTATGCTTCCATATATCAAATTTCATGATTTTTAAGCAAATAGGCTAATTTCTACACCCTAAAACCTACATGGTGCAGAAACTGTTATTCAGGCAGATTTTTTGAGTTATACATATCAGTCATTTGTGGAATCTTATAGACATATTCTCAGTGAGTATAAAACATAAAAATTGTAGCCATTGAAGTTAAATTTCCAAATTGATCGAAATCACATGATTTGAACAACTAGAGCGGAAGTTCTACTATTTTTGGTGACAGGATGCAGATTCTGATAGAATCTAATACAACACTATAAATCAGTGATTCAGACAAGATTTAAACAGAATTTGACCATAGTTAATGAACTAAAGTTAAAGCTGAATTTATCAACTTTCCAATCATATTTTTCCACCATTTTATCACATCTTGAATAAAAGCTATACATAAAAGAATATGCAGCAGAACTGAAACAGAAAATAGAATCAACAACAAGTGGAATGACCACCACTGAACCAATACCATAACACCACAGCCACTCACAGGAACACTAATAGAAATAACATGAACTTAAATATCAACAAAAACATGGTAATGAGCACATCCAATCCCAACATAGGGTTCCAAAAGTAAGGTCATGACTCCTACCTCAAAAAGATACAATCTTGCATGCCCAATCCTCATCCTAAAGCTCCAAGCTCCCAAACATTCAAAGATGTCACCTTACACCCAAGAGAAGGGATGACATGAGAAAAAGGAGATGATTGATTCACTTCTATAAAGGAAAGAGAATAGGGAAACCATACCTCTAAAACCAATCTCCTAACTTGCTCCTAGAACCAAGAGGAAAGATGGGAGCTCACTGCATGAGGAGGTAACTACAGCCAAAAGGGAGGCCATGAGAGTGTGCAGAGTGAGGGAGGAAGAGTGGCCATTGGGGTGTTCAACCTCCATGAATACCAATGGTGGGTTTGGCCAAGAGGTAGAAGGAAGAACGAGAAGAAAAGATGGGGGAAAATGAGATAAGAGTGAATTAAACAGAGTAATCTCTCTAAGCTTCTGCACCCTTCTACACTTCTCCTTAAGACAACCATGAAACCTATGAAATGACTAAAACACCCACATCACTTACCCCCCAACTTCTAGAATATTACAAAATAGCCATTACTATGCACACCCACCTCTTTACTATGCATACAGACCTTAACTTACTAATAGCTATGCACACCCACTTCTATTACACACACATACTACACACACACCTTCATACATACATGCACACCCATGCTTCACACATCCATGTACCACCTTATCATCCATAACATCCATGTACACCACACCCAAATAAAACCATTTATAGAAGTATACAATGCACATAAAGGAGCATGCACAAAGAAATACACGGAGAAATACACACACAGAGGGTATTTGCACATACGGGGCATTACACTGTAGGTGCCTAGAGTTTGGTGGAGAGAGAGGTGCATGTGTCAGTCACACTCGAGGGTGAGCTGGAGGTCTCGGTGGAGGGTTTAGCTAGCTAAATGGTAGGCAACGAGCGCCGGGAGGCACATGCAGTAGAGGGGGTTCTTAGGCAAAGGGACAGAGGGAGGTGTGGCTCGGCTTGCTTGTGGTGGGGATCTTTGGTCGATTGTTTTCGGAGTGTTGTGTGGGTGTGTGCAGGTGAGGAGTAGGAGTTATGGTGGTTGTTGACGGCTGAGGTGCTTCGACGGTGGTGCTCGGGGTCCATGTGAGAGCTCGATGGAGCTTGGGGTTAGGAGGGGAGAAGAAGAAGAATAATAACAAGGGATAAGAATCGAGTTTGTGTTGATGATGAGATGATGATGTTAGTGATGGTATGTTATGTGGGTTGTTGTCCAACGTAAGAGGAGGGTGTGAGGCTGTGAAGAGAAGGGGAGGGGTTTGGGTGTTGTTGGGTTTGATTAAGAACATGAATGAGAAAAATGACTTGATGATGATGATGTTGTTGTGTAATTATTTAGGTTGCTCTGCCAAGGGAAAGGGGAAGAAGAGGAGGAAGAGGAGATGTTGTTGTGGGGTTGGCTTGTGGGCAGTGCTGTTTTCCCCTTGGAGGAGGATAATGCTTGGGGGCTGTTGTGGGTGTGCTTGGGGTGGTGGAGGTTGAGGGAGGAAGGAGAAGAAGGAGAGTGGGGTCTCTATTGGTTGTTGCCTTATTTTCCCCACGAAGAGGAGGGGAAATTTAGGGTAATTAATAATGTAATTAGTTAATTAATTATGGTCAAACCTCTTAAATGAGATTGTTGGGTGGTTTAGAAAAAAAGAGCTAACACATTTCACATGTGATGCTTCTCATCCCCTTTGTTCTATATATTTTTTTGATTTAATTATTATTATTATTATTATTATTATTATTATTATTATTATTATTATTATGTTTAAATTATTAAATTATTAATATTTTACAGAAATGTTTTCGAAAAAATCGTTAAAATTACCACACATTCAGAAAAATGTTAAATGCATGAAAATAATTTTTGTTA
Source organism: Scilla litardierei (assembly GCA_030789695.1). NCBI lineage: Eukaryota > Viridiplantae > Streptophyta > Magnoliopsida > Asparagales > Asparagaceae > Scilla > Scilla litardierei. Next base: position 499,598,563 of record CM061142.1, on the reverse strand, counting down.
GATTTTTTCGGAAGACGGAATAATTAGTTTTAGGGCTAAAACTATCAGTGGGTCTCTGGATGATTTGACCACTGAAAAAATAATTTAAAATTATAGAAAATATAGAAAATTCGTTGGGAATATTATTGACGATTTTAGGTCATTACATATACAATATGCATCTTAAGAAGATACTACGTGTTACATCATAAATAAGACATTAACAATGTAATAAATATAAGTCAAGACATATGTCATTAATGATCACATATATTTCACTAAAAATATTGCATATATTAGCTAAGTGAAGTGTGAACATACTGTGTTGTGTTATGAGGTAGAAATAAAATAGAATTTATATGACCCAATATCTTTAATGAGTCTTAAAAGGCAAATTTGCATAAACTTTGAGATAAAAGTATAAGTTCCACAAAAATATGTCTATAAGAGATATGTACAAGAATGATCATCACATAACCACACATTACTCATCTTGCTCAACACAAAAAAAAAATACTACCATCAATATTAAATGAGCATCCAACATTGACATAACTCAAATTATAGCACAAATCTTAGCATTCTTTGTCTAATGTAATAACCTCTGAGAGGGGAGATATAATATCCAACATTGTTTTTCTTTATGCGAGTCTTAATATTCATTTCCCCTTTTAGAAAAGCATATTCAATATTCATAATGAAGTTCAATAGAGAATGTGATACTCTAAAACATAACAAATCATAAGTGATATTCAATGAAGCATATATCCCATAATTTTTTCATAACATGAAATAAATCTAAGCCATATACCAATGAATCACATATATTCAAAATATTTTATGAATGATGCCAAATATTATAATACCAAGTGTTGTGATATTATGTGCATCTTAAAAACATACGACGCATTGAGATACCTCGTGTGACATACTTACAAATTTGAACTCCCCCTACTAAAGTGCATATCAATTCTTAATCCTTTCCTTTGAGTAATATTCTTTGTGAATCATTGAAGATGTATGGGGGTCCACCTCAATCTGTAATGAGTACCTGAAAAATAAGAATCTCTTTGTACCCAAATGTCTTTTAGGGTCCTTGGGGTTAACATGAATCATATTATTTTTTCTTTATCAAAGACAATAAAATTATATTCACATATAATTGAATCTATTCAACACGAGTGCGAATATCGACAAGATCAATATGTAATCATGACATTCGAACATAATGAATTCAATAATAATCATGAAATGATCATATATATTCAAAATCAAATTGTTAAGGCCAAAAATGACCGAAACAATAATGATGCTGATATTGACCCTTTTTGTTGAGTTGGAGCGTCGTCAGCCGGTTGAATGGGACCCAAGGTTAGTAGAACCGAGGTTATTGACAGTTTGTAGTCGACTTGAGATGCTCGTTCGACCCTCGATGGTCGATTGATATTGAGAATCACTGGCACGACCTTCTCACTGGATCGGGCCTCGATGATCTGTACCACAAGTAAACATCAGGGGGGTCGGATTTCGGTCTTGACCCAAATCTCCTCCGATGCTTAAGTTAGAAGGGGACTTAAGGGAGGAAGCTTGGAGCAGCTGAGATCGACCCACGAAGGCTCATCTCAAGTCTAGCATCGTAAGCTTTTGAAGGAAGAAGTATTAGTTGGAGTATAGAAATATCAGAGTATAGGATCTCGTACCTCTTCCCTATTTTGTCCATCTCTCGTGTATTTATATACCTCCGAGGCCTCTTCAGTAACGTTGGGAGGATAACAGTCACCAATTATGGTGCCACGATCTTCTCCCTTAATAGGGGTAACCGTCACCTACGTCCCTGCTATTTATGAGCTGACCTTCAATCACATGTTCAATTTGGTAGGAGTGCAACGAGCGAATGGTATGTGGGCTTTGACTGAGTTAGCTTCTTTCTGGGCTTTGTGGGCCTTAGTCGCTCGTCGAACGAGCCCCCTCGAGTGCCGACCTAATGATGCTACACAAATGAAAATAAAGTAATTTCAAAAAAATACAGAAGTAGTCTACTCCTATTATAGTGATAGTCGACTTCCTTACACAAAATATGGCATATTTTGGGGTGTATCACATGGTAGTCAACTATTTCCAGTAGAATGATAAATGTGATGTAAATGCCATATGCAAAATTCTAATATAATCAATGACATTCAAAAGTTAACATTTAATCATTCTACATAAGGGTATCATCATTATAAGCATGTAAGCACACAAATACCCTAAAACATGGGTTCAAAGAGAACTATCCAAATCCGATATGGATTTTCTTTCATATGCATATATGAATGATCATCAAAAACATTTTTAGCAATATAAGCTTTTCTATTATGCATGCTTAAACGTTTAGGTACCCAAATCATATCATCATTACTTCTTGTAAACTTCCTATCATGGTGTATAAAGTGTTCGTGTGAATCATAATAGTCATTGTGATCAATAAATTTTTGTGAAACATGATGTGCATTGTGTTTACCATTGTGTGCTTGGAACTTATCATTCTTAACATATTTACCATACAAAATGCATGATGCTTTCTAACATGATTCACATTCATATGAGAGGTCTTGCATTCCTAACAACATGATGTGTAGTGCCAACATGCTTGTGTTAATGAGTGGCTTTTGCACCAGTATTTTTCTTAAACATTTCAAACTTAAGAAAGAATTCTTTGTGCTTTAGCTTACTCGTGCATAAATCACTTTCAAGCATATCTATTCTGTCAGTTATGCTAGATATATCGATAGCAACAAATCATGATTGCATAACAAAGAATCATATTTACATACTAAACTATCAGATTTACTCTTTAAACAATTATAATCATCCTACAATGTACATTTAACATCATGATTATGAACTAAAACATTACTATCAATTTTCAAACATTCACAAGATAAATCATCTTAACTACTCTTTAGACAATCATGATCATGTAACAAAATGTTATGCTTAATTTTAATTCTATCATGGTCATCATTCAAAGTATTATGAAAGCTCTCAAACTTTTTATTCTTTTTCTTTAATATTTCAAAATATTTATATAATTGCTCATTGGCACTCCCTAAATTAAATTCATCATCATCCGAGTTAGAATCATTTACCTCTTTGTCATCATCTTGTTGTGCCATCAAGCACACTTCATTAATGTAGCTCTCTTCATCCTTTTCTTTGATTGGTTGATCTTCGTATTTTTCTTCCAATATCCTCAATATTTGGTGTGCAGTGTTTGCTCCTGAAATATTACTAAAAATGTTATTAGTTAAACAAGTATAAATAATACGCATTACCTTGAGGTTCATCGAGTAGGACTTCTTTTGATCCTTGGGTTTTGACACTCTAGGAGTAGTTTAACCACATATGAGCTTTGGAGAACTGTTCCATACTCAAAATCCTCGGCCTCCAAGTGTATCTCCATTTTTCTTCTCCATAGAGAAAGATTGATGTCATCAAAAATTGGAGGAGAGATCATTGTTGATGCCATCAAGTCAACCGTAGGTCTCATACCACGTGTTGGAGATCTTGAGATGGCAAACAAAATTAGAGGGGGCGATTAGTGTTTCTTAAAAATTAAACTAAACTAAAAATTAATCCCTCTAGGAATGACTAAGTCTCTTAAGAGAGTTACCCCTTAATTACTTAATCCACACAAATAATAAGTTGCAATGAAATATAAATGTGCACAATGGAAGCTAAACCACAACAAGTTGCAATTAAATAAAATGTAGAGACAATGGAAACAAATGCAAACACAAGGATTTTATTCCAGTTCACCCCCCTTAGGCTACGTCCAGTCCCCAACCTCGTTGGAATTTCTTTACTATCAAACTCTCAGCTAAGAGAGCAATCATGCCTTAAAATAGAGGGCTTCTACAACCACCTAACTTCACTTGCTAAGAATTTTCAATGCCACTACTCTAGTGGTCTTCTACACAAGTGAGGACATCTACAGTTGAGGCTTTTCAACTACCAACAAATACAACCCAATCACTTACCACCACACTTGTGGTTTAACAATACCTTCCTTAAAGATGAGAGAATACAACGTTTCTCATATAGCCAATGAAATGAAGCTTTGTGTATTTTGTGAATGGCTAAGGAATTTCTTCTCTAAGGATCTCAATGATGAAATTAAAACTAAGGAGATCGTAAGAAAAACTTTCATTCACACTCAAGGAAATAGAAATGAAGTTACTGGGAGAATGAATCACTTTTAGGCCAAGAAAAATTCGTGCTTAAAAGCTTTAGAGAGAGTTAAATCATATGCCAAGAGAGATGAGATTTTGATCCTAAAACATTAATCACAAGAGAGCTTTGAAAGAATGTTGTTCTCTTTGAAAATTACTTATATAATTATAAAACCATTAACCCAAAAGCTTAGAAATCTCAGCATATAAGGGGTGAAAAACCGTTGAAAATCGCTCCCCAAAATGCCCTTGCAACGTCTAGTTCGACAGCTTTCCGTAAAATACAGAATTGTGTTTTCTTGGATGCGAATAGTGCAGTAGTCGACTAATGTGTTATAGGTAGTCGACTATTCCCACAATGGTAGGCTACTAGTCCCATAACGGTAGTGAGCTTCTTTGTGCAACAGATACAACACTCTCTTTTCCCAAAAAAGTAGTATAAAAAGTAGTCGGTTATTTATATGATACATACGAAAAATATCTTAAAAGACTTCAGAAAATATTTCAAAACTTTTTCAAAGTATTTTTGTGAGTTAAAAACATTCCTAAGTGTCGAGCTTCACAATAACAAGGCTTTATACAAAAATCTAAACAAGATAAAAAATTACATCAAAATACATTGAATTCTTATCTTGAAGCTCTTTGATGTATATACTTTGAGTAGATATCAGTGTCTTTGATTTTTGATCTCTTGAAGGTTGATGCCTTAATTGAACTCTATATTGCTCTTTATTTACTCCATGTGACATGAATGATCTTCATTTGCTTTCATCAACATCTTGGCTCCACAAGTCTTTGAGCAAGGTTTTGAACTCATTGAAATACTTGAATATGATATTCGATTACCTACACTCACAAATTTAATTATTACACACAAATGATTTATACATCATCAAAATCTACTTGGGGACTCAATATCCAACAATATCATGGTATTTGACATGGTAAAAAAGAATGGAAATAAGTAGCAAATAGCATGATCATGATGTGATACGAGAAAATAATATGATGGTATTTAATGTGAAACAATGAATCTTATGCTAGTGACGTGACTCATGCTGGAGGGTACAATATGCAACATACGAGACACATGTGCCACTGAGGCACTCACTTGGGCTGGGTCCAAATAGCTATAGTAGTGTGACTCAGGATCTATCTGGTGATACAATATGAGTCCAAATAGATATAATAGTAGGACCCGTCGAATAATAGATATAGTAGTGGGATCTATCCAACAATACATTATGGATCTAAATAGATACAGTCATGAGACCCGTCAGATAATAAATACAGTAAAGGTGGCTCCAGTCGCTTTTGCACCTCTCTAACATGAGTTACTCCATCCCCAATGATCCTAGATGGCTATTGTAACGATCCGTTCTCCAGGATACCCGGGAAGTGCGAATCCGTCCCAAGTATTCCTAGATCAACGAGTGTTACGTAGAAAGAGAGAAAGTAAGAGAGCAAAAAGAACACTGCAGGTACTACGCACGTGCTAAGAAGTACAAGTAAAACTCCATCACAGATAAAAACACTGAGAAAATAACAAAAGTACAATATTCCATTTTATTGATACATTGATACATCTTATACATACAACAACATCTTCATATTCACAACTCTAAGTACAAAGGTCCACCTGAAAAAATAACACCAAAAGTACAAGTCTCTCATCATACCCCTCACCACCCAATACTACAACTGATCACCAACTCCAAAGCTCCAGCCGCTATCTCCAACCTCGAACTCACATGACCTGAAAGTCAACGGGGACACGTCAACGCGTGACCCAGTAGAAACTCCTAACACTCTAGTAGAACTGTAACGACCCGCTCCCGGGGGGCCCGTTACTTATTTGATATTTGCGCAGGTCCTGCAGGTTACCAGTGAAAACAAAATAGCCACGATGCAGAGATGTACAAAAATACTCAAATAGTGTCCAATTATTACAATCCATACTGTACAAGATGTCCCAACAATATGAAAGAATAAAGTACACAACACTGAAAATAACTCTGTAAGCTGCGATCTCATGGTTGAATTCTGGCGCTATTAGCTCAAGAGCATCTATCTTCATCTGTACGTCGTCTGCGGTGCCACGGAGATGGAACCGTAGGTAAGTCACAACAATTCTAAATATAGAAAAGAAGCTGTGCACAAGTATGACAAAAGTAACTACGTACGAGCAGATCAGAGTGAAAAGTAAAGTACTGAGCAACAACTGTACACAACTGAGTAGTAAAGGCAAACTGAACTGAAAGGAGAGAACCACTGTACTGTGGTAGTGCAAGTGTAAATCAGGCTAGACAAGTGAAACATACTACTGCTGTAGCTAAAAGTGCGACAGGTAAAGAACTGGTGACTGTACAGGTGTAGAAGTAACGTGCATGGAAAACGTAAAGTAAAGGTGACTGTAGTGCGTAAAGTAAAAGTGACTGTGCAAAAGTAATTACACTACGTGACTCAAGTCGGAGAGTACAATATGTGACCATCAAGTCCATCTCTTGACTGGGCGCGACCTCGACGAATGCCAAAAACACAGGCAGCAGGACATGTATTTTGCCGAAACTCAGGCAGCGGGACGGTATGCCGAAACACAGGCAGCGGGACGGGAAGATTGAACTCCATTCACTCCCATACTCTCTCAAACTATGAGTTACCCCAAAACCCCAGTGAAGTGTTAAGTGTTCTGTGTACATGTTTTATACGGGATGTTCCACAAGATGTTCCATGCGATGTTCCACCAGATATTCCACAACATGTTCCTCAACATGTTTCTCAAGATGTTATCAATTCCTTGTTCACGATGATAATTAACCAGGACCACTGGTTTTAAAACCAGAAATTAAAGCAAAGTGGATGCTAAGAAATTTGAGGATAAAGACAAGTCCAACAAACATGGAATACAAAACTGTTGGTTTAAGGGTGGTAGTTTCGGTAGTACACAATTTACCCAAGTTGATGTTTGTGTTTAACAACCACCAAAGTTGAAAGTTGGCAAAGTAATCTATAGTTGATTACTTTCCTATTAGATTAGGTCTCTAGTTCGGTTCAAGTCAAATAGCCGTTCTGAAGCTATATGTGATGTTCTAAGTTCATACGGGGGCACTTATCTAATTTTCTAATTTTAGAATTAGTCGTGACTTACTTTATCGAGCTCGTCGTGGCAAGACGAAATTGGAGCTAGATGAGCTGGTGCACGAGGATCGGTACCTGCAAACACAAGAAATGGCCGGTTAAAGAGTACACTATTTTCTTAACGTGTTTGTATTTTTATAGCGGCTTAAAACTCGTCAAAGTACGTACTAAATATTTTTAGATGGGCTAGATGGGAGTAAAATAATTTTATGCGGGAAGAAAATATTTTTCTAAAGCTCCTAGGTATTTTTCATAATTTTTAAAAGCTCAAAAATAATTTAAAATCTATTTTTCAATTAGTAACGTATTTATTCAAACATTTATTCTGGGTGTAATCGGTATCGGAAAGTTGCAAATGAACTGTCAAAATGGCCGTCTCGGAAAGTACTTTAACATATATTTTTCTCATATTTTAATATACGTAAAAATACCAAGTTACGGATTTTTGAATGAAAATAACGTATTTAACTTTTAGGCTTAAAAATTAATTTTGGAAAAACTAAGCGTCCGATTGAGATGAAACTAGTGCTATTGGGTCCAGAATGTCATTTCTGATTTTCTGGAGCTAGTCTTGCATTTTTCTGACCCTTGTACTATTTACTATAAATTTTAGACCAATAAGTCCATGTAATAAATATTAAATATTTATACTCAAATACGGATCCGTATATAAAATAATACGTTTATAAACTTACCTCTTCGTTTTCTTTCTCACGTACGCGCATGGCCGGGGGGTTTGCTTCCTCGACGTCGACGGTAGCGGCGAGGGCACGTCGGCGGCGGGGTCGACGGCAACGGAGGCGATCGGCGATGAGGGCGAGCAGTGAGGGGCGGGATGCGGGGCTGGAGGCGGAGAGAGAGAGGGTCTGTGGGCGTTGGGCAGAGCTCGGAGAGCTCTGGGGGCGGAGTTCCGGCGAAGCGGGTGTCGGGGGCTCGGATGTCGGCGGAGAGGCGCAGGCGAAGGCGACGAGCGGCGGAAGACGGCGACGAGTGGCGGTGGCGTCAGGCGTGGGAGACACGGAGGAGGCGGTGTCCTCGAGGCTTTTGTTGGAGCTTCAAGCGTCGCCACGGCTGAGGGGGCCGTGCGAGGATGGGCAGCGGGGTGCTGGGCTTGGAGGGTGGCCTCGCAGACGTGGGTAGGGTGGCGGGGTCGCCGGAGCATGGGGCGAGCGTGAGTGGCTCTCCGGGGATCACGACGGCACTTGGAGCTAGAAGGAGATGCGAGGAGCGGGGAGGGGTGTTCACGAGAAGCTAGGAGGAGCTCCCGATGGCGCCTGGGGAGTCGAATGGCAGCAGCAGCAGCTGCTCGTGGCGGGGTCTTTCAGCGGCAAGCTCGGAGGCGAGCAGCGGAGCGTGGGCTTAGGGGGTGTCTCACCGTGAGCGAGGGTCTCAGTGATGCAGCGACGAAGAGTTCGACGGACGTTCGAGCTCGGAGGAGCTCCGGCGGTGGGTCGAGCTGCTTCGAGCGGCCAGTAGATGAGGTGGGTGTTGACGGTGATCCAAGGAGGCGATGGCGGGGTTTGGTCTCGTCGGAGGCCGCTTGTACGGCGGCGGTGGGTTGGTCGATGGGGGGTCGGTGCAAGGCACAGAGGGGGGCAGTTGGCTTCGCAGAGCTCGAAGAGCGGGGTGGCGATGGCAGAGTTTGAGGTGTCGGACCTGGGGGAAGTTGAGAGGGAGAGAGATAGAGGCTGTGAGTAGGGGTTACGGGGGAGAGAGAATCGAGCTTTGGGTTTCGCCCGGAGCTGAGTGAGGAAGAGAGAGATAGGAGATTAGGGTTATTTATAGGTTAATTAAATGATTAAGAACGTTAAGTAGTCAACAGAAATTAATAAGATTAGGTTTGTATTAATGAGGTTAGGTATAGGTTTTGACTAAGTGTGGAAAATATTTAGGTGATTAATGATGTTAAGTGGCTAACCGTAGAAAATGGCGTTGGTATGAAACACATGTGCTACAGTCGGGTCAAGTTAAAAATAATTAAGGTAATTATTAATTAGTAAAACTCCATTAATGAAAGTAATTAGTAAAATACAAAAACAAAATTACGATTTTTGCCCCTGGTAGCAAACATGTCTGAAAAATTACGAAAACATACCCACGGGTTCGTATCGTCGCGAGGATCGCGAATACGAGATCCAATTTAGGATTTGAGCTACAGAAATACGTGTTTTAGGTCAAAATGTTTAGGAAGCGGGTTTGCGGGTTCTCTATCGATTTGACTTCAGAAAATTACGAAATAAATATGGGAAGCCCTAAATGATCATTGAATGTTACTGTAAAAGTTTGAAATCATTTTGATGATGTTTGTATAGAAAATAAATTCATTAAGCCAAAACAGTAATAACTGAAAATGAATTTTTATCAGATCTTTTAGAGGTATTTAATGAAATCCGATCTTACTAAAATACTTCATAACTAGCCTGATACTTCAAAATATTTTTATAAGAAATTTCTGAAATCGTAAAACTCCTAACAAACCATTATAAAATAGTTAAAAATAATTTGAAAATAGGTTAAATATGTAAATAGTTGTCTTGATAAAAACAGGCCGTTACAAGAACCCAGTTTTAGAACTGGTCAACCTATCTAGGGATGGTGGTCTTAACAAGTAAGGTTCATAGTAATTTACAAAAATGTTCACAACATGACATGCAAGAATTAAAGAAGAACTTGTAAACATGCATAAGTAACTATATTATAACATGCAAGTACTGGAGGTAAGCAAGAGAACATATGAACATGCAGTTGTAATATTAAAGTGAACAATAGAATGAATAGGCATGAGTTAACCGCATTAAAGTGACATAGAAACAAGTAACGTGGGATAACAACATTTATAATTAAAGCATTTATAATTAAAGTTATTGGTTCGTATGTTTGGAAACCCGTGTAAACCGTAGGACGCTAAGGAGTCGGACTTCACCCAAGGTGGGTGAAAAAGTGGTACCACTCTAGTGACACGTGCACTGGAGGGGCCTCTTGTAACTCCGTACCCGACGAGACAAGGTACCGGAGCGAGACTCATCTTGGTTTTTCTATCGGACAAACGGAGAAAACCATCATTTACCGTCATGGTGCGTCACGAGTGCACCAGTGGCCTCTCTAGCCATCTCTAACTCCCCTTCTGGGGAAACACATCGGATGAGAAATCATAATTCATACGTCCGCTCCTTAACTCCTAAAGTTTACACGTGTTTCCCCCAAACCCACATCCGGAGTCTCACCCATTTTAGAATGGACTGAGCTCCCGATGTCAAACTCTTATCCTCACTCTCAGTTTTTAAAGTATTTCTTCGTTTGTCAACAAATCATCTAGCGGTCTCGACTACCGCTTTTTCATCACTCCATCTCTTTCATAATTCATCGATGTCGTAATTCAGCAACGACCATCGTCTTTTCATTTCATTATCGCATAGTTCCATTGTTATCTTCATAAGAAAATTTACATGGAAATATAAACAAGCATACAACATGAATAGTGTCTCAAATATCATACTTAACCAAAATGTAACTATAACACTAGCATATGATTTATGGTATAAACAATAATACAACCATTTAACCATATTACAATCTAATCATGTCCAACGTACTACTAATCATGGAACATAAGCATATGAATAATTTGATGACTGAAATTAAACAAAACTTAAGTGACAACAAGACGAACATTACCCATATGCGTATTAACGATTAACAAATGGTTCTACAATTTTAACAAACTATTACCATACTGAAATTTTATCCATTTGCAAGATAACCACATGAACTAATTAACTCAATTGAAAGGTTAAAGTCAAATATAACATGATCATCTCAATATTCAGAAATCATTTATGAATCTGCCTAAAACTGATACTGCAGAAAGATTGGCTCTGTTACCCTATCTATAGTCAGCATTAACTTTTGGTCCCCTTCAAAGTTGTAGATAATTTTCTGCAGATTTCCGTACTGTCCTAGATTGTATTTTTCTGATATTTCTACTATTTTCTACGATTTTTCTAAATTGATGTCCTGTGCTAAGAAAAATTCCAGCAACTTAATTTTCTAGCAAAACTACTTCTCTAACATGGTTAATATATCCTTAATGATATAACTACACTAGTATGACCAATAGAGCTACAACATCTACATATTATTATCATGCTTCCAATTTTCCAATATCTCATAGAGGTGCTAATTTTAAGTATGAAAAATATTGCAAACAAACATACAATCTTATTACAACATGCTACTAATTTGAAGTAATCATCATGGAACAAAATTGAAATTGTTAAGGCATAGATCCTATCATGAATTCGAAACATAATTTCAACACAAAAATTTTATAATTTTGCTAACATAACTCAAACCACATTCCTAAAACTAAATCCTACTTAAGTGATTAGGAGCTCTACCTTACAAAATCCTCCAAATTTCTTTCTTTGGCCCTTCTTAGTCTTGATGAACTTGGGCTCCTAGTCCTCCTTCAAGCTCCTAACTTGACCTTCAAAAATTGGATTTTTGGAGAGTGTTTGAGGTGATTTTGGTGTTAAAATGATGAGAAAAGGGCATGGTTTCTTGGTGGTGGAATGCGTGGTGATTTGGGAGGAGAGTGGTGGTGGGATGGTGGAGAAAAAGGGAGAAAATGGGAGGATGAAAATTTGGACAGATATGAGAGAGAGAGAGGAGAGGGTGAGAATGAGGGAGAGATGAAGGAATTTTTGTTTTGTTTTTCCTTTTTTGATAATTTGATTTTCTCGCAAAAATTCTCAACCATTCATTTAGTCAAAAGCTAATGCCATGTGTATACTCTTTACCATGCAAGATGACACATTAGTAGGTTATGTGTCATGGCTACTAATTTTTGAATTTGTATTTTTAGGAAAATAAAAATACTAGAGGAAATACATCATACCTCTTTTAATACATGGTATTTCATCCTAATACTATTATTTACTAATATCAATGATGAGTTTAAAATCTTTTAAAAATAATTCCTGCACAAAAATAATTAAAGAAAAATACAAGCATACTCCCAAAAATTACGTATGTATTTACGCCAAAATACGTATGAATATGCGTACATTAAAATTGGGGTCATTACATGCTACTCACCTTAAAAACAAAGTCAGCACTCGGACTTTCTATGCTAAAGGTCTGACCGGAGATTGAATAGTCTAAGGGTTTCCCTGCCCAAGAAATTCAAACAACGCTATATGAATATACTATACACTCATGTATACATGCACTATACCGTAGATTATACACACATATATACACACATTCTTATCCAAGAATATAGGTATACACACAGACAAATCATCACAACATATACATATTACTATACATTCAACATCCATCCATGTACTCACAAATATATCTATATTGCATGAGAACACTCACATATATATACAGACTAATATGTACACACATACTAGTACACCTATACACATGGACACATGTATCAATGTCGTACATAGCAATAAGTAGAAATATGTATAGATACATCCAAGGCATCAATATACACTCTAATATTTATACACTTATTATACCCACTATATATACACTTACATATAGATACACACAAATACATGTCCAAAACATATGCTATATCATGGATACATATAGATATATCTAAATACATACACCTTTATATGTAATCACACACTCCTTGTATTTATATATCTACATACATACATGTTCACATGATATTTAAACACACCCTACTCATAAGTCACAAAGCTAGCATACTACATACACATACCTATGGGTATACCTAGATACATCAGAGTATAGTTCAAGTATACATCCATTTATAGATACACATACTACTATATACATCACATCCAATATACATACAACCTTACTAACATACATATACAAATAGGTATATCCAAATATCGATACAATTATAGTAGACAGTCATACACCAATACTTTACACACCGATATGATGCACCATAAATCCAGTGGGTAACCATACACAAACACATCACTTAAGCACGTAAGCATAAACACCTTCAACTATATAGACAATTATATATAATAGTTCGCACTCAAGTATGCACACAGTACATATCACTATAGTAAATATACCTGACAGTTTGTATGTATAGTATATCAACCTTCTAGTACACACTCACTTTATAAATGCAAGTATACATTCATATGTATTCATATCCAATATTCACTCATGTAAGTCTACAAATATACTTACATACAAGCTGTTAGCGTAACATATATTCAATGCAGTATATATATACACACAAACACACAATACTATGTATAAATAATAGCACAAGAATTATATCAATACAGTATATGTATCTATATACACACCATTTAGTAAGCCAATATATTTCACACACCACTTATGATACACCTCCAATAGTAGCTATACTCATATATACATATCTCACTATATCAATTTACACAACCACATTTCTATTATGCATACATATACACATCATTACATAGAGTCTCATACAATAATATCAACAGACACAGATATTCACATAATGATATATCCATCCAACACCGGTGTAAGCATATCCGCTTACAGTCAGACATGCAACCATATACATCTTTCATACATGTATCAAACACACAACTCTAGTACACCTAGGGCATGTCCACTCATGCTTGAGTGGAACACAAAGATCCGCACATATGGTATATCGTATCTCTACATCGTCTAGAGCTCAATCAACTATATAGGTTCATGATACACACTTCTTATAGGTTACCATATGTTAATATATATACGCATGCACCTCTATACTCAGACATACAATCATGTATGTCTCCTAATACCCATCCAACATTCACAGATGTATCATTGTACAAGATCTACCATATCAATATCAATACACATAGATAACCATACAAAATTATATTCATCTATACACAGGCGTAAGCGTACCAGCTTACAGCCATACATGTATTATATGCTCATCACATACATCAACTCATAACACTAATACTCTTAACACATATCCACACATACATAGGTGGAACTCAAGGATCCACACATGCATTTGCACACTCTACATGTGCATACATCACATACAGTATATAGTCACTACACAATATTCTATATAATGATATAGATATCCATACACACATATAAGCATAACACTTACAGCCATACTTATAATTATATATCACGTATATCACCACATATGCATATACAACACAACAGACAACCATAATATACTCATATACCAAGAGTATGCTAGTTCAAATGAGTGGAACACTTGGATCCTTGGATCCACACATACAGGCTATATATATCACACTATAAATATATATACATACTTACTACTTACATCTTAATCAATACAATCACTCTATTGCACCTACATCTGATAGTGCAACCACATACTAACACATATACTTATAATATCACATACCAACGTATAGTCACACAAGTAGCTAAGGTAGTAGCATATACAAGTATGTATAGCTACAGATACGCATATAAGTATAGCACACAGATACATTCGACAACGGACATACAATACTTGTATATTCATACAAACACATAACCGCATACACATATAATTATTCCATGTATACATACACTCTTATGCATCCAAATGTACATCCACCCAGACGTTTAAGCAACATCCATATACCAACACATACAACACGAATTTATTTATACACTAATATTTATACACACAAATACTCCATATATATAAACATCCCTCAGATATCCATATACAAATTATCTCCTTACATCCCTTAAATATATAATTCAGTATCTATGCCTTCAACTATACATAAAATCATATAGTCATTCATATACACTCAAATGTAGATAAAACATATATTAGCACATATTTATATACGACACACAATACTTCATTACACAGATAGTATGCCTCACACTTAGATTTACACATCATATATTATCTACTCCTTAATTCATATAAATAACATTTCTATACATACACCTCATAGTTCGTCCATATACGAACACTTATACTATGAGTTATAAGAATACACACAAGTAGTTATACAAGTATCTATAATGCTGCTTACTTATAGATATATCTATAGATACATGCCTATAGGAATACATGCCAATATGCACACAATACTAATATATCCAAGCAAACACGTACCCATCCATACATATATGTATACATATAAATAACTACCTATGTTTACCCCCAAGAAGCTCCGTGCATCGGTTCTCCTAATACCAGGAACTTACACTAAGGCCGATCACCTACCCACCTTAGGACACAACTACCCTTATGGAGCATTACCCGTACTATCCTTACGCACGCTGTAGTGTGGAGACCTGCATGGGCCACCACTTGTAACGACCCGTTCTCCAGGATACCCGGGAAGTGCGAATCCGTCCCAAGTATTCCTAGATCAACGAGTGTTACGTAGAAAGAGAGAAAGTAAGAGAGCAAAAAGAACACTGCAGGTACTACGCACGTGCTTGGAAGTACAAGTAAAACTTCATCACAGATAAAAACACTGAGAAAATAACAAAAGTACAATATTCCATTTTATTGATACATTGATACATCTTATATATACACCAACATCTTCATATTCATAACTCTAAGTACAAAGGTCCACCCGAAAAAGAAACACTAAAAGTACAAGTCTCTCATCATACCCCTCACCACCCAATACTACAACTGATCACCAACTCCAAAGCTCCAGCCGCTATCTCCAAACTCCAACTCACATGACCTGAAAGTCAACGGGGACACGTCAATGCGTGACCCAGTAGAAACTCCTAACACTCTAGTAGAACCCAGTTTTAGAACTGGTCTACCTATCTAGGGATGGTGGTCTTAACAAGTAAGGTTCATAGTAATTTACAAAAATGTTCACAACATGACATGCAAGAATTAAAGAAGAACTTGTAAACATGCATAAGGAACTATATTATAACATGCAAGTATTGGAGGTAAGCAAGAGAACATATGAACATGCAATTGTAATATTAAAGTGAACAATAGAATGAATAGGCATGAGTTAACCGCATTAAAATGACATAGAAACAAGTAACGTGGGATAACAACATTTATAATTAAAGCATTTATAATTAAATTTATTGGTTCGTATGTTTGAAAACCTGTGTAAACCGTAGGACGTTAAAGAGTCGGACTTCACCCAAGGTGGGTGAAAAAGTGGTACCACTCTAGTGACACGTGCACTGGAGGGGCCTCTCGTAACTCCGTACCCGACTGGACAAGGTACAGGAGCGAGACTCATCTCGGTTTTTCTGTCAGACAAACGGAGAAAACCATCATTTACCGTCATGGTGCGTCATGAGTGCACCAGCGGCCTCTCTAGCCCTCTCCAACTCCCCTTCTGGGGGCAACACATCGGGCGAGAAATCATAATTCATACGTCTGCTCCTTAACTCCTAAAGTTTACCTGTGTTTCCCCCAAACCCACATCCGGAGTCTCACCCATTTTAGAATGGACTGAGCTCCTGATGTCAAACTCTTATCCTCACTCTCAGTTTTTAAAGTATTTCTTCGTTTGTCAACAAATCATCTAGCGGTCTCGACTACCGCTTTTTCATCTCTCCATCTCTTTCATAATTTCATCGATGTCGTAATTCAGCAACGACCATCGTCTTTTCATTTCATTATCGCATAGTTCCATTGTTATCTTCATAAGAAAATTTACATGGAAATATAAACAAGCATACAACATGAATAGTGTCTCAAATATCATACTTAACCAAAAGGTAACTATAACACTAGCATATGATTTATGGTATAAACAATAATACTACCATTTACCCATATTACAATCTAATCGTGTCCAACGTACTACTAATCATGGAACATAAGCATATGAATAATTTGATGACTGAAATTAAACAAAACTTAAGTGACAACAAGACGAACATTACCCATATGCGTATTAACGCTTAACAAATGGTTCTACAATTTTAACAAACTATTAACATACTGAAATTTTATCCATTTGCAAGATAACCACATGAACTAATAAACTCACCTGAAAGGTTAAAGTCAAATATAACATGATCATCTCAATATTCAAAAATCATTTATGAATCTGCCTAAAACTACTACTGCAGAAAGATTGGCTCTGTTACCCTATCTACAGTCAAAATTAACTTTCGCTCCCCTTCAAAGTTGTAGATAATTTTCTGTATATTTCCGTAGTATCCTAGATTGTATTTTTCCGATTTTTCTACTATTTTCTACGATTTTTCTAAGTTGATGTCCTATGCTAAGAAAAATTCCAGCAACTTAATTTTCTAGCAAAACTACTTCTCTAACATGGTTAATATATCCTTAATGATATGACTACACTAGCATGACCAATAGAGCTACAACATCTACATATTATTATCATGCTTCCAATTTTCCAACATCTCATAGAAGTGCTAATTTTAAGTATGAAAAATATTGCAAACAAACATACAATCTTATTACAACATGCTACTAATTTGAAGTAATCATCATGGAACAAAATTGAAATTGTTAAGGCATAGATCCTATCATGAATTCGAAACATAATTTCTGTAACGACCACTTTTCGTTGTACATTTTTCGTGCACGTGCTTTTGTCCGTGCACGTGTTTGTTTTAGACTTTGTTCGTTGCGAACACTTTCGTGTGATATGACGTTGTGAACGTCTCTGAGAGTATTAAATAGTGGCACTAAATTGGAACGACGTTTCTCGAGTCGTTTTCCCACAATTTAAACTTATTCGATGAGACGTGGCGATTTTCACTTTTGACGGGAGACGTTTCTATTTTTGGTTTCATCGTCCGACGTCGAAATTGAGATCCGTCTTCTTAGTTAGCTCACATTCGTCGTCACGATCGCCACGATATTTATTTTATAATTTTTGGAGTTTATTTGACCACTTTTAAATTTTTAACAAGTTTTATATTATTTTTAATAATTAATTTATAAATTATTTTCGGCCAAATAAAATTTATTTGAGTTTTAAACGTTTTAAAGAATTTTTGAGCCAATTTCCAGCTCATTTGGACCAAGTCAAACCCTTGGGTGAGTTGGAGAAGTTGAATTTCAAATTTTAAATATTTTTAAACTTCTAATCCTATTAGATTTAGCCCTAGACCAAGTCAACCCATCCACACTATATAAGCCACCCCTAGGAAGACCTATTTTCGCAAGAAATTAGCCCTAGCCTCTTCCAAAACCCAAAATTGACATTGCGACGATTCGTCGCAACGTTGCGACGAACTTCCCCCGCTCAGACCGAGAGAACGGGCCCAAAACTACCGCACCGACCGCTGCCAATGCCCGCTCCACCGCTCCGCTCGCTTGCACGGCCATCGCCCCGCTTCAGCTGTGTCCGACCGAGGAGTTCTCTCGGTCAGACCGATGGCCGCCCCCGCTCACAGCCGCTCCCCGCATCGCTGCAAGCCCCCGCAGCTGTCGCCCGCATCGCTCCGCATCTGACCGAAGGCCCCGCCCGCACCGACCGCAGCTTCGCAACGTTGCAACCGTTGCAACGTTGCAGCACCCCGCTCCCCGCATCCAAGCGCCCCGACCGGGACATTGCCCCGCACCGACCGAGAGCCCCGACCCCGCACCGACCCACTGCGATGCACAAGCCCGTTCCCATGCGCCAGACCGATGGAATTCCCCGCATTGGCTGAGTACGACCGAGAGTCATTCGTCGCAACCCCGCATCCGTCGCACCACTTGCCTCCGTGGGCCCCCCAAGTTCTCCAGAGTTATTGTGGGTCCCCCAAAGGCCCCTAGGACTGCTGTGGGCCCCACCTAGGTGTGTTCTCTTCGACGACTTGCCGCGTACGACGTCGTCGCACGTCGTAGCCCGTCGTCGCACGTGCGAGCTTTGGAATCTGGAATCGTCGCCCGGGTTGATGCTCTGAACTTTCCAGCGAGGAAACTATATTGGAATCAGGACTTGGAGCACGTTCTATTATTCCAACCCCCGGTGTCGCTACCCGACGCCGGTGTAGCTTTCGCGTCGTGTTGAGGTAACGCTTTGCACCCCTAGGACCCCCAACCCAATGCATGCTAATCAAGACTAAAATCAGTATTTTTAAAGTATTTCAAATGTTTTAAATTCACTAATCAAGATTAATAATATGGACTTTAGGCCGGTGGACTTGTGCACGTAGAATAATTGTGATTTTTGGACTCATTGGACGGTGTGCTCAGACGTCGTACTTGCAGGCAAGTGAAACTTGCCAACTCTTGTGTAGGGCCATGTTTTTAGGCCACTTCCTTGTTCCTAGCGTAAAAGAGACTAGTCAGTGAAATGATAGCTGGCTAGACGCCTACTTGATCTAGTTTGACAACGAAACTAGATCCGTCACCTAATTGATCTAGCTTGACAACGAAGCTAGATCCAACCCTTTAAACTTGTTGTTCATGCATACTAAACTGTCACGTTTACTTTCCTTAAACTGTACGTACTTTTAACTGCCATGCATTGCATCTTACTTGTCATCCAAATTGATTGTTGCATCGTAGCACACGCTACAAAATACTTGTACAAATCCGTGTTTCCGTGTTCCTGGCTAGGTGCACCCCTAGGCCATACTTGTTAAAAAACACTTCCTGGCTCGTGGTCCAGAATCGAGCATTCCAAGTTCGGGGGTAAGGCCCTGGCTCGACACACGTGGAGGGGTAGGGATAAACGTTCGCTTGAGCTTAGGAGTGGCCTGATCAGCCCTCTAGCCAAAACACGGAATCTCTGTGCACGAGGTGCTTACTTTTCTTGTCTTGTACTTGTCTTGTGAATGTCATGCCATGCTCGTACTTTACTTCGCTTTACTTTACCTGTTGCACTCATTACTTTAACTGCCATGTCATTGCATCATGCTAGAACTTTTAGGTTGCTTTTACTTGTACTTTCAGTTTCCTTGCACAAGTCTCTTGTAGACTTGCTGACATGTGCCACTTGCTCTTTTGGGTGTCACATGTTAGACCCTGAGCCAGAGACCGTTGCTGAGTACGTGATGCCTTGCTGACGCTGAGTCTGAGTCCATGATTGCACAGGAGGATTTTGGTGGACACCGGTGACCATTCTTTGAGTCTTTGTTGAGCTTTATTTTGTTTTAGGCCTTTTGTTTGTTATTGGTGCGTAGCACCGTCGTTTGTACTTTGTACTTTTGTTGGCCATGTTTGGGCCTTTAGTCTCTCTCTTATTTCAGCCTGGTGGCGATGTTGGAATTTATATTTATGGATATTCTGAGATTACTCTTTTGTCTCATTTCATTATTATTATCTTTGTTTCGTTCGCGTTGCAAGGACCTGCAGTTTTAAATTGATAGACGCTTATCGGACTTGCAGCTTTGTAGCTTCAAGTCTGAGCGGACCTTCTCACGCTTCGCCTCTATATTTTTGGGAAGCGGGGCGTGACAATTTCAACCCAAAAATTTTATAATTTTACTAACATAACTCAAACCACATTCCTAAAAATAAATCCTACTTAAGTGATTAGGAGCTCTACCTTACAAAATCCTCCAAATTTCTTTCTTTGGCCCTTCTTAGTCTTGATGAACTTGGGCTCCTAGTCCTCCTTCAAGCTCCTAACTCGACCTTCAAAAATTGGATTTTTGGAGAGTGTTTGAGGTGATTTTGGTGTTAAAATGATGAGAAAAGGGCATGGCTTCTTGGTGGTGGAATGCGTGGTGATTTGGGAGGAGAGTGGTGGTGGGATGGTGGAGAAAAAGGGAGAAAATGGGAGGATGAAAATTTGGACAGATATGAGAGAGAGAGAGGGAGAGGGTGAGAATGAGGGAGAGATGAAGGAATTTTGGTTTTGTTTTTCCTTTTTTGATAATTTGATTTTCTCCCAAAAATTCTCAACCATTCATTTAGTCAAAAGCTAATGCCATGTGTATACTCTTTACCATGCAAGATGACACATTAGTAGGTTATGTGTTATGGCTACTAATTTTTGAATTTGTATTTTTAGGAAAATAAAAATACTAGAGGAATACATCATACCTCTTTTAATACATGGTATTTCATCCTAATACTCTTATTTGCTAATATCAATGTGAGTTTAAAATCTTTTAAAAATAATTCCTACACCAAAATAATTAAAGAAAAATACAAGCATACTCCCAAAAATTATATGTACGTATTTACGTCAAAATACGTATAAATACGCGTACATTAAAATTGGGGTCATTACAGTTATATGAAAAATGTGATGTACATTTTAAATATTAGGATCTCCCATTATATATTTTGATGATGATCAACTATAATGCTTGTACTAATGTGTTTGTGTACTTTTTAGGATATTATTAGCTAAGGACAGACCAAGTATGGATGACAAGTACAGATGCTAACAACATCAATCAAGCTTTCAAATCTTGATCTTGTATTTGATGTAATCTTAGTTTCTTGTCTTAAATCATTTAGTAAAGCCTTGAAAATGCTACACACACATAAGAACCCTTAGGAAAGACTTAGATTTATGATGCTTTTTATCCATATCAAAACCCTAGGCCTTTAGTCTAAACCGTGTACTTCTATCATTATTAATCGACCAATGTAGAACATATGGTCGACTAACACGAGAATGAAACGTTGACATACTAGGCTAGTCAACCAATGCCTTACCATTTGTCGACTAATGACATAGCACTAGTCGACTAAACAACTAACTAGTCGACCAATGTAGAACCTATGATTGTTACTCTTTCTAAGACTAGAAAAGGAAACGAAGCCCTAGTTTTCTATTCTACATCGCTCAAATCCTTAAAATATAAATCCTCTCCCATAACCACACTCACTCATAAGAGCTTCATCTTTAAAGGCTACAAGAGTATTGTAAGTATTTCTTATTACATCTTTATCTTGATTGAGAGGTGTTGTTACTCTTATTTGGAGTGGTTTGCTTGTCCAATCACGAGGTGTTGAGATTAGGGTTCGTAATTGGCAAGAGTGTTTGCCATTTGCAAGGTTGTAATTTGTTGTGCGGTTTAGCAAGAAGATAGTGGAAAATTCAAGTAGGGTGCTTAGTGATGGGACGTAAGTAAGGGAGAACAAACCAGTATACATCCTTAAATTTGTGCTGTGCTATTCTTGTTTGAATTCCCTGAACTTGTTTATTTTATTATGATAATACTCATTATTTATTTCTGCTACAAGTCTTAATTGAGAATTGGTTTGTTGAAAGCGTATCACTAGCCATAATTGTTTAGTTTTTAAGTATAACACCAACTAGGCATGGACCCATACATTTGGTATCAAAGCTATGAACCTGAAAGTGATACCAAATCTTAAATTTGGTATCAGAGCGGATTAACGGATGGTGTCAACAACCTACACATCATAATTTCCTAAAGGACACTCCACGACAAGGCCTATAATTTTCGATAGCTCCAACGACACCTATCGAAAAAGGATAATGATGATGTATCCTAGATCAATCGACAAATATTTATAGAACTTTATCAAGATGTCCGAGAGCAAACCTACAACACCCTCCTTATAATGGACAGATGAAGAAAAAGCAACAATATCCCCCAACTCAAAGGTAATGAATATTTTATTTTATGCTTTTGATGACAATATTTTCAATCATGTGTTAAGCATTAGATCAGCAAATCAAATATGACGACACTTGAAAAAGCTTATGAAGAGTCAATATCCATGGAAGAGGAAGAACTAGAAGAAATCACAAACATGTGCTATATGGCACTTGACGAAGAGGTAACTTCCGAACCCGATGTAGATGAACTCCTCTTAACTTTTAATGATTTATATTGCAAATATAAAAGTCTAAATATAACATATAAAGCACTAAAAGTAGTGCATGATGGCCTAATTAATGAACATTTTATGTCTTAACCAACATTAGATAATTCAAATTTAACTATTGAAAAATTAGATGTTGAAAACAAAAACTTCAAAGAAGAAAATACCATACTAAAAAATGAATGTAAAGTATTAAATAGTAAAATCGAAGAGATAGGGATATACATATCTTCAATCAAATTGAAGTATGAGGAGATTGGTAATAATGTTAGTAAAAGTCAAAAAAGGTCAAAAGAACATGGATAAAATTATTTCATGTCAACATGTGTTTAACTGCAAAATTTGATTAGGATATAATCGTAAAAATAAACATGTTTCCCAATACTTTGCATGCAAATCAAGATAAAAAGAAAAATAATTATTTTATGTATAAAATTTATGCATTCAATAAAAAGAAAAAATCCACTATACATGAAAAATTTCATTATATACATATGTTGATTCCAAAGAACATGAATAATAAAGAGAAATATGTAATGCCCTACCAGCTACTGCACAAGTACTAGAGGGAGGGGGGGGGGGTGAATAGTACTTTAAAATAATAAGGCGTATAATTCCAAATTAAATTGCAAACAACCACCAAATCAATTTGCGGAAGCTTAAATTGAATGACAACAATGAAATTAACAAAGCAAACAAACGATGTTAATGGGTTCGGATCCACCCAAGTCTCCCCGACTTGTTCCCGGTGATCCTACGTCCCAACCACCCGGATCCCCTCCGGATACTTGAGTTAGAAACCCTAACTCAAGATTTCCACTATGAATATCTTGTGAAAAACCTTCACAAGATCAAATCATACATGCAATGGCAAAGTGAATCCCACAACCCGGGATCACAAACTTCTCTCACAACCGAGAGAGCCAATAAGCAATATAAAGAGTTTAAATGAAATAAAAACTCTTACCACAAAATCCTATACCTTGAGTTTTTCTTACCCAATAGGTGGAATGAAGGATTTGAGGAAGATGAAGTCACCAAGCCCTAGCACCAAGGAAATGAGCAGCAATGGGTGCCTAGGGAAGAGTTGGAGACTTGGATCAAGCAATAGCTTGAAGAGCTCACCAAGAACAAGCTTCTCTCTAGATCTAGAAATGAGAGAGAATGGGTTTCTTGTGAGGAAGAGAGCTTTAGATTTGAGGGAGAATGGCTATCTCTTTAGAACTCAATGAATCTCTTAATGGCAGCTCTGTTGAAGATAGAAATGACCTAGGTTCGTATTTATAGGGTCCCATAAAAACAAGTTAGGTCATTCTCCAACGGATAGAAATCTGTGAGAATTAGTCGGTCAAAGAACAATCACTGACCGACTAGTTCATCAACTAGTCGGTCAGTCAAACAGCATGGACCGACTAAGAGCAGATCTGAGAAGAGATAGAATTTCAGACCTAGAAAACTAGTCGGTCCAAGAAGACTTTCTGACCGACTAGTTTCACAACTAGTCGGTCATCCAATGAACGTAGACCGACTAAGAGGCAAAACAACATAGTCTGAAGGCAAGTTGACTTAGTCGGTCCAAGAACAAAAGTTGACCGACTAGATTGTCAACTAGTCGGTCATCAAACGTTCTTAGACTGACTAACGGTAAACAGTAGCTTAGGAGAATTTTAGAGTGAACAGTAAGTCACAACTAGTCGGTCAAAGAAGCATCACTGACCGACTAGTTCACAAACTAGTCGGTCGGTGAGTCAACGTAGACCGACTAACTGTAAACAGTAAAGTCCAAGAAATTAACTGACAGAAACTAGTCGGTCCAAGAACAGTGGCCGACCGACTAGATCACCATCTAGTCGGTCAGTACTTGTTCTTGTACCAACTACCATGCACAACAAAGTCCGAATCGAAGCGCGACGCTTCGAGGAAGTTAGAGTGAACTTGTGCAAGAATCCTAGAGCTACGAAATGAGCGTAATGAAGATAGAAACGTAAGATATACTCAAGGCTTAACATTCTATCAATCGAAACTAAAAGACTATAAATAAAACCTTAATAAACGGTCTTCAATAGCTTCGATTGAATCTTCATATTTTCCAAAGCGTCGCAAGAGCTTCAACGAAGCTTTAGGCATGAATATGAGCTTTTGGAAGTGTTGAGATGTCGCTTTGAATATTCTCGTGAAATTGGCGACGATCTCCAATACTGCGCTCACAAATTGTTAGTTCATGAATTATTTATGTTTGCTCATCATCCAAAACCAAATCCGGGGAGTCCAATATTCAACATTCTCCCCCTTTTTGGTGATGACAAACCAACATAAATAATAATCAAGGATAATAATACAAATGTAAAATACTTACTCCCCCTGCATTGATGATACGTTAATTCCACAATGAATATAAATGAATTGTATCAAGCAGACGAGTAAGATAAACAGAGTGAATTGATTTTTGAAATATCGGATTTTGAAAAATCCTTATATGTATCTTAACTCCCCCTGAATCTAACATATCAAACTAGATTCTTGGAAATTGAGTTAAATTTTCATTTGCGCTATTTATTATCATTATCTCTCCCCCTTTGGCATTATCCCAAAAATGGGGGGCATATAACGACAACAATTAGGAAATGTAAAATCCAACATCGGGAGTCGTAGACAAAGACAATGGACCAACTTGACACCAAGGGAAAATTGTGGAAATCAAAATAAGGTGTGCCAAATTTTCCATTATCAATAAAAATCAATGATAAGCAAAATCATCAAAAATACCAAATGTTTATTCATTTCTTGAATAAAGAAACATACTCTCCAATATTCAATATTCTTGGTTAATATTCAATTATAGAATTTAAATCTATTTAACCAAGTTTTTATGCGTCGAGCGACGAAGTAACATTTCAAATGAATTCAACGAATATTCAAATTTGCATGAGTACATCCAAAAAATATCACATCGAATATATGAGATACATCATATCAAGCGCTACAGATCATCAAAAAGAAATACATCATCATCATCATAAAATCCAACACCGACAACCAGAAAGCACAAAAAAAATACATCAAAGCATCTCTGAACCCCATCCTAACCCAAAACACTCTCACTAAACATATATCATCCAGAATGCAGTGGAGAGTCCTCGGAACAGACGATCACGAGGAGGAGGCAGGATCTGCAGCGTCCGTGGGTCCAGTCGACGGAGTGGACTCAGGATCTGCAGGGAGAAGAGGTGTCTCAACCGATGGAATCGTCGGGGCAGGAGTCGAGATCTCAGCAACAGGCGCAACAGCAGCATGAGTCTCGACAGAAGCAGCAGCAGCAAATACATGAGCAGGCTCGGAAACTGGGTCAGCAGCAGGCTCAGAAGGCTGAAGAACTGCAGCAGATGGCTCTGGAACACCGGAAGAGGTGGCAACTCCAGGAGCCGAAGAGGAAGTACCAGCAGCAGCAGTACCAGCAGAAGTGCCCTCGGGGGCACGAGTCGAAGCACGACAGAGCTCCTCAATGTCCTCCTCAGCCATCTCATCAAACTCCTCATCCTCAGACACGGAAGGAGGAAGCTCAACACCCATCTGACGAGCCATACGGCAGACTACCTCCTCGGTACGAGCCAAGCGGGACTCGTGACGACGAAGTATCCGTAGGACATCATCAAGGGTGGCAACGGGAGTGGCAGAGGCACTGGCAGAGGCAGGGACAGACGCAGAAGGTGTCGTCCTCTGAACGTGACGAAGAGCCGCAAGAGATTTCTTGACGGCCGTCGCATTCAGGGGAGGACCGAGGGGACGCTCATCGTCACGAGGCAATGTGACACGAAAATGACGAAACACGAGGGTCAACATGCATGGGAATGGGATATGAGCTGATTTATTGGACTTTCGAATACACTCGAAAGAGTCAATCTTATCGAGTATAATTCGAGCCCAATTAATCGAGCTCCCCATGAAGATCGCATAGATAAGCTTCAAAAATGGCTGGGAAGGTAAAGATGAGGAGCCGTACTTGGGAAGCAAGCACGACTTCAGAATCAGATTGAGGACCCACGCATTAGGCTTGAAAGATTTAGAAGGCACGCCAATCATGGCAGGAGGGATCTGATGGAAAATCTCTGAAAGCATAGCCTGATCAAGAGAAGAAATATCATCTATCGAAATATCAGACGGAAGAAGGCCAGACGAAGAGATACCCAAAATCTCTCCTAAGATTTCCGCAGTGAGGACTATAGGAGTCCCCAAAACGGTCGTCTCAACAGAGTGGGTCTGATCGTACTGACCCCGGATCCTATTCGCATAGAAAAGCTTCACTAATCTAGGGTAGGGGTGAGGATTCGCCTTCGGGTCATATCGAAGGTAATCGAGAAGACCCGACGACGACAGAAGATCAGCTAACCCTATGAAGTCGCTAAACTGGACGAAATGCTCCAGAAGCAGCGGGCAATGTTCGATACGGTTATACGCCGCGAGACACAAAGGGTCATCGCGACATAAGGAAATATCGACACCGCCCACCGGCATCGGACCCTTTCCCTTAGGCTTTCGAGTAGACGAACGAGGGTGGGTGCTAGACTCGGGATGACTAGGAGGAGTGGGTTCCCTATGAGTCTCAGTCTCGGGGTTATACTCCGTATCGGAATCGGTAGGAGTATGAAACGAAGATGCAGAAGCAAGAATTTTGGCCTTGGGCTTAGGCTTGGGTTTGGGTTTCGGTTGACCTCTAGGTTTAGCGGTCGTCGTCCTCTTCTTCTTGAGAGGAGGCGAAGACGACGAAGGATGGGTGGTCTTGGCTCTACGCTTCGGAGGGTTTGGATGCTCGGGATCCGAAGAGATTGGATCAACGGTCATCGGAGAGGGGCTAGAGGGAGTGATCGGAATGCGTGTTCTTGCCATAGTCGAAGCAAGACACGGGACAAGGAGATCAAACGAAGAAGCCCTAGCCGAAAAAAAATAAACAAACCCTAAGAACCCTAAGAACCCGAGCAAGCCCTAGCTCTAGGAAATGAAATCTAACCCTAGGAGGAGAGGAGATCACCTAGAATGAGGGGCCGACGGAGGAGATCGACGGAGATGGCCGGAAAAATGGCCGGAGATCGATCGGAAGTCGAAGGGTTTCGAGGGAGGTCGGGGTTTTGAGCGGAGAGAGAAGAGATTTCGATCGATTAGAATGAAAATCGATCGACTAAACTGAGTTTAAGTCGGTCGATTTCGCAAAAGACCAAACAGCCCCTGGCACAACTAGTCGGTCACAGTTCAAGCACTGACCGACTAGACCACGATCTAGTCGGTCGGTCAATGAGCTTGAACCGACTAGTTGCAAACAGTGGCTGAATCCAAGAGTTACTGACAAGATTTAGTCGGTCTGTGTTCATTTACTGACCGACTAGATCTCAATCTAGTCGGTCGGTCACTGAGCATGAACCGACTAAAGAGTTCAAGATGGAAAGGAAACTCAATAAGCTTGAGTTAGTCGGTGTAAGTTCTTCTACTAACCGACTAGATGAACATCTAGTCGGTTGGTGGTTGAACTGATACCGACTAACAAAGTCCAAAAAATGATAATCAAGTTCTCTCCTCAAAACACTTGGACGATATATCGTAAAACTCTCAATACTCATCTAAACTACCCCATTAAACGTCGAAATCTTAAATAGACATTGAGATACGATTTCGATCATAAATTCAAACAAATCACATAAAATTCTCAAAAATTCTATAAATCTATCATGATTGAAATAACGCGAAATATAGAAGCATGCAAGATAATTGAATGAAATATGAATCCTATATCTCGGATTCACCCATAATCCCCAATTCTCGACGCAACCGCACAAAGGAGTCCTCCTTTAGGGGTTTTGTGAAAATATCGGCGATTTGCTTTTGGGTTTCAACGTACACTAAAATGATGTCCTTTTTAGCAACATGATCATCTAAGAAATGGTGTCGGACATCTATGTGTTTCGATCGGGAATGGTGCACCGGATTCTTTGAAAGACAAATAGCACTTTGGTTATCCACCATGATAGGGCTAGTATCACAATGAATACCAAAATCCTTCAATGTGTGTCTCATCCAAAGAACCTGGGCACAAGCGGCACCGGCGGCAATATATTCCGCCTCGGTGGTTGAAAGTGAAACCGAATTTTGCTTCTTGGAAAACCAAGAGACAAGAGAATTTCCTAGAAAATGGTAAGTGCCACTAGTACTTTTCCTGTCGGATTTGCATCCCGCATAATCAGCGTCACTATATGAGACTAACTCATATGTGCTAGATCTCGGATAAAGTAATCCAAAATCTAATGTGTAACTTAGATAGCGAAAAATACGCTTTACCGCTACTAAGTGAGACTCCTTAGGTTGAGACTGATAACGAGCACATATACATACGACAAACATAATATCGGGCCTACTTGCGGTAAGATAAAGCAAACTACCTATCATACCTCGATATAGACGAATGTCTACATCCTTACCGCCCGTATCCTTGTCAAGATGCGTAGTCGTGCTCATCGGAGTCTTTTTCCCGGAGGCATTCTCCATTCCAAATCGCTTTAGCAACTCCACCGGGTACTTCGTTTGGTGGATGAAGATTGCATCGTTCATTTGGCGAATTTGGAGACCTAAGAAATATTTGAGCTCGCCCATGTGGCTCATCTCAAATTGTTCCTTCATAACATTAGAAAACTCTTCGCAAAGAGTGAAGTTAGTAGCACCGAAAATGATATCATCAACATAAATTTGTACTAATAATATATCATTATTCGCATGCTTAATAAAAAGTGTTGAATCGGCTTCGCCCATTTTAAAATTCAAATCCAAAAGAAAATTCTTTAGGCGATCATACCAAGCTCGAGGAGCTTGTCTCAAACCATAAAGAGC
The DNA here is from genome assembly GCA_030789695.1 of Scilla litardierei. Taxonomy (NCBI): domain Eukaryota; kingdom Viridiplantae; phylum Streptophyta; class Magnoliopsida; order Asparagales; family Asparagaceae; genus Scilla; species Scilla litardierei. The sequence continues at coordinate 499,568,644 of CM061142.1, read as the reverse complement.
TTTCTTTAGTTTAAAAACGTGATTTGGAAATTTTTCATTTATGAAGCCCGGAGGTTGAGAAACGTAAACTTCCTCAACTACATCTCCGTTTAAAAATGCACTTTTAACATCCATTTGAAATAGTTTAAAATTCTTATGGCATGCAAAAGACAAAAGTAATCTAATTGATTCTAATCTAGCTACCGGAGCGAAGGATTCTTCGAAATCAATACCTTCCTCTTGTCGATAGCCTTGAGCTACTAACCGAGCTTTGTTCCGGACGACGACTTGGTTTTCGTCGGTTTTGTTCTTGAAAATCCACTTTGTCCCTATGACGGTGTGGTTCTTCGATGGCAATGGAACGAGCTCCCATACCTCATTCCTCTCGAATTGAATGAGCTCCTCCTCCATGGCTAAGATCCAAGCGCTATCTTCGCATGCTTCATTAATATTCTTTGGCTCTATCGATGAGACAAAGGCACAATTTGCGAAGTGGTGAACTTGCGATCTCGTCTTGACACTATCATAGATATTGCCAATGACTTGCTCATGGGGATGGTCACGAACCGAATGAAGCCGTTTGGGAATACCTTGATCACTAGGAACATTCTCAACAACTTCATTAGTTGGGTTAGTCTCAATAGAATCAATAGAATCATTAGACTTAGAATTATCAAACGAATCACATAAAACATCCAAAGAATCATTATCATTTGAAATTCTAGTTGGAACAAATCCTTCATTAAATGAGACATGAAGCGACTCCTCGATCGTTGAGGTTCGTTTGTTGAATATCCGGTATGCTTTGCTACGCATAGAGTATCCAACAAAGATCCCCTCATCGGATCTTGGATCGAATTTGTCCAAACAACCATATGTGTTCTTAATAAAACATTTCGAACCGAAAACACGAAAATGTTTAACTTGAGGCAACCTACCAAACAACAATTCATAACAAGTTTGTTTAGTGCCGGGCCTCAAAAGTATTCTATTAAACACATAGCAAGCGGTGTGTACCGCTTCCGCCCAAAATTGATGGCCAAGTTGGCTATCATCAAGCATAGTGCGAGCACACTCCACTAGCGTCCTATTCTTTCTCTCAACTACACCATTTTGAGGAGGTGCACGAGGGAAAGAGAAGGTGTGAGTAATACCAACTTCATCACAAAATGTCTCAAAAGACTCATTCTCAAATTCACCTCCATGATCACTACGAATAGTGACAATGGTGGTTCCTAAGAGATTTTGTACTTTCTTAACAAAAATTGTGAAGTTTTCAAAAGCTTCATTTTTATTACACAATGAAAATACCCAAGTAAATCTTGAATAGTCATCTACGATGACAAGTCCATACCTTGCATTTCCTAAGGAAGCTACTTTAGTTGGCCCAAATAAATCTAGATGTAATAGCTCTAGTGGCCGTTTTGTAGAGATGCTTTTCTTAGGTTTAAATGAAGATTTAGGAAGCTTGCCGCGTTGACAACAATCACAAAAACTTTTCTTTTCAAAAACAAGCTTCGGAAAACCTTTAATAGAATTCAATTTTGAAAGCTTATATAGTGTTCCAAAGTTCACATGTCCAAAGCGTCGATGCCATAAGTGTTGTTCACTTGTGTTGGCAACGAGACATTGTTCATATGACTTAGGAAGATCCAAAATATAAATGTCTTTACGACGAGTTCCGGAAAATAATAATTTTTCATTATCCTTTCTTAAAATATGACACAATCCTTTCGCAAAGCTAACTTTGTAACCTTTGTCACAAAGTTGGCTTATTGAAATGAGATTATGATTTAAACCACTAACAAGATAAACATCACTAATTAGGGGTTTAGAAGGGTTACCGACTTTACCAACACCTATGATGGTTCCGCTCTCGTTGCCTCCAAATACGACGCGGTTTCCATTCACAATGGGAACCACTCCGGAGAGCAATCGAGCGTCACCCGTCATGTGTTTGGAGCACCCGCTATCGAGTATCCAATTCCCTTTGGAGCTAAATTTAAATTTGTTGCTCCTTCCCTTTTTCTTTTCCTTGAGTACCTAAAGATAGAAACTTCCATATCATGGTACCCAAGGTCATTGGGTCCAAGGGATTAGACCTTTGGAAGCCAAGTCCAAGTGGACTTAGACTTCCCCACATAATTCTTACTATGCACAACATCCGAAAAATAAGCATTCATATATATTTGTTTTTCGTCCATGCTTGTGTCCTTTGGGCTCCAAATAGTGAAAACTTTGGGAGCCATCATCCTATTGGGTGCATGCATGCGACGTTGATTTCTACGTGATGCATGTTGTGGATAGGCATACGGGACATGATGGAATGGTGCACGACGAGAATTATTCATATGATGAGGTGGGTGTACATATGCATGTGTGGGAACACGTGCGTGAGGGTGTCTCACTTGGTGTGCACGTGCCCGGGAATGTGTTGCATAAAAATCATCATAAGTGTGAGACGGTGGAGTAGGACGTGTGTTCCTACGTGGCATGGAATTGGTGTACATAAAAGCATGCCCCTTCTTTGGAGGTCCACCCAATGTGGGTTTCTTTCCGAAAGAGGGTGTGGACGAGGTGGAAGCACCATTGGTAGATGAACTACCAATAGAGTGTTTGCTCCCACTCGTTGAGGCTTCGGAAGTTGGCCTAACAAAAGTAGTGACCGACTTGGAAGAATTTCCCATCATATACCCCAAGCCAATGTGGTGTTTGGCCGGAAGTAAATCTTTTAGGATATTATCCAAATGGCCTTTACCCTTGTTGAATTCGTTGATTCGGCCCAATGTGTTCTCATATTTCTCTTTGAGAGAACGCAAGGAAGTATCCAAAGTGGATATTTGCGAAGTGAGCACATAAACACGAGATTTAAGATTCTCGTTCTCAATACTCAAAGTCGAGTTTTGAGAAGTTAAATCCGCTATCTCATGTTCTTCCGCATCCTCAATGCTAACATGTTCAAGTTTAGATTTGAGATTTACAATCTCATTTCTTAACTCTTCAACAACGGTGTCGTTGTTGGTGATGATAGTCTTAGGCGATGTTTGAATGCTAGCTAGGTCATCTTTTACCTTAGTATATCTATTTACTAACTTAGTATATTTTGACCAAAGTTGAGTGTTAGCATCCCTAAGATCATCCATCGTTACCTCATCGCTTTCTTCATCACTATCATCGGAAGAGGAGGATCCTTGATCGTGCTCCTCTCTTGCCATGAAACACATGTGTGCTTGCTCCACGTGCTCATCGTCCGACTCTCCGCTTGAGGAATCCTTGGAGTCGGTGAAGGTAGCTCCGACAAGTCCCTTCTTGTTTCCTTTTGTGTACTTCTTGGACTTGTCATACTTTGGCGCCTTCCACTTCTCCTTTTGCTTGTTTTGAGGACAATCCGCTTTGATGTGTCCTGGCTTATTGCATTTAAAGCACAAAGGTGGAGAGGCGTTAGTAGATGTAAACTTAGATTTTTGTTTGAAGTTACCCTTTCGGAAGAAGCGATTGAACTTCTTTGACATGAGTGCAATGGATTCCATGTCCATTTCTTCTTCCGAGTTCTCATCATTGGTAGAGGTGGATGAAGCCGCCTTGAATGCAATCGCCTTTTTCTTAGGCGCATCTAGGTTCAAATATGACTTCATCTTTTCTTGTAGCTTCACCTTGCTATCTTTGCGTACCTCATATGACATCAAAGTACCCATTAGTTGAACTACGGTATATTTGTCCATGTCATTACCTTCCTCGATGGCGAAGGTACGTTTTTCCCAAGAAGAGGGAAGTCCTTCAATAAGCTTTAAGCACTTCTCCTTTTGAGTGTAGATCTTGCCGAGGGCCTCTAACTCGTTTATTATGTCAACGAAACGAGCGTAATATTCTTTCATCTTCTCGCCCTGTTGCATATGAAACATTTCGTAATCTTTGGTTACGACTACGAGTTTAGAGTCTCTTACCCTACTCGTCCCTTCATGTAGAATGAGGAGGGAGTTCCAAATTTGATATGCACTCTTACATGTGCATATCTTATTGAAATCCTCGGGCTCCAATGCACATTGCAAGACGTTCATTGCCTTGGCATTGCTTACCTCCGCGGCGACCTCCGCGGTAGTCCATTTCTCAAAATCTTCTTCTTCGGGTACAATATACTCCTTCATTGTAGTTCTCCATAAAGATGCACTTCGGAGGAAGGTTTCCATCCGACACTTCCAGTACCCGTAGTTGGTACCGTTGAAGAATGGAGGCCTCGTAGAGGAATGTCCTTCCATCACGGAAGATGCTCCTTCACGGTTCCTGAAGGTGTCATAGTTGGAAGGTGGACGCACGGTCTTGTTGTCGTTGGCAGACATAGCTGAGAATCTGGCTCTGATACCAAATGTAATGCCCTACCAGCTACTGCACAAGTACTAGAGGGGGGGGGGGGGGTGAATAGTACTTTAAAATAATAAGGCGTATAATTCCAAATTAAATTGCAAACAACCACCAAATCAATTTGCGGAAGCTTAAATTGAATGACAACAATGAAATTAACAAAGCAAACAAACGATGTTAATGGGTTCGGATCCACCTAAGTCTCCCCGACTTGTTCCCGGTGATCCTACGTCCCAACCACCCGGATCCCCTCCGGATACTTGAGTTAGAAACCCTAACTCAAGATTTCCACTATGAATATCTTGTGAAAAACCTTCACAAGATCAAATCATACATGCAATGGCAAAGTGAATCCCACAACCCGGGATCACAAACTTCTCTCACAACCGAGAGAGCCAATAAGCAATATAAAGAGTTTAAATGAAATAAAAACTCTTACCACAAAATCCTATACCTTGAGTTTTTCTTACCCAATAGGTGGAATGAAGGATTTGAGGAAGATGAAGTCACCAAGCCCTAGCACCAAGGAAATGAGCAGCAATGGGTGCCTAGGGAAGAGTTGGAGACTTGGATCAAGCAATAGCTTGAAGAGCTCACCAAGAACAAGCTTCTCTCTAGATCTAGAAATGAGAGAGAATGAGTTTCTTGTGAGGAAGAGAGCTTTAGATTTGAGGGAGAATGGCTATCTCTTTAGAACTCAATGAATCTCTTAATGGCAGCTCTGTTGAAGATAGAAATGACCTAGGTTCGTATTTATAGGGTCCCATAAAAACAAGTTAGGTCATTCTCCAACGGATAGAAATCTGTGAGAATTAGTCGGTCAAAGAACAATCACTGACCGACTAGTTCATCAACTAGTCGGTCAGTCAAACAGCATGGACCGACTAAGAGCAGATCTGAGAAGAGATAGAATTTCAGACCTAGAAAACTAGTCGGTCCAAGAAGACTTTCTGACCGACTGTTTCACAACTAGTCGGTCATCCAATGAACGTAGACCGACTAAGAGGCAAAACAACATAGTCTGAAGGCAAGTTGACTTAGTCGGTCCAAGAACAAAAGTTGACCGACTAGATTGTCAACTAGTCGGTCATCAAACGTTCTTAGACCGACTAACGGTAAACAGTAGCTTAGGAGAATTTTAGAGTGAACAGTAAGTCACAACTAGTCGGTCAAAGAAGCATCACTGACCGACTAGTTCACAAACTAGTCGGTCGGTGAGTCAACGTAGACCGACTAACTGTAAACAGTAAAGTCCAAGAAATTAACTGACAGAAACTAGTCGGTCCAAGAACAGTGGCCGACCGACTAGATCACCATCTAGTCGGTCAGTACTTGTTCTTGTACCAACTAACATGCACAACAAAGTCCGAATCGAAGCGCGACGCTTCGAGGAAGTTAGAGTGAACTTGTGCAAGAATCCTAGAGCTACGAAATGAGCGTAATGAAGATAGAAACGTAAGATATACTCAAGGCTTAACATTCTATCAATCGAAACTAAAAGACTATAAATAAAACCTTAATAAACGGTCTTCAATAGCTTCGATTGAATCTTCATATTTTCCAAAGCGTCGCAAGAGCTTCAACGAAGCTTTAGGCATGAATATGAGCTTTTGGAAGTGTTGAGATGTCGCTTTGAATATTCTCGTGAAATTGGCGACGATCTCCAATACTGCGCTCACAAATTGTTAGTTCATGAATTATTTATTTTTGCTCATCATCCAAAACCAAATCCGGGGAGTCCAATATTCAACAAAATATGCATGAATTAACAACTTTATAAAAAATGTTCACACCTCAAAGAATTATACATATGTACATTCTATGAAAATAGATCCAAAATGAATTTGGTTTCCTAATGATTGATTTTTAACCCAATGATATAAAATGGGTATCTGTTGTGAATGGAAATAACCAGAGTCGGTTAGGATTGTGGGTATCTTAGAGATGCTCCCAAATCTATGTATTCTATCTTTCTACTCTCCTACCATGCATATAAATAAAGGGCTGGGGGTTCCTCCCCCAGTAGTTGATTTATAACACGTTATCAGCACGAGCCTCCCTCCCCCTATAGCGGGGGGCGGCCCCGCCGCCACCGTCCCCCTGTAGGGGGGCGGCAGCCATCGCTCCCCCTGCAGCAGGGGGCGGCCCCGCCCACCGCCCCCTCTGCAGGGGGCGGCGCCTCCCCCTATCCACCGCCAGCGGAAGAAAGGGGGTGGCGGCGGCTAACCCTAGCCGCCGCCCCCAAAACCCTAGTTGGTTTTTTTCGGCCCACATAACCAAAAAAAAAATCCTTTGTTGGCTACGGGCCTGAAGCCCACAGCCGACCTGCAGGTTTCAGGCCCGCATGCCACATTATTCAAAAAAAAAAAATTGGCAGCGGGCCTGAAGCCCGCAGCCAGGCTTTAGACCCGCAGGCCACAATATCTTAAACAAAAAAGGGGGGCAAAGGCTATAAACAAGCCTTAAAAAGAACTTTTTGGGCCAAAATCAATTTTAAAAGGGCGTTTGAGGGCCAATAAATTCGTGAAAAATCACGGTAATTTACGGGGCTATCCTCGGGCATATAAGAATTTTATTGGGGACTTTTGGGGGTTATTTGGGATGATTTAAAATGGAAAAACCATTTTTCTTATACAACGAAAATGTTATCTTTGGGCTCTTATTCAATTTTATTGATTAAACCCACTGGATTTACAACCATTGCATAGTAATGATTTTTCTTTACATGCTTTACATCACTGGAAAATTCTGTTGGATATTATATGCATGGTTGTGCATTATATTTAAAAACTTAATAATTAGGAAGATCATGCGACCGCTCTACCGTTAGTCACCTAACCTAACGGTGTATGACGTTGCCCAGGGGTCCAATAATTATTAATTGATTAAATTATTTATCCATCTCTGCGAATATTAAATGCATGTGATGCCTGTGATGTAAATGTCCGATGAAAATGTCTGATGAAAATGTTGATGAGCACAATATTTTTGCTTGAATGGCTAAATGTGGTTTTTGGATCGGCTGTTTAAGTCCCACAGTTTATTTCTCGCACTTTTCTTTTATTTTTGAGAGAAATTGTAGTGAGGAATTTATGTAAATGTCAAAGAAATAAGACCAACTTCCATGGAGACGGAGGCCACATTTGAAGCTGGAGATATCATATGGGACCCACAGGGTTTCCAAAGTTGTATTTCCCTTTTAAAGCTGCAAATTTGTATAATTTGGACTGTATGGACTTTGGACTCTTTCTTGTGGGACTGGCCGATCCACACATTTAGCTTTCATTAAATATTGCCTCCGCATGAAAATGTTTTCATTGATTAAAATATTAATTCATGCATGTTTGTGCTCTGCTAGATAAGTGGCTAAAATTACAAGCGTTGATTTCAAAGTGCTGGAAGCATCAAGTAGAAACTATCTAAGCTGGCAGCTAGATGTAAAGTTTCACCTGCGGGTAAAGTCTCTCATTACTGCTGTGACAGAAAAAGAAAATGTTAGCGATATAGAGAAGGCGCAAGCCATCATCTATATTCGCCGCCATATGGACAAGACCCTAAAGGCTGAATACCTTACGGTCGAGGATCCACTTGAGCTATGGACTGCCCTTGAGGACATGTATAAACATCAGAAAGATGTTATACTCCCAAGGGCACGATATGAGTGGGAGAACCTGAGACTGCAGGACTTTAAGTCCATTACTGAGTACAACTCAGCACCTTTTTAGCATCACCTCACGCCTGAAGTTGTGTGGTGAAAAAGTCTCAGAAGATCGCATACTGGAAAATACGTATACGTCCTTCCATGAAAAAGATGCGATACTAATGCAGCAATACCGTGAACGTAAGTTCACCAAGTATTCTGAGCTGCTGTCATGTTTACTCATGGCTGAACTAAACAGAGAGCTTCTCCTCGCCACTCACAATATACGCCCCTCTAGCATGCCCCCATCCCAGAAGCTCATAACGCCTCTTCTTCTCGAAAGAAGAGAGACAACAAAAGAAAAGAAAGACCACAGAAAGGGGGACATAACAAAAAGTCTAGGGGCCAAGTCCAGCAACGAAGAAATGAAAGAAAGCGAAAGTTCACGTGGCGCAGAAATGACAAAAAAAAAAGAGATAATGCACCCCCACCAAAGAGGGAATGGGAAGACCAGTGCCATAGCTGTGGCATGAAAGGCCACTGGTCCAAAGTGTGCCGAACTCCGCAACATCTCCAGGATTTGTATAAAGAGAACAAGAAAAATAAAGCTGAAACAAACCTGGTGACATCTGATGCTCCAGTCAAGTTCTCAGCTGACGACTTCGAAAATGATGACCTGCTTGATTAGCCTCCATTTGTTTATCTTAGCAAAATTGTTTAGAACATTTCAAGTTATGAGAGCTTTTGAATTACGCAATCTGTTTTGAATAAAAATGTTTTAGTAGACAATAAATGTTTATCTGAATATGCATGTGCCTATACGATTCATCTTTTAGATGAAACTGCTCTCATAAATGTTTAGTAGACAATAAACACGTACGATTTTCTAATACAAAGCCCAATATCAGGGCCATATTGGAGATCCAGGGAACACAACACTGTTGCCCCCAAATGACACAGAAACAAAAATAAAAAAGGATGCTCTAAATCCCTCCGAATTCCAAAAGAAACTTTCTAAAGTTTCACGGACATCCGTTTCAGCGGATTCCATTTGGAAACAGCAAATGTAAATGAAAAAAAATTACAGTATGCAACGTCTCAAGAAAAAGGAGTAAAATCCATACTTGAACGTTTTAAGAGCCTTATAGGCCTGTACCATACGAAGATTCGGAGAAAGGAAGCGGAATTAAATGGAGCACCTGAAGTGCCCGACATCAGCCAAGTTTTAACTCTGGCATGATGGACTTGGTCACCCTGGATTTATGATGATGCACCGCATCTTATCCTATGGGTATGACTTGAAGAACCAGAAGATTCTTCAGAAGGGAGAATTCCCTCGCATCCCTTATTATAAGGGAAAACTAATTGCAAGGCCATCTCCATGAAAAGTTGAAAAATAATCTCCACGCTTCCTCAAAAAGAATACAAGGAGATAGATGTGCATAAAATCCACCACCCCTAGTGGGCTATTTTGGTACTTCATTGTACTGACAAATGCATCCTCAGAACACTCGTATGTGTGTCTACTACAGACCCGCAACTTAGCTTTTCCAAAGCTATTGGCACAAAAATAAACATGTTGCGGGCACATTTCCCAGACAATTAAATGTAGAAAATAAGTCTGGTTAATGTTGGGAAATATACCTCCCGGTCAATTCAAGAGTACTGCTAAGCAACGGGAATAGAAAATGAACATACAAGTGCCGCATGTTCATACCCAAAATGGGTTGGCAGAGTTAATGAAAAGTAGACTCCAATGGATTGAACATTGTCACGCCCCGCTTCCCTAACATGAAAGGCGAGACGTGAGGAGGTCCGCTCAGACGTGGAGCTGTGAAGCTGCAGTCTGATAAGCGTCTGTAAAAATTTCGAAAAGTGCAGGTCCTTGCATTGCGACGAAACAAAAACAACAATAATAAAGCAGATAAAAGAACATCCACCAACAACATCCAACAAATATTACAACATCACAGAATAGTCACATAAGTACAAGTCTGAACAATAGGCCTAAAGCATGGCTAAACAAAACAAAGAGAGATAGGTGCTAACAGCAACTAAGGAAAAGTAACAACTAAGGGGAGACTCCAAACGAGTCTAGGACTGGTCACCCGTGTCCTCGAACTCGGTCTCAGCGGGGACCTCAAACTCAGCGTTCCCGAACTGCTCGTCTTCTGCTACCTGCTCTGTCTCAAAGTCTGACATGTGACACCCAAAGAGAAAAGGGCACATGTCAGCAAAAGTCTCCCAAGGGAAACTGAGAACTTTTGTGCAAGGATATAATAAACTGAAACAACTAACAGTTCTAATATAATGAGGTGATATGACATTTTAAGGATGCATCAATTTTAATATGACATAAAGCATGCAATACAAGTAACAGAAACACGAAACATTATCCATTCACTTTATGCACAGGGTTTACGCCTTTTGGCTGAAGTGGCTGTACGGGCATACTTCTACGCTCAAGTGATCGCTTAACCCTACCCCTCCACGTGTATCGAGCGTTGGTTTCCCAACAACACTGTGCTCGCTTCTGGATCACGAGCCAGGAAGTGTTTTTCAATATGGCATAGGGTTGTGCCCGCAAAAGCAGGTGCCTAGCCTCAATAGCAATAACATTTGTAGCGTGTGCTACTCAATCATGAAGAACACATGATGCATGACATGACATGAGATGAGCAGTTAAAGTGCGTACAGTTAATTGCAAATTAAACATGGTATGACAGCATGAATGAAAGCAGGTAAAGTGTCGGATCTAGTTTCGTTGTCAAACTAGATCAAAAAGGCGTCTAGGCAGCTATCATTTCACTGCCTAGTCTCTTTTACGCTAACAAATAAATTGGCCTAAAAACATGGCCTAAACATTTACTGGCAAGTATCACTTGCCTGTTTCCGGTGGTATCGGTTATCGTGGGTTCGTCTGGACGGGTACTACGTGTCGGTATGTCCGGTTCTCTGTTTCGGTTAAACAATTCAATGAATTAGATTTATTGCGAGATAAGTCAAAATATCCAGTTAATCCTTAAATTGGGTTCGTTCAATTTTATTGGGTTCTCTGGGTAGGGTGGTGTTTATTTGGTGTTAACTAACCTGATACACCCCATTCCATGTAATATTATTAACCCAACATTAAGTACTAGTTTAGCTGAAATTACTTAACGAATTATCAATTAAAATTAAATTAACACTAACTAACCTATTAATTACACCAAGCTAATTGCAATGTCCCTTACCCAAATAATTTAAAAAAACAAACTCTATCATCATTCTTTATTATTACTAAGGCTGACATTTCATTATTCATTAAGTTTTCTATTCATTAACCTATCAATTATTCATTAAGTTTTCTATTCATTTACATCCTGCCAACTCTTTATACAACCTGCCAACTTCATCCTTTAATAACCGACCTCATATCATTCATTAACGTAACAATTACTCACAGGTCTCTCTCCCCCCTTTCTTATGCTGTCAGTTCTCATTTCTTTATTTAATTCATTTGGCTGACTCACTCTTCAATACCTAACTTAAATATAGGCTAACCCAACCCAAAGGAAAACTGTCACTTATCTCTCTCTCAGTCCCTCTGTGTTTATTTCATTCTCTTTTTTTTCGTTGGTTCAAAACTGCAGGTTGAGGCACCGATGGGCGTAATGAATCAAAGGAGAGGGGCTACTTACATCGCGCGACGACAGGGAAGGGGCGGACGGCGGCTGGCGGATGGGCGACGCGGCCTCGGGCCTCAGGTAGGCGGCGGCTCCGGCTCTCACTGGGCGACGCGCGCTGGCGTTTCCGGCGGCGTACGGGCGGCGCGTAGGTGAAGGGGCGGCGTAGCGAGGGGCGAGGGGGTGGTCGGCCTTGGGAAGGAGTAGGAAGAGGGAGGAGTTTGTATGATCTAAAGTTGTTTGAGATGGGTTTGATTTTGGGTATGATCTGAAGAAGAAGAGGAAAAGAATAAGGGTTTGATTTCTGAATTTTGAATCAGAAATTCTTTGTTGGATCTGAAAATTGGGTTATCAGATCTGAAATTGGTTCTCCATTTGATTTTTGGATCTGCTATTTGGTTTGATGGATTTTGATTTCTGATTTTAGGTCAGAATTTCTGGTTGCGGATTTGTGGCTGATTTTTGAGTTTGAGCTTTGCTGAATTTGGTTTTTGGGAATGATTTTGGGGCTATTTCTGGTTTGGGAAAAAAAATTGGTGGAGGGTTTGGGAATGGTGTACAGATTTGTGAACTTGGTTTGTGGTTGAATCTGTTTTCTGGTTTGTTTGTTTGCAGGAGGTGATGAAGATTGTAGGGTTTACAGACGAAATGTTGCCTTAAGAAGAAAACACAAGGAACAAATTAATTTCTTTTAGGTTAGTGATTAGGATAGAATTAATAGGTGTTTGTTGACTTAAGGGGAGAATGAATCTGGCTAAACGTGATGAACTTCTCCTCTTCAAATCTAAACGTGCTTGTTGAATGAAAAATAATTAAATAATTAATTAAGTTTTAAACATGATTAGTAAAAACAACAAAAAAAGTAATTAGTAAAATAACAAAACTAAAAATTAAAGTTTTTAATTAAACGTGATGGTTAATTAACGACGATTCAGTAAAAACGGAAATACAGAGTTACAGACGCGTAACACAAAACGTACGGACGAAAAGTCAACCAGACGACTGAAGGAAAAATACTGGCACACACAATCGAAAAACTCGCCTAAAAATACTGGTCGTTACATTCTACCCACCTTAGGAAAAATTCCGTCCTCGGAATTCTCATCAACTAAAGAGCAGGAAACAACTATGGATAACGCTCTCGTATCTCATCTTCCCGCTCCCAGGTAGACTCTCCTGGCGAGTCACGAAGCCCATCACTCTGACTAGATCAACAATCCTGTTTCTGGAGACTTTCTGACGTCGATCTAGGATCTCCACTGGTTGCTGTTCGTACGTCAGATCTGGCCGAACAGTAATCTCAGAGTAGACCACAGCATGAGAAGGGTCGCTGATATAACGACGGAGTTGGGACACATGAAAGACGTCATGAACTCCCTCTAAGGATGGTGGCAAAGCTAAGCGATAAGCTACTTCTCCAACTCGCTCTAGTACATCGAATGGTCCAATATATCTCGGACTAAGCTTGCCTCTCTTCCCAAATCGAATTACTCCACGATTCGGTGAGATCTTCAGGAACACATGATCTCCCGGCTGAAACTTTAGAGGACGCCGTTTAGCATCTGCCCAATGCTTATAACGGTCTTGAGCGATCCGAATCTTGTCTCTGATATCTCGCACAACATCAACTGCTTCCACTATCATCTCTGGCCCAAAGAGCTCTCTATCACCTACGTCATCCCAACTCAGTGGCGATCGACATTTTCTCCCGTAGAGAGCAGCAAAAGGCGCCATGCCAATGCTCGCCTGGTAGCTGTTGTTATAGGAAAACTCTACCAGGTGCAGATGATCCTCCCACGAACCCTTGAGATCCAACATGCAAGCTCTCAACATGTCCTACAATATCTGAATGGTACGCTCTGATTGACCATCTGTCTGTGGGTGATACGCAGTACTGAACTTCAGACTGGTACCCAGATTGGTCTGCAGACTCTTCCAGAACTGAGACGTGAACCTCGTATCACGATCTGATACAAAGCTCACAGGGACTCCATGCAAGTGCACGATCTCCTATATGACATAATTCACATCACGGCTTGTACCAGAAGGAAATTATAAAAGGCATGAGTTAGTCCATTACCTCCATATACTTCCTTGCTAATATCTCCGTGGATTGCCCAACTCGGAAAGGTATAAAGTGCGCAGACTTGGTCAATCGATCAACGATGACCCAGATCGCGTCGTTCTGCTTGGTGCACCGAGGTAAGCCAGTCACGAAGTCCATCGTGATGTGCTGCCACTTCCACTCAGGAATCGACAGAGGTTGTAGTAGTCCAACAGTACGATGATGTTCAGCCTTCACTTACTGACACACAAGACACTTGGCAACGCTACGTGCCACACTTCTCTTCATTCCATGCCACCAGAAATTCTGTCGAAGATCCTTATACATCTTAGTACCTCCAGGATGGATAGAATAAGGCGAACTGTGAGCCTCATTCATCAACTCTTCTCTGATATCTCCTGCAGGTACGCAGATCCTACTACCATATCTCAAAGATCCATCCGTGTGAATCAGAAAATCTGTTCGAAGCCCTGCTTCGATTTTCTCTCTGATCTTCTTCAACTTAGCATCTCCAGCTTGAGCAGTCTTGATTCGATCCACGATCGTCGATTGAATCTGCATGTTCATCAATGACGATGTGACACCCGGTAGAACAGCTTCAACATCCATCCTTTGCAGATCCTGCTGCAATCTCCACTGAGCTGTGAGAATCATCACTTCGGACAGTCGACTTAAAGCATCCGGTACGACATTCACCTTCCCTGGATGATACTGAAGATCGATGTCGTAGTCTGCCATCAATTCCAACCATCTACGCTGTCTCATATTCAGCTCCTTCTGGGTGAATATATATTTCAAACTTTTGTGATCAGTGAAAATTTTCACTTTCTCACTCAGTAAGAAATGTCTCCAAATCTTCAAAGCAAAGATGACAGCAGCTAACTCTAAGTCGTGAGTCGGATAATTCTTCTCATGGATCTTCAATTGTCGTGAAGCATAAGCGACCACATGACCGTGCTGATGCAGAACACATCCAAGCCCCTTGCCTGATGCGTCGCATAAAATCTCGAAGCCTCCGCTTCGGTCCGAAATAGCTAAAACTGGTGCAGATGTCAGCCTCTCCTTCAAAGTAGAAAAAGCTTGCTCACAAGAGTCTGACCAACTGAACTTAACATCCTTCCTCATCAATCTCGTCATCGGCTCAGCTATCCTCGAGAAATCCTTGATAAATCTGCGGTAGTATCCAGCCAATCCAAGGAAACTCCTTATGTCCGATGCCGATCGGGGTGTAGGCCATTCACTGACTGCTTTGACCTTCTCCGGATCCACTGAGATTCCAGCTCCCAATACTACATGCCCAAGAAATGCAATTCTATCCAGCCAGAATTCGCATTTGATGTACTTGGCATATAGTCTATGGTGACAGAGCGTCTCCAATACTATCTTCAAATGTTCTGCATGCTCCTCCTCGCTCTTCGAGTACACCAGGATGTCGTCTATGAAGATCACCACGAACTTGTCGAGAAAGTCGTAAAAGATAAGGTTCATGAGATTCATGAACACAACAGGAGAGTTGGTCACACCGAACGGCATGACAACGAACTCGTAATGCCCGTACTTAGTCCGAAAAGCGGTCTTGAGCACATCTTCCTTCTTGACTCTGACTTGATGGTATCCGCTCCGGAGATCCAACTTCGAAAATACCCTCGATCCACCAAGCTGATCGAAGATATCATCAATGCGGGGCAGCGGGTACTTGTTCTTCACGGTGATCTGATTCAATTCCCGATAATCAATGCACATTCTCCTCGATCCATCTTTCTTCTTTACCAGCAAGACGGGTGCACCCCAGGGAGATACGCTGGGATGAATGAAACCCTTCTGTAGTAGCTCATCCAACTGCTTCCTCAACTCTTCTAATTTTGCAGGAGCCATACGATACGATGCCTCCGAAATTGGTTGAGCTTCTGGCATAAGATCAATGCCGAACTCCAATGCTCGATCGGGCGACAGTCCAGAAATGTCTTCAGGGAAGACGTCTTCGAAGTCTCTCACTAATGCGGGCTTCTCTGGTTCAGCAATCATAGATGCAATGGTCAATTGGTAAGGCTGGGCTCAAAACTTGACAGGTCCAAGCGAACGTCCTCCGCCGACAAACTCGAACACTGGGTGGTCAAGAATTTCGAACACCACTTTCTTCTGGTGACAGTCGATCGTGGCATAAAAAGCTCCTAACCAATCAATGCCGAGAATAGCATCAAAGTTGGGTAGGTCATGGACAATGAAATTAGCATACAGTTCGTGTCCACTAATCACCAACGGGCACGGTTTACATCTCAGTGCAACCTTCACTACACCATTCCTAGTTGTAATGTTCCAACACTTGGTAAGTGTATAGGTGGGTATCGAGTGTTCGACTACAAACTTCCGAGATAGAATGCACATTGAAGCTCCAGAATCGAACAGGGTCATGGCCAGGTGAGATGAAACTAAGATGACACCTAAGGGTAACATGCAACTAGATTAACATGGATCTAACTAATCAAATATAATGCATAAATAAGAAAGACTAGTATAGAGGTTACCTGCAATAACTCCGTCCTCAGTCTCTGCCTCTACTGCAGTCATCGTGAAGGCTTGCCTCTTAGGCTGAACAGCCTGCTGGAAAGCCTGCTTCTGGGAAATGAGAGACGCTCCACGTCCAACAGCTACTGGAGCTCTCTGCTGCTGAACTCCATCTGATGCCTTCCACGGTTGTTTAGTTCTCGGACAGTCCTTCAATGCATGCGTAATGTCACCACAAACTAAGCACTGGCCCAAGAATCTCATACACTGCTCCTTCACATGACCAGCCTTGCCACAAAAATGTCACAACTTCGGAGTAGGCCCACCTGGCATCTTAAGCTGCACAGACTGATTAGGCTTGAACCCAGGCCTAACCACAGCTCTGGCCTGCTCCATAGGCCTCTTCCCAGCACCCGAGTACTGCCCTCTCTTCTGATTGGCAATCAGCTCCTGCCTCTTGGCAGCTATCAGCAACTTCTGGTAAGAGTCTAAGTCCGAAGAGGAAATCAGACTCTGCAGCTCCAAAGATAAACCCTGTAAGAATCTCTGAGCTCGATCCTCAGCCGTCTCCACCATCTTCGGCGCAAAGCGACTCAATCTCATGAACTCTTGGTGGTACTGATCCACCGTCAGATTTCACTGCTTCAGATTGATGAACTGCTGCATCATCTCCCTCCTGGTAGCTCGAGGGAAATATTCATCATTAAATCTCGCCTTGAAAGTGGCCCAGGGTTTAGGCTTCGCCAACATCTGCTCTTCTGACTCCCACCAACTGCGGGCATTGTCCTTCAGTTGCTTCTTCACTAAGTCAACCCATCCAGCCGGGTTAACCTTCGAGAGAAGCAGATTATCCTCTGTGTTCTTCATCCATTCATCCGCAGCTAATGCTCCTTCTGACCCAGTGAAATATGACGGGCCCAGCTCCCGAAAGTTTTTAATTAATCGTGATGGTTAATGAACGACGATACGGTAAAAACGGAAATACAGAGTTGCATACGCGTAACACGAAACGTACGGATGAAAAGTCAACCCGATGACTGAAGGAAAAATACTGGCACACACAATCGAAAAACTCGCCTAAAAATACTGGCCGTTACAAACATCCATTAAATCCCGATTGCCTATGGATGCATGGGGACATGCAAATTCTGCATGCTGCATTGTAAATTAAAATAAGACCCTTTGGAGGTCAGAGTCTCCAATGCAACTTGCATATGGAATGCCACCGAATATTTCTCATCTGAGAATCTTCGGTCGCGCAGTTTTAAATCCCCATTGCACCACCAAAGAGGACCAAAACGGTACTCAACGTTGCCTAGGTATCCATGCAGGGTTTGACTCACCCTCACTTATAAGATACCTAGAACCCCAAACAGGGAACGCATTTAAGGCACATCTTGAAGACTGTGATTTCGATGAGACGAGTTTCCCCAAAATAGGCCAAGATACTGGAAAATCTGGTGCGAAGCAAATGTTAAAGTGGGATACAAAAAGTCTGACCCACTACGATCTGGTAACAAAACAATGTGATGATAAGATCCTGAAGATCTTACACATCCAGAACACAGTTCATAGATTACTGGATTCGTTTACTGACAACCAGAAGATTGTCAGATCACACATCCCTGCTGCAAAAACTCCAGCTAGGATTGACATCCTCGAGAATGGATGCAACCCACCAGCAGCAGAAGTGGCTGATCCTCAACAGAAAAAAGGCAGACCACCAAGCTCCAAAAACAGAAACTCCTGGAGACCTCAAGACAATTCTACCACAGGACAATGAGCTCATGTCCACACCCTCACCCTTCCCGAAATCCACTGCAGAGGAACTGCCGGGAAAAAGTGAAAGTGAAAGTAAATGTTGTACGTACTGGGGACATGTTGGACAGATAGAACATAAATTGTCGACAAAATATTCACATATCATATTGCCATATACATCGCAAAAGCGATGATGTGTATAAATTATCGTTCCATACTCCGTTGCTTGAATGCAAACGTAGAAATTGGCCAAATGTGGAACGGGCAATAAAAGATGAGCTGGACTCACTTATGAAACGTGAAATGTTCGGACCTGAAGTCCAGACACTAAAAGGTGTCAAACCTGTGGATAAAATAAAGTATTACACACATAAGAAAAATAAATACAAAATCGTATGCTATAAGGTACAACCTATAGCCCAAGGCAAATTTCGCTGAAACTAGGGATCGAACAAATTAAATTAGCATGACTCATAAATGATGCATCACTCCCTAAGTTATCAAAAGCGAATACCTTATGATTTGGCAAAGGAAATTCTGGATATGCTGTTATTGGATGTTGTGACGGCATACCTTCGTGGACATCTTGGTAAAGATAATTTCCACATTTCCTTAAATGCTTGAATAGACTTCGGGACGTCTATTCTATTGAAGAAAAACAATAAAAATAATATACAACCAAGAGAATCGCTTGACAAAGAAATGATTCCTACTGAGGGTTGTCTTTGCATCTAAGCAAAGAGCAGGATTTGAGATCACAGTTGTAAACAACTAAAATCTCATCGGATCTCCTGAAGAGAAACCGAAATATCTGTTCAAGCCTGACTTTTAAACATGAAATAAAAAGACCTAGGCACGTATAAAGTCGTGGCTCATAGAATCCTGTTACAAACGCCCAGAAGTGCGTTGGAAAAATTAAAAGGACCATTGACATCCAAAGTACACCTACGGTAGTATACTTTATGGATGTACAAAAAGTACCCTTCGATCGCTGGAAGAGGGGGAGGATATAACTGGTCCTAAAGTCCCTTATCTAAGTGCAATCATGCACTCCTGGCTAACTGCACGCGTCCCAATATAGAAGTTACAGTAAACTCATTAGCCAGAGATAGTTGGCACCTAAAAGGGCCATTAAACCGGAGTTAAGCCTTCTGCGCTTCCTCCAAGGGTCGAAAGATTCGGACTTACAATATCTAATTGAGATAATATGGAAAATCGAGATAATAAACAACCAAGCATATATGAATGGTACCACTAGGCAAACTCCACTCTAGGGATACCCACTAGGATCCCTAATTCAAAGTATATCCCAAAAAAAATCCTACCACATAAACTTTTAAACATGCAAGATTGAAATTCCATAGCCCAAGCAAGCAATATCACCACACAACCACACACAATGAGATCTAGCTACTCATAGCAATAAAAGAGACATTTTCATCTCTAAAAACCATCATCCAATATCATTACAAATCACCAAATCAAAATACACAAAGAAAGGGAAAGCGTTCACCAAGATTTCTCTAAGAAAAACATAAACTTTCTCTTCCAAAGTGCTCCTCCAAGCTTTCTTGCTCCTCTCCAATGGCCTCTAACCCTAAGAATGAAGAAGAAGGAGAGTGGAATGAAGGGGAAAGAGGGGAGGAAAGTCCAAGAAATAGACCCAGAATTTCGGGTCTGAAAACAGCCCAAACGGGTCGGATCCGCGCCCAAACCCGCAACTAATCCCAAATCTGCAGAAATTTTCAGCACCGTCACCCTGTCTTGCGAAAATTCTAGAAAAATCATCCGACCTCGGAATGACGTGTTCCAGGCGGCGATGGAACCGTAACAAAGTGTACAACACCAGAAAAATATCACTAGGCCGGAAAATACACTGGAATGATAGCAGATTTCTTCACAAGAGGGGGCCAATCTGCAGAAATTTTCAGCACCGTCACCCTGTCTTGCGAAAATTCTAGAAAAATCATCCGACCTCGGAATGACATGTTCCAGGCGGCGATGGAACCGTAACAAAGTGTAGAATACCAGAAAAATATCATTATATCGGAATATATGCTGCAATGATAGCAGAATTCTGCACAAGAGCGGAAAAGCAGACTTTCTAGCCCAGAAATTTTCAGCACCGTCACATTGTCTTCCAAAAAATGCAGTAAATTGCTCCGACCTCCAAAAATTCTGGAAAAATATGCGTTGGAATCGGGACTTCACGAAATTCAGCTGAAAAATAATAGAAGACCAAGATGAAGATGCTAATAAGCTGTAAAAATCATGTTTTAAGCATATAAAAACGGTAGGCTCCAATATTAAGTGATATCATCAAAATGCACGTATCGGAGCCAAAATGAATACAAATTATGCACAAAATGCCATCTAATGAGGGGTAAAATATACAATATTGAACCCTAATCACACCCCCAACTAGCTTTTTGCTAGTCCCTAGTAAAACAAGCGATATATTCGGATTCACAATATAGCAAACATCAAACTCCACAATATTCATGGCACATGAAATTTTTTCAATATAAACTCAATTCCAATATACCAACTCATAAAAGAGAGCAAATCCAAGACCAAAACTCCAATATGGCTCAAACCAACAAAGTACAAGCAAATTTTGCATTTATTGAGATTAAAACATAAGCGTGTCATAGTATCACAATCTTCAAGAACTTGGCCAAAAATAACACTTAGCTTTCTTAATTCATGGAAGTTTGATATGTGGATCATGTTTATTCATGTTTTTTAATATGAAACTTAGAATGACCCATGTAACGAGGGTTCGGTCAATGACTCCCAAATCAGAAGATTTTGGGGCATTAGGCCAAAAAGGACCCCGCGGACCTAGTAACTCGAATCACCTAAGATTCACTTATTTTTCTCTCGTGCACTCCCCTAAATCCTATCTTTCGACACGAATCCCCAATGTTTCATGAGGACACGGCTACTTGACAAAACTAGAAGAACGATGCACTTATTCTTTTTTTTTCTTTTTCTTTTCTTTTATTTCTCTTTTATTTCTTTTTTTTTGATCCAACACACCAATCAACCACTCCTCAAGCATAAACCAAGCGTATATCCAAGGCCAAATTCCATCAAATTGAACACCAAATTACACTAACGACTTAATCCAACTCGTGCATCACAAAGTTTGCACAAAACTGATCCAAACCACATCGAAGACAAAATTCATCGAATTATGCACTATTTTATGAATGGCATATTAAAGTTGATCCCATGAAGAAAAAGTAATAAAATGCATGACAATCACTATTTAGGAGTTTGAACATAAGATTTGAATCCAAATGTATGCATGAATATGAAGCATATAAGGGACTAAGCACAAAGCTAGCAAATGAGCAAGGTGGGTCAATTATATGCTCGCAAGATATTGGTGATGTCAAAATGGATGTTGCCAACAAAAAAAAAATTTAAAACGAAAACAACTAACTAAACATCCTAAAACCACCTACTACTCTCCCCCCCAACTAAAGACAAACATTGTCCTCAATGTTGAAAAAGTAGAGGTTTATTGAAATAAAACTATCCTAAAAAGCATAGAAAGTGCATTAAATTAAAATTTCTATACTACTAGAAGGAGATCAACGGGGTCAAAAGGAGGATCTTGGATGTTTAACGATGAGGAAAGTTGCTCAATTAGATCTTTACGCTCCTCCGCAAGCGCCTCCTCAATTGCTTGAACGCGTCTCAAGTATGTGATGCTTGAGCGCTACTCCCAAGTGTAGGAGGACGTCAAGTAATAAATTTATATCCGGTGAGACCGGGTCGGATCACGGGGACAAGTCGTTTTGCAATCACAAATTCAATTGATGTAGGAAGGGTAACGGCGGTTAACAACCAACTACACTAACGGGGTGGAAGTGTGTGAAAATGTGTGTGAAACCATCTACCAAACCAACATCCTAGGGTTCGAGAATCGGAGAGACAAATAGGCGAGGAAGCTTGTGTGGTGTGTGGGAATGAGGTTGCTAAGCATATGGGTTCAATCTGAGGATAACTCAATTGTCTTTCCGGCTAAGGAAAACGCAATCGGTGGATGTGGCATTTTATCGAACACTTGGTGTGCAATGAAAGTAGGGTATGAAAAATTGAGATAATAAACAACCAAGCATACAAGAATGGTACAACTAGGCAAACTCCACTCTAGGGACACCCACTAGGATCCCTAATTCAAATTATATCTCATCAATTCTACCACATAATCATTAAAACATGCAAGATTGAAAACCAAAGCCAAAGCAAACACAAATCACCATACAACCACACAAGAAGAAGATCTAGCTCATTATAACAAGAAAAGAGAGATTTTTACTTCTAAAAACATCATCCATTATCATTACAATTCACTAAATCAAAATACACAAGGTGAGGGAAAGAGTTCACCAATATCTCCAATGAAGAACAAAACCCAAACCAAATGCTCCTCCTTACTTCTTTGTTGCTCCACCAAAACCCTAACCCTAAGATGAAGAATGGGGAAGAAGGAATGAGGGAAAAAGAGGGGAGGAAAGCCCAAGAAATAGACTCAGAATTTCGGGTCTGAAAACAGCCCAAACGGGTCGGATCCGCGCCCAAACCCGCAACTAATGCCCAAATCTGCAGAAATTTCAGCACCGTCACCCTGTCTTGCAAAAATTCTAGAAAAATCATCCGACCTCGGAATGACGCGTTCCAGGAGGTGATGGAACCGTAACAAAGTGTACTATCACTGAAAAATATCAGGAGGCCGAAATATATACTGGAATGATAGCAGATTTCTTCACAATAGGGGGCAAATCTGCAGAAATTTTCAGCACCGCCACCATGTCTTGCGAAAATTCTAGAAAAATCATCCGACCTCAGAATGACGTGTTCCAGGCAGCGATGGAACCGTAACAAAGTGTAGAATACCAGAAAAATATCATTAAGTCGGAATATATACTGCAATGATAGCAGAATTCTGCACAAGAGGGGAAAAGCAGACTTTCTAGCCCAGAAATTTTCAGCACCGTCACATTGTCTTCCAAAAAATGTAGTAAATTGCTCCGACCTCCAAAAATTCTGGAAAAATATGCGTTAGAATCGGGACTTCACGAAATTCAACTAAAAAATAATAGAAGACCAAGATGAAGATGCTAATAAGCTGTAAAAATTATGTTTTAAGCATATAAAAACGGTAAGCTCCAATATTAAGTGATATCATCAAAATGCGCGTATCGGAGCCAAAATGAATACAAATTATGCATAAAATACCATCTAATGAGGGATAAAATATACAATATTGAACCCTAATCACACCCCCCAACTAGCTTTTTGCTAGTCCCTAGCAAAACAAGCGATATATTCGGATTCACAATATAGCACACATCAAACTGCACAATATTCATGGCACATGAAAAATTTTCAATATAAACTCAATTTCAATATACCAACTCATAAAATAGAGAAAATCCAAGACCAAAACTCCAATATGGCTCAAACCAACAAAGTACAAGCAAATTTTGCATTCATTGAGATTAAAACATAAGCGTGTCATAGTATCACAATCTTCAAGAACTTGGCCATAAATAACACTTAGCTTTCTTAATTCATGGAAGTTTGATATGTGGATCATGTTTATTCATGTTTTTTTAATGTGAAACTTAGAATGACCCATGTAATGAGGGTTCGGTCAATGACTCCCAAATCAGAAGATTTTGGGGCATTAGGCCAAAAAGGACCCCGCGGACCTAGTAACTCGAATCACCTAAGATTCACTTATTTTTCTCTCGTGCACTCCCCTAAATCCTATCTTTCGATACGAATCCCCAATGTTTCATGAGGACCCGGCTACTTGACAAAACTAGAAGAACGATGCACTTATTCTTTTTTCTTTTTCTTTTTCTTTTTCTTTTCTTTCACTTTTTTTCCTTTTTTTGATCCAACACACCAATCAGCCACTCCTCAAGCATAAACCAAGCGTATATCCAAGGCCGAATTCCATCAAATTGAACACCAATCTACACTAATGACTTAATCCAACTCGTGCATCACAAAGTTTGCACAAAACTGATCCAAACCACATCGAAGACAAAATTCATCGAATTATGCACTATTTTATGAATGGCATATTAAAGTTGATCCCATGAAGAAAAGGTAATAAAATGCATGACAATCACTATTCAGGAGTTTGAACATAAGATTTGAATCCAAATGTATGCATGAATATGAAGCATATACGGGACTAAGCACAAAGCTAGCAAATGAGCAAGGAGGGTCAATTATATGCTCGCAAGATATTGGTGATGTCAAAATGGATGTCGCCAACAAAAAAAAAATTTAAAACGAAAACAACTAACTAAACATCCTAAAACAACCTACTACTCTCCCCCCCAACTAAAGACAAACATTGTCCTCAATGTTGAAAAAGTAGAGGTTTATTGAAATAAAACTATCCTAAAAAGCATAGAAAGTGCATTAAATTAAAATTTCTATACTACTAGAAGGAGATCAACGGGGTCAAAAGGAGGATCTCGGATGTATAACGGTGAGGAAAGTTGCTCAATTAGATCTTTACGCTCCTCCGCGAGCGTCTTCCCTCCACAAATCACTTTGGACACTAGCAACACACCAACAAGTGCTCCCTCCATAAAATTTCCAATCGTTCCCTGCGCGAGAGATGGTGTGTCAATCCAAAGCCGACACCGTTGCCTTTCAACAAAAGTGATCCAAATATAGTCGTCAACATAAGATAAAGAATTTAAATCAAGTTGACAAAAACTCCCTAAAGTGATTGCGTCCATCTCCATATGATGCATGCCCACGGGGGGGGGGGGGGGAGGAGGGGGGGGGGGGAGGAATGATGGATTTTGGGACAAGATTGGAGGAGAGCATGGTTTGGACTCCACCAAAATGATCGATAAGCTCGTGGCCCTACTAGTCTCCTCCTCCACTCCATCCAAAATTTTACGCTCGTCCTCTCCATCTTCACACAAATCTCCTGCAAGGGAAGATGAATCCAAATCATATAATAAAAGTTTTTGAGTGGTTTGATTACCTTCTCCCAAGCAAGAGGCAAGCAATGCGAGACTGGAAATGATCTCATGAATATACTGGCTTCGAGTCTCCATGCTCCGCAGAAAATATCGGGATTGAGTCTCCTGTGTCTGAATAAGCAATTGAAGTTCCTCGCCCAAGGGTTGCAAGGGTGCATCCACGATTTGCTCTCCTTGGTCAAGGGATGCTCCAATGCTATCGTGATCTGGCGCTAATGGATCACTCCCTGAAGTCCCATACAATGGTCGTGCCATATCCTCCATGGACTCCAAGTACTCCCAAGCATCCACAGGTGACATGTCAAATAGAGCTCCATCGTCCAACATCGCCATGTAGTCCTGCATCTCCTCCCGCAGTCCCTCGTAGAAAAACTGGAAAAGATGGGCCATCGTGAATCCATGATGTGGACAACCGCTTAATAAATCCATGAACCTCCTCCAAGCTTGATAGAAGGATTCACCGTCAATTTGAGCAAAGCCGGCAATTTTGAGCTTCAAAGAAGTGGTCCTGTGCAAAGAAAATGAAAGTGCATCATACAAAGAATTTATGTCGTTAAAGTCCATAGCTTTTTTTTTTGAATTTTTATAAAGAAAATTGAAAATAAAGATAACAAAGGACTCAAAAAGTGAAAAATAAATAAAGATGAAAGATAATAAATGGAAGATAAAGAATAAAAAAGACTCACACTAAATAGTAGGATGTATCACGTCAAAATTTCCTAAATCAATAAAAAATGTAAATGCAAAAACCGTTGTCCCCGGCAACGGCGTCAATTGCTTGAACGCGTCTCAAGTATGTGATGCTTGAGCGCTACTCCCAAGTGTAGGAGGACGTCAAGTAATAAATTTATATCCGGTGAGACCGGGTCGGATAACGGGGACAAGTCGTTTTGCAATCACAAATTCAATTGATGTAGGAAGGGTAACGGCGGTTAACAACCAACTACACTAACAGGGTGGAAGTGTGTGAAAATGTGTGTGAAACCATCTACCAAACCAACATCCAAGGGTTCGAGAATCGGAGAGGCAAATAGGCGAGGAATCTTGTGTGGTGTGTGGGAATGAGGTTACTAAGCATATGGGTTCAATCTGAGGATAACTCAATTGTCTTTCCGGCTAAGGAAAACGCAATCGGTGGATGTGGCATTTTATCGAACACTTGGTGTGCAATGAAAGTAGGGTATGAAAAATTGAGATAATAAACAACCAAGCATACAAGAATGGTACAACTAGGCAAACTCCACTCTAGGGACACCCACTAGGATCCCTAATTCAAATTATATCTCATCAATTCTACCACATAATCATTAAAACATGCAAGATTGAAAACCAAAGCCAAAGCAAACACAAATCACCATACAACCACACAAGAAGAAGATCTAGCTCATTATAACAAGAAAAGAGAGATTTTTACTTCTAAAAACATCATCCATTATCATTACAATTCACTAAATCAAAATACACAAGGTGAGGGAAAGAGTTCACCAATATCTCCAATGAAGAACAAAACCCAAACCAAATGCTCCTCCTTGCTTCTTTGTTGCTCCACCAAAACCCTAACCCTAAGATGAAGAATGGGGAAGAAGGAATGAGGGAAAAAGAGGGGAGGAAAGCCCAAGAAATAGACTCAGAATTTCGGGTCTGAAAACAGCCCAAACGGGTCGGATCCGCGCCCAAACCCGCAACTAATGCCCAAATCTGCAGAAATTTCAGCACCGTCATCCTGTCTTGCAAAAATTCTAGAAAAATCATCCGACCTCGGAATGACGCGTTCCAGGCGGTGATGGAACCGTAACAAAGTGTACTATCACTGAAAAATATCAGGAGGCCGAAATATATACTGGAATGATAGCAGATTTCTTCACAATAGGGGGCAAATCTGCAGAAATTTTCAGCACCGCCACCATGTCTTGCGAAAATTCTAGAAAAATCATCCGACCTCGGAATGACGTGTTCCAGGCGGCGATGGAACCGTAACAAAGTGTAGAATACCAAATAAATATCATTAAGTCGGAATATATACTGCAATGATAGCAGAATTCTGCACAAGAGGGGAAAAGCAGACTTTCTAGCCCAGAAATTTTCAGCACCGTCACATTGTCTTCCAAAAAATGTAGTAAATTGCTCCGACCTCCAAAAATTCTGAAAAAATATGCGTTGGAATCGGGACTTCACGAAATTCAACTGAAAAATAATAGAAGACAAAGATGAAGATGCTAATAAGCTGTAAAAATTATGTTTTAAGCATATAAAAACGGTAAGCTCCAATATTAAGTGATATCATCAAAATGCGCGTATCGGAGCCAAAATGAATACAAATTATGCATAAAATGCCATCTAATGAGGGGTAAAATATACAATATTGAACCCTAATCAATTAGCCAGAGATAGTTGGCACCTAAAAGGGCCATTAAACCGGAGTTAAGCCTTCTGCGCTTCCTCCAAGGGTCGAAAGATTCGGACTTACAATATGAAGTAGCATCCTCCAATGTTTATGCAAATGCAGGTTACAGGTCCGGCCCCTATACTTAGAAATCACAGAACAGGTACCCATAATGGGATGGCCATCTACTGTAGATCTGCAAAGCAACTTATGAAGGCAACATCATCCTATCATTCCGAGATCCTCACCATTCCAGAATCACACCAATGGTGTATTTGAGGGCGCCTAGTGGTACACCACATCCCAGTGACGACTGGGATAGAGGCTGGTATTGTGGAGCTGTCCACATAGTCTGAAGACCACATCAAAGGCGACGAATCTTAGCACACCTCTCCAGAGTTTCTGGATTCAACAGCTACTCAATGGTGATAATATTTGTAATCTGTGTATATTTTCGGAATGTTGTAAATAGGAGTGATGAAATAAGCCTAAGAGATCTGAAAGCCTAAGAGCTTTTACAGATCAGGGGGAGTTGAGGGAATTTGTACTCTTTTCCCTTAGCTATGGTTTTTTCCACTGGGTTTTCCATAGCCAAAGGTTTTAATGAGGCAAATCACATCAACTTTGGATCCTGAAGAATCCACCCCTCTGTGACGCTCAGAATCCAGAAGTATCCATGAGCAGAGTCACTTGTACAAATCAGGGGGAGTTAAAGAGCGTTTGTACTCTTTTTCCTTAACTATGGTTTTTCCCACTGGGTTTTCCATATCTAAAGGTTTTAACGAGGTGAACCTCACCAACTCTGGGTCCTGAAGTATCCACCCCATGTGAGACTCTTATTAAGCTCAGAATCCCAAAGTAATCTTGAGCAGAGTCCACACCTATGGCTGGATAAGGGGGAGTGTTGTGAATGAAAATAACCAGAGTCGGTTAGGAGTGCGGGTATCTTAGAGATACGCCCAAATCTATGTATTCTATCTTTCTACTCTCCTACCATGCCTATAAATAAAGGGCTGGGGGTTCCTCCCCCAGTAGTTGATTCATAACAGTATCTAAGTTCTTTGGTTATCTTATAAGCTACCCAATATAAAAGTAAGACTAAAATTAAATTCAAATTTTTAATCTCAAATAAGATCAAGACAATAACAAATAATTAGTTCAAATGCATTTCTAAAAACTATCAGTTTTTTCTGGTTTACATTAGAATTAGTCAACCATTGCTTATTCACTAGTCGACTAACATACAATTTTGTCGATTATGTTGAGAATCAACTTCTATGGTGAACCATAGATCATATATATCTTTGATTTAGATGTTACAAGAAGGTGAATGTCAAGGGTCTCACAATGATGGTGGATACCAAGGGTCCTTGATACCAAGGTCTAAGGCCCATTCATAACATTTCCCCTTATCTATCCATCTTTGTAAACTCATCATATGAATACTCCAGGATTCGTAGTGCTTATGAGTATCATAGGGGTTGGACACTTCTGGGTCCTAGGTTAAAAGGGGATTTGTCTCGTTAAAACCTTTGGCTATGGAAAACCCAGTGGGAAAAAACCAATAGCTAAGGAAAAAGAGTACAAGTCTCTTTAACTTTTCCTGATCTGGGGATGTCACTAGGGGTGGATACTTCTGGGTCCAGAGTCAATATGGTTGCATCGTTAAAACCTTTCGCTATAGATAACCCAGTGGGAAAAACCAAAGCAAAGGGAAAAGAGTACAACACAACATTTAACTTCCCCTTGATCTGTCCAAGCTTCAGGCTTGCAGATCTCCTAGGCAGCTATACATCAATCTCATCTACAACATTTCAATAAAAAAATATAAAATACAAGCATCGCTCATCTATACAAGTGTCGCTCATATATGGCAGTTACTGAATCCTAGGGAGCTCCTCAAAAGAGGTGTGATATGTCTCATCACCTTTGATGTAGCTTCTCAAGGATGAGCTAGGAAAGTGGCATGGTTTACAGACTGGGTAGATTGCTCCATGTCTCTTGTTTCTGACCCAGTCTTCACTGTGTCTGCGAGGTGCTTCAGGGAGTTGCTATGCATACTCTCGATTTGCTTCTTGGATGATGAGCTTCTCGGAATAGTAGGAAGATGTTGTCTTAGTCGCATGCTTTGCAGATCTCCAGGAGGTAGCTTTTCCTTCGTGGGTAAAACACATACCCAAATTCCGTTCTCATCGCGATAATCTTTAACTTGCATCTGTAAATACATTTAACATGGATGATAATCCTTTATATTATTGACCCTTTGAGGTAGCACAGAAGATGAGTAGCTCCGGTCTAGTGATGCATTACAGGCGCTGCACTGTGTCTGGGTAAACAGATTTACTGTCGACGCTATATAGAGAAGCGTGCAGTTGGCCAGATAAAGGAGTGAATCAAAGACACTCAAGTAAGGCACTTCAGGACCTAGGATATCCTTTTCCTCTTCCAGCGAATGGAAGGGGTCTTTATGTAAATCCATACAGCCAATTGGTGTATTTAGTGGATTACAATTGTCGATGTATCTTCATCAACTCGGGTGTATGAAGTTAAATGTCACATGATTTTCGTCTTCTAAATGTTAGTTTCATCATCTAGATGTTATTTTCATCATCTGGATGTTATTTACATCTGCTAAATGAGAGTTTCATCTTCTGGATGATGTGTTCATCATCTGGATGATGTGGTCATCTTCTAGATGACAAATCTGTAAGCCAAGATTTTTGCCTAGTTCTTTCATATCATATTTGATAATTAGGTTTAAACAGATATTTCGGTTTTCTCTTCAGGAGATCAGATGAGATTTGAGTCATTTGAAAAAATAATCCCAAATCATTCTCTTTGCTCTTTTTAAAGATGCAAAGACAACTATTAGTAGGAGTGCTTATATTGATATGGAACTTTATTGGTTGAAATTTATATATATTTCATAGAATAGACATCTCAAATTTTATTTAGACAAGTAAGGAAATTAGGAATAAATCCATAAGGGTATGCTGTCACAACATCCATAACAGCAAAAATCCAAAATTTTCCTTTGTCAATCACAGGATTTTCACAAACATAACCAGGGAACCTGATGCATCAGCTGTATTTGTAAGTGAGTCAAGCGCATCTTACTTGATTACTTCCTGATTTCAGCGAAATGAACGTCTAAGCTATAACATATTGGTTATAGCATATGATTTTATTTATTTATATTTGTGTTTATTCAATACTCATTATGCCTACATGTTTGATATCAGGATTTCTGATCCAAACACTCACATTTTATAAGCGAGTTCAGCTCAGCTTATTATTGCCTTGTTCCACATTTTTTTGGCCAATCTCTATGTTTTCTTCATGCAACGGAGTATGGAACGATATTTATAATTATCACATTTAGTGGCAAACTGAAACGCGAATAAGTTGTCGACAAGTGTGTTTTTTGATCCAAACACCTCCCACTGTACGTACATTATACAGTAATACTTCAATTTATTCCAGATTATCTCTTTTAGAGGTTCTGTAAAAGGAGATGATATGGAGTTGATCTCACTTTCTTGTGGTGGTATTGTTTATTGGTCTCCAGGAGTTTTCCTCTCTTTGCAGCCTCGTTGAATGCCCTCTAATTCATTGAGGACATGCACTTCTGCTATTGGAGAATTGCATCCATTATTTTTGGTATGTCAATCCTAGCTTGATTTTTAGCAGCAGGGATGTGTGATTTTGACAATATTCGGTTTAGCAGTTAATATGTCCGAAAACTGTTTAACAGTTTCTTGGTGTGGATCTTCAAGGTCACATCACTATTCATAATATTTGAATTGGTCAACTGAGCTTCAAGCTCAGGGATGATTGTAATATCCATGTTGAACCTAATACTGGGAATTTAAAGAGATCTGAAAGTGAAGGATCTTCAGGATTTAATCTTCACTATCGATTCTCTATTGAGACCCATCAAGGCACAATCTTTGAGATGTGCTCTAAATGCTTACTCCATTTTTAGTGCTTGGAATCTATTTATTAGTGGTAATTAAGCCCGATAAATAGATCTAAGACGGTATTATGATGGTTTATAGTTTGTGCTATGGGGATGTAGACACATCATGACACAACCTATAAGATGTGCTCTAAACACTTTCTCCGTTAGGAGATCTTGAAAACTGTTTATATGGGGTGATCATGCCCATATAAATAGGTTCTAAGTAGGCGTTTTGATTGTTTGCAGTGTAATTGCATGTCTCCATGCATTCAACATCAACTGAATTTTTACCGGATTAATAATCCGTTTAAATCATTTTAATGATTTATTCATATAACCTATTGTTGGGTTTGAACACAAACTTCAGAGTGTGCGACTTTATTCCAGTTGCAAATAGTGTTTGATTTCCCAGTGTTATCCAATGTTCCTGACATTTAGTAATGTGTCCTATACGATATGAAAAAGCTGGACTGCGGTTGGATAATAAGTTTGATTATGACCATTTTAAGAAGATATATTGATGAGTACACCATGGTACATCATCAGCCATATGTAGGTGTAATACCCCTAAGCGTGTAATACTAGTATTTGTATATAATACATATTGGATGTAGTTATGTGGTATTTATATGAGTATGTGTATGGCTAGTATGTGTGCTTACTTGAATGGATATGTGGTATATGTGTGTATATTGGATGTCTTGAGCATATACATATAGATATTACTACATATCTTGAATATATGTATGTGTGGATGTGTGTAGGAGATATAAATGTGTGTATGTAGTATAGTATGTGTATATGTATGCATAGTGTATATTGTATGCTTAGTAATATGTAGTGCAACTTGTGTAACTTTAAGAGTATAGATATGAACATATGGTTGAATGTATGAATAATTGAGTAGTGCAGAGATATATTTATATATAGTTGTGTATTATGGGACTAAGTGAATGTATGGATGTGTGATATGTGGATAAATATGCTGTATGATATAGCTGGATGTATACTATAATGCATAATGTATAAGTGTAAAGGATATTTATATATTGAATATTGGATTATGTAGCATATTGTAGTGCATGTTGTAATACATATGAGATATTGTATATTTTCATATTAAATAGTGAATAATATTGTATTATATGTTTATGGTGTATTTTGTAAATATGCCTTTTAGGAGGGTTATTGGTGTATATGGCATAAGTGTATGTATTTGTTTGTCAATGTTATTAATATGAGGGTGCTTGTGTAAGTTGGGGAATGAGATATGTGATGAGATTTTGAGTTTGGAGGGGGGTTTTGTGTAAGAGTGGGGCTATGTGTCATTAGTAGAGAGGGATGGTGAGAGGATGACAACAAGGCTTATGAATCATCATTAACAATTAAACCATCTTCTTCTCTCTCTCATTCTCTTCCTCTTCCCCCAAAAATCTGAAACCAAACCGGCCCCAAAATTCTGCCCAAATTCTCATGGAAATGGAGGAGAAAAAGGGAGGAAAAGAAGGAAAAAGAAGAGGAAAAGAGAGGCAGGATTCCATCTCCACCTAGGTCCTAGTTCATTTCATTCATGATATGTTGCTGGAAATCAAGACAGATTTACATGCTCATTACTTTGTTTATTCCTCTTAATCAAGAACTGATAAAGTTCTGAAATTTTTATGGCTAAAAGTTTGGACTATTTTCTACAATTATCATGTTGTGAACTTTGTCTAATTTGGACTGTAAATAGGAGTAAAAATTTAATCTTTCCAACATGTCTGAATTTACCTAGTCTGGACACATTTCACCACAATAGAGACCAGTCACTGCACACCTCATGAAAGTTAGTATTCTTGGTCTCATTGGAAAGCTAACTTCATATTCTACAACTTTGTAGTTTTCCATTTTTGCTAGTTCTACCTGTAATTGGTAGTAATTCATTCATCAATTTCGGTAAGTTTCTGTTTCTGCTGGCAGCATTTCTATGTGTTGGGAAACAAATCACCATAAATCACATAGTTCGAATTTATGCTTGAAATTTTGTCAGTGAAATCCCAACTTATCTATCTACAACTTTCATTTGTATTGTATGGTTATGTTCAGTACAAAAATAAGGAGATAGTTGCCAATTAATCCGACTGTGGACAGATTGCTGGTTTGTGTTATTTGTTATAATTTTGGGTTTGTGATGCCAATGGACCTTGTATGGTGTTGGATGGTTGACACATGGAAGGATTGGCCCTATGAGATGGGTACGACATGAATGGGGTGTTGAGAAGGGCATGACACATGTGTGCATAACTCATTGAGACATGAGTGTGATAACTTGTGTGGAAATGTGTTTATTGACTTATGTTTCATATATGCAAAATGATGTAAGTAGATAAATGATTAAGTCCTCCCAAGCGGAGGGTGACACGAGGTTTGGGGGAACCAAAGTAGTAGGTGGACATGAGGTATGGACTGCTTGTGGGTCCCACCCTCGGCGTAGCCCAGGAGGCGGGGAGTGGTGGATATGCGGAGATATGAAGAAAAGGGCTCCTTTGTTAACAGCATTGCACGCTTGGCACAGTCCAAAGCATGTCTAGGGGAGTTCTAGTTCCACTCCAACTGGGGGGAAGGTCCAGTCCCAAAAGGGTCCTACCCACTACCTAGGTTCCAAAACACTAACCAATGAATTGCTTGATTTATTCTTTTATGCCCTTAAGTGTGTTCATAATTGTAGTTTAATTGTTTCACTTCATCATCTTGCATTTATTGTTGTTACTGTTATTATCGCAACCCCTCCCCCATGTTCCCTTTCTTATGGTTGTGTTTACCTTTAGCACCATGTTCATGCCATGCCATGCCATGTTGCAATGCATCATCCTCATGCCCGTAGTTTCATTTAGTAGAGGCATTTGGGACAGAGTTGGATATCCTACTGGGTCACGCATTGACGTGCCCCACCATTGTCTTTTCAGGTGTTGGTGTTGGAGTTGGTTGGTGGCTATGAGGTGGAGCAGTGAGTTCTGTGGATGCGTTAGGTTGGAGTGGCGAGGGGTAATGAGAGAGAGCTATGTACTCTTGGGTTCTTTTGTGGTGGGGTTGAGCTGTTGTACGAGACGATGTATATATATGTATGATATTAGATAAATAAAGTTCAATGTTCCTTGTTTCCATGTTCTCTGTGTTTTGTGTTATTGTTTGATGTGGGGGAACATTACAGATACTATCCCAGTAATATGCAGTGGACCTTCTTTGAGTTTTTCTTTTTGTATTTTTCTTTATAACACTCGCTGCTCTGGGATCACCTGTGACGGATTAGTACTTTCCGGATATCTTGCGGAGCGGAGCGTTATAGTAGGGAGTGGATAAGTCCACTTTTATCCCTCAAATACTCTTAAGAGATCCAAAGGTATTATTATTTTAATGATGATAGTAAATATATCATCTTAAATTCTTTTGAGGAAGTGAAGAGAGTCAATGTCCATGTGTAGTGGATATGATCTCCTAATCATTTTCCTGTTAAATGGAATAATGAAAACGCACACTTCTGAAGAAACTTCGTGTTCTTCAGATTTATAGGAATGGTTAATGATGTCTTGCATCATCAATCAAGGGTGGTATATTGTATCGTTCTAAAGTTTAAAACTTGGACGATTCTGGACACTTCAGGGGTTCCATTTAATTCCTCTTTTCGAATTTAACTAGGAATTTTGAAAATCCATTTGAATGCTCAAGTATGGTATTCAAGGCCATTATATTCTTGAGTCATTTGTTAGGATTTTGTTTTGACGAATATCCATCGAAACTTTGTAAATTTCTTTTTCAGAGAGTACTGGGCATCCTCATATACAGTATTCAGGCTAGCAAGTCCCGACTCTCAAGTCAGACGTCCCAAAATAGTTTTCTACTAGACTATTCTTAGGGTGAAATGCTATGAATAATATACGTCTTGAGGTGTCAATCTATAATTGTTTGGCATATGCTAAGAATAAAGCATAAAATTTTGCAGTAGAATGAAATGCATATAAACAAAATGAGTTTATAAAAAAGCATACACATATTAATAAGTTTAGAAACATACTCCTATTAATTATGTTATGGCAACTAATTATAGTTTTTCAAAGTCTATGTGTTCTCGGGGAATAGCTTAGTATACAATAGCTACATCGAATTTCGTCATTAGATTAGCTTTGTAAATATTATCTGTGGTATAAATTAATGACCTTTCATATTGCAAATAGCAGCATGGATCTTATCAGAACTTCTGGGTCTGATCTTGGTTTGCCATTGCGTATTCCACGTCGAGGATATCATATCTTCCCTTTCTCTTTTTATATCAAAACATAGTTGGTCATGGACTTCCCCTGTTTTCAGTCTTCCATATTGTTATTTATAAGAAAGAATGAATATTAGTCTTACTAATGAAACATATACAGGAGAGTGAACTTGTTTATATACTTCCACTTTTCATATTTATGTGGGACTTTTGAAAGTCCATTTAAATGATCAAGTATGGTCTTCAGGCCATTATATTCTTGAGTCATTCAAGTCTTATGTGGGTAAAGAAACATGTTAAAGGGGAATAAATACGTGGGTGTGAAAATATTTCTCACTTATTAAGCCATGACTTCAGGAGTGAGCTTATATGTAAGGTTAGATTCAAGAATCTTTCCTTGTAAAGTGAGATTACTCTAAACAGTTAGCAGTGTTATGGCATACTCCTGGTTTCCATATTGGTCTATATAGACCATAGACCTGCGAGATCTATATACCGCAAAATGCGTATCACATAAATAGTTTTCGCATAATCCCTCGTATTTTTAATTTTCATTTTATTTGAACAAAAGGGTGTTGACATAAAAATTTGAACTTCAGGTTCAATTATCAGATCTTGATATGATTTCTAAACTTTTGAAGATTTATTTGTGTGTGTGCCATAACACATAATTTATATATGTGAGAATAAATGCATGAATTGTTTAACATATCGTGCATATATATAGAGCATTCATCATATGTAATTCATATGAAAACATATGAATTTATTATATCCATGCAGAAAACCTAAGTGTTGTATGCAGAGTATTATAGTCAATTTGTGCAATAATTGTTTGTCATTAAGATGCCTTGATTTATATGCCCCGTCCCCAAGAATTTCGTGGGACTTTAAACCAAAAAAGAAATTTTGGTGGGGTATGTGGTGGAAGTGGAAGCGGAGGCTTCGGGCCGCCCACGGTATGCACCGGGTCAATTGGGTCATGTTCCGAAAAAATTTAAAACTGAACGAGCTCAAAAATATATATTATCGATATCCCTAAGCAACATGTGCCTCCAAAAACCTTTATGATATCAATCCCCTCCCATTTTAGTCCTTGAGTTTTCTGTAATTTTCCAGAATTTTCTGGATTTTCTGGAATTTTCTGAAATTTTAGAGAATAAATATATTTAAACTATAAATATATATTTTATTAAATTCTATTAGAGGATGGATCTTAATCTCACAATAAGATACAGAGTCAACTAGAGCCCAAGTTCATGCAAAGATAGAGCATGTCCCTAAAAGCTACAACACAACAAGTTTAGACCATTGGCCAGTAAAAGTTTTCTTCATACAACGTTCAATCATCTTTCATCAACTTTATAGATGGAAGATTATGTTAATTTCATAAACATGCTTCCTACTGCTTAGGAATTAAATGATATGATACAGACATGAAAGTAAAATAAATTGTGGAGAATAATCATAGTAGATCTTGCAGCTGAAGGGTAAATTTAATAGAATTCATGCTTGATATATATTCTTGATTCTAAACAATGGTGTGAACTTTCAAAAAGTATGAATGAGAAAACTGCACCATGAACCAGATGGAAGTTATGTAATTATTACCATAAGTAATCTAAATTACAAGATAAGCTTCATGTAAGTTGATTATTCTATATGTGGCGTAGGGAAATTCTTTCTCTATGTCAGTATAAAATGCAAAGGAAATAACAGAATAATAATCTTTCAAATATGTATACCTTGTTACAAACACAACTAATCAGGATTCAATAAATTTTAGATTCTAAACCATAATCTGCTTCAGGTCCTTTCATATAGTATTCAGAATTCTTATATATCGAAATATTGGTAATCTTGGTAAGCAGGACATTTATCTTATAGCTTTGTCCCTGACCAACAGTCGTCGCTGCGGATGCTGGCCGCGGTCGACGCCACGGCTGTGGCCGGCACCGGCAGGTCAAGGGGGTGACGTTTCAAGGCTGCTTCATGCCGTGATTGATAAAAATATGATAAAATTTTGATTTTTCGAAGGACATCAACAACGAGATTTTTGCACAAGATAATTGTTTATATTTTTATTTTATAATTAGATCTCAAGATCCTTAATCATGTTTTAGATCTAGAAAACTAGATATAGGCATATAAAAATGCGATTTTGATCTAAATACGAAATTAGATCTAGAGAATCATGATTATGAAAAAAATTAGATTTTTTAACAAATCTAGAAATACATGTAGATCCATGTGTGTCCTACGAAGCATTTGCATTGTCGTCTTACGAAAACTTTTCCATCACGATCCGACGTAGCTTCTGCGTGCTTCCGCGCATCGTCTCCCTCTTGAGCCATCACCGAAAAAAATCTTCAGAGCATCATCGTGCTGATAACATATTGAGAATCAACTTCTATAGTGAAAACCATAGATCATATGTGTGTGTGTGTGTGTGCAAAAAATGTACCAGAGGTTGACCTCAGGTATTTCTACCTGCACACACCCCTGCTGTTCGGGTGTTTTAAGTATTTTTTTGAATTTGTTTTTTGCAGTAGGTAGATATACTTGTTATGTAGCTCCCCACAAAATTTCAGGTCAATCCGACACTGTTTTAAGACTCCGTTCATCGATTTCAAAAACGTTGCACAAAACTGTCTAGAATTCTGGACAGTTTTGCGCAACGTTTTTGAAATCAATGAACGGAGGGTCAAACGGTGTCGGATTGACCTGAAATTTTATGGGGAGCTACATAACAAGTATATATACCTACTGCAAAAAAATTCAAAAAAAATACTTACAAACCCCGAACAACGGGGTTATGCGCAGGTAATTCTGTCTGAGGTCAACCTCAGGCACATTTCCCTCTATATATATTATATTTAGTTGTTACTGTTGTGCGTCCAACCCAATTGAACACACCTAACACAGCAGAATACAAAGTATCATTGAAGAACCCCAGAACAAAGATGGGCAGATAAACAAACAGAGCACAAAGAGAATTGTTTTTAGGCTGTGGACCGGCCAAGGGGAAACACCGATGAGCTTTATTACGAAAGAAGAAAAAAATACAAATCTTCTCTTTGTCCAACGAAGAAGAAGCACACAAGATCTCTTCAAAAGCTCACAATACAATCTCTCAAAGTTGGCTCTCACAAATGGCAGTTCTCTCAAAGGATACAAATAGCGTCAAACCCTAACCTAAAACACTCTATATATAACCCTAGGTTACAATTGGTGTCATCATTGACTAGGATTTCCAGGGATACAAATCCCGACAATTACGGCATCCAATCCAATCACCGCTCCTACGCAATCAATACGCTGCATACTGTGGGCCTTCTGTCGCTTCCTAGTGGGCCGCATCGCAATGGGCTCCCCTTGACTGAATGACCTTCCTTCTGTGTTGAACAAATGAAGTGCCAATCCACGCGTACAAGCCTTCGACCAATGAGCCTCCATACGACTGTTCGACCGAACACAGACTCTAACCGTGTAACGACCCAACGACCCATTACTTAGCGTTCGACCCTCAGACTTGAACTGATGACCGAACGACCAATTGTTGTAGAAGCCAAATGTACAGCATCCTCGTAGCTGACTTGTGCAGAATCAGATAGGTCGAATCCGAGCACAATCGAGTTATCTCTGCATGAGGTAACTCGTCTGCAATACGACTACTTAGCCTGTACCGAATCGAGACAACTTCTCCACAAATCTCTATCTTGGCAAGTTTCGAGCCTCCGTCCAACGGACGACCCTCACTGACCTTGGTAGAGCATCAAATGGTGTTTCCCTATTTTGTTCTGAAGAACCAAATGTCTCGAAGGACCAAACGCTTCGCCAAAGCTACGACTGTCTCCTCCTGAATCTGGCATGACTCTTTCGAGTCTAAAATGGCTCCACCGAGCCTCAATGCCCCCTCCTGGGGCCGACGTTAACTTCTTTGAGGAACTACATTGAGCAAGTCCAAACAATGCTTAAACTTGACTCACGTTACAACCTTCGTCAGCATGTCCGCCAGGTTGTCATTTGTTTCATTCTTCAACAAGTTGATGTCGTCGTCGTCTTCTCCCATATAGTCCCTGACAAAGTGGAATCGATCATCGATATGCTTGGTATGAGCATGGAAGACCTGATTCTTAGCCAAGTGCACTGCACTCTGGCTATCACAATGGACATCATACCATTCTTGGTAGATTCCCAGATCATCCATCAAGCCCATCAGCCATATCGTCTCCTTCACTACTTCAGTCAATGCCATATACTCTGCCTCCGTGGTAGACAAGGCCACCGTAGACTGAAGGATACTCTGCCAACATATTGGATCACCTGACAGGGTGAAGATGTAGCCTGTCATCGATCGCCTCCCATCCAAGTCGCCTGCATAGTCAGAATCGATATACCCGGCAGTGTGCAGACCATGAACACTTTGGCTGTATGTCAGTCCAATGTTGACTGTACTATTGATGTAGCACAAGATCCATTGCACTGCTCGCCAGTCCTCTCTCCCCGTGTTATGCATGTATCTACTCACCATACTGACATCTTGTGATAGATCAGGTCGAATACATACTATTGCATACATCAAGGCCTCTACCGCATTGGCATAAAGTATGCTCGTCATGAGCTTCTTCTCCTCTTGGTTCTTCAGACAATGCTCGACACTGAGCTTGAGTAACTAAGGTGAAAAGCCCTTCCTTAGTCCCCGCATAGCTCCTCGCTTCAGTCGCCCAGAATCGCGCGCATCGCGGCCTTTCAAAACATTCCAAAAATGAGCCTAGAGTTGCCGACCGAGTAGGTGACTCGGTCGAGCAATAGGCTGCTCGTTCAGTGGCTCGGCCCGAGTAGAGAAGCTACTCGACCGGGCACTATAGAAAATCAAAGTTGCTGCTCAGCCTACCCGGACCGAGTAAGCTATACTCGGTCCGAGTAGGGGTCGACTCGGTCGGCTGCTCAGGCCGCGTCGTGGCTTGCTTCGGCTTGGGGAGATTGAGGCTACTCGACCGAGCAGGTGAGCTGCTTGGTCTGAGTCAGCCCGTATCAGGTCTCTTCTCAAAACTGGTATGGCTCGGTCGAGCAGCTGAGCTGCTCGGACCGAGCATTTTCTGGGAAAATGCTATAGAGGCTCCTGGGCTCTCTCTCTCTCTCTGCTCTCTCTGCTCTCTCTTCTCCTCCAATGTCTCCATAAGTGTGGCAAACTTCTCCAGAGCCTCGCCAACGAGCTCACGAGCACGTCGGATGTGTCCATACCCGAGTAGGGTCCCAAATCGCTCCAAAATCCCTGAAAACTGACAAAACACTACGAAACTCGAAAATATCGTCAGAAATGCAATATCGCAGTAAAATAAGGGATTTGGATGCGAAAATGGCATGAGATGCAATGGAATAATGATATGAAAATAGTATAAAATATGGACACATCAAAATCCCCCAAGCTTACCTCGTACTCGTTCTCGAGGAAGATGAATAATCGGTACGCCGGGAGGAAAACAAAAAGAAAATAAGAAAACGAAAATAAAAAGAAAGGAAAATCAAAAAGAGAAGCGAGAGGAGAGTGCTAAGGATGATTGGTCAGATCTCTGGCCTAAATAGTATATCACGATACTCAGAATGATAAAATACATGCTACTGGTAATTTCTAGCTTTACTCATCATATGACTAGCATGCAGTGTCGGTAAAGAATAGGGATCTATTGAAATAACACCATCAAATCATATCAATCTAATACAATCCCTAGAGTCTAGTATAAAGAAGTTGGCAACGCCCTTTTCAATCACAGATACACAAGGAGCATAAAGGAATCATACCGCATGCAATAGAGAATAGAAAAAAATCATGCCATTCAGATATTCATTTCGATACATGAAAAATCTCCAAAACTAAAGAAATTCATAAAGTTTAGGCGTTATTAAATCTCCCTGATGTGCACCATCTCCACTCTAATGTCATGCTCACTCATGTAATCAGTTGGTTTACCCCCCAAGCTTAGCTTGAGGCGTCACATCAAGGAAAATGATATGGAATTTTTATTTCTCTTCCCAGAATTAATGATAGCTTCTAATGAAATGATATAAAACAGTATGTATTCATTTTCTTTATTTTTTTAAATATGAATATATACACATTTTTTTCTTTTTTCTCTTTTTTTTTCAATTAGAAGCTATACTTTTTTCTTTTTGGGTTTGGGAAGCGGGATGCGGTAAAGATAGCTATGGGGGTGTAACCAACTGATATGTAGAGATATAAATAGATATGTGGAGAAGGAAAATGGTAGGACTCTAGGTTCACTCATAAGAGGGTGCACAACAATTTGATAAAATAAAACCTTTACTAAACTCATATATATCATGGATATTTTCACTTCTCTAATTGAATACTGAAAAAGCATGCAGAGATAATCACAATATCAACATGCATGCAAACAGAAGTGAATAAGATAAGAAAATAGATGCTCCAAGTGTTCTAGTGATGCGTGAACCTAGGTGCGTTTCCCAACATAGATCATACTAGATACTAATTCATGCATTCGGTTTTCAATTCATTTCAAGTATTAAATCAGATAGATCATCAAAAGAAATGCAGGCATATAGATAATAAAGCTGAAATTCACCCTAATAGCACGTCAACAGAAATAAGCATCTCAAACGACTAATAAGGCCACGAGAGATGTCATCATGCGGAAACATCCCTGCAAAAATAAAGAAAAAGTGGCGGAGAAAAAGGGAAAACATAGAAAAAGAGATGCATGCATGGTAAAAATATGAAATATGATGCAAAATGAGAAAAAAAAGAAAATGACGTGAAAAAACGGTGGAAAGGTGAAATAAAAACTGAAATAAGGAAAAAAAAAGAAAAAAATCAAAAATAAAGCGGTAGCGCTCATCCTTCAAGCTAAACCAAGTAGTGTCCTCACTGCTAAGAAATCGCTCGTGAGCGGGAGATGATGCTAGAGGGGTGGGGTGGGTGGCGGAATAAAATAAAAATAAAATAACCAAAAATGTGCAAA
Organism: Scilla litardierei; assembly: GCA_030789695.1. Taxonomy (NCBI): domain Eukaryota; kingdom Viridiplantae; phylum Streptophyta; class Magnoliopsida; order Asparagales; family Asparagaceae; genus Scilla; species Scilla litardierei. The sequence goes on along the minus strand of CM061142.1, from coordinate 499,526,042 downwards.
AAGGAATAAAAATAAAAATGACATGATTCAATGCAAAATGAGATATGATGCATTAGTGGCGCCTTTCCCAAGCTGTGTAAAAGTAGGGCCCCAAACAGACAGATGGGCACAAAATAAATAGGGGAGGTAGAGGCAGGTAAGGACTACATCAAGCAGAGGCATCACCATCTGGAGGTGGTGATGGGTCCCTCTGCTGTGGACCATGGGTGGTGGGTGGAAGGTCTGGCTGGAAGTCATGGGGTGGGTCAGTTTGAATGTGGTGCATGAGGCTCTGGAGGAAGGGCAGGTCGCGCTCGACCGACTGTTGAGTCATCGCACCACCATATCCTGCTAGTAGGATCATCGCGGCGAACCGTTCAGCTTGGTCATCGTCACGGAATGTAACCTCGTATTCGGCGTCGTCTATGTAAAGGGGGTCAGAGGGGCGTGGGGCGGTGGGTGGTGCATGGGTGGTGGTGGATGATTCAGTGACAGTGTTGGCTCGAGTGGGCGAGCGTGTGCGGTATGTATGCCGGGTAGGCTTAGGGTTCGATGTGCCGGTGTTGGCAGGTCTAGCACGACATGGAGGCATTGTGCAAGCGAAGGAGAATAATGATGTACTACGTAAAACAAATAGGAGAACGAATTTATCGACTAGAATGATATGGCATTGTATTCGGTGTCGTGACTGTCGCTGAATCAGAATATCGCCCAAGCTGTTCAAAGAAGTGTCTTCCGACATTGGCAATTCAAACCTGAAATGGGGAAAAGGAGGATGTCAGTATATTTAAGCACAAACAAGCAAATACAATTGCGAAGGGGGCTCGGTTGGAGATTAGGCGCGAGGCGATGGTCGTGCGGAGATAAGGAGCAGCTATTGGAGAGGTGGCATCGGCTGTGGGGAAGGAAAGGAGGCTTGGTCGAGCGGAGGGAGGTTTCCGATTAGGTTGCAGCTTTGAAAATGGCGAAAGCGGGTAGGTTGAGTAGCGCAGCGACCCGATAAGCAACGAAACATGACTCAGACCGAGCAACACAGTTGCTCGGTCGAGTAAGATGGAGATGGGAATGACTTGGACCGTGCAATCTGAGTGCTCGGTCGAGTAAGCTGCAGATAAAGTGTGGGGTACATCTTCAGCCAGCTCGATCGAGCAGGGAGCTGCTCGGTCGAATCACCTCTTGCTCGAGCCGAGCCAATAATTACCGTCTGGGTTGGCAGAGTGACGTTTTCTCCTAAAATTCAAAAGCATGTAGTACTCGACCGAGTAAAAGGCTGCTCGATCGAGTCGTAAACTGCTCAGGCCGAGCTGAAAATAGTTTGTCTGGGTTGACAGAGTGACATTTCTCCTCAAATTTTAGAGCCTGTAAAACTCGACCGAGTATAAAGCTGCTCAGACCGAGCCATAAATCCTTCCTATTTCTGTGTCTGTGCTGCTCGACCGAGCAGTGAAGCTGCTCGGTCGAGTCTCCTGTGTCTCCTGTCCCTCTTCATTTTCTTTGGTTTCTCTCCAAATCTTCGAATATGATGTTTTCCTCTGGCTTCCTTCCGTTTATAATGTCCATACACATACCCCCAATTATCCGACCTACACAAAATACCAACTCATCAAATTTTTTTGTGATTTTTATAATTTTTGTCTAAAAATACGAAATAAAAAACAAAAATAAGAAAAAGAAGATCCTAAGTCTACGAAATTGGGTTGCCTCCCAATAAGTGCTCGTTTTCAGTCGTGAGCTCGACTCCCTCGAATATATCAGTTTTCATTTGGTGCGCACGGTGGTCGCGTGTCAATCTCCTCGATGGTGCACTCCGACGGCATTTGATTTCCGCCTACTTCAAGATTCTCCTCCATGTAGCATATAGTATCCGATCCTCGATGATTTGATGAACGACATAGAAACTCCTCATCCAACACTTGGATGTACACGACGATCGCTTTGTTGTAGGTTGGGTCGCTGTCGTCGTCGATGCTTGTCTTCATTAGGTCCTTCAAGACCCCCTCGATAGTAAAATCTTCAATTGCTTCTTCTTCGAGAAGCTCCAGATAACTAGCCCCTTCTACATGGGCTCGCTCCCTCATTGGCTTTTGTAGCCGGAACTCAGCTTCAATATCCCTCACGTTGAGAGAGAGGGTCCCTTCCCGGACGTCTATCAGAACACCGGCCGTCGCCATAAATGGGCGGCCGAGTATGAGTTGAGAGCTCCCTCCCTCAGGCAAGTCCATGATGATGAAGTCGACTGGAATACATAGCCCTGGAGGTATTGAAGGATGACGTCCCTCGCTATTCCCACCGGGTAGGTGATAGAGTGATCGACGAGCTGGATGGACATACTCATCGGTTCCAGCTCACTTCCCGTCTGGAGTCTTTTGAAGATGGAGAGGGGCATCAGGCTGATGCTAGCCCCTAAGTTAATCAACGCCTTGCTGATCGGCATCCCTCCAATGGAGCACGGCACAGTGAAGCTCCCCCGATCTAGCAGCTTCTGAGGGAGACGATTTTTGATGACGGAGGTGGAATCCTCCAACATCTTGATTTCTTCGAGCTTCCTATTTCCCGTGATGAGATCCTTCAGAAATTTGGCGTATGTCGGGATCTCGATGATGGCATTTATAAACGGGATATTCAACTGAATCCCCTTTAGTAACTCCATGAACTTGGAGTACTTCTTCTCCATCTTAGCTAGGGCTAGCCTCTGTGGATATGGAGGGGAAGGTCTGGATACTTTACTCTTGGATGCATCGACGAGAGGTGGCGTCGTAGTAGGTATGATGGGAGGTGCATCCGCTTTCTCCTCAATAATGATAGGCCTCTCAGTGGCCTCTTCTCTATTGATGTCATCAACATCATCTTCAATGGTGATCTTCTCCTTATCAAGCACCGGGACCATGACGGGATCGGTCACCCGTCCTGCTCGTATGGTCACTGAAACCACGACATTGGCTTAAGCTCTAGGGTTAGTCTCCGGCTGGGAGGGCAATCTCCCCTAATTCTTTAGCAGCTGCGACATTTGTTCCCTCAGTTCATCGAGTGAAGAATTGATATTCTTGAATTGGTTCGATGTATCCTGATTGAAGCGGATCTGGCCGCTCATGAAGGTCTCTAGCGTGGCTTCAAGATTAGACTTGGACGGAGCCGGCGCAAAATTCTGCTGAGGCGGCCAGTTGAACTGATATCCCGGCGGCCTGTAAGGCCCAGCTGGCCTAAAGCCGCCCTACTGCTGGCTCTGCTACTGCTGAGGAGGAGGAGCTGGTATCTGAAATTACGGAGGTTGCAGCCCTCCACTTGGGTTTTGCAGCCCTCCACTTGGGTTTCCATAGGAAAATCCCGGGTGATTCCTGGCATCCGGATGCTGCCACTGATTCCATCCCTCTCCTTGGATGTACTGTACGGTCTCGGATGTCTCAGCACCCTCATAGTGGCCCTCACTAGGGATATATCCCGGATCTACATATTCTTCTGCATGATGATATGATGTACTAGGAGAAGCGGGGATGGAGTCTAGACGCTGCTCAATGCGGGCCACTTGCTTGCACAAAGTCTCGATGTGAGAATCCAAGTGGATAACGACCTTAACCTCAGGAGTCCAGGTCACAACTGTCCATTCATCGTTCCACTACTGAGTGTTGGCCGCCATGTGCTCCAACAAATCTATAGCCTCCTCAGGAGACTTATCAAGTAAAGCGCCCTGCGCCGCAGCATCGATGATCATCTTGGTGCTAGGCTAGAGTCGGTTGTAGAAGCTCTGCACAAAATCCCACTGCTCGATCCCATGGTGAGGACACTGGTGTTGGAGGTCCTTGAACCTCTCCCAAGCCTCGTAAAGTGATTCCTGTGGGAGCTGCTTAAAGTTAGAAATGGCCCCACGGATCCGAACCGTCTTCGAGGGTGGATAAAACTTATCCACAAATGCAAGTGCAAGCTTCTCTCAGGTGGTGAAGTGGTTGGGAGGATGGGCCCGGAGCCAATAGGAGGCTTTATCCCTTAAGGTGAACGGGAAAAGCCGCAGCTTCACAGCATCATCACTGACATCATTTGCCTTGAACGTATCACACTTCGCCAGGAAGGAGTCAATGTGATGGTTGAGATTTTCATGAGGATGCCTGTGGAAGGGATCTTGCTGCATCAGATTAATCAACATTGTCTTGAGCTCGAAGGTCGCCACCGTCAGTTGCGGTCTGAGGATGGAGGAGTTGTTCCCAAAAGTAGGTTTCATGTGGTCCCTGATGGACCCAGTGCGAAGAGGAGGAGGAGGAGGATTTTCTCCCATCTGAGCGGACGGAGATGAACTTTTGCTAGAGGCTCTTAAAGCCCATCGTTGTCTTCTCGATCTCAGGATCGAACAATAACTCTCTGGTAGATCCCTTGTAGCGAGTGTTCATGCACCAACAACTCTCAAAGAAATACCGTCAGTAGCACCGCAATAAATAAAAAGAATAAAAATGATGGAAGGGTGAGAAATGATCAGAATGCTAGCAAACTTCACAGAATAAAAAACAAACTAAGATGGAACACTATTGCCGTCCCCAATAACGGCGCCAAAAACTTGACGCACCCGTAACCTACACCTAGGTTCCACCTGGCGGTGTCATGGTTGCCAGACGTGGTATGGCCCCTAGGCTACAATTTCGGGCACAATCCGCAAGCGGACGGTGTCGAGTTATAGTATATAAGATGTCGAATCCCACATGGACAGTGATAGTGTCAATTGGTTCTCAGTTTATTTCTAAGTTTTGAAGTAAGATAGCTATCAGGGTAAAGGATTTGATTTGGGTGTTGTTGTTGTAATATCAATAAAAGGGACTATGGTTTTAGGGATCACCACTAGACTCGTTGGGGGTTGATGTTGGGATATTATCCTTACATTGCATTGAGGTTAGGGAATTAATCCCCCAATTCGTACCACTTTCATGGGTTAGAATTGCGGGGTATTTCGGTGGCTCTCGTTGACGCAATAGCGGTAGCCGTCAACGTAGCGGTATAGTTCGTCGACGGATCCCCTCAAGGCACGAGCCGTGCATGGTCATGTCCTTGGCTGGATCCATCGATTTTCCTAGTCGAATACCTAGATACCCCTTAAGCACATCAATTCCACAGACCGTGGGTATGATCTCCGTACGGGTTATCTACGGATTTGGTAGGATCTACCGAAATACAACCTTAAATCCTCAATTCAACGTAGGGATCCAAATCTACATCTTCCCCTAGGGTCCTAAGGCTAACCCATCAACCCTAGAATAAATCTACTCACACATCGCAATAGTGGCAGACAAAAACATCAATTCCAAAGAAGAAAGCATTATAGCAATCAAAAGATTAGGGCTAAAAGACTTACATCGAGAATTCAATAGAAATTGCAGATCCAGAAATAATTTCAGATTCCAAACAAGAACAATCCAGAACAAACGCAATAATCTCTCAGGATTCAAAAATCTCCTTACAAAAACTAGTCTAAGAATCTCCTACAAAACTCGCCCAGCTCCCCTATCAAAACTCTGTAAAATTCCTAATGAAAAGCCCTTCCTCAGTCCCCGCACAGCTCCTCGCTTCAGTCGCCCAGAATCATGCGCATCGCGGCCTTCCAAAACATTCCAAAAATGACTCTGGAGTTGCCGACCAAGTAGGTGACTCGGTCGAGCAATATGCTACTCGTTCAGTGGCTCGGCCCGAGTAGAGAAGCTACTCGACCGGGCACTATAGAAAATCAAAGTTGATGCTCAGCCTACCCGGACCGAGTAAGCTCTACTCGGTCCGAGTAAGGGGTCGACTCGGTCGGCTGCTCGGGCCGCATCGTGGCTTGCTTTGGCTTGGGGAGATTGAGGCTACTCAACCGAGCAGGTGAGCTGCTCAGTCTGAGTCAGCTCGTATCAGCTCTTTTCTTAAAACTGGTATGGCTCGGTCGAGCAGCTGAGCTGCTCGGACCGAGCATTTTCTGGGAAAATGCTGCAGAGGCTCCTAGGCTGTCTCTCTTTTTACACTCTCTCCTCCTCCAATGTCTCCAGAAGTGTGGAAAACTTCTCTAGAGCCTCGCCAATGAGCTCACCAGCACGTCTGATGTGTCCATACCTGAGTGGGGTCCCAAATCGCTCCAAAATCCCTGAAAACTGACAAAACACTATGAAACTCGAAAATATGGTCAAAAATTCAATATCGCAGTAAAATGAGGGATTTGGATATGAAAATGGCATGAGATGCAATGGAATAATGATATAAAAATAGTATTAAATATGGACACATCAAAACCACATCTACACCATCAACGGCCTGGAGCCTGTCTTCTGCTACTTCTGGTGTGGGTCGATCTGAGTCGTCGATCGACTGTTGTAGAGTATCAGACACGTTGTCGAAGACCTGCTTCAATTGTGTCTGTTTGAGCTCCACCTTCGGTTCTTGCTCCTTCTTTAGTAACGTCGACTCATCAATCGTTACGTCTCTGCTCAGGATCACTTTCCTCTGTATCAGACACCACAGTCGATATCCTTTAACACCTTTGCTGAAACCCAAGAAGATGGCTTTCATGGCTCGAGCATTGAGTTTATCTTCCTTCACAGCATAGTAACTCAGACATCCCCAAACTCGAAGTGATCCATAGTCGAAAACTGACTTTCCCGACCATACCTCCAAAGGAGGTTTTCCTTCTAAAGCAGTAGATGGTAGCCGATTGACCAAATAGGTTGCATACACCTGGGCCTGTGCCCAAAACTCCTTCGATAGGTCAGTATTCGACATCATGTATCGAATTATCTCCAGCAAAGTCCGATTCATCCTTTATGCTACCCCATTCTGCTGTGGGTACTAGTAATGGTGTAGTGTCTCTGTATCCCTTTCGATCTGAAGAACTTCTTGAAGAGATCTAACCTATAATCACCATCATTGTCACGTTGCAGATGCTTGACATGCCGACCAGTCTGAGTCTCGACCAGCTTCTTCCACTCGATGAAAGTGCTAAGAACTGTTGGGGGATGTATGCCCTCAGATCATTTGTATCTGATGCAAATGATATTTTAAGCTTAGATATGGGACTATTTTGCATGTGATGCAAAAGGAGTTAAATGTGTCTTAAATTGTTTAAGACTATATTTAATAAAATAAACTCGTTGAAAAGATTACCTGGATGACGGGATCCTCCCGCTCTAAACGCATGTTCAAACCGCATCAAAAAGGAGTCCAAATGCACAAGTTAGAGCCAAAACAAGTCAGCCCAAACTGTTGGGCTGAACCCAGCGAAAATGGAGGCCCACCAAGCCCGAAGTTTCTGGTTAGGGTTTTTAAAACCCGAGATTTTTTACGGCTGGAATTTCCATCTTTGAATGGGTTTTTGGCTAACTTTGAGACGATGTTTGAGTGGTCAAACGACGTTGGATTAACTCGCCATTTTTTCCTACGCGTTCATCATTCAACCCTCTTCGATTTAATCGGTTGTATCAAGATTGAAGCTCAACGGTGAGAGAGTTAAAATTCATGGAAGTTTGGCCTTTATGAAAGACAAACTAACTTGAATTATTAAACTCTAAAAACATAGTCCCACATCAGAAGTGGAGTAAAGTGGAGGGGTTAGCCGCCTATATAAATAGGGGCATACCCCCTCCTCTAAACTCGTCCCAAACTCTAAATCTAAACACCTCTCAAAAATATTGGAGCACGCTCGGATCTAATCTTAAAGTAATATTCTCTTCTTCCTAATTTTCTGCCTTGCTCCTAAAGGGCTCTAGCAAAGCCACGAAGGAGTTCGGATCCGATCCAGACTCTTGGCAAAGGTTCACATTCAGGTGAAATTTTCTTCGGCGCGTAGTTGTATTGGCGACAAGGGGATTGCTCGCCTCGGGACGCGGAGCGGTTCGAGGATCGTTTCGACGCGGGACGAGGAGCAGCTCGGAAGACGGTGCGGTACACCTTGCTTGTACCAAGGCAAGGTTCCGGGTATGTAATTTAGAAGCTTTCTTTTAACTATGTCGCAGTACCTTAGATCCTTCTTAGGGGTGGTTAGATCCACCTCAAGTTGATAGAGATCCGGGCTAAGGGTCTTGCTTTTTTTAGGGCTTCGTTAAAAAGTTTAACGATTTTCTTCCGCTGTGCTTTCTGTTGCCTTTATTGTTCGTCCGACTTAGGACATGCATAGAGATTTGTGTCCTGAGGGTCCATCAAAACCCAACATTGCTATCAGAGCTTAGTCTGCATGATGATATAGGACTGCGACGTTTTTAAAATGAATGCCTTTTAAATACATGCTAAATTTTTTAACTTTATGAGATACTGTTAAAAATGAAACCGTTTTCATTTTAGATGTTTTTTAAAAATTCTTTTATGTGATAAAATTATTTTTTGAAACATGGAAATTTTATGATGATTTTAAAACATAGTTTATGTAATGAAAAGTATATGATAATTTTTAGGAAACTGTTTTAAGTTTTAAAATCATTTTTTAAATTTAAGTGTTAAATTTAGTTGCACATTAATTATTTATAGGATAAATTTTTTAATGTGTTGATGCATGTTTAATAATTATGTGATAATTGTTAAATAGTTATAAATATTTTATGCGATATTTAGGTTTATAATTGCATGCTAATTTTATAGTTGATAAAGTTTGATTATGTTTTAATGGCCATGCTTCATTATGTGATAATTGTTGAAACCTTTTAGGTTAGCCATTAAAACCTATTTGAAATTTATAAGATAAATTTTAAATGACATGCTATGTTTTAATAATCATTACAACCTTTTAAAACCTAATTCCTGATTACGGTAGTCCTTTAACGACGATTATTATTTTAATCGTTATTATAATATTCTCTTTAAAAGACTACACTTTAAAGTGTTGTAAATGATTTATTAAAATCCTAATAACGATTAGGATAGCACGTGAACCTTATAGTTGATAAGGATTTAATAAAGTTATTAACAAATCCTAACATTTTGATTTTTTAAGGATTCAACTAGTTGATAGGATTAATTAGTTGTTAATAAAGCCGTTTTAGTCTATGGCACACATATAAAAATGAAAAGCTTTATTCAATAGACCATGATCTGGTCAATGTGCTTGGCTAAGTTTGTTGGATCACCCTAGCTAGTCTAGGGGATAAGTGATCCTGGCTTAGTCAATTCCCTGGCTGTGTTCTGCTGGACCGCAATGACGCGAATCATGATTATATTACACCTTAGACTATATCTAAGTCAAATACGTTAATAATCTTCTTCAAGATTAGCCGTAGCACTCCTTGTTTTAGAGGTTGGCAACTATATGTTCTTTGATATAGTTGTTGAGTCAACTCAAGCTATGTCATAGACACTTTATGGAAACCAACTTCTCAATACATGAGATGTAGTCTAGACTTGACCCAAACCGTCGTGTCGTGAATACACCGAGCGCCGGCGTAAGTTAGGCTAGACACGAAAACAATGGTCCGACTAGACTAGTCTTTATGATTTGTTGAGTCAACTAAAGGTCATAGGTGACTAGGGGTAAAAACCGATAAGGGAATCACGTTCGATGTGATTGATGAAGAGTCGTCTACCGATCGCAGAGTTTTGTTGAGTCAACTCAAGGTTGTGAGACTCAGGATGGTTGGGTCCCTTTCCCATTATATTTAATTTGATTAAATCATTCATTATTATGGCTTAAAATGATCGCTAAAAATAGTGGGAGGATATAGTTAGATAAAAGCCATTCTATCTATATTTAAAAACTTGAACATATGCTAAACTAGGGTAAGTCTATGTTTACCGATGGAATCAAAACATAATATTCTAAGAGAATAAGTTAACTGGTCAAAAAGGCCGTTGAATGGAATATCAAGTTAAATTCTAATTGATAGAATAAACTATATTCTCGTTGATATTAAAATGACCTTCTTAAGGTCAGACTTAAGAAATATGATTTCATTAAGTTCTGAGTCCAACAAAATGAATGTACGCTACATGTCACTCGCCTTTATATGGGGCAGCTGGAACATATTGATGTTCAAAAGAAAGTTTCTCCATACAATTTGTTGAGTCAACTCAAGGTTGTAAGGAAAACGGTTTCGATCTGCAAGGTTCGAAACTTCGATCAAACTCTTTGATTCGAAGATGGATGCATGAGCGGTACAAGACCATGTATCCAAATTAGATCTTGAGTCAAGCAACTTGTTGAGTCAACTCAAGGTTGTGAAGCTCAAGTGTTTGGACACGTTCTGTGTGTACATCTAGTAATTTTGTTATGACATTTAATATCTAAATGAGATTTAGAAAAGGAAGAATGCACTCAGGAAAGTTAATTGAGAAAGATAATTTTATTTATCATTAGTAAATACATAAGTATGAGGAACTAAAAATGTGACATATTTGATGTCACGATTTCATAATAATTGTTATACAAAAGACGACTAACACATTTTTGACGAATGTCGTCACCTTGCTTCTGAAACAACTCTTTGTGTCAGTAATTTGTAATAACTATAATATATTAAATGTTAATATATGAATACACAAGATAGTAATAAAATTATATGGCAAAATAGACTCGGCCATATTAAAGAGATTAAGCTTCACAAGTCACATAAAGAGGGGTCTGACCTCTCGTATTATGAAGTCTACGGACACTTATAAATCTTATTCTCAAAGGTATGATGGCCGAAACACATCTGTAAGACAGTGGGAGAATGAATTGTTGAACTCACAGTCTTGTACATACTGATGTACCCAGACACAAGTCTAAGTTAGCCAGGATAAGCTGTTCTTATTATTATTACGACACGTGTTCTTGATTAAACACAAGTCTGATAAAATAGAGAACAAAACGACAGAAGTATTTGAACTGATTCGATTAGATAGAAAAGTCGAATACTTAGCTGTATAAATCTTGCGTAAATAAAAGAAAATGCGATTTTTTTCTCAGGTCAAGTCTCTTAACATATTGGATGTGGTTGAGAGCATGAATCACATTTTGTTAGACATAGTGCGATTCATGGCAAGTTCACTCTAAGTTACGATCCTCCCTTTGGGTTGAGTCCCAGATTATAATGCCTTGGTTCTTGATAAGGTTCTGTGAGGACCTTATCAATAAGATATTCATTAAATCAATCTTTAGGAAGTTAAAGGATTACTCAAGTCTCATGAGACGAAGAGTCGAGTTAGACATCATAGTCGAGATGGCTTAGTCAACTTCCAGGATGAAATTCGGAGTAGTGACTCTGATTAACAACTTGATACAATAGGTCCGTGCACGTAAATAAAGTATGGACTTTAGTTTACGTGCCCAAAGAAAATGTTTCTTATTTTCTGCAAGAAAAATCTTCAAGTTAGAAGATTGGTGCAGAAGAAAGTAGTGAAGTACAACTTACGTTGGTTGAGAACGGTTTTCATCCTAACTCCTATAAACAGATTACGATGAAACTGTCTTGCCAACAGATTTGTACAGATCTACTCGGACCGATATCGATGTAAATACTCTTGATGACCATGAAAACTGGATCATTCATTTATGGTCCGTTATCTAAATATGATTTAGAAAAACGAACTTGTATGAATTGGCCAGAGAGTTTTCAAAGTCAGTGGGAGCAAATAAAACACATGCGAGGCATCAAGGGGATGGAACATATTTTTGACAAAGTGGTCAAAAGAGTTTGACACTTTTGAATATGAACCATCTAAAATGACCAGTAACTTATTTAAAATTATTATCGTAAGATACGATGAGCTGGATGAGATCCAGGAAAATTAAATGAATTTCGAAGGACCAAAGGAATTATTTGGATGAGATTCAAATGGTTGGTCTAGCATGAACATAAAAAAACCCCTTAAGTCTATACAGTAGACGGTTTAGCAGATCCACTCATGAAGGCTCTACCACATGAAGTCTAGAAAGATTTATGTGTAAAATACGGTATGAGATACCGAGATAAATGGGCCCAAGTGCAAGTGGGAGATGTAGCGAGATAGGTATGCACTTGAGGCAATTATCTCTGTGTAATTGTACAAACATCTTGTTCGAAATAACAGTAGCTGTTAGGTATAAGTTTATCTAAGTTAATCATAATGTAGTTATCTTTAGATATTAACTTAGGTAAAGTCCTGAGACTTAGTGCAAGGTCAAACATGCATCGAGAAGAGTATCTCGATCATGGAGAAGTGTTTGATCGTCTGCAGCATAAGTCTAAATGGTTTTGTGGTCGTAGATTTTTTTCGAGAAAAGGATATCAAAACATCGGATAGACCATTGTGTCTTAATCTTCACCGTATAGAGGTGATGATGATCCGATGATCGTTTGACTTAGCGAAGTCAAAGACGAGACATATGTGCTTATTGGAGAATGAGTTCACTGAACGACCCATCAAGAGTTGTCATATGGTTATGATTGACCAATCTGTCAATGACAAACTTTTAGTGATGATAGGCAAGTTGGTCTTATAACTTGAGGTCATTGTACGAACTGGTGCATGAACGATGTTACTTAGATCACTGACCTAGCTTCGAGGCTAGGCCTGTCGAAAGGTCTTTGATTGTGTGACATTTAAAGCATACGAGGAGAGTAATGACCAAGAGAGGATTCGTCTTTCCCGATTAATGGGAGTTAGTGTTGTAGAGTTAGTTCGGTCTTTAGTGAAATCTCTGGCCAGAGTATGTTGGAAGAAGTCCAACATTATTTGACTAAAGATTGATGGAGATTAACAGGATTCGAGCTATTGGGGTTGACAGTTTGACCGTACCCTAGGATTGAACTAAACGACATAGTTTAGACGAAGAGACTATAACTGTGAAATTCATCACAGACACAGTTAGGGTGGTCCCGACAATACTCATGTCGATGAGTTAACCACATAAGTATGATACTGAAACATGGACAGCAACTGCTGCTTATGGTCACTGTCGTCTGGGGCTTTGAGCCCTACTTGTAGTAGGGTCAGGCTGTAAGGCCTCACACAGAGTGCGACCTTTGTCTAGTAATAGGTAGAAACATTAGGAAGAATATGCATTTGATGCAAGGAATATAACACTGCAAAGAGTTTGCAGTTATCTTCAGCATTCAGAATAAATGATCCTGAGTGCAAGTGAAAGATATTGGGGGATGTATGCCCTCAGATCATTTGTATCTGAAGCAAATGATATTTTAAGCTTAGATAGGGGACTATTTTGCATATGATGCAAAAGGAGTTAAATGTGTCTTAAATTTTTTAAGACCATATTTGATAAAACAAACGCGTTGAAAAGGTTACCTGGATGACGGGATCATCCCGCTCTAAACACATGTTCAAACCGCGTCAAAAACGGAGTCCAAATGCACAAGTTAGAGCCAAAACAAATCAGCCCAAACTGTTGGGCTGAACCCAGCGAAAATGGAGGCTCACCAAGCCCGAATTTTCTAGTTGGATTTTTGAAATCCGAGATTCTTTTACGGCTGGATTTTCCATCTTTGAATGGGTTTTGGCTAACTTTGAGACGACGTTTGAGTGGTCAAATGACGTCGTATTGACTCGCTGTTTTTTCCTACTTGTTCACCGTTTAATCCTCTTCGATTTGATAGGTTGTATCAAGATTGAAGCTCAACGGTGATGGAGTTAAAATTCATGGAATTTTGGCCTTTATGAAAGGCAAACTAACTCGAATTATTAAACTCTAAAAACATATCCCACTTCGGAAGTGGAGTAAAGGGGAGGGGTCAGTCGCTTATATAAATAGGGGCCTACTGATTCGGGTTCAATATTACATATTTAACCCCCGATTTAGCCCTATTTTGTGCTCATGTGATGCAACATTTTTCTCTAATTCATACGTATTTTCTACACATTTATTTATTAGAGAAAACACTCTATTTGAGCACAAAACAGCATTTAACGACGCATTTCTGCACTTGATATATTTTTCCTAGCTTGGTCTCGATCTCACGATTCCAACAACTATTTATTTGTATTTTTCTGAGATCTGTGCTAATTACTGTGTATTTTTGAATGCAGAATACCAATTAAATGGGGGAATATGCAAGGAAATACTCAAATACGGACACGTGGCAGCCATCGGAGCGACTCCCGCTCGAATCCGACGGTTGCGGAAAATATCGACGTGGAAATACCTCCGCCGTTGGATCTTAATCCAACGGCCAGATGAATCGCGTGGCGGGATACAGCGGGGGCGATCCGTGTGCCACGTGTCACGATCTTGGAGCTTTCCCGCCTGATCCAACGGATAGCGAAGTGGGATGCGGGAATTTGTAAGGACCGTTGGATCCCGATCCAACGGAGCGGATCGAGCCAGAGACGAGCGACGCTGCGGGCGATGTAACAAATGACGTGGCGTATTCCTAAGCGTCCGATGCCGATCGGACGGAGGCGATCATGCCCGAAGCGAACGATGCGGAGCGGCGAAATTTTTGGGCAACATGGCTCAATCGGGGGCATTGCTGCGAGATCCAACGGTGAACATTCAACCTCGAGTCGAATTCGGATCGCTCATAGCGGATGCGGGCGCGCGCGACTTTTAAAGCGCCACGTGGCCAACGCACGTTCGATCCCGCCTGGATCGAACGGCTGAGAGATGCTGCGGCTGATGGATCGGGTTTAAACGTATTTGGATGCGGGTTTTTCAACCCGATAACGCAATCTTATTATATAAGGTATTCCTAGGGTTTTGGGGCGTATTCTGCCAGATTGGGGCGTATTTTGAGCGTATTGGAGGCTCTAGGAGCCGTATTCTCCCCCTGAAAAATTCTGTAAAATTCCAGAGGCATGTTTTATTATTTCCAGAGAGTTTGAAGTCTTTTCAAGGAGAATTGGTGATATTTTCTTCAACTTCTATCCCGTATTTTGGTGTTTTCTATTGTATTTTGCTATGAACTTGAAGTATTTGGCTATGAAACTTGTTTATTTTTTCATGCTGTGTAGCTAAATCTCTGTTGTGCATGGTATGGAGTAGTTAGGTGATATAATTTGTGTTTATTTGGTTGTATTCCTCGTGCTAACTCGTTAAAACGTCGTTAAAATTATAATCTTTGTTCGTAAATTGACTTTTTCAGATTCCAAAAGAATTGATTTAGTTGATGATCGCCCCAAAAGGGTGAGTTTTGATCTCCCCAAAAGGGAGTTTCATACCGTAGTTTTGATCTCTCCAAAAGAGAGTTTCATATCGTATTATAATCTTAGCGACGATCTTTTTGAATATTTTGCTTGAACCCCCCAAAAGGGCATCTTCCGATGAATTGCTCCCAAAAGGAGAATTCATTGAGTTATATTGGATATTTTCCCGATGAATTGCTCTTAAAAAGAGAATTCATTGTGATATATTCATCAACCAAATTAATACGAATCTTTGATCCTAACGAACCCATAGCATGTGCAAACTTTTTATAGGTATTTTCATACACGAATTTCTTTGTTCGCACATCACCATCACGCACTTTCACACCATCGCCATCATTGTTAAAGTGGTTAGTTTCTTTTCGTAGGATTTCTATTTGATTTGAATTGTGGTTGCAACAGATTTCTTCCCGTGGATTCGACATCTGGACTCCCAGATTTTACTACTTGTACGGACTCTTGCGCTTGAGAGAGAGCACCTTTCGGTCCGACCACCTACCCCCTCCTCTAAACTCGTCCCAAGATCTAGATCTGATCAGCTCCCAAAAATGTTGGAGCACGCTCGAATCTAAGCTTAAATTAATATTCTCTTCTTCCTAATTTTCTCATTGCTCCTGAAGGGCTCTAGCAAAGCCACGAAGGAGTTCGGATCCGATCCAGAGTATTGGAGAAGGTTCACATTCAGGTGAAACTTTCTTCGACGCGTGGTTGGCTCGGCAAAAAGGGGAGTGCTCGCCTTAGGACGCAGAGCGGTTCGAGGATCGTTTCAACATTGGACGGGAAGCAGCTCGAAAGACGGTGCGATACACCTTGCCTGTACCAAGGCAAGGTTCAGGTTATGTAATTTAGAAGCTTTCTTTTAACTATGTCGCAGTAGCTTAGATCCTTCTTAGGGGTGGTCAGATCCACCTCAAGTTGGCAGAGATCCTCGCTAAGGGTCTTGATTTTTCTTAGGGCTTCGTTAAAAAGTTTAACGATTTTCAGCTGTGCTTTCTTTTCCCTCTATTGCTCGTCCGACTTAGGACGGGCATAAAGATTTGTGCCCTGAGGGTCCATCAAAACCCAACAAGAACTTGGTCCTTTAACTTTAGAGAAACACCCACACCATGCATGAGAATTCGTTGATGAACGAAACAAAGTAGTGTTTCCCTAGAAGGACCCCATACATCGGTGTGTACATAGTCAAGCACTGCCTTCGTACTGTGGATGGCCATCCCAAATGAAGCACGTGTCTGTTTTCTAAACACACAGTGCTCACAGAACTCGGTCTTTCTGGTCTTGGCTCATTTTAGACGATCTCCAATGATAAACTTTTGCAAAGCTTTCTCACCCACATGACCTAGTCGACTGTGCCATAACATTGAGTCGTCGTCCTCAGTCACACAAGTCAGAGCCATTGTGCCAGATACGACCAAACCATCTAAGTAATAGAGCTTGCCTTGGCGCTTTCCCTTCATCACGATCATTTCTCCTCTGGCCACCCTAAGAGCTCTATTCTCCATGGTCACACGACATCCCTTGGATTCGAGTGAACTGATCGATATGAGATTATGCCTTAGGTCGGGAACAAAGCGCACCTCCTCAATGTCTTGTGTAATACCATCGTTCATACTCATACGCACCATCCCGATGCCTGCCATGCTACAAGCTCGGTCATCGCCCAGCAAGACAGTACACTTACCACCTTCCTTGAAGGTTGTAAAGTACTCTCGATGTGGCGTCATATGGAACGAGCACCCAGAGTCCAGCACCCAACCATCTTACGTCATGCCCTTTGAAGCACCAACCAATACAAACTCCTCGACCTCAAAGTAGTCACTATGTTGGCAGTTTCATCCTGCTTCTTCTTTACCTTGGGGCAGTCTTTGACCCAATGTCCTCTTTCTTTACAGAAAGCACATTGGTCCTTTGCCACCTTGCACTGGGGGTCTATTGTCTTGTCTCTGGACTTGGATCTTAAATACACCCTTCTATCTCCACCCTTCTCACCACATGACCCCTTACGACCGTAAGAGCATCACTCAAAGCTCAAATGCAGGTGTCCCCATCGTTCTTCCTAACTCGTTGCTCGTCAAAGCGTTGGACACCTCTTCAAATGTGATCGATTCCTTACCATAGGTAGGAACCGACACCAAGTACTTATACTCGATGGGTAGAGAGTTTAGAAGAATCATTGCCTTGTCTTCATCGTCGACCTTCACGTCGACGTTCCTTAGGTCGGTAAGAAGCTTGTTGTAATAGTCGAGGTGTTCCTCTATAGAAACACCCTCAGCTAACTTCAAACCGAAAATCTTCTTCTTCAAGTGTAGCCTGTTCTGGATATTCTTCTTCATGTACTTGTCACCGAGCTCCTTCCAGAACTTGCTTGCACTTGTCTCCTCCAAATATGTGTATTTCTTCTCCTTCGACAAATACAGGAGGATGGTATGACATGCACTCAGATTCAGAGTCCTCCACTCCTGATTGGACATCTCTGTCAGCTTCTCGTCCAACGCGATATCTTGGCCAAGTTGGTTCAAGATATCCATGACTTCGCATCACCACATACTGAAGTTGATCTTTCCATCAAACTTCTCAATTTCAAACTTTGTGTTAGACACGATAGTCCGAGAGGATGAATAATACCCAGAAGTCGACGCCTTTGAGGAATCATCATGGCCACCGTTACTCATCTTCTACTCCTCCGGTGATCTTCGGAACCGAAAGCTCTGATACCAGTTTGTTGTGCAGCCAACCTAGTTGAACACACCTAACATAGCGAAATACACAGTATTGTCGAAGAACCCTGGAACAAAGATGGGCAGATAAACAAACAGAGCACAAAGAGAATTTTTAGGCCATGGACCAGACAAGGGGGAACATCGATGAGCTTTATTACGAAAGGAGAGAACAATACAAATTTTCTCTTCATCTAACGAAGAATAAGCACACAATATCTCTCCAAAAGCTCACAATACAATCTCTCAAAGTTGGCTCTCATAAATGGCAGCTCTCCAAAGGATACAAATGGCGTCCACTCCAAACCCTAACCTAAAACCCCATATATATAACATTAGGTTACAATAGGTGTCATCATTGGCTAGGATTTCCAGGGATACGGATACCGACAATTACGACATCCAATCCAATCACTGCTCCTACGCAATCAATGCGCCACACGCTAGTGGGCCTTTTGCCGCTTCCTAGTGGGCTGCATCCCAATGGGCTCCCTTCGACCAAACGACCTTCCTTCTGTGTCGAACGACTAAAGTGCCGATCCACTCGTACGAGCCTTCGACCAATGAGCCACCATACGACCGTTCGACCGAACACAGACTTTAATCGTGTAACGACCAACGACCCATTGCTGAACATTCGACCCTCAGACTCGAATTAACGACCGAACGACCAATTATGCTGTAGAAGCCAAATACACCTCATCCTCGTATCTGACTTAT
Organism: Scilla litardierei; assembly: GCA_030789695.1. NCBI lineage: Eukaryota > Viridiplantae > Streptophyta > Magnoliopsida > Asparagales > Asparagaceae > Scilla > Scilla litardierei. Next base: position 499,507,581 of record CM061142.1, on the reverse strand, counting down.
GCAGATTCAGATAGTTTGAATCCGAGCACAGTCGAGGTATCTCTGCATAAGGTAACTCGTCAGCAATATGACTACTTCTCCTGCGCCGAATCGAGCCAACTTCTCCACAGTTACAAGAAGGTGAATATCAAAGGTCTCATAAGGATGGTGGATACTAAGGGTCCTTGATACCAAAGCTCTCAAGGCCCATTCATAATAGACTAATGATTATGAACTAGTTGACTTATGCAGGTTAAAATAATGTCAACCAGTGTCATTTATGTATCAATTTTTTGAGTTATTAAATCAGTTGTATTTAAATTTGAGTTTATAATGATTAACCATTAGGACCCAAAGTAAAAAGAGTACAATGTTTGATGATTTTTTAGGTACCCATAATAAAAAGGGAAGCATATAAAATGATGTGACTTCCAAGCGTTGATATCAGTTTTTTGATACTCCTTTCTTTTTGGTGATGCCAAATGGATAGAAATTCTAAAGGCATTCATTAAAATCAAAAGGGGAAGCATTAATTCAAGAGAAGTATGCATAAAGACAGGTGGAGTATATATATATATCTTTAAAGTGTTTAAATATTTTAATTTTTTATTTTGATTTATAAATATTTGTCATCATCAAAAAGGAAGAGAATGTTAGATATTGGAATATCCCAATATATGTTTTGACGATGAACAAACATAATGGTCTACACTAATATGTTCGTTCAGTTGTTAGGAAATTGGTAGCAAATACCAATGACCAATGACCAAGTGTGGATGACAAGTACTAGATGCTAACAACATCAATCAAGCTTTCAAGTGTTGATCATATATTCGATATAATCTTATTTTATTGTCTTAGATCATTTGTTAAAGCCTTGATGACGCCAGACATACATAAGAAACCTTAGGAAAGACTTATATTTATGATGGTTTTAATCCCTACCAAAATTTTAGGTTTCTAGTCTAAACTGTTTATTTTTATCATTATTAGTTGCTTGCCTCTAAATAGCGCTATTCCCAAGCGCAAGAGGTCAATCAAGTAACATAATCTGGTGAGTCCAGCATTGAATCTACATTGACAATTTATTTTACAATCTCTCAAGTTCAATCGATTACAGAAAGATAATGGTGCAGAATCTACCACCTAAAACTAGCAGGAGGGAAACGAAATGAGTCTTGACCTAACATGATGATCCTACAAAATAACCAAGGCCAGAGAGTCAAGCAGAAAATAAAATCACGGGGAGATATCATGAGCCACAATATCATTAGGGTTATGACTAATCAGGCCTCTAATGTCTCAGATATAACTTAGTGGTGGATCCCATTAAGGCTTGCACCACCAGAAGATGCACTATCGGGATTGAGCTCATGGTATAGCTCAATTACATATCCTATTTGAGGCTTGCACATTTGGAAAGTACCTTTTGGGGGTTAAAATTAACGCTCAACAATAAGTAGTGATCTCTCACATAATGGGTTTCATGGTGATAAAGCCAACTCCCCTCTCGGTTTGTACTATATTCAACTACTCCTCTCTCAAGCAACAATTGAATGGAAATATGTAAATACCCTAAGTGCAAGAAATAATTAAATGTAGTTGCTCAAACCTAGGTTTCATGGTCAAAAAGATGGGTAAGCCCATTGTAGGAGTTCCATTCCCCTAAAACATAGTCTTTTGGAATCAGGCAATAGATGGGTTATGTAGAAACCCTAATTTTAAGTAACATAGACATTAATCCAACAAGAGACAATTAAATGCCTAATTAGCATTAAACCCTAATGCATCATTCCCCAATCAATAATATTTAGACCATCGTAATGAAAAAGAAAGCATTTTATATAGAAGCACCAATCCATATATCAATACAATGAGCCAAATAAAAATACACAAGAAGATGAAAGAATTCACCAAAAATCTCTCAAAGGTGACACCTTTCCTCCTATCTTGAGTTCTCCCTCTTGAATACCCCTACCTCCTCTCTAAACCACTAGAAATTCTAAAAAAATCATGAAGAAATCAAGCTTAAAGGAGAATGAGCACTAAACACCTTAAAAAGAAGATAATTCGGGGGCGGGGCGGGGTGGATCTGAGCTGGCCGACTTGTGCCTGCATTTAAAATGCGCAGTGGGCATAGAGGGTCGGGTCTGTGCAGATCCACCTGACCAGCATTTAAAACAGTGCGCTGGGTTGACTCATGCAGGGTGGGTCGGGTCGGATCTAAACAGCACATGCCCACCCTGACTTCAGAGCGGGAAGCCCGCTCAGCAGGGTCACATGCTCAGCATGTGACCCTGTTAAGTGGACCGGGACATGCGCAGAGTGCATGCCCTGGTTCACTCTGAACCGGTTTTGATTTTCTTTTTCTTTTTTTCTTTTGCACTTGCAAAAACTACAGAAAATTACATAGTCTTCAAAAAATTCTAGGAAAATAGCCAAAAAGCCCAAAATTTCCCAGCTTCATCTGAAAAATAAATCGAGATAAAGATTAGGTCATAAAAATGGAATTTTGTGCATATATAAATGATATGGTCTAATATTAAATGTATTATCGAAATGTGTGTATTAGAGACAATATAAACCCAAATTATGCACAAAATGCCCTTAAATGGGGCTAAAAAGATGCAATATACATTCTGAATCACACCCCAACTAGCTTTTTGCTAGACACTAGCAAAATAAGGGAACTAACTCAGATTCAACATTAAAGCATATCAAAGCTCCATCATTGGGCATGTCATAGCTATAACAACTATTTTCATTAAGAATCTAAACCCAATATACACAATTCATGAACATGGACAAAATCCAAGACATCATTCTCAATTTAGCAAGAAGTAGAAAGCACAAACAGTCTTTTACATGTGTTGTTAGCATGGACATTCATATGTCATGGTCATTCAACTCTCTAGGATTTGACCATTACAACATGAAGTTTTCTTAATTCATGGTGATGGAAATTACTTTTATCATGCTTTATTCTATTTTATTCCTTATATATATATGTGTGTGTGTGTGTGTGTGTGTGTGTATGTATGTATGTATATGTATATGTATATGTATATATATGAGGCTTTAGAATGATCCATGTAGCATGCTTTGGGTCAATGACTCTTATATCGGACGGTCTTAGGGCATTAGGTTTAGTGAAACCCCTCAGACTTAGTCACTCGAATCATCTAAATTCATCCTTTATTATTTATTTGTGCACTCCTCCATACTCCATCTTTTGACGTGAATCCCCAATGCCTCTTGAGGCACGAGGACACGGCTACTCAATCAGAGACATGTGCTTTTTATTCATCCTTTTCATAATTTTTCCCTTCTTTTATTTTCCACATGATACAAACAACGCACAACCCACAAATTTTGCCTAAACATAGCATATGACAATGGCCAAACTCACATCAAATTGAAAGCTAATCCACTCAATTGTCTCAACCAACGACCCAAACATCACAAAGGATTGCACACAACTAATTATGCCATTTGAAGAATGAAGATCAAGGAAATATGAACCAGTTTCATAAAGAGGCATATTAAAGCTTGATTTCATGAATAAAAACAAATTAGAGCACGCCAGACCTAGCTTTGAAAATTTTGAATGAAAAACGATACTTTGAAAGAGTTCAACTCACTCTGCATAAGCTAGGAAAGCCAAAATCAATATAATGATGATGATTGGATAATGGTGATATTGATGCTCTCTTTTCAAAAAAATTTACCCAAAAAAGACAATAAAAAGGGTCATAATACTGCTTAATACTTCTTCTCCAACTTAAAGACAAACATTGTCCTTGATGTTGAAAGAGTAATAGGATTATTGAAGAGAAAAGACACGCATACTAAAGCAAAATTTAAACTAAACTAATGTTTATTTAACTATTTACACTATACTAAGGAAAGAAAACGCTGTGGCAAAGGGCGGATCACGGATGTCCAGTTGTAGAGGAAGATGCTTGAACTGTTCATTTCTTTCCTCTACCAATTCCCTCCCTCCAATCGTGGCACTGCTTGCCAACAACACAATCCCTAGCATTTCCACGAAATGTATGCATGTGTCCTACTGGCGATGGATTATGTTCAAAATGGATGGGGATACTTTCCTATCAATAAATGTTTCCCAAATATAATCATCAAAAGAAAGAAATGAATTTAAAGCTTCCTGATTATTTTGGAAAACTCCCTGGAAGGTGTCGTGAGGTTTGGTTTGTTACTCATCCTCTCTTATCTCAGCTTCCTTTGTAAAAGAAAAATATTCAATACTATCAATATAATGATCAATGAAATCAAAAGCATGTGCAAGATCAGTCTCGAGATGATTATCCTCTGGAGAAGGAAGTGGTGGTTGCTTAGATGGATCTGTAGGAGGGCAGAGCTCGGGATCCATTACAGTAGTTGATATGCTTTCTTTCTCACTCACATCCTCCTCATCCCCATAAAAGTAAACATTCTCAACAATCCTCTCAATGTTCTCGTGCACCACCTCTGAGGGCTCCACCAAGTTCTTCTCTGGAGTCTTTTCTTCACTCATTTCCTCTTCAGATTCAAACCAAAATGAATATATTTCATCCCTTACTTTGCTCATAACAATCCCATCAGGTAGCACATCATAATCATCGTAACACATCATAATCATCCATGTCAACACTTTGTTCTTCAATTTTCTTATGACATGGGGTAATGAAGCAACCTGCAGAAGAAGAGGAACCCTTATCAATAAATGGTTGTATTTATTCTAAAGGATTACTATCTTTGACGCTAGCTGTCCGTGATGCAAGATCCTCAGTCACTTGCTGGTGATGAGCCTGGTGGCGTGGTTAGGCGAATCATGGCCACCATGAGAGGCTCAAAAGTCTCATCCCATGACCGAGTGTCCTCTTCTATGGTCTCCAAGTATGCATATGCTTCTTCCAGTGTGTTATTCAATAATCGGCCATTATCCATCATCTTCATAAAATCATGTGCCTTCGACTGCAGCCCTTCGTAGAAGAACTGGAGGAGATGGACCACCACGAATCCATGATGTGGACAGCCAAGCAATAACTACGTGATTCCGTCCTAAGCCTGAGAGAAGGTCTCGCCATCATGTTGATTAAAGCATGTGATTTTAAACTTTCATTTCTTAGTCATGTATGAAGAAAAAAAAATTTGTGAAGAAACTACAACAAAGTGTAGACCAAGAAGAAATAAATCTAGAGGATAAATCATTAAACCATATCTTACCATTGTCTTCCAGAGAAAAGGGAAATAATCGCATATAAATCATTTCAGCACATGCATTCCCATCCAAACATTGCAGGCAAATAATTTCAACCCTTTTTATATGTAAATATGGGCTCTCTGCCTCCGTACCATGAAAAATTAGTAGAAGTTGGATCACCTTCATATCAAAACCAAAAGAGTTTGAAAAAGTTACCATTTTCTTTTTTTTTAATTTTTTGAAGAAAATAAAAATAAACAATCAAAAGACTTAATAAAATAAATAAAATAAAAAGACTCAACACTAAAGATGGAAGTATCACACCAAAATTTCCTAAATCAATCAAAAATAGGACATGTGAAACCGTTGTCCTCGGCTACAGCGCAAAAAACTTGCTTGCCTCTAAATAGTGCTACTCCCAAGCACATGAGGTCAAGAAGTAATAAAGATCTGGTGAGTCCAGATGTCGTATCCACTTGAAGAACTGTACCAATGATCACAACTCAAATCAATAAAAGCAAATAATCAATGCGGGAATTACCACCTTTAATGGATGGTTGAATGATTTAGAGATTGACTTAACAAGCACAATTGACCTAAAATTAGCTGAACACAAGGAAAACATAGAGAAATCAATAATAGAGGGGGGGGGTGTCTCTCTCTCTCTCTCTGTGTGTGTGTGTGTGTGTGTGTGTGTGTGTGTGTGTGTGCAATGTGGGTTCATTAGGTGTGGGTTAAGCATGATTTGTTTACAAAGCTATAACTCAATGATGAACCTTCTGGGCTAGAATCATCGGAATTTTCCCTTCTGGGTGTTAAGTACAATAGCTAATGAGTTTATGCTCAAATAATGGATTTCAAGGGTATAATGATGATACATCCTTTTGGGATGATCCAACTCTCAAATATCATCTTTTGGATCAATAAAAGAGAGGAGCAATATAGGAATCAATCATCCAAGCAATATACACATTATATGCAATAAGAAAAACCAAATCAATGCTTGATATTAGCCCTAATGACACCACATCACACATCACAATACTTTAGCCTAACATGATGAAGGGTTCATAATCTCTAGGATAAAAGTACTCGAAACGGCCTAGGTTATATATTTTTACTGGGAACCTATTTTATGCATGCATCATAGAAGTCTTAGTTAAGTATAATGGTTAGTAATCAGATAGGATTTAGATAACGGCATATCGATTCCAGTACTGAGGAGTGATGTTGCCTAGCTTGTTCATGTTTGAAAAAAAATGAGAAAAAAGGGAATGAAAAGAATATAGAATTATATGTATGTATGTATATATGTGTATATATATGTATATATATGTGTATATATATAATATGTTTATATATGTGTATGTATGTATATATATATATATAAGAAAAAAATTAATATGCATCGCTCTTCCAGCTATTTTAAGTAGACGTGTCCTTGTGCCTCAGAAAGCATTGGGGATTCGTGCTGAAAGGTCTAGCTTGGGAGAGTGCATAGAATAAGGATCCAAAGTTGGTTTGAGCTAGTAGGTCCAAGGGGTCCATCTAGACCCAATGCTATGAGGTCGTTTGATCTAGAAGTCAATGACCCAACACTCCTTACACGAATCAATTAGGACCTCAAAAGAAAAAAAGAAAAAAGAAAAATTATGTGAATATAAAAAACATGAGTGAAGCTAGCAACCCCACAAATCAAGGAACGATAGCGTGTTGTGAGGGTCACTTCCTTGATAGATTCATAAGCTATTATACGATATTAACTCTTCTCTTTATCATTACATAATTTTGATTCCCATTCCAATAACCTAGTGCAGGATAAAGGAAATTGTTGAATATTGGATTCCGCAATGTAGTTTTGATAATAAACAAACATAATCAACCGTGACTAATCCCCATGTTTTGTAGTTAATGAAAGCATCGTCAAAATAGATAAAGTCACATCAAATGAAGACGATGGCTTGGATCATTGATGCAAGGACATCAAACAACGAAGCATGGAAATTAAGGAGTAAATGCAAGGAAATCAAAGCGTTGGACTCAACAAAGCTCAATGGACGTCTTCAAGGAATTCAATAGGAAGTGAATGGGATAAACATGTATATCTTTCTTCCTTTACTTCTCAGTTGAATTAGAATGTTAAGCCTTGAATAGACTTGATAGAAAATCACTCATAACACTCACAACACTTTAGATCTCATATAATTGAGTGTCAATGTCACGCCCCGCTTTCCATTCTATCGGGAGGGAGACCGCGAACGGGCCTGCGATGTGCTTAAAACAAGGAGTCTTTTTCTTTCTTTCTTCTCTAAATATCTGTTCTTTCCTCCAAGGTTTAAACATAGTGATGCGTATATGAATACAACGATAGGATCTTGCATGCTTATAAGAAATATTGCAGATGACATTATTACAATACCAAAGCGTCTGAAATTAAAGTACAACATAGGCCAAGAATAGCCGAATCAACATAGTACACAAATTACATTGTTCAAAATTTAAAAGTGCAATCGTGAAGGTGACCGTCTTGTCTTCGATAGGTAGGTGCTCCATGTACTCTTTGAGCGCTGGCTCGACTTCTGCAGCAGTGTCTTCAGTGAACTCATTATCAATACCTGACATATATTTCAAAAAATACACAATGAAATACCTGTCAGCAAGGTTTACTCGGCAAATAATCTCCGTAACAGAAAGGTTAAGTAATTTAATTAAGCTAAGCTGAAATCATAACCATAATCAATGTTTGCATTGATGATAACTGGGATTCTAACATTAATACACACAAACAGGCTTGGTCAGGTTTGGCCAAGCAAGTCACTATCCCTGTAGGGTGATCCAAACTTGACACAAACAATTCCAGCCAGCTCAGAGAACCAATATTAAGAATGCCAATTAACAATCTCTGCTCCATCGATTCAGTCATAACTTTACAGACGAGCTTGGTGTGAGTACGTAGAAGCAAGTAACAAGTTTAACTTGTAAGAGCTGCTGTAATTAAACATTTGATAGCAATTTGCAACATGTGAGGAAAAGACTGTACAAGATGTTAAAGCAACAATTGGTAACCAACTGTTCTAGTGCTAAGTCTATGTCCAAGAGTACGAAATATGACTAAAATATGCCCCGTCACGGGAGCTACCAGTGACGCTACTAACCAACCCCAAAGGGCGACGGTCAAGTTACTAACCTCCATGAGTGTTGGAGGTATTTGTTGGGTGGATCCAGTTACTCCGTATCACCTGTGACAATAGACTACCCCAATCCCACGGGTCAGGTCAAGTTTCGGGTCATAGTACGTATACTATCTATTTAATCATATAAGTTACATCAGTCGTTCAATCGTTTCTTTTCAATTGTATCATATCATATGCGTATAACCCGTCCATGGTGTCTTATAAGTCCATACAAGAGTTTTACATCATTTCACACTTTTACAATTACCATTAAACAATTTTTTAATACATTAAAACAGGTAGTTATGCTAAGAAATGCACACAAAATTTTTTAAAACTAAGCATAAGATTATAATTGAGCATAAAATATTTTTCATAGGATAACATGTATTTTTAGGTATTTTTCTTACTTTAAATAGCCAAAACGAATTTTTAAATTAAGAACATGATTTTCCGATTATGTTCGATGATTTATTCTGAGCAAACTACACATCAGAATTCTTTAAATAAGGTGTCAAAATGAGCATCTCATCTAGTAATACAACATATAATTTTTGTGTGTAGAAAAATTAATGATATTAATTATTAAGTGAAAGTAGCATAATTAGATTTTAACTTTGAAAAATTACTGTGGAAGATGTACTTGCTTTATCGTCCCGAAACTAGCGCTAATATGTCTGTTGCATCACGCTGGATTTTTTGGCGCTTCTAGTGTATTTTCTGATGTCTATACAATTTACTATGAATTTAATATAATTTCTTCTAATAAAAGATATACGCAAATACGTACATACGTATTAAATATGCTACTGTGCACCCCTCACCGTATAAACGCGAGCACTGTTCACGTGTATCGCGTTCTCATGCTGCAAGGCAGTGGTGATGGCTACACGGCGACTGTCGACGACGGGGCCGCAGTCAGGGTCGGGCGGACCGGCGGGGTCGGCGACACTCCCGACGGTGCGGGCAACGGCGGAACGCGACAACGGTATGGGGACGCGGGGCTATCGGGGTTGTTTCATGGTGGCTGTCACGATGGCATCGACGTGGCAGTGCTCGGGGACGTTCTCATCAGAGCGGGGTCGCCGGAGGAGGCGGCAACAACGGCGGTTCATCGGCGGCGACGAGGAGGCCGCAGGTGCGTAAGTTGGGCTGTGGGTTGTCACTGAGTTTGTAGGAAAATCAAAGGGGTTAAGGGTATAGTTTATATAGGAATTAGTTATATAATATAATATATAACTGTATTAATTATGATATTAATTAGTCTAATTAATGAAGGTGGGTAGCGATTAGGGGGATGGAAAAATAAACGTGTATCCATGTTTAAGTTGAGGGTTAGATAACTATGGAAATTAGTAAAAAGGTTAAAGTAATTAGTTAATGGTAATTAAAAAACAATAAAATATTATTATTTTAATATTAAATTACCAGTTACCATATTGACTCCGAAAAATTCCAGAAAAAATGTCACGCGTTCGTATCGACACGAGGATCATGAAAATAAAATCCATTTCAAAGTTTGAGCTACAAAAATATGAATTTAACCAAAACAATTGGGGTGTGGGTTTGCGGGTTCTAGGTCGATTTGACTCCAGAAAAATATATAAAAATATTGGAATTACTAAATGGCTATAGAATCATATTATAAAAGTTTTAAATCGTTTCGATAACATTTAAATAGAAAAATAATTAATAATTATATTCTAGTAATATTTAAATAGAAAATATCATATAAACTATTTAAACATATTTGATGATACTCGAAATTACTAAAACATGCTATAACTATTGTGATGATACAAAATATTTTTTTAATTGATTTGATACTATTTTGATATTATAATCCTGACAAACCATTTCAAAAATCTTATAAACTTATTTTAAAATATCATTGGAATAATAAAAATACGTAAAATACGAAAATACGCATGGATGATGAACATCAAACGTCTATATAGTCGACCAGACGTCTGGATGATGAACAATAGACATCTGGGTATTTGGAACAATATTCCAAAGTAACTCAGTCCCTCATTTTATGTATGATCAGACGTCTGATGCCTTTGAGCCAGACGACTGTATAGTGGACCAGACGTCTGGGAAGTCTTCTTCAAACGTCTGCCAACTGTCCGTTAAACTGCATTTATGACCCAGTCAGAAAGTACAACATCCGCCTGGTCGTTCTACTTCAGGCGATGGCTGACTAGGATTTCTGCTCGTTAACAGCTGTTTCCAACATTTAATGCATGCGATTTTTAACAGATTTTGAACAAAGTTCGGTGAGCTATTTAAAGGGCTTTGATTTCTTGACTTGAGAAATTAGCTAAACTCTTAAGAATTCATTCAATACACTCTCAAGCGATTTCAAGTCATGAATTCTTCACTAGAGTATTCAAGAGCATTCAAAGCCATTCAAGCTCAAGCTCTAAGTTTTAACTTGTCTCCAAAGCTTTCAACATCAAGCTTCTAGCATTCATTGCTAATCATCTCGAGACAAGTACTAAGTGCTCATACTCTCATCATTTAGAGCACATCACACACACCTTCTTGCCTCATTCTAAAGAGTATTATTCAAGGCATATGTTGTAATGACCTGTTTAGCCCTATACGGTGACTGATACGGTAGTCCTCTACGCACGAGTAGAGGGAGTATAATGAGTTGATAAGAGGTGGTATGACATGTATGTGGTGGGTGGCAGTCGTGTAATTTCGTGAAGAGTGTATGGGCATTTTGGTCATTTGGCCATATGGGTGGAAGTGTGTTAGAGTAAAGGTGAGTGTATTAAGTAATGTCATACTTGTAAATTTTGAAAGGTGGGTTAGTGTGTGTGGGGCTAGTGTGAAAAGGTATGGGTTTAGTGGCACACCCGTAAATTTTTAGAAAGGTCAGAGGCAAAACGGTCTTTTTGACTAAAACTGCTGTGCGCACATACTAAAGGAGTATGTGCATAAAGTAACGACAAACTTGTAAATACTTGGAACTTGAGGGGTAGTTTTTGTAGGGCACTATAGTCATTTTAGCCTATGCATGCTTATCTTAAGAGGATTCTAGTGCTAGATATTTTCTTTGGAAAATTCTATTCTCTTCTTTCATTTTCTTCTCTTTTCTTCTCATTTCTATTTTCCTCCCCCTCCTCCCCAAGGCTTGGCCGAATTCTCCCTCTCCCCTTTTCATTTTTTTCAACACTCCAAACCCTAACTTTTGCTTCCAAAAATTTCAAGGAAACCTTAGCTTTTCAAGGAAAAATAAAGGGGAAAGAAGAGAAAGAGAAGAGAGGAAGAAAAGAGGGATTCATTGAGGTAAGAAACTAATCTTGGTTTGAGAATTTCTATTTAGGGTTATGATGTTGTTATGGTGTAATTTGATTGCTCATAACCTTGAATTCATAGATTATATGTGCAATAGAGCAAAAAGATGGCATTTTTTCTTTGATAACCCTCCCCTGAAATCCAAATTTCATGTTGTGTGTTTCTCCTTCAGTTTTGATCTCTGTAGTTTGATTTACTTCTGAAAAAAGTATCTAATTATAGATCTTGAAGTCCTACCCCAAATTCATATAAAATTTTTCATATGTTGAGTTCAATACATGGGAGTAAAAATTCAGTGTTTGCAACATGTCTGGAAATCTGTCAAACTTGACACAGTTTAGAAAAATGAGGTTTATTACATGTACACTCTATGGATTTTTCTGATCTTGGTCTTGTTGAAAACTTAACAAGTTTATCCATAACTTCATCAGGGTTCTCATATATTGAATTTCTGGGTGCAACATGCCTAAAATTGGCTTTTAATATAGACCCAGAATTCTGTCTGAAAAATAGTTTGAATATGCTGCACCAAATAAATCACCATAAATTGCCTAGTCCACATTTCTGCATGAATTGTTATGGGTGAACCCAGGACTACTATATCTCCAACTTTCATTCAGTGAGTGTTGTCAAATTCATAAGAGAAATTGATCAAAGGTGATGACTTTTAAGCTGTTCCTGCAAAATTCAACAAGCTGAACCACTTTGGGTGATGTTGAATTTGTGATGTTGTTAAATTTTCATGTTAACATGCTTGAATGTTGTTGATACCTTTAAGAAAGCTTAATAATGTTATTTGTTACAAAAATTGATGGTGTGACACCTTACATTACATGGCGACTACTATATGTTTGTTAAAATGCCCAAATGAATGTGAAATTGAAGAAACTTGGGAAAATAGTTATGAGAATGTTGTGCCATGTATTTCATTATGAAATTGCATATGATTATTGAAGATTATGACACTTAATTTGTTAGCTGGGATGTCTCGATCTGCTCTAAGGCGGGTGAGCATCCTGGTATGGGGGTCTGGGAAGTTTCGGTATAACTTAACTATAAGGGTTGGACTGAGAAGTTGGGGAAAGAGATATGTGATATGTGATATTTATTTCCCACTCGCCTTTATCGGAAGTGGAGGGGACATACGGAGGTTGTGTTATTATGAGGAGAGCCTCACTCCTGCCAGGGACGAGGGAGCTGAGAGGCCCAACGTACAGTGCACGTGTCCATTACGTCGTGTGCTATATTCACCCCAAATTTGGGGTGAGGTCCAGGCCCTTATCTTTAGGTGATACCCAGGCTTCCAAAGGGTCACTAATATTTACTAACTAATAAACTTTATATGTGTTGTTGTTGGACGTTTGTGTGTTATACTTTTCACTTTGGTTGCTTGTGCTCTTATTGCCTTTACACACATAACCACTAAATGAGTTCCCCTACCCTGATTAGTTTCATACTGGACACATTTTGACGTGCTCATTTTACTTTTCAGGTCTTGAGCAGGTGACACCAGAGCAGAATCTCCCTCAGGAGATTTCTCACACGTGAGTTAGTGACTTGGGGACACCACTCTTTTTGGGCCGTGTCTTGTGGAGTGAGTTAGGTCGAGTGGTGAGCGAGTTGTCTTTGTAGCTATGGTATATGTGGTGGCTTGTAGTTCTTCTCATGTATACTTAAGTTAGTTTCACTTGTACTTGATACTAATGTGTAGTACTTTCTTTAATTATGTAGTTCTGTGGACATGTACTTTCTGTTATGGCTGTATGTGTTGTTTTTTCCTTTTATATATTTGTGTGATGTACGATCCTAGCATTCGCAGTGGCCTGCTCATTGTGAGTTTTCTTTTCACGCTTGGTGTAATACAGCGGCTTGTCAGGCTCCACCCTCCTTTTTCCCCATAGAATGGAATGACATATAGGGTATTTGTGAGAATGAGGCGTGACATAGGTTGTGAAAACTGTTTTATATTTCGGTTCTATTTCTCTCTTTGATATTTGAGAATTTCCTCTCGGAATGTGAGAGTAGTCCATTCCTAGGTTTTGAGAAGTGGAAGAAAGTGTATTGGTATTTCGCTTGTTAGGTTTTGGCAAGTGGGTATTAGTGGATCGCTACTAGAGGGTTTGCTAGTGGGTTGCTGGAGTAGGATTCAAAGGAGTCAGTGAGACTCAGAGTCCGGGAGACTCGGTGAATCCGAACCATGGTAAATCCTTTGTTTGTGTTTACCTTTCTGTGTTTGTTGCTCTCTCTTTCTATTCCGCACTAAGGTTGCATAAGGGATCTTCAACTTGGCGTAATTTTCTTATTATTGTTATAAAACACTATTCACCCCACTAGTATTTTCTCCATAGAGTTTCAGATCCTACAATTGGTATCAAAGAGAGATTTTTCAAACTATGGCAACCACAAGCAACAACAACAATCGTGATTGTGCTTCATCTATAATCAAAGGCCAATTCACAGTCCGACCTCCTCACTTCAACGAGTCAAACTATGGATACAGGAAGGCCAAAATGATCATCTTCCTAAAGAGTGCTTCTCTTTGGCGTATGGTTGATAAGGAGCATGTTGATCTGTTTGAGGATGACTAATCAAAATGGACACCGGTTCAAGTGCTCGTGGAATCAAACAATGCAAAAGCGATGAACTCTCTTATATGTGCATTGAAAGTGACCGAATTCAACAAAGTGTCGAATTGCACAACCGCACACAAAGTTTGGAAACATCTCCAAGTTACTCATGAAGGGACAACTCAGGTAAAGTTGTCAAAGCTTTATGTTTTTGTACAACGTTTTGAGATGTTTCAGATGCAGGAAACAGAAAACATCTTTAGCATGTATGCAAGGATCACGAATATCGTGAATGAGCTTGAAGCTCTTGGGAAAGAGTACACCCAAGCAGAAAAGGTAAGAAAACTCATTATGGCCGTCACTCTGAAATGGAAAAAGAAGACAATGGCCATTGAGGAAGGCAATAACATGAAGACATACACGGTTGAGGCCTTCATAGGAAATCTCATGGCTTATGAGGTTAGGACGGCGGATAGAGATTAAAGGAATGTACTAATAGTTGTACCCGAACCTAAGAAAAAAGCCATTGCTTTCAAAGCCACCTCGGAGAATGAAGACTCCGATGAAGAAATTGACATGGAATCCTTAGCTCTTATGGCAAGGAAGTTCCAATGGTTTTACCAAAGAGGTAACTTCAAACCGAGAAACAAATTTGTTTATACTAACGATTCTTCTTTGTGTTTTAATTGTAATAAGCAAGGGCACATCAAGATGGATTGCCCCTTGTTTAAGAACAAGGAAAAATGGAAAGCTCCTAAGTACAAAAAGGGAGATGTGTACAAAAGGAACAAAAAGAAGAAGGGACTAGTTGGACCATGTGATGAATCAAGCGATGCCATGAGTAGCGATGACTCGGATGAGGACTTGGGAGAGGTAGCTCACACATGTTTCATGGCTAAGGAAACCTCTCCAAAGGACTCATCTAGTGATAGTGATAGTGACACCGATGAGGTAACTATGGATGAACTTAAATTAGTAAATGAGCAATTATTTGATAAATATAAAAAATTGTTCAATTCATATATGATTGCTAAGGACAAACTTGCTAGCATAACTACCTCATCCATGAATTTTTATATGAATGTTAGCTCTATTACACATAATGATATTATTAAAGAGAAAGACACTTTAGCATCTTAAAAAAATGCTTGAAGAATGAGGTCATATCCCTCAAATCACAATTGGACAAATTTTCAAATTAGTGATTGTGACGATGTTGAGATTGAAACTCTTCGATCTCAAGCCACACTTTTAGGAAATGAGAATGTTGCTCTCAAATCCCAAGTGCAAGAGCTAAATTCACAAGTATCCATTTTAGATACCAATATCTCTTCCCTAACAAAGATATATGAGCTCATGTACTCCAACTTTGATAGATTCAACAAGGGAAAGGACAAATTGAACACAATTTTAGAAAACCAACTTCCCGCAAATTACCGTGGTGGACTTGGATATTCTAAGGATAATGCTTCCACCCATCACACATCTTATAGTGGAGCCATTGTAGATTTGTAAGGCCATCCTCCAGTGCATCCACTAATGGAGCATCAAACTTCTTGAGTAGTGCTTCTACCAAGACATGCTCCATTTCGGTGACACCCTCTTTTGGATAGAAACCCATCAAGGGTGGACAACCAAGGAAGGGAAATGCGTATATGTACACACAAACCTAACCACCTAGGAGAGCACCTACACATCACGCTGATACGTATGACGAGTTTTATGCACCACACCCTCGTGCACGTTGATGAGTGGTTATTTTACACATATTTAGTGGGGTTTATCCATGCAATATATCACACAAACCCACACTTTATATACCACTTTATCCCATTTTTGCTTCCTTTCACTCTTTGGGTGTTCGTGTATGTTTCAGTTTGAAATCTAGCTTAAAAGAGTCAATTAGAGTCAAAGAAGTGAAAGAAAGAAGCGAGGTAAAGAAATGAGATCAAAACTAGGAGATGGAGCTGAAACAGGACCCATATGGTTGTGTGAGACACTCCATGCAACCGCGTGGAAGAGAGCAAAGAAGGGCTCAATGAGCAACAAATTCAGGACGACGCGGTCACGTGAAGCTATCACGAATGACCACATCAAACGAGCTAGGGAAGAAGGATTTTAGAGTTTGAAAATAAAAAACGACGCGGCCGTTTCGATGAGACGATGTTGCCGCGTAGATTAGCCAAATCTCTGGAAACTTTGGCCCATTTATCTTCTGACAAAACAACCATGTCGTCTAAACGAATCAACTGCGTAGAAGATCCCAGACCAAGCCAAGGATAAGAGGAGCCACACGGTCGTGTCACTACCCACACGATCGAGTGGAGGAGAATCACATGAAAGCACACAAGCCTTGTAAATAATGAAGATATGCTCACAACTATATGGTTATCTTCACTTCTCTTTATTTTTATTTCAAAGAGCGTCTTGTCCCGATTCCAACACATATTTATTTGTATTTTTCAGATATCAGAGCGATTTTATACGTTTTCTGGAAGACGAGTCTACGATGTTGAAATTCTGTCGCGACTGCATGGATTGATCCAGCAGCCGCACCGAGTCGGGTTTTTCTCGACCTGTTAGGGTTTCTAATGGGTTATTTAAGGTTTTTGTGAGCCGTTTTGACGTGGGGCCGACCCTTGGAGGCATTTTCTTCCTCTTTTTCATATTTTTCATAGTTTTAGGAGTACGAGTAAGCTAGATTAGGTTTTTGGCGGCATTATTTGATCTGTGCAAGCTTGTAATGTTCATATCCTTGTATTGCAATCATCCAGATACGTTTCTCCTTCTTTGTTTTGATAATTTTTATATGTTTTGCCAGCTCTTCATTGAATCTTTGTTATTCTCGGTGCTTCTATATGATTTGTGAGTAGATTTTCATCTATGGTTTGGTGGATCCCTAATTGTGGGTTTGTGCATGGACTGATCTTGTTGTTGACTATTGAATGATTTATTAGGGTAATGCTTAAGACGATTATTATCCATGTATATTGATTCCCTAGATTGATCGCCAACAGGAGTTGGGATTACTCTAGGGCCTCAATATCTATATGCGATCCATACTAATTACGTCGCCAACAGGAGTTGGAGAGTAATGAGAGCCCTCCTAGCATTGACCGAGTTTCAGTCCCCGAAATATGGCTGAACAGTGGTTAGGGAATATTGTCTGCTTAATGCATCCGTCGTGTAACTACGCGCCATGGGAGTGGGTTTAGTTACATGAGGGATAGGCGTGTCACGAACCACGGGAGTGGGGGCACGAGGCAGCATAAGAGAATATCCAATTATGCACCATGGGAGAGGGGGTAGGAGAATGCGCTTAGGCCAGACAACCTCACCCTAGGATGGTTTGATAGCCATGCAACGAGTTCATACCCATGTTCAATCCACATTAGAGTGATACCTAGCCCTATAGCCCTTTCGTTCTATTTGTTTCTCCATATTCTACACATATTCCACATACCCCTCATGTAGCTAATAATGACCTATGTTTGAGATAGTATTTAATTACCCAACCTCCCTGCGGACGACCCGTTAACGCTACGACGACGGACGTGCGCTTGCGGTTTATAAGTGTAAAACTCTTAACGAATTTTTGGCGCCATTCTAGAGAGGTTGTGCCTGAATGATATTAGTTTAATTCTAGGTTAGTTAGTCTATGTATATATAAAAAACTATAAAAATAAATAAACAAATTTTTTCACTCCGCCCCATATTTTTTGTGCTATTCTTTTGTTCTACTTACGTCTCGCTCCTTGCTTTTTCTTACTTGTTTTACCGGGGCACTCAGATCACTATGTGGATGCCAAATGGATTTTACATTGGAAACTTTGATGCCTCAGCGTCATATGGTGCTTAGATAGGAGGCTACAATAATTTTTTGTAGGTTGTAGCAATTTGTGAAGCATGTAGGATGCAGGGCCATGTCTACTGCCAATGCCACTATTTTACTCATCTCCACACTCCACATTCATATACCTACAACCTACCCTATGAATCCTCCCATCCATACCCCCAATCCCATATGCCTCCACCACCATAAAAATCTAGTCTTGAAATTCTATTAGAAAATATCCTTTCAAACCAAGACCAAATAAGTTCTCCCCCTCCCTCCACTACGATCGAATCCCGCCTAAATGAAATTGCCCAAAACCTATGCCATATCTCTTTATCACGTGGACAATCAGAACCACATGATGGGGATACAACCATTGAGCCCACATTACAGCTTGGGGGAGTACAATTGGAGAACCCAACCACCGCAGCACACATCCCTATTGGCACTCCAAGCTATGGTGGATGAAGCACCCCACCTGCCATTGGGGTTCAGGCGAGGCGACACCAGACACCAGAGGATCAGATTGCTAGCTTCACCCACTTAATGGAGAGACTCTCTGATAAGTCTGGGAGAGATTCAACAATTTGGTGGATGGATTGCCACAGCATGGGATCAGCACGCATTGGTTACTCTGGTACTTCAGTGGAGGACTGCATATTGATTTGCATGAATTCATAATGAGGATGAATGGAGGCCAATTCTTTTACATGTCGCCTGAAGCAGCTTGGAAATACATGGAGGCTGCAACAGTGTCTCATGCATCATTGACAACCTGCACCACGGAAGGTAACTCATACGATTTACACTTGAAATTTTTTAATATGACCTTATTTTCCTGTGCAGGTACCACCTCTGAGACACGTACCACTGATGCTCACATCCAATAATATGCCCCAGTCGACATACCCCAAACGAATAATGAGCCACGTACATGACGATGTGGGGAAATAATCATTCTCAAGGAGATTGTTAGCGATCTGGGAGCATGCAAAGGCACACCCATTTCTTCATTACCAGATGAGCCTGAGCAATTTTTCCCCATTGATTGGTTTCCCACATACGAGATTATAGAGAGCACGAGGAGGCAGTGGAGCATACACACACTGACGAGGAGGATGATCGTGAGGCCATGTATACCACGCCTTTTTAGCGAGCCTGAAGCACACTTACCTCATCCATCACCTCAGCACGACCTCCCCACTCCACCAGATACACATCATCCACCATTGCTTAACGCTCACACTCAGGGAGCTATCCTAAACTCCATATCTGGATCTTGTATTTCATTATATAACTCTTTAGATTTAGATGCTATTGACATGACGTTTTTCCCATGGGACACAGGTATATATTCCACGGAGGTATGCTGGGTCAAGTCAGCACCTGAGGGGCTTGTTTATGAAATTGATAAGGAGTTGATTGCATCATCTTCAGATAATAGTGCATTATTCTCAGGGTGTTTTCGTCATACCATCTCATATTTTCTATCCTATTTAGACGATCCTCTTTGGGATACCTTTATTGAAGGAAAAATATTTTCCATTCAGGCTGATGCCCCTCGTCTCGTGCAAGTTATAGGTGGATGCCTATAATGGATGCTTGTAAGAGCATTGCTGGGGCCTGATGGAGTTCGTGGGAGGCAGTTAGTTGAACCAAGAAAAGAGCAGGAAGAACAACTACCTGCTCTGCTGGAAATCTTGGATCATCCCTTTGATCAGGTGAATTTGAATCCAGTAGTGTATACAAATTTTATATGATTTCTAGGTAGAAAGAATAAACTCGCTTCCTCTCGATAGCAAGGGGAGCGTATTAGAATTAGTCGTTTTTCTTTGAATAAATCTCACCTCCATGCGGCACCCACATTTTCATGATCCCAAAACCATTTATATGACTCCAAACACCCACCCCCCATATTTGCACCGTTCCTCCAACTACATCGAGTAGCCAGGTCCTTGTGCCTTAGGAAGCAATGAGGATTCACATCGCAAGGTTTAACCTGGGGGAGTCATAAGAATAAAGATTTTTAGTTGGTTCGAGCTAGTGGGTCTTAGGGGTCCTTCTTGGCCCGTTGCCCTAAGGTCGTCTGATCTGCGAGTCATTGACCAAACGCTCCTTACATAACCCAACTTAAAATCCAAAAATGATGAAAATAAGAACATGAGCGAAGCTAGCAATTCCATGAATCATGGAAAAATAGTGTGTCGTAAACACCACTTCCCTGATGGATTCACGACCCATTTTTCGATACTAATTCTTTCTCGATCATTGTATAACTTCGATTCCCACTCTAATAATCTACGCTGGATAGAGGAAACATTTTGAGGTTTAAGCATAACTGTGATAACATATATTGCATGTTGATTTATATTAGAGATAATGCTTTAAGCTATGTCTTGATACGTTGATAGAGATTGACATGCTATTCAATTCTATAATCTAACAGTTTGCATTCTCCAAGTATGTATGCATCGCGTTGTGAGATCTCGATTTTATTTATCCCATGCATGGATACCCCCACTCTACACTCTTTCTTTGCCTTTCTCAAGGATGAGGAAGAGTTTAGCTTGGGGGATTTTGATGAGTGGTTATTTTACACATATTTAATGGGGGTTGATCCATGAAATATATCACACAAGCCCACACTGTATACACCACTTTATCCCATTTTTGTTTCCATTCACTCTTTGAGTGTTCGTGTATGTTACAGGTTGAAATCTATCTTAAAAGATACAATTAGAGCCAAATAAGAGAAAGAAATAAGCGAGGCAAAGAAATGATATCAAAACTAGGAGATGGAGCTGAAATAGGACCCACGCGGTTGTGTGAGACACTCCATAAGGCAGCGTGGAAGGGAGCAAAGTAGGGCCCAAGGAGCAACAAATTTACGAAGATTCGGTCGCATGAATGTGTCATGAACTATCGGATTAAATGGGCTAGAGAAGAAGGATTTTAGAGTTTGGGAATCAAGAACGACGCGGTCATTTCGAAGAGACGATGCGGTCGCATAGATTGGCCAAATCTCTGGAAAATTTGTCCCATTTATCCTCTGACGAAACGGCCACATCGTCTAAATGATTCGATTGCGTAGAAGATCTCAGCCCAAGCCAAGGAGAATAGGAGCCACACGGTCGCGTGGCTACCCCACACTACCGCGTAGAGGAGATATCACAGGAAAGCACACAAGCCTTGAAAAGATTGAAGATCTGCTCACAACTCTGTGGTTAGCTTCACTTCTCTTTATTTTTCCTTCAAACAATGTCTCATCTCAATTCTAATGCATATTTATATGTATTTTTATAAGATTAGAGTGATTTTATACATTTTCTGAAAAACGAGTCTGTGCTGCTGAAATTCTGACGCAACTAGGGGGTATGTACGGGTACAGGGTACCCAGATACCCGATCAGAACCTACCCAAATGGGTAGGTTTTGGGTAGATACCCATTAGTTCCGGGTAGGTTCCGGTTAGGAAAATTAGGAACCGGTGTGAATCGGGTCCTGTTCCGGTCCCATCTATAGGGAACGGGTACCCGGACCCGGAACAGGTATCCTATTGAATACTAGGACTGCTAAAGTTTTATTTGATTCATGTAAATGGAGTTAAAGATAAATTAATAGGTAAAATTCAGTGTGGAAATAAGTAACTATCATAATTAATTTACTTTTAATTCAGTTACTTGCATCTCAACACTACTATAATTTTCTCTCCATTTTCCATTTTGCATACTGTCTTTGTTCCAAGTTGATCGTGTTATGTTTTTTTTCAGTATCAATAAATTATGCATCCTGTTTCTGGGTTAATCGGTTCAAGAGAATCACATATATATTTATTGCAATGGTTTCAGAGTGTTGCATCGGCGAAAAGAGAGTTTCTTCTTAATTCTCATATGTGCTAATTTCTACTGTTTTCGAATTGTTGCGGATGTTTCTGTTATTCCTCAATGGGTTATTTTCTTACATAGTCGCAAAATTTACTCATTTTTGTAAGGTACACACACCTTGCCTGCTGTGCTTAATGTTGGATCATGTGTTTGGCAATGAGAAACAAGGATTCTATTGGGATTTAGTTTGTAATTCCCATAAATCAGGGATCTCGTCCTTGGCCTATTGTCATGTTCACCGAAAGCTTACGAATGTTAATGAAATGTGCAAAGGTTGCTGTTGTGCCATGTGAAGCTACTGCACACGTACTAGAGGGGGGGGGTGAATAGTACTTAAAATAATTAAGAGAGTTATTCCTAACTATTGTGCAATAAACAAACGACAATGCGGAATAAACAACAATCAACAAGAATGGACAAACGCAAACAAAGCATGTAACGGGTTCGGATCCACCCAAGTCTCCCCGACTTGTTCCCGGTGATCCTACGTCCCAACCACCCAGATCCCCTCCGGATACTTGAGTTAGAAACCTCTAACCCAAGATTTAGCACTATGATATTCTTGTGAAAAACCTTCATAAGACCAAATCATACAAATGACATGTGACTCCCACAACCTGAGATCACACCCTCTCTCACAACCGAGAGACAATCTTAAATATCAAATGCGATGAAATAAAGAAACACTTACCACAAAATCCTATGCCTTGAGTATACTTACCAAATTAGGGCAAAGAGGGATTTTGAGGAAGAAGATGTCACAAAACCCTAGCTCCAAGAAGTTGACCAGCAATGGAAGCCTAGGGTGGAGTATGGTGACTAGAATCAAGCTCTTAGCTTGGAATGCTCACAATGGAGAGAATCTCTCTTGAGGAATTTGGCTCAAAGAGTTGAGATATAGATTCTTTGTGAGGAGAGAGAGCTTAGAAATAGATTGAAAGAACTCTTCTCTTAGGTCTGAAATAACTTGGATAATGGACCTCTTCCCTTGCCTCAAACGAATCAGGTTTGTATTTATAGAGGCAAGAAAAATCGTGCTCAAAAGATTCCCAACGGTCATATTTCTGAAGCAGTTAGTCGGTCTAAGAAGGATCACTGACCGACTAGATTGGTAACTAGTCGGTCGGTTCATGAACCGACTAACTGGCTTACAGCCAAACAAGAAAGTTCCAGGTAATATGAACTAGTCGGTCTAAGAAGACTTTCCAACCGACTAGTTTCACAACTAGTCGGTCGGTGAGTGTTCTTTGACTGACTAAGAGAGAAATACAATAGGCTGGAAACAAGTTGAACTAGTCGGTCTAAGAACAAATGCTAACCGACTAGTTTATCAACTAGTCGGTCGACAAACGTTCTTTGACCGACTAACTCGAAATAGTAGCTCAGGCTGTATAGAGGCAATGATAACTAGCCGGTCTGAGAAGGATTCCTATCCGACTAGATCGTCATCTAGTCGGTCGGTGAACCTTCTTTGACCGACTAATTTATCAACAAAGTCTAGGATGAATAGAGCAAGTCATCTAGTCAGTTCAAGAAGAGTTGCCGACCGACTAGATCGTCATCTAGTCGGTTGGTACTTCTACATGAACCAACTAAGATGCACTAGAAGCTGAGGGAAGAAGCGATAGGCTTCGAGAAAGTTTATAATGGCTTCTAAGATAATCCTAGCTCTAAGATATGAGCGAAATGAAGATTATAAAGTAAGTGCTACTCAAGGCTTAACATTCTAATCTATGAAGCTAGAAGACAATAAATAATACATGACGAACTGTCTTCAAAGCTTCAATCTTCATTCCTCTTGACTTCAATATTGCTCCTTGAGCTTCAACGAAGCTTCAGGCACACGATTATGCGTATTGAGAAGTCTTGAGACGTCGCTTTTGATGTACGTGGTATTTTGGCGACGATCTCCATAACTGCGCTCACAAACAGTTAGTACATGATATTTATGTTTGCTCATCATCTAAAACCAAATCCGAGGAATCAATACTCAACAGTTGCATCCTTTCATTTGCCATGAAGAAGAAATCAAATCCTGAAGCATGTAGGTTGTATGTGGAAAAACTTGGTATTGAACTCGATGAAGGAATGGATGACGATGGATTTCAGAACAAATTGTACAGCGAAGATGTTGTAGAGCTCCCTTTACTGTCAAAGAATCATGTATATTCTTCTGTATTTACAGGGTACCCGGAACCTATTCGGAACCGTTGGGTCCAGGTAGGTTCCGGGTATAGTTTCCAACAGGGTAGATTCTGGGTCCAAATTGTAGGAACAGGTCCCTTACCGGATAGGGTCTGGGTAACATAAACAAAACAGGGTATCTGGACCTGCAAACCCCTAGACGCAACCACATGGATTTATCCACGCAGCCGTGTCGGGTCGGATTTTTCTCGACCCGTTAGGGTTTCTAATGTGTTATTTAAGGTTGTGTGCCATTTTGAAGTGGGGCCGACCCTTGGAGGCTTTTTCTTCCTCTTTTTCATATTTTTCATAGTTTTAGGAGTATGCGTAGGATAGATTAGGTTTTTGGAGGCGTTATTTGATCGGTGCAAGCTTGTAATCATCATATCCTTGTACTACAACCATCAATATAAGTTTCTCCTTCTTTGTTTTGATAATTTTTATATGTTCTGATATCTCTTCATTGAATCTTTGTTATTCTCAGTGTATTTATATGATGTGTGAGTAGATTCTCATCTAGATTTTGGTGGATCCCTAATTGTGTCTTTGTACATGGATTAATCTTGTTGTTGGCTATTGAATGATTTATTAGGGTAATGCTTAGGACGATTATTATCCATATATATTGATTCCATAGATTGATTGCCAGCAGGAGTTTGGATTACTCTTGGGCCTCAATCTCTATAAGTGATCCATATTAATTACGTCGCCAACGGGAGTTGGGGCATAATAAGAGCTGATAAGTAGTTTATATATATAATTTTCACGTTCTTTTTACTCACGTTTCACTCCACTTTGCATCGTTTTCCGTGTCGATTTTCTTGCTTTTGTTCCTTTTACGCTTGTGGTCTCTCTAGTGTATTTCAAGTGAAATTGGGGATTTTTAGAGTAAAAGAAGGAGAAAATGGCTTTTGGAGCGATAGATGCACGATGGAGCTCAGCTTGATGGAGGAGGAGGAGTATTGAGCTTGGAGGAGGAGCAGAGACACCTCACACGGCCGTGTGAGATACCTACAAGGCCGTGTGATAGAGACACAGCCTGGAGTTGAAGAGGAAGCCTCAGAAGAGCAACAAGACCATGACACTGTATGTGAATTCTTCACATGACCATGCTGCCTTAAAATAAGAAGCCCAGTAGTAGAGCAGAGCAACATCCATACAGCCGTTTGGTTCGTCCCGCCAAAGAAGAATTCACATGACACGGTCATGTGAACTCTTCACACGACTGTGTTGTCCCTTATTCAGCGGCAGCAACGGGGGCCATTCAAGTAGCGACACAGCCATTTCATTCTCTTCAAACGACCGTGTCGAATGGGGAATTTTGAAGCCAACTGTGCAGAGCAAACTACGCGGCCGTGTAGATTTCGCCACATGCCCGTTTGGATTCGGGTCAGCTGGAACTCGATAGGGTTTCTACGAGGTATTTAATGTTTTGAGGCATCGTTGACCAAAGCGAGCGAGGCTTTTAGCTCGTTTTTCATCTCTTTCCATGTTTTAATCTTAGTTTTAGGAGTAGGATTAATTTAGATTAGTTTTTGGAGCTTTTCTTATGGATTGTAAGCAAGGATTGACAACTCTTGTGGATTAATCAATGAGATAAGTTTTTATTTCTATTTTCTTATTGATTTTATTATTTTTTTGCTATTATTTGTTGTTCCTATCATATTGTTTATCGTTTTGATTGATTATCTTAGTGTTTGTTAATATCATACACGTTATCATATTGCGTTCTTTGTTAAATCTTCGTAAATCCACATCTCGTTCAATCGATTTTCATAGCTGGCAATGACCCAAGATCGAGCTAGTACTCGATCAATCTACCTCCATACGGACAACCCATATAGCACTACGACGACGTCGTGCGCTTGCGGTTTCTTAATATTAACGCTTCATCGTTTTGGAAACAAGTTTTTGGTGCCGTTGTTGGGGAGGTTGATTTGATTGATATTAGTTAGATTTAGGGTTAGGTAGACTACGTTCTATTCAAATTTTTCCCCACCACCAGCATTGAAATTTTTGATATTCTCTTGTACCACTGACATGCTTCTCTTAGCTTTATCTTCTACTTGTCAGGTGCTTTTTAGAGAACATGTGGATGCCCGATGGATCATATGTTGAAAGCTTCAGAGATCTATTTTCACAAGGTGCTCAAGTGGGAGGCCACGATGAATTTCCACAGGTTGTAGGATTTTGCATAAAGTATGGGATTCAGGGGCATGTTTTTACCCAATGCCAACTTTATACCTACCCCTACAATCCACCATCATATACCTACAAACTACCTTATGAACCCTCCTACATTAATCCTCCATCTCCACCATAAAAATCCCACCTTCAGTTGCTACTAGAAACCCAACATTGAGACCAAGCTCAATGGATCAAAACCCAAGCCATGTCCAAGGCACAACTTCAAGAATTTGCCCGGAGCGTAAGTCAATTATCCATATCATAAGGGCAATCACAAATGCAAGCAAGGGATTCGATTATTTCACAAACACCATCAAGGATTGATAATCTTGGTGGAGGAGCCACCTCTACCATCAGTGATCAGGCAAGGAGACACCAGACACCAAGGGATCAGATTGCTAACTTCACCCAGCTCGCTAGAGAGACATTTTGGAAAGCTTGGGGGAGATTCAATAGATTGGTGGATGGGTTGCCATGGCGTGGGATCAGCATGCATGAGCTACTCCGTTTCGTCAGTGGAGGACTGCATATCGATTTGCAAGAATTCATGATGAGGATGTGGAGGCCAGTTCTTTTACATGTCACCTAAGGAAGCATGGGAATACATGGAGATTACAGCCGCGTCTCATGCATCATTGACAGCCTGCACCATAAAAGGTGACTCATACGATTTAAAATTGAAACTTTTTAATATGAGTTTATTTTCCTGTGCAGGTACCACCTCTGAGACATGTATTGTCGATGCTCACATCCGTCACCACGCCCCAAACAACACATCCCATATGGATGATGAGCCATGCATTGACACATGGGTGGATACAATTTTTCTTGGAGAGGTTGGTGACGAGCAAGGACCATGCCAAAACATCACAGAATTTGTAGACGATGATGGTATGGATAATGGTACCATTGTACGATTTGCAGGGAATGTTATGTATCATTATTCCACTACGGAAGATAGAGGTGAGGTGTACTTGAGTGAAAGCATAATCTCAGATATTGAATAGCGCTAGTTATATTCCCCACTTGATCTTATCCCCCACTTCATACCACGAGAGAGCACCGAGGAAACCGTGGAGAATACACTTATCAACGAGGAAGATGAGAGTGAGACCAAGGACATGACGCCTCATTTTAGAGAGCCTAACACATTCTTTCCTCCACCATCATCTTGATAAGACTTTCTTGCCCCACCAGAAGCATCACATCCACCAGAGCTTAACGCTCCCGCTCAGGGAGACATTTTAGACTCCACCTCTGAATCGTATATTCCATTTTATAAATTTTTAGATTTGGATTTTATTGACATGACACACCCCCTACAGGATACAGTTACACATACAACGGAGGTGTGTTGGATCATGACTGCACCTAAGAAGCATACTTATGGAGTTGGCAAGGAGACGATGGCAACACCATCAAGAGATAACATCCCATTCTCAGGGAGTTTTCGTCACCCTTTTCCACACTTTCCATAAATTTTGATGATGCTCTTTGGAATACATTTATTTCAAGGAAAAATTTATTGTATCGGACTGATGCTCCATATTTCCTGCAGGATGCTGGTGGTTATCCTCAAGAAATGCTAGGGGAGCATTGCTGGAGTTCGGCAGCTTTCGGGGAACCACATCATTGGCAGAGCCACTGAAAGAGCAGATTGTGCAGCTGCCTACTACGATCCACATTTTAGATCCACCATTTGAAACAGGTGTACTCAATCCAATAGCGTAGAAAATTTTACGTTTTTCTAGATTTTTAATAAATTCGCCTTCCTTTTTATAATTGGAGCGTAGTAGTTTTTAAATCTTTTATAGGTTAGAAAAATTTTCTTCGAACAAATGTCTCCCCTCAATTGGCGTGCCCCAGAAATCATATGAAACCCCAAATCCCAAGGTTTAACATCTTAATGGTTCTTAAAATCCAAAACTCAAAAACTTTAAGCTCATACTTTGAAATTTTTTAAAACCCATGCTTAAGATTTTGATTCCAACTATTTGATGGGTTTATATGATGCAGGACATGCCACAGGACCGTGTGGTTCACTCACACGGTCGTGTGGAGAAAGGGGAGTAGCTTGAAGGAGCAAGGAGCAATTATGTGGAGCTATGAGCATAAGACCCACACGACCGTGTGGAGGAGACCACAGGGTCGTGTGGAAGTAGAGAGCTACCCTAAATGAAATGGCCAATTCAACACGGCTATTTGGATCTAAGAAAATAGCCGTGTCTTTTAGCCCAACATACTGAACTTTCAAGAAAAATTCGAGCCCTGACACAGTCGTTTAAAATTTTTGAAATGACCGTGTCGATTACCCTTCGAACGACAATCAAAACTTAGATCCACACTACCGTTAAAAAAATTTCAAACAGTCGTGTTGTTACCCTTAACGGCCAAGCAACTTGAGCTTGAACCAAGTTCCACACGACCATTTGGAAAACTAAACAGCTGTGTCACCTGCCTTGCCAAGCCACCAAAGCAACATGTTCAAAATCAACATGACCATTTCTTATGGTCGTGTCACTGCCCAGTTTAAACTCGAAGTCCTCAGAACGATCAAGTCACACCCACTTCTCAAATCGTTTCGATTCCTCAGACTTCATCTCTCCAAATCTCCCCTCTCTAGCGATCCGCAACCCCAACCACCACCAAAGCTCCATTGCCCCCAACCTCTATCTCTCTATCCACCTTCAAAACCCCTCCCCCAGGCTCACCTCCATCATCGGTAACTCACCCCCTTTCTCCACAAACCCTAGGGACAGTTTTGGTGTGTTCCTTGGTGAAAATCGACAGCAAGGCGCAATGTCGACCAACTTTGCAGTCTAGTGAAGACCATTGGCTCAATTTGCTTGGCCTTACAGCAAGGATCGACACAATTCTTTAGGTAATCTCTTTCCTTGCTTAAGTCTTTCGATTTCAACCCTTAGCCCTTCATTCCCCTGGTGCATACACATACATATATGGCCTGGAGGTAGTTGTTGTAGCTCACTATTATGGTTGTCGTGACCCATCACACACACTCATCTTCACACACTTGCATTTCACCTTACCACACCATGCCACCTCGCATAAAATGGCCACGACCACCACCCCACAATTCCCAATTGGGAAGTTCCACATGATAACGAAGATCAGATAGAGCTTCCATGTCTACACAGCCACCATCACCACCTTCAGTGACCCTACCCCAGATTGATACTCTAGGGATCCCTTTTGCCACCGATGCACAAATAGATCGCTTTGCCACCCTATCTCGGTAGACCATACTACCCACAAAGTTCGCGAGCATTCCCTCTCTCGAAACTTTAGAAGCCGTCGAGGGTGTTTCACACCTATATTCCAACCTAGGGTGGAATGATTTTCTCACTATTAGAGCCCCCACGTATGAGAGATTCACTCTTGAGTTTCTCAACTCCTTAAAGTTCGAGAGCTCACAATTAGAGTTCAAGGTCATGGACACTGATTAGACCATTTCATTTGATGCCCTGAACACTATCTTCCATTAGCATGTCGGCTCGATAGACTCCATAGGCCCCATTAGTACTCACCCCACTACATTCACTCCTTCCTATTCTTGCAGATCACTTGAGCTGGACGCTTCCCTCGCACCACGGCAAAGGCGTCTTCCATTATTCACCCATCACTACGCCTTGCCCATCGTATTCTCGTAAACACACTGTTTTGCAGGGAAAAGAGGGCACAGTCACACTACCTGATCTTCTATTTTCATAGAGCATGACACTACCCTTAGTCTACCAACCTAGAGTGGGTGCTGCAGCATTCCTAGCCCCACGTAGAATTTTTCATGCAGGCTCATGGTTAGCACATAGGCTCATGTGGATCGCCACGTCCTCTACGGGCAAGATCTGTGGTGGCGGCCTCATCACACTGATAGCCTCCCACCCTCATGTCTCCCTTGAGATAGATGACAGCATACCCACCATTTTTTGCCCTACTTCTCTCGATCTCTCGGTTCGCGTACATATGCATATGATCAAAGTGAACTTTAGAGATCAGTATGTATGGCTTTATGGGCCACACGCACTCCCTACACCATCATGCCAAACCCTACATGCACACATGTCGATAGGGCTACGCAGTGGACTTTTGACCATGATCCTATCTTTCCTCCTGCTGTGCAACCTGATCCCCAGCCACAACCTCAGCCTATCCCCACTTACCCATCCACCTCCATTGCACATACCACTATTACCACGATCACTGAGGAACCCATCACCACACAGATTACACTTATTAGAGACGACTCTGGACCGTCTGCTCCTCCTCCTCCCCTCGACACTCATGCATGACTACTTGCACTAGAGCGGATGGCTCGGGACTTCCGAACCTTCATGGATGCCATGAGAGACACACACGCCAAGATTCTATCTTACCTCTCCGAAATCCAACGAGCCCTTTACCCACCCTCCCCCTGTTGGATCTGGATCGTAGCCTAGAGGGGGGGTGAATAGGCTAATAAAAATATTCGTGTAACCCACGAACAACCACACACAGTTATAAGCACAGACAGGGTAAAGAGAATGCAATCACAAAGTACGCACAGATATACCCTAGTTCGGTCGTCCCCACGACCTACTCCAGCCCCGAAAGCAACTACTAGATAGATATGTAATCAAGTACGGCTACAATGAGTCAAGATCCCAAATCTACTCTCACCTAGCTCGTACGCACACCACGTGCTCTACACTATCAATCTAGTCAGATGCTCTCCCTCCATGACGACTCACACAGTCGTCAGGTCCCCAAAAGTAACACAGATGGTAAAGTTTCCCCTACAGAGATCGCTACACCAATACAAAGATAAATAAATAGAGTTTTAGAAATGCTCAGTAATGGTGTGTTGTCTCTGTCATTCAGTGCGTGGTCAGATCAATCTGACAAGTAGTAGTCCCTGATGGTCCCTCAACAGTCTGGATCCCCTCTCAATGAAGCTTGCGTCCTCCACCAAATATTGAAGTTGCGGCACCTCACTTTGAAATCAATAATTCGTACGACCTTCTGATGATCACCTTGCGACGGCTGCTAGAGGATTTGACTTTGAAGGTTTCGGCCTGCAAAAAGAATGTTGCACAAAAGACACATGCGGCTTGGAGATTTATTATCAAAGGGAGACAAAAAAAAATTGGCCTGATGCTGTTGGGTTTTTGCACACAAAAATGTGTGGCGCCTTCAATTTCGTTTCCCTTTAAAAAAATTGCAAACCAAAAAAAAAGGAATCACAAAGGAAAGGTCTGTGCCCTTTATTTTGAAAATGATGTGAACAAAAAATAAATGAAGACCCTACTTGTTTCGGCAGTATGTGGATGATTGGCCCTCTTCAAATATTTGCTGATGCAAGAACTTTCTGGCCTCTTCTTTTGAGTTTTCGAAAACCATTCACCTATTTCCCAGAGTGATGCGTGGCCTCTTCTTTTTGAGTTTTTTTTTCAATTTCACCTGCAACACCAAAACAAAATGAGTATTCAAAGAGGCCTGTGATCTTAGGGGAAAAAAAGTTGCGTAAGGTTTTTTTGTTGCTGCTTCTGTATTGTTTCGTTCCCCTCTTGAATGTTTCGGCTGTCTCCTCAAATCAACGGCGGCTGCTTCTCTCTCCCCTTTTGAAAAATATTGAAGATCTCCAAATTAATTTCGGCTAACCCTCAGATCTCTTTTTTTTATTTTTAGAATGACGTATGGCCGGCTGTTCTCTGAATTGTGATTGGCTCTTGGAGAATCAGATGTAGAAGCACATGCCGGCCTTAGGATCTCTCAAATCTTTCGGCTGCCTTGTGATCAACGAGGTGCTTTCTCTTTGTTGCACAGATGATTGATTTTGTTCCCAATGTCAAGCTTTATTTCAACCTGCAATTAATTTCAACCTGCAACAAAAATAAATGATAGGTAAAAAAACGGCATACACACTCTTATATGATGCGTGAGTCTCTCCTTTTTGTCGCGCCTCTCTTAGGGTTGCTTTGAGGAGGGTTTATATATGAGGATGATTGCAATGGATGTGGGGTTTGAATTGAGAATAGATAGGAGCGAAAGATCTTGAATTGATTTGATCAAATCCCACTTTGAATATATTTGTCTCCATCTCTCCCAATATTGACCAAGTCCAAACAACTTTGTGCACACCACCTCTTCTCCATTCAACTTGCTATATGACTAGCAATTACTCCAACTATTGAGAAGATTATCGTTTCGCCTTTCCTGAAACACACTTAATACACACGTTATATATAATTCGCATACGTTTGTCATCATCAAACTAAAGTTCCTAGATCGTTGCTTCCAACAATCTCCCCCTTTTGATGATGACAAACCAATGAAAGATTTGTACATTGAATATGTGTGTGAGAAGTGTGTTGAAGGGTGTAATGCAATATGATGTATGGATGATATGGAATGAGACATACACGCATTACAAAGCAAGCACAATAAATATAACAAAGTTAAGCATGCTCCCCCTTCTCTCAAGCTCCCCCTCTTTATGTATTTTTAAGCTCCCCCTTCAACATATAATACCGACACACCAAATCTCTCCCCCTCTTTATGTATTTTCAAGCTCCCCCTTCAATATATAATACCGACACACCAAATCTTTCTTTTTCTTTCTCCCCCTTTGTTATCATCAAAAGTCGAAGCACGAAGTCAAAAATATATACTATGCAAAAAGAGAGTATTATTTACCATTACCAACAATTGCATGTATACAATCATAGAATAATCAAGCCAAATTCCAATGAAATTAAGCAACTAAGACTTCAACACCAACGTGTACGTGTGATGATTAAAATTGAAGCACATAGGGAGAATCATTAAGAAAGTTAACCGGAACCAATCCACATTTTCCAAATAACATTCTATCACCTAGGATTGATTTTTCCCACCTCATTAAAAATGAGTTCAAGGTATCACGCCCCAAAACGTAGCCTATAAGGACTCTTAGATGTGGGGGTGACATTGCTTGACGAGTAAATACACCAACGCTAAAGTTTACCCATAAAGCTTATGTTGGATACTCGTGGGTAATACCGTTGCCAAGGATTGTATCCATTTTCCATACGGAGCAATTATCTTTTGTTTTCACACATTTTTTTTAAAATACTTATACCAACAATTTCTTTTGCTCAATTTTTATCCATGGCAAGGTATAACATATCCCTTAGATTTTCAGTTAAGTTTTTCTCCTACATTCACATTCCATACTTCATAAACGATATCTCCAAATGTGCAACAATAATAATACATGTGGAAGTGAAGTAGGCGGT
Organism: Scilla litardierei; assembly: GCA_030789695.1. Taxonomy (NCBI): domain Eukaryota; kingdom Viridiplantae; phylum Streptophyta; class Magnoliopsida; order Asparagales; family Asparagaceae; genus Scilla; species Scilla litardierei. The sequence continues at coordinate 499,473,987 of CM061142.1, read as the reverse complement.
GTAGAAATCGAGTTATTTTCATTCATTGAATATGCCATGAATATTTAGAAAGATGAACATGCGCATGTGGCAAAAGAAATAATACACCAATTTCTACATAGATATGAAAAACTTTCATGAATACTTCTTTTAATGAATCAAAGAGAAAGATACACATTTAAGCACAAAATTTTTTTTTTAAAAAAATGCATGAAGTACTAAATCAAACATGAGATGCAATCACACAAACAAAAAGAATCATGCACACATAGCAATGCAACTACTAGCACACAAACAAAGAAAAGTCACGCATACAAAAAGCAAACTATGAAGATATTCATTAAGTTCAAAGAATGAGATATACCTTCGTGTCGCCGTTTGACTAAGGAGCTAAAAAATAATGAGATATTCCATTTATCGCTCCTCGTCAAATATCCATCCACCTACAAAAGAGATGTCGTGTGTGACCTTGGAATCCAACAAGGTCCACTCACGTTAGTCATCAAAGATTTAGGAACCCATATTTGTTTGAACTTAATGTTTTTGTTCCTATATTTGCAATGATATGAAGTATGACCAACGCATCCACAGGTAAAGCACTTAGCATGAAAATTTCCAACCTTTGTTGATTCAATGTGAACTTTTCTATATTTTGATTTTTCAACATTTTTAAAGCCATATCCTAGTCCTCGCCTATTATTGCCATAAAGTTGATTTCCAAGAATAATGTCCAAATTTTGTTTTCCAATTAATGACAATTCTAGGGTGGTGACTTTGGATTTCAAGATATCATTTTCATTCACAAGTAAAGTGCATTTACTAATGAAAGCTTGCTTGTTTTCCTCTTCTTTCTTTTCAAATCCCTCATTTTTTCTTTAAGTTCAAGATTTAGCATGTTAATCTTTTCAAAAAGCAATTCATTCTCAGTTCCAAGCTTTATCAATTCTAGCTTATGCATGCTAATATCTTTTAGTAAAGAGGGACATGAAAGACAATCAGTTTTTTCAGACAAGCTAGCTTTCTCTTTTTCTAACATAGTAATGGTAGATTTGCATGCAACAAGCTCTTGTTTAATATTTTTCATTTCTATAGACATGTCATACTCCGTTTGTTGCATATCAAAATTATCATTCCTATAACATTCCACATCAGCTTCTAGCTCATCAATTCTATGTTGCATTCCTTTACAGATTTCTAAAAGTTCAGCTTTATTGGGATATTCTACCTCATTGTGTTTGGCCATCAATGCCATGCATGAGTGAGCTTCATGTTCCTCATCCTCCTCCTCAGCTTCGCTATCCATATCCCACGTCAGCACTTTCGTTTTTCCTTTTGCAACTTGAGCTGTGTGTTGTTGTGGGCAATCTTTTATGTGGTGCCCTTTCTTCATGCATTTAAAACATACACTTCTATTAATAGCTTTCTGATCATAGGAATTTCTACCAAAATTAGAATTATTAGAACGAATGAACCTTTTTCCCATCTCAGCTCTTCCTTGATCAGTCTGAATGTATCTCCTGAAGTTTCTGACCATTAGGGCTTGCTCTTCATCAAGATCGTCGTCGTTAGCTTGAAGAGCTAATGGTGTGGAAGCTTTGGTCTTCTCTTCAGGTTTCTCTCTGGCTTCTATACTCTGCAACTCAAGCTCGTGTGACATTAGGTTGCCTATCAAGTCCTCCACTTTCATTATTGATAAGTCCTTAGCTTCTTGAATAGCGGTGACTTTAGGCCTGAACGAGCTTGGTAGCGCCCTTAAGATCTTTCGTACCTGTTCATGGCTAGAGTATGGCTTACCGAGGGAACTGGATTTGTAGACGATGTCCGTGAACCTCGCAAACATCTCTTTCATAGATTCTGTTGGTAGCATGCGGAAGCTCTCGTATTCTGTGCTCAGCAATGCAAGTCTGGATTCCTTCACTTGCGATGTTCCCTCATGTGTCACCTCCAGAGTATGCCAGATTTCCTGTGCAGTTAGACAATGTGAGATACGATTAAACTCAGATTTATCAAGAGAGCATATAATCGCATTCATAGCTTTACCATTAAGAGTATATAGTTTTTTATCAGCTAAATCCCACTTGTCTTTAGGCTTAATCATGACAGTGTCTTCAATTTTAATAGTGGGTAGACTATAACCATTTTCAACAATATCCCACACATCATAATCTACAGACACTAAATAGATTTTCATTCTAGCCTTCCAATATGCAAAGTCTACACCGTTAAACTTAGGTGGACGGGCTATAGACTGACCTTTAGCAAAAGCACAATCAGATATATTCATGGTCATCTAAAAAATCTAGACTAGATCCTCAAACCTGCTCTGATACCACTTGTTGGATCTGGATCGTAGCCTAGAGGGGGGGGGTGAATAGGCTAATAAAAATATTCGTGCAACCCACGAACAACCACACGCAGTTATAAGCACAGACAGGGTAAAGAGAATGCAATCACAAAGTACGCACAGATATACCCTGGTTCGGTCGTCCCCACGACCTACTCCAGCCCCGAAAGCTACTACTAGATAGATATGTAATCAAGTACGGCTACAATGAGTCAAGATCCCAAATCTACTCTCACCTAGCTCGTACGCACACCACGTGCTCTACACTATCAATCTAGTCAGATGCTCTCCCTCCGTGACGACTCCCACAGTCGTCACGTCCCCAAAAGTAACACAGATGGTAAAGTTTCCCCTACAGAGATCGCTACACCAATACAAAGATAAATAAATAGAGTTTTAGAAATGCTCAGTAATGGTGTGTTGTCTCTGTCATTCAGTGCGTGGTCAGATCAATCTGACAAGTAGTAGTCCCTGATGGTCCCTCAACAGTCTGGATCCCCTCTCAATGAAGCTTGCGTCCTCCACCAAATATTGAAGTTGCGGCACCTCACTTTGAAATCAATAATTCGTACGACCTTCTGATGATCACCTTGCGACGGCTGCTAGAGGATTTGACTTTGAAGGTTTCAGCCTGCAAAAAGAATGTTTCACAAAAGACACATGCGGCTTGGAGATTTATTATCAAAGGGAGACAAAAAAAAATTGGCCTGATGCTGTTGGTTTTTTGCACACAAAAATGTGTGGCGCCTTCAATTTCGTTTCCCTTTAAAAAAATTGCAAACCAAAAAAAAAGGAATCACAAAGGAAAGGTCTGTGCCCTTTATTTTGAAAATGATGTGAACAAAAAATAAATGAAGACCCTACTTGTTTCGGCAGTATGTGGATGATTGGCCCTCTTCAAATATTTGCTGATGCAAGAACTTTCTGGCCTCTTCTTTTGAGTTTTCGAAAACCATTCACCTATTTCCCAGAGTGATGCGTGGCCTCTTCTTTTTGAGTTTTTTTTTTCAATTTCACCTGCAACACCAAAACAAAATGAGTATTCAAAGAGGCCTGTGATCTTAGGGGAAGAAAAGTTGCGTAAGTTTTTTTTTGTTACTGCTTCTGTATTGTTTCGTTCCCCTCTTGAATGTTTCGGCTGTCTCCTCAAATCAACGGCGGCTGCTTCTCTCTCCCCTTTTGAAAAATATTGAAGATCTCCAAATTAATTTCGGCTAACCCTCAGATCTCTTTTTTTTATTTTTAGAATGATGTATGGCCGGCTGTTCTCTGAATTGTGATTGGCTCTTGGAGAATCAGATGTAGAAGCACAGGCCGGCCTTAGGATCTCTCAAATCTTTCGGCTGCCTTGTGATCAACAAGGTGCTTTCTCTTTGTTGCACAGATGATTGATTTTGTTCCCAATGTCAAGCTTTATTTCAACCTGCAATTAATTTCAACCTGCAACAAAAATAAATGATAGGTAAAAAAAACGGCAGACACACTCGTATATGATGCGTGAGTCTCTCCTTTTTGCCGCGCCTCTCTTAGGGTTGCTTTGAGGAGGGTTTATATAGGAGGATGATTGCAATGGATGTGGGGTTTGAATTGAGAATAGATAGGAGCGAAAGATCTTGAATTGATTTGATCAAATCCCACTTTGAATATATTTGTCTCCATCTCTCCCAATATTGACCAAGTCCAAACAACTTTGTGCACACCACCTCTTCTCCATTCAACTTGCTATATGACTAGCAATTACTCCAACTATTGAGAAGATTATCGTTTTGCCTTTCCTGAAACACACTTAGTACACACGTTATATATAATTCGCACATGTTTGTCATCATCAAACTAAAGTTCCTAGATCGTTGCGTCCAACACCCCCCACCACCACAACCCCCACCACCACCTGAGGATGGCGCTTCTCGTTCTCCTCCACCTTCCACTACTATCACTGAGCCCACACCCTAGCACCATGCTAGCTTGGGGGAGACATTTACCTTTTCACCCCTACACATTTTTATGTCCTCACATTTCATTGTTTATATTGCATTGAGGACAATGCATACTTCCAACTTAGGGGAGATTAGTTTCACTCTTCACTTTCTTTTCACCCTCTACCTTATTTTTATCCATGAGTTTATATCACGTTTTCCCTCTTCTTTTTGCTTTTATTTCCATGCATCATGTTTCATCTCCCCTTTTATTTTTATTTCTTTTTCATTTCTTTTTACCTTCATGCATCATGTTTCCTTTTTATATGCATAAAAAAGGAGAAGAAACAAAAATATCAAAAACCCAAAAATATTTGCATCGTATCATGCATTTTGCATTCCCCATACATCATTTGTATATACATGTTTCGAATTTTTTTGAAATCGAGCTCTATATGCATGGTTTTTGATTGGAGATTCAGCTTCTATCTTCTGCGCTCGATTTCCTCGATATCAATCTGAATATAAGATTATGACACGTTTTTAGTTTGAAACCCCATTTAATATGCTCGTTATGACCTAGGTCTACTTGGGATCCATTTTACGCATGGGACGTAGAACTGATAGTTGCATATAATGGTTTATAATCCATTGAGACCTGGATAAAACATATTAGCTAGTACTGATGAGTGTTATTGCTTTACAAATTCATGCTTTCCAAAAAAAGAAAAAAAGAAAAAAAGGAAAAAAAGAAAAAAAAATAGAAACATTGTATATATGAGAAAAAAGGAATAAAACATGCATTGTTCTCCCAGCGACACCGAGTAGCCGGATCCCCACGATAGAAACCGTCGGGGCCTCACGTCGAAAGGTTTAGCTTGGGAGAGTGCATGGGAATAATGATTATGATTGGTTCAAGCTAGTAGGTCCGAGGGGTTCTTCTTGGCCCGATGCCCTAAGGTCATCTGACCTGAGAGTCATCGACCCAACGCTCCTTACACGAACCAATTAAAATCCAAAAAAAGAGAAAAGATTTGAAAGCATGAATAAGATTATCGTTTTCACGAATCATGGAAAGTTGAAGTGTTGTGAGAGCCGTTTCTTCGATGGATCAATAACCCACTATCTCAGACTTATCTTTTCCTCGACCATCGCGTAGCTTAGATCCCTTCTTTTTCGACCCAAGGACGGTTTCGAGGAAATATCCTAGGCATTGAGCATGATCATAGCTTAGTATATTATTTGATGATTCGAGCTAAAAACCACGTCCTAGGATTATATTCTAATCGATAGAGATGAGTTGGCATTTTAGATTTCCATGAATTTGAAATTCCCATTGATCCACATTTATATGCTCGATTTTATAAAATTCTCAAAACTCATATCATTATTTGCAACTTCATTCTTTCTCTTTCTTCGTCTTACTTGAGGACGAGGAAGAGTTTAGCTTGGGGGATTTTGATAGGTAGTTTTTATATATAATTTTCACATTCTTTTTACTCACGTTTCACTCCACTTCGCCTTGTTTTCTGTGCCAATTTCCTCGTTTTTGTTCCGTTTTACGCTTTTGGTCTCTTTAGTGTATTCCAAGTGAAATTGGCGATTTTTGGAGTAAAAGAACGAGAAAATAGGCTTTTCGAGCGATAGATGCAGGATGGAGCTCATCTTGATGGAGAAGGAGGAGTATTGAGCTTGGAGGAGCAGCAAAGGCACCTCACACGGCTGTGTGAGATGCCTCACACGGCCTGTGAGAGAGACATAGCCTGGAGTTGAAGAGGAAGCCTCAAAAGAGCAACAAGACCATGACACGGTCATGTGAATTCTGCACACAACCGTGTTTCCCTGAAAGAAGAAGCCCAATAGCAGAGTAGAACAACATCCACAGCCGTTTGGTTCGTCCCGCTAATTAAGAATTCACACGGTCGTGTGAATTCTTCACACGACACGGTCATGTGAATTCTTCACACGACACGGTCATGTGAATTCTTCACACGACCGTGTCATCCCTAATTTAGTGGCAGCATCAGGAGCCATTCAAGCAGTGACGCGGCTGTTTCATTCTCTTCAAACAGCCGTGTCGAGTGGGGAATTTTGAAGCCAGCTGCATAGAGTAAACGACGTGGCCGTGTGGATTTCTCCACACGGCCGTTTGGATTCGGGTCAGGTGGAACCCGATAGGGTTTCTACGAGGTATTTAACGTTCTGGGGTGCCACCGGCCAAAGGGAGAGAGACTTTTAGCTCATTTTTCATCTATTTCCATGTTTTAATCTTAGTTGTAGGAGTAGGATTAGTTTAGATTAGTTTTTGGAGCTTTTCTTATGGAGTGTAAGCAAGGATTGACAACTCTTGTGGATTAATCAATGAGATACATTTTTAGTTCTCTTTTCTTATTGTTATTATTATTATTTTGCTATTATTTGCTATTCTTATCTTACTCTTTATCATTTTGATTGATTATCTTGGTGTTTGTTAATATCATACACATTATCATTTCACATTCTTTGTTAAATCTCTGTAAATCCACATCTTGTTCAATCGATTGGCATAACTAGCAACGACCCAAGATCGAGCTAATACTCGATCAATCTCCCTCCTTGCAGACGACCTGTATGGCACTGCGACGACTTCGTGCGTTTGCGGTTTCTAAATAGTAAAGCTTCATTGCTTTGCAAACAAGAGCCCTCCTAGCATTGACTGAGTTTTTGTTCCCGAAAGATGGCTGAATAGTGGTTGGGGAATAATGTCTGCTTAGTGCATCCATCTTGTAGCTATGTGCCATGGGAGTGGGTTTAGTTACACGAGGGGTAGGCGTGTCATGCACTACGGGAGTGGGGAGCACGAGGCAACATAAGAGAATATCCTATCACGCACCATGGGAGTGGGGAGTAAGAGAATGCTCTTAAGCTAGACAACCTCACCCTAGGATGATTTGATAGCCATGCAACGAGTTCATACCCATATTCAATCCACATTAGAGTGATACCTAGCCCTAGAGCCCATTCGTTCTATTAGTTTCTCCATATTCTACATATATTCCATATACCCCTCATGTAGCTAATTACGACCTATGATTGACTTAGTACTCAATTACCTAACCTCCCTGCGGATAACCCATTAGCGCTACGACGACACACATGCAAAAATCCTAACACACGAGCAAACACTTGTGCGTATACACATGTTTATACACATGCTTGCCATGCTTCACATTCATTTGCACCTAATGCATATATGCCGAATGTGAAAAAAACACATGAATGCTCACGAAGCACGCACACATCATGCAAGATCACATGGTATGAATCATGCACACCCTCACATATATTACCCACGTGCATCACAATATGGGTATACAGCAACACATACAAACCCCCATGCGTATGTTCTCTCTAATGCATATATACATTCACATGCTCACATGCCGCATGCTCCAATTAGAAACCCATCTTCTTTGCATGCACCCATAAGGCATAGGACTCCCAAGAGTCATTTGATTTGAGGTCCTAAAAATATTAGCATGTATGACAAAGAAATGTATATGCAATCATATTTTAGGGATGTTATAGATAATGTGAACTAGGTTAGAAAGCAAAAGTCCACTTGGACTTGGTTTCCAAAGGGCTAATCCCCTTGGACCCAACATGCTTGGGTACCATGTGCTTATGATGTATTCTATAGGTACCCAAGAAGAGGAAAAAAGGGCAAAATGGAAAACGATTGCTCTAAATGCAAAAAGAATGTTTGGATACTTGATAGCAGGTATTCCAAGCATATGAAGGGTGACCCAAGTTTGCTCTCCAAAATTATCTAATTCATGAATGATGGAACGGTCACATTTAGAGGCAATGAGAAGGGTTCCATCATATGAATTGAAAAAGTTTTTACCCCTCTAAACCTCTCATAGGTAATGTTTATCTTGTAGACGGTTTAAATCACAATCTCATATCTATTAGCCAACTTTGTGACAAGGGTTACAAAATTAACTTTGGTGATAGATTGTGTAGTATTTTTGTTATGACTAATAATAGTGTTTTGTTTAGTGGCACACGTCAAAAGGACATTTTGTTGAGTATTGACTTTTCCCTACTTGGTTTTAATGATGAGCAAACATAAATACTTGTGACTAATCACATCCATGTAGTTAAGTCATTGCTAAATCTAATCATGAAGATCAATTGTAATGAATGATAATCAATATCAATCAAACCTCAAAGAGATGATTGAGTGATTAAGACAGAGAGAGAAGACTCAAAGACTTCAAGATCAATCAGAAGAAAGAAAAGAAGCTAAAATTCATTGTAAATCTTTTTGTTTTTTTTATTTCTTTCTCTTAGATTGTAGCCTTGAAGTAAAGTTTACTTTGAGCACACACACATCACTCACTTCATCCTATGAAACTCTTAGAATCATTCCCCTAGGACTCTAGATCATAAAACCCTTCATGGGCAATTTGGGTGTTTGACAGCAGACTGCTGAACAATAGCCAGGCGACTGTCTCGTTACAGGTGCATGTGTTTTGTCCAACAGTCGCCTGTAATGCACACATTTTTTCTAGGGTTTTTGGTTTTTTTTTCATTCTTCACTTCTAACAGGTGACTGATGTACAAAGTACAGGTGCTTGTCTGACGTGCAGGCATCTATGCATTGTTAATTAGTTGCATGTATCCTCTTGCCCAAAAATCCCATTTTGTCAAGTTACGAACTTGTGCACTTTCAGGCGTTGTACGTTGGTTTTACAGGCTCCTGCCTAAGGCACAAGCGCCTGTCCATTCCACTACAGTCGCATGTCTATACTTGCCCATAATTCTCATTTTGACAAGTTTTGCACTTGTGCTTTCAGGCGTTGTACATTGGTTTTACAGGCGCCTACCCATGGCATAGGCGCCTGTGTATACCACATCAGTCGCATGTCCTAGCTTACCTAGATTCTTGATTTTGTGCACTTTCACACTTATGCCTTTAAGGCACTTGGGTTTGGTTTTACAGGCGCCTTCATGTTATACAATCGACTGTCTAACCTTAAGCAGTCGCCTATCCCATGTGGGAAGTTACTGTTTGTACTCTCAATACCCTCTGAGAATATTCAGCAGGCGCCTGCTCAGGCTTCTTCAGGCGCCTGTCCTATCTGGATTTTTTATCCGTTGGGCTTTTTAAAGGGTTCTTGAAAGGGGTCTTTGGGTAATCTTGTGGGGGTTTTGAGTGATCCTATATATATGAGTTTTATTGTTCCATTGAAAAATTTCTTAGACACTCTAACATCTCTCTTGGAATTTAAGGTTCTCTCATTTCATTCCAAAGCCCTAAAAGCTCTAAAGTCTTCAATCTTCTCTCTAAATCTTAGATTGTCTTCCAACTAGAAACAACTCTCATCATCTAGCTTTGGTGACGACAAGTGCAAGGGCTTTTCTCTCTTCAAGGAAGAGGATCAACACACTCCACTTTCTCCTCACTTCTAGTTCTACACTTCAAGGCGTAGGAGTTTGTAAGTATGATTTCATATTTCATTATATATCTCTCTTGTTGATTTACTCTTGGTTGTGAGAGGGTATTTGCTTGTTCCCAATTTGTGGGAGACTATGACATCAATAGTTGTATTGATTGCACTTGTAAAGTTTCTACAAGTAGGTTTATTGGAAACTCAAGCTAAGGTTTTAGCTTGTGTATCAGGGTGATATCCCGTGTGGTAGGGACGTAAGCTTACCGGGAACAAGTCGGTGTTGACTTGGGTAATCCGAACCTTTGAACATATTACGTTTGGTTTGTTCTATTTATTGTTACTAAGTTTTTTTTGCATTGTTGTTTGGTTAGGTTTTTAATTAGGCGTAATTTCCTCGTTAATTTTATAAATACTATTCATCCCCTTCTAGTGTTTTCCTCATAGCACATGGTCCTTACACATTTATATCTTGGATATGCCACACACACACAAAGACCAATGCTTGGTTTCTCACTCTAATGAACAACTTTTGTGGCATCGACGATTTGGTCATGTACACTTCAAGCACCTTCATTAATTGTCCAAGCATAACCTAGTTAGAGGATTTTCAAAATTTTCTTTTAATAAGAAATTTTTTTGTGATTCATGCCAACGAGACAAGCTTCATAAATCAAAATTTAAGATTAATAATGTAACATCTACTTCTAGGCCTCTAGAGCTTTTACATCTAGATTTATTTGGGCCTACTAGAGTTGCATCCTTATGAAATGCATTTTATGGACTTGTAGTTGTAGATGATTTCTCTAGGTATACTTGGGTAATGTTTTTGAATAGCAAAAAATCAAGCTCTTGAAAAATTCATTATTTTATCTAAGAAAGTTCAAAAGATTCAAGGCACGTCCATTATCACTATTCGTAGTGATCATGGAGGTGAATTTTATAATAAATTATTCTCTAATTTTTGTGATGAGAACGGGATAACTCACACATTTTCCTTTCCGTGTGCACCACCACAAAATGGTGTTATAAAAAGGAAAAATTGAACACTCATTGAGTGTGCATGCACTTTGCTTAGTGATAGCCGCATTGGTTCATATTTTTGGGCGGAAGCCGTTCATACCGTATGCTATGTACTAAATAGGATTCTTGTGAGACCCTGTATGAACAAAACTTGTTATGAAATAATTTATAACAAAATCCCTCAAGTACGTTATTTCTGTGTTTTTGGTTCAAAATGTTTTATTAAGAACACACACTGAAATTTGGATAAGTTTGATTCACGTTCCAATGAAGAAATATTTATTGGATACTCTGATCATAGCAAGGCCTACCGGATATTCAATAAAAGAACGTTAACAGTTGAAGAATCACTTCATATTGCTTTTTATGAGGATTTTGATGATCCATTATCTCACCTTGATGAGAATATTGAATTTCTAAGTGATTCCTTGAATAATGTTAAATTAGATGATTTTATTGCAACTAACCCTAATAATGATGTAGTTGAAGTTGTTCCAAACGATCTAGGGTTACTCAAGACATTTGCTATGGTTCCAAAGCATCCACTTAATCAAGTGATAGGTAATATTGAAGATGGAGTTCGTACAAGGCAAAGGTAGAGCAATTCTCACATTGTGCCGTCGTCTCAATAATTGAACCAAGAAACATTGAAGAGGCATGCAAAGATAGCTCATGGATCATGAGGAACTCATCCAATTTGAAAGAGACGATGTTTGGGAATTAGTTCCTCCTCTGGAAGACCACGATGTCATTAGAACAAAGTGGATCTTCAAAAACAGGACGGATGAAAATGAAGTTGTTATCCGAAACAAAGCAAAGTTAGTAGCACAAGGTTACCGGCAAGAAGAAGATATAGATTTTGAAGAATCCTTTGCCCCGGTAGCTAGATTAGAATCTATTAGACTATCATTTTCAATTGCATCAAGAAATTTAAACTTTTCAATGTGAAAAGTGCATTTTTGAATGGACACATAGTTGAGGAAGTTTATGTTTCATAACCACCCGGTTTCATAAATGAAAAATCACCAAATCATGTGTTTAGACTCAAGAAATCTCTTTATGGGGTGAAACAAGCTCCTATAGCATGGTATGATCGACCAATGAATTTTCATGTTGATTTGGGTTTCAAAATGGGTGAAGTTGACTCAACACTTTTCTGAGTATTTCGATCATGACATACTATTGATTCAAGTATATGTTGATGACATTATATTTGATTCTAGTAACTCTTCAATTTGTCAAGATTTTGCTAAATCCATGCATGACGAATTTGAGATGAGTCATATGTGAGAGCTCACCTACTTTCTACGGCTTCAAATTCGTCAATTGGATTAAGGGATCTTCATCCACCAAACTAAGTACATGTTGGAATTGATCAAGTGTTTTAGGATGTGATCCTCTTCATCCAAACGCACTCCAATGAGCACTATAACACATTTTGATAAGGATGAACGTGGAAAGGATGTTGACATTCTTCGATATCGAGGTATGATAGGTAGCTTACTCTATCTTACCGCAAGTAGGCCCGATATTATGTTTTTGGTATGCTTATATGCACATTATCAATCACGACCAAAACTATCACATTTGATTGCGGTCAAATGGATTTTTCGTTATTTAAACCAATCACTTGACTATGGATTATTTTATCCTAAGTCGTGCTCTAATGAACTAGTTTCATTTAGTGATGCCGACTTTGCCGGATGTAAATCCGATAGGAAAAGTACCATTTCTTAGGAAATTCCCTTGTGTCTTGGTTCTTTAAGAAACAAAATTCGATATCTCTTTGTACAACCGAATCAGAATACATTGCCGCAGGATTAGGTTGTGTACTAGTTCTATGGATGAGACAAACAGTCAAAGACTACGGTATTTAGTGTGGAACTTGTCCAATCATGGTTGATAACCAAAGTGCTATTTGTCAATCCAAGAACCTGCTACAACACTCCCGTACCAAACACATTGATATTATACATCATTTTATTAATGATCATGTCATCAAGAAGGATGTTCGTTTAGAGTATATCGACACCCAAAACCAAATTGTCGATATTTTCACCAAACCTCTCAAAGAAGACTCTTTTATGGGGCTTAAGAAAGAATTGGTATTATGGGTGAATCTGAACTCTAGAAGATCATTTTCTTTATGACTAGAATACTTCATTTCACTATATGATATGCTCATGCTTTTAAGCAATTTTCCCTTGGATATATCTCACTTTCATATTTAAGTATTTCCTCATGAGATATATATACAAGTCTTTTATGCATCTCTTGAGCATTGTGTATTTGGTTCGAATGAATATCATATATGTTGATTGTATATGTGATTTGCATTAATGAATGCTTAGTTAAGATGATTGCTTCTATTGTTTAGATTGAGAACCCCCATAGAAATTCGCCTAGGTTCAACCCAAACTTACTAATATAAGTCAGATACCTGGTGTGGTCGAACTAGACATCGAACGCATCAGATATATCTATCTCTTAGATTTTTCCATCTGACCAAACGTCTGATACTGTCCTTCCAGACACCTGAACAGATTTCAGATGCCTGGACTTTTTCAACAAACGCCTGGTAATAGTATTATTAGTCTGTCAAATGTTTCCCAAGAGCAATCATCTACAGACTTCTATAGATCAGACGTCTGATGCTGACATACCAGAAGCCTAGATAGTTTGGTGACGCCTGATTGGTTTGTTGTAGACGCATGATCATCATTTCTCATGATTTTCATCATATATACTCTTTCAACCTGACGTCTATTGGTCTTGATCCAGATGCCTGGCTTAGTATAATCCCATGTGTCTCTTTAATTCTCCAGACGACGGGATACTTTTCTTCAGGAACATGTTGAAGGATTTTAAGCCAGATCAACTTCCGATCCAATGGTTAAGAATTTTTGATCGATCAATATAAACACTGATTCGACTCGATTAGGGCTTAATCTATCAGACTCTATCGTCTGCCTCTTCGTTTGTCATTACGGTCTCAACGAACTTTTGATAAGCTTTTGTCTAATTTGAGGGGTTCATCATGCCATGTACGAAATGAGCTCGATTTTCATCTCCTCAATACTTGTCGATTGAGGATGCTTCACCATCACAAGAAACATATGAGCCTGGTTCTACATCTCATCGGTCCAAGAGAACCATTCCTCGTGATGCTTTGCTTCAGATTGTGTAGTCTTCAGAACAACCACAAGATCAACCTTCTTCTTCGTTTCAGCCAATGTTTACTGAGCACTCTCCTGCTCACGAAGATTCTCATGCTCGTTCAGAGTCATCTGAAACCGAGTTGATTTTCTGATCAGGAGTTCTCGCCATCCAGACAATGATTTGATTTCCCTTTGTATCAATCTAGAGAATGTTCAGTTTATCATCTCTGGACTTGGTTAGGACCATCGTCATATCAATACTCTTCTCCGACAAGTCCAAGAGAGTATACGTCCTCCCTCTGATCCTTCTTCTTCTTCACAACCTCCTGACATTCTATCTCAGTGTTTGGGTGAATTTGAGTGCAATCTTTCCTACATATGGACGGTACTCGCACAATTGCGTAGCGATTTCATGACTCTAAAGGACATGGTCTCAAACATTCAAGAGAAATTAAAGACACGGGTGCCTACTCCTAGAGACATCCACACTCCTAACCATCCAGAGCCTCTTCCACCACCTTTAGCTGTTTGATGACATATCTAGAATACCTCAAGCCTCTCTCCATCCTCAAAATGTACTTTTGAACATTGTTTGAGAAGAGTGCTTGTAAGGAAACATTTTGATGTTTTTGTTTTAATTAGGATATATAGTTATTTTTGGATCATGGGTGGTATACTTGTAAGTATACATTTTACTTGTGAATGGTGTCACATTTTGTTGTATGTGACATATAGATATGTTTTGTTCTTCGATGAGCGATGCACTTATATTTTGTACTAATCGCCATCATTAAATTTCTAATGAAAGTCTAACACTTATTGGAAATGTGCCATTGTATTGCTAATTATTCTATTTGTGCGCTTCCAATATGAATGTTGAATACTCTTCTCCTTATGTTTTTTGATGCTACAAGCTTAAACAAATGGTTAAATTAGAACACCTTCACTTAAGTGTTTTGGCTTCATTTTTTCCATCACACAGTTGTTTTCTATATTAGCACTAATTTTTGTTCTATTCCTCCCATCCTTTTAGATTATGACAAAGGGGAGAGATAACCGTGGGGGGAGCTTCAAGATCTTGCTTGGAGTATTTTCGATTTCATCTTTCAAATGAATCATAAAGGGGGACAGAGAGTAACCATATGTGAATTTCATACAATAACCATGAAATTATAACAAGTCCATGAATCATGACATGTCTAAACTTGTTTTGAAACTGTTGTATGATTCAGGGGGAGTTCTGAAATTCATCCTTCATTTCATTCTTAAAGATGATTGACTTGATCTCCTTATTATTGCGTCAACGTTCTCTACATGTATCACCATATGCATCATGCTTTGTGTATTCATATATGTTGATGGCTTTAATAAATAATATGCACGACTCATGTGATACATATATCATTAAATTGCATTGATGATTCATTATTCATATGACTACTTGGACTAAAAGTTTTTGCATCAATGCAGGGGGAGTAAGTATCTTTATATTCAAGCACAATTATTGATTATTGTTATGGTTGTTTGTCATCATCAAAAAGGTGGAGAATGTTAAATATCGGATTTCCCAACGTAGTTTTGATGATAAACAAACATAATCAATTGTGATTAATCCTCATGTTTTGTAGTTAATGAAAGCATCGTCAAAATAGATAAAGTCACATCAAATGAAGACGATGACTCAGATCATTGATTCAAGGACATCAATCAATGAAGCATGGAAATCAAGGTAAACGCAAGAAAATCAAAGCATTGGACTCAACAAAGCTAAATGGAAATCTTTGAGGAATTCAATAGGAAGTGAAGGGGATAAACATGTATTTATTTATTTCTTTACTTCTCTGTTAAATTAGCATGTTAAGACTTGAATAGACTTGATAGAATATCACTCAAAACACTCACAAAACTTTAGATCTTATATCATTGAGTGTCATAGGGTTAGAACTTGCATAATCTCGTAGTTGAGTTTTTCAACATACCCAGGCGCCTGGTAGTTGATCTCCAGACGCCTGGTGCTCATGCATATTCAGTTCTCCAAAACCCTACCCACTACAGACGCCTGAAGTTCTCATTCCAGATGTTTGCATAATGTGCCAGGCGCCTAGATGAAGAACTTCAGACGTCGGATTAATTCTAGCCGAACTTCTAGTATCTCAGCCTTTGTTGATTGACAGAAATCAAACGGCTGATGTTATGTTTCCAGAAGTTTTCACTTTGTATCAGACGCCTGGATGATATACATCAGACGTCTGGTTAATTACGAGAAAAAAATTTAGTATCTTAAACTCTGTAGTTAAGTCTTGATTGAGGCGTCTGAAGATGTGTTTCCAGATGTCTATATTGTCGACCAAACGTCTGGATGATGAACATCAGATGTCTTGGTATTTGGACCAATATATTCCAAGTAACTCGGTCCCTCACTGTATGTATGATCAAACGGCTGATGCCTTTGAGCCAGACGACTGTACAGTGGAATAGATGTCTAAGAAGTCTTCTTCAAATGTCTGCCAAGTGTCCGTTAGACTGCATTTATGAACCAGTCAGAACTGTACAGCAACCGCCCGGTCGTTGTACTTCATGCGACTGGTGACTAGGATTTCTACCCGTTATTAGCCGTTTCTAGCATTTAATGCCTGGGATTTTTAACAGATTTTAGACAGAGTTCGGCAACCTATTTAAAGGGCTTTGAAGTCTTGACTTGAGAAGTTAGGTAAACTCTTAAGACTTCATTCAATACACTCTCAAGTGATTTCAAGTCATTAATTCTTCACTAGAGCATTCAAGAGCATTCAAAGACATTTCAAGCTCAAGCTCCAAGTTTCAACTTGTCTCCAAAGCTTTCAAGCTCAAGCTTCTAGCATTCATTGTTAATCATCTTGAGACGAGTAGTAAGTGCTCATACTCTCATCATTTAGAGCACATTACACACACCTTCTTGCCTCATTCTAAAGAGTATTATTCAAGGTATAGGTTGTCAAAACGGTTTCATATTTAGGTTCTATTTCTCTCTTTGATATTTGAGAAGTGCCTCTCGGGTTGTGAGAGTAGTCCATTCCCGGGTTATGTGAAGTGGAAGAAAGTGTATTGGTTTTTTACTTGTCTGGTTTTGGCAAGTGGGTATTACTGGATCACTAGTCACTAGCGGGTTTGCTAGTGGGTTACTGGAGTAGGATTCAAAGGAGTCGGGGAGACTTGGTGAATCTGAAATAGGGTTAATCCTTTGTTTGTGTTTGCTTTTCTGTGTTTGTTGCTCTCTCTTTCTATTCCACACTAAGGTTGCATAAGAGATCTTTAATTTGGTGTAATTTTATTATTGTTGTTATAAAGCACTATTCACTGTCCTCTAGTGTTTTCTCCCTATAGTTTCATATCCTACAGAAATATCATAGGATTTGAGTATAATCATGACTATGTATATTGTGTGTTAGGATTTTGCTAGAAACAGTGCTCTACGCTATGTCTTGGTTGATAGAGAGGAATTGATATGTTAATAATTTTCAGAATCTGAAATTTTTACTTATCCATGTATATGGTACTCGATCTCTTGGAAATTCCAGATTTCATTCTGCATGCATATCTCCATTCTCTACTCTCTATTTGTCTTCCTTGAGGACAATGAAGAGTTTGGCTTGGTAGATTTTGATTAGTGTTTATTTTATATATATTTCATTTAGTTATCCATACATTTCATATTGTATATCTTGTCTTCCACGTCGTTTCTTTCACTTTTTGGTTTCTTTTTACTCTTGTGTTTCCTTTGTGCTTTTAGGTGAAAACATGGAATTC
This sequence comes from Scilla litardierei, assembly GCA_030789695.1. NCBI lineage: Eukaryota > Viridiplantae > Streptophyta > Magnoliopsida > Asparagales > Asparagaceae > Scilla > Scilla litardierei. Next base: position 499,456,346 of record CM061142.1, on the reverse strand, counting down.
GGGACTCTAGAGCAACGATGGTAGCAGAGAAAGGGATTGAGGAATATTGGGAACTAAAATCATCAAATGAGTACATAAAGAAGAGCAAATGACACGGTCATACATGTCACAGTACATGGCCGTGTCATCTAGCCCAAGCAGAATGAAGAGCTACCTAGTCATGTGATGTATCACACACAACCGTGTGGAGATACATATGTTGAAGACTATCACATGACCATCACACGGCCATGTGGATCGTTTCATGAAGAGATGCCAAGAAGATATGCATGGTCATGAATAAGCCACATGACCATGCCAGAAAAAGCCACAGAAAACGGATTCTGAGCTTACAGTTACACGATCGTGTAGTGCTTATAGATGACCATGTCGAGCCCGATTTTCTGAAGATCCAAAAGCACCGACTTGTTTTAATTGGGTAGGGTTTGCGTTGGTTTTTAACTTGGTATAAATTAGATTTTGTTAGGACCTTTTGAGGACTTCTTCCAATGTTTTGAACCTAGTTTTTGGAGAGTTCTTAGGTTTTTTCCTGATGTAGCCGCCGCCTATTTCCTGTGTAAATCTTGCATCTTTGTGCTTTGTTTTGGAGCAAGACTTGAATTTTATGCTTCTTCTCACTGTGGATCACATTGATAAGTGTTTCTATATCTCTCTTACAATTTATATGTTTTCATATATGAATATGATGTCTATCTTTCTTATGGATCGTGAGTAGTTCCTATTCTAAGGCAAGGGCTGAACCACACTGTGATTTAATTATGGATTAGTCTATTTTTTCTTAGTTATTGAATATTGTCACATTAGGGTTTTGCCTAGGATGATTAATTATGAATATAAATTGGTCTCCTCCCTAGTGGTTAATTAGGTTAGCGACCAACAACAGTTGGAGCTAATCTAAGGTTTTAATCCCTTTATTGATTTATGTTATTTATATCACCAACGACAGTTGGGCATAAATTAGAGCTCTCCAGACAATGACCTGACTTCTATCCATGAAAGTGGCATGAAGGAAGGTTGGGGATATTGTTAAGCACATTACACCTATCGTGTGTCTATGACCAACGACAGTTGGCTTTGCCATAGGATAGTTAATCACATCATAGCATCACGACATTGGGGGATGGTATCAACATTAGGTGCAACAACCTCATCCTAGGACATAATTCAATAACTAGATATTGAGATCAATCCTATAATTGGATCACAGTAGTACAGATACTCAGCCGTAGAACTCTTCCTTATTGATACTTCTAGTTTATACTCTCTTCTCACCTTGAGACAATCTGTGTCGCTAATTACAATCTTGAATTGACCAGTAATCAACCCTACCTCTCCGTGGATTCGACCCGTAAGTGCTGCAACTACACCGTGCACTTGCGGTTATTTTAAACTATCACGATCACAATGCTTTTGCTCCAAAGCCTTGAATCCATTATCACATCACCTAATGCATTGTCTCCATCATGATAATCAATAATTAATCTGAGACTAAAATATTTAGAGTCATTAGTACTAACATAATATGGTGATCATCATCAAAATCATATTGGTCATAAAGGCCAATATCTAACAAGATATACTCTTATTGTCAAAATAAGCTCTCAAACGATAGTTGGTGCCAGTTAGTCTTTAGACCTGAGACATGCTAAAGAACTTTACACGTGGGCGGACTATGCTTTGGGTTTTATTGACCATTAACAACATAGTCATTTCTAGGAACTCGTTGGGTGTATTCCAATGCATTAGTAGAGAAGTGATAGTCAAGACATTAAGGTTACTATTGCATGGAGTTTGTACGGATCCATAGTAAGTCCTTGGCCAAGGTAGAATGGACAAACTTAGTAGTGAAATAGTTTCGATTCATTTTTGACTATGATATCGCATACATGACTCACGATATTAAAGTCTGATTAGGGTTTGATAGATTTTATACCCTAGATACCTTAGCGATATAGTTATAACGAAGAGACCAGACTATAGGGTAGTTGTCATTGACGGGCTTAGATTTATGTTGAAAGAGAGTTCAGTCTCAAACCAACTAGATAATTACAATTTCGAAATGGGTAATATTCATATACAGTTAGCGACACTATCGTACCGGTGACATGATTGTAAAGTACAATTAAGTCACTGTAATTGTAGGAATCATTCTTTTAGAATCTCATAAAAATAATAGACTCATCATAATAATCGAATGAAAAATATTTGTAGTGTGTAAGATATACACAAGCAATCGTAATGAGATATGTCCGTCTTAATTGATAGTGGGTGCTCCTCGTAGAGTATTGTGAATGCAAGTGCAAAGTGTTCGTACAGAGTTACAAATTCTTCATCCTAAAAGAAAATATGAAACCCATCAAAATCATGCCTAGAACATTACCTGTAGTTGACATCCAGCAATAAACAATAGTGGTAAGATGCCACCTAGATATGGGTTTAATTTGGGGTGTTTGGGTCTGATTTGGTTTGGGTTTGATCCAATTTTTGGATCATGATTAAACCAAAAAGGTAGAGTTTGACTTAAACTAGAACTCTTAAAGATATGGGGTATTCATGTAATCTTTCTTTAGTCTCACATCTAATAAGATAAGAGGACTTTTGGGATCCTAGCACTATATAGATGGGTCATCTCCTCTTCTCAAAGGCATCAAGAATCCAAAATTTAAGCAAAATCAATATAGAAAAAAACTCAAGCATTGAGGTAGATTTTTTCTCTCCTAAAAGAGTTTTTTTTTTCATTCACTTTCTCTCAAATGCAAGTACTATTTAATACCAAGTTCGAATTCTCGGAGAGCTTGTGGATCATGATGAGTTTCATCATCAAGGTGAAACTACTATCATGCTAGTAGGTGAAAAGCTCAGAGATCTTCATCGAAATTTTGTAGGGTAAATATCGTATAAGAATATCCGTGAAAATGTATGACTTTTATTCAACATTTTTAATTTATGAGTTCTGTGGCTCTTTGGGTTTTTACGATAGGAATATGTTTTTTTTTGAAATTTTCAACTACTTGTCTAGTTTAATTAGAACTTCTAGCCATATAGACTTATAACATCATCCAATAAGATGATCCCAATCTATTATTAGCAAAGGCCCATGGGCCTAGAAGCAAAAATAGGCTTAATAAAGACCTAACCTAGATGGAAGGCCCAATCAAAGTTGAAGTGCCAAAATGTACATTTATAAACTCTAAATATTGACTTCCATTTGTGAAGATGTGGGCTCGTTCCCATTCTAGGAATCTATCTCTTAATTTTATATATTATATTTATTATCCTTCAGGTTCTAACTAGAGCATCAGAGGAGCCAAAGCTAGGGTCCTCCACCCTGGGTTCGACTTGCTAATGCTTTTAGTTGTTGTGGTGCGTGGAGATCAACATGATGACCCACGTTTGGTGGAAGGAAGCTCTGTAAGGACCCTGGCTATGCGGAAAACACTAGAAGGGGGGTTGAATAGTGTTTATAAAAATTAGCTAAGAAATAACGCCTAATTAAAATCATAATCCAATAAAGATGCAGAAATGAGAATTAAAAACAATGAATAATGCTAATACAAGTATTTTTCAAGGGTTCGGATTACCCAAGTCAAACCCGACTTGTTTCCGTTAATCATACGTTCCTTCAACCCAGATGCCTCCGGATAATCAAGTGAGAACTCTAACTTGAGGTTCCCTTTAAACCCACTTGTAGCAACCCTACAAGTGTAATCGACCTACAATCGATGTCCTTGAATCCCACAACTTGGTATCAAGCAAACCACTCTCACAAACCGGGAGTGAATTCAAATTACGAAATGAAATTCGAAATAACAACACTTACAATCACATATGCCTTAAAGTAGAACTTGAAGGAGCAAGTGTGTTGTGTGTTGATGTCTCTTCTAAGAAGAGAGAAAGCCCTTGTACGTGTCTTCACCAAAGCTAGAGGATTAGGAATTGGTTCTAGTCGGAAGACAATATGAGATTGAGATTTAGGGCTTGAAAGAGTTAAAAGCATGAGAGCTTGAAGATGAGAGCTTAGGGGTTTCAAGAGTTCATCAAGAGTGGCTCAATGAAATAGTTGAAGCCCCTCTTATAGGTTCTCCCAAAGCCTCAAGCAAAATACCCAAAACCCCCTTTGAAATCCGTGTGGAAAATCCCAACGGATTGATTTTACAACCAGGACAGGCGACTGATGAAGAACAGACAGTCGCCTGCTGCACTATGTCAGAGGGTAGGTGAGAATTCAAACGATAACTTACCACATAGGATAGTCGACTAATGAAGGTTGGACAGGCGCCAAAAAACCAACAGGCGACTGAGAAACCTTTTACATGCGACTGATACCTTAAGTGTGTAAGTTGTGAAAACTGAAGAATTCAGGGTATGCTAGGACAGACGACTGATGTGAAAACCACGGACGCATATGACGTCCCCTAGTTTTGAAGCATAAGAGTGCAATTGGATTAGGGATACCCGATTTAAATATTTATACCGCAAGCGCATGGTGTTGTAGTGTGGCATGGTGTCGAACACAGGGAGGCATGATTGTGCTTGTTTCTAAGAGGAACCGGTTCACCCTACGGGTGAGCTAGCCCGAACGATCGATGGTTTGTCATGGAATGTAATTACGGAGGATAGACAATATAAAAGAAAACCTAGGACTTCGGTTTCCACCCTATCATGTGATCTCGCTATTACAACCTATGGATAGGAAAACGATCGGAAATAGGGTTTAGTGGTGAGATGTTGCCTCTAAGAGTGATACCAGCGTCCCATGGGCCCGATATTCCGGTCGACGCCCAGGATGATTCGTCGGACTACCTGGGTCGGTCGGTGGACATTTCCATGTCCATTAACGCCGACCGACTCCAGGAGCACTAAGCTCGCAACGATAACTCCCAACATCTCATCCCGCCGTTCTCACACGCTAGGATTCAATGTTTACGCTAATGGCGTGAGCTGTGGTTAGGGAGTCAACTGCCAAGTTTATTCCCCCTTGGCCCTACGGTCAAAGGCGGTCTTTTTTCCGCTGATGACAATGAAACACCCAGCGTAACCATCTAAATTCCTAATCCCTATCGAAATCCTAGTCCTATGGACGCATTAGGGAGAACCCACGAAGGGATTTCCACCAAAATCCCAGATTAGGGAACTACTTACAAATCATAGCTAAAAAGCGATCTAAACAAAAATCAACCGTAAAAATCATGATCAGGCGATTGAAATGAAGTAGTATCAATGATATAAAGATAATACCAAAGTTTCAAAGCGATCGGAAGACTTACAAAAACTATAAAATTCCAGTTGTTACCGTACAAGAAAAAAGACAGAAAATAACAACTCCCGTTTTCAGAACCCTAGGGCAACTATTTATAGAAATTGACGTCACCCGATCGGTTGAAGAATCAACCGATTGGGTGAGCTGCTACGGTGCTTCAGCATCGACGTTCAAAATTTCACCCGCTCGCTTGGTCCAACCGGTTGGCAGCTCCGGGTTGTCGTTTGGATCTTGCGGCATCAGGTGAACCGATCGGTTGAACATTCAACCGATCGGTTGGAATTGCCCCCCAAAAATACAGAAAGTTCTGTCGACTTGGCACGGTCAGCGAACCACCGGTTGAGCTCTCCGGGTCGTCGCTTGGGAAATCAGCTACATATGAACCGATCGGGTGAGATGTCACCCTAACAGTTGGAATTCAGCTCCAAATGGCCGAGAGCTCTGTTGGTTTGAACCGGTCGACGAACCGGTCGGTTGATTTTCACTCCGCTTTAGCTTCCGTCCGGGTCGGACACGCGTGCACCACCCGATCGGTTGGCTGTGTCCAACCGATCGGTTGAGGGCTGAAAAATGGTGATCTTCGTCGTTTGACCCCCTGGATCACGTGTGACACCTCTTGTTGCTCCGGGACTCATGATATCTTCGTTATATGTCTCCTACACTGGCGATCTCCTGCAAATACACAAAAACACCAAAAAGTGAAAGAAAACTAAAAATCCTAAGAAAATGGGCACGAGACGATGGAAAACAACGAAAAAACATAAAGAAGACGTGCGTGAATATATAAAATATAAACACACGTCAAAATCCCCCAAGCTGAACCCTTCCTCATCCTCGAGGAAGACGAGTGAGAGTAGGAGCTCGGAGGGAGAGAATAGAGAGAGAAAGAGAAAGGGAAGTCAAAAATCCTAAATCACCCGTCAGGGCCAACAAAATCAAACACCCATGCTGAGCAAGCATACGACATAACACAACACTAAACCAAGGAATATGAGTCCAAACAAGTGCCGTGGGCCCACACGATAAAGCGCAGGTGAGTGTGGTCGCATGCTAGCAGACGGTGTCACTATCTACATTGTGCAGTAAAGCTCCATATACACATATCCAAGGAGAGACCCAAATATCGATTTGATTTGAAATAAGCGGTGAATATATAGCTCAAGCATGCATGAGAACAGAGTAAGAATCGAAACGTATCATGCGCCAGGGACTCCACAGCTATGGACTAGAAAATCACCTCACTATCGCCTAGATAATAGCTAGAAAGTTTCTATTCCAAGTGTTTTCGAAAACGATGGAGGTTGAGAAGATATGGAGTAGAACACTCAGTGCAAATTCTCGCCTTCCCTTTATTCTCGGTAGGTAGGGAAATATTCACACAGGAATTTGGGTTTTGGATATATGTATTTTTTTGGATTTTTGGCTATACATATATATTTTTTTCTTTTTTCTTTTCTTTTCTTTTTGGGTTTTTCTTTTCTCTCTTTTTTTTGGATTTTTAGATTTTCGGGTATATACATATGTACTCTCTCAAGTGGGAGAACGGTACACAACGAGGGGATTTGCACCAAGTAAAATATAAAAGAAATCGGTTTCTAAACACTTGGGCAAGGGAGATTTTCTTCGCTAATCAGAGCATAGGCTAAATGAGTTATCCTAGTCCTAATTGTGGAATCCCGACACATGCAAAATGAAGTATACGATATAAATATAGCATGCATATAGGAGCAGACAGGAGAAGCAAATACAGTATATTCAAATCGAAGCATGATAATCTAGGGGTCATCCCAGGACATGTATATAAATCAAAATCACAAAGTAGAAGCACACTGTAAGCTAGACACGACACACGGCTCACATAAAAGCAAAACAGACCCACGATGCATGAAATGCAAGAGGACTCAGCTTCCTAGGGTTAGTGAATGTGATTATCGAAGCCATGCTAGGTGTGTGTGTGATTCTGTGGCAATTCATCATTTGGGGTCATCTCTAGGAGAGAGAGGACAAAAGATGGGAAGAAAAAAGAAAAACACGATGAAAACGACTCAAAAACGAAGAAAAAGACACAAAAGACGCAAGAAGTGCGACTCCCCCAAGATGAAACTTGCATTGCCCTCAATACAATAAAAGTAAATACGGGAGGGCAATGAAAATGGGGGGAATACGCACCGACACGAAGAGAATAAAAAACGAGAAAAACACACATATGAAACTGAAAAATAAAGAAGGAGGAAAAAGGAAATACAGAAAATAAAAGATAGAAAATCACACCACACGACATATATAAACAAACACACCACAATGAAAAACACGAAAAAACACACAAAATTCGAATTCCCCCAAGCTGGACATGAGAGTGCTAGCAATATGATATGATCATGATGATGCAGAAATATGCTAGGGGGAAGTCAATCTGAGCCGATGTCGGTAGAATGGTATGGAGATGGTGAGGAGGATGGTGAATAATGGAGGAAGGAATCCTCAGAGGATGAAGGAGAGGGCGTGCCGATAGGAGAAGGATGTAATGCCCTGCTAAGCTACTGCACAAGTACTAGAGGGAGGGGGGTGAATAGTACTTTAAAATAATTAAGAGGCTAATTCCTAATTACCTTGGAAACTCTACCAAACAATGCGGAAATGCGGAAATGTAAATGTTAGACAACAAAGAAACAATCACAAACAAACGATATTACTGGGTTCGGATCCACCCAAGTCTCCCCGACTTGTTCCCGGTGATCCTACGTCCCAAACCCCCGGATCCCCTCCGGATACTCGAGTTAGAAACCCTAACTCAAGATTTCCTCTATGAAATACTTGTGAAAAACCTTCACAAGTCAAATCATACACAAATAAAAATGTGACTCCCACAACCCGGGATCACAAACACACTCTCACAACCGAGAGTGAAACTTACAATATGAAAGTAAATTGAAATAGAAATTCTTACCGACAAAATCCTATGCCTTGAGTAAAACTTACGATTTAGGGCAAAAAGGATTTTCGGGAAGATGAAGATGCACCAAACCCAAGCTCCAAGATGTAGATCAGCGATAGAGAGCTATGAGGTTGATGGTGACCTGGAATCAAGCACTTGGCTTGGAAGGCTCACAATCAATGAATCTCTCTTTTGAAATAAGAGTGAGGAGAGGTTCAAGATTGGAATGGAAGAGCTTTGAATGAGGAATGAATGCTTTCTCTTTGATCTCTAAAGTTCTCTTAATATCAGCCTTGAGTGCAATGAATGCAGCACTCCAAGTATTTTTAGGATAGAGGAAAGAGAGAAAGAAATTCGAGTCATTAAATACTCCAATGGCTCTATTCTGAACCCAACTAGTCGGTCAAAGAAGGTTGACTGACCGACTAGTTCATCAACTAGTCGGTCGGTCAATCAACATGAAACGACTAATGGAAGAACAGCCAAAAGAAGGAGTTCAGACTGAAGAGAACTAGTCGGTCAAAGAAGAGTTGCTGACCGACTAGTTTCACAACTAGTCGGTCGGTAACTCAACTGAGACAGACTAAGAGATAAAACAAATAGTCTGAACACAAATTGATTTAGTCGATCCAAGAACAAAAGTTGACCGACTAGTTCATCAACTAGTCGGTCGCCAAATGAACATAGACCGACTAACGATAAACAGTAAGTAGGCATGTACAGTAGAAGCTCAACTAGTCGGTCCAAGAAGCATCACTGACCGACTAGTTCACAAACTAGTCGGTCGGTGAATCAACGTAGACCAACTAACTGTAAACAGTAAAGAGCTATGAATTGACTGACGCAAACTAGTCGGTCCAAGAAGCTTGGCCGACCGACTAGATCACCATCTAGTCGGTTGGTTCTTCTTCTTGAACCAGCTAACATGCACAAGAAGTCGCGAAACGAAGCGCGATGCTTCGGGAAAGTTCGTATGGAATTCTTACAAGATCCTAGCTCTAAGATAGGAGCGTTATGAAGATTTAGACCGTAAGCCCTACTCAAGGCTTAACATTCTACGAAAGAAGCTTAAAAGACTATAAATAAAACTTGACGATACCGTCTTCAAAAGCTTCAATCGAATCTTCATGACTTCTAAAATGGTCCATAAGCTTCAACGAAGCTTTAGGCATACGATCACGTGCTTTGAGAAGTCTTGAGATGTCGCTTTGGATGTTCATAGAAGTTTGGCGACGATCTCCATAACTGCGCTCACAAATTGTTAGTTCACGATATATTTATGTTTGTTCATCATCCAAAACCAAATCCGGGGAGTCCAATATCCAACATTCTCCCCCTTTTTGGTGATGACAAACCAACATAAATAATAATAAAAAATAATGATTCAAATGTAATTTACTTACTCCCCCTGCATTGATGACACGTTAATTCCAAATTAAACAATAATAATACGCATCAAGCAAATGAGTGAAGTATATAAAATGAGAATCGACTATTTAAATTTAGGATTTGAAATCCAATTTTTATATCTTAACTCCCCCTGAATCTAACATATCAAATTAGATTCATGGAAAAATGCTTTAAATTATCATTTAGCACATGTCATTATTATATCTCTCCCCCTTTGGCATTAGCAAAAAGAGTGGGAGGAGATCAACGACAACAACAATGGCTTCAAATGTAAGCACGTGAGTCGTAGAATACGACCACGGTCCAAATGACACCAAAGAAAAATACGAATGAAATCAAAGCGTGTCAATGAGACCAAAGTCGAAAATCGATAAATAACATCATCAAAACTCAAATTAATTTTACGAATTGAGTTATGGAATATACTCTCCAATATCAACATTCTTGGTTAATTTAGTGCATGGAAAACAATTCTATGTTTTCATAAAATGAATTCTATTTAACCAAGTATTTTCGTTGAGCGACGAAATCAAAACATCAGAGACATAAAATATTAAATGTGCACAACATAATGAAATGTCAACATCGATGTATATATATATGAATGAAGCATGAGTACAACAAAATGATACATCGCCGACATACATAACATCGATCCAACGATCGGGGCACAAAATACAACATCATATCACACATATACCAGAGTATCACAAAACATACCGACATCTATCAAAATACATCAGGGATACATCAAAATATCAAAAATCATAACCACAAAACCACCCAAAATATCCTAGCCCATACTCTCTCACTACAAGATATCTCATCTAAAGTGCACTAGGAGAGTCCTCAGAGAAGCTCAGGAGGCAGCGGGAGGATCTGAAGCAACAGCAGGCTCAGCAGGAGTGGAGGTGGTGACCGGATCAGCTGAAGTGTCCACAGGAGCGACGGTAGTGGCCTCGGGAGCACCAGTCGGAGCATCCACCGCAGGAACGGTGGCAACAGGAGTACTCTCAGGGTCACCAGCAGAAGAGGCAGCAGCTCCAGAAGTGCCCTCGGGGGCACGAGTAGAAGCACGAACCAGCTCCTCAATCTCCTCCTCATCCAACTCCTCCTCGTCAGAGACTGACGGAGGGATCTCAATACCCAAACGTGAGGCGATACGAGCAAGTATCTCCTCAGTCCGAGCATAACGAGACTCCATGCGTCGCACTGAACGCACGAGCTCGTCAAGAGTGGTAGAGGGAGCAGCAGAGGCAGAGGCAGAGGCAGACGTTGAAGGTGTCGTCCTTTGAACGTGACGGAGCGCCGCAAGAGACTTCTTGACGGCCGTCATGTTCAGAGGGGGACCAAGGAGACGCTCATCATCAGGGGGCAAGGGGACTCTGAAGTGTCGGAAAACAAGAGTCAAAAGACATGGATATGGGATATGCGTAGATTTCGTGGACTTCCGGATACACTCGAAAGAATCCATCTTATCGAGTATGATCCGGGCCCAGTTAATCTCGCTACCCATGAAGATGGCATAGATCAACTTTAAGAATGGCTGGGATGGCAAAGAAGAGGAGCCATACTTAGGAAGTAAGCACGACTTCAAGATCAAGTTTAGGACCCAGGCATTAGGCTTGAAAGATTTTGAAGGCACGCCAATCATGGCGGGAGGAATCTCATGGAAGATCTCAGACAGCATGACCTGATCGAGGTCAGAAATATCATCAATAGAAATGTCTGAAGGGAGGAGGCCAAACGAGGAGACACCCAACACATCTGTAACGGCCTGTTTCTATCGTACCTTCTTCGTGCACGTGCTTTTGATCGTGCACGTGATTATTTTAGACTTTAATTGTTTTTGAACGTTTTTGTGTGATATGTCGTCGTGATCGTCTCTGAAATTATTAGATTGCGGAACGACTTTGGAACGACATATCTCGAGTCGTTCTTCCGCGATACTAACTTATTTGACGTGACGTCGCGACTTTCTGTTTTGACACGAGACGTTTCGAATTTTAGTTTCGTCTCTCGACGTCGAAATTTAGATCCGTCTTCTCCACTCTCTTTCTTTAGTCGTCCCGAACACCCCATAATTATTTTACAATTTTTGAACTTAATTTGACCTATTTTCCATTTTTTTGAAAGTTTTAAATAATTTTAAAACCTATTTTTATAAGAGTTTTAATTACAATAAAATTCCAATATTATAATAACATATTAAAGAATTTTTAGGCAAAATTTTAGAATTTTTGGCCGCACCCATTTTGCGTGAGGGAGAAGAGAGTAATTTTAAACTAAATTAATTATTTTTAATTATTTTAATTACGTTTTTCCGAACCCTAACCCTAACCCTAGCTCTAACCTATTTATATTAGCCCTAGGATAGGTTATTTTCGTCATTGCACAAAACCCTAGCCGCCGCTTCCTCTCCCAAAGCTTCGTCGCAACGTTGCGACAATCGCCCAGTGCACGACCGGAGCTCACCCCCGCAAATCCTAGCGCACGACCGGAGCAGCCCCCGCATCGCAGCTTGCAGCGCACCGCTGCATCGCACCCCGCTGTCACCCCGCTCCGACCGAGGCCGTCCCTCGGTCTGACCGAGAGACTTTCCTCGCACCGCCGCTTCTCCCGCACGCTGCAGCGCTCCGCATCGCCCTAGCGCCTGACCGACCCGCCTTGTCGGTCTAACCGAGAGACCGCCCCACTTTCCCCAAGCGCTGCTTCGCCCGCACCCGCAGCGCCCGACCGACGGGATCTGTCGGTCTGACCGACGATTCCCCTCGCACCGACGCTGTGCCCGACCTCGCCGCATCGCAACTCGCACGACCGAGAGCCCCTCTCGGTCTGATCGAGAGGAACCACCGCACCGACCAAGCCCGACCGACAGAACTTCCTCGCAAGTTGGTTTCTCCCATACCAACTCCTGTGGTGGGCCCCCCAAGTCCTCCAGAGGTGTTGTGGGCCCCCCTTGGACCCCTAGCACTGCTGTGGGCCCCACTTGGACGTGCTACATCGCAGATTTGCCGTCTACGACGTTGCGACACGCCGTAGGCCTTCGTCGCAAGTTTCGACATTTGGAGAAACGTGCGAGGACCAGATCTGAAGCTGAGGAGTTCTCCGATCAGACACGACATCCATTCTACGACAAACTCCGGTTCAGGTTGGTTCCCCGAAACTCGTAGAAACCCCCACAATAGCTGACTGAACCCTAAACTAAAAACCGTCAACTTGAACTAAATTTACTTTCCAGCTCCTGTAAAACGTTGTACGTACTTAGAAAATCGACGAATGGACTTTGTTGACTGTGCACATAGGATAGATCGTCGATTAGGCTGAAACATCAAAAAGTGACTTTTGACGAATAGGATAGTCCCAAAAACCTAGAAACGAAACCTAATAGGATTTGATGAATTTGAGACTTGACATCGTCACCGTGGCGATATTTCAGACTGACTTCTGCGGACGAGACGCTTGGACAAGACGCTTGGACGAGACGCTTCGAGAGGACGACACACTCGCCATTTCAGGCAAGTGTACCCACTTGCGTTTTTAACCGTGCTTTGGTCTTAGATTGCTAGAACTGTTAGACTGTGAATGTATAGAACTGGACGTGAAATGATAGCGTCCGAGACGACTCCTGATGGCTCAGACTTGACGACGAAGTCTGAGCCTGACAACAACAACTTTAATGCTGTAGGGCTATCATGTGTGTGTGTGTGTGGACACCCTAGAATAACCCTTCATGTCTCGTCACGTCCCGTCCCGTCTTGCACAGCCCGCTGGGCAATAGGGCACTCTTCGAGTGATCCCTTGTACAGATTCACAGCATGCGGGCAATAGGGCACTCTTCGAGTGATCCCTTGTACGGATACACAGCCTGCGGGCAATAGGGCACTCTTCGAGTGATCCCTTGTACAGATTCATAGCCTGCGGGCAATAGGGCACTCTCCAAGTTGAGAGAGTGATCCCTTGTACGGATACACAGCCTGCGGGCAATAGGGCACTCTCCAAGTTGAGAGAGTGATCCCTTGTACGGATACACAGCCTGCGGGAAATAGGGCACTCTCCAAGTTGAGAGAGTGATCCCTTGTATGGATACACAGCCTGTGGGCAATAGGGCACTCGCCAAGCTAGAGCGAGTGATCCCTTGTACGGATATCTTGTCTTGTCTTGTCTTGGGGTTTGGGGTTGGGTTGAGCGTGCGCACGGCAAGAGGGTCTGATCCCCCTCGAACCGTAAGGCGTGAACCCTTTCGTATCTCACTTGTCTTGTCCTGCCTTGTTTTCGTCACGTCTCGTCTTGTCTTGACACCTGTAGGTTAGTCCCGTAGTTGGTAGCACACGCTACGGCTACTACTTGTCCCGTTTTACTTTCCTGCTGCGTTACTTCCTGTTGTGTTACTCTGTTATAACCACAGCATGCTAATCAACCAGTAAACTGTTGTGTAAAAGAACCTCAGCATGCTAATCAACCAGTAAACAGTTGTTTAAAGTTCGGTGCACTTGCAGTAAAGTCTAACCCTTCTTGTAGACTTTACCTGACGTACAGTTCCTTTTCTTGGGTGCTGTACATCAGGTGTTCAGCCAGAGATCGTGGACGAGGCAGACTCGCTGGAGTACGTACCTGACAAGGACCAGACCTTGAGGTCTTTTAGTCGCCACTTTCAGAGGTTACTACTTTCAGTTTTCTTTTAGATAGTTTGTTGCCACGCTTAGGCTTCTTTTTAGACTTTGTACTTGTTGGATATCATATCTTTAATTTAATGAATGCAACTTCTTTTCTGTACTTTCTGTTGTTTCGAACTATATTAATGCAAGAACCTGAAAATCTTTTAAAATGGTACCTCTACAGACGCTTACTGGGTCCGAGCTTCTCAGCTCTGGCCTAAGCGGGCCTTGTCACGCTTCGCCTCCGTCCATTTTGGGAAGCGGGGCGTGACAGGTTTTAGTGGTGGCCCATGCAGGTCATGCAAAAGTTCGGAACAATAAAAGTACCGCATTCATTTGATATCCACCTACAAGTCTGAATTAGTTTCCCCGTCTTAGATAGTAGGAAGACTTAGGTAGACGTCCCAGGTTGATAGTCGGACGCCTTGGTTAAGATTTAGTCGTCCTCGTCCTAGACTATCTTAGCACCCCATTTGATTCTGATCGTATTAGATATCTAGAGTCCTTCTTTTAGTTAGCCGCTCGCCCAGCTCCATCGACTTCGGACCTAGCAGAACGTAACCTCGATTCTCTTAGGGAACCTTCTCTTTAGATCCTGATTATATTCTAGCTCATAGGAAGCCTTGAGCTGAGTTATCCTATTCTTTAGACGACCCGATGATTAGAACCCTTGTCCTCCAGCATCCCTCTGGTCCTTGCAAATTTTGTGCTATCGACCATAGAGTCCCATCGTAGCTCTTCACGATTCATATCTTACGTGTAATCTTCATGCGATCATTTTTTCCTTTCTCTCGATTCTCGTGATCGTTTCCTGACGATCATCATCGATCCTTCGAATCCCTTCCTCGACCAATTCTACCTCCTCTAAAATTATTTTCGACTTTCCTTATTAAGTTTTCGCTCTGGCTTGATTTCTTTGAAAACCCCTATATTATATATTTAAAATTTGTTGTTTTGGACCGAGTTAAAACTTTTAATTGACTTGGAGCTTTCTTGGACGTAAATGTTTTAAGTCAATATCTCGCATTATTTGCCTTGTTTCCAAATTATATATATTACTTTTATAAACTACACAATTTATTTCTACTATCTCGTACTTATTTTCGAATCAGTATCCATCGTATTTTAGTTTTTAAAACTTTGTTACCATTTCGGGAATTCAATATATCATTTTTCTAACCTACGAAATTTATTTTTAACCATTTACGTACGTACTTTAGAATATTTTTCTAAAACAAAGGGGGATTTTAAATTTCTTTACATATAAACATCTCTATGTTCATCGTGCTCATACTTCAAGAACCTTTGTTTAAATTCATTTTCATTTGCAAAACAATCGCTACCTCATCCTACTTTTATTTCTTTTATTTCTTGTTTTCGAAACTCATTACTAAATTTTTCGCTCGGTTTAACTCCCTTGAAAACCCTTTAGTATATATATATTTAAAATTTCTTGCTTTTTGGATGAAAGTTTCCTTCTGAGATTTTGAAATCTCCTTGGTCGTCAATTTTCAAGTTACTATCTGGTAATTATTTCAAATCGGTATCTTTCATGTTTTCATTTTCAAAACCGTGTTAACATTTTGATAATTCAATTTGTATTTTTCTGGGCTACCAAATCTATTTCTAAATCACTTATAGTGCATACTTTTAAAATATTTTCTGGACTAGGTGGAACTTCAATTATTTTATTATTATTATCATATCTGTTCTATGTTCCTCGTGACCACATTTCAAAATCTTTGTGTAAACTTATTTTCATTTGCGAAACAATCGTTTTCCACCCTACCCATCCTTCCTTCGTCCTACTTTTCCAAAATTTTAAAAATTCTACAATCTGCTCACTCCCTCCTACATTTATATATATATATATAAGTATATGATACCATATTCTACATGTAATTCTCCTGTCATCAATCTAATTATTTCGAAGAATATTTTGTCTCATCCAACCAACTATCTCCTTACACCCGTCTTATTTGAACTCGTTCTTTCCGATCTTATTTCGTTCCGCTTTTGACTTAGTTTTCCTTCCTTCTTTTACCTAGACATTAGACCTTGTAGTTATCCATGCTATCTTCAGTTTAGGAGTAGGCCCTTTGGTAGGTGATGTCGTTGCAGTGCCTGAGTATAGGTAGAGTGTGTAGACCTGTATGAGTGTGTCATCTTTAGGATCCTGATGTTTGTTTCCTGTGTCTTGAATGTGTACTCGGCGTTAACCATGGTATGCTGGAAGTTGTCTGAATGACGGTATTCATACTTATATGAATGGCGTCATCGCAGGCAGATCCTTAGACTTAGTTTTAGTTTTAATGAATGGTTTATCTTGGTTGTATGTGACTGTATCAAAAAAACTTTGTTTTCTTTAAACCAAATCTTTAAAGTTTTAAAACTAGCTCACAAGATCACAAATCACTTAACCTCCCTCATCCATTACCGCAACACCACACATTTTTCCAAATGTTTTAAAATATTTCTTTGGCCTTAAGTCCCTCTTTCTCTTCTCTTCTTCTCCCTTAAAGAAAGTTTTCGTGTTTATGGTTGTTATATTAGTTGGGACTAGCTAATATCGTTATAGGATTTTTGTTTGCAGGTAGGCTTGGAGTGAGATGAGTTTTATTATGGCAATGATTAATTGATTTTGGGAACACGAGAATGATGGATTAGAATATCTTTTGGATGAAAAGAATGAACTGTCCAAGACTTATTTATAATACCGGAGTGTGGCGGACTCAATGGGAAATTCTGGTCGAATGAAATTATATGCGAGGAGATGATGACTCATCAGACTTGAGGCTTAGACGGGTAGTAGATAGGAGTAACTGCGGAGAATGGTATGAGTTAGGATGATCATGAGATTGAGTAGAGCTTATATTAGCATTGAGACTGATTGATGAATTGACGTGAGAAGACTTTGAGAATAACACGACGTGTGGAGATTAATGGATGTTTAGGTAGTCGGACTTAATGTTGGTTGGGATTAGTTATAGTGAGTAGGATGAGGGGTAATTCTGACAGATCAAATTATTTGGTGGATGAATTTATGGGGAGATATGACGAGAATGTATTGAAGACACGACGATTGCTGATTGGTGAAGGTATTATAGGATAGACAAATGTTTTTGTCTTGGATTGGTGGATGACTAGAATCTCACTTCTTTTTGGAGATTTATTAATGTTGGGAGGAGATGGAGAAATTTAAAAGATATTATTGAGAAGATGATTATTTTTTTTTTGTGAGGACTTAGAGTTGGGAATTTGAGCGGTAGTGATGGAACTATATTATTAGGAGGTGAGTTTAGTCGTGGCTTTGCCCAGTGAAAAGATGGATTATGAGGGATTATTGAGGAACGTTGTTCGAAGTTACAGGATTAGAAATCTTTATGAGTAGATATGATAGTTACGGGTATAAGGTTATATGGGTAATATTATTACTAGTGTGATTGATTCCGAGGGCGGAATCATTTCTAAGGTGGGTAGAATGTAACGGCCTGTTTATATTGTACCTTCTTCGTGCACGTGATTTTGATCGTGCACGTGATTATTTTAGACTTTAATTGTTTTTGAATGTTTTTGTGTGATATGTCGTCGTGATCGTCTCTGAAAGTATTAGATTGCGGAACGACTTTGGAACGACATATCTTGAGTCGTTCTTCCGCGATACTAACTTATTTGACGTGACGTCGCAACTTTCTGTTTTGACGCGAGACGTTTCGAATTTTAGTTTCGTCTCTCGACGTCGAAATTTAGATCCGTCTTCTCCACTCTCTTTATTTAGTCGTCCCAAACATCCCATAATTATTTTACAATTTTTGAACTTAATTTTCCTATTTTCCATTTTTTGAAAGTTTTAAATAATTTTAAAACCTATTTTTATAAGAGTTTTAATTACAATAAAATTCCTATATTATAATAACGTATTAAAGAATTTTTAGGCAAAATTTTAGAATTTTTGGCCGCACCCATTTTGCGTGAGGGAGAGGTGAGTAATTTTAAACTAAATTAATTATTTTTAATTATTTTAATTACGTTTTTCCGAACCCTAACCCTAACCCTAGCTCTAACCTATTTATATTAGCCCAAGGATAGGTTATTTTCGTCATTGCACAAAACCCTAGCCGCCGTTTCCTCTCCCAAAGCTTCGTCGCAACGTTGCGACGATCGCCCAGTGCACGACCGGAGCTCACCCCCGCAAATCCTAGCGCACGACCGGAGCAGCCCCCGCATCGCCGCTTGCAGCGCACCGCTGCATCGCACCCCGCTGTCGCCCCGCTCCGACCGAGGCCGTCCCTCGGTCTGACCGAGAGACTTTCCTCGCACCGCCGCTTCGTCCGCACGCTGCAGCGCTCCGCATCGCCCTAGCGCCTGACCGACCCGCCTTGTCGGTCTGACCGAGAGGCCGCCCCGCTTTCCCCAAGCGCCGCTTCGCCCGCACCCGTAGCGCCCGACCGACGGGATCTGTCGGTCTGACCGACGATTCCCCTCGCACCGACGTTGTGCCCGACCTCGCCGCATCGCAACTCGCACGACCGAGAGCACCTCTCGGTCTGACCGAGAGGAACCACCGCACCGACCAAGACCGACCGATAGAACTTCGTCTCAAGTTGGTTTCTCTCACACCAACTCATGTGGTGGGCCCCCCAAGTCCTCCAGAGGTGTTGTGGGCCCCCCTTGGACCCCTAGCACTGCTGTGGGCCCCACTTGGACGTGCTACATCGCAGATTTGCCGTCTACGACGTTGCGACACGTCGTAGGCCTTCGTCGCAAGTTTCGACTTTTGGAGAAACGTGCGAGGACCAGATCTGAAGCTAAGGAGTTCTCCGATCAGACACGACATCCATTCTACGACAAACTTTGGTTCAGGTTGGTTCCCCGAAACTCGTAGAAACCCCCACAATAGCTGACTGAACCCTAAACTAAAAACCGTCAACTTGAACTAAATTTACTTTCCAGCTCCTGTAAAACATTGTACGAACTTAGAAAATCGATGAATGGACTTTGTTGACTGTGCACATAGGATAGATCGTCAATTAGGCTGAAACATCAAAAAGTGACTTTTGACGAATAGGATAGTCCCAAAAACCTAGAAACGAAACCTAATAGGATTTGATGAATTTGAGACTTGACATTGTCACCGTGGCGATATTTCAGACGGACTTCTACGGACGAGACGCTTGGACAAGACGCTTGGACGAAACGCTTGGACGAGACGCTTCGAGAGGACGACAAACTCGCCATTTCAGGCAAGTGTACCCACTTGCGTTTTTGACCGTGCTTTGGTCTTAGATTGCTAGAACTGTTAGACTGTGAATGTATAGAACTGGATGTGAAATGATAGCGTCCGGGACGACTCCTGACGGCTCAGACTTGACGACGAAGTCTGAGCCTGACAACAACAACTTTAATGCTGTAGGGCTATCATGTGTGTGCGTGTGTGTGGACACCCTAGAATAACCCTTCCTGTCTCGTCACGTTCCGTCCCGTCTTGCACAGCCCGCTGGGCAATAGGGCACTCTTCGAGTGATCCCTTGTACAGATTCACAGCCTGCGGGCAATAGGGCACTCTTCGAGTGATCCCTTGTACGGATACACAGCCTGCGGCAATAGGGCACTCTTCGAGTGATCCCTTGTACAAATTCACAGCCTGCGGGCAATAGGGCACTCTCCAAGTTGAGAGAGTGATCCCTTGTACGGATACACAGCCTGCGGGTAATAGGGCACTCTCCAAGTTGAGAGAGTGATCCCTTGTACGGATACACAGCCTGCGGGCAATAGGGCACTCTCCAAGTTGAGAGAGTGATCCCGTGTACGGATACACAGCCTACGGGCAATAGGGCACTCGCCAAGCTAGAGCGAGTAATCCCTTGTACGGATAGCTTGTCTTGTCTTGTCTTGGGGTTTGGGGTTGGGTTGAGCGTGCGCACGGCAAGAGGGTCTGATCCCCCTCGAACCGTAAGGCGTGAACCCTTTCGTGTCTCACTTGTCTTGTCCTGCCTTGTTTCCGTCACGTCCCATCTTGTCTTGACACATGTAGGTTAGTCCTGTAGTTGGTAGCACACGCTACGGCTACTACTTGTCCCGTTTTACTTTCCTGCTGCATTACTTCCTGTCGTGTTACTCTGTTATAACCACAGCATGCTAATCAACCAGTAAACTGTTGTGTAAAATAACCTCAGCATGCTAATCAACCAGTAAACCGTTGTTTAAAGTTCGGTGCACTTGCAGTAAAGTCTAACCCTTCTTGTAGACTTTACCTGACGTACAGTTCCTTTTCTTGGGTGCTGTACATCAGGTGTTCAGCCAGAGATCGTGGACGAGGCAGACTCGCTGGAGTACGTGGAGCCGAGGACGTCGTCATCAGAGTACGTACCTGACAAGGACCAGACCTTGAGGTCTTTTAGTCGCCACTTTCAAAGGTTACTACTTTCAGTTTTCTTTTAGATAGTTTGTTGCCACGCTTAGGCTTCTTTTTAGACTTTGTACTTGTTGGATATCATATCTCTAATTTAATGAATGCAACTTCTTTTCTGTACTTTCTGTTGTTTCGAACTATATTAATGCAAGAACCTGAAAATCTTTTAAAATGGTACCTCTACAGACGCTTATTGGGTCCGAGCTTCTCAGCTCTGGCCTAAGCGGGCCTTGTCACGCTTCGCCTCCGTCCATTTTGGGAAGCGGGGCGTGACAACATCTCCTAAGATTTCTGCCGTGAGGACTATCGGAGTCCCCAAGACAGAAGTCTCAATCGAGTGGGTCTCGTCGTACTGACCCCGAACACGGTTGGCGTAGAAAAGTTTCACTAGGCAAGGGTAGGGATGTGGATTTGCCTTAGGGTCATATCGAAGGTAATCGATAAGACCCGAAGAAGACAGAAGGTCAGATAGGCCTATGAAGTCAGAAAACTGTACGAAATGCTCCAGAAGCAGCGGACAGTGTTCGATACGGTTGTAAGCCGCGAGACACAACGGGTCGTCGCGACACAACGAAATATCGACACCGCCCACCAGCATCGGACCCTTTCCCTTAGGCTGACGAGTGGAAGTACGGGGTCGGGAGCTAGACTCAGGTTGCCTAGGAGGAGGTGAGGGATCCCTATGGGTCTCGGTCTCGGGTCTATACTCGGTGTCAGAATCCGAAGGCGTATGGAAAGAGGAGGGAGACACAGTTTGCTTCGTAGGCTAGGTTTTGGCTAAGATTGGGCTCGGGGCTTGGCGGTCGTCGTCCTCTTCTTCTTGAGAGGAGGCGAAGACGACGAAGGTTGGGTAGTCTTCGATCGGCGTTTGGGTGGGGATCGCGTAGGTTGATTGGGATCCATAGGAGTAGTTTCAACGGTCATTTGCGAAGGGCTCATAAGACGGATCGGGATTCGTGTTCTTGCCATAATCGAAGCAAGAAACGACGCAATCAACACAAGAGATCGAAGAAGACAACCCTAAACAAAACCTAGAAACCAAAATCGATTGAAGCTAGAGGAAACCCTAACCCCAGACAGCTAGAAAATGAACCCTAGTGAGCTAGGAGAGAGGTTAGAACAAACCCTAGGGGAGATCGACGGAGAGACGGCCGGAGATAGGTCGGAAGTTGATCGAAAATGACGGAGGGAGAGGGGAAGTCGAACGGTTTTGGCTGAGGGAGAGGTTTTTGATCGACTAGAAAAGAGATTAGTCGATCGGATGAGGATATAAGTCGGTCGGGAGCTCAAAAGACGCAATTGTCCCCGTTACAATTAGTCGGTTACAGTTCAAGCACTGACCGACTAGATCACGATCTAGTCGGTCGGTCAATGAGCTTGAACCGACTAGTTGTAAACAGTAACTGAAGCCAAATTTCCTGACAAGATTTAGTCGGTCACAGTTCATTCACTGACCGACTAGAACAGAATCTAGTCGGTCGGCCAATGAACTTGGACCGACTAAGAGAGTCCAAAAATTGAAAACTTTGAAATTTAGATTTCTCTCCTAATCGCACTTGGACGAAACATCGAAATACTCTCATTAATCATTATACTACCCCATTAAACATCGAAAATCTGAAATTTGACGTTTACGAGCAAATCGAGCGAAAATTCCGAAAATTCAACAAAAATCCAGAAAATTCCAATAAATCTAGCATGAGCAAATATAACGAAATTGAATAGCATGCAAGATTATTGAATAAAAATGAATCCTAAATCTCGGATTCACTCATAATCCCCAATTCTCGACGCAACCGCACAAAGGAGTCTTCCTTTAGGGGTTTCGTGAAAATATCGGCGATTTGCTTCTGGGTTTCAACGTACACTAATATGATGTCCTTTTTAGCAACATGATCATCTAAGAAATGGTGGCGGACATCTATGTGTTTCGAACAGGAATGGTGTACCGGGTTCTTAGAGAGACATATTGTACTTTGGTTGTCAACCATGATAGGGCAAGTATCACAGTTTATACCAAAGTCTTTAAGTGTGTGTCTCATCTAAAGAACTTCAGCACACGCGGCACCGGCGGAAATATATTCCGCCTCGGTGGTTGAAAGTGATACGGAATTCTGCTTCTTGGAAAACCAAGAGACAAGAGAATTTCCTATAAAATGGCAAGTGACACTAGTACTTTTCCTGTCAGATTTGCATCCCGCATAATCTGCGTCACTATATGAGATTAACTCATACGTGCTAGATTTTGGATAAAGTAATCCAAAATCAAGTGTGTAACTTAAATAACGGAAAGTACGTTTTACCGCTACTAAGTGTGACTCCTTAGGTTGAGACTGATAACGAGCACATACACATGAAGCAAACATAATATCGGGCCTACTTGCGGTAAGATATAGTAAACTACCTATCATACCTCGATATAGACGAATGTCTACATCTTTTCCGCCCGCATCTTTATCAAGATGTGTAGTCGTGCTCATTGGAGTCTTTTTCCCGGAGGTATTATCCATTCCAAATCGCTTTAGCAACTCCACCGTGTACTTCGTTTGGTGGATGAAGATTGCATCGTTCATTTGGTGAATTTGGAGATCTAAGAAATATTTGAGCTCACCCATGTGGCTCATCTCAAATTGATCCTTCATCACATTAGAAAACTCTTCGCAAAGAGCAAAGTTAGTAGCACCAAAAATGATATCATCAACATAAATTTGAACTAAAATTATATCATTATTTGAATACTTAACAAATAATGTGGAATCAACTTCTCCCATTTTAAAACCCAAATCCAAAAGAAAATTCTTTAAACGGTCATACCAAGCTCGAGGAGCTTGTCTCAAACCATAAAGTGCTTTCTTAAGTTTGAAAACATGATTTGGAAATTTTTCATTTATAAAACCCGGAGGTTGAGAAACATAAACTTCCTCAACAACATCTCCGTTTAAAAACGCACTTTTAACATCCATTTGAAATAATTTAAAATCCTTATGGCATGCAAAAGATAACAATAATCTAATTGATTCTAATCTAGCTACCGGAGAGAAGGATTCTTCGAAATCAATACCTTCCTCTTGACGGTAGCCTTGAGCAACTAACCGAGCTTTGTTCCGGACGACGATTTGGTTTTCGTCGGTCTTGTTCTTGAAGATCCACTTTGTCCCTATGACGGTGTGGTTCTTCGATGGCAATTGAACAAGCTCCCAAACCTCATTCCTCTCGAATTGAATGAGTTCCTCTTCCATGGCAAGGATCCAAGCGCTATCTTCGCATGCTTCATTAACATTCTTTGGTTCTATCGAGGAGGCAAAGGCACAATGAGCGAAGTGGTTGACTTGAGATCTCGTCTTGACACTATCATGGATATTGCCAATGACTTGCTCATGAGGATGGTCACGAATAGTATGAAGTCGTTTGGGAATTCCTTGATCACTAGGAACATTCTCAAAAACTTCATTAGTCGGGTTAGTATCAATAGAATCAATAGAATCAATAGAGTTAGAATTACCAATTGAATCACATAAGACATCCATGGAGTCATCATCATTAGTAATTCTAGTTGGAACAAATCCTTCATTAAATGAAACATGAAGCGATTCCTCGATCGTTGAGGTTCGTTTGTTGTATATCCGGTAGGCTTTGCTACGTGAGGAATATCCAACAAATATCCCCTCATCGGATCTTGGATCGAATTTGTCCAAACTACCATACGTGTTCTTAATAAAACATTTTGAGCCAAAAACACGAAAATGTTTAACTTGAGGCAACCTACCAAACAACAATTCATAACAAGTTTGTTTAGTGCCGGGCCTCAAAAGTATTCTATTAAACATATAGCAAGCGGTGTGTACCGCTTCCGCCCAAAATTGATGGCCAAGTTGGCTATCATCAAGCATCGTGCGAGCACACTCCACTAGCGTCCTATTCTTTCTCTCAACAACACCATTTTGAGGAGGTGCGCGAGGGAATGAAAAGGTGTGTGTAAACCAACTTCATCACAAAATGTCTCAAAAGACTCATTCTCAAATTCCCCTCCATGATCACTACGAATAGTGACAATGGTGGTTCCAATGAGATTTTGTACTTTCTTAACAAAAATTGTGAAGTTTTCAAAAGCATCATTTTTATTACATAATGAAAATACCCAAGTAAACCTAGAGAAGTCATCAACGACGACAAGTCCATATCGTGCATTTCCTAATGAAGCAACTCTAGTTGGCCCAAATAAATCTAGATGTAATAGGTCTAGTGGCCGCTTAGAAGAAATGCTTTTCTTAGGTTTAAAAGACGATTTTGGAAGCTTGCCTCGTTGAAACGAGTCACAAAAGCTTTTCTTTTGAAAGACAAGCTTAGGGAAGCCTCTAATAGAATTTAACTTGGAAAGTTTAAATAGTGTTCCAAAGTTCACATGACCAAAACGTCGATGCCATAAGTGTTGTTCACTTGTGTTGGCAATGAGACATTGTTCATGTGATCTCGGAAGATCTAGGATGTATATATCCTTATGGCGTGTGCCAGAAAACAATAATTCATTATTATCTTTTCTTAAAATATGGCACATTCCTTTCGCAAAGCTAACTTTGTAACCTTTGTCACAAAGTTGGCTTATTGAAATAAGATTGTGGTTTAATCCTTTAACAAGGTAAACATCACTTATTAGGGGTTTAGAAGGATTACCCACTTTACCAACACCTATGATGGTTCCGCTCTCATTGCCTCCAAAGATGACGCGGTTTCCATTTGCAATGGGCACCACTCTGGAGAGCAATTGAGCGTCACCCGTCATGTGTTTTGAACACCCGCTATCGAGTATCCAATTCCTTTTGGAGCTAAATTTAAAGTTGTTGCTCCGTTTCTTTTTCCTTTCCTTGAGTACCTAAAGATAGACAATATCGTATCATGGTACCCAAGGTCATTGGATCCAAAATATTATACCTTTGGAAGCCAAGTCCAATTGGACTTAGACTTCCCCACATAGTTATCACTATGCACAACATTCGAAAAATAAGCATTCATGTAAACTTGTTTTTCTTTCATGCTTGTGTCCTTTGGGCTCCAAATAGTGAAGATTTTAGGAGCCCTCATCCTATTGGGTGCATGCATGCGTTGTTGATTTCTATGTGATGCATGTCGTGGATAGGAATAAGGAACATAATGAAATGGTGCATGTGGATAATTATTCATACGATGATGTGGGTGAACATATGCATGTGGAGGAACACGTGCATGAGGGTGTCTCACATTGTGTGCACGTGCCCGTGAACGTGTAGCATAGAAATCATCATATGTGTGAGCCGGTTGAGTAGGACGTGTGTTCCTACGTGGCATAGTATTGGTGTACATATAGGCATGACCCTTCTTTGGAGGTCCACCCAAAGTGGGTTTCTTTCCAAACGAGGATGTGTACGAGGAGGAAGCACCATTGATAGTTGAACTACAAATAGAGTGTTTGCTACCACTCGTCGAAGCATCGGAAGTTGGCCTAACAAAGGTAGTGGTCGACTTGGATGAATTTCCCAACTTATACCCCAAACCAATGTGGTGATTGGCCGGAGGTAAGTCATTTAGGATATTATCCAAATGGCCCTTACCCTTATTGAATTCATTGATTCGGCCTAATGTGCACTCATATTTCTCGGTGAGAGAACGCATAGAAGCATCCAAAGTGGATACTTGTGATGTAAGCACATAAACACGAGTTTTGAGATTCTCGTTCTCAATACTCAAAGTTGAGTTTTGAGAAGTCAAATCCGCTATCTTGTGTTCCTTCGAATCATCAACGTTAACATGTTCAAGTTGAGACTTGAGATTTACAATCTCATTCCTCAACTCTTCAACAACGGTGTCGTTGTTGGTGATGATAGTTTTAGGCGAGGTTTGGATGCTAGCTAAATCATCTTTTACTTTAGTATATCTATTTACTAATTTAGAGTATTTAGACCATAATTGCTCATTAGCATTTCTAAGGTCAACCATGGTTACCTCATCGCCTTCGTTGTCGCTATCATCGGAGGAGGAAGATCCTTGATCATGCTCCTCTCTCGCCATGAAGCACATGTGTGCTTGCTCCACTTGCTCATCGTCTGACTCTCCGCTTGAGGAATCCTCGGAGTCGGTGAATGTCCCAACGAGTCCTTTCTTGTACCCTTTCTTGTACCCTTTCTTGTACTTCTTGGACTTGTCGAACTTCGGCGCCTTCCACTTCTCCTTTTGCTTATTTTGAGGACACTCCGCTTTCATGTGTCCTGGCTTGTTTCATTTGAAGCACAAAGGAGAGGAGGCGTTAGAAGAATTAAACTTCGATTTGTTTTTGAAGTTACCTTTCCGGAAGAACCGGTTGAACTTCTTCGCCATGAGTGCCATGGACTCCAAGTCCAACTCGTCTTCCGAGTTTTCATCATCGGTTGATGTGGAAGTTGATGGAGCGGCCTTGAAAGCAATAGCCTTCTTCTTTGGCTCGTCTTGCTTTAGGTAGGACTTCATCTTGTCCTGCAACTTCAACTTGCTATCCTTGCGTACCTTATAAGACATTAAGGTACCCATTAGTTGAACAACGGTATAGGTTTTCATGTCATTACCTTCCTCGATGGCGAAGGTCTGTTTCTCCCAACAAGAAGGAAGTCCATCGATAATCTTCGAGACTTTCTCCTTTTGGGTGTAGGTTTTACCGAGAGCCTCCAACTCGTTTGTGATGTCGACGAAGCAAGCATAATACTCCTTCATCTTCTCACCCTGTAGCATATGAAATAATTCGTAATCTTTATTTACTACTACGAGTTTAGAGTCTCTTACCCTACTTGTCCCTTCATGAATATGAGGAGGGAGTTCCATATTTGATATGTACTCTTACATGTGCATATCTTATTGAAATCCTTGGGCTCCAAAGCGTATTGCAAGGCGTTCATTGCCTTGGCATTGCTTACCTCCGCGGCGATCTCCGCAGGAGTCCACTTCTCGAAATCTTCTTCGGCGGGCTCGACGTACTCCTTCATTGTGGTCCTCCATAGTGAAGCACTCCGGAGGAAAGTTTCCATCCGGCATTTCCAGTACCCGTAGTTGGTACCGTTGAAGAATGGAGGCCTCGTTGAGGACTGTCCTTCCATTACCGAAGACGCTCCTTCACGATTCTTGAAGGTGCAATAGTCGGAAGGTGGACGAACGGTCTTGTTGTCGTTGGCAGACATAGCTATAGACTTGGCTCTGATACCAAATGTAATGCCCTGCTAAGCTACTGCACAAGTACTAGAGGGAGGGGGGTGAATAGTACTTTAAAATAATTAAGAGGCTAATTCCTAATTACCTTGCAAACTCTACCAAACAATGTGAAAATACGGAAATGTAAATGTTAGACAACAAAGAAACAATCACAAACAAACGATATTACTGGGTTCAGATCCACCCAAGTCTCCCCGACTTGTTCCCGGTGATCCTACGTCCCAAACCCTCGGATCCCCTCCGGATACTCGAGTTAGAAACCCTAACTCAAGATTTCCTCTATGAAATACTTGTGAAAAACCTTCACAAGTCAAATCATACACAAATAAAAATGTGACTCCCACAACCCGGGATCACAAACACACTCTCACAACCGAGAGTGAAACTTACAATATGAAAGTAAATTGAAATAGAAATTCTTACCGACAAAATCCTATGCCTTGAGTAAAACTTACGATTTAGGGCAAAACGGATTTTCGGGAAGATGAAGAGGCACCAAACCCAAGCTCCAAGATGTAGATCAGCGATGGAGAGCTATGAGGTTGATGGTGACCTAGAATCAAGCACTTGGCTTGGAAGGCTCACAATCAATGAATCTCTCTTTTGAAATAAGAGTGAGGAGAGGTTCAAGATTGGAATGGAAGAGCTTTGAATGAGGAATGAATGCTTTCTCTTTGATCTCTAAAGTTCTCTTAATATCAGCCTTGAGTGCAATGAATGCAGCACTCCAAGTATTTTTAGGATAGAGGAAAGAGAGAAAGAAATTCGAGTCATTAAATACTCCAACGGCTCTATTCTGAACCCAACTAGTCGGTCAAATAAGGTTGACTGACCGACTAGTTCATCAACTAGTAGGTCGGTCAATCAACATGAAACGACTAATGGAAGAACAACCAAAAGAAGGAGTTCAGACTGAAGAGAACTAGTCGGTCAAAGAAGAGTTGCTGACCGACTAGTTTCACAACTAGTCGGTCGGTAACTCAACTGAGACCGACTAAGAGATAAAACAAATAGTCTGAACACAAATTGATTTAGTCGGTCCAAGAACAAAAGTTGACCGACTAGTTCATCAACTAGTCGGTCGCCAAATGAACATAGACCGACTAACGATAAACAGTAAGTAGGCATGTACAGTAGAAGCTCAACTAGTCGGTCCAAGAAGCATCACTGACCGACTAGTTCACAAACTAGTCGGTCGGTGAGTCAACGTAGACCGACTAACTGTAAACAGTAAAGAGCTATGAATTGACTGACGCAAACTAGTCGGTCCAAGAAGCTTGGCCGACCGACTAGATCACCATCTAGTCGGTTGGTTCTTCTTCTTGAACCAGCTAACATGCACAAGAAGTCGCGAAACGAAGCGCGATGCTTCGGGAAAGTTCGTATGGACTTCTTACAAGATCCTAGCTCTAAGATAGGAGCGTTATGAAGATTTAGACCGTAAGACCTACTCAAAGCTTAACATTCTACGAAAGAAGCTTAAAAGACTATAAATAAAACTTGACGATACCGTCTTCAAAAGCTTCAATCGAATCTTCATGACTTCTAAAATGGTCCATAAGCTTCAATGAAGCTTTAGGCATACGATCACGTGATTTGAGAAGTCTTGAGACGTCGCTTTGGATGTTCATAGAAGTTTGGCGACGATCTCCATAACTGTGCTCATAAATTGTTAGTTCACGATATATTTATGTTTGTTCATCATCCAAAACCAAATCCGGGGAGTCCAATATCCAACAAAGGAGGGGCAACAGGCGGGATCACCGGATGATCAAAATTAATTGGTGGATCGTGGTGGATAATGATGGCACCGGGTGAACCGACACACGTGTGCCAATCGGGAGGTTCCAAGGGCGGAAAGTGTACGAGTGTGGCATACTAAGGATCTGGGTAGAACTCCCAGGGTAGATGTGAAATGCGAATGGGGAGGAGCTCAGGAGATGAGGGTGGGAGGATGGCAAAAGGAGTGTTGGCAGGACTATAGAGGTAGACTGCACGCTCCTCACCAAAGGGAGTTAGCATATCGATATCGATCAAGTAGTCGCGATCGATACGGCTACGTCCCGGTAGAATAGGGAGGTGGGGCGGTAGCCTCAAACACAGCTGATGTAACGACTGCTTTTCATGTATCTGGATTTAATTTAATATAATATATGTTTTGGTGGATTTTCTCCTCATGTGTGGTTTTCGTCTCCGTAGATTTCATTTTCGATCGATTCGTCGTATTTTCTCGTTTCTTCCTTAGGATTGTCGATTTCGAAGTATGTCATTCGTGACAGACTTCATAACGGTCGTATCTAACTATTAGATCAAGCCTAGGAGTCTTAGGAATCGATCCCGGGGCCCCGCGCTCCGTATCGGAACTTTTTGTGCTCATTAGCCGGTATAAGAAGGGGCACCGACCGACTAGATGACGATCCAGTCGGTCGGCAATCCTTCTTGGACCGACTAGTTGGCTTTCTAAAATTATTCAGGAGTTACTGTTTATCGTTAGTCGGTCTAAGAACGTTGGTTGACCGACTAGGTTGCAAACTAGTCGGTCAGCAATGCTTCTTTAACCGACTAACACATCATCTTATTTTTGTATCAGCTACTGTTTACTCTTAGTCGGTCTAAGAACGTTCATCGACCGACTAGATGCTAAACTAGTCGGTCAGTAATTGTTCATGGACCGACTAACTCTAAAATCCTATTTTCGTTCAGGAGTTACTGTTTACACTTAGTCGGTCTGCGTTGGTCGACCGACCGACTAGTTGCCAAACTAGTCGGTCAGTGGTTACTCTTTGACCGACTAACCAGTGTTAAAACCCTAATTTCTGGGCAGCCGCCAGCTCAACCTATTTATACCCAACCCAAACGATTTCATGTTCTCCAACACGACCCAAAACCCTAAAATCTTCCCCCTTGAGCCCCCATCTTCCTCCAAGCTTCATTTCTCCATTCCAAGCCCTAGAATCATCATCCAAACCATCCATTCACTCTATCTACCTCGCATCTTCCCCAAAATCTCATCAAATCCATCAAAATCCCCAAATCCCCCAAAACCCTAGTTTTCCCAAACTTCTCCAATCTTTTCCAAATCTGATCCTAGGGTTCCCCGGAGTGTTTCTTCCGTCTCCTCTTGGTAAGAAATCGATCTACCGTTGTTTTCATAACCTATTTATATTTTTATGAAACCCTAATAAAATTTCATGTTGTTTGATGATTGTTCCCCCAAAACAGCGATTTCCCCGTAGATTGGCATCCGTGTGACGAAGTGGTCGTCATCCCCGGTGCTAGGCAAGTGAAACTTGCCACTTAGGGTTTAGGCCATGTTTTAGGCCATTTTCTTATAGTAGGCGTAAAAGAGGCTAGGCGACGAAATGATACTCGCCTAGGCACAAATTGGGGAACTAGCTTGACAACGAAGCTAGTTCCAACACATATAGCATGTTGCACAATTACCATGTCATGTTTACTTTCCATTAACGGTACGCAAATTAATTGTCATGTCATTGCATTCTTAAGTGTTTCTGTGATTGCGTAGCTTGCTACAAATGCTTGTGTTCCTGGCTCGTGTTCCAGAAGCGGGCCATGTGTTGGTTGATAGCCAATGCCCGAATTGCATGTTTCCGGCTATGTGCACCCCTACGCCAAATGTTTAATAATGCGAGCTCATGTGCGGGGCAACCCTGGCTCACTTGCTGGGCTCATGTTCAGGGACCCTGGCTCCATTACGTGTGGGTATTGGGGGTAAGAGTTAAGCGACCAATCAACTGGGAGTCTTCCCGATCAGCAACTGCAGTGGTAAGGCGTAAACTCTTGGGTTTGGGGTAGTTGTTAAGCGGCCAATCAGCGAATGTAAAACCATTCAGCTGTAAGGCGTAAACATCTACAAAACAACGTGAATAGTGAATTGATTGAGATTGATAGTAGCGTGGCTACTCTTGTCTTGTCTTGTCTTGTCTTGTCCCGATGATTGTTCTCTTGTACAAATTGTCTTGCCATGTTTCAATTGTGCACTCATGTTATAAATGCCATGTCATGCATACTAAATTGCTAGGTTGCTAGTTGCCTTACTTTTAGTTTCCTTGCCCAAGTCTTTTAGACTTGCTGACATGTGCCCCTTTACTCTTTTGGGTGACACATGTTAGATCCTGAGCCTGAGTACCTTGTTGAGGACGAGGTGTTTGCTGACGCTGAGCCCGAGCTTGTGTTAGACGGGGAGTACGTGGACACTGGGGACCAGTCCTAGTGTCTTCGTTGTGTTTTACTTTCGTTTAGACAGTTGTTTTGTTATCGGTGCATAGCACCTATACTTTGTTATGTCGTTGCTTTTGTTGGCCTTGTTCTGGGCCTTTAGACTCTTTCTTTTAGCCTGGTGGCTTTTCTGGATGTTGGACTTATATTCATGTTGGACATTTTATGAGATGTGAGATTTTATTTCAGTATCTCCTTGTATTATTATTGTTGTTCCGTTGTGGTTACAGGGACCTGCTTACGTTTTATTGACGCTTATCGGGTTTGGGGCTTCACAGCTCCACTCTCGTGCGGACCTTTTCACGCCTCGCCTCCATTTTAGGGAAGCGGGTCGTGACAGGTTTTGTTGGTGGCCCATGCAGGTCCTTCTGTAACTGTGATTTTTGGAATAGCGATAATAATATTAGAATGTCCAATAAATTAAGTTCGACGTCCGATGTCATAAGCTATGAGTCTAATCTGATTCGTTTTCCGTGTCACTAGATGGAAGGAAGACATTTCACCCGTGGTGGGGGTAGTGGTGCGGTCCCTCATGATGAGGAGCCTGAGCGGGAACCCACCAGCGGTGAGATGATGCGGATGATGCTGCAGATGATGCAAGTGCAGTAGGGCGTGCTTTTGCAAGTCCAGAATGCTCCACTTGCTCGAGCTGCCCGGACTCTTCCGGATGCCCTTCGCTCTGAGCCAGGAGCGAAGCAATTTCGGGAGCTGGGTCCCGCATATTTTGATGGTTCTGAGGGTCCTCTGGCTGCCGATGAGTGGATTCGGAACATCGAGGATAATCTGAAGATGGCCAAGATCACCCCGGCTGGATGGGTTGATTTGGCGAAGAGGCAACTTAAGGATAATGCTCGGAATTGGTGGGATGCGGAAGAGAAGATGTTAGTGGAGCCGATAGCTTGGGCTACCTTCAAGGCCAGATTTGAGGGTGAGTTCTTCCCGAAAGCTGCCAGGGAGGAGATGCTGCAGCGTTTTATCGATTTGAAGCAAGGGAACTCGTCGGTGGACATGTATCACCAAGAGTTCATGAGGCTGAGTCGGTTTGCACCAAAGATGGTGCAGGACGCTGAGGAGAAGGCTCAGAGGTTCCTGCAGGGGCTTGCTTCGGAGCTCCAGAGTTTTGTGACCTCTTCTGACCGGGAATATTATCAGAAGGTTCTAGTAGCAGCTAAGAGGCAGGAGCTGCTCGTGAACCAGAGGAGGGGGTCTGTTGTTGGTGCTGGGAAGAGGCCTGTGGAGCAGGCGAGAGCTGTGGTTAGACCTGGATTCAGGCCTAATCAGTCCGCTCAGTTTAAGAGTCCAGGAGGGCCTATTCTGAAGTCTTGCCATTTCTGCGGCAAGCCTGGCCATATTAAGGATCAGTGTCGGAAGTTTTTGGGCCAGTTTCTGATTTGTGGAGATGCTTCCCATTGTCGGCATGCGAATCAGCTGCGGAGGGCTCCTGTTGCAGCTCAGCCGTTGCAGCAGCGAGCGTCTGTTCCTGCTGGTCGTGGAGCGGCTCTTGTTCCGCAGGGGCAGGCTTTTCGGCAGGCTGTTCCGCCGAGGAGGCAGGCTTTTCTGATGACCGCTGCGGAGAGCGAGGCTGTGGATGAGGTTATCGCAGGTAATCCTCAATCTAGCTGTTACTTTCCTAGCTGGTTTTTATTGTTAGATTATGTTGTTTGCTTGAACATGGTTGTTTGCTAGACTAGGGTTTGATTGTTAATTGATTGTTAGGTGTGGTTTTGGTTTGCACATTTCCTGCACGAGTCCTCTTTGACTCTGGTGCATCGGTGTGTATTATTTCTCGGAGCTTCGTGGAGAGGCATTCCTTGTCGATGTCCCCTCTTCCCAAGAGTTGGAATATCGTTACAGGGAATGGCGTGGTCTCGGTGCATCGTGGTTGCAATTCTTGCTCGTTGGTGGTCTGTGGACATGAGCTTTTCGCTGATTTCATTGTCCACGACATCATCAACTATGATGCAGTTCTTGGGATGGACTAGCTTGCGAGCTTCTATGCTACGATCGACTGCAGGAGGAAGAAGGTGGTGTTCGAGATTCCCGGACATCCAGTGTTTGAGTTCAGTCGTGGTAGCAGTTCGCTTGGTCCTGTCAGATTTTGGGCCAGGCCGGTGGAGGCTGTGGCTATGCAGATGGAGCTGGAATGGCCAGCCGTGGTGCGTGATTTCGGCGACGTCTTCCCCGAGGAGATGTCTGGTTTGCCACCTGATCGAGCTCTAGAATTTTCTATTGATCTTGTTCCAGGTGCGCAGCCGATTTCGAAGGCGCCGTATCGTATGGCACCTGCAGAATTGGAAGAGTTGCGGAAGCAGTTGGATGAGCTTTTGCAGAAGGGTTATATTAATCCTAGCGTGTCTCCGTTGGGAGCACCGGTGCTGTTGGTAAAGAAGAAGGATGGTTCGCGTCGCATGTGCGTGGACTATCGGGAGTTGAATGCGGTGACCATTAAGAATAAATACCCGTTGCCTCGCATCGATGATATTTTTGATCAACTTGGAGGTTCGAGGTTATTTTCTAAATTGGATTTGAGGAGTGGTTACCATCAATTGAAGGTGAAGAAGGGAGATGTTCCGAAGACAGCGTTCAGGACGAAGTATGGACACTATGAGTTTGTGGTTATGCCTTTTGGCGTAACTAACGCGCCCGCAGTTTTCATGAATCTGATGAACCTGATTTTCTACGACTTTTTGGATAAGTTTGTCGTTATCTTTATTGACGACATTCTGATCTATTCGAAGTCGGAGGAAGAGCATGCCTCGCACTTAAGGATGGTGTTGGAGATTTTGAGGAAGCATCGTTTGTATGCTAAGTTTTCGAAGTGCGAGTTTTGGCTGGATCGAGTTGCTTTTCTCGGGCATGTGGTGACTGGAGATGGTATTTCAGTGGATCCCGAGAAGATTAGGGCCATCAGGGAGTGGCCTGTTCCGTCGTCTGCGTCTGAGATTCGGAGTTTCCTTGGACTTGCTGGTTATTATCGGCGGTTCATTAAGGACTTTTCTCGTATTGCTGAGCCGATGACCAGGTTGACGCGGAAGGATGTTGCTTTTGTTTGGTCGGGTGATTGTGAGAGTGCTTTTGGTGTTCTGAAGGAGAGGTTGACGACTGCCCCTATTCTTGTTGTGCCTGATCACAGCGGTGGATTTGAGATCTTTTGTGATGCTTCTGGCAAGGGTCTCGGTTGTGTGTTGCATCAGCACGGGCACGTTGTGGCGTATGCGTCTCGTCAGCTTAAGGTTCATGAGAAGAATTATCCGACGCATGATTTGGAGTTGGCTGCCGTTGTGTTTGCTCTTAAGATTTGGAGGCACTTCCTGCTGAGTGAGAAAGTGAATATTTTCACCGATCACAAAAGCTTGAAGTACATTTTCACTCAGAAGGAGCTCAACATGCGACAGCGTCGATGGTTGGAGCTTATGGCGGATTATGAGATTGATTTGCAGTTTCACCCTGGCAAGGTGAATGTGGTTCCGGATGCTTTGAGTAGGCTTCCGGCGGTGATGATTTTGACCTCGCAGTGGAGATTGCAGCATGATTTTTGCGAGTCTGGCGTGGAGATTGTTCTTCCTGGGGAGGCTTCGTCGTTGATGTACATGCAGGTACAGTCGACGATCGTGGATCGGATTAAGGCTGGCCAGGCTGAGGATCTGAAGCTGGTGAAGATTCGGGAGCAGGTGAAAGCTGGTCTGCGGACTGACTTTTTGATTCATGAGGATGGCTCGCTGAGGTTCGGAGCCAGGTTGTGTGTGCCAGCTGGGGATATCAGAGAGGAGCTGATGGTGGAGGCACACAGTTCGCCGTATTCTGTGCATCCTGATGGCACCAAGATGTACCAGGATCTTCGTCTGAATTATTGGTGGCATGGTATGAAGAGGAGCGTGGCTCGGAGTGTAGCCAAGTGCTTGGTTTGCCAGCAAGTGAAGGCGGAGCATCAGCGTACGGCCGGGTTGCTACAACCGCTTCCGATTCCGGAGTGGAAATGGCAACACATCACTATGGATTTCGTGACTGGACTACCTCGGAGTCCGAAGCAGAATGACGCGATTTGGGTGATCGTAGATCGATTGACCAAATCTGCGCACTTTATTTCGTTCCGAGTGGGACAGTCCACTGAGGCGCTAGCGAGGAGATACATGGAGGTAAAATTCTTTTACTCTCCGTTTTATTTTCCTTTCCTAGTTTGGATAGTGATGTAACGTAAATCGTGCAGGAGGTTGTGCGACTTCATGGAGTCCCCGTGAGTATCGTGTCGGACAGAGACACGAGGTTCACATCTCAGTTCTGGCAGAGTTTACAGAAGAGCTTGGGTACGCGTCTGAGTTTCAGCACGGCGTACCATCCGCAGACGGATGGCCAGTCCGAGAGGACGATTCAGATTTTGGAAGACATGCTGAGGGCGTGCATGTTGGATTTCAAGGGTTCGTGGGAGGACCATCTGTACCTGGTGGAGTTCTCTTACAACAACAGCTTCCAGGCGAGTATTGGCATGGCGCCTTTCGCCGCTCTTTATGGGAGGAAATGTCGATCGCCATTGAGTTGGGATGACGTTGGTGAACGGGAGTTGTTGGGACCTGAGATGATCGTGGAGGCCGTGGATATCGTCAGGAATATTCTGGAGAGGTTGAGGATTGCTCAGGACCGTTTTAAGCATTGGGCGGATGCTAAACGTCGTCCTTTGGAGTTTCAGCCGGGTGACCATGTGTTCTTGAAGATTTCCCCGAATCGTGGTGTGATTCGTTTCGGGAAGCGTGGAAAGTTGAGCCCGCGATACATTGGACCGTTTGACATTTTGGAGAGGGTTGGCGAGGTAGCTTATCGCTTGGCCTTGCTGCCATCTTTGGAAGGAGTTCACAATGTTTTCCATGTGTCGCAGCTTCGTCGATACATTAGCGATCCATCTCATGCGGTAGATTTTTCGGAGATTACCGTTCGCCCCGATATGACGTATGACCAGCATCCAGTGCAGATTCTGGACAGGCGTCAGAAATCGCTTCGGAACAAGATTGTCAATCTTGTGAGGGTGATGTGGCGACACGGTTCACCTGGAGAGTCTACTTGGGAGAATGAGGATGAGATGCGAGAGCGTTTCCCACTTTTGTTTCCAGACTCGTGAGTATTTGGAAATTCCGAGGACGGAATTTTCTTAAGTTGGGGAGGATGTAACGACTGCTTTTCATGTATCTGGATTTAATTTAATATAATATATGTTTTGGTGGATTTTCTCCTCATGTGTGGTTTTCGTCTCCGTAGATTTCATTTTCGATCGATTCGTCGTATTTTCTCGTTTCTTCCTTAGGATTGTCGATTTCGAAGTATGTCATTCGTGACAGACTTCATAACGGTCGTATCTAACTATTAGATCAAGCCTAGGAGTCTTAGGAATCGATCCCGGGGCCCCGCGCTCCGTATCGGAACTTTTTGTGCTCATTAGCCGGTATAAGAAGGGGCACCGACCGACTAGATGACGATCCAGTCGGTCGGCAATCCTTCTTGGACCGACTAGTTGGCTTTCTAAAATTATTCAGGAGTTACTGTTTATCGTT
This sequence comes from Scilla litardierei, assembly GCA_030789695.1. Taxonomy (NCBI): domain Eukaryota; kingdom Viridiplantae; phylum Streptophyta; class Magnoliopsida; order Asparagales; family Asparagaceae; genus Scilla; species Scilla litardierei. The sequence goes on along the minus strand of CM061142.1, from coordinate 499,418,683 downwards.
AGTCGGTCTAAGAACGTTGGTTGACCGACTAGGTTGCAAACTAGTCGGTCAGCAATGCTTCTTTAACCGACTAACACATCATCTTATTTTTGTATCAGCTACTGTTTACTCTTAGTCGGTCTAAGAACGTTCATCGACCGACTAGATGCTAAACTAGTCGGTCAGTAATTGTTCATGGACCGACTAACTCTAAAATCCTATTTTCGTTCAGGAGTTACTGTTTGCACTTAGTCGGTCTGCGTTGGTCGACCGACCGACTAGTTGCCAAACTAGTCGGTCAGTGGTTACTCTTTGACTGACTAACCAGTGTTAAAACCCTAATTTCTGGGCAGCCGCCAGCTCAACCTATTTATACCCAACCCAAACGATTTCATCTTCTCCAACACGACCCAAAACCCTAAAATCTTCCCCCTTGAGCCCCCATCTTCCTCCAAGCTTCATTTCTCCATTCCAAGCCCTAGAATCATCATCCAAACAATCCATTCACTCTATCTACCTCGCATCTTCCCCAAAATCTCACCAAATCCATCAAAATCCCCAAATCCCCCAAAACCCTAGTTTTCCCAAACTTCTCCAATCTTTTCCAGATCTGATCCTAGGGTTCCCTGGAGTGTTTCTTCTGTCTCCTCTTGGTAAGAAATCGATCTACCGTTGTTTTCATAACCTATTTATATTTTTATGAAACCCTAATAAAATTTCATGTTGTTTGATGATTGTTCCCCCAAAACAGCGATTTCCCCGTAGATTGGCATCCGTGTGACGAAGTGGTCGTCATCCCCGGTGCTAGGCAAGTGAAACTTGCCACTTAGGGTTTAGGCCATGTTTTAGGCCATTTTCTTATAGTAGGCGTAAAAGAGGCTAGGCGACGAAATGATACTCGCCTAGGCGCAAATTGGGGAACTAGCTTGACAACGAAGCTAGTTCCAACACATATAGCATGTTGCACAATTACCATGTCATGTTTACTTTCCATTAACGGTACGCAAATTAATTGTCATGTCATTGCATTCTTAAGTGTTTCTGTGATTGCGTAGCTTGCTACAAATGCTTGTGTTCCTGGCTCGTGTTCCAGAAGCGGGCCATATGTTGGTTGATAGCCAATGCCCGAATTGCATGTTTCCGGCTAGGTGCACCCCTACGCCAAATGTTTAATAATGCGAGCTCATGTGCGGGGCAACCCTTGCTCACTTGCTGGGCTCATGTTCAGGGACCCTGGCTCCATTACGTGTGGGTATTGGGGGTAAGAGTTAAGCGACCAATCAACTGGGAGTCTGCCCGATCAGCAACTGCAGTGGTAAGGCGTAAACTCTTGGGTTTGGGGTAGTTGTTAAGCGGCCAATCAGCGAATGTAAAACCATTCAGCTGTAAGGCGTAAACATCTACAAAACAACGTGAATAGTGAATTGATTGAGATTGATAGTAGCGTGGCTACTCTTGTCTTGTCTTGTCTTGTCTTGTCCCGATGATTGTTCTCTTGTACAAATTGTCTTGCCATGTTTCAATTGTGCACTCATGTTATAAATGCCATGTCATGCATACTAAACTGCTAGGTTGCTAGTTGCCTTACTTTCAGTTTCCTTGCCCAAGTCTTTTAGACTTGCTGACATGTGCCCCTTTACTCTTTTGGGTGACACATGTTAGATCCTGAGCCTGAGTACCTTGTTGAGGACGAGGTGTTTGCTGATGCTGAGCCCGAGCTTGTGTTAGACGGGGAGTACGTGGACACTGGGGACCAGTCCTAGTGTCTTCGTTGTGTTTTACTTTCGTTTAGACAGTTGTTTTGTTATCGGTGCATAGCACCTATACTTTGTTATGTCGTTGCTTTTGTTGGCCTTGTTCTGGGCCTTTAGACTCTTTCTTTTAGCCTGGTGGCTTTTCTGGATGTTGGACTTATATTCATGTTGGACATTTTATGAGATGTGAGATTTTATTTCAGTATCTCCTTGTATTATTATTGTTGTTCCGTTGTGGTTACAGGGACCTGCTTACGTTTTATTGACGCGTATCGGGTTTGGGGCTTCACAGCTCCACTCTCGTGCGGACCTTTTCACGCCTCGCCTCCATTTTAGGGAAGCAGGTCGTGACAGCTGACAATATGAGTAATCATCTCACCACAGCAGATAGATCCAAAGGTTGTGCGGCTAACAGATAAGATCTTGTGGATGATCCAATGAGCGGTGTTTATGGGTAATGGGATACGTCCATGAATCCTGTCATGGGACATGGCGTAAAGAAAGAGTAGCTCATCCCGAGACACCATGGTAACATCCACGCGGGAGAAGATGGTGTTGGCAAGGAAGCAATGGGCGAGCGATAGCATGGATGTATGATGTAGTAGGCAAGAGCTACCGATGGAAAGGTGGTATACCAGGTGAACTGTTGCCAAACACCATCATCCCAAAAGTAAGAAAAGATATCAGACCGATCATGAGTTGAACAATCAACATGGCGATCGGGGTGAGGGAAATCCAGAATATTGTTAAGCTCGGGAAAGCTCATAGAAAAATTTCCATTAAAGGTGCGGAAGGTGAAGCCACAATCGGACACTTCGAGGGAACTGAGGAACTCGAGTGTGAGATTCCTGTGTGTGTGAGCATGGGCACGCAGAAGGAAGTCGCAACCAATGAAGCGAAAAAGTGTGCTGACGCCCTAAACAGTCCAAACGATTTGAGAGTGGGGAAATCAGCGAAAAGAGTAGGTCGTACGGGGCGATGAAGCAGGGCGTGCAGACGCGCAGATTGCTCCTCAGAAATTGGGTCAATGCCCAGGAATGATTTGGGGAAAAGGGCCGTGTAGGGGGTGTATGCGTGAAGATGAGGCAGTCTCTTTTCCCTTTCCAGACATGGTGATGCCGTGGAGGGACAATGATACAGAGGGGGTGTCTATAAGGATGATATGGCAGATGAAGCAGATAGACACAAATTCAAAACATTGCATATCAGGAAATAAATATGAAGAGTGGAAATAAATATGAAGAGTGGATAGAAATTACCCCACGATGATGCAAGTCCAAACTCCTGAAAGATTCCATAAGGGAACGATCTGGGGAACCGCCGCTCGCTGATCCGTCAAGGAGGAAAATTTTGAAAATGAGGGTTAGGGTTAGGGTTTCGACGAATTATGGGGGAATGTGGTCAATGGGAAGGATATCGATGGTGGGGGAGTAGGGGAAAAGGATGGGGGTGTGATCTCAGGGGTGGAGGGATCTATGGGGGAGATCAATTTGGAAAGAGGGAGGGAGAACGTGCGGATTCGAAATGGGGGAGTCGGGTGAATGAGTTCGGGTGAGGCGCATGTATAAAAGCGTTGGTGAACCGATCGGGTGAAGGTTCACTCAATCGGTTAGGTAAATTTTCAAAATTCATTGTCGGTCAGCAGCTACAGATAAATCGATCGGGTGAGATCTCACCCGATTGGTTGCCCACTTCCCAAATTTTCCCGAGAGCACTGTGCTTTTCACCCAGACTTCCACCTGATCTCGTCCTTGGCTCAACTGATCGGTTGATTTACCCTAAAAAAATCCCGAGAGCTCTTCAGTGTCACCCGATCTTTCACACAGTCAGCCTTTTATATCACCCGATCGGTTCGCTGTTGTGCAGACACAAGCCATCTTCAGACACGGTCCAACCCACCGGTTGATTCGTCACCCACCAGTTAGAGATGATTACCTGCACAGTTTCAAAGATTAGCCTAAGTTTCCCGACGGAGACCCCCATTGCTGGATTTATTCACTAAAAATTAGAAAAAATAACAAAGATAGATTAAAACATGGGTTGCCTCCCACGAAGCGCTGTTGTTTAAAGTCGTTTGCTCGACTCCTCATATAGTGGTCAATTAGGATCCGGAGGATTTGTAGATGAGCCATCGGTCGTTGAGATTCCGACCGGAGAGATTGCTGGTTCACTAATCGCATAATGTTTTAGGTGCTGCCCATTGACTTTCAACGGCTCATCTCGTCCCACTATCTCAATTGCCCCGTGCGGGAAGACCTTGGTGACGCGGAAGGGTCCCAACCACCTCGACTTGAGCTTTCCAGGAAAAATTCTAAGCCTCGAGTTGAACAGGAGAACTAAGTCTCCTTCCTTAAATTCTTTCTTCAGAATACGCTTATCGTGCCACCGTTTCAACTTTTCCTTGTAGATCCGGGCATTTTCGTAGGCATTGAGCCGGATCTCGTCAAGCTCATTCAGTTGCAGCTGTCGGTGGCTTTCCACCTCCTTGGTGTCAAAATTCAGATTCTTGATGGCCCAAAACTCTTTGTGCTCTAATTCCACGGGCAGATGGCATGCTTTCCCGTAGACAAGTCGGTAAGGGGTTGCGCCAATCGGAGTCTTGAACGCATTCCTGTAAGCCCAGAGTGCATCAGAAAGTTTCAATGACCAGTCCTTCCTATAGTTGGCCACCATCTTCTCTAGTATGCTCTTGCTTTCTCTGTTCGAAACTTCCACTTGGATGCTTGTCTGTGGATGATAGGCACATCCAATTCGGTGTTGCACCCCGTACTTCTTCAAGAGAGCTTCGAATTTCTTCTCTATAAAGTGGCTCCCCCGTCACTGATCAAAACTCGAGGCACACCGAATCTCGGGAAGATATTGTTTTTAAAGAATTTGGCGACCACCCGGGAATCATTAGTGGGGCTGGAAATCGCTTCCACCCACTTGGACACATAATCCATGCTACTAAGATATACCGATTCCAAGAGGACGAGGGGAACGGTCCCATGAAGTCGACTCCCCACACATCGAAGATCTCGACCTCTAAAATGTAGTGTCGAGGCATTTCGTTCCTTTTGGAGATGTTTCCTGTTCTCTGGCATTTGTCGCATGCCTGGACATAAGCGTATGTGTCCTTGAAAAGGGGCTGCCAATAGAATCCACTCTGTAGGATCTTCGTCGTTGTCTTGTAAGCGCTCGCATGGCCTCCACACTGCTGATCATGGCAATGCGAGATTATGGAGGTCACCTTAGTTTCGGGAATGCACCTTCGTATCACTCCATCGTTACAGGTCTTGTACAAATAGGGATCGTCCCAATAGAATTTCCGGACCTCGTGAAAGAATTTCTTCTTCTGCTGATAGCTCACGTTGTGGGGGACGATGGCGCATGTCAAATAATTGGCGATGTCGGCATACCATGGAGTCCAAGCGGAAGAGACAGAGAAGAGATGCTCGTCGAGGAGTGAGTCATCAATGGGAGTAGCATCCAAATCGAGAGTATGCATTCTGGACAAGTGATCGGCAACGACATTCTCCGCCCCTTCGTGTCCTTGATCTCCAAGTCAAACTCCTAGAGGAGGAGAATCCACTTGATGAGCCGCGGCTTAGCCTCCTTCTTGCTTAAAAGGTATTTGAGAGCCGCGTGATCCGTGTGCACAATTACCTTGGCACCAACTAGATACTACCGGAACTTGTCCATGGCGTAGATGACAGCTAGCAATTCTTTCTCTGTGGTCGTATAGTTCCTTTGGGTTACGTTGAGGGTCTTGCTCGTATAGTATATAACATGTAGATTTTTATCCTTCCTCTACCCCAAGACGGCCCCAACTACATAATCGCTAGCATCGCACATTAACTCGAATGGTAGACTCCAGTCTGGCGGCTGAATCACAGGTGCGGAGATGAGAGCTTGCTTCAGAAGGCAGAAGGCTTCCATACACTCGTCGTCGAAGATGAAAGGCGCATCCTTCACAAGGAGTTGAGTCAATGGCCTAGAAATCTTGGAGAAATCCTTTATGAAGTGGCGGTAGAATCCCACATGCCCTAAAAAACCACGAACTCCCCGAAGGTTAAGTGGAGGCGGAAGTTTTTCGATCACTTCTCCCTTTGCCTTGTCTACCTCGATCCCCCTTGAAGAGATGACGTGTCCCAATACAACTCCTTCCTGGACCATAAAATGTCATTTTTCCCAGTTCAGCACTAATCCTTTGTCCTGGCACCTTTCCAAAACTTCTGTCAGGTTGCGGAGACACGAGTCAAACTCTGTTCCGTAGATGGAGAAGTCGTCCATGAAGACATCCATTATATCCTGGGAGTAGTCGGAGAAGATTGTGGACATTAATCTTTGAAATATAGCCGGGGTGTTGCAAAGCCCAAATGGCATTCTCATGTAGGCATACGTCCCAAAAGGACAAGTAAAAGTCGTCTTCTCCTTGTCATCATTATGGATGGGGATTTGGAGAAAGCCGGAGTATCCATCAATGAAGCAGAAGTAATTGTACTTCGCCAGCCTCTCGAGCATCTGATTAATGAAAGGAAGAGGATAGTGATCCTTCCTTATGGCCTTGTTCAGTTTACGGTAGTCGATGCACATCCGGTACCCTGTGACGGTCCTAATGGGTATGGGCTCATTTTTCTCGTTGCGAATTACCGTCATTCCTCCTTTCTTGGGTACAACATGCACCGGGCTAACCCAGCGACTGTCGGAGATAGGATATATGATCCCAACATGCAGGAGTCTAATAATCTCCTTCTTGACCACCTCCATCATGATGGGGTTCAGTCTTTGTTGTGGCTCAATTGAGGAGGCTTGCTCGCCTTCAAGTAGTATCCTATGTGAGCAAAGCCCCAAGCTCACTCCCTTCAAATATTCGATTGCATACCCGAAAAAATTCTTAAATCTCTTTAAAACACCAAGTAGTTTGGTCATCTGGTCTTCAGGCAGCGAGGAGTTCACTATGACTGGCAGCGTCGAATTCTCCCCTAAATATTCATACTTCAGTCCCGGAGGTAACTCTTTCATCTCAACCTCTTGGGGTCCCAACGCGTATTTCTCAAGCTGAGTATCCTCCAGTGAAAGGACTTTTTCCTGGGTCTCCTGGAAGCCAGCATCTGGAACTTCACTTCCACCCGTAGTTTCGCAAGACGAAGCTTCGAAAGGCAAAGAGGGGATAGGTGAGAAGAGCTTTGGGTCTTTCTCAGGTAAATGATGATGATCCGGGTAGAAGGCCTCAACGCGAAAACGGGTTTGAACAATCGATAGTTCTCCACCACTACTTTTAGCTTCCTCACTGTCCCAAGATCCAGGGTGCTCTATAGATGTCTGCAAGGGATAGGTTGATTCCGGTTCGACGTACTCGATGAACTCCGTCTGATAGTCCTCCGGGCAAAACTCCTCGTGGGTGCATAATTCTTCCTCACCGATTTCGGAACTGGGTACGTCAGTATATATTGCTTCATCTGGAGGAAAGAAAGTTGTCGCTACTGAATGCTGCTGCACATCATGATACCTCCTCTGATTTTCTACAGCTGCTGACAGAAGGGATAGGATGTTCGAGGCGCTCAGAGATTCTGTCAAATTCCATGCAAACAGCTGACATGGTGTGAATGATCCCAGATATCGCCCGAAACAGCACATAACATCCTTATCACGGAGTAGAAACCCTGTAGGAAAAGGAGAGAGGGAGAACTGCATGGATAGAAAGCACGTCAATAGCACGAGTTGTATGAATGGGGAGGCGAGGAGCAGTGATGGTACCAATGCTAGACCACTAATATATACAATATGTCAAAGTAAAATCAAAAAGGTGTAGAATGCGAAAATTATCGCAAGGTGAGGATATGAACTAGACTCAAGGGTTCAAATGGTCCTAAAATTAGCAAGCACGTTGCCTCCCTGGCAACGGTGCCATAAAGCTTGACGTCCCTTAGTTTTGAAGCATAAGAGTGCAATTGGATTGGGGATACCAGATTTAAATATTTATACCGCAAGCGCACGGTGTTGTAGTGTGGCTTGGGGGTCGAACACAGGGAGGCGTGATTGTGCTTGTTTCTAAGAGGAACCGGATCACCCTACGGGTGAGCTAGCCCGACCGATCGATGGTTTGTCACGGAATGTAATTGCGGAGGATAGACAATATAAAAGGAAACCTAGGACTTCAGTTTCCTCCCTATCATGTGTTCTTGCTATTATGACCTACGGATATGAAAACGATCAGAAATAGGGTTTAGTGGTGAGACGTTGCCTCTAAGAGTGATACTAGTGTCCCATGGGCCCGATATTCCGGTCGATGCCCAGGATGATACGTCGGACTACCCGGGTTCGATCGATGGGTATTTCCATGTCCATTAACACCGACCGACTCCGGGAGCACTAAGCTCGCAACGATAACTCCCAACATCTCATCCCGCCGTTCTCACACGCTAGGATTCAATGTCTATGCTAAGGGCGTGAGCTGTGGCTAGGGAGTCAACCGCCAAGTTTATTCCCCCTGGGCCCTACGGTCAAAGGCGGTCTTTTTCCCACCGATGACAATGAAACACCCCGCGTAACCATCTAAATTCCTAATCCCTATCGAAATCCTAGTCCTATGGACGCATTAGGGAGAACCCACGAAGGGATTTTCACCAAAATCCCAGATTAGGGAACTACTTACAAATCATAGCTAAAAAGCGATCTAAACAAAAATCAACCGTAAAATCATAATCAGGCGATTGAAATGAAGTAATAGTAATGATATAAAGATAATATCAAAGTTTCAAAACGATCAGAAGACTTACAAAAACTATAAAATTACAGCCGTCACCGTACAAGAAAAAAGACAGCAAATAACAACTGCCGTTTTCAGAAACCTAGGGCAAATATTTATAGAAATCGACGTCACCCGATCGGTTGAAGAATCAGCTGATCGGGTGAGCAGCTATGGTGCTTCAGCATTGACGTTCAAAATTTCACCCGCTCACTTGGTCTGACCGGTTGGCAGCTCCGGGTCGTCGTTTGGATCTTGCGGTATCAGGTGAACCGATCGGTTGAACATTCAACCCATCGGTTGGAATTGCCCCCAAAAATACAGAAAGTTCTGTCGACTTGGCACGATCAGCAAACCGTCGGTTGAGCTCTCTGGGTCGTCGCTTGGGAAATCGGATACATATGAACCGATCGGGTGAGATGTCACCCTATCGGTTGGAATTCAGCTCCAAATGGCCGAGAGCTCTGTTGGTTTGAACCGGTCGACGAACCGGTCGGTTGATTTTCACTTCGCTTCAGCTTCCGTCCGGGTCGGACACGCGTGCACCACCCGATCGGTTGGCTTTGTCCAACCGATCGATTGAAGGCTGAAAAATGGCGATCTTCGTCGTTTGACCCCTTGGATCAACCATGACCCCTCCCATTGCTCCGGGGACTCTTAATATCTTTGTTATATGTCCCCTACATTGGCGATCTCCTGCAAATACACATAAACACCAAAAAGTGAAAGAAAACTAAAAATCCCAAGAAAATGGGCACGAGACGACGAAAAACAACGGAAAAACACAAAGAAGACGTGCGTGAATATATAAAATATAAACACACGTCAGCATATGCCATGGGTAGGCAACTGGGAAACCAACGTCAGTCATCTGTTGCACAAGTGTGTAACTTACCAAAAATCAATGTTTTGGGCAAGTGTTGGACAGGCGAATGTAGTGTTATATACAGGTGCCTGTGCCATGGGCAGGTGCTTGTAAAACCTACTTACATCGCCTGCAGGTGCTAATGTGAAAGTTGAAAAATCTTAAGAAGTTTGTGTAAGATAAGAGAGGAGACTGACTAACAAGTCACAGGCGCCTGCAATAGGACAAGCGCATGTACTTTGTACAGCAGTCGCCTGATAAAATTTAAGAAATGAAAGCCCAAAATCAAGTCAAATGGGTGTGTATAACAGACGACTGGAGAAAAATTCGCAGGCGCCTGTATGGAGACATGCACATGTATATTGTTCATCAGTCGCCTGTTGAAAGTCCAAAATGCACATCTTAGAATAAAAGAAGTTGAAAACCTAGGAATTGGTTTCTAATGACTTCCTAGGCTAAAATGAGTGAAGTGTGTGATCTCCAACAATAATCTACTTCAAAATTGCATTCTAATGAGAAAGAAAAGAGAATAAAAAGATTACATTTGTTTTTTGCTTCTCATCTTTCTCTTGAATAATCTTAAAGTCTCCTTGAAGACTTTGAAGCTCCATTTTTTAATCTTTGATCACCCAATCTTCAACTTTGAGTTTTGATTGATCTTCATAGTCATCCATTGCTATTTGATCGTCACGATAAGCTTAGACAATGGATTAACTGCATGGAGGGGATTAGTCACAAGTATTTATGTTTGCGCATCATCAAAACCAAGTAGGGAGAAGTCCAATACTCAATGTTCTACCCCTTTTTAGTGATGACAAACAAACATAAACAAAAAGATAAATAATTGTGCTTAAGAATACTTACTCCCCCTAGATAGATGCCAATCAAGTTAGACAATTTAAATATGGGCATCTAATGATCAATTAAAGCAATAATATGATATACATGAATGAAATGAATTCAAGTATTTGAATTTAGGATTTTTGAATCCAAATTCACTATATCTTACTCCCCCGAAATCTAAGGCAACTTCAATCTTAGATTCAAGTTTTGCTTCTAATTGCACAAAATTATGAGTTTGTTTATTTCTCCCCCACTATGGCATTATCCAAAAAGTGAGAGTAAAGAAACAACAACAATAGTGCTAAATAAAAGTAAAACAAACATGGGAGTATAAAGAATGAGATACGTATTCAATGTGGTACCAAATGAAAATCGAGAAAACTTGATGGTGTATCACACAAATACATATCAATATCATCAAAATCTAAAATATTTAGTTGACTAGAGGAAATGATGTCCAATATAAACATTCAACATGCAATTCATCTCAACGTTCAACATATAAATACTTAAAAGGTTAAGGAAGAGACAACATTGCACATAAGAGAGTAATGATCCAAAATGTAACAACATGTATATATATCTGAAGCATGAGTACATGGAGTACAACAAAATAACCAACTCCACATACAAGAGTATATCCAACATATAACATCATACATCCAAAAAATGTGTGATAAGCACCATCACTAACACCCAAACACCATACATCAACATACCAAAAAAATCTAAGACACTATAACCCCAACATAAGTAAGATCATAGGGTGAGTAGTCTCATAGCAGAATCAATCCTTCTGGACGACATCAAAGGAACCCTCAGGAGCTCTCATCTCTACGTGGAAGCCCTGAGTCTCTGGATCAGATGACGATGTAACAACAGAAAATGGATCAACATGAGCAGCCACAGAAGCAGCAGGCTCATCAGCAGCAATAGACGGAGTCTGGGAGAATTCAGCAGGATGATGTTGGGTGACGTTGGCTGGAGTAGCCTGAGCGTCACCAAAACTAGTAGTAGGATGTGTAGGCAGATTAGCAGTAGGCTGAAGCAATGCTTGGGTAGAGAGGCTGGAATGGCGATGCCGTGAAGCAGAAACAACGTATGGAACAGCTCTAACATGACAAACATATTCTGATCCAAATCAGACACCTTCTTGTCCAACTAGACAAGGAGGGGATCAGAAGCAGGTGGAGTAGACGATGAAGGGATCGATGAATCAACTGGTGGAACAGATGATGAGGATGGGCCAGAAATAGACTGCCTCTTCTTGCCTACAGTCTGAAGAGCTGAAGACAACTTCAGCTTCACAGATGCATCCAGAAGAGGGCCAAGAGGTACTAACTCATAAGCAGAAAGATCAATTTGGAAGTGGCAAAAGCCATGAGTCAGGATGCAACCGTATGGGATATGAGACATGGTGGAGGTGATCTCAATGTGGTCCATCCTGTCAAAGATGACACAAGCCCAGTTAACATCCATGCCTGAAAAGATGGCATACATGCATTTCAAAATCTCATGAGGATGCTGATCAGAAGACCCATACTTGGGTAGAATGTTGGACTTGACCACATGGTGGATAGCCCAACCACGTGGGGTGAACATGGAAGATCTGACGCCAGAAGTGAGGATAAGAGGAATCTCATGAAACGTGTCCCAAAGGACAGCCTGATCGAGATTCGCTACCTTAGATATGGAAATGTCAGCAGGTAGGGATCTGGTGAAAGGAATCCTAATGACAGTCACTAGAAGCTTGGGGTTAAGCTTGATTGGGGTCCCATGAACGATGGTGTCCAATATCCCAAACTCGTTGTATTCACCGCAAATGCGATTTGCATTGAATAACGTGACGAGCATGGGGTAAGGTTTGGGAGACTTATCATGAGAATAGCGGAAAAGGTCGACCACCTTGGTCGTAGTCAATAGCTGGGAGAGGTTCTTGGGAGTGAAGGCTTGATACGACATGAAATGCTCCTTGAGGAGCTTGACGTTGATCATCAAATTGTATTTGCCGAAACATGTGTCGTCACGACACGTGGGGACATGAGAAGCAGTAGTTGAAGGCTGTGAAGATTCATGATTGTTTTGAGTTTGGGGTTCATCTTCGGGGTTAGCATGGGTTTCAGTCTGATCTTCTTGGGGTTCATCCTCAAAGGAGATTTCAGTTTGAACGAGAGCAAAGGGTTCAAAGGACTGAACGTCATCAGATGGTCGTTGTTTGCATCTACGCTTAATAGTAGGACGGTCCTCACTACACCATGATCGCTCAGTCCCCGACCAAGATAAACCCATAAAATCGGAAGGGAGTCTTGTTTCATGTGGGGAATCCTACGGCAATTGGTAGGGACTTTGGGAGGGTTAGGAGCCCTAACAGACTTTCCCTTAGAGGTGCCAACCTTGGGGGCTATGAGTGCAAAGAAATATGACAGAATAGAAACCCTAGGACACGAATTCGAAAGGAGGGATCAGAACGGATACCTAGCGACAGTAGGAGACGAGGAGACCGACGCAATGGAGGAGCATAGACGGAGGAAGAGGCCAGACTGGGGCTGATCGATGGAAGGACATGATCGACAGTCGAGGGGAAGGAAGGAGGAGATTGGGGGGTTATTTGAATCGCATGAGAAAGAGAAACACACTTATCGATGTTTATAGAAGAATGAGGCGGAGATCTGGGCCGTTGGATCAAAGTGAACGGCTCAAATCGAGGGCTACGAACTAACAAACTCGATAGACAGGCGACTAATGCACATCTTACAGTCGCCTATCAAGCCCTAATAAGAAAATGGCTCAGAAAGGGGACATGATCTGTAGAAGAAACAACAGTCGCCTGGATTTGGACAGGTGCCTATGAAATGACATATATGGGCCAGTTGTACGGTAAAATTTTCAATAAATTTTGAGCACACTCTCCGAAAAATTGTTGATAATTGGGCAGGTGCCTGATGACAAAAATACAGTCGCCTGGGAGATGACCATGCACTTGTAAGATGATCATCAGTCGCCTGTCATGAATATGAGTTATGAAGGCTAAAAACTGGAGATTGGGCAGTCGACTATAAAATAAAGACAGTTGACTGTCCTGGTTTTGAAATCTAGAATTGAGTTAGAATCAAGGATTTGAGACTTCTCACCCTTAGACTTATACTCTAATTACTCTAATAACATAAAATAATCATCATAAGCATATAAACTAATACACATATTAAGCATATTAATCTCATCATCAAATCATCAAAAATCTCCAATAAATCTCACATAAATCATATAGAGTAAATAGACACATATAAACATGAGATATGCAAATGATCATATGAGTTTAAAACATGATATACTATATAAAGATGAACTCCTAGATTTCAGATTCACCCAAAATCCCTAATTATCCACGCAACCTCACAAATGAATCTTCTTTTAAAGGTTTAATGAAGATGCCTGCGATTTGTTTTTAGGTTTCAATATACTCTAAGATGATGTCCTTATTAGCTACAAAATCATTAATAAAATGGTGCCTCACATCTATGTGTTTGGTACGGAAGTGGTGTACCGGATTTTTGGAGAGACAAATAGCACTTTGGTTATCAACTATGATAGGACAAGTATCACAATTGACACCATAGTCTTTGAGAGTGTGTCTCATCCCAAGGTCTTGTGCACATATATGACCCGCAGCAATATATTCCGCTTCGGTCGTGGACAATGTATAGAGTTTTGCTTCTTGGAAAACCAAGAGACAAGAGAATTTCCTAGAAAATGGAAAGTGCCACTGGTACTTTTCCTGTCAGATTTGCATCCAGCAAAATCAGCATCACTATATGAGACAAGCTCATATGTACTGGATTTAGGGTAAAGTAACCCATAATCTAGTGTTTGATTGAGATAACAAAAAATTCGTTTAACCGCAATCAAGTGTGATTCCTTAGGTCTAGCTTGATATCAGCACAAAGACATACTGAAAACATGATATTGGGCATACTTGCAATTAAATAAAGTAGACTATTGTTTGGTCCCTGGGTTTATACCACAGGGGCGCAAATCACTGCAAGTGCACGGTGTGCTATAGTATAGAAAGATTGTCAAACTCAGGGAGGCAATCGTTTAACGCTTAGATTTATACGGAAGGAGGAGAGTATGTGGTCGGGGGTTGTCATGAGTGATTGATTGGTTGATTATGGAAATCGAGAGTTAACTAGAAATTAAACGTCTAAGGCTTTCGGGATTCCCCATTAGGCCCTTCGGTCATGGATGCCAGGTCAAACGACCCTACGTCGGATGATAGATTAGGGTAGAAGTGTCACATCCGTAAATGAGAAGAGTACTTAACTTTCATTGTTCCTACTCGTCTAACACATCCATATGCGAAGCCAATCTCTCGCAGTCGGCTTCACACGGGAATGTGTGCATTAAGATTGACACTTGGTCCCGCCTCGCAGATCCGCATCTACTCTTGTGATCTACGGAGTGCGACGCTACCCGATGCTTGGTTCTAGCAATTGGCGTGCTCTCGTAGTCACCGACTAGAGGATTGGGGATTAGCGATTGCCCCAACACTCGTGTCACTTTTGTAATCACGAGTCCAGGAGAACAGCTGCTAAGCCTAAATTGGATTCGTGGGGATTCTCCCCAGGATACGTAGCCGCCTTCGTGATACCCAGATTCTAAGGCCAATCCCCCAAAACCCTTGTTCAAACCTTCATAGGGCAACCTTAGATTGATCCAACGGGGGTCTAACCTAACATCCGATCCCTATGATTCTAGGGATCGTCCCTAAGCCCTAGATACACACTACTCTAACATGGCAAAAGCTCTAAATACAATAACAATAGAGTTAGACATATCCAACCGGTTAAATTGCATGAAATTAATTTCAATAGAGAGAGCAAGAGCAATGAGAGCAATGATAAAGAAATCAAGAAAATCCAACCACAAACAAAGATTTAGATTGCAAAAGAGTTTACCAAAGGAGAGCTCCGAAAATAGCTCTAAGGGTTTTGCTACCGAAAATTAAAGCTTAAACTACTCTAAAAAATGTTCTCTATTTATACAAAATAGTTTGGGTTTAGGTTTTACAAGAAAACCAACCCAAACCCAATTAATTTAAGTCAAAACAGGAGTCTGCCAACCTACCGCTCGGCCGAGCGCAGTGCTCGCTCGGTGAGCGGTGCCTTGTGAAGCGCTCTGCTTGGTACTCGAGAAGGGGCCGCTAGGTCGAGCGATTTGAGTCGCTCGGCTGAGCGTCATGACGCTCGGTCGAGCTAATTAATTTCAGATTTGATAGAGCCGTCGCCTTGAATTCCTTGGGCTCTTCTAACTACTAGCTCGATCGAGCGGGCAGGTCGCTCGGCCGAGCGTCCCGATAGCGCTCCTTGGCATATCACAGCTCGGTCGAGCGCATCATGTACTCGACCGAGCGATCTGGCATGAATCTCCCAATCTCCTTCTCTTCTTCTCTTCATTCTCTCTTCTTCTACTCCTCTTCTTGCTTCTTTGGCCTCCTTGGGTCATTGTGGCAAGGCGAAGCCAGCTTTCGCGTCGATGTTGTGTCCAGAATCCTATACGCTCTGAATCACGCCGAATTCTCTAAAAACACATAAAACATCGAAAGGATCAAGAATATCGAGAAAAGTGCGATATAATATGAAAATATGGATTCTGGCGATCGAAACAACATGGAAATGCATGGTAAAAACATGGAATATATAGACACAACAAAATCCACTAAGCTTACCTCTTACTCGTACTCAAGGAAGACGAATAAGAAGTTTGCCGGAGTGTAAAAACAAAGAAGTGCAAAGGAAACTAAAAGATCTCATATCACGCAACAACACTTCAACTTTATAATTTAAAAAACGCACTACTCATGTGGATTCATCAAGTCTATCATGGATTATATATAGAATGGATTTTTCAATAAATAGCGTGAACTCGAATATATGAGATGAAATAGAGGGAAATTCCTATTATAGCATGCAATCAATATACAAAATCCATGGTTCGAATCCAAATCTCCACAACTCATTCTCTAAGCAGCGAATAGTATCATGATCAATTCATTCAAGCATGCAAGATGATTTTAATTAATTTTCATAAATGAGGATGGTAAGTTCAATTAAATCCAGAAATCACCGCACTAAACTCTTTCACAATCCCTAGAAATCATCGACCTTGCCATGTCCTTATTCTACATAGAAAGTGAGGTAGAGATGTGTGATTTTTCTTTTTAAAATTTTTTTGGCTATACAATTTTCTTTATATATATACATACTTTATTTTCTTATATACACGAGATAACTCAATATATACAAGAGGCGGCATATGCATCCTAGACTAGACGGTCTTAGGGCATCGGGTTACGAAGAACCCCTAAGGCCTATTATTCGTATGTAATATTTTTTTTGATTTTTTGGGATTTTTGTAAACTCACGTAAACACGATGGAATGCAAAGAATGATCAAGGATCGCAATTAGCTATATACAAAAAATAAAAAAATAAAAGGCATAGAATTGGGACATGGCTCAGTGTCAGAATATCCAGTAGACGCTACATAAGTGTCGTGGGTTATCCAAACCCAATTGAACTACCATCCATTATGAAAACAGACATTTTCACACAATCATGCAATTTTCACTCAATTTTCAATCAATCATGTATTTTCAAGCTTAACTGTTTTGAGAATACTCGTTGTGGAGAATATGAATTCAAAGCATGGAAAAGCATATTAAAAAGCATCCTAATCAAGGAACATCTCTAACACATGGAAGCATAGAGTTCTAAATCATAATCCATTTTATTTAAATATGCGGTGACGCGCAATAGACTATGACGAATCCTACGTGAGTGTGTAAAGCAGATAAGTTGAGTGTGTGCAATCATAGGAAAATCATCTTTAGTCTAAATAAAAGAAAAACAGGAAAAAATGAAAAACATGCATGCAGACAAACAAGAAAAGGAAAAATAAAAATGATGATAAAAAAGAGGGGAAATGAGACGGTAGTGAAACAAAAAACGGGAATAAGGAAAAAGACTAAGTAAAAAGCGATTTCACTCATCCCCCAATATAAATGCAGCAGTGTCCTCACTACTGAGAACACAGGCATAGTGACAGGAGCTGATGCTAAGGGTGGTGGGTGGGAAGAAAGATAAAATAAGGTATAAAAGATGCATATGCGTATGTACAGTTTGGACAATATGGACAACAAAAATCGACACCAGAATATGACTCCCCTACGATGGACTGAGCTGGGCCCCAAAAAGACAGATGGGCACAATTATAGGAGGGGGAGACATTGGGACAACGAGAAGCTAATAAAATCGGGCAGCACCACCACACGGTGGGGGTGGTGGCTGAAGAAGGTGAAGGATACAGTCCAGCTTCTCGATGTTCCGTAGTCCAATCTCAGTAAGTGTCCTCACAGCTCTACGGAGCTCAATGACAGCCTGCTCCACCCCATATAGTCGACATGCAATGTCGGGAGGGGGCGGGAGCTACTAGACGCTCCCCTAGAAGATGTGCCACGTATGGTGAAAAAGGGATGCACTGGAAGTGCAGGTTGTGCAGATAGTGGGGGCAGTGGGGATAGTGGCGGTGGAGAAAGGAGCAAAAGTCAATGCCAATGTGTGTGCGAGGATAGGGCAGGTAAAGAAACGGCAGAGGTGGTGGCAGCAGTTGTGGAGACAGAAATCACCACACTCTCCGTAAGAATCACCGAGAAGGTGTTGGGAATGGGTAAGGTCGGGGATACAGGCACCAGTGTGGTCTCAGATGGCAGTGGGGAGGTAAGGACAGGAGGATCAGCTAGCAAATCAAAAATGAAGGCCTCAGCTAATAGGGCTGGTTCCTCGAGAAAGGTGGGGACAGACGGCTCGGCGGCAGAATCAAAAACATGTGGTGCAACAGATGCGGCCGGGCCCTCAACAAATGTGGAGACAGAAGGGGCCGCTGTAGGCTCAGACTAGGGCAGGGTGTGGGGTGGCTCCTCAACATGTGCGAGAGTGGCACCTGGCTGCTGAGCAGGCTATTGCTGGGCAACCTGCTCACCATCGGGCTCCAGCTCATAAGTGGGGGGGATGTGCTCCTGTATGGGGATGATCCACTCAATCTGCTGAGGGGCCATGGCGATCAGCTCTGGGCTAGGGAGCACCATATAATCGGCATTATAATGCCCGTGAAGATAAACCCAGTGGTGATCACCATGGACCCGAATAATTTGTATGTGTGTAAGCACACGCAAGGATATTGTGGTAGGGCCCGTCGCCTCTAGAAGATCTTGGGGAGGACAAGATTTGCCAGAAGGGCGACGATGGTGAAAAAGCCGCCACAACAGATAGGGCCACTCCACAAAGTAGTAGCCCAACATAAATGATCACAGAAGATCTGTGCGTGATCAATAGGGTAGGAGGGGTGAGAGGTGCCATCTGGTAGTGCCTCACGAGGGAGGGTCATGCCCCACAAAAGGACGAGCAAGATAGATGACATAGTCTCTGGCTTGTTCATGCATAGCATGGTTGTGGCAAGCTGTCGCTGGGCTAGCCTAAGGCAGGGGTGGATGATCGATGAGGCCTTCGAGCGGCTAGTGCTGAAGGAAGGCAAATCGGGAATCCTCTCCCAAAAGCGTGTAGTGTAAATAGCAGGGGGAGTATCCAAGCCGGGGGTATAGGTGGTCTCGACGGCAGGGACTGCAGGCCACTGTAATAGGGTCTGGAGTCCCTCGTAAGTGAACTCCATCTCCACGTCCAGTATGGAGAATGCAATCCCCGTGTCGGTACGGTGAAGTGAGCAGAGGGCCTCTAGGGTCAAGCAAATGTAAGTCTCACCTGAAGCCCTAGAAAATGCTCCCAGCCCAGGTTTGCGTACAACTGCCTAACCCCGGTTAAAATGCCTAGCTGGTCTAAGGCTCCTAGGTCTACGAATTTGGTCGAAACGACCGGGCGCCTAGAGAGGTCGGTAAAAGCGCGACGATGAGCGTCGTCTATGAAGGTGATGTTGTATGTCTCTAAGGGCATCTCGGGCTGTGGGGGTGGCGGGGGTGGTGCTGTGGATATGTGCTGACTCAGGGGGCTCGTGTCCCCATTGAGGAGCCAGCAGTATGGTGTTTCTTCTTGGCGTGTGGGGGTGAAGGAGATGATGGTGGGGATGGAGTGGAAACATGTGTGGCAGTGTGTGGCCTAGCATGAGGGGCCCTCTGCGAGGACTTCCTCTTCTTGGGATGCTGAGGTGGAGGTGTTGGGGGTTGGGATGGTGGGGTGGTTATGGTGGGTGTCGTGGAAGTGTGTGGGGGTGTTGTGGGTGTGGTGGACGTGCGTGTGGTGGTGGTGGTGCTAGATGTGTGTGGTGGTGCTGTGGGAGTGGAAGTGGCTATTGTGGTTGTGGTGCGATGCCTAGAGGAGGTCGACTTATGGGCCAACAACTTTTGGCATGTGCGTTGTGGCTGGGAAGGAGATGTGGATGGTCTGGAAATGGTGGTGGATGTGTGTGTAGGTGGAGTACGTGTAGGGGTGGGGTGGCGATGGTGGATGTGCGTGTAATACGTGGTGAAGGTGCGACAGAAGTACGTGGAGCTGTGATGGAAGTGGTGGTGGTGGAAGAGTGTAGGGGTGCAGTGGGAGTGTGTGGAGGCTGAGTGCATATGGGTGGAGTGGTGAATGTGCGTGGAGGTACCGTGGAACATGGCAGAGATGGTGAGGTTGATGATTAGCTGATGATGGCCTTGCGAGGCATCGTGTGCTCGTACCACAAGTGATATAATGTATGTATAATAGAAATGAGAGGGAAGGTGGACCCTTAGCGATGCGAGAGTGGCGAAAGCAATCTCCTCAAGCGACGTGCCCCTAGGTGGCGCTACAGTCCCTCCAAGCTTCCCGCCAACCTGAAATTGAAATTGGGTGGTTTGGGGGTTGGGTGAGATTGGGGATGTGGGTGATGGAGGGGAGGGGAGGTGGTGCTCGGGTGGTGGGGAGGGCGGAGGGGTGGTGCTCGGGTGGTGGGGAGGAGAGGAGGGATGGTGGTACTCGGGTTGAGAGAGGGGAGGGGTGATAGAGAGGGGGGCCTCAGGGGAGGGTGTCGCCGGAAGGGGGAGGAGCTCAGGGGAGGGGGGGTCGCCGAAGGAAATTGGGTCACTCAGGGGGGAATTAGGGCTTGGGAGAAACTTGGTCGCTCGCAGAAAATTTCGAGCCAGCGACCCAAATAATATTTAAAGGGGTTTTCATGAGCGGGCGAGCGCTCGGGCGACCGCTCCCGCTTGGGCGAACCATTTCCCCTTCGCTGGGTTAGTCACTTGGCCAAGCGCCTTGTGCGCTCGGCCAAGTAATCTGAAATTCTAGCACTCTCAGTCTTTAGCCCATCTCGTATTTCTTGCCGATTTGAATTTCAACTCCATGCTCATGTTTTGCTCTTTCGTTCGTCGTGGTGACCACCAAATACACGCCAAAATCAACAAACTTTAGTTATTTATGGATTTTTGAATTTCTATAATAAAAATCTCAAAAAATCTAATTAAAACCAAAATGCGAGTAAATAGGCTGGTTTGCCTCCTGCCAAGCGCTTGTTTAAGGTCGTTTGCTTGACCCATGCGGTTCAGTGAGGTGATATGTTGGGCATGTGCGAGATACACCCATCGTTCTTACCGACCAACCCTTGTGGGGCCGGTTGGTCGAACGCCTCCTTCGTCTCCGACGCTTGTCTCTCTTTGGTGCGCCCCATGGACGCTGCAGCAACCAGGTTCCTGATTTTCACGACGCCCTGGTCGTGACCCTCCAAGGCAAGCACGGCGTGCTTGTGTGTTGTTGATCCATCGTCGGGGTCCTCATCTAGGACCTGCAGATATGATGCTACGGCTTTGTCGTACTGAGGATCCAAGCCATGATCCTCGCTCCGTAGCAGTGGGTCCTAAAATACTTCTTCAGCTATGAACTCTTCCACGAGCTCATCCTCCACCAGTTCAAGAAACTCGACGTCCGCAGCGGACTCCCTCTCCCTCATCGGCTTAGGTAGCTGAAATTCGACCTCAATGTTTCCGACATTGAGGGAGAGCGTGTCCTCTCGCATGTTAATCAACACTCCAGTTGTCGCCATAAACGGGCGACCTAAAATCAGTTGTTATTCTCCATCTTCCGCCATGTCCATAATAACAAAATCCACCGGCATGCTCACCCCACCAGGAATCTGTAAGAAAACGTCCCTAGTCACTCCGACCGGATGCGTCATCGAACTATCTACGAGCTGGATGGTCATGGCAGTGGGCTCTAACTCCATCCTAGTGTTGAGGCGGCGGAAGATGGACAAAGGCATCAGACTGATGCTTTCCCCCAAATCTATCAAGGCCCTCCTGATGGAGATGCCACCTATGGAGCAAGGGACGGTGAAGCTCCCTGGATCCGAGAGCTTCTTTGGCAGCTTGTTGCTTCTGAGAAATGAGGACAGTTGATTCGTCAACAAAACCTGCTCCGTCTTCCTCTTACCCGAGATTAGTTCCTTACGGAACTTTGCGTACAAGGGTATCTCCATGAGGGCGTCCATGAACGGAATATTCAGCTCCACTCCCTTCAGAAGCTCTATGAACTTGGCATACTTCTCTACCATTTTGGCCTTAGGCAATCTACTCGGGAACGGAACTGGAGCGAGGCAATACTTGGGCTTCTCCACGAGACTTGCCCTTTCCTTGATCACTTACCCCACTACAGAAGGGCTATCTCTCTCAACGGTGTTACGCTGCTCCTTAGCCTCAATATCTCCACCATTTATAACCGGTGGGAGCTCATCTACCACCTCCTTGGGTGATGCAGCTGTGGGAATCATCACCGGCGGCTCCGGATCCATCGTCGATAGGCCGCTACAGAGTGATGGCACAGGCGCTCTCTGGGGTTCTTCTCTGACTGAGCAGGGAGCTTGTCTTGGGATCGTGACATCTGAATCATCTACTCCTTCAGCTGATCCACCGTGGTGGAAAGTTCCTTACTGCGGGCCGCATGGTCTAAATTGAGCTTTGCCTGCTCCTGGATGAATCTCTCCAAGGTGGCCTCCAATGAGGATTTCTACTGAGCTGGAGGAGGAGCGGGCAAAGCTAGTTATTGCTGATGCTGCTGCTGGTACCCTGGCAGTCTATATGGGGCATACGGCCTCTGCCCAGACTGCTGTTGCTATAGCTGGTACTGCTACTGTTGATACGGTTGTGGTTGTTGTTGCTGTTGATATTGCTGCTACTGATGGAGTTGTTGTTATGCTCCATTGATATTCCGTACTGGAAACCAAGGTGGTTTCTCCAGGACGGGTTCCCATAGGCTCCTCTATTTCCTCCTCTATCATCGGAGGTGTAGTGGGCCTCCCCTGGTGTTGCAAGAGGTGCCTGGTAAGAGTAGATCCCGCCATTGGGTCCCTGATCCGTGCACCTCTCGTAAGCGGCATATGTGTTAGCGGGAGTGAGCTAGGTCTAGCATCGAGTCGATGCTCCAATCTGGCCATCTGTTGTGTAAGGGATTCGAGACGACCATCAAAAATAGCCGCCTCACTAACTTCATACCGGCCTCCTCCTGGGGCCTTAGCAATAGTCAGGGTGGACCTGTCATCCACAAATGTTGGTTGTTGGCTTCCATGGCCTCAAGGATCCACATGGCTTCAGCTGCCTCTTTCCCTGTTATGGCCACATTCGTCGTAGCATCAACTATCATCCTTGTGTCTGAACGCATTCCATTGTAAAAAGATAGGACCAAGTCCCACGTAGAGATGCGATGGTTCGAACACTAATGCTATGTAATGCCCTACCAGCTACTGCACAAGTACTAGAGGGGGGGTGAATAGTACTTTAAAATAATAAGGAGTATAATTCCAAATTAAATTGCAAACAACTACCAAATCAATTTGCGGAAGCTTAAATTGAATGACAACACAAAATTAACAATGCTAACAAACGATGTTAATGGGTTCGGATCCACCCAAGTCTCCCCGACTTGTTCCCGGTGATCCTACGTCCCAACCACCCGGATCCCCTCCGGATACTTAGGTTAGAAACCCTAACCCAAGATTTCCACTATGAATAACTTGTGAAAAACCTTCACAAGATCAAAACATACATGCAATAGCAAACGTGAATCCCACAACCCGGGATCACAACCTTCTCTCACAACCGAGAGAATCACAAAGCAATATTAAAGAGTTTAATATGAAATAAACAATCTTACCACAAAATCATATACCTTGAGTTTTTCTTACCCAAATGGTGAAATGAAGGATTTGAGGAAGATGAAGTCACCAAGACCAAGCACCAAGGAAATGACCAGCAATCGGTGCCTAGGAATGATTTGGAGACTTGGATCAAGCAATAGCTTGAAGAGCTCACCAAGAACAACCTTCTCTCTAGATGGATTCTAGATCTAGAAATGAGAGAGAATGGGTTTCTTGTGAGGAAGAGAGCTTTAGATTTGAGTGAGAAAGGCTATCTCTTTTGATCTCAATGAATCTCTAAATGGAAGCTCTAACCTAGATAGAAAATGACCTAGGTTCGTATTTATAGGGTCCCATAAAAACAAGTTAGGTCATTCTCCAACGGATAGAAATCTGTGAGAATTAGTCGGTCAAAGAACAATCACTGACCGACTAGTTCATCAACTAGTCGGTCAGTCAAACAGCATGGACCGACTAAGTGAAGATCTGAGAAGAGATAGAATTTCAGACCTAGAAATCTAGTCGGTCCAAGAAGACTTTCTGACCGACTAGTTTCACAACTAGTCGGTCAGTCAATGAACGTAGACCGACTAAGAGGCAAAATGAAATAGTCTGAACACAAGTTGACTTAGTCGGTCCAAGAACAAAAGTTGACCGACTAGATTGTCAACTAGTCGGTCACCAAACGTTCTTAGACCGACTAACGATAAACAGTAGCTTAGGAGAAATTTAGCATGAACAGTAAGTCACAACTAGTCGGTCAAAGAAGCATCACTGACCGACTAGTTTACAAACTATTCGGTCGGTGAGTCAACATAGACCGACTAACTGTAAACAGTAAAGTCCAAGAAATTAAGGAATCAAACTAGTCAGTCCAAGAAGAGTTGCCGACCGACTAGATCACCATCTAGTCGGTCAGTACTTGTTCTTGTACCAACTAACATGCACAATAAAGTCCGAATCGAAGCGCGATGCTTCGAGGAAGTTAGAATGAACTTGTGCAAGGATCCTAGAGCTACGAAATGAGCGTAATGAAGATAGAAACGTAAGATATACTCAAGGCTTAACATTCTATATATCGAAGCTAAAAGACTATAAATAAAACCTTAATAAACGGTCTTCGAGAGCTTCGATTGAATCTTCATAACTTCCAAAACGGCGCAAGAGCTTCAACGAAGCTTTAGGCATGAATACGAGCTTTGGGAAGTGTTGAGATGTCGCTTTGAATGTTCTCGTGAATTTGGCGACGATCTCCAATACTGCGCTCACAAATTGTTAGTTCATGGATTATTTATGTTTGCTCATCATCAAAACCAAATCCGGGGAGTCCAATATTCAACATGCTAGAGATCCTTGTATCGTTCCCAGGCCTCAAACAAAGACTCCTGACCCCCTTGCTTGAAATTTGTGATTTGGTTCTGAAGACGCATCATCTTCGAAGGGGGAAAGTATTTGGTGATGAAGGCCTTCGCCAAGTGATCCCATGTCATGAAGGTGCCAAGCGCAAGGGACGTCGGCCAATAATGGGCCTTATCCTTCAAGGTGACGGGGAACAGATGCAACCTGATCGCTTCATTGTTGACCCCTTGCATTTGGAATGTGGAGCACTTGGCTAAGAATGCATCCACGTGGTGACTGGGGTTCTCATGTGAGAGCCCGTGGAAGCAGTCTTGTTACACCAGCAGGATGAGCCCTGTCTTTAGCTTGAAGTTCCCCTCTCAAATCGGCGGTAATGTCACAGAGGAAGCCAAGGTAGTGCTGGGTCTCATGAAATCCCGGATCAATTCTGGTAGAACGAGAGGATGCGGTCCTATGGGAGTCTCGGCCATCGCTATTCTTCTCCTTCTATCTGCTGCAAGTCTCCTTGCGGTGGCCTCTATCTCAGGATCCAAGGATAAAAGATTTTCTCCTCCCTGAGAACGTGTCTGCATGCAAAATAGAGGCACTCAAGAAAATCATGGAACTCGTTAGCAAAAAGAGAAAAGAGTGTAATAAGAGAATAATAATAAAATAAAACGAATGGAAGATGATCCATACTTAGGGAGTAGGCAAGACTTCAAGATCAGGTTAAGGACCCACGCATTCGGCTTGAAATATTTCGATGGAACACCAATGAATGCGGAGGGGATGACCTGGAAGATATCTGAAAGAACTGACTGATCCAAGGAAGAAATATCGTCGACGGAAATGTCCGAAGGAAGGAGACCACACGACGAACAGCCAAGAATCTCCCCCAAGATTTCTGCCGTGAGAACTATAGGAGTTCTCAAGACAGTAGTCTCAATGGAGTGACTGACATCGTACTGGCCTCGAACGTGATTGGCATAGAACAATTTCACTAGGCGAGGATAAGGTTTGGGATTGGCCTTAAGATCATATCGGAGATAATCAAGGAGACCACTATAGGAGAGGAGATCGGCTAAGCCAAGGAAATCTGAAAACTGGACGTAGTGCTCCAATAGCATCGGGCAGTGTTCAATACAGTTGTAGGCCGCGAGACACATAGGGTCATCGCGACACAACGATATGTCAACACCCCCCGCTGGCATTGGGCCCTTTCCCTTTGGCTGGCGAGTCCTAGGACGAAGTGGAGGAGTGGGTTCCTTAGTGCTAGGGTCATCCTCAGGGATAAATTCAGTGTCGGAATCGGGAGGAGTAAAGGGTGAGTGGAGTATGGCCTTCTTGGTCTTAGATTTACGGGGTTTTACGGTCGCCGTCCTCTGCTTCTTTAGAGGAGGCGAAGACGGAGAAGCTTGGGTTGATTTGGCACGACGTTTAGGCTTAGGGTGATTCCTAGGGTCGGAAGGCCCTATAGACATAGGTGAAGCCCCAGAAGAGGCGATAGGAATTCTTGTCTTAGCCATGGTCGTGGCACGACGAGCACAAGCAAACGATGATAAGATCAAAAACAACCTGGCACAAACCCTAGAAGAGAGAATCCGAAACACAAGCCCTAGGTTAAAAATTTGAAACCCTAGGAGCTAGAACCCTAGATGAGATGTAAAACAAACCCTAGAGTAGGAATCGACCTAGGAGGAGGAGGGAGATACCTAGGAGGAGGAGGCGACGGCGGCGGACGGCGGCGATGGCCGGAGAGATGGCCGGAGTCGACGGGAAGGTGAAGAGGCTCGGAGGGGGTTTGGGGTTTTCGGGCTTGAGCTGAGGAAGAGACCGATTAAAAAGAGTTTTAGTCGACTGAAATGAGTATAAGTCGGTCGAGATCTGGAAAAGACACAAATGCCCTAACCCACTTAGTCGGTCACAGTTCAAGCACTGACCGACTAGATTACGATCTATTCGGTCGGTCAATGAGCTTGAACCGACTAAGTCGAAACAGAGGCAAACAGTGAATTTTAGGGCAAGATTTAGTCGGTCTCAGTATACTCACTGACCGACTAGTTTTCAATCTAGTCGGTCGGTAAATGTACTGTGACCGACTAAAGAGAGAAAATGAAAAGAGTTAGATGAAAGCTTGATCTAGTCGGTCTGAGTTCATTTGCTGACCGACTAGATGATCATCTAGTCGGTTGACAAATGAACTGAAACCGACTAGAAGAGTTCAAACATTGATAATTGATTTCTCTTCACAAACCACTTGGATGAAACATCTTAACACTCTCATTAGTCATCTAAATTACCCCATAAAACGTCGAAATCTTAAATACGACATTGAAATACGAATTCGATCATAAATTCAAACAAATCTCATAAAATTCCCAAAAATTCAATAAATCTAGCATGAATGAAATATCGTGAAATATATTAGCATGCAAGATGATTGAGTTCAAATATGAATCCTATATCTCGGATTCACCCATAATCCCCAATTCTCGACGCAACCGCACAAAGGAGTCCTCCTTTAGGGGTTTCGTGAAAATATCGGCGATTTGCTTTTGGGTTTCAACGTACACTAAAATGATGTCCTTTTTAGCAACATGATCATCTAAGAAATGGTGTCGGACATCTATGTGTTTTGATCGGGAATGGTGCACCGGATTCTTTGAAAGACAGATAGCACTTTGGTTATCCACCATGATAGGGCTAGTATCACAGTGAATACCAAAATCCTTCAATGTGTGTCTCATCCAAAGAACCTGGGCACAAGCGGCACCGGCGGCAATATATTCCGCCTCGGTGGTTGAAAGTGATACGGAATTTTGCTTCTTAGAAAACCAAGAGACAAGAGAATTTCCTAGAAAATGGCAAGTGCCACTAGTACTTTTCCTGTCGGATTTGCATCCCGCATAATCGGCATCACTGTATGAGACTAACTCATACGTGCTAGATTTCGGATAAAGTAATCCAAAATCTAAAGTGTAACTTAGATAACGGAAAATACGCTTTACCGCTACTAAGTGAGACTCCTTAGGTTGAGACTGATAACGAGCACATACGCATACGGCAAACATAATATCGGGCCTACTTGCGGTAAGATAAAGTAAACTACCTATCATACCTCGATATAGACGAATGTCTACATCCTTACCGCCCGTATCCTTGTCAAGATGCGTAGTCGTGCTCATTGGAGTCTTTTTCCCGGAAGCACTTTCCATTCCAAATCGCTTAAGCAACTCCACCGTATACTTCGTTTGGTGGATGAAGATTGCATCGTTCAATTGGCGAATTTGGAGTCCTAAGAAATATTTGAGTTCGCCCATGTGGCTCATCTCAAATTGGTCCTTCATAACATTAGAAAACTCTTCGCAAAGAGTGAAGTTAGTAGCACCGAAAATGATATCATCAACATAAATTTGAACTAATAAAATATCATTATTCGCATGCTTAACAAAAAGTGTAGAATCGGCTTTGCCCATTTTAAAATTCAAATCCAAAAGAAAATTCTTTAGGCGATCATACCAAGCTCGAGGAGCTTGTCTCAAACCATAAAGAGCTTTCTTTAGTTTAAAAACATGATTTGGAAATTTTTCATTTATGAAGCCCGGAGGTTGAGAAACGTAAACTTCCTCAACGACATCTCCGTTTAAAAATGCACTTTTAACATCCATTTGAAATAACTTAAAATTTTTATGGCATGCATAAGACAATAAAAGTCTAATAGATTCTAATCTAGCTACCGGAGCGAAGGATTCTTCGAAATCGATACCTTCCTCTTGTCGATAGCCTTGAGATACTAACCGAGCTTTGTTCCGGACGACGACTTGATTTTCGTCGGTTTTGTTCTTGAAGATCCACTTTGTCCCTATGACGGTGTGGTTCTTCGATGGCAAAGGAACAAGCTCCCATACCTCATTCCTCTCGAATTGAATGAGTTCCTCCTCCATGGCAAGGATCCAAGCACTATCTTCGCACGCTTCAACGATATTCTTTGGCTCTATCGATGAGGCAAAGGCACAATTGGCGAAGTGGTGGACTTGAGATCTCGTCTTGACACTATCATTAATATTACCAATGACTTGCTCATGGGGATGGTCGCGAACGGTATGAAGCCGCTTGGGAATACCTTGATCACTAGGCACATTCTCAACAACTTCATTAGTCGGGTTAGTCTCAATAGAATCAATTGAATCAATAGACTTAGAATTTTCAAACGAATCACATAAAACATCCATAGAATCATTATCATTTGAAATTCTAGAAGTAGTAAAATTCTCATTAAAAGAGACATGAAGTGATTCCTCGATCGTAGAGGATCTTTTGTTGTATATCCGGTAGGCTTTGCTACGTGAGGAATACCCAACAAATATCCCCTCATCCGATCTCGGATCAAACTTGTCCAAATTATCATATGTGTTTTTAATGAAACATTTTGCGCCGAAAACACGAAAATGTTTAACTTGAGGCAATCTACCAAACAACAATTCATAGCAAGTTTGTTTGGTACCAGGCCTCAAAAGTATTCTATTAAACACATAACAAGCGGTGTGTACCGCTTCCGCCCAAAATTGATAACCAAGTTGACTATCTTCGAGCATAGTGCGAGCACACTCCACAAGCGTTCTATTCTTCCTCTCAACAACACCATTTTGAGGAGGTGCGCGAGGGAAAGAAAACGTATGAGTAATTCCAAGATCATCACAAAAATTTGAGAAAGACTCATTCTCAAATTCACCCCCATGATCACTACGAATAGTGACAATGGTGGTTCCGATGAGATTTTGTACTTTCTTCACAAATATTGTGAAGTTTTCAAAAGCTTCATTTTTATTACTTAAGAAAAATACCCATGTAAATCTTGAATAATCATCAACGATGACTAGTCCATATCTTGCATTTCCTAATGAAGCAACTCTAGTTGGCCCAAATAAATCTAGATGTAATAGCTCTAGTGGACGTTTCGTAGAAATGCTTTTCTTAGGTTTAAATGAAGATTTAGGAAGCTTGCCACGTTGACAAGACTCACAAAAACTTTTCTTTTCGAAAACGAGCTTCGGAAAACCTTTAATGGAATTTAATTTCGAAAGTTTATAAAGTGTTCCAAAGTTCACATGTCCAAAGCGTCGATGCCATAAGTGTTGTTCACTTGTGTTGGCAACGAGACATTGTTCATATGACTTAGGAAGATCCAAAATATAAATATCTTTATGGCGTGTGCCGGAAAATAATAATTTATTATTATCATTTGAAATATGACACAATCCTTTCGCAAAGCTAACTTTGTAACCTTTGTCACAAAGTTGACTTATTGAAATAAGATTATGATTTAAACCATTAACTAGATAGACATCACTAATTAAGGGTTTAGAAGGGTTACCCACTTTACCAACACCGACGATGGTTCCGCTCTCGTTGCCTCCAAATACGACGTGATTTTCATTTGCAATGGGAACCACTCCGGAGAGCAATTGAGCGTCACCCGTCATGTGTTTTGAACACCCGCTATCGAGTATCCAATTCCCTTTGGAGCTAAATTTAAATTTGTTGCTCCTCTTCTTTTTCTTTTCCTTGAGTACCTAAAGATAGAAACTTTCATATCATGGTACCCAAGGTCATTGGGTCCTCAAAAGTTAGACCTTTGGAAGCCAAGTCCAATTGGACTTTGACTTCCCCACATAATCTCTACTATGCACAACATCCGAAAAATAACCATTCATATATACTTGTTTTTCATCCATGCTTGTGTCCTTTGGGCTCCAAATAGTGAAAATTTTGGGAGCCATCATCCTATTGGGTGCATGCATGCGACGTTGATTTCTACGTGATGCATGTTGTGGATAGGCATACGGGACATGATGGAATGGTGCATGACGAGAATTATTCATACGATGAGGTGGGTGAACATATGCATGTGTGGAAACACGTGCGTGAGGGTGTCTCACATGGTGTGCACGTGCCCGTGAACGTGTAGCATAGAAATCATCATATGTGTGAGATGGTGGAGTAGGACGTGTGTTCCTACGTGGCATGGTATTTGTGTACATATAAGCATGCCCCTTCTTTGGAGGTCCACCCAAAGTGGGTTTCTTTCCAAAAGAGGGTGTGGACGAGGTGGAAGCACCATTGGTAGATGAACTACCAATAGAGTGTTTGCTACCACTCGTAGAGTCACCGGAAGTTGGCCTAACAAAAGTAGTGGCCGCTTTGGATGGACATCCCATCGTATACCCCAAACCAATGTGGTGATTGGTCGGAAGTAAGTCACTTAGGATTTTATCCAAATGGTCCTTACCCTTATTGAATCTATTGATTCGGCCTAATGTGTTCTCATATTTCTCTTTGAGAGAACGCATAGAAGTATCCAAATTGGATACTTGCGATGTGAGCACAAAAACACGAGATTTAAGATTCTCGTTCTCAATACTCAAAGTCGAGTTTTGAGAAGTTAAATCCGCTATCCTATGTTCTTCCGGATCATCAATGCTAACATGTTCAAGTTTAGATTTGAGATTAACAATCTCATTTCTTAACTCTTCAACAACGGTGTCGTTGTTGGTGATGATAGTCTTAGGCGAGGTTTGAATGCTAGCTAGGTCATCTTTTACTTTAGCATATCTATTTACTAATTTAGTGTATTTAGACCATAAATGAGAGTTAGCATCCCTAAGATCATCCATAGTTACCTCATCGCCTTCGTCGTCGCTATCATCGGAGGAGGAAGATCCTTGATCATGCTCCTCTCTTGCCATGAAGCACATGTGCGCTTGCTCCACTTTCTCATCATCCGACTCTCCGCTTGAGGAATCCTCGGAGTCGGTGAATGTTGTACCGACAAGTCCCTTTTTGTACCCCTTTTTGTACTTCTTTGACTTGTCGAACTTCGGCGCCTTCCACTTCTCCTTTTGCTTGTTTTGAGGACAATCCGCTTTGATGTGTCCCGGCTTATTGCATTTAAAGCACAAAGGTGGAGAGGCGTTAGTAGAAGTAAACTTAGATTTTTGTTTGAAGTTACCCTTTCGGAAGAAGCGATTGAACTTCTTTGCCATGAGTGCAATGGATTCCATGTCCATTTCTTCTTCCGAGTCCTCATCATCGGTAGAGGTGGATGAAGCCGCCTTGAATGCAATCGCCTTTTTCTTAGGCGCATCTAGGTTCAAATAGGACTTCATCTTTTCTTGTAACTTCACCTTGCTATCTTTGCGTACCTCGTATGACATCAAAGTACCCATTAGTTGAACTACGGTATATTTGTTCATGTCATTACCTTCCTCGATGGCGAAGGTACGTTTTTCCCAAGAAGAGGGAAGTCCTTCAATAAGCTTTGAGCACTTCTCCTTTTGAGTGTAGGACTTGCCGAGGGCCTCTAACTCGTTTATTATGTCAACGAAGAGAGCGTAATATTCTTTCATCTTCTCGCCCTGTTGCATATGAAACATTTCGTAATCTTTGTTTACGACTACGAGTTTAGAGTCTCTTACCCTACTCGTCCCTTCATGAAGAATGAGGAGGGAGTTCCAAATTTGATATGCACTCTTACATGTGCATATCTTATTGAAATCCTCGGGCTCCAATGCGCATTGCAAGGCGTTCATTGCCTTGGCATTGCTTACCTCCGCGGCGACCTCCGGGTAGTCCATTTCTCAAAGTCTTCTTCTTTGGGTTCGATGTATTCCTTCATTGTAGTCCTCCATAAGGATGCACTCCGGAGGAAGGTTTCCATCCGGCATTTCCAATACCCATAGTTGGTACCGTTGAAGAATGGAGGCCTCGTAGAGGAATGTCCTTCCATCACCGAAGATGCTCCTTCATGGTTCCTGAAGGTGTCATAGTTGGAAGGTGGAGGCACGGTCTTGTTGTCGTTGGCAGACATAGCTGAGTATCTGGCTCCGATACCAAATGTAATGCCCTACCAGCTACTGCACAAGTACTAGAGGGGGGGGTGAATAGTACTTTAAAATAATAAGGAGTATAATTCCAAATTAAATTGCAAACAACTACCAAATCAATTTGCGGAAGCTTAAATTGAATGACAACACAAAATTAACAATGCTAACAAACGATGTTAATGGGTTCGGATCCACCCAAGTCTCCCCGACTTGTTCCCGGTGATCCTACGTCCCAACCACCCGGATCCCCTCCGGATACTTAGGTTAGAAACCCTAACCCAAGATTTCCACTATGAATAACTTGTGAAAAACCTTCACAAGATCAAAACATACATGCAATAGCAAACGTGAATCCCACAACCCGGGATCACAACCTTCTCTCACAACCGAGAGAATCACAAAGCAATATTAAAGAGTTTAATATGAAATAAACAATCTTACCACAAAATCCTATACCTTGAGTTTTTCTTACCCAAATGGTGAAATGAAGGATTTGAGGAAGATGAAGTCACCAAGACCAAGCACCAAGGAAATGACCAGCAATCGGTGCCTAGGAATGATTTGGAGACTTGGATCAAGCAATAGCTTGAAGAGCTCACCAAGAACAACCTTCTCTCTAGATGGATTCTAGATCTAGAAATGAGAGAGAATGGGTTTCTTGTGAGGAAGAGAGCTTTAGATTTGAGTGAGAAAGGCTATCTCTTTTGATCTCAATGAATCTCTGAATGGAAGCTCTAACCTAGATAGAAAATGACCTAGGTTCGTATTTATAGGGTCCCATAAAAACAAGTTAGGTCATTCTCCAACGGATAGAAATCTGTGAGAATTAGTCGGTCAAAGAACAATCACTGACCGACTAGTTCATCAACTAGTCGGTCAGTCAAACAGCATGGACCGACTAAGTGAAGATCTGAGAAGAGATAGAATTTCAGACCTAGAAATCTAGTCGGTCCAAGAAGACTTTCTGACCGACTAGTTTCACAACTAGTCGGTCAGTCAATGAACGTAGACCGACTAAGAGGCAAAATGAAATAGTCTGAACACAAGTTGACTTAGTCGGTCCAAGAACAAAAGTTGACCGACTAGATTGTCAACTAGTCGGTCACCAAACGTTCTTAGACCGACTAACGATAAACAGTAGCTTAGGAGAAATTTAGCATGAACAGTAAGTCACAACTAGTCGGTCAAAGAAGCATCACTGACCGACTAGTTTACAAACTAGTCGGTCGGTGAGTCAACATAGACCGACTAACTGTAAACAGTAAAGTCCAAGAAATTAAGGAATCAAACTATTCGGTCCAAGAAGAGTTGCCGACCGACTAGATCACCATCTAGTCGGTCAGTACTTGTTCTTGTACCAACTAACATGCACAATAAAGTCCGAATCGAAGCGCGATGCTTCGAGGAAGTTAGAATGAACTTGTGCAAGGAGCCTAGAGCTACGAAATGAGCGTAATGAAGATAGAAACGTAAGATATACTCAAGGCTTAACATTCTATATATCGAAGCTAAAAGACTATAAATAAAACCTTAATAAACGGTCTTCGAGAGCTTCGATTGAATCTTCATAACTTCCAAAACGGCGCAAGAGCTTCAACGAAGCTTTAGGCATGAATACGAGCTTTGGGAAGTGTTGAGATGTCGCTTTGAATGTTCTCGTGAATTTGGCGACGATCTCCAATACTGTGCTCACAAATTGTTAGTTCATGGATTA
This sequence comes from Scilla litardierei, assembly GCA_030789695.1. Taxonomy (NCBI): domain Eukaryota; kingdom Viridiplantae; phylum Streptophyta; class Magnoliopsida; order Asparagales; family Asparagaceae; genus Scilla; species Scilla litardierei. The sequence continues at coordinate 499,384,423 of CM061142.1, read as the reverse complement.
TTTATGTTTGCTCATCATCAAAACCAAATCCGGGGAGTCCAATATTCAACATGCTAGAGATCCTTGTATCGTTCCCAGGCCTCAAACAAAGACTCCTGACCCCCTTGCTTGAAATTTGTGATTTGGTTCTGAAGACGCATCATCTTCGAAGGGGGAAAGTATTTGGTGATGAAGGCCTTCGCCAAGTGCTCCCATGTCATGAAGGTGCCAAGCGCAAGGGACGTCGGCCAATAATGGGCCTTATCCTTCAAGGTGACGGGGAACAGATGCAACCTGATCGCTTCATTGTTGACCCCTTGCATTTGGAATGTGGAGCACTTGGCTAAGAATGCATCCACGTGGTGACTGGGGTTCTCATGTGAGAGCCCGTGGAAGCAGTCCTGTTGCACCAGCAGGATGAGCCCTGTCTTTAGCTTGAAGTTCCCCTCTCAAATCGGCGGTAATGTCACAGAGGAAGCCAAGGTAGTGCTGGGTCTCATGAAATCCCGGATCAATTCTGGTAGAACGAGAGGATGCGGTCCTATGGGAGTCTCGGCCATCGCTATTCTTCTCCTTCTATCTGCTGCAAGTCTCCTTGCGGTGGCCTCTATCTCAGGATCCAAGGATAAAAGATTTTCTCCTCCCTGAGAACGTGTCTGCATGCAAAATAGAGGCACTCAAGAAAATCATGGAACTCGTTAGCAAAAAGAGAAAAGAGTGTAATAAGAGAATAATAATAAAATAAAAAGAATAAAATAAAAAGAAGCGGTGGGGTGTTAAGTTTGGATGGAACCAACACTCTCCAACCAAAAGCTAAAGCAAACCGTTGCCTCCCCGGCAAAGACACCAAAAACTTGTTCGGTCCACAGGTTTACACCACGGGGGCGCGAATCACCTCAAGTGCACAGTGTGCTATAGTATAGAAAGATTGTCGAACTCAGGGAGGCAATCGTTTAATGCTTAGCTTTATGTGGAAGGAGGAGAGTATGTAGGCAGGGGTTGTCACGAGTGATTAATTAGTTGATTATGGAAATCGAGAGTTAACTAGAAATTAAACGTCTAAGGCTTTCGAGATTCCCCGCTAGGCCCTTCAGTCACGGATGCCAGGTCAAACGACCCAACATCGGTCGATGGATTAGGGTATGAGTGTCACATCCGTAGATGATAACGAGTACTTAACCTTCGGTTTTCCTACTCGTCTAACGCATCCCTATGTGAAGCCATGCTCTCGCAGTCGGCTTCATACGGGAAAGCGTGCATTAAGATTGACACTTGGTCCCGCCTCGCAGATACACATCCACTCTCGTGATCTACGGAATGCGACGCTACCTTATGGTTGGTTCTGCAGTCGGCGTACTCTCGCAGTCACCGACTAGTGGATTGGGGATTAGCAGTCGCCCCGACTCTCGTGTCACTCTTGTAATCATAAGTCCCGGAGAATGGCCACTAAGCCTAAATCGGAATCGTGGGGATTCTCCCCAAGATACGGAGCCGCCTTCGCGATACCCCGATCCTAAAATCCCCCAAAACCCTTGTTCAAACCTTCATTGGGCAACCCTTGATTGATCCAACGGGGGGTCTAACCTAACATCTGATCACTAGGATCATAGGGATCGTCCCTATGCCCCAGATACACAATACTCTAACATGGAAAAAAGCTCTAAATACAATAGCAATAAAGTTAGAAATATCCAACCGGTCAAATTGCATGAAATTAATTTCAATAGAGACAGCAAGAGAAATGAGAGCAATGATAAAGAAATCAAGAAAATCCAACCACAAACAAAGATTTAGATTACAAAAGAGTTTTCCAAATGAGGGCTCCCAAAATAGCTCTAAGGGTTTTGCTACCGAAAAATAAAGCTTACCATACTCTAAAAATCGTTCACTATTTATACAAAACAGTTTGGGTTCGGGTTTTACAAGAAAACCTACCCAAAACCCATTAATTTAAGTCAAAATAGGAGGCTACCGACCTACCGCTCAGCCGAGCGCAGTGCTCACTCTGCCAAGCGGTGCATTATGAAGCGCTCCACTTGGTACTCGAGAAGGGCCCGCTCGGTCGAGCGAGTTGAGTCGCTCGACCGAGCGTCAAGTCGCTTGGTCGAGCGAATTAATTCCAAATGTAACAGAGATGTCGCCTTGAATTCCTTGGGCTCCTCTGACTACTGGCTCGGCCGAGCGGGCTGGTCGCTCGACCGAGCGAGCGCCCCGATGGTGCTCCTTGGCGTATCACAACTCAGCCGAGCGCATCATGTGCTCGACCGAGCGATCTGGCATGAATCTCCCAATCTCCTTCTCTTATTCTCTTCATTCTCCTCTTCTTCTACTTCTCTCTTCTTCTACTCCTCTCCCTCGCTTCTTTGGCCTCCTTGGCTCGTCGTGGCAAGGCGAAGCGAGCTTTGGTGTCGATGTTGTGTCCAGAATCCCATATCGCTCCGAATCACACCGAATTCCCTGAAAACACATAAAACATCAAAAGGATCAAGCACATCCAGAAAAGTGCGATATAATATGAAAATATGGATTCGGGCGATCGAAACGACATGGAAATGCATGGTTAAAACATGGAAAATATAGACACAACTATCTATCATACCTAGATATAAATGAATGTCTACATCTTTCATGTTTTCGTCTTTGTGAAGATGAGTGGTTGTACTCATGGGAGTCCTTTTGCTTGAAGACGATCTCATCCCAAATCGCTTGATAAGCTTCCCGGTGTACTTGGTTTAGTGTATGAAAATCACATCCTTCATTTGTCGAATTTGAAGACCTAGGAAGTAGTTGTGCTCAACCATGTGGCTCATCTCATATTCTTCCTCTTGGCAAAGGTCAAAGTTAGTGGAACCAAAGATAATATCATCTACATAAACTTGAATAAGGAGAATGTCATTTTCATAATTTTTAATGAAAAGTGTAAAGTCAACTTCACCCATTTTAAAATATAAATCCAAAAGAAAGGTTTTGAGTCGATCATACCAAGCTCTAGGAGCTTGTATCAACCCTTATAACATTTTATTAAGTTTGAAAACGTGATTAGGAAATTTTCCAAGTAAAAAACCAGGTGTTTGAGAAACATAAACTTCTTCATTAACTATGCCATTTAAAAATACATTTTTAACATCCATTTGAAATAATTTAAAACTCTTATGAGATGCAAAAGATAAAATCAATCTAATAGCTTCTAATCTAGCTACGGGGAAAAGGATTATTTGAAATCAATACCTTCCTCTTACTGGTAGTCTTGAGCTACTAACCTTGCTTTGTTCCTTGTCATGACATTGTTTTCGTCCGTCTTGTTCTTGAATATTCATTTGATCCCAATGACTTGGTGACCACCTGGAAGAGGGACAAGCTTCCAAACTCCATTCCTTTCAAATTGCATGAGCTCCTCTCCATTACAACAATCCATGAGCTATCTTCACACGCTTCTTGGATGTTCTTTCGCTCAATGGTAGAAATAAAGGTATAATGAGAGAACTTATCAATCCTTGACCTTGTTTGGACACCCACACCAATATCTCCAATTATTTGGTCATGGGGGTGGTAACGAACTGTCGGATAAGCTTTGGGAATACATGGATCACTTGGAACAATCTCAACATTTTCGTTAGTAATGTCAGTCTCAATAACATCATTAATTTTACATTACTAATCGAATCACATAAAACATCTACACTATCAACAACAACATGAGGAATATCACAATCTTCATGAAATGAAATGTGTAGTGATTCCTCAATCGTTGAAGATGTCTTGTCGAAAATCCGATAGGCTTTGCTACGTGTGGAATATCCAACAAAGGTTCATTCATCAGATCATGGCTCAAATTTGTCTAAATTACCAAACGTGTTCTTTATAAAACATTTTGAACCAAAAACTCGAAAATACTTAACTTGAGGCTTTTTTATCGTACAATAGTTCAAAACAAGTTTTGTTCCTTCGAGGCCTCAATAAGATCCTATTGATCACATAACATGCCGTGTGCACCGCCTCTGCCCAAAATCAAAGTCCAAGATGACTATCATGGATTGTCACGCCCTGTTCCCCAGAATACCCGGCATCTAAATTTTTTTTCCCAAGTATTCTGAAGAGTGAGGGTGATGAGAGAGGAAAAGAAAGAGAAATGAGAAACTGAACAAGCAGGCCACTGCGCACATGCTGGGATAGTACAAGTGAAGCTTCACAGTAATATCAAAACAACACCACAAATAACTTAGTTCAATAACAACATAACATATATACAACTTCCATTAAATTACATAGCCCAAGTACACCAATACATATACACCATCACTCTCCATCTCCAAGACAACTATGTCACTACACAAGCTACGTCTCACACCAAGTGCTACCCCTGAAACCTAACTCCAAGTCACCTCCAACCAAGCTGACCCAGCTACCTGAAAAATGGGGAGGAGCACGTCAATGCGTTCCCCAGTAGGAACAAACTTGGATCTGGACATCGCTTTAGGATTATCAATCCACAAGGCAAGGCAAATGAACAATACATGCAATACTACATATATATAGCAAAAAGTGAATAGCTAAGTAAGAGGATCATACCCGCGGTCCAGTGTCGAGTTTCTGTAAGAAAGAGTTAGCACAAGTAATAATAACAAATAATCATACAACCATAACTAAAAGAGAAACACAAATATCAGGATATAACACGGTGTCACCAATGAAGCAAGGGAAAAAGGGAAGTGCTGCCAGCGGAAGAAGAATATGCAAAGTGCTCATTTTATAATTGAATTGATTAATTGAATTAATTGGAACTTGGGTAAACTGTGTGATATCAGGACCTAGACTTCACCCCAAATGTGGGGTGAATATAGCACACGACGCAGTGGACACTGGCACTGTACGCCGGGCCTCTCACCTCCCCCGTCTGTCACGGTCACTTTCCGGTCGTACGTATTTTAGTGTGTGGTCGTGTTTCGTGCGCATTTTATGTATTTTATTTTATTACTGATTTCCGTAGTTCAGACACGCGACCGAACCCTGTATTCGCGGTCCTCGCGATGGTGCGATCGCCCCGGTATTTTGTTTACAATTTTTGGATGTCGAGTGTTCAAATTGCTTAATACATTACAAGTTAAGATATTTCTTTTAAAAAAAGAAATTTTTGGATGGGCTGTACGTTTCTACTCCTAACACTAATTCTTAACCACTAATTATTATTATTTATTATTAAATCTAATCCTTAAATAACCCACGTTGGGTAAAGGGAGTGGGATTTCAAAATGGGTTCCTTTTGAAATCAATGCATTGTTTAAAAAAAATGAAACAATTCTTTCCATACGTTTTGAAAAGAACCGGTTGTAATCTAAATTTTTAATACTAGCCTATTAGACCTAGGACCCCCTTCCCACGTGACGGCCTACTCTCCTCTATTAAATAGCTTAGGGCATTGTTTTTTTTCTCCCAGTAACAAATCGAGCCGCCGCCCCTCTACTTTTATTCACGCAAATTTCCCAGGCGCCGCAACATTTCTCCCCCCGACCTAACTCCCTCATCTCCGACCATACCCAGCGGCGCCGGTGACCTACACCCTCGCCTCCGCCGACCTCCCTCATCCCCAGTCGCCGCCGTTCCGCTGTGGACTGCAACAGACCGCAGAACGTCGTTCCGGTGCCGCTGCCATCGCCGGGGCTTCTCCCGTCGGCCGTGGGTTCCCGTTGATAGCCGGAGCACCACCCAAGCGCCGCAGCCTCCCTCAAGTCCACCTGCAACCGCAGCTTTGAGATTTATAGGTTAGTTGATGTATATTTTGTGTTAGGGTTAGGTTTATAAATATATTTGTTAGTTAATTTTGTATTAGGGTTGTGATGTGTTATTTGTTTATTATGATGTTAAGTTTTGCTGTTAGTTTCTTTCTGTGAAGATCTTAATGAATGGAGAATGATTTATTATATGATGATGATGTTAAATTGTTAGGGTTTAAACTTTTATCTTTTGTATGGGGTTATTTCACCTGTAAACAAAACTAGTTGATGTTATAGGTGTTAAAATTTGTTAGGGTTAAATTAGCTTACAGAAGGATTTTAGTAACATGATGTTAAGCTTTTAAATATTTAGATGGGTTGGTTGCAAGTTGTGAGGGTTTTTATAAGAATACTTTTGATGTTTGTAGATCATCAGGTAGGTAGATGATATGCTTAGGTTATTGTGCATATGAACCCAACTTGAGTTATCTCCTCTGTTATCACTTAATGCTTGCAATAGGGTTTATTTCTTTTATTTACAGTTGGATCTTAGTTGAAGGTTGTTGTTGCTGAGTAGACTTCCTGTTAGGGTTTTATTAAATGGGTTTTATATGCTGTTGGTGTTAATGGAATAGGAAATGCAAGTTAGTGATTGGTGATTGCTTACTACAAGTTTTGCTATTAAACTTACAAGTTAATTCATATGTATAACTAGGTGTGGGTGTTTAACAGTAAACGTTTGTTTAACAATATGTATACTCATTAGATAATCATAACAATTATAGGTGTTGACCAAGATGATATAGGTTAAATTGTTCAAAGTATTACATTTTAACCAATAAACCAGATTCCTAATGGTTCAAGTAAGAAGCTAGATTTAAATGATTAAAACAGTGCCTGTTATTAATAAGATGATAGTTGCTAAAACCAGTTAGTTTTCTTTTAACTGATATAGAAATCCAATAACGCAGAAAACATACGCACTTTCTGTACGGACTCGGCGACACCAAGAACTTCAGGATCAGGCTAGTGAAACTTGCCATCTTTTTGTTTAGGCCATGTCCTAGGCCGCTTTTTGTACCGTAGCGTAAAAGAGACTAGGCAGTGAAATGATAGCTGCCTAGACGCCTACTTGATCTATCTTGACAATGAAGCTAGATCTGACATCTTTATCATGCTTGCAATCATACTACCATGTCATGTTTAAATTCAATTAATGGTACGCAAATTATCTGTCCATCGCCATGTCATTGCATGCATTAAATATTCGTCGTGATTGCGTAGCACACGCTACACCTATTGAAATGATTCAGGCTAGGTGCACCCCTATGCCAAAAACACTTCCTGGCTCGTGATCCAGAAGCGAGCTAGTGTGTTGGTGATACCAACGCTCGATACACGTGGAGGGGTAGGGTTAAACGGTCGCTTGAGCGTAGAAGTGAGCCCGTACAGCCACTTCAGCCAAAAGACGGAAACTCTATGCACAAGTGATAACCAGTGAAAAGTGATTCGTGAATTAGTGTTTTCCGTAGCCTTTGCTACAACGTGCGTGCTTGTTACTTTATATCCTTTAACTGCTGCATCCATACTTAAAATGTCATATCATTGCATATTATTAGAACTGCTAGGTCATTCACTTTCTTTCAGTTTCCTTGCACAAGTCTATTTTTAGACTTGCTGACATGTGCCCCTCTCTCTTTTGGGTGTCACATGTTAGACCCTGAGCCAGAGTTTGTTGCTGAGGACGAGGTGTTTGTGGACGCCGAGCCTGAGCCTGTGTTTGACGAGGACTTTGTGGACACTGGTGACCAGTCTTAGAGGTCGTTCAGAGTCGCTTGTTAGTTTGCTGGTAGTTGTCGGTGCGTAGCACCATTGTTTTTACCTTTGTACTTTAGTTTGTTGGCCGTGTTTGGGCCTTAGACTCTTTCTTTCAGCTTGGTGGCTTTTCTGGATGTTGAAACTTATTATTGTGGACAATTCTGAGATTTGAAAATTATATTTCTGTCTCTCCCTTTATTATTATTTTTGTTCCGATCGCGTTTACAGGGACCTGCATATGATTTATTGACGCTTATCAGACTGCAGCTTCACAGCTCCACGTCTGAGCGGACCTTCTCACGTCTCGCCTCCATTTTAGGGAAGCGGGGCGTGACAGGTTTTGTTGGTGGCCCATGCAGGTCTCTTCTGTAAATTGCGAATTATCGGGACAACGATAATAATATTTGAATGTCCAATAAATAAAGTTCGACATCCGAGTCATAAGCTATGAGTCTAATTTATTTCGTTTTTTGTGTCAATAGATGGCAGGAAGACGGAATACCCGTGCTGGTGGTGGTGTGCCCCCTCGCGACGAGGAGCCAGATCGGGAGCCCACCAACGGGGAGATTATGCGGATGATGCATCAGATGATGCAGGTGCAGCAGGGCATGCTTCAGAATGCCCGGAATGTGCCGCCTGCTCGAGCAGCGCAGCCTGTTCAGAATATCCCTCGCTTCGAGCCTGGAGCGAAGCAGTTTCAGGAGCTTGGCCCCGCCTACTTTGATGGGACCGAAGGACCTCTGGCTGCGGATGAATGGACTAGGAACATGGAGGACAACCTGAAGATGTCGAAGGTCGACCCGGCTGGATGGGTAGACTTGGCGAAGAGGCAGCTTAAGGACAATGCCCGGAACTGGTGGGATGCAGAGGAGGAGCTGTTGGAGGAGCCGATATCTTGGGCTACTTTCAAGTCCAGATTCGACGAGGAATACTTTCCGAAGGCTGCCAGGAGGGAGATGGCGCAGCGCTTCATTGACCTGAAGCAGGGGAGCTTGACGGTGGACCAGTACCACCAGGAATTCACTAGGCTGAGTCGTTTTGCACCGAAGATGGTGCAGGATGCTGATGAGAGAGCCCAGAGGTTTCTTCAGGGGCTTTCTTTGGATCTTCAGAGCTATGTGACTTCTTCTGATGCGGATTCCTATCAGAAGGTATTGATTGCGGCGAAGAGGTAGGAGCGGATAGTGAACCAGAAGAGAGGACAGATGTCTGGAGCTGGGAAGAGGCCTGTGGAGCAAGTCAGGGCAGTGATGAGACCAGGATTCAAGCCCAACCAGCCAGCTCAGTTCAAGAGGCCAGGTGGGCCTGTTCTGAAGACGTGCAATCATTGCGGCAAGCCGGGTCATGTGAAGGACCAGTGCAGGAGGCTTTTGGGTCAATGCTTGGTCTGCGGCGATGCTTCGCCTACTCTGAAGGATTGCCCCAGCATCAAGCAGCCTTGGAAGTCACCCGTTGCAGCTCAGCCGTTGCAGCAGAGAGCACCGGTACCTGTTGGACGTGGAGTGCCTCTCGTACCGCAGAGGCAGGCTTTTCAGCAGGCCATGCAGCCGAGGAGACAGGCCTTTCTGATGACAGCTGTGGAGAGCGAGGCTGTGGATGAGGTTATCGTAGGTAACCCTCAATCTAGCTATTTCTTTCCTTAGTTAGTTTTACTTATTAGATTATGTTTGGTTGCTCGCATATGTTTGTTTGCTAGAATAGGGTTTGATTGTTATACTGTATGTTAGGTGTGATTCTGGTTTGCACATTTCCTGCACGAGTCCTCTTTGACTCTGGTGCTTCGATGTGCATCCTATCCCGGAGCTTCGTGGAGAAGCATTCCTTGACGACATCCCCTCTTCCCAAGAGTTGGAACATCGTTACAGGGAATGGCGTGATCTCGGTACATCGTGGTTGCAATTCTTGCTCGTTGGTGGTCTGTGGACATGAGCTTTACGCTGATTTTATTGTCCACGACATCATCAACTACGATGCAGTCCTTGGAATGGATTGGCTTGCCAGCTTCTATGCTACGATCGACTACCGGAGGAAGAAGGTGGTGTTCGAGATCCCCGGACATCCAGTGTTTGAGTTCAGCCGAGGTAGCAGTTCGCTTGGCCCTGTCAGATTTCGAGCTAGACAGGTGGAGATTGTGGCTATGCAGATGGAGCAGGATAGACCAGCTGTGGTGCGAGAATTCGATGACGTCTTCCCCGAAGAGATGTCTGGACTGCCGCCCGACCGAGCTCTTGAGTTTTTTATTGATCTTATTCCAGGAGCGCAGCCCATTTCGAAGGCACCATATCATATGGCTCCAGCAGAGTTGGAGGAGTTGCGTAGGCAGCTGGATGAGCTTTTGCAGAAGGGTTATATAAATCCTAGAGTGTCTCCGTGGGGAGCACCGGTACTGCTGGTAAAGAAGAAGGATGGTTCGCGTCGCATGTGCGTGGACTACAGGGAGCTGAATGCTGTGACCATCAAAAATAAATACCCATTGCCTCGCATCGATGACATTTTTGATCAGCTTGGAGGATCGAGGGTGTTCTCTGAGTTGGATCTGAGGAGTGGTTATCACCAGCTGAAGGTGAAGAAGGAGGACATCCCGAAGACAGCATTCAGGACGAAATGTGGTCACTACGAGTTCGTCGTTATGCCTTTTGGTGTGACCAATGCACCTGCAGTTTTTATGAATCTGATGAATCTGATCTTCTACGACTTTCTAGACAAGTTTGTCGTTATCTTTATTGACGACATTCTGATCTATTCAAAGTCAGAGGAAGAACATGCATCGCACTTGAGGACAGTGTTGGAGATTCTGAGGAAGCATCGTTTGTATGCTAAGTATTCGAAGTGCGAGTTTTGGCTGGACAGAGTTGCTTTTCTCGGACATGTGGTGTCAGGTGAAGGAATTTCAGTAGATCCCGAGAAGATCAAGGCCATCAGAGAGTGGCCTGTTCCGCAGTCAGCGTCTGAGATCAGGAGTTTCCTCGGACTTGCGGGTTATTATCGGCGCTTCATCAAGGACTTCTCCCGTATTGCAGAGCCGATGACCAGACTGACGCGAAAGGATGTACCATTTGTGTGGTCTGATGGTTGTGAGAAGGCCTTTGATGCTCTGAAGGAGAGATTGACGACTGCCCATGTTCTTGATGTGCCTGATCGTAGTGGAGGATTCGAGACCTTTTGTGATGCTTCGGGCAAGGGTCTCGGTTGTGTGTTGCACTAGCATGGGCACGTGGTTGCGTATGCTTCTCGTCAGCTCAAGACTCATGAGAAGAATTACCCGACGCACGACCTGGAGTTGGCAGCAGTCGTGTTTGCACTTAAGATTTGGAGGCACTTCCTGCTGAGTGAGAAAGTGAAAATATTCACTGATCACAAAAGCTTGAAGTACATTTTTACACAGAAGGAGCTCAACATGCGACAGCGTCGATGGTTAGAGCTCATGGCAGACTGATTTGCAGTATCACCCTGGCAAGGTGAATGTGGTTCCAGATGCGCTGAGCAGACTTCCAGCGGTGATGATGTTGACTTCGCAGTGGAGATTGCAGCAGGATTTTTACGAGTCTGGTATTGAGATTATTCTTCCTAGAGAGACTTCTTCGTTGATGAGCATGCAGATACAGTCGACGATCGTGGATAGGATCAAGGCTGGACAGGCTGGAGATGATAAGCTGGTGAAGATTCGGGAGCATGTAGAAGCCGGTCTGCGGACTGACTTCTTGATTCATGAGGACGACTCACTGAGGTATGGAGCCAGGTTGTGTGTGCCAGCTGGAGATATCAGAGAGGAGTTATTAGTTGAGGCACACAGTTCATCGTATTCTGTACATCCTGGTGGTACCAAGATGTACAAAGATCTTCGTCTGAACTATTGGTGGCATGGTATGAAGAGGAGTGTGGCTCGGAGTGTAGCCAAATGCCTAGTTTGCCAGCAGGTGAAGGCGGAGCATCAGCGTGCGGCAGGGTTGCTACAACCACTTCCGATTCCGGAATGGAAGTGGCAACACATCACTATGGATTTCGTGACTGGACTACCTCGAAGTCCGAAGCAGAATGACACGATTTGGGTGATCGTAGACCGATTAACCAAATCAGCACACTTTATTCCGTTCCGAGTAGGACAGTCCACTTAGACGCTAGCGAGGAGATATATGGAGGTAAATATTTTACTCTCCGTTTTTTATTCCTTTTCCTAGTTTAGATGGTGATGTAATGTGAATCGTGCAGGAGATCGTACGACTTCACGGAGTCCCTGTGAGTATCGTGTCGGACAGAGACACGAGATTCACATCTCAGTTTTGGTAGAGTCTGCAGAAGAGCTTGGGTACGAGTCTGAGTTTCAGCACGGCGTACCATCCGCAGACAGATGGCCAGTCTGAGAGGATGATTCAGATCTTGGAGGACATGCTGAGGGCGTGCATGTTAGATTTCAAGGGATCTTGGGAGGATCATCTCCATCATGTTGAGTTTGCATACAATAACAGCTACCAGGCGAGTATTGGCATGGCACCTTTCGCCGCAATTTATGGGAAGAAATGTCTATCACCATTGAGCTAGGATGACATTGGAGACAGGGAGCTGTTAGGGCCTGAGATGATTGTGGATGCAGTGGATGTTGTGAGGAACATCCGGGAGAAGCTGAGGATTGCACAGGACCGTTTCAAGCATTGGACAGATGCTAAGCGGAGGCCTTTGGAGTTTCAGCCTGGGGATCACGTCTTTCTGAAGATTTCTCCGAACCGCGGAGTTATCCGGTTTGGGAGGAGAGACAAGCTGAGTCCGAGGTACATTGGGCCGTTTGACGTCCTGGAGAGAGTTGGAGCTGTGGCTTATCGCTTGGCGTTGCCACCGTCACTAGAGGGAGTTCACGACGTATTTCATGTATCTCAGTTACGTCGATACGTCAGTGATCCGTCCCATGTTGTGGATTTCTCGGAGATCACGATTCATCCGGATCTTACCTATGATCAGCAGCCAGTTGAGATTTTAGATCGACGGCAGAAGCAGCTGAGGAATAAGACCGTCAACTTGGTTCGAGTGCAGTGGCGTCATGGTTCCCCTGGGGAGTCCACCTGGGAGCGTGAGGATGACATGAGAGAGCGCTTCCCGCGCTTGTTTCTGAGCAGTGATTGATGTTGATTCCGAGGGCGGAATCATTCATAAGGTGGGTAGGATGTCACGGTCACTTTCCGGTCGTACGTATTTTAGTGCGTGGTCGTGTTTCGTGCGAATTTTATGTATTTGATTTTATTACTGATTTCCGTAGTTCAGACACGCGACCGAACCCTGTATTCGCGGTCCTCGCGATGGCGCGATCGCCCCGGTATTTTGTTTAAAATTTTTGGATGTCGAGGGTTCAAATTGCTTAATACATTACAAGTTAAGATATTTCTTTTTGAAAAAAAAGAAATTTTTGGATGGGCTGTACGTTTCTACTCCTAACACTAATTCTTAACCACTAATTATTATTATTTATTATTAAATCTAATCCTTAAATAACCCACGTTGGGTAAAGGGAGTGGGATTTCAAAATGGGTTCCTTTTGAAATCAATGCATTGTTTAAAAAAAAATGAAACAATTCTTTCCATACGTTTTGAAAAGAACCGGTTGTAATCTAAATTTTTAATACTAGCCTATTAGACCTAGGACCCCCTTCCCACGTGACGGCCTACTCTCCTCTATTAAATAGCTTAGGGCATTGTTTTTTTTCTCCCAGCAACAAATCGAGCCGCCGCCCCTCTACTTTTATTCACGCAAATTTCCCAGGCGCCGCAACATTTCTCCCCCCGACCTGACTCCCTCATCTCCGACCATACCCAGCGGCGCCGGCGACCTACACCCTCGCCTCCGCCGACCTCCCTCCTCCCCAGTCGCCGCCGTTCCGCTGTGGACTGCAGCAGGCCGCAGAACGCCGTTCCGGTGCCGCTGCCGTCGCCGGGGCTTCTCCCGTCCGCCGTGGGTTCCCGTTGATAGCCGGAGCACCACCCAAGCGCCGCAGCCTCCCTCAAGTCCACCTGCAACCGCAGCTTTGATATTTATAGGTTAGTTGATGTATATTTTGTGTTAGGGTTAGGTTTATAAATATATTTGTTAGTTAATTTTGTATTAGGGTTGTGATGTGTTATTTGTATATTATGATGTTAAGTTTTGCTGTTAGTTTCTTTCTGTGAAGATCTTAATGAATGGAGAATGATTTATTATATGATGATGATGTTAAATTGTTAGGGTTTAAACTTTTATCTTTTGTATGGGGTTATTTCACCTGTAAACAAAACTAGTTGCTGTTATAGGTGTTAAAATTTGTTAGGGTTAAATTAGCTTACAGAAGGATTTTAGTAACATGATGTTAAGCTTTTAAATATTTAGATGGGTTGGTTGCAAGTTGTGAGGGTTTTTATAAGAATACTTTTGATGTTTGTAGATCATCAGGTAGGTAGATGATATGCTTAGGTTATTGTGCTTATGAACCCAACTTGAGTTATCTCCTCTGTTATCACTTAATGCTTGCAATAGGGTTTATTTCTTTTATTTACAGTTGGATCTTAGTTGAAGGTTGTTGTTGATGAGTAGACTTCCTGTTAGGGTTTTATTAAATGGGTTTTATATGCTGTTGGTGTTAATGGAATAGGAAATGCAAGTTAGTGATTGGTGATTGCTTACTACAAGTTTTGCTATTAAACTTACAAGTTAATTCATATGTATAACTAGGTGTGGGTGTTTAACAGTAAACGTTTGTTTAACAATATGTATACTCATTAGATAATCATAACAATTATAGGTGTTGACCCAGATGATATAGGTTAAATTGTTCAAAGTATTTCATTTTAACCAATAAACCAGATTCCTAATGGTTCAAGTAAGAAGCTAGATTTAAATGATTAAAACAGTGCCTGTTATTAATAAGATGATAGTTGCTAAAACCAGTTAGTTTTCTTTTAACTGATATAGAAATCCAATAACGCAGAAAACATACGCACTTTCTGTACGGACTCGGCGACACCAAGAACTTCAGGATCAGGCAAGTGAAACTTGCCATCTTTTTGTTTAGGCCATGTCCTAGGCCGCTTTTTGTACCGTAGCGTAAAAGAGACTAGGCAGTGAAATGATAGCTGCCTAGACGCCTACTTGATCTAGCTTGACAACGAAGCTAGATCTGACATCTTTATCATGCTTGCAATCATACTACCATGTCATGTTTAAATTCAATTAATGGTACGCAAATTATCTGTCCATCACCATGTCATTGCATGCATTAAATATTCGTAGTGATTGCGTAGCACACGCTACACCTATTGAAATGATTCAGGCTAGGTGCACCCCTATGCCAAAAACACTTCCTGGCTCGTGATCCAGAAGCGAGCTAGTGTGTTGGTGATACCAACGCTCGATACACGTGGAGGGGTAGGGTTAAACGGTCGCTTGAGCGTAGAAGTGAGCCCGTACAGCCACTTCAGCCAAAAGACGGAAACTCTGTGCACAAGTGATAACCAGTGAAAAGTGATTCGTGAATTAGTGTTTTCCGTAGCCTTTGCTACAACGTGCGTGCTTGTTACTTTATATCCTTTAACTGCTGCATCCATACTTAAAATGTCATATCATTGCATATTATTAGAACTGCTAGGTCATTCACTTTCTTTCAGTTTCCTTGCACAAGTCTATTTTTAGACTTGCTGACATGTGCCCCTCTCTCTTTTGGGTGTCACATGTTAGACCCTGAGCCAGAGTTTGTTGCTGAGAACGAGGTGTTTGTGGACGCCGAGCCTGAGCCTGTGTTTGACGAGGACTTCGTGGACACTGGTGACCAGTCTTAGAGGTCGTTCAGAGTCGCTTGTTAGTTTGCTGGTAGTTGTCGGTGCGTAGCACCATTGTTTTTACCTTTGTACTTTAGTTTGTTGGCCGTGTTTGGGCCTTAGACTCTTTCTTTCAGCCTGGTGGCTTTTCTGGATGTTGAAACTTATTATTGTGGACAATTCTGAGATTTGAAAATTATATTTCTGTCTCTCCCTTTATTATTATTTTTTTTCCGATCGCGTTTACAGGGACCTGCATATGATTTATTGATACTTATCAGACTGCAGCTTCACAGCTCCACGTCTGAGCGGACCTTCTCACGTCTCGCCTCCATTTTAGGGAAGCGGGGCGTGACACCGTCCCTAGCAGGATTGAGGCTATCCACATATAACCCAACCTTCGTATGACCCCTCCACTCCCGGTAAAGGCGAGTGGGTGTAAGTATCCCCTCCACTCCCGGTAAAGGCGAGTGGGTGTAAGCTCCACACATCACACAATCATTTCCCCCCAACTCCTCAGTCCAGGCCTCATATCCACAACTTACTCAAATTTCACCTAAACCCGGGTTTTGCTAACTCACCCTCATTAGAGAGTACTGAGACTCATTCAATTTTATAAGTTAACATCATTAGTGACACGTTAGGGGTCATGATGGCATGGGTATGCACATACCATCTCAGCTGTCCATCATTAAACGTAGGGTCATGCACTCACGTGACATGCCCACCATCACAACACATTATCCATTCATAATTACAATGTACCCATGCCATTCAAGCCACTAACTTCACCAATTATCAATGTGGCTCAAGGCCAATACCAACACATGCACGTTACTCAAATTATCGAATCTTGTTTTCATTGAGGCATTTCATCGAACACATGATATGCATCATGTTTCACATATCGATCACACTAGTAATTTAATATTATATCACACCAATCAAACTTCCTTTTAGGTAATAGCAACAATCATGGACAATAGAAGTATAATTGGCAATATTACATAATTCATGTCACCATTCAAAAGCTTCAACTGGCAGGAAACGCATATGCTGTCATAAAGAGTGGATCTATTTATATACAGAATTTAGAAACACTCACTGAATGAAACTTGTAGATATGATAGTTATGGATTCACAGAAATTTTCATGCAAAAATATTAATTGTGGGATTTATGGTGAATTATTTGGTAAAGTGTGTCAAATCTGTTTTTCAGACAGATTACAGAGCCTGTATTGAAAGCCAATTTTGGGCATGTTAGAGGCTGAAATTCGACATATAAGAATGCTGATGAATTTTTAGAAAAACTTGTTATCTTTTCAACAAGACCAAGATCATAAAATTACATGATGTGTGCAGCTGTTTAGGACAATTTTACTAAACTGTGTCAACACTGAAAATCAAACAGACATGCTGTAAAGATGGATTTATTTCTCCTAATTTCTGAATTGAACATATATCAAAATTTATATGATTTTGGGGTAGAACTTCAAGATCTACAAGCTCATATTTTTTTTTGAATCCTAATTCGAGCTACAGTAGCTGTGAATGCAGCAACAACCAACATCAGTATTTCTAAATTTCAAAAGAATGGTTTTGCTTGGAATTTCAAGGGGCTTTTGCATGAAAATTGAAACATAGCACCCTAATTTTATTTCCACTACTTCATAATGGTAAAACATGATGTATAAACATGATGGAAGAAACCCTAAATAATTTCCGAAGCCAAGTTGGATTCCTACCTCAAGAGAGTTCTTTCTTCTCCTCTTCTCTTTCTCTTCCTCTTCCTCTTCCTCTTCCTCTTCTTTTTTTTGGTCAACATAGAAGGGGGAGAGGGGAGCACAAAATTGGAAGAGAAGGGGGAGGTTGGGAGGGAGGAGATAAGGATAAGGGAAGAAAAGAAAAGAAAAGAAGAGAGAAGTTTAGAAATGGGTAGAAACTTCCCATGAAAAATCTCCTCCTTATCCTTATCTTTAAGATAAGCATGCATCATTTTAAATGACTAAAATACCCTCTTAACTTTCCACTAATTACAAGTGTGCCATTACTTTATGTACACACCACTTTAGGATGTACGCACAGCAGCTTTAGTCCAAATGACCGTTTTGCCCCTCGCCTTTCTAAAAATTTACGGGGGTTGCCATTGACCCCTATCCCCTTTCAAACTTGCATGGCATCCCTACACATACCCATGCATGCCTACACATGCATACATGCACCACACACACACGCCCAACACATTCCTGTTGTTTTGCACCCACAACGTCTTTTGCACTTCTCCCGCATTCACATTTCGCATTATCTTCCCTTAGCCACGTATTACGACCTAATTCCCCTTGCACCAAGTCACATACATCGATATCTACGCTTATTTCATGCCCACGTATGCATGGTTGGTAGAAATACCACGCGTGTTCAGTAGAATACCCGTATATTGCAAAATAGGGCATGACATCCTACCCACCTTAAAATAAAGTCCGTCCTCGGACTTTCTAGGGTGTGAACCTTGTCGAGGTCAGCTAGGTATGATGGTCTTACTACCCATGAAGTACAAACAAGAATACGTATCTACACCAACTTATATACACGGTATGCTTCCCTATCATCCATACACATCCACATCGCACGCATGTCACAGATACATCCTACTTCTCATCTAGTAGCACATCCATATCACTATATGCATCATTACATACACATACGTATATGTTCTTCACATAAACATTTAGGCACACATATTCACACATTAACATGTACATCACACACCACAAGTAAGTTCCTATACGTATTAATACACGTATTTAGATCACTACTCATATCTATATGCATAGGACATCACACCATATCCATATCACGATACATAAGGTATCCATACATGGCATGCTTTCAGATACATCACACTACATTCAATTATAGGCGATTTATATTCTATCTCTTTATATATATTTACATATACACCTACATTCTTGCACAGACACCCAGCAATACACATTAATCTACACACCATTGCTTAATAAATAGGGTCACCATCACGGTGTCACACCGTATGTACCTCGGATCCCTATACTCCTAATACTTAGTCACATGGGCTTACTCACATTCATAGACACGTAAATACCTATATACACATAATATTTAGTCACATCTATACATGCATTCACGTGCACGTACTAACATATGCATGATCAAGTCACATAATGTTCACAATCATATTATAAATAAGTATACACATAACCTCACATCCATTGCAGTGCACCTACAAACTCACACGGATAGGCACATACACCACACCCAATATACACAAGAGTGCACAAACATAACATATCCCCTGCCATATGCTTTATATATAACTACATTTGCACATCTTACGCACATACTGCCATGATAGTCAAATAATTATAAATGTCCATATACACTCCACACACACGTATACACATAAATATACAATCAAATACACACATTCCAATACCCGCTTATCAAATAGTTTCATTCAATTATACTCATTAAATATATATATATATATACACCTATGTTTCATACTCATCACATTCATATCCCCACTTCATATGTATATGCATACACGCACGCTCTGTTACAACCTTACACATACATGCATACACAGAGAAAACGCTTATCTAAGATACACCTAAATAGGCAACCATGTAGGAAAAATTTATAGATAAACAAACAAGGATATTTATAAGTATATACATATTCAACCAATATACACAGAACCACATATGCTTCTACTGCACACTGCACATACATCTTCACATCCCGACACTCCGCTATGACACATATAATAGAAATCCATACAACCATATAAATATTCACATATACACATCAACCCATACACTACACAGATACTCTATATAACCCAATTATATGCACATACTCATTATGTTCACGCAGAAGTATACACTTTAATTCCATATATAGATATCTAGGCCTACATATAGCCAAATACACGTTGGTTCATACACACAAGATTATTATTCTAATAGTAGGTATGCACACAGACATGCATATATGTCTATTAGGATCCAGCAACCATGCACATACATTTCCATGTATAGGCACGCACACCAATTCACACATTCTAAACATATCCTGCTATTATACACTCATACAGTCAATCTACTCAACTACACTAGCAGGTATTCGATAGCTACCCATCCATCATATATATATAGCATCCGCTATACACATACTCTAACTAGTATACATATGCAAATAGGTGCATTCCAACATTCATACACATCTAGTAGATAGTCACACCCCATAGACGTATACATTCATATACTGATACTTGTATATCAGAATAGGGATCATTCACATACATATACATGTAACCACTCATAAGAAATATACCAATACACATTCAATAATAACAACACATATACACAATCACACCACGCTTGCTACAACACACCTACATACATTCAAGTATCTCATTTACCAATACACATTCCCCCTCATGCCACTATATACGAAAGGGTGCATGCACTACACATGCATCTAAATGGTCCTATAAACACCATTTTAAGGGAGTAAACGTATACAAACATATATACATATACCATAACTCCACTTAACCATGCAAACCCTTGGCCATCCCACTTATACACGCACTGTATAATCTCAAATCCTCATATCCATCACATCTTACATGCGTTACACGTCACACTTATATCCGTATCCCATACTAGGCACGGTATAGAGCTAAGGGCCTCAACTGAGGTGGACAGGTCTAAAGCATCCCTACTCATCTTAGGATACATCTACTCCAAACACCCTGGGGCATTACTCTTACTACTCGTGCATCCACCACTTATCTATATCACTACATACACGCTATATATAGCCAAAACACAACACCTATCTTCACGCCATAAAACAACCCACAACCATATACCAAAGTAAGGCAATATATCAGTTCATATAGGAACATAGGCAGCATATACACATATTCACAGTTATTCAAATCTAACACATTAGAACTCCATACACTAGTAATGCAACATTAGCGATATATATATATATATATACTAGTCATAACCCGTGCCCGCGGGCACGGTTCATTTAAGATTCCCCCCGCGAAATCTTTGTTCCCGAAAAGTTATTTTCACAGCCAAAATTTAACAGAACAACAAATTAGCGGAAAAATATTTAGCGGCACCGGCACCTTCGACGCGGAACAACAAATTCGGTGCAGGCGCCTTCGGCGCGAAACAACAAATTTGACGTCCGCGTTTTCGGCGTGGAACAACAAATTAGCGTAAAAAAATTTAGCGGCGCGGGCGCGCCTTCGGCGCCGGCGTTGAACAATAAACCTCAGGGTATTTTTACGCTAATTTGTTGTTCAGCTAAATTGTTTTACGCTAAATTTTTTATTTTGTTTAATTTAATGGATCATGCAAATTTAATCTCCCTAGGCACTCTTAATTTCAAGGTTTAGATTACCAAGGCATTTTTCCATCCAAATTTAATCTCCACAATCTTTCCCAATACACTTCTAATTTCAAAGTTTAGGTTCCCAAGACACTTTTCCCCCAAATTTAATCTGCACAATCTTTCCCAAGACACTTCTAATTTCAAAGTTTTGGTTCCCAAGACACTTTTCACACCAAAATTTAAGTTTTCCCACCAAAATTTTCACAAAATCCAATCTCAACCATCGATTTACCAAGATCAAATCTCAGCCACTCTTTATCTTGTCCTAGTCAGCCCTAGAATTCAAAAAACACTGTGAAATGTATAATAGATATATATATATATATATATATATATATATATATATATATATATATATATATAGATCTTCGGTTGCGAAAAAAGGGGTTTTCGCACGGTGCGAAAACATTTTTTTTTTTTGAAATTTTTTTTTCAAAAAATTTTTTTTGATGTTTAATCCATACAAATATATACCCCAGGGAAAATAATGGGTGAACCTGTTGGGCATTAGAGCACACATCCACCCGTTACAAATTTAACGGTCTCAAAACGTGCGAATTTGATAAAATGCCTTGATCGAAGGCCAAATGACATTATTTCTCAATGATTATTTTTTGAGGGGGGTATAACAACATATAATGAGGGTGGAAAAAATAATTTTTGAAAAAAAAAATTTCAAAAAAAAAACTAAAAACATTTTCGCACGGTGCGAAATGTTCTCATTTGAAAATTTTCATATATATATATATATATATATATATATATATATATATATATATAACAGTATCTCAATATATATGTCTACACCACTTACCCATACAGGCACACATCTATTCACATGCATGCACCTTTCCCCATATGTCTAAAGACCATATGGACATTCCACTACTCTATCCATACAAACATACACACATTGGTACTTTCCCCACATGGGAAAAGAACTATAACACAATAGATAGATTCACTTATATCACAAACGTACATATCCTCACTCACACCCTTACAGCTCATACGTCCCCAATAGCTTATATGTACCCACCAATATACATCCACGAATATACATATACTTATCACATATACCTCACAGTCACACAAGTATAACACATACCTACTCATATAACCGTATCGTGTATCTATCTATAAACGCCCACACATATCCATATACCACTATAACCATTCAAGATACATGTAACTTTCATATTATTCAGATATAAATACATATACTGACTACAAATATACTACAACATATATATAATTCTAATATTCAAGCAGAACAAACGCACTTATACACGCGGATTCACACAATTATAAAACACACGTATATCTACAAATAGAAGTTCATCCCCTGACTTCTTAAACTAGGAGTTTAAGGGTGGATCACTTAAGACTCTAAGGTCACTACCCACCTTAGGGCTAATCTATCCTGATTACCTACTAAAGCCTTACATGTACTATCCTTACGCACATCGCAGTGCGGTGACCTGCATGGGCCACCAAACTGTCATGCCCTGTTCCCCAGAATATTCGGCATCTAAAATTTTATTTTTCAAGTATCCTGAAGAGTGAGGGTGATGAGAGAGGAAAAGAAATAAAAATGAGAAACTGAACAATCAGGCCACTGCGCACATACTGGGATAGTACAAGTGAAGCTTCACAGTAATATCAAAACAACACCACAAATAACTTAGTTCAATAACAACATATCATATATACAACTTCCATTAAATTACATAGCCCAAGTACACCAATACATATACACCATCACTCTCCACCTCCAAAACAACTATGTCACTACACAAGCTACGTCTCACACCAAGTGCTACCCCTGAAACCCAACTCCAAGTCACCTCCAACCAAGCTGACCCTGCTACCTTAAAAATGGGGAGGAGCATGTCAATGCGTTCTCCAGTAGGAACCAACTTGTATCTAGACATCGCTTTAGGATTATCAATCCACAAGGCAAGGCAAAGGAACAAGACATGCAATACTACATATATATAGCGAAAAGTGAATAGCTAAGTAAGAAGATCATACCCGCGGTCCAGTGTCGAGTTTCTGTAAGAAAGAGTTAGCACAAGTAATAATAACAAATAATCATACAACCACAACTAAATAGAGAAACACAAATATCAGGATATAACACGGTGTCACCAGTGAAGCAAGGGAAAAAGGAATGTGCTGCCAGCGGAAGAAGAATATGCAAAGTGCTCATTTTATAATTGAATTAATTGGAACATGGGTAAACTGAGTGATATCAGGACCTGGACTTCACCCCAAATATGGGGTGAATATAGCACACGACGCAGTGGACACGGGCACTGTACGCCGGGCCTCTCACCTCCCCCGTCCCTGGCAGGATTGAGGCTATCCACATATAACCCAACCTCTGTATGACCCCTCTACTCCCGGTAAAGGTGAGTGGGTGTCAGTATCCCCTCCACTCCCTGTAAAGGCGAGTGGGTGTAAGCTCCACACATCACACAATCATTTCTCCCCAACTCCTCAGTCCAGGCCTCATATCCACAACTTACTCAAATTCCACCTAAACACAGGTTTTGCTAACTCACCCTCATTAGAGAGGACTGAGACTCATTCAATTTTATAAGTTAACATCATTAGTGACACGTTAGGGGTCATGATGGCATGGGTATGCACATATCATCTCAGCTGTCCATCATTAAACGTAGGGTCATGCACTCACGTGACATGCCCACCATCACAACACATTATCCATTCATAATTACAATGTACCCATGCCATTCAAGCCACTAACTTCACCAATTATCAATGTGGCTCAAGGCCAATACCAACACATGCACGTTACTCAAATTATCGGATCTTGTTTTCATTGAGGCATTTCATCGAACACATGATATACATCATGTTCCACATATCGATCACACTAGAAATTTAATAGTATATCACACCAATCAAACTTTCTTTTAGGTAATAGCAACAATCATGGACAATAGAAGTATAATTGGCAATATTACACAATTCATGTCACCATTCAAAAGCTTCAGCTGGCAGGAAACGCATATGCTGTCATAAAGAGTTGATCCATTTATATACAGAATTTAGAAACACTCACTGAATGAAACTTGTAGATATGATAGTTATGGATTCACAGATAAATTTTCATGCAAAAATATTAAGTGTGTGATTTATGGTGAATTATTTGGTAAAGTGTGTCAAATCTGTTTTTCAGATAGATTACAGATTCTGTATTGAAAGCCAATTTTGGGCATGTTAGAGGCAGAAATTCGACATATAAGAACTCTGATGAATTTTTAGAAAAACTTGTTATCTTTCCAACAAGACCAATATCATAAAATTACATGATATGTGCAGCTGTTTAGGACAATTTTACTAAACTGTGTCAACACTGAAAATCAAACAGACATGCTGTTAAGATGGATTTATTTCTCCTAATTTCCAAATTGAACAGATATCAAACTTTATATTATTTTGGGGTAGAACTTCAAGATCTACAAGCTCATATTTTTTTCGAACCCTAATTCTAGCTACAGTAGCTGTGAATGCAGCAAAAACCAACATCAGTATTCTGAATTTCAAAAGAATGGTTTTGCTTGGAATTTCAAGGGGCTTTTGCATGAAAATTGAAACATAGCACCCTAATTTTATTTCCACTATTTCATAGTGGTAAAACATGATGTATAAACATGATGGAAGAAACCCTAAATAATTTCCAAATCCAAGTTGGATTCCTACCTCAAGAGAGTTCTTTCTTCTCCTCTTCGCTCTCTCTTTCTTCCTCTTCCTCTTCCTCTTCCTCTTCCTCTTCTTTTTTTTGGTCAAGATAGAAGGGGGAGAGGGGAGCACGAAATTGGAAGAGAAGGGGGAGGTTGGGAGGGAGGAGATAAGGATAAGGGAAGAAAAGAAAAGAAAAGAAGAGAGAAGTTTAGAAATGGGTAGAAACTTCCCATGAAAAATCTCCTCATTATCCTTATCTTTAAGATACGCATGCATCATTCTAAATGACTAAAATACTCTCTTAACTTTCCACTAATTACAAGTGTGCCATTACTTTATGTACACACCCCTTTAGGATGTACGCACAGCAGCTTTAGTCCAAATGACCATTTTGCCCCTCGCCTTTCTAAAAATTTACGGGGGTTGCCATTGACCCCTAACCCCTTTCATACTTGCATGGCATCCCTACACATACCCATGCATGCCTACACATGCATACATGCACCCCACACACACGTCCAACACATTCCTGTTGTTTTGCACCCACGACGTCTTTTGCACTTCGCCCGCATTCACATTTCACATCTCTTCCCTTAGCCACGTATTACGACCTAATTCCCCTTGCACCACGTCACATACATCGATATCTACGCTTATTTCATGCCCACGTATGCATCGTAGGTAGAAATACCACGCATGTTCAGTAGAATACCCGTTTAGCGCAAAATAGGGCATGACATGGATCATGGTACGTGCACTCAATAAGAGTCATATTTTTTCTCTCAACAACACCATTTTATGGTGGTGTGCGAGGAAAAGAAAAGTTGTGAGTAATCCTGTTGTCATCACAAAACTTAGAGAAAAGTTGTGAGTCATTCTCAAATTCCCCTCCATGATCACTACGAATAGTGATAATGGTGGTTCCTAAGAGATTTTGAATTTTCTTTGCAAATTTGGTAAAGTCATCAAAGGCTTCATTTTTATTTGTTAAAATGATACACATGGTAATCTAGAAAAGTCATCTACAATGACTAATCCATAATGAGCATTTCCTAAAGATGCTACTGTAGTAGACCCAAATAAATCTAAATGAAGTAATTCTAGGGGCCTCTTAGAAGTTATCCCATCTTTAAGTTTAAATGAAGATTTACGGAGTTTACCTCATTGACATGAATCACAATAGCTTTTCTTATTAAAAGATATTTTCGGAAAGCCTTTGACTAAATCATGCTTAGCTAACTTATATAAATGCTTAAAATGAACATACCTAAAACGACGATGCCATAATAATTATTCATTAGAATGAGCAACTAGGCAATGTTCAAATGATTTAGGCATACTTAAAATATAAATATTTTTATGTCTAATGCTAGACAATAAAATATGTGAATCGTTATCATAATACTACACAAACCCTCTCCAACGTTAACATTGTAACTTTTGTCACAAAGTTGACTTATAGAGATGAGGTTATGAAATAAACCTTCTACTAAACAAACAATATCAATTAAAGGTTTGGATGGTTTCCGACTTTGCCTACTCCGATAATGGTTCCATTTTGATCGCCTCCAAAGGTGACTGTTGCACCGTTCTTGATGAGTATCTCTTCGGAGAGCAAGGATGGATCTCCTGTCACGTGTTTGAAGCAATCGTTATCGAGTATCCATCCTTTCTTTTAGAGCTAATATTTCTTTTATTGCTCTTTTTCTTTTTCTTAGGTCCCTACATAGTATACTATAAGCTCATGGTACCCAAGCTTGTTGAGTCCAAGGGGATTAGCCCTTTGAAAACCAAGTCCAAGTAGACTTTGGCTTTTCAACATAGTTACCACTATTTATCACATCACTAAAATAAGAATTTACATATACATTCCTATCATTTATGCTAGTGTTCTTGGGACCCCCAAATAATGTATGATTTGGGAGTCATCTTCCTAGTTGCATGCAAAATAGGTTGAGGTCTACGTGGTGCATGATGCTTAGAAACATGTGGTTTAGCATATGAAGGTGGTGGTGGATATGCATGTGACATATAAGGGTTATATGGAAAATGAGGAGCTTGCATATGTTGTGGTGCATATGGAGGATACGTGTGATGTGGTGGATAAGAATGAGCATAAATGGGATGATGTGTATGAACATAAGAATGTGTGTGAGCACGTGCATGAGCATTTCTCAAGTATGGGTTTGCATGTGCCCGTCAGTGTGGACCATAAAATGTGTCATGCATGTTCACTTGAGAAGTAGGAGTGTTCCTACGTGTGTGAGTGTTAGTGGCGTTCCTTTCTTTTGATTTCCACCCTTAGTGGGGTTCTTGTCAAAAGAAGGAACGTGCGGAATGGTGACTTTCTTGGTAGGTTTGCTACCAATAGTGTTTTTGTCACTACTAGTGGATGCACCAGAGGATGGTCTCACAAAATCTATAGTTACACCACTATAGGAGGTGCATGCTTTGGATGCATTTGCTTCCACATAACCAAGTCCAACATGTTGTATGGCCGAAAATTGGTTTGAAAGCAATTCATCCAATTGCCCTTTCCACTTGTTATATCTCTTAACATGGGAGGACATGAGCTCATATTTCTCTTTTAAAGAAGAAATAGTACTGTCCAAGGTGGATAAACGTGTAGTGAGCTCGTGCACTTGGGTTTTGAGAGAATCATTCTCAATACCCAATTGTGTGTTTTATGAAATTAGATCATCACTATCTTTAGAAGAAACATGATCTGATTGAGATTTGAGGGAATTCACATCATTTCTCAATGTGCCATTTTGAGACACCAAATTGGCTTTCTCAAGTGTGAGTGTGTCAACAATGGTCTCATTGTTGGTGATGGATGGCATGGATGATTCACTAACATTTAACTTCTTAAGATTAGTATATCTAAGCATAAGAGATTGATATTTAGAAAATAATTCTTCGTTAGCCATACTAAGTTCATCCATTGATACCTCGGGTTCATCTTTCTCACTATCGCTCCCATCGGAGGGTGTATCCTCACATGCCATGAAGCACATGTGTGCACATTCACCCTTCTCATCATCGTATTTGCTTGAAGAATCCCCACTTGAGTCGTCGAAATTCCTAACGAGTCCTTTCTTCTTATCCTTCTTGAATTTGACGGACTTGTGGAACTTCGGTGCTTTCCACTTTTCTTTGTTTCTTAGCATTGGGCAATCCTTCTCGATGTGCACTAACTTGTTACACTTAAAACAAAGAGGATAGGAGTTGTTAGTGGAATCAAATTTAGATTTGAAAGGGAATTTACATTTGCAAAAGAAGCATTGGAACTTCTTCGCCATGAGCACCATTTCTTCCAAATCTATCTCGTTCTCGAACTCATCACTATCGGAGGATGAAGAGGTAGCTTTGGATTCTAACGCCTTCTTCTTTGCCTCTGTTGGCTTCATCATGCATCTAATATTCAATCGGTTCTCCATTCTTACTTCGTAAGGCATAAGAGTATCGATGAGATTCACCACGGTATAGTTCTTCATGTCTTTGACCTCCTCAATGGCAATTGCTCTTCTTTCCCACTTTGAGGTCATTGACATGATTATCTTTCTTACCTTCTCTTGTTGTGTATATGTTTGTCCGAGAGCTTCAAGCTCATTAGTGATGTCGGTGAAGCGTCCGTATATCGTTGCAATGTTCTCACCTTCCTGTATTTGAAACATGTCGAAGTTTTGTATAGCAACATATAACTTTGACAACTTTACCTTGTTGGTTCCCTCGTGAATGATGATGAGATGGTTCCATATTTGATATGCACTCTTACATGTGCATATCTTATTGAACTCATCTGGATCTAATGCACAATGAAGAGCGTTCATTGCTTTGGCATTGTTTACCTTGACAGACTTCTCGGTGAAAGTCCACTTGTCAACGTCTTCTTTCGAAGGCTGTATGTAATCCTTATGGAGGGTTCTCCAAAGAGAAGCACTCCTAAGAAACGTCTCCATCTGACACTTCCAATAGCCGAAATTCGTGTCATTGAAACGCGGAGGCCGAACCATTGATTGTCCTTCGAATCCAGAAGAAGCACCATCGCGATCGTGATTATTGTATGACGTAGGAGGAGGAACATTTTTGTTGTTGGATGCCATAGCAATAGACTAGCTTTGATAGGGCTATGAGGAAAACACTAGAAGGGGGTTGATTAGTGTTTATAAAAATTAACTATGACATTACGTCTAATTAAAATTCTAATCCAACAAAGATGCAGAAATGAGAATTCAAAACAATGAACAATGCTAACACAAGTATGTTTCAAGGGTGTGGATTACCCAAGTCAAACCCGACTTGTTCCCGGTAATCCTACGTCTCTTCCACCCAGATACCTCCGGATACTCAAGTTAGAACTCTAATTTGATGTTCTCTTTAAACCCACTTGTAGCAACCCTACAAGTGTAATCGGTCTACAATCGATGTCCTTGAATCCCACAACTTGGGATCAAGCAAACCACTCTCACAAACTGAGAGTGAATTCAAATTACGAAATAATAAAATTCGAAATAACAACACTTACAATCACATATGTCTTGAAGTAGAACTTGAAGGAGCAAGTGTGTTGTGTGTTGTGTGTTGATGTCTCTCCCAAGAAGAGAGAAAGTCCTTGTACTTGTCTTCACCAAATCTAAATGATTAGAAATTGGTTCAAGTTGGAAGACAAGATGAGATTGAGATTTAGGGCTTGAAAGAGTTGAGGGCTTGAAAGAGTTGAGAGCTTGAGAGCTTGAAGATGAGAGCTTAGGATTTTCAAGAGTTCATCAAGAGTGGCTCAATGAAACAGTAGAAGCACCTCTTATAGGTTCTCCTAAAGCCTCAAGCAAAATACCCAAAAACCCCTTTGAAATCTGTGTAGAAAATCCCAACGGATTGATTTTACAGCCAGGACAGGCGACTGATGAAGAACGGACAGTCGCCTGATGCACTGTGTCAGAGGGTATGTGAGAATTCAAATGGTAACTTACCACGTAGGACAGTCGATTGATGAAAGTTGGACATGCCCCTGAAAACCAACAGTCGACTGAGAAACCTACTACAGGCGACTGATACCCTAGTGCGTAAGTTATGAAAATTGAAAAATTCTGGGTATGCTAGGACATGCGACTGATGTTGAAACCAAATGCGCATGTGCCATGGCCAGGTGACTGGGAAACCAATATCTCTCATCTGTTGCACAAGTATGTAAATTGCCAAAATCAAAGTTCTGGGCAAGTGTTGGACATGCGACTGTATTGGTATATACAGGTGCATATGCTGTGGGCAGGCGCCTGTAAAACCTACTTACATCGCCTGCAGGCGCTAGTGCGAAAGTTAACAAAACCAAAGAAGTTTGGGTAAGATGAGACATGCGCCTGACTAACAAGTCACAGGCGCCTGCAACATGACATGCGCCTGTACTTTGTACATCAGTCGCCTGATGAAAGCTAAGAAATGAAAGCCCAAAAATCAAGTCAAAAGTGTGTGAATAACAGACGACTGGAGAACAATTCTCAGGCGCCTGTATGGAGACATGTACCTGTATATTGTTCATCAGTCGCCTGCTGAAAGTCCAATATGCACATCTTAGAATAAAAAAAGTTGGAAACCTAGAAATTGGTTTCAAATGACTTCCTAGGCTAGAATGAGTGAAGTGTGTGAGCTCCAACAATAATCTACTTCAAAACTACATTCTAATGAGAAAGAAAAGAGAATAAAAAGATTACATTTGTTTTTTTGCTTCTCTTCTTTCTCTTGAATGATCGTGAAGTCTTCTTGAAGACTTTGAAGCTTCATTCTTTATCTTTGATCACCCAATCTTCAACTTTGAGCTTTGATTGATCTTCATGGTCATCCATTGCTATTTGACATTATGATAAGCTTAGACAATGGATTAACTGCTTGAATGGGATTAGTCACAAGTATTTATGGTTGCTCGTCATCAAAACTAAGTATGGAGAAGTCCAATACTCAACAAGCTATACAGAACCATTTACGTCGGTAGGTGACAGGTTGATTGAAGTCACAGAACACCTTTCACGTGTAACGGTGAAAATGAGTTGTTCAAATCCACTTACGTAAAGGAATAGACTAGATACATTTGTGCAATGCAACATCAAAACCAACGCCTAATGCATCTTTGAACAGTTCACATATTTATTAGGGATGAGAACAGTTCACATATGCATCGTTAGAATTAGTGAAGGATTTTGTAGGGATGAGGACGTGGCATGCCCAATTGGAAGCCCAATCGGGCTTTGGGCCTGCCCATTCACATCCCTAATATTTATTTATTAAGAGAAATGTTTCCCGTCAAAGTCCACCTTCTACTTGAACACACTTGCAAAAATCCTTTACATTCACACATCCCATCTAAAGGGCCAGAAGAAAGGTCCATCTCCTCGATTCTAAATAAGAGCAAGAAATTGTCTTAAAAGAAACCCATAAGAAAAAGAAAACAAAACAAAAGTAAATCAAAGAAGAGGAAAGGGAAGGAGCAGGAAGAGAGGCAGAGATGGTAGAAGATGGAAAAAAAATTTCAACGGCAAACATGTAAATTATGAACGGTAGAAGAGGGGAGTATCTCGTCCCGTGTTAAGCGTCACCGGCGTTACCATTGCATTTGCATGTACTCGCTGCTGCTGCTGACCGCTGCTTTTTTCTTGGCAAGACAGCAACAACGATAAGGACGACATGACAGCATCAATACAGCCCACGGACAAACACTTCAAACTGAACACCCCCGCGACACCTGGGCCCCACTTTTTCAAATCTTCGAGCGCCCACTGACGGGAATGCCCCGGGACTGACGTGCGGCTCCCACGCGGCCACAGGCACCTAATTCGGGTGTCGCTGTATTGGGAGTCGTATTTTATTAAGCTCGGGCACCACCCACGAGCGTTAATGCTGAACGTGTTGTCCCCCGCTGCTGCGCTTTTTTCGCGTGTACTGTTGCAGGACGAAAAGGGGTGCGGTCTCGCGTTACCCCAAGACAGATGATTACAAATGATGAGACGGACTCCTCAGAAGAAAGCATCCGTGCTAAATTCACGTCTCCATCCACTTTGAAAGACGTGTGCTCAAAAGGAAGTGCAGCCTTTCTATATCGTCATGCATGGGAAACTGTACAGACCAGCACCTTGATAACCCATTGGAAAGGCCCGTGAAGAAGTTGGGTTCGATTCAGTGCAGAAGAAACAGTTGTTTGGCAGACGAGTTATCTTGTACAGAGATAACTCGACTGCACCTGGATTCGACCTATCTGACTTTGCACAAGTCGGATACGAGGATGTTGGGCATGTTGCTTCATCAGCGCAGTTGGGTCGATCGGTCGTCAGTTCGAGTCTGAAGATCGATCGCTCGGCATTGGGCCGTTCGGTCGTGCAGCTAAGACTTGTTTTTGTTTTCGGCTTTCTAACTCGATCACGAACACGTACATATGTTGCATGTTGCGTCAGCAATGAATTTCATATCTGTTATATTGTTCACTTTGTCACCTCAAATATACTTAAACGTAATGGAAAAACACCTCCTTTATCTCTTTGGACTCATTGACTTGAACACCATCGCATCTATGTAATTTACGAATGGAGTTTGTATGCCTTCTTGCAATGCCCCCCTTCCCCCGTCCTCTAATCCTGGTTCCACCCCTGGATGACACTTATTATAACATGGGGTATAAATAGGGGGTTTTAGTTTAGGGTTTCGCGTGGAACACATTTGTATCCTTGGAGAGAGCTGCCATTGTGAGAGCCAACTTTGTGATAGATTGTAGCGTGAGTCTTTGGGAAGATTTTGTGTGCTTCTTCTTCGTTGGACGAAGAGAGAAGATTTGTATTGATCTCCCCTTTCGTAAGAAAGTTCACTGGTGTTCCCCCTTGGCCGTCCACGACCTAACAGAAATCTTGTTCGTGCTCTATTTGTTCGATGCTTATCCTTCGTCCTCGATCCCCACGATCTTGTGTTATTTCGTTGTGCTTGTGTCAGCGCTGTGTAGCCATTGATGGGCCTTCGTCGCACAACAAATTGGTATCAGAGATGTACGGTGTTGGAGATCAACGTAGAAGACGGACATGAGTAGCGGTGGCGATGACGGTTCTTCAAAGGCGTTCCGGGTATTCTTCATCTTGCCAAACTATTGTGTCTAACACAAAGTTTGAGATTGAGAAGTTTAATGGAAAGATCAACTTCAGTATGTGGAGATGCGAAGTCATGGATACTTGAACCAACTTGGTCAAGATATCGCATTGGACGAGAAGCCGACGGACATGTCCGATCAGGAGTGGAGAACTCTGAATCAGAGTGCATATGGTACCATCCTCTTGTATTTGTCGAATGAGAAGAAATACCAATATATGGAGGAGACAAGTGCTAGCAAGTTCTGGTAGGAGCTCGGTAACAAGTACATGAAGAAGAACATCTAGAACCGGCTACACTTGAAGAAGAAGCCGTTTGGGTTGAAGTTAGCTGAGGGGGCTTCTATGGAGGAACACCTCGACTACTACAACAAGCTTCATACCGAACTGAGGAACGTCGACGTGAAGGTTGATGATGAAGACAAGGCGATGATTCTCCTCAACTCTCTACCCATCGAGTATGAGTACTTAGTGTCGGTTCTTACCTATGGTAAGGAATCGATCTGTAACGACCTGTTTCCGGGGTCCTTTACTTTTTGATATTTGTGCAGGTCCTGCAGTTAACCAGTGAAAACAAAATGGCCACGATGCAGAGATGTACAAAATACCCAAATAGTGTCCAATTATTACATTCCATACTGTACAAAATGTTCCAACAAATGTACATGGAGGAAAGAAAATACAACTGAAAATAACTCCGAAAGTTGCGGTCTCAGGGTCGAACTCTGGCGCTATTAACTCAAGAGCATCTACCTACATATATACGTCGTCTGCGGTGCCACAGAGATGTAACCGTAGGTAAGTCACAACAATTCTAGCAATAGAAATAAACTGGTGCAAAAGTATGGAACAGACTATAGTAAACAAAATATGGTCATGCTGGTGCAAAAAGTAAAGTATGAGCAGATATGTAAGTAAGAGCGATAAGTGAAGTATTGGTGGCTGCTCAAGTATGGTAAGTGAAGTGCATGTAATGCATAAAGTAAAGGTGATTGTGCAAGTGCAAAAGTAATAACTGTGGCATGGCATATGGTAGCAACAATATTTGACCAACAGGCAATGGGATGACAATAGTAAGACCTCCAGGTAGACGTAGTAACACTAAGTAAGCAATAGTAAAGCTAGGGACTACGTGGCTTATATAGGAATGTAATGAGCGAGCAAGAGGAAACAAACGTCGCTTGACTATATAATAGTGTAGGCTGGCCTAATAATAAGAGGTCTAGCTTAACTCCCAAATCAGCCAGGCAGTCAGAGCTTGAAGGCACATGTCACTTCAAAGACCGCTGTCACGCCCCGCTTCCCAAAATGGACGGAAGCGAAACGTGACGAGGCCCGCTTAGGCCAGAGCTTTAGAAGCTCGGACCCAATAAGCGTCTGTAGAGGTACCATTTTAAAAATTATTTCAGCTTCTTGCATTATTATAGTTCAAAACAACAAAAGTACGGAAAGGAAATTTGCATTCACTTACATGAAGAAATAATATCCAACTGGTACAAAGTCTAAAAGAAGCCTAAGGATGGAGACACAAGTTCCAAGACAAACCAAAAAGTAGTACCCTCGGGAAGTGGCGACTAAAAGACCTCAAGGTCTGGTCCTCATCAGGCACGGACTCTGGATCAGCGTCCTCGGCTCCTCGTACTCCAGCGAGTCTGCTTCGTCCACGATCTCTGGCTGAACACCTGACGTACAGCACCCAAGAAAAGGAACTGTACGTCAGGTAAAGTCTACAAGAAGAGTTAGACTTTACTGCAAGTGCACCGAACTTTAAACAACGGTTTACTGGTTGATTAACATGCTGAGGTTCTTTTACACAACATTTTACTGGTTGATTAGCATGCTGTGGTTATAACATGGTAACACAACAGGAAGTAACGTAGCAGGAAAGTAAAACGGGACAAGTAGTAGTCGTAGCGTGTGCTACCAACTACGGGACTAACCTACAGGTGTCAAGACAAGACGGGACGTGACGGGACAAGACAGGACAAACAGGACGGGACAAGACAGGACAAGTGTGACACGAAGGGTTCACGCCTTACGGTTCGAGGGGGATCAGACCCTCTTGCCGTGCGCACGCTCAACCCTACCCCAAACCCAGGAACTCAGGACAAGATTTACAGGGATCATCTCCGCTAGGGAAACATCCGAAACGCCCGAATGCTTTTTGTGTAACAGGGATCACTTCCGCAAGGAAAGCATCCGAAACGCCCGAAGGCTTTTTGTGTAACAGGGATCACTTCCGCAAGGAAAGCATCCGAAACGCCCGAAGGCTTTTTGTCTAACAGGGATCACTTCCGCAAGGAAAGCATCTGAAACGCCCGAAGGCTTTTTGTATAACAGGGATCACTTCCGCAAGGAAAGCATCCGAAACGCCCGAAGGCTTTTTGTATAACAGGGATCACTTCCGCGGAGGGAAGCATCCGAAACGCCTGAAGGCTTTTTGTATAACAGTCACGGGGATCACTCTCGCATGGAGAGCATCCGAAACGCCCGCAGGTTTTTTGTGTAACAGGGACATGACATGACAAGTGTAGGGAATTGTTATTCTAGGGTGTCCACACGCACGCACACACAAGATAGCCCTACGGTGTCAAAAGTTGTTGTTTGTCGAGCTTAGACTTCGTCGTCAAGTCTAAGTCGTCAGGGGCGTCCCGGACGCTATCATTTCACGTCCGGTTCTATACGTTCACAGTCTAACAGTTCTAGCAATCTAAGACCAAAGCACGGTCAAAAATGCAAGTGGGTACACTTGCCTGCGGTGGCGAGTGTGTCGTCTGTCCGGGGCGTCTCGTCCAGTCGTCGCGTCCGCGGTCGTCCGTCTGAAACAGTGTCACGGCGACGATGTCAGGTCGCGTTTTCAGTAAATCCTATTTAGGTTCATTTCTAGATTATCGGGACTATCCAAATCGTCACAAGTCACATTTTGATGTTTTATCAACCTAAATCGACTTCTATCCTATGTGCACAGAAATAATTGTCCGATTGTCGATTTCTACAGTGAGCAGCGTTTTACTGGCGCAGAAAATAAATTTAGTTACAATTGTCCGATTTTAGTTAGGGTTCAGTTTGCTACGGTGTGAGTTTCGCTACGAGTTTAGAGGGACCAACCTGCTGCGAGGGACGCGCACGAATCTGGTGTCGAGTCTGGAGTCGGTGACGGTGCTCGTGTCCTCGACTGCGGGTAGCGCAGTGGAGGTCATCTCGGGATCGTCTCAGGATTGTGACGGCTGCGGGTAGCGCAGCCGAGATGTCACGGCTACGGGTACGGTGTCGAGATTGTTTCGGTTGCGGGTAGCGCAACGAAATGTCTCAGGCAACGGTAACGGTAACGGATCACGATGCTGGAAGATCGTGAGTCCTGCGACGTCAACGTTGTCTCACTACGGGTAGCGTAGTGAGACTCGTCCGGGCAGCGGACGAAATGCGGCAACGGGTATGTTCGGTCCGGCGGCAAGAATAGCGAATAATGGTGCGTAACGACGACAAAACGCCTGATGGGACGCTAGTCCAAAGGCCGTTCGGCCTAGAAGTCGTCGCGGGGTGCCTCTGGCCTAGGGGTGCTTGGCCGGATCTGTGAGGCCACCGACGACAGTCAGGGGCTCTGCGCACGGCGGAAACGACGCGCTCAGACTGGAGGATGAGGGGAGATGTGGGGAGCACATCGGAAGCAGAGCCGCGGAGGCGGCGCAGCGGATCACGGCGCGGCGGGGCTGCGCGCTGCACAGGGAGACGGCGGCTGCGATTGGGATGCTGCAGCGGTGGGGACGGTGTCGCGACGACCGGAGGACCACGGCGGGGTCGTGAGGGGAAGACGACGGGATCGTGAGGGGAAGACGACGGGATCGTGAGGGGATCGGCGGTGGCGGATTGGGAATCTGAGGGGAGATGGCGCGACGGCACGATGAGGCGGATCGTGGCGGTGATTGGGGATGAAGGAGGCGGCGGCGCTGCTGTCGCGGAGGGCGACGCAGCGGCGAGCTGCGGATGAGGGGAGACTGCGAGGGAGGTGAGATACGCGCGGGGCTCGGTGGTCGCGGCGGGGCGATGGGGTGGATCGCGATGGGGCGCGAGGGCGGCGGTGGATGGCGGTTCGCGGCGAGGGGCGCAGCGGATCGCGGCGAGGGCTGAAGTCGTGACGACGCGACGACGGATCGCGGCGAGATCGGGGGCGATCGGACTCGGCGGGGCTTGGCCGCGAGGGCGAAGTGGCCGGCGGCGATGCGATTTGAGAGTGAGGGCGAGAGGGAGATGACGGCGGCTCGGCGACGTCGGGGGCCGCTATCGCGGCGGAGAACGGCGGGGAGCGGCGAGACTTCGCCGTGGAGTGGCTTATCGGGAAGAGGGGATCGGAAATTGGGGGTTTTCGTTTTAGGGGAGGCCGGCGGCGGGATTGATTAGGGTTATGGTTGAAGAATAGGGTTAGGGTTATATTATAGGATATATATAATGCTATGTGCCCTAGGGTTATAGTTAGAAGAAGAATTTAAAGGGTGTAAAGGGTGTACAAGTAGGGGTAAGTCTAGGGACAAATAGGAAACAGTTTAGGAAGGATTTTAAAACGATTTATAGCCAGATATCGCCAGATTTGGCATCAAATTTCGAAATTTGAATCTGACAGGGCAAATCAACGGTCGAGATTTCTCCGAGCGATATCTTCCAATCCGGGCGTCAGAAAAATAATCCGAAAATACCGGGGCGATCGTGGAGACGAGACGCACAGATCCATGGAGCCCGATCGTGCGTAACGTCCACCAAAATTTTACGTAAAATTGGGAACGGCGTATTGAGTCAAATGACTAAAACGCCCCTATCGTTCAAAGTCGTTTTGCGAGAAAACGAGCCGTGAAAGACGTTCCCAAAAATTACTATAAAATACAACACCCCGAAACGATTGTAATGGCATATCACCTCGCATATGCCGGAGCTCGGAAACAACCAAATAAAATACGTGCACGATAAAACACGTGCGCGCAGAAAATTACAAACGGTCGGAAAGCGGCCGTTACAACCGCAGGAACAAGTCCCTTGGTTGACCAACCCACTTTCCATTCCTTTCTAGACACTGATTTAGTAATAATTTAAGACCGCTTATTATTATACCACTATATCACATTTGAGTAGTCTCGACTTAGTCAGTAGTCGTAACAGAACAATGATGTCTAGTCAGTAGTCGTGTCAAAACAATGGTATCAATCAACTAGTGCAACATCAATCAAACTAGTGCATTAGCCTTAGCTCGAGTGTACGATATGCAACCAGAAGTGCACACATCCCACGGAGCAACCCGTGGAATATCTACATACCATCCCCTGCAGGGTGATGGTACAGCTTAACTAATAAGGGTGGACCCGGTCACTGATCGCACCCCGGATACACGTCCCGAGGCGACGGTTGTAGTTTTACCGCAAGCGCACGGTATAGCGGCGAGCGGGTATCGAACACAGGGAGGACGAATGACCGTGCTTGCTCCTGATCCACCTGGCTATTTATGAACAGAGAGAGATAATTGCCTTGGGCGATCCTGTCACAATCGTCAGACAAATTTGCAAAATATCAAATCAAATAAAGAACGTCTAGGGAAAGGGGAATCCCCACTACTCACCGTATTTCATAAGTGTGGTTCGCCGGTATCGAAATCGCTAGTATGAGAATTTGGATGAACTAGTTGCAACTAAATGTGGAACCAAGCTCACGCTCTCGCGCTGTTGCCGGTCTGTAGCTATCCTAGGCTTGGGTCCAATCTCTTGCAAACCCTGGCCTAGGGAAGCTAGCATTAGGATCAACATCATCGTTCAATTGCGCACCGAGCCCAATCTCTTGCAAACCCGGTCCACAATCTAAATTGGGATAGTTCCTACCCGTCCAATCTCTTGCAAACGGGTATCGGCACGGAATCGCAACCGGAGGTCCTAGTATCGGTCCAATCTCTTGCAAACCGATACTTCGGAAATCCGACTCCAACCCAATTCAGATTTCTAGGGCTTCTTATCAGATTGGGATCCAATCTCTTGCAAATCCCAATTGATATAAATACCTAGCTATCCGTAGTAATTCGATCCCAATCTAATCCCTAATACAATCCTAGCTCAATTTCTACCAATTCAACACAAATAGGAAATAGGGTTTGTAGGGTTCATCCCCACGCCCCGAGACGTGGAGACTACTCACAAATCATAGCAATAGCACAAAAATAATCAATGAAATAGGCAATGGAATTCATCACAACAATGATATAAACAATAAAAATAGAGTTTTTGGGGAAGAACAATGCAAACCAATGTAGATCTTCAATTAATCCAACAAAAATCCAAGTTTTTCTCCTCTCCAATCACAATTAATAAAGCTAAAAAGTAAACTCCAAAAAGCTGCAAAAAATCTGAGAGATGGCTCCCTAAACTAGGTTAAAAACAGAGCTTAAATAGCCCCAAAAATCGTCTAAAAATCCTGACCAAAATGCCCCTGCACAGCCTGTTTTCCGCAAATTTCGCTACAGGCAGCGCATCGCACTCGGCCGAGTGACAAAAGTCGCTCGGCCGAGTGAAAACCCTGTCATTTTTCCAGTAAGTCGGGGGCTTCAGGGGTCTTCAGTTCGGGGGCGGCTCGGCCGAGTGAGTTGTCGTCACTCGGCCGATGGCTTCAAGGCACTCGGGCGGACGTAATAATCCACTCGGCCGAGTGGGTCTTCTGAAGCTCAGATGGCCGAAAAACAGTAACTTCGATATTCTGGAGGGGCTTCGTCTGGGCGCCACTCGGGCGGACGTGGTATCGTCACTCGGCCGATGTGGTCTCCGTCGCTCGGCCGAGTACACATGGAAATCGTGTCTGAACGGGTCGACCGAGCAGTGTCTCGCTGGTCGGCCGAGTGGCTCCTCCACTCGGCCGAGTGGGACACAAAAAATGCCCAAACTGATTGTTTTGGCCTCCTCGTCGCTCCTGCGACGTCCATTCTTCTTCCGCTCCTCTCCAACAGCAAAATACCCCTCGGGGAGGTCGTCGGTGGCCGTCTATCGTGAGCGCATCTCATGATCACTCCAAATCGCGCCAAATCACCTGAAATGCGACAAAAACAACAAAGCGTGAAAAGCATCGCAATATCGTCGATATATCGTGAAAAACATGATTTGGGCGGTCTAAATGGCATGCAAACATGCGGAAAAAAGGTGTAAAATAAGGAGTGATCAAAATCCCCCAAGCTTGCCTCTTACTCGTCCTCGAGGAAGATAAGTAAAAGGCGAACCCGGTGGATTCGGAATACGAAAACGACGAAAAAAAAAACGAAAAAAAATGAAAAACGAAGAAGAATGAAAACCAAACGAAAATAAAGAAAGAAAGAAAGAAAGAAAGGATGCTAGATCATTTTCTCAGGACGCGGGTTTCACTTACTCTTATAGCATGCATCGAGCGAGAAATACATGTCAAAGAACCTCATTTTGACATCATAGTATAATAGTGCAAGTAGAAAATAGAAAACCCACGAACGATGGTATAATCATGAAAAACGGAATAATTTTAAAATTAACATCGCCTGAATCATCTAAAGCGGTATACAAATCTCAGATCACACACTTTTCAATTAAATGCTTTCTATCTGGAGTGTAAGAGTATCACATCATAGAATAGAGAGAATAGAAAAGTATGGATTTCATGAAATGAATGCTAGGCTTAGATTTCTGGATTTCGTAAAGCTAGAAACAATCTCACCGAGTATAAAATATTACTTAGCCTAGGTTGTCGTGCAATGTCAAGTAGTCACTCTCTCACACATCAATAGATCCCCTCCCCCAAGCTTATCTAAAAGCGTGGTGGCACAAAAATATTTACATCCCCGTTTTTATATAGCTCCAAAGGCAAAGAAGAGAAAGAAGAAAGAAAGTAAGCGAGATGGGATCTTTTATTGAGGATTTTTCCTCTTTTCTCTTTTTTTTATAAGATATATACAATGATCCCAACTCAAAGAGAGATAATGATATACAAGAATGTTCTCCTCTCTTTTTATTATTGTTTTTGTTTTTTTTTGAGAGGTTTGGAGCTAGGAATTAATAGCGGGGGAAATGCCATAAAATAGAGTCACTAAGGGGAGATCCACCAATGATCTTTAAAAGTAGAGAAATGATGTTCAAGATTTGTGGAGAAAGAAATAAATATAACTCTCGGCTCACTCTATAAGACATGCACGACAACTTCAGCGGGGTAATCTAATCTACTCAGTTTCGATCACAAAAAAGCTAACTAATCCAGATATATCTTAGCTAATCATCATTCAATCATCCGGAAGTGAAGTGTACAATTCATGCATATAGAAGTGATAAAGGAAAAGAAGTCAGTACTCCAGACATAGGCATTCAATGCGTGAATCTTGGTGTGTTTTCTGTGATAGCATACATATGAATATTCAGGCTCAGCTAATAATAAAATTTCATCCATTTTCATGAGGGAAAGAAAGAAAAAAAAATGTGGGTTACTACTCCTAAATGCAAAGCAAGTCATAGCATATAATATCAGAAATGAAGTCTAAGACACGACAAATATAGCATGCATATAGAATAAGCTAACTCCACGTGGACATCATCACAGAAAATTCATCTCTAGCATGAGATGAAAAAGAAGGAAGTAAAGGAAAATAGAACTATGCAATGCGGCACACATGAAAGTAAGGAAAACGTGATGCATGGCAAAATAAAAGAAAAATAATGAAAAATGAGTGCAAAAGTGAAAAGCGGTGTGAAAAACTGAAAATAAAGGTGGCAAATCGAAAAAAGAAAGTGAGAACTCACTCCCCCAAGCTAAACGGCACAGTGTCCTCAATGTGCAAAGTGTGGCACACAGAGAGAGAAGTAATGTGAGGGGCAAGTGAGGATGCATGCATGATGTGGAGAAAAAAAAAGATAATGAAAGGAAAAAAAGGAAATGAAAATATGATGCGGAAATGATGCATGCACAGATAGGAGTGATATGAAAATAAATGAGGCACCAAAAAAAAACTCTCCCTCTCTCCCAAAAAGATATATATAGATGTGATCAAAATGAGAATCCCAAGTAAATATGATACGATAAGCACAAATAGATATGATCGAAAATATAATCCCAAAATAAGTGAGGGGAGGGGGGGTGTACAAAAGTGCATCAGGACCCAGCAGAGACGGGCAGCACAACGGCAGGAATGGATCAAGGCATCAAGAGTGCCTAAGAAAGCGGTGCCGCGCCGTCTCCGTCCTGAGGCGGAGGTGGTGGTGGTGGTGTAGGCTGGACAGGCTGCTGAGCTGGGGTGGGCGTGAAAGTGGAAGTGGAAGCAGGTCTAGTGTGTGTGGGAGGGTGTGTGGGAACCTGCTGGGTGGGCGGGGGTACGCGCGGAAGACGCTCTAAGATCTGTGTCAGGCAGTAGTGGATGTGAGGGATCAGGTCAAAGCGTCCAGCCATCGCGGAGACGGTGGCGGACAGGGTCCTAAGGTCTCCTCTAAGACCACTCACCGCCAACTCAAGAGCACGTATGCTCTGCAGTACAGTGTCGGGCGGGGGTGATGCAGAGGGACGCACCTGTCGGGGCTGCGCAGGGCGAGGCTGGCGTACGCGAGTGGAGTATGTAACAGGCTCAGCAGGGAAGGGGACGAAAGGTGCCGCGCCTGGAAATGTGGGCCGGGCCTCAGTGTGAGGTCGGGACGGGCGGTGGGAAGTGGAGGCAGCGGCAGCGAAAGAAGAGTACAAAAGCGGCTGCGAGGCGGCAAGAGAGGTCAGTGGCCCAGAAGTGTGGACAGACGCCACGACGCTCTCGGAGAATACTGCAGCTGTGGAGGGAGAGGAATCTCCCGCTGGGGCAGAAGTGTGTGGACCAAAAGGCGCAATCCCAGCGGAGATCATGCTAGCCATGGTCTCCACGACCGCGGCGAACGAGGGCTCTCCACTCTCAACAAAGGTCTGCGGGCGCTGGGGGAGAGCGGAGCAAAGAGGCTCCACGGACAGAGGGCCGGAGGTGGTAGCGGGAGTGGTGGGGACAGCCTCGGAAGTGGTGACAGTGGTGGAAGTGTGCTCAGCAAAAGTACTCTCGACACAGGCAGAGGTGGGGACAGAAGTGTCAAGAGCAGTGGAAACGTCAGGAACAGGCTGAGAGGCCGCAGGGTCGACGGGGTGGGTAGCAGGCTCGGCAGGGTGTGTAGCAGGGTCTGCGGGAGCAGCCTGGGCAGCGTGGGCAGCGTGGGCCTGCTCGGCCTCCTCGGCCTCGAGCACGTACGCAGCGGGGATGAGGACATCCGCCGCCGGAATCCAGTCAACGTGGGCTGGTGCAATCAGAGTCCGAGCAGGGCTCGGGAGAATCATGTAATCGGCCCCATAGGGGCCGTGCAACCAGACCCAGTGACGCTCACCATGCGGACGAAGCATCTTCATCCGGGCCATAACGTCTATCGACAAAGAGGTGGGGCCCGATACTCGCCGCAGGTCGTCGGGGAAGTCCTCGCCGGTCATAAGAGCCAGCAGGGTAATCAGGCCGCCGCAGCATATCGGTGAGCGGGCGCCCACCGATACAATGATGCGGTCTAAGTACCATGCCGCGATATCGATCACGACGGCGGGGACAAGCTCATCTCCATCCCTAGATAGAGCTCTGGGACGGGTCATCGCGTAGAGCATGTAAAGCTCTGGCGTAGACATCGTGCCCGGCTCATATCTGGCCAAAAATGTCGTCGCCATAAGGAGCTGAGCAATGCGAAGGCAGGGATGTACGATGGCTGAGGCCTTGGCCCTACTAGGGTCAAAGGCGGCGTGGAGACCCGTGATACGTGCCCAGAAGGCACCGGCGTCGAAAGAGGGTGGAGGGATATGTGTGGGGCCGTAACCGCGATCGGCACCGGGGACGGCGGGCCAAGAGAAAAATGCTCTCATCATATCGAGAGTGACCTGGCACTCTC
This sequence comes from Scilla litardierei, assembly GCA_030789695.1. NCBI lineage: Eukaryota > Viridiplantae > Streptophyta > Magnoliopsida > Asparagales > Asparagaceae > Scilla > Scilla litardierei. Next base: position 499,340,949 of record CM061142.1, on the reverse strand, counting down.
GATCCATGAACCGGAATGAGCATCCCTCATCGGTCCGGGCGATCGAACTCAAAACCTCAAGTGTCGGGCGGGTAAAAGTATCCGCCGACACCTGAAGGAAGTCGCGCCAACCCACGTTGTCGTACAACGTGAGTATCCCCTTAAGTACCCCCAGGCGTCCTAGGTCAGCGAGGTGTGCGAACCTGGAGGGTACGATCGAGCGCTGGGAGATACGCTCGAAGACGGCGCGGTGTGCGTCGTCTCGGAACGTAATCCCGAGTGGCCCGACCAGTGGGGCCGGTGGTGGTGGCTGTGGATCGGCAGGGAGAGGCTGTGCGGGCTGTGGGTGCGCTGCAGGCTGTGCGGGGTGTGCGGGGCCTGCAGGCTATGCGGGGTGTGCGGGGGAAGGAGGAGGAGACTCTTCCGCCTCGTGGGCGGGGCCGGCGTCATCCGACCTCTTCCGCTATACCGGAGGCGATCGAAGACGAGGTCGCCGGCGGCGACTCGGGCGGGGCGCGGCGTCGGTCGGCCGGCGGTGGCTGGCCGAGCGGCGGCGCGCGCGGGCGTGGTCGGGCGAGTGAGGGTTGGGCGAAGGGGAATCGGGCGAGGGTAGGCGAAGGGGCGCGGGCGGATTTGGGAATTTAGATTTCGAAATCCGCGCCCCTTCGTCACTTATATAATAGAAAGTTACGACTCGGCCGAGTGACGTGGTCACTCGGCCGAGCGAGGCAATAGAAATTTTCTCCCCGATATCGCTTCGGCCGAGTGGCTTTGCCAGCCTCGGCCGAGTGGAGTAAGTCCATTCGGCCGAGTGACTCAAGCTACTCGGCAGGACTCGCCCTAGGAGGGTATCCGTTTTACTCGGCCGAGTGAATATATGTACTCGGCCGAGTAGCAGTTATATCGAAATCGAGAAAATAAACAGAGAGTTGGGTACAGCAGACTTCCCTCGTTCGTGAGCGGCTCGGTCGGACGAACTTATGGACTCGGCCGAGTGACTAGTATACTCGGCCGAGTGAGCCTTGTATTCTGCTGTTTGTCTTCGTTTGGGCTCTAAACTCCGTCTTTCCCTCTCCAATCGATTTCATGCTCCTCCTAAGCGTCGAACGCCTTCTTGGGGTGCTCCTCATCGTCTCGTTCATCCTCCTCATGATGATCTACCTATCTTCTCTCCTGTCAAGAAAAATAGGACCCGTTATCACAAAATTTTTGGTCGGGTGACTCAAAATACTAAAAATTTCTAAACGAAAATAAAGAAAAAGATAAAAAAATAAAGCAAAAACCGTCGGGTTGCCTCCCGACAAGCGCTCGTTTTAGGTCGTGAGCTCGACCCCCTATAGTTTTCAATCAATGCGGGATGTTTGGTGCATATGAGATGCACCTGTCAAACTTCCCGGGGAGCGCGCTTGGATTTGGACGTGGCGGCGTAGCGGTCTCCCTCGGAGGTCTCTTGTCCCGAATGGTGTTGGGGGAGGCTCCCCCAAGCTAGCATTTGCCCCGGTCAACGGCTTAACCGGCGATGCCGATTTCCGTGCCGGCGGGGCTTTCTTTGGATACTTTAATTTCGAGAGCTTGCAGAGCTCTCGAATCCTCGCGACATCAGCGTCGCCTTCATCTTCATCAGCGGAGAAGTCGGGGGAATCGTCTTCAATCTTTTCATCTTGGCCTAAATCCGGGCCTTCATCAAGTTCTTCATCAAAGAGGGCACCAATTGAATGAGGAATCGCCTCCTCTATCACCTCATCAAGGAGGTCCATGTAATCGAGCTCCTCGTGGTGAGGCATGTGTTTCATTGCCTTAGGAATGTGGAGCTCCACCTCGATGTTGCCGACGTTTAAAGTAAGTGTACCTTCACGCACGTCGACGATGACTCCGGCGGTGGCGAGGAAGGGGCGTCCAAGTATCAATGAGGTGTCTCCCTCCTCCTTAATGTCCATGATGACGAAGTCACATGGTAAGCATATCCCACCCGGGACTTGAAGTGGGATGTCCTCGGCAATCCCCACCGGCCTTGTTATCCGGCCATCGGCTAATTGAATGCGCATGTCGGTGGGCTTCAACTTTGTCCCGGTGTTAAGCTTTAAGAACATGGAGAGGGGCATGAGACTCACGCTAGCCCCAAGATCGACCAACGCCTTTTGAAGAGGCACGCCGCCCAAGGTGCAAGGAATCCGAAAACTCCCCGGATCCTTAAATTTTGACGGCTCCTTCTCTCTCTTGGTGAACCAAGAGCCCTCCTCGGCTAGCATTATCTTCTCCTTCCTTTTCCTCCCCGAAATCAAGTCCTTCAAGAATTTAGCATACGTTGGGATCTCGACGATGGCGTCGAGGAAGGGAATATTGAGGCTAACTCCCCTTAGATACTCGAGGAATTTCGCTAGCCTTTTTTCCATTTTCGCTTTCGCTAGTCTTTGGGGGAATGGGACCGGTGGCATGAAGCGCCTCTCCTCAATTAATTGCTCCGCCCTAGATTTCTCCTTGTCTCGTGGCTCCTTCTCCTTTTCAATCTCGACTATCGGCTCAACCGGCTCCAAATTTTCCTCCACGGCCTCCTCAATAGGAATCATGGCGGGGGTGGTGTCCTTCCCGCCTCTAGTAGTGACGGCAACTACGGCGTTGATGTGGCCCGTGTTGCCCCGTGGGTTTTGCTCCGGTTGCGCCGGCAATCTTTGAGTGTTCCGGTTGAGCAACGCTAATTGCTCCGATATTTGAGCCACTACGGTATTGAGAGATTCTTGCCCCGCCTTCAAAGTAGCGTTCACCTTATTTTGCTCGACCATGAACGCCTCCACTCTAGATTCGAAGTCGGTTCGTTGAGGAGCTTGTGGAGGGTTTTGATTTTGATTCCTCCACCCTTGGTTGTATCCGGGAGGCCTATACGGTGGGACTTGTTGCTTCGGTGGAAAGTTTTGTTGCGGAGGCCCCCTCGGTGGATAGTTTTGTTGTTGGGGTGGTGGTGGTCGAGCTTGTTGAGGCGGTGGTTGTGGCGGGTTCAAGGCTCCTTCATTGTTGGCGTAGGAGAATCCCGGATGATTTCTTGCGGCCGGATTGGACCAATACCCTTGGTTCCCCGCAACATATTGTATTTGCTCCAAGGATCCTTCTCCTTGCTCTCCTCCCGAGTACATGACTTGAGATTGGTCTTGCCAATCACACATTTGGTTGGTCGGTGCGGAGGTGGATGGGCTTCCTTGGGGTTCCGTGATATATTTCTCCAATCTCTCTACCACCTTGTGGAGAGAATCAAATTTGCTCGTGAGCTCTGCTACGGCCTTCGCCTCGTAGATGCTGGTTGGCTTTAAGGAGGATGTGGAGTGTCCTCGCTCATCACCCCATTGTTGGTTATTTGAGGCCATCTCCTCAATTAGGGCCGTAGCTTCCTCGGGAGTCTTTGTAACGACCACTTTTCGTTGTACGTTTTTCGTGCACGTGCTTTTGGCCGTGCACGTGTTTGTTTTAGACTTTGTTCGTTTGCGAACACTTTCGTGTGATATGCCGTTGTGAACGTTTCTGAGAGTCTTAAATAGTGGCACTATCTTGGAACGACTTTCCTCGAGTCGTTTTCCCACAATTTAATCTTACTCGATGAGACGTGACGATTTTCACTTTTGACGGGAGACGTTTCTATTTTTAGTTTCGTTTCTCGTCGTCGAAATTGGGATCCGTTTTCTTAGTTTCGTTTCTCTCGACGGTACGGTCACCCCAGTATTTATCTTATAATTTTAGAGCTCCTTTTAACCCACTTTCATTTTTTTGCCCAATCTATCTTGATTTTTTGTAACTCTAAGTTTTATTGATTTTCCCTAAGCATTAGGCCTTATGATCCTCTTCTAATAAAAGCCTAGCCCACAGCTCTCCCATCTTGGCCGCATACCCAGTATGATTGAGGGTGAGAGAACTTTGGTTTTAATATTATATTAAAACAAATTTTCAACCCAATTGAAACCCTATCTAGCCTTGCACGTGATGGGCTCAGCCAGCCCTTCCTATTAAATCAAACCCTATGGCTCATTACCTTATTGGTTCAACCTAGCCTACCTCTCACAGCCAAACAAAAGGAAGACCCCTCACGTGAAGAGCAGCACCCTCCTTTATTAATAAAATCACCTAGGTTAAAATTTCTCCCAATCAAACGCAGCAACGCAAACATGAGCCGCCGCAAGTTTTCGCACGCAGCCCTACGTTTTCTCCTAGCGCCCAACGCAGCATCTCCGGTGGCCGCACTTCTCTCCGTCGCACGAGCAGCTGAACCCGCGGCCCTCTCCTCTTATCTCCGACTAACCCCGATCTCCCCTAGCCGCCGCCGACAGCCTCAGGTCACCGTCCGCAGTCGCCCCTCGCCCCTAGCGTCGGAGCTTCACCGTTAAACCCGCCTGCAGCGCCGCCTAGGCGACCACAGCGCCGCCACCACGCATCTCCTCTCCGTTGCCGTGGCCTCCTTGCGTTCCTCAGCAGCAACCGCTGCTCGCCAACCTCAGGCCGCCGCCCTGGCCACCCTCCGATCAGCCGCCTGATCCGCTGCCGCATCCTCTTCAGCCTCGACCTCTTAGCCCCTGCAAACGAAGGATGGGAAGATGCAGACGAGAGTAGGTGAGGTTCCTTATTATATTTTTTTGGTTCATTAATTGGCTGTGTGGTATAACTATTGTCTATTGTAATGTCATCTTGGGGGTTATTTCGTTTAAGAGTTAAAGGGAACCTTATACAATTCTATGGGGTAGTTTATAAGGTTAGTAAATATTATATTAGTATGAATATTAGAGTTAATGCATATTACCATCAGCTAGTTAGTAAGACAGTAGGCCAATTTTACAAATGTCATGTTAGCTATGATTAATTAGTTGTTATAAGGTGATCCTAATGTCAGTACTTTATTAGTGATGCAACTTATTAATTGAGATGGTAGTGTTATAATTATCATCAGTTGGATAGGTGCTACAAGTATGATGTTAGTATATAGGTTCTAGTACTTTTTTAGTTTAACGTCTTTAACTTAAAATCGCACGTCTGATGTCGTAGGTATAATACGTTTTGTGTCATGACGTCGTTATCCGACACGATACCGGAATCCAACCACTGGCGTCGCTACCCGACGCCAGTGTAGCTCTCGCGTCGTGTAAGGGTAAACTTCTGAACACTCAGGACCCTCAACCCATGCATGCTAATCAAGATAAAAATCGGTATTTTGGTTGCCTGATAATTCACTAAGGAAGATAACTTAATTTGGGACTGTAGGCTGGTGGATCTGAGCACATAGGTAGACTGGACCGGTTGGACGATAAATTCAGAACGGTTATTTCCAGGCAAGTGAAACTTGCCAACTCTTGTGTAGGGCCATGTTTTTAGGCCACTTTCTTGCTTTTAGCGTAAAAGAGACTAGTCAGTGAAATGATAGCTGGCTAGACGCCTACTTGATCTAGTTTGACAACGAAACTAGATCCGTCACCTAATTGATCTAGCTTGACAACGAAGCTAGATCCAACCCTTTAAACTTGTTGTTCATGCATACTAAACTGTCACGTTTACTTTCCTTATCTGTACGCACTTTTAACTGCCATGCATTGCATCTTACATGTCATCCAAATTGATTGTTGCATCGTAGCACACGCTACAAAATACTTGTACAATCTGTGTTTCCGTGTTTCCGGCTAGGTGCACCCCTACGCCATACTTGTTTACACACTTCCTGGCTCGTGGTCCAGAAGCGGGCCTCATGTGTTGGCCAGAAACCAATGCCCGATACACGTGGAGGGGTAGGGATAAACGGTTACTTGAGCTTAGGAGTGGCCTGATCCGCCCTCTAGCCAAAAGACGGAATCTCTGTGCACGAGGTGCTTACTTTCCTTGTCTTGTACTTGTCTTGTGAATGATTCATGTAATACTTGTCATCCATGCCATGCCATGCTCGTACTTTACTTTACTTTTCTTTACCTGCTGCACTCATACTTTAACTGCCATGTTATTGCATCATGCTAGAACTGCTAGGTTGCTCTTACTTGTACTTTCAGTTTCACTTGCACAAGTCTTCCAGACTTGCTGACATGTGCCCCTTTCTCTTTGGGTGTCACATGTTAGACCCTGAGCCAGAGATAGTTGTAGCGGACGAGGTAGTTGCTGACACTGAGCCTACGTTCGTCGAGGAGTTCGTGGACACCGGAGACCAGTTTTAGAGACTGTTGGTGTTGCTTTTGCTTTAGGTTGCTGTTAGATGTCGGTGCTTGCACCGTTACTTTGTTGTTGTACTTTGTACTTTGTTGGCCATGCTCGGCCTCTTTTAGACTCTTTTCTTTTAGGCTGGTGGCTTTTCTGCGATGTTGGAATTATATTTATGGATATTCTGAGATTATTCTTTTGTCTCATTTCATTATTATTATCTTGTTTCGTTCGCGTTGCAAGGACCTGCAGTTTTAAATTTGATTGACGCTTATCGGACTTGCAGCTTTGTAGCTTCAAGTCTGAGCGGACCTTCTCACGCTTCGCCTCCATATTTTTGGGAAGCGGGGCGTGACAGGTTTTGTTGGTGGCCCATGCAGGTCCGGTCTTGCAATTGCGAATTAACGAAACAACGATAATAACGGAATGTCCATTAAATAAATTGCAACATCCGAGTCAGAAGCCCTGAATCTAGTTATTTCCCTATGTCCCTAGGTGGTAGAGACTTAATTAGACGTCTGTGCTTACTAGTTAGAGGCCTCTGATTGTTAGTTAGGCTCCCTGTCAGCAATTGATTTAATTGTCGTAGGAGTTACCTTAGTGGTTCATGTCTACCCCTGACCATATTAGACTTCTAGAATTTCCTTCCGTCGTTCGTTTGGGTTCATCGATTTCGGACCAAGCTGAACGCATTTCGTTACCGTCTAGCTCTTTAGAAGTCTTAGCGCTTAGTTCTTAACCTTTAGTTGGTCGACCGTAGGAGTTCCCCGTAGATTCTCCTGATTCATATCCTAGGCGTATGTATGTTTTGATCACCTGACCAATTTCCTTGCCTCGATTCACGAGATCGCCCCGTGACGATCATCGTCAATTTTCAAACATCGCCATTGCAAATCTTGAACCTTCTGAAAGCATTTTCTTTTTGATTTCCTTTTCCCCTAAGTTTTAAATGTGTTCAAATTTTAATGTATATACTTATACTTCATACTCCTTCGTTGATTTAAATTTTTGTCGGAATTCTTGAATACTAGTTTGTAATATTTTTCCAGCCTATACCTTTCGTACTTATGTAGAAGGATTGTCCCTTCATATATTAATTGTATTCTGAACCGTACTTTTATTTTGTCCAATTCAACTTGTAATTTCCCTTCTTATTTATGCCATTCAAATGACACATCGCGCTTACTTTTAATATAATTTTCAAGTCACATGGAAATTCAGCTTTCAGCAAGTCGATTTATGCTCGTCGTTTTCTCTACTTCAGATTTTTGTAAAATTACTATTTCATAACCACTTTCTGATTTAGACCCTCCATGATTTGATTTTAAAGCTTTGCTATCAATTTTGATAATTCTTCTACTAGGTCATTATTATTATCTTTCCGCTCACCATACATACTTTTAGAATAATTTCTAAACTAAATTGAATTTCAAGTATTTTTATGTCCATGCCAGGCTCATTGTGCTCGTATGCTAAGAGCTTTGTGTAAACCAGTTTTATTTTTGGCACATCCTGGTTCCTCTAAAAGTAGTTCCAATATTGATTATTTTAAATTCTTCCCTGGCTTAAAGACTTTGAAAGCGTTTAACACGAGCTTAAATCCTTCAGTTACCTTAATTTCATTCTTTGAATTTCCAAAATTTTTGCCAAAATTATATTACATTACTGCCGTATAATATTTTCTAAAAACTACGTCCTTAATGTTCGTGTGAATGACTTACTTCCTTTTCATAATGAATTTCGATAAGCCAATAAATCATTTTCTCTTATTATGAATTTTCGACTCAAACTTATTTCGAACAACTTGTTTTATCGATCTCCAAATATTCTATGCGGACGGGGATCCCAACTTTTGAAGTACAACAGTTTCCAAATTTCACGTATTTTAGTTTATGTTATTTACGCCATTTCCTTCCTCCATCCTATATAAGGATCACTACATCTCCCTTTCCCATACCTAAGCATTCACAAGTAAATCGCTGCTTCACCTAACCAAGCTGTCTCCTTGTATTCGTCCTATCTGAACTCGTGCTCATCGGTCCTTCCCTCGACACACTTCGACCTCCAATCTTCCTCTATTGCTTAGGCTTTAGTGCCCGTCAATGCATGTGTCAAATCTAAGTTGTTAGTAGGCCCTTGGACCTTGTGATGTAGTCGTAGTGCATGTACCTAAGTTGTGTACGTGGGCTTGAGTGAGTGTACTACCCCCATAGTAAATTAATGTTTGCCTATTGTGTGATATATATATACTCAGAGTTATTCATGATGTTATGAATCTGTATGTGTGCTAGTATGTGTGAGGATAGTTATACCATTCTAGGGGCGCCTGAGTATATATGGATCAGCGTAGAAAAATCTAATGGGGAGTATGTAGTTGGAGATACTTATAATGATTGGTAAAGCTGTGTATGCTAGGTGTGATAATAATAGGTGTACGTATAGTTAAGTGAGTAGGCCTACTATATGACCTGTATGTTAGTACATGTGAGTATGTGCTCGTACGTAGATATGAATTGTGCTTAAAAGTAAGTAGTTATGTTTTGTTGCATGAGTATATAGGTGATATACATATGGAATGTATATGGTTGTATTGGTAGATGCATATACATTGGAGTGATATTAGTATATGTATAAATACCATGTTACGTATATAGAGTAGTCTGATATGTGTTTCAAGTCTCACTCAAGCCTGAGTGGGTATACTCCAAGTATATTGTTATGTATGACGGTGGTTGCATATAGCGATGTTTGATGTATGTATAGTGATAGTATTGTTTGTGCCTGGTTGTGCTACGCACAAGCTTGTGGGTCACTATACCAGTATATAGTTATATGTGTTGGTCTTGAGGTATAATTATTTACTAAGAACTTGCCTGTGTGAACGTATGTGTGCTAGCTAAACTAGGTGTATAGATGTGATAAGAATATAGTGGTATGATTGGTATATATGAATGAAATGTTAGCGTGTGTGGGTGTGCACCACGCACGGGTAAGTATGTGCTGAGTTATAGGCATTGGTGACTAGGGTATATGTGGCGTGTCGTAAATACAGCTATAGGACCGCATGTGATGTGAATGTATGGTGAAATATTTGGATGCATTTGAATGACTATATATTGTGAAATTATGGTAGTGGTGAATGTATATAGGGTATAGTAAACTTGATTTAATAATGGTATGGTGTGACTACATGTGATGATGTGTTTGGTATTGGGTGTATACTACGAGATATAGGGAGTAGTGTATCCTTATTATTTTGTTCATAGGTAGTTATCTAAACGTGGAGTATTACGATGATAATGGCTGGTGTGAGTTACTTGATTGCTTGTGAGTATGTGCACCATGGTATGTAATAAGTGATTAATAGTTAAGTAAGGATGTACTTGACTATATGAATGATTGAAGTATGTATATAAATTTAAATGTCTATAATAGGTATAAGTGTATACGTACGTGAATGTATATACGTGTTGGTAGTATTAATGTTTGACTACTTAGTGCATACATAAGCACTTGTAATGACTATACCTGGTCGAATTATTATATGACTTGATTGGGGTAGTTACTAGAGTGACTAGCGATATTAGAAAGTCCGAGGACGGACTTTATTCTAAGGTGGGGAGGATGTAACGACCACTTTTCGTTGTACGTTTTTCGTGCACGTGCTTTTGGCCGTGCACGTGTTTGTTTTAGACTTTGTTCGTTTGCGAACACTTTCGTGTGATATGCCGTTGTGAACGTTTCTGAGAGTCTTAAATAGTGGCACTATCTTGGAACGACTTTCCTCGAGTCGTTTTCCCACAATTTAATCTTACTCGATGAGACGTGACGATTTTCACTTTTGACGGGAGACGTTTCTATTTTTAGTTTCGTTTCTCGTCGTCGAAATTGGGATCCGTTTTCTTAGTTTCGTTTCTCTCGACGGTACGGTCACCCCAGTATTTATCTTATAATTTTAGAGCTCCTTTTAACCCACTTTCATTTTTTTGCCCAATCTATCTTGATTTTTTGTAACTCTAAGTTTTATTGATTTTCCCTAAGCATTAGGCCTTATGATCCTCTTCTAATAAAAGCCTAGCCCACAGCTCTCCCATCTTGGCCGCATACCCAGTATGATTGAGGGTGAGAGAACTTTGGTTTTAATATTATATTAAAACAAATTTTCAACCCAATTGAAACCCTATCTAGCCTTGCACGTGATGGGCTCAGCCAGCCCTTCCTATTAAATCAAACCCTATGGCTCATTACCTTATTGGTTCAACCTAGCCTACCTCTAACAGCTAAACAAAAGGAAGCCCCCTCACGTGAAGAGCAGCACCCTCCTTTATTAATAAAATCACCTAGGTTAAAATTTCTCCCAATCAAACGCAGCAACGCAAACATGAGCCGCCGCAAGTTTTCGCACGCAGCCCTACGTTTTCTCCTAGCGCCCAACGCAGCATCTCCGGTGGCCGCACTTCTCTCCATCGCACGAGCAGCTGAACCCGCGGCCCTCTCCTCTTATCTCCGACTAACCCCGATCTCCCCTAGCCGCCGCCGACAGCCTCAGGTCACCGTCCGCAGTCGCCCCTCGCCCCTAGCGTCGGAGCTTCACCGTTAAACCCGCCTGCAGCGCCGCCTAGGCGACCACAGCGCCGCCACCACGCATCTCCTCTCCGTTGCCGTGGCCTCCTTGCGTTCCTCAGCAGCAACCGCTGCTCGCCAACCTCAGGCCGCCGCCCCGGCCACCCTCCGATCAGCCGCCTGATCCGCTGCCGCATCCTCTTCAGCCTCGACCTCTTAGCCCCTGCAAACGAAGGATGGGAAGATGCAGACGAGAGTAGGTGAGGTTCCTTATTATATTTTTTTGGTTCATTAATTGGCTATGTGGTATAACTATTGTCTATTGTAATGTCATCTTGGGGGTTATTTCGTTTAAGAGTTAAAGGGAACCTTATACAATTCTATGGGGTAGTTTATAAGGTTAGTAAATATTATATTAGTATGAATATTAGAGTTAATGCATATTACCATCAGCTAGTTAGTAAGACAGTAGGCCAATTTTACAAATGTCATGTTAGCTATGATTAATTAGTTGTTATAAGGTGATCCTAATGTCAGTACTTTATTAGTGATGCAACTTATTAATTGAGATGGTAGTGTTATAATTATCATCAGTTGGATAGGTGCTACAAGTATGATGTTAGTATATAGGTTCTAGTACTTTTTTAGTTTAACGTCTTTAACTTAAAATCGCACGTCTGATGTCGCAGGTATAATACGTTTTGTGTCATGACGTCATTATCCGACACGATACCGGAATCCAACCACTGGCGTCGCTACCCGACGCCAGTGTAGCTCTCGCGTCGTGTAAGGGTAAACTTCTGAACACTCAGGACCCTCAACCCATGCATGCTAATCAAGATAAAAATCGGTATTTTGGTTGCCTGATAATTCACTAAGGAAGATAACTTAATTTGGGACTGTAGGCTGGTGGATCTGAGCACATAGGTAGACTGGACCGGTTGGACGATAAATTCAGAACGGTTATTTCCAGGCAAGTGAAACTTGCCAACTCTTGTGTAGGGCCATGTTTTTAGGCCACTTTCTTGCTTTTAGCGTAAAAGAGACTAGTCAGTGAAATGATAGCTGGCTAGACGCCTACTTGATCTAGTTTGACAACGAAACTAGATCCGTCACCTAATTGATCTAGCTTGACAACGAAGCTAGATCCAACCCTTTAAACTTGTTGTTCATGCATACTAAACTGTCACGTTTACTTTCCTTATCTGTACGCACTTTTAACTGCCATGCATTGCATCTTACATGTCATCCAAATTGATTGTTGCATCGTAGCACACGCTACAAAATACTTGTACAATCTGTGTTTCCGTGTTTCCGGCTAGGTGCACCCCTACGCCATACTTGTTTACACACTTCCTGGCTCGTGGTCCAGAAGCGGGCCTCATGTGTTGGCCAGAAACCAATGCCCGATACACGTGGAGGGGTAGGGATAAACGGTTACTTGAGCTTAGGAGTGGCCTGATCCGCCCTCTAGCCAAAAGACGGAATCTCTGTGCACGAGGTGCTTACTTTCCTTGTCTTGTACTTGTCTTGTGAATGATTCATGTAATACTTGTCATCCATGCCATGCCATGCTCGTACTTTACTTTACTTTTCTTTACCTGCTGCACTCATACTTTAACTGCCATGTTATTGCATCATGCTAGAACTGCTAGGTTGCTCTTACTTGTACTTTCAGTTTCACTTGCACAAGTCTTCCAGACTTGCTGACATGTGCCCCTTTCTCTTTGGGTGTCACATGTTAGACCCTGAGCCAGAGATAGTTGTAGCGGACGAGGTAGTTGCTGACACTGAGCCTACGTTCGTCGAGGAGTTCGTGGACACCGGAGACCAGTTTTAGAGACTGTTGGTGTTGCTTTTGCTTTAGGTTGCTGTTAGATGTCGGTGCTTGCACCGTTACTTTGTTGTTGTACTTTGTACTTTGTTGGCCATGCTCGGCCTCTTTTAGACTCTTTTCTTTTAGGCTGGTGGCTTTTCTGCGATGTTGGAATTATATTTATGGATATTCTGAGATTATTCTTTTGTCTCATTTCATTATTATTATCTTGTTTCGTTCGCGTTGCAAGGACCTGCAGTTTTAAATTTGATTGACGCTTATCGGACTTGCAGCTTTGTAGCTTCAAGTCTGAGCGGACCTTCTCACGCTTCGCCTCCATATTTTTGGGAAGCGGGGCGTGACAGTCTTTGACAAGATTGCACCATTTGCCGCGGCATCAATAATTTGTTTGGTCCCCGGTTGGAGACCGTTGTAGAAGCTATGAACTAGCTCCCAGTCCTCTATACTGTGGTGCGGGCATTGGTGCTGTAAATCCTTAAATCGCTCCCAAGCTTCATAGAGCGTCTCCTGTGGTCCTTGCTTGAAGGACATGAGAGCGCTCCGGATCTTCACTGTCTTGGATGGCGGATAGAATTTGTCAATAAATGCGCTCGCCAACTCGTCCCAAGTAGTGAAGACTCCGTCAGCTTGCGTCCTCAACCAATAGAGTGCCTTGTCCTTAAGCGTGAAGGGGAAGAGGCGCAGTCTGATAGCGTCGTCGGAGACCCCTGGCATCTGAAATGTGGCGCACTTTGACAAGAATAGTTGGATGTGGTAGTGGGGGTTCTCATGTGCGTTCCCATGAAACGGGTCTTGTTGCATCAACACCACCAATCCAGTCTTTAGCTCGAAGTTCTTGTCGGCCGCCAACCCCGGCATGGCAATGGACGAGGTGGTAGAAGAAGTCTTAGGCCGAAGCCTATCTCGAATAGAGATTATCCTTGCCATCCTTGCCGCCAATTCTTCAGGAGTTTCCCGGTTGGTCATATACCTCCCTTCCGGATCTTGTCTCTTTTCCGCTCTAAGTCTCCGCGCGGTACGTTCGATCTCGGGATCAAATAATAAGCCTTCTGGGTCCGTCGTAGATCTCGTGTACATGCACAGGGGAAACAGAGTTTCAAAGAAATGATTAATACCGTGGAAGGGTTAGGCAAGAAATAAGAAATAAAAATAATGATAATAATAAAAAGAAGAAGAATAGCTAGGGTGAAAAAGAATCAAACGCAATCGCCTCCCCGGCAACGGCGCCAAAAACTTGATCGCACCCCGGATACACGTCCCGAGGCGACGGTTGTAGTTTTACCGCAAGCGCACGGTATAGCGGCGAGCGGGTATCGAACACAGGGAGGACGAATGACCGTGCTTGCTCCTGATCCACCTGGCTATTTATGAACAGAGAGAGATAATTGCCTTGGGCGATCCTGTCACAATCGTCAGACAAATTTGCAAAATATCAAATCAAATAAAGAACGTCTAGGGAAAGGGGAATCCCCACTACTCACCGTATTTCATAAGTGTGGTTCGCCGGTATCGAAATCGCTAGTATGAGAATTTGGATGAACTAGTTGCAACTAAATGTGGAACCAAGCTCACGCTCTCGCGCTGTTGCCAGTCTGTAGCTATCCTAGGCTTGGGTCCAATCTCTTGCAAACCCTGGCCTAGGGAAGCTAGCATTAGGATCAACATCATCGTTCAATTGCGCACCGAGCCCAATCTCTTGCAAACCCGGTCCACAATCTAAATTGGGATAGTTCCTACCCGTCCAATCTCTTGCAAACGGGTATCGGCACGGAATCGCAACCGGAGGTCCTAGTATCGGTCCAATCTCTTGCAAACCGATACTTCGGAAATCCGACTCCAACCCAATTCGGATTTCTAGGGCTTCCTATCAGATTGGGATCCAATCTCTTGCAAATCCCAATTGATATAAATACCTAGCTATCCGTAGTAATTCGATCCCAATCTAATCCCTAATAACAATCCTAGCTCAATTTCTACCAATTCAACACAAATAGGAAATAGGGTTTGTAGGGTTCATCCCCACGCCCCGAGACGTGGAGACTACTCACAAATCATAGCAATAGCACAAAAATAATCAATGAAATAGGCAATGGAATTCATCACAACAATGATATAAACAATAAAAATAGAGTTTTTGGGGAAGAACAATGCAAACCAATGTAGATCTTCAATTAATCCAACAAAAATCCAAGTTTTTCTCCTCTCCAATCACAATTAATAAAGCTAAAAAGTAAACTCCAAAAAGCTGCAAAAAATCTGAGAGATGGCTCCCTAAACTAGGTTAAAAACAGAGCTTAAATAGCCCCAAAAATCGTCTAAAAATCCTGACCAAAATGCCCCTGCACAGCCTGTTTTCCACAAATTTCGCTACAGGCAGCGCATCGCACTCGGCCGAGTGACAAAAGTCGCTCGGCCGAGTGAAAACCCTGTCATTTTTCCAGTAAGTCGGGGGCTTCAGGGGTCTTCAGTTCGGGGGCGGCTCGGCCAAGTGAGTTGTCGTCACTCGGCCGATGGCTTCAAGGCACTCGGGCGGACGTAATAATCCACTCGGCCGAGTGGGTCTTCTGAAGCTCAGATGGCCGAAAAACAGTAACTTCGATATTCTGGAGGGGCTTCGTCTGGGCGCCACTCGGGCGGACGTGGTATCGTCACTCGGCCGATGTGGTCTCCGTCGCTCGGCCGAGTACACATGGAAATCGTGTCTGAACGGGTCGGCCGAGCAGTGTCTCGCTGGTCGGCCGAGTGGCTCCTCCACTCGGCCGAGTGGGACACAAAAAATGCCCAAACTGATTGTTTTGGCCTCCTCGTCGCTCCTGCGACGTCCATTCTTCTTCCGCTCCTCTCCAACAGCAAAATACCCCTCGGGGAGGTCGTCGGTGGCCGTCTATCGTGAGCGCATCTCATGATCACTCCAAATCGCGCCAAATCACCTGAAATGCGACAAAAACAACAAAGCGTGAAAAGCATCGCAATATCGTCGATATATCGTGAAAAACATGACTTGGGCGGTCTAAATGGCATGCAAACATGCGGAAAAAAGGTGTAAAATAAGGAGTGATCAGTCACTCCCGCACACCTCGTAGCTCAAGACTACCACGTATCACGTGTATTATCATAATCCAATATTCATACTAGTACTCGTATCAATATGGCCTCATGGGCCCTGGTATCAATCAAGCTAATGCAACAGTCTTAGCTCGAGTGTACGATATGCAACCAGAAGTGCACCCATCCCACGGAGCAACTCGTGGAATATCTACCTACCATCCCATGTAGGGTGATGGTATAGCTTACCAAATAAGGGTGGACCCGATCACTTCCGTACACCTCATAGCTCAAGACTACCCCAAAACCTGTATCGTATCACATTAACCGTATCCGTATCTGTATGGCCTTATAGGACCATTACATCATCAACAGATAAGCTTTCAATTTTAATAGGACGTTCCACGGTATACCATTCAATCATTACTTCCAATACGGTACATCAATCTGTTGTTTCAAAGGCACATAGTTTACCCAAGTAGATGGTCGCGTGCTTCAACGACTAAAGTTAAAAGTTGGCAATATTGTTTGCTTAAGTCCATGGTCATTTCACTATTGATTAGTTCTCTAGTTAATTAGGTTTCTAATCATTTGTTCAAGTTAATAGCTGTTCTGAGAATATATATGAGGTCCTAAGTTCATGCGAGTACACTATCCAGATTTCTAATGTAAGAATTAGAATGACTTACTCCCAATTCATGCTTCGAGCATGTGGTTTTCAATTAGTACACAGTTTATCCAAGTATATGGTCGTGTACTACAACCATCTAAGTTGAAAGTTAGCGATGTCGTACGTTCAAGTCAAAGTTGCCCTGCAATTGATTCGTTTCATATTAGGTCTCTAGCCATCTGTTCAGGTCAATAACTGTTCTGAGACTAGATGTCATGTCCTAAGTTCATACGAGTACACTAGCTAAATTTCTAAAACTAGAATTAGAGTGACTTACTCCCGATTCATGCTTCGAGCATGTGGTTTTCAATTAGTACACAGTTTACCCAAGTATATGATCGTGTACTATAACCATCTAAGTTGAAAGTTAGCGATGTCGTACGTTCAAGTCAAAGTTGCTCTACAATTCATTCATTTCCTATTAGGTCTCTGTCATCTGTTCAGGTCAATAACTGTTCTGAGACTAGATGTCATGTCCTAAGTTCATACGAGTACACTAGCTAAATTTCTAAAACTAGAATTAGAGTGACTTACACTACTTGAGATCGTCGTGATAAGACGAGGTTAGAGCTAGAGCTTATAAGAATGCTGGTGCACGAGTATTGGTACCTGCAAACACAAGAAACAATCGGTTAAAGCACACACTATTTTCTATTTATTAAACTTGGTCGTCTTGATTTTTAAAACTGATTGAAACGGTGTCGAAAAACGTTCTAAATTTTTCTATAGGCTAGATATGATTAAAATGTATGAGGAAATATTTTTTCGAAGATTATAGTAATTTATATAATTTTTAAAAGCTCAAAATAGATTTAAAAACTAACTTTTAATTAAGTAACGTAATTATTCAATAATTTATTCTGGATGCAATCTG
This sequence comes from Scilla litardierei, assembly GCA_030789695.1. Lineage (NCBI taxonomy): Eukaryota > Viridiplantae > Streptophyta > Magnoliopsida > Asparagales > Asparagaceae > Scilla > Scilla litardierei. Next base: position 499,323,828 of record CM061142.1, on the reverse strand, counting down.
TATCAGAAAGTTGCAAGTAAGCTGTCAAAATGACCGTCTCGAAGAGTACTATAACATATATTTTTCTCACGTATTAGTGTACGTGAAAATTACAAGTTATGGACATTTAAGTGAAAAGGACGTATTTAACTTTTAGGCTTAAAATTTTATTCTGGAAAAACTAAGCGTCTGATCGAGATGAAACTAGTGCCATTGGGTCCAGAATGTTATTTCTGATTTTCTGAAGCTGCCCTTACATTTTTCTGATACTTACATTATTTACTATGAATTTTAAATCATTAAACCCATTATATAATACATTATTATATACTTATTATACGTTACGAATATGTATTCACGTATTCATTTAAAAAACATGTTATAAAAATACCCACCTTCCTCTCCTTCACTTCTACGTGCATGGGGGCGGTTCTTTTCGGCGGGTAGCGACGGAGGCACGACAGGGCTGAGCTCCGATCGGCGGCGGGTCAGCGGCGTGGAGAGAGGGAGTGGGGGAGAGGATGAAGCGGCGGGGGCATGGAGATCACCGAAAGACGTCGGGGGTCGAGCAGTAGCGTGAAGGGCTTGGGGCTTCGGGGTCTCGCCGGGCGGTGGCGGTGACGTCGAGCGAGGAGAGCTGAGCGACGCTTCGGTGCTTCGGGGTCTGGACGGGTCGGTGGCGAAGTCGAAGTTGAAGGCGGCGGCGAAGTCTTCCTCGAGCTGTCGGACGTCGGGGCTTTGCTGCGGTGACGAGCTGAGGTGGACGGTGATGCTGCGGAGTTGGGAGACGGAGAGCTCGGGAGGCGGTGAGCTTCACTCTCGGAGGTGGCAGATCGTGAGTCAGGGGGTCAGGCAGACGGAGGGGGCTAGCGATGGAGCTTAACGACGAGGTCGGGGTTGGAGGCAAATCGGCGGTCGGGGTTGCTGAGAGCAGGTGGCGGGGGGTCGTTCGTCAGAGAGTGGGCCATACAGGCGGCGAGGGCATGGGTCGCCGGCGGGCGTGGGTTAGAGCTTGGGAAAGAGAAAGAGAACAGGAGGGTGAGAGCGGGATAGGAGAGAGAGAGGAAGAGACTGTGTGTGATTTTGAGAGGCCTGGGTTAATGTGAGGGTTAGGGGTTTAAATAATCAGCAATTAGTAGTTTAACCCTGTTTAATTAAATATTTAGTCAAACTTAATTAATATCTTAACTAAGTAATTAATGAAAGTATGTTTCCTTTTTGACTAAACTTGGAAAGTATAAACGTGTCCCCTAACACGTTTTAGTTATGGTTAGGTTAATCTAATAGTTAATTAGGTTAAGGTAATTAGTAATTAGGTAGGGTAATTAGTGACGGTAATGGTAAAATTTGTAACGAAATTACGATTTTGCCCCTACTAGTAAACGTGTCCGAAAAATTACGAAAACATATCCCACGGGTTCGTATCGTCGCGAGGATCGCGAATACGAAGTCCGTTTCAGGGTTTGAGCTATGGAAATACTAGTTTTAGGCCAAACGTTTAGGAAGCGGGTTTGCAGGTTCTCTATTGATTACGAAATTAATATGGAAAGCCCTAAGTGATCATAGAATGTTACTGTAAAAGTTTGAAATCGTTTTGATGATGTTTGTATAGAAAATAAATTCATTAAGCCAAAACAGTAGTAATTGAAAATGAATATTTATCAGATTATTTAGAGGTATTTGATGAAACCCGAACTTAATAAAATACTTCATAACTAGTCTGATACTTCAAATATTTTTATAAAAAAATTTTGAAATCATAAAACTTCTGACGAACCATTATAAAATAGTTTAAAAGAAATTTGAAAATAGGTTAAATGCATAAATAGTTGTCTTGATGAAAACAGGCCGTTACACGATCACATTTGAAAAGGTGTCCAATGCTCTGACGAGCAACGAGTTCAGGAAGAATGATGGGGATACCAGTAGCCGAGCTTCGAGCGACGCTCTTATGGTCTTAATGGGTCGTAATGGTGAGAAGGGTGGAGATCGTAGGGGGTTTTTCAGATCCAAGTCCAGAGACAAGACAAGAGGCCCTCAGCGCAAGGTGGTGAAGGATCAATGTGCTTTCCGTGAAGAAAGAGTACATTGGGTCAGAGACTGCCCTAAGGCAAAGAAGAAGCACGATGCAACTGCCAACGTCGCTAAGGGCGTTGAGGTCGAGGAGTATGTATTGGTCAGTGCTTCGGAGGGCGTGACGTCAGATGGTTGGGTGCTCGACTCTAGGTGCTCATTACATATGACGCCACATCGAGAGTACTTTACGACCTTCAGAGAAGGTGTTAAATGTACGGTATTGCTGGGTGATGACCGAGCTTGTAGTATGGCAGGTGTCGGGATAGTGCTGATGAGGATGGGAAATGGTGTTACACGAGACATCGAGGAGGTGCGCTTTATTCTCGACCTAAGGCGCAATCTCATATCACTCGGCTCACTCGAAGCCAAGGGATGTCGAGTGACCATGGAGAATGGAGCTCTGAGGGTGACCAGAGGAGCAATGATCGTGATGAAGGGGAAGCGTCAAGGCAACCTCTATTACTTGGATGTCTCGGTCATAGCTGGCACAGCGGCTCTGACTCATGAGGCTGAGGAGGACGACTCAATGTTATGGCACATGCGACTAGGTCATGTGGGTGAGAAAGCGTTGCAGAAGCTTATCGTTGGGGGTCGTCTAAAGGGAGCCAAGACTGGGAAGATCGAGTTCTGCGAGCACTGTGTGTTTGGAAAATAGACACGTGCTTCATTTGGGACGGCCATCCACAGTATGAAGGCAACGCTTGACTATGTAACACCGACGTATGGGGTCCGTCGAGGACGGCCTCATGGGGAGGGAAACACAACTTTGTATCGTTCATCGACGATTTCTCACGCAAGGTATGGGTGTTTCTGATGAAGTCGAAGGTCAAGTTCTTAGCACTTTTATCAAGTGGAAGAAGCTGGTCGAGACTCAGACTGGTCGGCGAATCAAGCATCTGCGAAGTGACAACGGTAGTGAGTATAGGTCAGATCTCTTCGAGAAGTTTTGCAGATCGGAAGGGATACAGAGACACTACACCGTTGCTGGTACACCGCAGCAGAATGGGGTAGCAAAGAGGATGAATCAAACCTTGCTGGAGAATGTTCGATGCATGCTGTCAACTGCTGACCTATCGAAGGAATTTTGGGCAGAGGCCTTGGCGTATGTAACCTACTTGGTCAATCAGCTACCATCTGCTGCATTGGAAGGAAGACCTCCTTTGGAGGTATGGTCGGGAAAGCCAGTTTTCGACTATGGATCACTTCGAGTTTGGGGATGTATGAGTTACTATGCCGTGAAGGAAGACAAACTCGATGCTAGAGCCAAGAAATCCATCTTCTTGAGCTTTAACAGTGGTGTCAAGGGATATTGACTATGGTGTCTGACATAGAGGAAGGTGATCCTGAGCAGAGATATAAATTTTAATGAGTCGGCGTCACTGAAGAAGGAGAATGAGTCAAAGGTGGAGGTCGAACAGACACAATTGAAGTAGGTCTACGACAACGTATCTAATACTCCACAATGGTCGATCGACGTCTCAGATCGACCCACACTAGACGTAACAGAAGGCAGGCTCCAGGCCGTCGATGGTGTAGTTGGTGGCTTAAGCTCAGTTAGTGGAGATATCTCGTCTCCAATTGTCGTTTAGTTAAAGGATTCTATCTCAGTATCGAGACCAAGGCGTGAGATAGGAAAACATGCGAGGTACTCAGAGTTGGTCTCATTTGCCTTTCTTGCAGTATGTATCAATGTTCCCAACTCGTTCGACGAGGTGGAGCAATCCAACGACCCAGAGCGGTGGAGAATTGCGATGGACGAAGAGATGGAATCATTAGCGAAGAACGACACATGTGATCTCGTGGAGCTTCCAAAGGGCAAGAAGGCAATTGGGTGTAAATGGGTCTACACTAATAAGCTAGAAATCGAAACAGGAGATGTTTGCTACAAAGCTTGCCTCGTAGCGAAGGGCTTTGCACAGAGAGAATGTATATATTACAATGAAGTATTCTCGCCTGTGGTGAAGCATCGCTCGATTTGGATCTTGTTGGCATTGGTTGCACAGTTCGACCTCGAACTGGTGCAGTTGGATGTCAAGACAGCATTCTTGCATGGAGAGCTCGAAGAGGAGATCTATATGGCTCAGCCTGATGGCTATGGGAGTGATGACGGTGATGCATGTTGTAAGGGACCCTGCGGTGCTACACACACACACTAGAGGGGGGGGTGAATAGTGTAATGGCAAGCAAAGTGCTTAATTAAAAGTTACTAAAATTAAAGAACAATAAGCAGCGGAATTTAAACGGAGTGCTCAACAACAAAAACAAACGCAAACACAAGGATGTTACCCTGGTTCTCCAAAACTTGGGTACGTCCAGCCACACCAATATTCATTATAATTCCCACAAAGAGAAGTGAATACAATCTCACACAGAGATACTTCACACAGAGGATTTAGGATTCTCACAAGAGAAATCCTTACTCTCACACAAGAGAGACCTCACACAGAGGATTTAGGATATCCACAAAGAGATATCCTTACTCTCACACAGAGAAACCTCACACAGAGGATTTGTTCTTTCACACAGAAAGAACCAAACTCTCACAAAGAGAGTAACTCCCACAAAGAGAGTAACTAATTCCCACAAAGAGAATTAGGGGTATCACAAAGGTGAAACGAAATAACACTTACCTATGCCTTGATATGATCTTACCAATGTGAAGAAGAAGGCATGCAAGTGAAGCTCAAGTGCTTGAGATGAGGCTTTGAATGCACTTGACGATTTTTCTCTCTTTTAGGAATGAATCCTAACACTTCTCACTCGAGTGTATGAAATGAAGAGAAGAAAGATGTTCTCCAAGAAAAGGAATGAGATTGAAAACCATTGGAGAAATTCCCTAGAGCTTAGATGCTATAGCATAAGATTGAAGCTCTAATTAGGGAATGGGGGAGGAGTGTCTTAGAGAAGAGATTAAATGATCTTCTATGATTTCCTAATCCTTTCAAGAGTTCTAAATGAACTAAGCCATCTCCTATATAGAGGAAGCCAAGAAGAGCCCATAAAACCAGCTAAAAACCTAAAGGGAAGAAATCTGCAATGGCTAGATTTTGGCAGTTTACGGCACAGACATCGACTGATGAACAAATGACAGTCGATTGTGTAATGCCCTGTGAAGCTACTGCACACGTACTAGAGGGGGGTGAATAGTACTTAAAATAATTAAGAGAGTTATTCCTAACTATTGTGCAATAAACAAACGACAATGCGAAATAAACAACAATCAACAAGAATGAACAAATGTAAACAAAAGATATAACGGGTTCGGATCCACCCAAGTCTCCCCGACTTGTTCCCGGTGATCCTACGTCCCAACCACCCGGATCCCCTCCGGATACTTGAGTTAGAAATCTCTAACCCAAGATTTTGCACTATGACATTCTTGTAGAAAACGTCTACAAGACCAAATCATACAGAATGAAAATGTGACTCCCACAACCCGGGATCACACACTTCTCTCACAACCGAGAGAACAAATCAAATATCAAATGCGATGAAATAATGAAACACTTACCACAAAATCCTATGCCTTGAGTATACTTACCAAATTAGGGCAAAGAGGGATTTTGAGGAAGAAGCAAGCACCAAACCCAAGCTCCACCAAGATGGACAGCAATAGATGGCTAGGGAGGAGTTGGTGACTTGGATTCAAAGCCCTTGGCTTGAATGGCTCACAATGGAGAGAATCTCTCTTGAGGAATTTTGCTCAAAGAGTGAAGGAGAGATTCTTGGTGAGAAGAGAGAGCTTAGAAATAGCTTGAGAAAACTCTTCTCTTAGGTCTGAAATAACTTGGATAATGGACCTCTCTCTTTGCCTCAAACGAATCAGGTTTGTATTTATAGAGGCAAGAAAAATCGTGCTCAAAAGATTCCCAACGGCCATATTTCTGAAGCAGTTGGTCGGTCTAAGAAGGATCACTGACCGACTAGTTTCTCAACTAGTCGGTCGGTGATTCAACATGAACCGACTAACAGCTCGACAGCCAAAAGAGGAAGTTCAGACATAAAGAACTAGTCGGTCTAAGAAGACTTGCCAAACGACTAGTTTCACAACTAGTCGGTCGGTGAGTGTTCTTAGACCGACTAAGAGTCAAAACAAATAGTCTGATTACAAGTTGAACTAGTCGGTCTGAGAACAAATTCCAACCGACTAGTTTCTCAACTAGTCGGTCGACAAACGTTCTTAGACCGACTAACTCGAAACAGTAGCTAAGGCTGAAATGAGGCAATGATAACTAGTCGGTCTGAGAAGGATTCCTAATCGACTAGATCGTCATCTAGTCGGTCGGTGAACCTTCTTTGACCGACTAATTGATCAACAGGGAATGAGCTGAAATGAGCAAGGACATCTAGTCGGTTCATGAAGAGTTGCCGACCGACTAGATCGTCATCTAGTCGGTTGGTACTTCTACATGAACCAACTAAGATGCACTAGAAGCCGAGGGAAGAAGCGATATGCTTCGGGAAAGTTTCTAATGGCTTCTAAGATAATCCTAGCTCTAAGATATGAGCGAAATGAAGATTATAATGTAAGTCCTACTCAAGGCTTAACATTCTATTCTATAAAGCTAGAAGACAATAAATTAAATATGACGAACCGTCTTCAAAGCTTCAATATTCACTCTTGACTTCAATCATACTCCTTGAGCTTCAACGAAGCTTCAGGCACACGATCACGCGTATTGAGAAGTCTTGAGACGTCGCTTTTGATGTACATAGTATTTTGGCGACGATCTCCATAACTGCGCTCACAAACAGTTAGTTCACAATATTTATGTTTGCTCATCATCCAAAACCAAATCCGGGGAATCAATACTCAACATTCTCCCCCTTTTTGGTGATGACAAACCAACATAAATAATAATCAATAATAATGATTCAAAAGAAATTTACTTACTCCCCCTGCATTGATGACACGTTAGTCTCGTATTAAATATTAATCATACGCATCAAGCAGATGAGGAAGATATGAAATATGAACCAATTATTGACATATAGGATCTAACTCCATATTTTTATCTTCACTCCCCCTGAATCTAACATATCAAATTAGATTCATGGTAAATTGCTTTGAATTATTAATTAGCACATCGTCATTATTAATTCTCTCCCCCTTTGGCATTAGCAAAAAGAGCGGGAGGAGATCAACGACAAATACAATGGCTAAAAATAAAAGCACGAGAGTCGAAGAATACGACCACGATCCAAATGACACCAAAGTAAAATACCAAATGTAAAATACCGAAGAAAATCAAAGCGTGCCAACGTGACCATAATCGAAAAATGAAATCATCAAACCATAGGTGAAAATCGAAAAACGAAATCATCAAACCATAGGCGAAAATCGAAAAATGAAATTATCAAACCATAGGTAAAAATCGAAAAACGAAATCATCAAAACTCAAATCAACTTCACTTATTGAGTTATGGAACATACTCTCCAATATCAACATTCTTAGTTAAATAGAGTGCATGGAAAACAATTCTATGTTTCCATAGAAAGAATTCTATTTAATCCAATAAAATCGTCGAACGACGAAATCAACATCAGAGACAAAAAAAATCCAATGTGAATACCAAAAGTAGCAATATGATACCAAAAGTTGTTACGTCCTAAAGATCGTAGGGGCCCGACCCCCGCCCGGATCCGCTAACATACCCCATTAACTCACCATTTCACAAAAGGGCCGCCGCCCCGAAAATCCGGGGCATCATGGAGACAGACGCGCCTTGCGGCGCTCCCCGAACCGGCCGAGGCGAACAACCGCAGCCGCCCGACCCACTGGGGTAGCGCGCTTGGGGACGCGTGGGTAGCTAGGCCAGGCCTATTGAAGGGCGCGGACGTGTCTTTCCGTACCGGCAGGCTATACCCCATGGTCGATCGGGGGGCGCGGCCGGGTCGGACAACCCCCGATCGGAACGGCCCACCCGATTCCTACGAACCGCGGTGCCTAGAGTGACAGCCCGACCTTTAATTCGTCGCTAACGACAAACAGCCTAGGATAAGGACACAACTGACACATACGTCACCCGACCGCCTGACAAAGCACCCCCTGGCGGCTGACCCGTCCGACGATTATTGCTTTCGGCCCTGACATCCTGACAAAAGCACCCCTTGGCCGTTGCGCCACCTGACAGACGCGGATCAGGAACTCCTATTCCCAACGTCCTCGTCCGAAGCTTCCGCTGACACCTGAGCCAGCTCAGCACGCCTAATCATCACCCGTCAGGTATAAATACCCCCTCTCCTCTTACGGAGGGGGGGGGGGGTTGGAGAATTCTCTCTCATCTTCTATTATTCACACACGAGAGCAAAGGTCCTCCATATCTTTGTTCTCCCACCTATAGCTCGTCACGCGAGGCGGACACACAGTTAGTCCGGCCGGCGTGTCTAGCCCCCCTTTTAAGCCCTTTTACTGACTTAGGCATCGGAGGGGCTAAGGGTTGAACCCCAACCCCGCCCTTCTGACGAGTTGTTCGTGCTGCAGGAGTGCTCGCCCCTTGACCAAAGTCAGCGTCAGCCCCCCGCCGTCCAACCTTCCTCAGCTGCGTCCAGCGAGATACGACCCCGTGAGCACCACCGGCAACGGATCCAACCTCTTCACCCCACCAATCACTTGTAAAACAGCCTACCTACACCTTCTTCTCCACATAACCATCGTGCCCTTGGTTCCCCATAATACAAATTCATTGTACGCGAGTTCCACCTCGTAACAATTGGCGCCGTCTGTGGGAACGAAGGGTCACACCCATGTTAGACTCCATGCCGATCCCGCGGAACCCTGACCACGGCAAAGATCCCGTGGATCAGGAACCACTCTCTCTACAAATCACCCCGGCGTCCGACCCCCTTCTGGGGGTGGGCGCCGAAACTGAACGCACTTCAGCCCACGCTGTCCTGAAAAGCTTCGAGGTCGTTACTCAGGCCAGGGGAGACTATCAGATGGCTAAAACGGAGCCTCCGCCCGGCCCCTCAGAGCCCCAGAACGTGAGGCGGAACCTCCGCTTTCAGTTCGAGGAGGAGGGAGAAGACAGGGGGCTCACCGAGGAGATTACGGCCCAGCAAAGGCTCCTGGAAGAGGAGATGGAAGTTGCGCAGCGGTGGAGGCGCCTGGGGGAGGCGGCCGCCGCGCAAAGGCGTTTGGACGAGGCGGCCGCCGCGCAAAGGCGTTTGGACGAGGTGGCCGAGACCGCCCGGAGGGCCTACCAGGAAGAAGAGGCCGCCCGCCGCCAACTCCGCTTCATCGTCGCGGAGCGAGAGAGGCTAAGGAGAGAAAACAGGAGCAACCAAGAAGTCCTGGAAGAGACGGCGACGGGCCGGCGACCCGGGAACGGGCGGGACCCATTGCTGAACAGGTCCCCGCCTGGAGGAGGCGTCCCGCGTCACTAGCACCACCCCTCCGATACCCTGCACGAGGAAGCCGTTTGTCGACAACTATGCTTCCTCACCGCCGAGCACGAGAGACTCCTTCGGGAGAATCAAGAACGGATGGAGGCCCGGGGAGAGCTGGCCGGGAGGCGCTGGCGCTGGGAGAACCGTAGCCCGCAACCCGTCGAGTCCTCGACCCGGGGAAGGAGCCCCGCCGGGCGACAGTCGGGCTACTCCCCGGGGACGGAGGACCGTCGACGGCCGAGACGCGACCGAAGCCAGACCCCCGAATGGCGGAGAGGGGATGCGCCGGGCTGCCCAACCTACCCGGAGGAAGCCACGCCACTTGCACGGTGGATCACGTCCGCCCCAAGGCCCATAAGGTTCAAACCCCCTCACTTGGCCACATACAACAGGAGAGGCGACCCCCTCACGCACGTGCAACAATACCGGGGGGAGATGGAGGCCCAGGACGTGGATGAGGCGTTCCTATGCCGACATTTCTCCCAAAGCCTGAGGGACACCGCGTTGGACTGGTACTTTGGCTTGCCCGTGAGGTCCGTAGGGAGCTTTGGCGAACTATCCCATAAGTTCTGCCAAGAGTTCCGGGCCGGGCGGACGAAAAAGAAGCCCTTAGACTATCTCAGCACGATAGTCCAAGGGGAGGGAGAGACAACGGGTAGGTACCTCCGCCGCTTTCAGGAGGAGAGACGGGCGGTGGTGACGTGCGGCGATGAGGTGCTTATGCTGGCCTTCAAATCGGGGTTGCGGACTCGGAGCCTCCACAAATCCCTGCTCCGGGATCCGCCAACCGACTATGAGGCATTGGTTGCTATGGCGGAGAGACACGCGTTGGCCGAGGAGACTCTCGGCGCCAAGGCCTTATTCCCCCCGGCGAAACCCACCCAAGGCGAACCCCGGTCACACCCACGGCCGAGGCAGGAAGAGGGACACCGTGGTCACGACCAACTGGCCCGACCAAGGAGGGAACCGCTCGGGCCTCGCCCGCAAGATCGACCTGGCCCGGCGCGCGAGTTCGCTCCGGCCCAAGGGCTCCCTCGAGTCGTCCCGAGACAAGAAGGCCCCCTACGGGCACATTACACGCAACTCAATGCCTCCTTGATTGAGGTGATGGCCGCGGCTACACGGGCCGGACTGCTGCCGGAGCCGCCCCGAGAAATGAAGTCGGACCCAGCCCAGAGAGATTTTAAGAAATACTGCCGATACCACCGGGACCACGGCCACGACACCGACAACTGCTTCACCCTCAAAAGGGAAATCGAGCGGCTGATCCAGGCGGGCCACCTGGGGGACTTCGTCGGAGGCCGGAGACCGGACCGGGAAGATGGGACCCACCGAAGGGCACGGAGGGCAGACCCTCCGGCAAACGACGAGCGGGAAGAGCTTCACCCCCCGAAACCCGTCATGCGCATAAACACGATATGCGGCGGGCCATCTTCAGGAGGGGCATCGTCGTCAAGCAAAAAGGCGTATGCGAGACAAGTAATGACGGTGGGTCTTGGAGGGGACCAGAGAGGGAGAAGGATGGCCTACCCTCCCATTACTTTCAGCGACGAGGATCTAGAGGGGATCGAGCAGCCCCACGAAGACGACATCGTCATCGAGGCACAGATTGGGACGGCCATCGTCAGCCGCCTCCTGATCGACACAGGGAGCTCTTGCGACATCCTGTTCATGTCCACAATCGAGAAGATGGGGTTAAGGCCGACGGACCTGAGACCCTGCACTGGACCCCTCGTCGGTTTCACCGGTCACTCGACCCCCATCATGGGAGTGATCACCTTGCCGATAACCCTCGGAGAAGAGCCACAGGTCGTCACTCGAATGACGCTGTTCGTTGTGGTCGACATTATGTCGGCGTACAATGGGATCATAGGACGACCTTACATGTCGGCCATTGGAGCGCTCCCCAGCCTCCTCCATCAGATGGTCAAGTTCCAGACCCCCCGAGGGGTGGGGATCGTACGGGGAAGCCAGAAGCTGTTTAGGAGCTGCTACGTAGGGTCGACCAAGCACAAGGGACCAGAGGTGAACCTGAAGATCGACTCCCCGAGGCGGAGTTATGACCCCCACCAGCCAGAGTTAGCTCCAGCCGATGCCACTGCCGAGGGAAACAGGATCGACCACGCGCCCACCACCACCCCCCCCTGAGAAGGACGGGCTAATCACTCCAAGGGGCGCGGTGCACCGGTCGTGGCATAGCCGGGAACTGTAAGTCCTGAACAAAGTACCTTGTTCCCTTCTTTTTATCTTCGAATTTCGCCTTTTCTGCATGACAATTTCAGTTCAACCCTCTCAAAGACTCCGGGGCAGGACCAATCCTCGCCACCCAAACCGGAGAGGGGCACGGGCCGAGCTGCGTACTCGCTCCCCCCCAGGAAGACCTCCGGGGCAAGTTCACTGAGCTTGGCCACCCAAACCGGAGTGCCATATGCGGGGTAGGCGACGGCCCAATACCCGTCCGACTATAGAGGCTGCGGGGAGGCGACGGCCCAATACCCGTCCTCTCAAAGACTCCGGGGCAGGACCAATCCTCGCCACCCAAACCGGAGAGGGGCACGGGCCGAGCTGCGTACTCGCTCCCCCCCAGGAAGACCTCCGGGGCAAGTTCACTGAGCTTGGCCACCCAAACCGGAGCGCCATATGCGGGGTAGGCGACGGCCCATGTCACGCCCCGCTTCCCATTATACTTGGGGCGAGAACGTGAGCGGGTCCGCATGTGCTTAAAGCAAAGAAGAGGTACTTTTTTTTTCTTTCCCTTCTTCCTTGACTTAAGCACACTAAGCGTGATTTTAGCGAAGGCAGGTCCATGCACGCGAATCTTCACAAGCAGCACAATCATTCATTACATTACAGTACCAGCGTCAAAAACAAACACACAGATAATTTAGGCCTAGCATGGCCGTACAAACTGCTGAAGCAAACACACCTGAAAATAAAATACAACAATACTGAAATATAAAAGTCCCGCTCTAGTCTTCCGCGGGGATGATCTCAGTATCCTCGTAACTCTGGTCAGCGGGGTCCACCTCTAAGGTGGGATCCTCAAGAGTGGTGTCCTCTGGGTACTCTGTCTCTAAACCTAACATATATTTCAAAACACGTTGAAATATATGTCAGCGATAAGCTCGGCAAGATATTTTAAAGCAATGAATGAAGAACAACTATAAGGGACAAAAAGCGTTAGTACACAGTTATGAATAATAAGTGCAGAAAGTAAAGTACAAGCATGCATGAGTTTTGCAGATTTAAAAGTAAGGTAGTGGTAAATTGAGTATTTGTGCTCGTGATAAGTCCATGTCTGAGAAAGTAATGTTCTCGATACACCCTATCATCGGGGGCTTACCGTGACGCTTCTTGCCATTCCAACCTGGAATATGGTCAAGCTGCTTGCCTCCGTTAGTGTGGTTTTGGGGGTAGCCGTAAGGTGTTCAAGCAACAATTACAGACTCTACTACAAGAACCAACCCCACCCAAAGTGTATGTCTAGTCACCGACTAGGTTTCACCCCATCTGTATTCGATGGTCATCTCAGATGTGTTTGTAACACATCCATCTTTTCCAATTGTTTATTTCGTTAGCATGCGAATGGTAGAGGCAGTATAGTTAAGTAAAAACATTAAGCAATGTGGAATATGATATCTGACTACCAGAGTTTGACAAACACCACAAATTTAGCAATAAGTTTCAACGGTCAGGGTTGCAGTTCATTTACTCAAAATACTTGCCTTGACGCGGGTGTGGGCGTCCAGGTGGTGGTGACGTGAGGCACGTTTTATCTGCATCGTGGAATTGTGGTATCAGTTTAAAGATCCAATTAAAATATTTCATTAACTTAAAGGAACTAACCTTAATTTAGCACTAATTTAATCTTAACTATTTATAATAATCTTAACCCACTTAGTTAAACTTATTTAAATAAATTTATTAACAAGGTAACATCTATTACTTAACTTAAGTTATAATACTTAATAACTTTATAAACTTAAACTTAAACTTAAACTGTTAATAATAATAATAATAATAATTAATAAATAACAAAACCCCCTCCCCCCTTTATCTTCTCTCCCTCTCCCTTTCTCTCGACTTCTTCCTCTTCTTCGTTTTTCTTTTTCTTTTTTTTTTTTCGTTCTCTGCAGGGGCTTACGGCGGTCGGATCGGAGGCGGGGCGACGGCGGATCGGACTTCCGACGGTCACGGCGGCAAGGGGCAGCGCAGGCGAGATCGGGCGGCGGCGGTCCCTAGGCGACGGGCGGCGGCGCGCTTCGCGGAGGCTTCGGGCGCGATCCGGGGCACGGCGAGGCTGCGGGATCGGGGCTTGGGGCGTCGGGTCGACGATCGGGACGGCGGGTCGAGCGGCGTACGGGCGGGGGCTCTGGGAACGGCGGCGGCGACTTCGAGAGGGTCACAGCGACGCCACCAGGGGGCTGTGCGGCTTCGACGAGATCGGAGCGTCGACGCGTGCAATCTGAAGGAGGGTGATGCTGGGGGTTTGATTTGTTTGGGGGTTTGGTTTGCAATCCAATTTGGGGTTGGGTTTGTGATTTGTTTTCAGATTTTGTTTTGGATTTCTGCTTTGTTCGATTGGGTTGTAAGGATTTGGATGGCTGATTTGTGGAGGAGGAGGTGTTGGTGATGTTGGGGTGTTGCTGATGGAGATGGGGTTGTTGACGGTGGAGGGATGTGTTGTTGGTTGTTGGCTTGGATTGCCTGATTGTTTTCTCTGTAGTTCGCTTAAGAAGGGGAGGATGGGAAGACAGGTTGAATAGGGTTGGTTGATGGTCGGGGGAGACAAGTTTAAGGGGATGGTTGGGAGGTGGAGGGAGGCTTGAAGGCTGATGTTGGATCTCACCAACATACTGGTGAGATTTCATTGAGGTAGGGTTAGGATAATATAGTAAAATAACTTAGTGAAAGTAATTTAGTAAAAAGACTTAGTTAAAATAACAATAAGTTAATTATAATTTAACTGGTAATTAGCGATTACTAGAAATAAATTAATTAGAGATTAATTCTTAATTAAAAGTAATTAATAATTTAGTAATAATTACGATTTACGGCTTAAAATCACGCTACGGCAAACTGAAAACGACGACGCGCTCGCGTCAACGTGCAGATGAATATCCACTCGGACGAAAATAACAGAATCGGCAAGGTAAAATACAGGCACACAACAATCAAAATGCAACTAGAAAACAGGCCGTTACATCCTACCCTCCTTAGAATAATTCCGTCCCTGGAATTCTCTACAGAGCAGGGAAGAGGTAGGGGTAACGTCCTCGCATCTCATCCTCTCGCTCCCAGGTGGATTCTCCTGGCGAGTCGTGGCGCCACATCACTCGCACAAGTTCGACAACCTTATTCCTGAGCGCCTTCTGACGTCGATCAAGAATCTGAACAGGCTGCTGCTCATAGGTAAGGTCTGGTCGCACCGTGATCTCGGAATGATCGACCACATGAGTAGGATCACTGATGTAACGACGCAGCTGGGAGACATGGAAAACATTATGTACTCCCTCTAATGATGGCGGTAGAGCTAGACGATAAGCCACTTCTCCAACTCGCTCTAACACATCAAAGGGTCCAACGAACCTTGGACTGAGCTTGCCTCGTCTCCCAAAGCGTATCACTCCTCGGTTTGGGGATATCTTCAGGAAAACATGATCTCCTGGTTGAAACTCCGAGTGGCGACGCTTGGCATCAGCCCAATGCTTGTACCGGTCTTGTGCAATGCGTAACTTGTCTCTGATGTTACGCACTACATCCACAGTCTCAACGATCATCTCCGGGCCCAATAATTCTCGATCACCAATGTCATCCCAACTCAGCGGGGGTCGACACTTCCTTCCGTAGAGTGCTGCGAATGGGGCCATGCCAATGCTGGCTTGGTAGCTATTGTTGTAGGAAAACTCCACCAGGTGTAGATGGTCTTCCCACGAACCTTTGAAATCCAGCATACAAGCTCGCAGCATGTCCTCTAATATTTGTATGGTACGCTCTGATTGGCCATCCGTCTGCGGGTGATACGCAGTGCTGAAACTCAGACTGGTACCCAAATTGGATTGCAGACTCTTCCAAAACTGGGAAGTGAATCTAGTGTCCCGGTCAGAGACGATGCTCACCGGAACTCCATGCAATCGAACAATCTCCTCCATATACTTCTTAGCAAGTATTTCCGTAGATTGTCCCACTCGGAAGGGTATGAAATGCGCTGATTTGGTTAATCGGTCAACGATCACCCAAATCGCATCATTCTGCTTAGTACTCCGAGGTAGTCCAGTCACGAAATCCATAGTGATGTGCTGCCATTTCCACTCTGGAATCGGCAGGGGTTGAAGTAGTCCAGCTATGCGATGATGTTCAGCCTTCACTTGCTGACACACAAGGCACTTAGCAACACTTCGAGCCACGCTTCTCTTCATTCCATGCCACCAAAAATTCAGACGAAGATCTTTGTACATTTTGGTGCCACCAGGATGAATAGAGTAGGAAGAGCTATGAGCTTCCTTCATCAACTCCTCTCTGATATCACCTGAAGGTACGCAGATCCTACTGCCGTATCTCAGGGAACCATCCTCATGAATCAGAAAATCCGTCCGCAGTCCAGCAATGACTTGCTCCCGGATCTTTCGTAACTTCGCATCTCCAGTCTGAGTAACTTTGATTCGATCCACAATAGTAGACTGAACTTGCATATTCATCAATGATGCAGAAGTCCCAGGTAAAATAACTTCAACCTCCATCTCACGGATAGCCTGTTGAAGTCTCCATTGAGCTGAAAGAGTCATGATCGCTGGTAATCTGCTCAATGCGTCAGGTACGACATTCACCTTCCCTGGATGATACTGGAGGTCGATGTCGTAATCAGCCATAAGCTCTAACCATCTGCGTTGCCTCATATTGAGCTCCTTCTGAGAGAAAATATACTTCAGGCTCTTGTGGTCGGTGTAGATCTTGACTTGCTCGCTCAAAAGAAAATGCCTCCAAATCTTCAGAGCAAAGATGACAGCAGCCAACTCCAGGTCGTGAGTCGGATAATTCTTCTCGTGAATCTTCAATTGTCGAGAAGCATAGGCGACCACATGACCATGCTGATGCAGGACACATCCAAGTCCCTTGCCAGATGCGTCACAAAAGACCTCAAATCCTCCAGTCCTGTCTGGTATAGCTAACACTGGTGCAGTCGTCAGTTTGGCCTTCAATATTCCAAATGCCTGTTCACAAGAGTCTGACCATACATACTTGACATCCTTCCTCGTCAAGCGAGTCATAGGCTCGGCAATTTTCGATAAGTCCTTGATGAACCGACGGTAATAACCCGCCAATCCTAAGAAACTCCTGATGTCGGTAGCTGATCGAGGAGTCGGCCAGTTCCTGACTGAAATGACCTTCTCCGGATCAACAGAGATACCGTCTCCTGATACCACATGCCCAAGAAAGGCGACTCGGTCTAGCCAGAAATCACACTTGCTGAACTTGGCGTACAACCGATGATGTCGCAATGTCTCCAGTACAATCCGCAGATGCTCGGCATGCGCTTCTTCATCCTTCGAGTAGACCAAGATGTCATCGATGAAGATCACCACGAACTTATCCAAGAACTCATAGAAGATCAAGTTCATGAGGTTCATGAATACTGCTGGGGCGTTAGTCACACCAAATGGCATGACTACAAATTCATAGTGCCCATACTTGGTCCTGAATGCTGTCTTCGGGATGTCTCCGCTTCTGACCTTCACTTGATGATAACCACTTCGGAGATCCAGCTTCGAGAATACTCGCGATCCGCCAAGTTGATCAAAGATGTCGTCAATTCGCGGCAGCGGGTACTTGTTCTTTATGGTTACCTTATTCAGTTCTCTATAGTCCACACACATCCTTCTCGAACCATCCTTCTTCTTGACCAAAAGAACTGGCGCACCCCAAGGAGATACGCTCGGATGAATCAATCCCTTCTGCAACAAGTCGTCAAGCTGTTTTCGAAGTTCCTCCAGTTCAGCAGGAGCCATGCTATAAGGAGCCTTCGAAATAGGTTGTGTGTTCGGTATAAGGTCGATAGTAAATTCCAGAGCTCGATCAGGCGGTAATCCTGAAATATATTCCGGGAATACGTCTGCAAAGTCTCGAACCACTCTAGGTCTTTCAGGCTCAACCTGCATCGATGCAATGATTAGTTCGTTTGGCTTGGCCCGAAACTTGATAGGCCCAAGTGAACGGTCTCCGCTCATGAATTCAAACACAGGGTGATCAGGGATTTCAAACACTACTTTCTTGTTGTGACAATCGATAGTAGCGTAGAAATTTCCTAACCAATCCATGCCGAATATCGCATCGAAATTAGACATGTCGACTATCATAAAATCTGCGAACAACTCGTGTCCACAAATCACAATAGAGCAAGATCGACAGCCAGAAGAAGTCCTCACTACTCCACTCGCAGTAGTGATGCTCAAGTGATTCGGTAGAGGGTCGACATGAATAGAATGTCTCTCTACAAATCCTCGGGATATGAAGCAGTGAGTGGCTCCCGAATCAAAAAGGGATAGGGCCGGATGGGAGGCTATTAATATAACACCTAGTGCATAGGAAATATCTTAGCAAAAGATAAACAAGCAACACATGCATATAATATAAGCATTAAGAGAAGAGTTCAAGTAATACCTGATATCACTTGCTCATCCGTCTCAGCCTCCGCGGCTGTCATGGTGAAGATCTGACGTCTCGGCTGGTTCTGCCTCGCCTGTGCAAAAGCCTTCTGTTGTGGGGTCAGAGGTGGTCCGTGCAGAGTAGGTCCAGGAGCTCCACGCTGAACGGTCCCAGAAGGTCCAGCAGTCATCGGCTTGTTGGTGCGGCGAGGGCAGTCTCTGGTAGCATGTGCAGATGCTCCACATATCATGCATAGATTCAGCAGCTCTCTGCAGTCTTTCTTGACATGACCCGTGCGCTTGCAGTGGAAGCACACCAGCTGGGGTCGATTGTTGGTAGGGGCAGCGGGCCTCTTGAACTGTGCAGTTTGAGTAGGTCGGAGGTTTCCCCTGGGTGGCTCCGATGGACGCCTACTTCCTCCAATCTGAAGTGCCTTCTTGCGATTCACATTAATTTCATGCTTCTTAGCAGCATCTAACACTTCCTGATGAGTAGTCAGATTTACCGAAGACATTGATCCTTGAATGTCCAGGTCTAGCCCCTGGAAGAACTGATAAGCACAGTCTTCGGGATCTTCCACCAGATTTGGGGCAAATCGACTAAGCATCGAAAACTCTGCCTCGTATTCGTCAACAGTCATGTTGCCTTGTTCCAGGTTGACGAAACGTTGCTGCAGTTCCCTCTTGGCTGATCGAGGAAAATACTGAGCGTCAAAACGCTCTCGAAACATGGTCCAGTTGATGGGCTTGATAAGACGAGCTTCCTCATTGTCCCACCAGTTTCGGGCATTTCCAGTCAGCTGTTTCTTGGCAATCTCTACCCAGCCTGCCTGGTCAATGCGGGCAAGACTCAGGTCTTCCGCGGTAGTTCGGGCCCATTCTTCTGCTGCTAAGGGGCCTTCTCTCCCAGAAAAGCTCTTCGGGAAAAGCTCTCGAAATTGTTTCGCTCCGGGCTCAGCTCGAGGTGGGGGTGGTGCAGGTGGTGCAGGTGGTGCAAGCTGCTGACCCTGTCGAATCAGCTGTTGTTGAGTCTCCAACATTCCTCTCATGATATTCATGAGTCCAAGGAGGTCGGGAGTATCATTCCCGCTAGTCCCATTCCCGTTGCGAGTGTTCGGTCTTCCTGCCATGCTGCAAGATAAACAAGTTTAAACATTTTTTGTACAAAGTTATTCAAACCCTCTGGTCAGTAATGATGTTCACACTGCTTCTGAAGTACTTCGAAGAAAGGAGAGCAGAGACCTGCGTGGGCCACCACTAAAACCTGTCACGCCCCGCTTCCCATTATACTTGGGGCGAGAACGTGAGCGGGTCCGCATGTGCTTAAAGCAAAGAAGAGGTACTTTTTTTTTTCTTTCCCTTCTTCCTTGACTTAAGCACACTAAGCGTGATTTTAGCGAAGGCAGGTCCATGCACGCGAATCTTCACAAGCAGCACAATCATTCATTACATTACAGTACCAGCGTCAAAAACAAACACACAGATAATTTAGGCCTAGCATGGCCGTACAAACTGCTGAAGCAAACACACCTGAAAATAAAATACAACAATACTGAAATATAAAAGTCCCGCTCTAGTCTTCCGCGGGGATGATCTCAGTATCCTCGTAACTCTGGTCAGCGGGGTCCACCTCTAAGGTGGGATCCTCAAGAGTGGTGTCCTCTGGGTACTCTGTCTCTAAACCTAACATATATTTCAAAACACGTTGAAATATATGTCAGCGATAAGCTCGGCAAGATATTTTAAAGCAATGAATGAAGAACAACTATAAGGGACAAAAAGCGTTAGTACACAGTTATGAATAATAAGTGCAGAAAGTAAAGTACAAGCATGCATGAGTTTTGCAGATTTAAAAGTAAGGTAGTGGTAAATTGAGTATTTGTGCTCGTGATAAGTCCATGTCTGAGAAAGTAATGTTCTCGATACACCCTATCATCGGGGGCTTACCGTGACGCTTCTTGCCATTCCAACCTGGAATATGGTCAAGCTGCTTGCCTCCGTTAGTGTGGTTTTGGGGGTAGCCGTAAGGTGTTCAAGCAACAATTACAGACTCTACTACAAGAACCAACCCCACCCAAAGTGTATGTCTAGTCACCGACTAGGTTTCACCCCATCTGTATTCGATGGTCATCTCAGATGTGTTTGTAACACATCCATCTTTTCCAATTGTTTATTTCGTTAGCATGCGAATGGTAGAGGCAGTATAGTTAAGTAAAAACATTAAGCAATGTGGAATATGATATCTGACTACCAGAGTTTGACAAACACCACAAATTTAGCAATAAGTTTCAACGGTCAGGGTTGCAGTTCATTTACTCAAAATACTTGCCTTGACGCGGGTGTGGGCGTCCAGGTGGTGGTGACGTGAGGCACGTTTTATCTGCATCGTGGAATTGTGGTATCAGTTTAAAGATCCAATTAAAATATTTCATTAACTTAAAGGAACTAACCTTAATTTAGCACTAATTTAATCTTAACTATTTATAATAATCTTAACCCACTTAGTTAAACTTATTTAAATAAATTTATTAACAAGGTAACATCTATTACTTAACTTAAGTTATAATACTTAATAACTTTATAAACTTAAACTTAAACTTAAACTGTTAATAATAATAATAATAATAATTAATAAATAACAAAACCCCCTCCCCCCTTTATCTTCTCTCCCTCTCCCTTTCTCTCGACTTCTTCCTCTTCTTCGTTTTTCTTTTTCTTTTTTTTTTTTCGTTCTCTGCAGGGGCTTACGGCGGTCGGATCGGAGGCGGGGCGACGGCGGATCGGACTTCCGACGGTCACGGCGGCAAGGGGCAGCGCAGGCGAGATCGGGCGGCGGCGGTCCCTAGGCGACGGGCGGCGGCGCGCTTCGCGGAGGCTTCGGGCGCGATCCGGGGCACGGCGAGGCTGCGGGATCGGGGCTTGGGGCGTCGGGTCGACGATCGGGACGGCGGGTCGAGCGGCGTACGGGCGGGGGCTCTGGGAACGGCGGCGGCGACTTCGAGAGGGTCACAGCGACGCCACCAGGGGGCTGTGCGGCTTCGACGAGATCGGAGCGTCGACGCGTGCAATCTGAAGGAGGGTGATGCTGGGGGTTTGATTTGTTTGGGGGTTTGGTTTGCAATCCAATTTGGGGTTGGGTTTGTGATTTGTTTTCAGATTTTGTTTTGGATTTCTGCTTTGTTCGATTGGGTTGTAAGGATTTGGATGGCTGATTTGTGGAGGAGGAGGTGTTGGTGATGTTGGGGTGTTGCTGATGGAGATGGGGTTGTTGACGGTGGAGGGATGTGTTGTTGGTTGTTGGCTTGGATTGCCTGATTGTTTTCTCTGTAGTTCGCTTAAGAAGGGGAGGATGGGAAGACAGGTTGAATAGGGTTGGTTGATGGTCGGGGGAGACAAGTTTAAGGGGATGGTTGGGAGGTGGAGGGAGGCTTGAAGGCTGATGTTGGATCTCACCAACATACTGGTGAGATTTCATTGAGGTAGGGTTAGGATAATATAGTAAAATAACTTAGTGAAAGTAATTTAGTAAAAAGACTTAGTTAAAATAACAATAAGTTAATTATAATTTAACTGGTAATTAGCGATTACTAGAAATAAATTAATTAGAGATTAATTCTTAATTAAAAGTAATTAATAATTTAGTAATAATTACGATTTACGGCTTAAAATCACGCTACGGCAAACTGAAAACGACGACGCGCTCGCGTCAACGTGCAGATGAATATCCACTCGGATGAAAATAACAGAATCGGCAAGGTAAAATACAGGCACACAACAATCAAAATGCAACTAGAAAACAGGCCGTTACAGCCCAATACCCGTCCGACTAGAGAGGCTGCGGGGAGGCGACGGCCCAATACCCGCCCTCTCAAAGACTCCGGGGCAGGACCAATCCTCGCCACCCAAACCGGAGAGGGGCATGGGCCGAGCTGCGTACTCGCTCCCCCCCAGGAAGACCTCCGGGGCAAGTTCACTGAGCTTGGCCACCCAAACCGGAGCGCCATATGCGGGGTAGGCGACGGCCCAATACCCGTCCGACTATAGAGGCTGCGGGGAAGCGACGGCCCAATACCCGCCCTCTCAAAGACTCCCGGGCAGGACCAATCCTCGCCACCCAAACCGGAGAGGGGCACGGGCCGAGCTGCGTACTCGCTCCCCCCCAGGAAGACCTCCGGGGCAAGTTCACTGAGCTTGGCCACCCAAACCGGAGCGCCATATGCGGGGTAGGCGACGGCCCAATACCCGTCCGACTATAGAGGCTGCGGGGAGGCGACGGCCCAATACCCGCCCTCTCAAAGACTCCGGGGCAGGACCAATCCTCGCCACCCAAACCGGAGAGGGGCACGGGCCGAGCTGCGTACTCGCTCCCCCCCAGGAAGACCTCCGGGGCAAGTTCACTGAGCTTGGCCACCCAAACCGGAGCGCCATATGCGGGGTAGGCGACGGCCCAATACCCGTCTGACTATAGAGGCTGCGGGGAGGCGACGGCCCAATACCCGCCCTCTCAAAGACTCCGGGGCAGGACCAATCCTCGCCACCCAAACCGTAGAGGGGCACGGGTCGAGCTGCGTACTCGCTCCCCCCCAGGAAGACCTCCGGGGCAAGGTCACTGAGCTTGGCCACCCAAACCGGAGCGCCATATGCGGGGTAGGTGACGGCCCAATACCCGTCCGACTATAGAGGCTGCGGGGAGGCGACGGCCCAATACCCACCCTCTCAAAGCCTCCGGGGCAGGACCAATCCTCGCCACCCAAACCGGAGAGAGGCACGGGCCGAGCCGCGTATTCGCTCCCCCCCAAGAAGACCTCCGGGGCAAGTTCACTGAGCTCGGCCACCCAAGCCGGAGCGCTTTAGGCGGGGTACCCGACGGACCAGTACCCTCCCTCCCCCGTAAGGGCCTGTCACCCCTCTCCTCAAACCTCGGGAAACTACTCAAGGTCCGCAAATCAAGGCAACCCCTACATAGCCATTCCTGAGGAGCAACGCCTAACCCCCATAAAGCCGACGCCCGAAATGACTTGTCCAACCCAAAAGGACACTCGGGACGAACGCCACTGACAAGTGTCATGCATGCCTGAGGGGTCACATCACCCGTCACCCATCGAGAACCCCCCTAAGAACGAAATTCCAAGACGACCCCGACTCTCAATGAAGAGTAAATGAGGGCAGAAATTCACCATTATAAATTCCCCCCCCCCCCATCAGCTTCCTTGAGGGGGGGAGGAAGGCGAGAGGAAGGATGTGGAGATAGACTAGTCGTTTTGCATCCCTCTCTCCCTCAAAATGTGCGGAAAATGCGAGTATCGCCGACCGCCAAAGTAAACGATCCCCCAACAGGATATTCCCCTTACACGACGGTTACCCAGCCTGCTGCTCCCTTCCTTCCTTTAGACAACTTAAGGCATGGGAACTGGAGCTCCGATGGCATACCATGCCTCTCCACGGTCGCCTCGCGCACGCAGGCGTGGCTGGCAGACAACCCGATGGATGGGGCATACCTGCCAAATCACCCCGCCGAGCACCCCGGCAGCCGCCCGAGGCCCTCCAACCAAGGGGGACTTGTCTCCAAGCGCCGGCGTGCTCCAACGGGCTACTCCGCGTACAAATGGAAACACCCCTCCTTCCACTCATCGACCTTCCCCGGCCCGTTTATGCCAGGAGGCCACACAAGGGGGCTGCGGCCCGTGTCCCTTCGCGCCCACCGCGCGGAGACTCCAGTCGAGGGGAGTTGCGGGGCCCCGTGGGATAGAACAACCACCAAGGACTCCCTCTCCCCCCAATTCTGGGAACGAGGGCCAAAGCCACCTCCTGGCTCCGACACGACCATCCACCCCTGCGCCGAGGGGGAACCCTCTGAATCGACTCCACGCCCCTTATCAGGGGCATGGCACCAGAGAAAGGCGGATCAACTGCGATGAGAACATCAACCTACCTTGAGCGACACACGGTTACGCCTACGGGCCGATACAATGTTACGCCTACGGGCCGATTCAATGTTACGCCTACGGGGCGACCCTGTTTTAATAAACTATCAATAATAGCCGATGAAAAGACCAAAGACTAATCCCGTTTGACCACTAGTCATAGCTCAGGTACACCTAGACCCGAGCAACCCACGAAAAGGGAGGCAACCTCGCTGTAAAATCTCTCGGGCGCACTACGCGAAATAAAGGGACTCAACACGATTCCCCCTACGCCAGGATAGAAACGGCCGCACCAAGGCGTAAATCTACGAAGGGAATTTATGCACACCCAGACGAAAAATGCCAAATAAAAAAAACACAGCACACAAATGCGGGGACGAGCCCGGCGAATCTTTACTTTCTTTCGTTTTTACACCACAAAAAGGGGGGGGGAGTCTCCACAAAGCTACTTGGCGCTTCCGCCAATCACGACGCCCTCTCCCTCCACGGAATCTCCCACCGCCCCGCCGTCCTCTGGCTTGCCACCCTCCCCTCTGTCTCCTTCCCCCGCCTCGTCGTCGCTACACGCAGCGAGCCCGTCGAGGTCGATCTCCACCGGCGGGACCAGGCCCGCCACCTTCTCCTTCAACCGAGCCAGGCAGGCTTCCCATCCCTCCGTGTGGCCCTCCTCCATGCCATCGGCCATCGACTTTGCGAGGGCGGGGACGACGGTTCTCTTTTGGTACGTCCGAAATTCCTCGACCTTACGGGCCAACTCCTCCTTGGCGGCCTTGGCACGCCCCGCTAGGTCCTCCGCACGGGACTCCTCCCTTCTAAGGGCCTCATCCAGCTCCTTCGCTCTCCCCCCAGCTTCGACCGCCCGCTGCTCATGATCGGACACGACCATCTTCAGGCGATCTACCTTCGCCTCATATCAGTCGCCCCGCTCCCTCTCCTTCTCCAGGTCCTCGCCAGCGCTCTTACGAACGGCAGCGACCTCGGCGACCGCTCTAGCCACGGCGCCCTCGGCCTTGTGTATGGCCGGCACGTGCCGCATCATCCCGAGCATCAAGTTGAGGATCTGCGTAAAGAAGCGCCCAAAAGTAAACCCATTTAGGGCATTCAATAAAACCCGCTGAAAAACGTCGCCCATCTTACAGAACATACCTGGACGCCATACATCACCGCGGTCCCGCACAGACCCTCAGGCTCCACCGCTTCCAGCGCTACCCTATCGCAGGGCAGGAAAATGTTCTCCGCCAGCCTCGCCGCCACACCTCCATCCTCAAACACGGACTTGTCACTCGCCACTTTGTACGGCGCCCGATGAAGCGTGCCGTCGGGATAGCCCTCGACATCGGTCCTCTTGGCCTTAAACTTAGCCAAGGCGGCCTCACAGCGGGGGTCCGTTGGCGCCCTCTCGAGACCGAACACGGGACAACCATAAGGCCAAGGATCCCATCCTCCGGACCCTGTCGGGCCACTCGACGCCTCGGCCCTATGCGACTGACCGCTAGCTTCCGCCCCCTCCCCCCCGCAGGTGCCATCGGGCTAGGCGGCCTCGTTCAGGGTGGTTCCGCCCCACCCACTGTTAACCCTTCGTCCCCGCCCTCCAAGTCGATGATGGGATTCGCCACCCCCTCCCCGGCCCCGCCTTCCGTCTGACCGGTTCCCCCTGGCGCGTCAGGCTCGGACGACTTCGTCGGCCTCTTCCTCCTCTTTGTGGGCGCTGGCATCCCAGTCAAGCTCCCCACCCCTCCTTCCGCTCGCGACCTCTTGGGGCCGCCTCTGGCCGACGATCGCCCCGCCTGCTCTGAGGCCAGCCTCATCATTTCTTCGAGGGACAAACTCATTGTGCCACTTGCCAAAGAGAGAAAGTTCAGCGTAAGCACATCAGAAGCATGAACACCAAAATCTCTCATACCTTCGGGCCAGATGTGCACCGTTATCATCTCAGCCCGAGCGAGCATCCTATAATCTCGTCCCTCCGCTGGTATGGCCATCAAAATCCGGGCCACTACTTCCTCCTCATCCCCCAATTTCACCCCCTCTCTTGCCTTGGGATTTAGCTCCGCCCAATCAGACCTTATCAGCACATCCTCCGGCACCTCCACAAACACATACTGCTGGCGCCAAAACTTAATTTTCCCAGGCAAACCCCTAATGAGCGGATGCGTCCTCTTCGCGGAGAGATAGTAGCATGACCACAACCTCTTGACCGAGAAGAAGTGGCGAAATAAGGTCAGAGACGGGCAAACATGGTTGCTCACGCACAGCACTATGAACCCCACAATGGCACTGATGGCATTGGGCATCAGGCGATAGAGGGGCAGTTCCAGGAAGTTCAACACTTCCAGCAAGAACGGATGGGGGGGAAGCGCAAACCTTGCTCAAACGAAGATACGTATACTTCCACCTCCCGGTCGCCCGCAAAACACACCCTTTCTTGCGGCTCCGGTTCACGAACCGAATACGATGGCCTGACGTACATCGTGAAGATCTCCGCAACAGATTTCTTCAGCTCCGACTTCACGCCCGCAATCTCGACGGGCACCCCTCCTGTCTCCGCGGTGGAGCTCCCTTCCCCACCTACCCCCAAACCCTGACTCCGAGACGGAGACATTGAAGAAGACATTCCTAAAACAACCGTCTTACCTAAAGGGTGCCGACGACTCGGGCGATTGCGCTACCCCGCTGACCGCTCCCACGAGGGCGACTCTGGCAAGGTCACGGACACCTCCTACGAGCCCTAGCTGCTTGTCAACAAATTTTTTTCGCCCGACAATCAGCTTTGCTCCCCTCCCCCTCACGATCTCTTTAAAGCGACTGCACAAAGCATCGCGACCGTCGAGCCCAAGACACGCGTCACCAATCCGGGCCCTGTCCACCACCCACGTGTTCTGACGCTTCGCGTACTGTCAAAACCGTCAATTCCGCCACGCGTCAACACTTCAGTGGTCGGGCCGCCTCGATTCCCACCCGCCGTCGAATCGCCAGGCTGACGTAAAGTCATGCGACCGCCATAAATTCCCGCCCAAATCCAGGCGAAATGATTACCCCAATTCGAAATCAGTCCATGCGCCGCTCGATCCATGGTTGAGTCCAGCCTCCGTCAGGGCGGCCACCGCAAGGAGGCGGCGCTCACTCCATGGTTGAGTCCGGCCTCCGTCCGGGCGGCCACCACAAGGCGGCGGCGCTCGGCCCATGATCAAGTCCGGTCACAACACGCTGGCGGGGCTAGATCCCAGATGGAGTCCGACCCCCAACAGGGCGGCCATACAAGAAGGCGGAACACGATCCATAATCGATTCCGAGCTCCGGCAGTACGGCCAAAACACGATCATCTCCCCCGCACCAATAAGGGTCCGATCTCTTTCGGTTCGGCCGGAACAGGAACCCGCCCCACAACTTATCGGATTCTCGGTTCCAACCCTTGGCAAACTTCTGTATGATCCAAGCAAGCCCGACCCACCACGGCACCTCCTGGCCAAGTACTGGGCATCGAAGCATCACGACCACCGGAGAACACGACTACTCTCAACTCCCCTCTCCCGAAGACTTCGGCAGAGCGAAGTTGGGGGCATTTACGTCCCTCACAGAGCGGACATTCTACGAGCAAACCAAGTAGGAATACATTTCGACACAAGACAATAACAATATATTTACCCAGAAACCACACCATACATTGGACTTTCCACACACTACAACAACACATTGTTTATAACCCTCTCACACGAAGGTACGGCCCTCCCCGAACCCACGATTCTAGCGGCGCCGCCTCTCAACCGACCGATCTCGCATATCTTTAACCACTTACCGAATCGCAGCCTCCTTAGCTTCTTGCAACATCGGCACAACATGCTCGTCATGATAGCGACGGATAGCGGCTTCGATCTGTTTGCACTCAGCGTCCCGTTTTTCCTCCAATCGCCGCACCGCTAGACCCCTCTCCCTCTTCTCGGTCTTTAGGGCGACCTCCAGGTCCTCTATTTACCGCCTCTGTAATCCGATCACCGATTCCTTGCTAGCAACTTCCGAGGTATGCTTGGACCGGATATCATCCCTCTCCCGCGTTACTTCTTGGAGCTGCTTCTCGACCATGGCTTTGAACGAATCGAAGTACGCAGCCCGCCCCTTCTCCACCCCATAGGCCGCCCTAACCCTCTCCAGCTCCGCCTCCGTGTCCTTCAGCTTCGCCTTGACCTCATCAAGGTTCGCCTTCGCCACGTCCAGTGACGCCCGGGTGACGGTCGCAGATTTACGGCCCCGCAGGGCTAACACGTTGGCGATCATCTGCATAAACCTCGAATCAACAAGACACGAACAAATAAAGTCTGCGGGCGGGGAAAGAAAGCCGGCGAACCTACACGACGTGCCATATGGCCGAGCCGCCCAACCGTTCCGCCCCCACACGAGTCAAAGAATCACGATCGCGCGGTAACACGCAATACTCGGCGAGGCGCGCCGCCACTCCCGCGTCCTCAAATACCGACTCGTTGCCGTCGACTCGGAAAGGGAACTTGTGGAGCCGGTCATCGGGGTATGCCTCGACCTCTTCTCGGGCCCTCTTAAAACGAATAAGGGCGCTCTCGCAAGCGGGACTCGACGACACCCCCATTTCCCACGAAGGGATCCCGTATGGCCACCCTTGAACCCCGGGCGCTCGGCGAGGCGCTGCCGTCGCTGGTACCCGCGGAGGGACGGAGGGTCCGGCCCCCCCGCACGGGCGCGTCAGCACGAAGATCCTCGGCGGGCCCACCGGCAGAGATACCTTGCCCGGCTGCCCCCCGTCCCAGGTGCGACCTCTCCCCACGGGGGGCCCCTCCCCCACGTTCCCGGGATCCCGCCTCGCTAGCCACTCCCTTGCCTTTCCCGCGGGGATCAGAATCCTCCGAGATCGGGGCCCCGGCCGAACCTGACACCCCCTCCGGCTCCCTCATCGCGTCTTCGCCTGCAAAAGGAAAAAAGAGACAATCAGGGCGAGCCTAGCCCAGAGTTTACGACACTTCAAAGATACCTAGGGTCCAAAAGTCCTGGGCGAGCCGACTGCTCAATGTTAGACTCGCCCAATGACGGCACGCCTCGGGCAGCTCCCTCAAAATCTGAGCTTTGACAATATCCTCGCCGATCAGCTCCACCCCTTCATTTACAAAGGGATTCCGCGCCCCCCAATTCGACATCAGCGCCACGTCACTTGGCACCGTCACGAAGACGAACTCCCTCATCCAATCGCCGACATTGTCAGGCACCTCGAGGATGAGTTCTCGCCCTCTCCTGGCACAAACTCGATGATACATCCCCCACTTCCGAACCACGAAGAAATGCCGGAACAACGCCAAAGAGGGACTCAAGGAGCAAGCAAGGCACAAAACGACAAACCCCACTAACAAGCCCCAAGAACGGGGCGCTAGGGCAAATATCGGTAACTCCAGGAAATTCAACAAGTGAAACAAATATGGGTGGATCGGAAAGCGGAGCCCCAACTCAAAGGACCGGACATAGACCCCGACCTCATTATCCCCCGGCGAACTCACCGCTTCCTTCGACCCAGGAACCCGCACCTCATAGGGCTGTCGCACAAACCGCACGCGAATCTCCCTGATGTTGATCCTATCCAACCTATGTCGGGGGGACTCAATGTCTCTCGGTACAACGGATCGCCATGACCGTCTCTCCCTGGGCCACCGCACCCCCGGCTGCGACGCCCCCTCGCCCGCCAACTCCTCCTCCCCCACCCGGCTACTTCCTCCAATCTCGAATCGAGAAGCCATTGATCGTAAAGGAAGGAAATTAATTGTTGTTACCTGTTGATCCCTTGAACCCGGAAGGCGATCGGAAGAAGATGGCCGGCGACGGAAGTGACAGATTAGCCAGCAAGCTCCAAACAGAAATATCGAGCGCCGGAGGAGAATCGGAGAAAGACAAAAATTCCCGCCGACCGCCTCCCTAGCCCCTTTTAGCAGTAAAGGTAGCCCCAGGGCCATCTCGTCCGTCAAACTCTCGCCACGTGGCGCCCATCAAGACGCCCCCGACGCCTCGACTGGCATAAGGGTCACCTCATCCACGTGTCACAAACTCAGTTGCAGAGACACTTCGATTTCCTCTGCCCCCCTTTCAAATCATAATAATGACCACTAAGGCGGGAGTTCCGAAGCCGCCGCCATCACTACCCGGTGGGTCCCACGGCTCATATCGGTGGTCCGGAGTGTTGGATATGGTTCGCCCTCCGAGCTGAGCCGGGCTGCCGCCTCAGACTCGAAGGCCGGGGGCAATTGTTACGACCTAAAGATCGTAGGGGCCCGACCCCCGCCTGGATCCGCTAACATACCCCATTAACTCACCATTTCACAAAAGGGCCACCGCCCCGAAAATTCGGGGCATCATGGAGACAGACGCGCCTTGCGACGCTCCCCGAACTGGCCGAGGCGAACAACCGCAGCCGCCCGACCCACCGGGGGTAGCGCGCTTGGGGACGCGTGGGTAGCTAGGCCAGGCCTATTGACGGGCGCGGACGTGTCTTTCCGTACCGGCAGGCCATACCCCATGGTCGATCGGGGGGCGCGGCCGGGTCGGACAACCCCCGATCGGAACGGCCCGCCCGATTCCCGCGAACCGCGGCGCCTAGAGTGACAGCCCGACCTTTAATTCGTCGCTAACGACAAACAGCCTAGGATAAGGACACAACTGACACATACGTCACCCGACCGCCTGACAAAGCACCCCCTGGAGGCTGACCCGTCCGACGATTATTGCTTTCGGCCCTGACATCCCGACAAAAGCACCCCTTGGCCGTTGCGTCGCCTGACAGACGCGGATCAGGAACTCCTGTTCCCGACGTCCTCGTCCGAAGCTTCCGCTGACACCCGAGCCAGCTCAGCACGCCTAATCATCACCCGTCAGGTATAAAT
Source organism: Scilla litardierei (assembly GCA_030789695.1). Taxonomy (NCBI): domain Eukaryota; kingdom Viridiplantae; phylum Streptophyta; class Magnoliopsida; order Asparagales; family Asparagaceae; genus Scilla; species Scilla litardierei. Next base: position 499,292,930 of record CM061142.1, on the reverse strand, counting down.
ACCCCCTCTCCTCTTACGGAGGGGGGGTTGGAGAATTCTCTCTCATCTTCTATTATTCACACACGAGAGCAAAGGTCCTCCATATCTTTGTTCTCCCACCTATAGCTCGTCACGCGAGGCGGACACACAGTTAGTCCGGCCGGCGTGTCTAGCCCCCCTTTTAAGCCCTTTTACTGACTTAGGCATCGGAGGGGCTAAGGGTTGAAACCCAACCCCGCCCTTCTGACGAGTTGTTCGTGCTGCAGGAGTGCTCGCCCCTTGACCAAAGTCAGCGTCAGCCCCCCGCCGTCCAACCTTCCTCAGCTGCGTCCGGCGAGATACGACCCCGTGAGCACCACCGGCAACAGATCCAACCTCTTCACCCCACCAATCACTTGTAAAACAGCCTACCTACACCTTCTTCTCCACATAACCATCGTGCCCTTGGTTCCCCATAATACAAATTCATTGTACGCGAGTTCCACCTCGTAACAAAAGTAAATATTCTAACAATACATGCATTCAACACACATGGATACCAAATGTATATCAAATGTAAGAATATACTTACACCATTAAGCTCCCCCTACTTTGGTGCATCTCTTAAGCACCATCAACTCCATTTGAATGAAAATCCTTTGCAAATCAATGAGTTGGTAGGGTTGGTATCCCATGATGGATTGAACCTAGAAAACACAATTCTTGGTATCCAAAAACCCTTTTAGATCCTATGGGTTAGGCAACAATTCTAACAAACTAAATTCAAATTAACGTAAGCCATAGCCCAACTAAATTCAAATTCAATATGAATTTAATCTTCAAACAAACATGCACATCCATGACCAAAAAGCAAAATAACAAAAAATAAACCAATTCTTACCACAATTGCTTTGGTACCCATAAAATGAATGTAAACTTATGGTACCAAGCAATGAAGGGTCAAAGGAAATTAACCCTTCGGAAACCAAGTCCATGAGGACCGTGATTTCCCAACATAATCATCATTCAAAATAATATCATTAATAAATGATTGCACATACATATTCTTAGCATGCATGCTTGTGTTCTTCGGACCCCAAATAGTGTATGTCTTGGGAGCCCTAATCCTGTTGGGAGCATGCATACGTTGTTGATGTCTATGTGATGCATGTCGTGGATAAGCATATGACATATGATGAAATGGTGCATGATGATAATTGTTCATATGAGAATGAGGATGAACATATGCATGTGGAGGAACACGTGCATGAGTGTGTCTCACATGGTGTGCACGTGCTCGTGGATGCGGAGCATAAAAATCATCATATGTGCGAACATGTGGGGTAGGATGTGTGTTCCTACGTGGCATGGTATACATGAAAGCATGACCCTTCTTTGGAGGTCCACCCAAAGTGGGTTTCTTTCCAAATGGGGGTGTGTACCTAGCGGAAGCACCATTGGTAGAAGAACTACCCATGGGGTGTTTACTCCCACTAGTCGAGGCATCGGAAGTTGGCCTAACAAAGGTGGCGGACGATTTGGATGAATCTCCCATCTTATACCCCAAGCCAATGTGATGATTGGCCGGAAGTAAGTCATTTAGGATATTATCCAAATGGTCCTTACCCTTATTGAATTCATGAATTCGGCCTAATGTGCACTCATACTTCTCGGTGAGAGAATGCAAAGAAGCATCCAAGGTGGACACTTGCGATGCGAGTGCACAAACACGTGACTTGAGATTCTTATTCTCAATACTCAAAGTTGAGTTTTGAGACGTCAAATCCGCTATCACATGTTCATCCGAATCCTCGATATGAACATGCTCAAGTTGAGATTTGAGATTTTCAATCTCATTTCTCAACCCTTCAACAACGGTGTCGTTGTTGATGATGATAGGCTTAGGCGAGATTTGAAGACTAGTTAGCTCATTTTTAATCTTACTATATTTACTCGCCAAATTAGAAAACTTATTCCAAAGTTGTTCGTTGGCTAATCTAAGTTCATCCATAGTTACCTCTTCGCCTTCATCCTCGCTTTTATCCTCGCTTTCATCGGAGGAGGTCTCTTGATCACGTTCCTCTTTTCCCATGAAGCACGTGTGTGCTTTCTCCACTCGTTCATCATCCGACTCTCCACTTGAGGAGTCCTCTTCGGAGTCGATGAATATACCGACAAGTCCTTTTTTGTGCTTTCTCGACTTGTCGTACTTGGATGCCTTCCACTTCTCCTTGTGTTTGTTGAGAGGACAATCCGGCTTGATGTGTCCTGGCTTGTTGCATTTATAACACACGAGAGTAGAAGCATTAGTCGAACTAACTTTAGATTTATTTCTAAAGTTACCTTTTCGGAAGAATCGGTCGAACTCCTTTGCCATACGGGCAATGGATTCTATGTCCAACTCGTCTTCCGATTCATCATCATCGGTAGATGGAGCGGCCTTGTACGCAATCGCCTTTTTCTTTGGCTCGTCTTGCTTCAAGTACGCCTTCATCTTCTCCTTCATTTTGATCTTACTTTCCTTGCGTACCTCGTAAGACAACAAGGTACCCATTAGTTGTACAACAGTGTACTTATTCATATCGTTACCTTCCTCGATGGCGAAGGTACGCTTTTCCCAACAAGAAGGAAGTCCGTCAATAATCTTTGTGACTTTCTCCTTTTGGGTGTAGGTCTTCCCAAGAGCTTCCAATTCGTTGGATATGTCCACGAAGCGCGCATAGTAGTCCTTCATAATTTCACCATGTACCATGTGAAACAACTCAAATTCTTTGTTAGCGACAACAAGTTTAGAATCTTTTACCGTACTCGTTACTTCGTGCAAGATGAGAAGTTGGTTCCATACTTGATATGCACTCTTACATGTGCATATCTTGTTGAAGTCTTCGGGCTCCAGCGCACATTGCAAGGCATTCATGGCCTTGGCATTGCTTACCTCCGCGGCGACCTCCGCGGTAGTCCACTTCGTGAAATCTTCTTCGGGCTCGACATACTCAGTCAATGTGGCTCTCCAAAGTGAAGCGCTCCAGAGGAAGGTTTCCATCTGGCATTTCCAGTACCCATAGTTGGTATCGTTGAAGTGAGGAGGCCTGACGGAGGATTGTCCTTCCATAACTGAAGAAGATCCTTGACGATCCTTGAAGACGTTGTAGTCGTTGTTCGTCATAGCTTTGAAACTTGGCTCTGATACCAATTATAGTGCCCTGTGAAGCTACTGCACACGTACTGAGGGGGGTGAATAGTACTTAAAATAATTAAGAGAGTTATTCCTAACTATTGTGCAATAAACAAACGACAATGCGGAATAAACAACAATCAACAAGAATGAACAAATGCAAACAAAAGATATAACAGGTTCGGATCCACCCAAGTCTCCCCGACTTGTTCCCGGTGATCCTACGTCCCAACCACCTGGATCCCCTCCGGATACTTGAGTTAGAAACCTCTAACCCAAGATTTTGCACTATGAAATTCTTGTAGAAAACGTCTACAAGACCAAATCATACACAATGAAAATGTGACTCCCACAACCCGGGATCACACACTTCTCTCACAACCGAGAGAACAAATCAAATATCAAATGCGATGAAATAATGAAACACTTACCACAAAATCCTATGCCTTGAGTATACTTACCAAATTAGGGCAAAGAGGGATTTTGAGGAAGAAGCAAGCACCAAACCCTAGCTCCACCAAGATGGACAGCAATAGATGGCTAGGGAGGAGTTGGTGACTTGGATTCAAAGCCCTTGGCTTGAATGGCTCACAATGGAGAGAATCTCTCTTGAGGAATTTTGCTCAAAGAGTGAAAGAGAGATTCTTGGTGAGAAGAGAGAGCTTAGAAATAGCTTGAGAAAACTCTTCTCTTAGGTCTGAAATAACTTGGATAATGGACCTCTCTCTTTGCCTCAAACGAATCAGGTTTGTATTTATAGAGGCAAGAAAAATCGTGCTCAAAAGATTCCCAACGGCCATATTTCTGAAGCAGTTGGTCGGTCTAAGAAGGATCACTGACCGACTAGTTTCTCAACTAGTCGGTCGGTGATTCAACATGAACCGACTAACAGCTCGATAGCCAAAAGAGGAAGTTCAGACATAAAGAACTAGTCGGTCTAAGAAGACTTGCCAAACGACTAGTTTCACAACTAGTCGGTCGGTGAGTGTTCTTAGACCGACTAAGAGTCAAAACAAATAGTCTGATTACAAGTTGAACTAGTCGGTCTGAGAACAAATTCCAACCGACTAGTTTCTCAACTAGTCGGTCGACAAACGTTCTTAGACCGACTAACTTGAAACAGTAGCTAAGGCTGAAATGAGGCAATGATAACTAGTCGGTCTGAGAAGGATTCCTAATCGACTAGATCGTCATTTAGTCGGTCGGTGAACCTTCTTTGACCGACTAATTGATCAACAGGGAATGAGCTGAAATGAGCAAGGACATCTAGTCGGTTCATGAAGAGTTGCCGACCGACTAGATCATCATCTAGTCGGTTGGTACTTCTACATGAACCAACTAAGATGCACTAGAAGCCGAGGGAAGAAGCGATATGCTTCGGGAAAGTTTCTAATGGCTTCTAAGATAATCCTAGCTCTAAGATATGAGCGAAATAAAGATTATAATGTAAGTCCTACTCAAGGCTTAACATTCTATTCTATAAAGCTAGAAGATAATAAATTAAACATGACGAACCGTCTTCAAAGCTTCAATCTTCACTCTTGACTTCAATCATACTCCTTGAGCTTCAACGAAGCTTCAGGCACACGATCACGCGTATTGAGAAGTCTTGAGACGTCGCTTTTGATGTGCATAGTATTTTGGCGTCGATCTCCATAACTGCGCTCACAAACAGTTAGTTCACAATATTTATGTTTGCTCATCATCCAAAACCAAATCCGGGGAATCAATACTCAACAGATTGTTCAACGGCTAGAAAATACCCAACAACTATAATCTAAGCCAAGACAGTCGACTGTAGAAGACTACACAGGCGACTATAAAAAAACAGCCGACTGTATATCCTTCATCAGGCGACTGCTGCAGGGATGGAAATGAAACAGAGAGAGATGCAATTTCGTACTTACGCCTTTCAGACGACTGATGACCATTTCACAGGCGACTGTAAATATACAGGCGACTGTAAATACTTCATCAGTCGACTGTCTTGCAAATTGGGATGAAGCCCAGAAAATGCAAGATGCGCACAGTCGACTGTCGACCAATTCACAGGCGACTGTAGAAACACATGCGACTGTAAATTGAACATCAGTCGACTGATGCAAAAAGCTCATGAAGAGTCAATAAAAATGTTGACTTGAGCTAAGCATACCAGTCGGCTGTAGAAGGCTGACCCATCGCCTTGATGTCATCCAGTCGATTGTCGTGCCTTCATCAGTCCACTGTGGGAGAGCCAAAAACTTCAGTAAGAGTTTAAGGCATGGTGAACCTAATGGGATGATATCTATGATAATCCTAAGGCTCACTAAGATGGTTAAATGCATATGCATGAGAGTATGACCATCTATCAAGGCATTACAATAATCCTAGACTCAAAAAGAGAAATGCAAGTAATAGAAATTACATGGATTACATATTGCATCTACTAGAGTATAAGTCTTCAAGCTCATGATACCTTGATGCTCCCAATCATCTCCAAGATTTGGCACCCCTTGATAAGCTTCCCTTCATCAAGCTCCATGCTTTGTCATTGCTCCTCTAGATGTCCATCCATCATCATGCTCCAAGCTTTGGCTTCATTAGAAGTCTTCATGACTACATCCACGCTTGAGCACACCATCACTCTTGGAGGTCTTTAAGATATCCCTTTAATATCCTCCAAGCATTATGCTCTATCTCATCAACATATAATCATTAAGATAAACTGAGACTAAAACATAAGATTGATTATCATACTAACATAATGTATTGATCATCATCAAAACAACGTTAGTCTTGAACCCAAGAACTAACAATCTTCCCCTTTTTAATGATGACAATCCATTATGTCAAAATATAATAAACATTGAAATAAACAATGTGTGCTAACAAACTCTCCCAATCAATATGCAAATGTGCACAAAAGATAAACATATAAAGCACAAATCATATTGATGGTTGTTATGCAAAAACATACCAATTGATAATACTGCATAAATAAGCATAAGGTATATTTTTACATAACCTATTTCTCTCCCCCATTGGCATATCAAAAAGATGGGTAATAGCCAAATAGGAAAACCAAAGGCCATTTCATATGCATAAACATAATGTGAATGAAATTCAATGTGACATATGAATGGAACAATAATGCTAGCAAGCAAAAATTCTATACTCCCCCATAATCATACAAAACATGCAAACATGAGAGTAATGGACACACTCACAAAAATGTGAGTACAAAATGTAAACATACAAGCATGGTACCCAAACAATGAACAACAATGTAAGTGAGCTAGCAAGGTGGAAACCAAACAAAAGTTGAGTTTGGTTTCCGTGTATAGTCATATGAAAATATAACATGACGAACATATGATTTTATATACGCATTCCTATCAAGCCTAGAAACATTCTTAAGAATCCACAAAGAAAGTGATTTGGGATTCTTAGGAAGATGTTTGGTTAAGGCATGAGTAGGAGGTGAGAGTGCACGCTTATGAGGTGTAACATAAACATTGGCATGCCCCGCGTGTGAAACATAAGATCTATCAACATGCGTGTTCTATGATCATTGCATGTTCAACTGAAGAAGTCACTCTACGGGTTGAAACAATCACCACGACAGTGGTATAAGTGTTTTGAATGATATATGACAGATGATCAAGGGTATGTTCGCAGTCCCTATGATCATTGCTTGTTCTATCGAAAGTTGGTTGACGGGTCCATTATCTACCTTCTGCTTTATGTCGATGATATGCTCATAGCTTCATCGAATAAAGAGGAGATTCGGAGATTGAAGTCTCAATTGAGTTCTGCATTTGAGATGAAGGATCTAGTCGAGGCACGGAGGATTCTTGGGATGTAGATCACAAGAGATCGAAGTGGAGGTACAGTTCATCTTTCACAAAGTCACTATTTGAAGTCTATTATACAGAGGTTTAGCTGTGAGAAGATGATGACAGTAGTTACTCTACTAGCACCTCACTTCAAGCTCAGTGCCTAGCAGTGTCTGAAGAACGAAGATGAGAAGAATCTCATGACGAGCATACCATATGCCAATGTGGTAGGAGCCTTGATGTACGCAATGGTATGTACTCGACCGGATCTATCACATGCAGTCAGCATGGTGAGTAGATACATGCACAACCCCAGAAGAGAGCACTGGCGAGCAGTGCAGTGGATCCTACGTTACATCAATGGCACAGTTGACGTCGGACTGACATACAGCCGAAGTGTTCATGGTCCGCACACTATCAGGTATGTCAACTCTGACTATGCAGGCGACTTGGATGTGAGGGGATCAATGACAGGCTACGTCTTCACCATGTCTGGCGCTCCAATATGTTGGCAGAGTATCATTCAGTCTACGGTGACCCTGTCTACTAAGGAGGCAGAGTATATGGCATTGACTGAAGCGGTGAAGGAGACGATATGGCTGATGGGTCTGATGGATGATCTGGGAGTCTATCAAGAGAGGTACGATGTCCATTGTGATAGCCAGAGTGCAGTGCACTTGGCTAAGAATCAGGTCTTCCATGCCCGTACGAAGCATATCAACGTTCGATTCCACTTTGTCAGGGACTATGTGGGAGAAGAAGATGACGACATCAACTTGTTGAAGATCGAAACAAATGACAAACCGGTGAACATGCTGACAAAGGTTGTATCGGGAGTCAAGTTCAAGCATTGTTTGGACTTGCTCAATGTGGTTCCTCAAAGAAGTTGCTGTCCACCCCAGGAGGGGCTGTGAGGATCGGTGGAGCCATTTGAGAATCGAGAGAGTCAGCCAGTCTCAGGAGAAGCCAGTCATAGCTCTGGCGAAGCATTTGTTCCCTTGGTACATTTGGTTCTTCGGAAAAAATAAAGGGGGGGACACCATTCGATGCTCAACCAAGGTCAGTGAGGTTCGTCTGTTGGACAGAGGTTCGAATCTCGCCAAGGTGGAGATTTGTGGAGAAGTTGGCTCGATTTAGCGCAGGAGAAGCTGTTGTTTGCCAGACGAGTTATCTTGTGCAGAGGTAACTTGACTGCACCTGGATTCGACCTATTTGACTCTGCACAAGTCAGATACGAGGATGCTGGGCATGTGTCTTCATCAGTGCAGTTGGGTCGATCGGTCGTCAGTTCGAGTCTGGAGGTCGATCGATCGGTATTGGGTCGTTCGGTCGTATCACGGTTAGAGTCTGTGTTCGGTCGATCGGTCGTATAGAGGCTCGAAGGAAGAAGGCTCGTACATAAGGCTCAGCACTAAGGTCGCTTGACACAGAAGGAAGGTCGATCGGTCGAAGGGAGCCATTGGGATGCGGCCCACTAGGAAGTGGCGTTTGGCCCACTAGGTTGCGATGGCATAAATTACGTAGAGCAGCGATTGGATCATATCCCGAAAATGTCGGGATCCGTATCCAATAGGGACCTTAGCCAATGATGACACCTATTATAACCTGGGGTTATAAATAGGGGGTTTTAGCTTAGGGTTTCGTGTGGAACACATTTGTATCCTTGGATAAAGCCGCCATCGTGAGAGCCAACTGTGTGAGAGATTGTAGCATGAGCATTTGGAGAGATCGTGTGTGCTTATTTTTTGTTGGAGAAGAGAGAAGATTTGTATCGATCTCCCCTTTCGTAATAAAGTTCACCTGTGTTCCCCCTTGGCCGTCCACGGCCTAAAAGCAATCTTGTTCGTGCTCTATTTGTTTGCTGCTTATCCTTTGTCCTTGATCCCCACGATCTTGTGTTATTCCGTTGTGCTTGTGTCTGCGCTGTGTAGCGATTGCTGGGCCTTCGCTGCACAACATCTGTGTCGATGAAGAAAGAGTTTTCTTAACATGTTTGGCAAAGGAGACTTGAGCCGATGATCGTAATACTCATTGCTCGGCTATCTGTTATTGTATGTTCCATGATTCTTCTCTTATTTCATAGCATGGTAAACGACAAGACACCGTATTTAAATTTAACCCATGGCTATGTATCATATGTAGTTGAATTAACATGATTATGTCATTTTACATGACATGTCATGTGCCTTTTCATACTCCGTTTGTTTTGTGACAAGCAAAGTGCCATACATATGGTTAGAAATATGGTTTTTTATAAATGCGCATAGCATATCGAAATTGATTAATTGTTGCTTATTTCGAAAAGAACACGATGCTTATTGTCTATCCTTTCCATATCTCCCCTCTCCAAAAATAAGTGTCGGATCTTTTCACCCAGACACGAATACAAGCTCAACTTCGTCATTTTTACCTAAACTCTTCATGCTGTTGGTAGCAACGATCTATGAACTTCGTGTTTGATGATAACAAACTTGTGTGAACGTTTTTAACTTGTGTGTTAAGTGTTTCAGGAAAGACAAAGCCTGGAGAGACTCGTTGTGTGACATGGCCAATATAATGGGAAGAAAGGTACGAAGACAAATTTTTAACACCAAGAGTCTGGGATAGCTATACTCTGTATTCATTCATCACTATACCCAAAACCCATTGTGCACTAACAAAAAAAACCCTAGGACGCAACAAAGCTGGAAGCCTGGCCTTGGAATTTTTAATAACAACACACTCACAGGCCGACATTTACAAAACAGAGCCAATCAAAAACCCTACACAAAAAAAACAAATCCCAAGGATGAAAACCTAAGAGAGCCAGCGCACAAAAATTTCTGTGAGCCAAAAATAATGGTGCCCTATTGAATATCCAAGAGCCCTTAAAAAAATTCCATCCCTCAAAAATCTCCCCAGGTGTTGGCACATTTTTTTTGAAAAATCTCCAAGCAACCCATGTGTCTTTCATTCGGTTCTCTGGATCAAACAAAAAAAAGGTTGGCCTCCCTTTGAAAGCAACCAAATAGAGAGAAAGCAAAAACCCTGGCTTCCATGAGCAACCGAGATTTTCTTTGGGGGTTTTATTTTTTTTTGAGGGTTTTTGTTTGAGAAGCCGCAGCCCCTCTTTTAAAAACTGAGGATCATCAAAAAAATTGAAGAGCCATGCGTTGCAATTTTTTTGTTGTTCTCTTCCCATCAAATTTTTTCAAAGAATAGGATGAATCCTACCTCTTAAATTATAAAGGGAACAGGCCTGTCGATTTGATTTTTTTTGTTTTTTTGTCTTCTTCATTCAATTTTTACAGAGAACGTGATTCTTTACAGCCGCCCCCCTTTGCTTCGTTTTGTTTTTTGGGATGCTGAAATTTTGAGCAGGGTCGAATTCTGTCTTGTAACTGCGAAGAGCTGAGAGGAAGTTGTACCAATTCCAAAGAGCAGCAGTTGTTCAACAGGGGCCGAAATGTCTGGGTCACCTTGTACCCTTTGGAATAATCTTTCAGCATCCACAAGATCTCTATAAATCCAAAGAGGAAGGGCCGCAACTTTCAATCGTCATCCAAGGAGGGCTGCCTTGATTTCAAAAAGGGACTACTACTTGTCAGATTGATCTGACCAAGCGCTGAACAACAGAGACACCAACGCCATCACGACTGAGCGATTCTAAACTCTGAACTTTATTTTATTTGTGATTTGGTGTTGTGATTTCTGTGAAACTATTTTATTATTTTTTGGGGACTTGGCTAGTTGGGACTAGCCAAGAGAGAGAGGCTTTACTAGTATTGTTATTGTTTGGGCACTTTGGTGAGTGCATGTACTGAGGGCCAGGTGAGTGAAGGGTTGGTGCCCTAGCTACAGGTTGTACCAGTTAACTTTAATAATCTAGTATTGCTTTTGGGGCTGGATGTAGGTCGTGGGTGCGACCGAACCAGGGTAAAATCTGCTGTGTATCTGTGGTTGATTATTGTTTACCCCGCCTGTGGCTATAACTGCGTGTGATTTCTCGTGGGTTGCACGAGAATTTTTATAAGCCTATTCACCCCCCCCCCCTCTAGGCTTAGATCCAGATCCAACAAGTGGTATCAGAGCCAGTTTAGCGGATCTAGCCTAGTTGATCATGTCTATGAATATGTCTGATTCTGCTTTTGCTGAGGGTCAGTCTATTTCACGTCCCCCCAAGTTTAATGGTGTTGACTTTGCCTATTGGAAAACTAGGATGAGGATTTATTTAGCTGCTGTTGATTATGATGTATGGAGCATTGTAGAAAAAGGCTATAAACCTCCCACTATTAATGTTGCTAATAATGAAATGATAAAACCAGAAGATAAGTGGGATAACTTTGATAAGAAGCGCTTTTCATTGAATAACAAAGCTATGAATGCATTGATATGTGCTTTAGATAAAGCTGAGTTTAACCGTATATCTCAATGTCAAACTGCGCAGGAAATTTGGCATACTCTGGAGGTGACTCATGAAGGTACATCGCAGGTTAAGGAGTCCAGACTTGCGCTACTCAGCACTGAATATGAAAGCTTCCGCATGCTTCCATCAGAGTCAATTAAAGAGATGTTTGCGAGATTCACAGACATCGTCTACAAATCTACCTCTCTTGGAAAGCCGTACTCGAGTCTGGAGCAGATCAGAAAAATCTTAAGAGCATTGCCTAGTACCTTCCATCCTAAAATCACAGCTATTCAGGAAGCAAGGGATTTATCGCAGATGAAAGTGGAGGATCTGATAGGGAACCTGATGTCCCACGAGCTGGAGCTGCAGAGCATTGAACTGAGAGAGAAAGATGAATTGAAGACTTCAAAGGCGATAGCCCTTCAGGCTAAGGAGGATGAAGATGTAGATGAAGAGGAGGCCTTTTTGGTGAGGAGCTTCAAGAAATATATCAGAACTGGCAACGGGAGATCAGAGATGCTGAAAAGGTTTAATCGCTCTAAATTTAACTCCAATAATAAATCTTTTGAGCAGAATACTATTGATCCGGTTACATGTTTTAAATGTAAAAAACAGGGACATTTTATGAAGCAATGCCCTCAAGGAAAGAATAACGCTGCGGAGCAAAAGGGAAAATCTTTGGTGCTCACATGGGATATGGACATCGAGGATGAATCTCAAGAGGAAGTTGCACATTCCTCTCTTTGCCTAATGGGAGAACTAAATGAGGTAAAATCTTTGACTAAAGCTCAACTAGTGACTACCTTTAAAGAAATGCAAGATGAAATTGAAAGGTTGGAATCAACTGTTGAGTTACTTGAATCTCATGTAGAGAAGTTTAAAAATGCTAATTTTGAATTGCAACAAGACAATTATAATATGTCATTAGAAGTTGATGATTTTAAAGATAAAATTGTTGCATGTAATTCTACTATTAGCTCTTTGAAAAAGGAAAAATCTTGCATGCCTACTGAAACTGAGTGTCTGAATTGCTCTACTTTACTTAAAGATATTAGCATGTTTAAACTAAATACGATTAAGCTAGAAGTGGAAAATGAATCGCTAAATGAGAAAATTTGCATGCTAATAAATGAAAATAAAGAGCTAGAGAAGAAGATGGCTAATCTGAAAAAGAGTGAGGAAGAGAACAAAAAGGCCTTCATTAGTAAATGTACCATGCTTGTTAATGAGAACATGTTTTTAAAGTCTAAAATATCTGATCTTGAATTGTCTATTAAAAAATTTGGTGTTGGAAAGCATTCACTAGACATTATTCTAGGTAATCAGATACAAGGAAATAACAGGCGTGGCTTGGGATATGGAAATAAAATTGATGAGAGGCCTAGAATTAATAGAAAGCATCAAAAAGAAACTGGTATAGGAAGAAGTGTGTTTGCTAAATGTTATACATGTGGTGGTGTTGGTCATGCTTATTATAATTGTCAGTATAGGAATACCAACATCAAATTTAAGCAAATTTGGGTTCCAAAAAATAAAGTGACTAACACTAGTGGACCTATTTGGATTCCTAGGTCACACATATCATGCTCTTCTTATGTGTAGGTACATGGCATGGCTAAGGAACAAAAGTGTGAGTGGTACTTAGACTCTGGCTGCTCAAGACACATGCCAGGTGAAAGAGAAAAGTTCCTTAGCCTTACAAAGCATGAAGGAGGAAGTGTTACTTTAGGGGGACAATGGAAAATGCAAGGTAATTGGTAAAGGTGTTGTAGGTAACGACACCTTTCAGCTTACAGATGTCCTATTGGTTGAAAAGTTGAAACATAACCTCATTTCTATCAGTCAGCTGTGTGACAAAGGTATGAAAGTTGAATTTGATGAAAAACTTTGTAGAATCATTGATAGATCCACAGGTGACATTATTATTACTGCAAATAGAAAGAATAATGTGTATACTCTTATGATTGAAGAACTAACTGTTTCTAAATGCTTGCTTGTAGGTGAAGAAGAGGCCACACTATGGCATAGACGATTAGCACATGCAAGCATGGGATTGATAAAGAAGCTCGAAATCAAAAATTTGGTAAGAGGACTACCGCATCAGACATATGAGAATGGTAAGTTGTGCGTGGCATGCACCAAAGGTAAGCAAACTAGATCTACTTTCTCTAGCATCAATGAAATTGCCACCACACGTATATTGGAATTAGTGCACATGGATTTATTTGGTCCAACAGACATTGCTAGCCTAAGGAGGTAAAAAGTATTGTTTAGTATTGGTGGATGACTTCTCTAGATATACATGGGTATACTTCCTAGCCAAAAAATCAGACTCATTTGACCATTTTCAAAACTTTTGCATACAAGTTTCTAATGAGAAAAATTCTTCCATTGTAAAAATTAGAAGCGAACATGGAGGTGAGTTTGAAAATGCTATTTTTGAAAAATTTTGTTTTGAAAAAGGAATTTTACATGAATTCTCTTCTCCTAGAACACCTCAACAAAATGGGATGGTTGAGAGAAAGAATCGCACATTAAAAGAGATGGCTAGGAGTATGTTAAATGAATATAGCTTGCCTATGTCTTTTTGGGCTGAGGCCATTAATACGGCATGCCATGTATGCAACAGAGTTATGCTTAGACCTATACTAAATAAAACATCTTATGAACTATAGCATGGCAACACCCCGAAAGTTTCTTACTTTAGAGTTTTTGGATGCAGGTGCTTTATATTAAATACTGCAGATCAGCTTGGCACCTTTGAATCAAAATCAGATGAGGGAGTGTTCGTAGGATATTCAGCAAGGAGCAGAGCATACATGATTTATAATAAACGCACACTTGCAATTGTTGAATCTATAAATGTAAAGTTTGATGAATCTGATATAAATTCTTTGGATTGCAGGCAGAACATTGAAGAGGAAAATGTAGAACAACAAGGCATTCCAAAAGTTAACGAGGAGCAACCTGAAATACAGAAAGAAGCTGAAACTGATTCGACAGAAATACAAGATGAAGCAGTTACCAGAGGAGAGTTGAGATTCACTCCAAACCACCCACCAGACTTAATCCTAGGTGAGCCTACGGCAGGTATTCGCACACGTTCCTCTTTTAGAGATCTTTGCGCTCTATGTTTTATGGTGACTTTATTTCTGTAATAGAGCCGAAGACTATAGATATTGCTTTAGAAGAGGAAAGTTGGGTTTTGGCCATGCAAGAGGAATTAAATCAATTTGTCAGGAATAATGTCTGGAAACTAGTACCTAGACCCACTGATTATCCTGTAGTTGGTACCAAATGGGTGTTTAAGAATAAGCATGATGAATCTGGTAATGTTATTAGAAACAAGGCTAGGTTGGTAGCTAAAGGGTATAATCAAATTGAAGGGATTGATGTGGATGAGACTTTTGCACCAGTTGCTAGGCTTGAGTCCATTAGAATCTTGCTAGCTTTTGCAAGTTATAAAGGGCTCAAACTGAAACAAATGGATGTAAAAAGCGCTTTTCTTAATGGCTACCTAAAAGAAGAGGTATTTGTTGAGCAACCCCCAGGTTTTGAAAGCCATAATTTTCCAAACCATGTTTATAAATTGGAAAAAGCTTTGTATGGTCGTAAGCAAGCTCCACGAGCTTGGTATGACCGTCTAAGCACATATTTGTTGGAAAATAATTTTAAAAAGGGGAGTGCTGACAATACACTATTCTTGATGCATGAATCTGAAGACTTTCTCATTGTACAAATTTATGTTGATGACATTATTTATGGTGCTACTAACGATCTTCTATGTCAAAAGTTTGAGAAAGTCATGCAGGATCAGTTTGAGATGAGCCTTGTGGGAGAGCTGAAATATTTTCTGGGGTTCCAAGTAAAGCAAGGAAAGGAAGGCATCTTTCTATCTCAAACCAAATACATCAAGGAACTTCTGAAAAAGTTTGGGATGGAGAAGTCTAAAGGAATTGGAACGCCGATGTGCCCCAACACGAAAATGGACAGGGATGAACAAGGAGTTGCAGTGGACCAAAAGCTATATCGAGGTATGATTGGTTCTTTATTGTACTTGACTGCATCTAGGCCTGATATAATGTTTGCTGTATGTTTGTGTGCACGCTTTCAATCAAACCCAAAAGAATCTCATTTGAAAGCCATTAAAAGGATTTTTAGGTACCTAATCAGTACACCTACTTTAGGCCTTTGGTATCCTTCTAGTGGTAACTTTGATTTGGTGGGTTATTCTGATGCTGATTATGCGGGTAGTTTAACTGATAGAAAGAGCACTAGTGGCACTTGTTTTATGCTAGGACACTCTTTAGTCTCATGGTCTAGTCGTAAGCAAAATAGTGTTGCATTATCCACTACTGAAGCAGAGTATATTGCCCTCGGCAGTTGTTGTGCTCAAGTACTGTGGATGATGCAAACATTATCTGACTACGGACTAGCTCTTAAAAGAGTTCCTCTTCGATGTGATAGCAAGAGTGCCATAGATCTTTCTAATAATCCCGTACACCACTCTCGTACTAAACATATTGAAGTAAGAAACCATTTTCTTAGAGATCACCTCACTAAAGAGGATGTGTCTGTGGAGTTTGTTCCTACGGAATCTCAACTTGCAGACATATTCACCAAACCTTTGGTTGAGGCTCGCTTTTGTCGTCTTCGTCTTGAGCTTGGTATTATTGATAAAACTTAGTACGAGACTCCATGCTTTTTGTATGCTTGAACTTTTTTCTTGTTTGTGTGCTAGTAGTTGCATTGTTATGTGTGCATGATTTTTTTTTATTTGTGTGATTGCATCTCATGCTTGCTTTACTATCTCATGCATTTATAACAAAAAAAACAAAAACAAAAACAAAAAAAATTGAAAAAAAAGGAGCTTCAATGTGTATCTTTCTCTTTGATTCATTAAAAAAGGGTATTCATGAATGATTTTCATATCTGTGTAGAAATTATTGTATTATTTCTTTTGCTACATGCGCATGTCCATCTTTCTAAATATTCATGGCATGTTCAATAACTGAAAATAACTTGATTTCTACACCACCTACTTCACTTCCACATATATTATTATTGTTGCACATTTGGGGATATCGTTTTTGAAATTGGAAATGTGACTGTAGGAGGAAAACTTAACTGAAAAATCTATGGGATATGATATACCTTGCCACAGATAAAAATTGAGCATTAAAAAAATGAAATGATGACACTACAAGTATAAAAATGAAAAAGAAGGTTAATTGCTCTGTATGAAAAATGGATACAATCCTTGGCAACGGTATTACCCACGAGTATCCAACATAAGCTTTATGGGTAAACTTTAGCGTTGGTGTATTTACTCGTCAAGCAATGCCACCCCCACATCTAAGAGTCCATATTGGCTATGTTTTGGGTGCGGTACCTTGAACTCATTTTTAATGAGGTGGGAAAAATCAATCCTAGGTGATAGAATGTTATTTGGAAAATGTGGATTGTTTTTGGTTGATTTTCTTAATGATTCTACCTCTGTGCTTCAATTTTAATTATCGCACGTACACGTTGGTGTAGAAGTCGTAGTTGTTTACTTTCATTGGATTCTGACTTGATTATTCTATGAGTGTATGCATGCAATTGGTGGTAATGGCTAATAATACACTCTTTTTGCCTAATGTATGATTTTGACTTCGTGGTATTGGCTTTTGATGATAACAAAGGGGGAGAAAAATTTGGAAAGATTTGATATTCACTTGGTGTAGATTTGGTATTTACTCATTGTGCTTGGTATTTGGACTCATTGTGCTTGGTATTTGGCTTTTGGAACTATCTTTGTAATGCTCGCAAATATATGATTGTTTGATTAAGGGGGAGCATTGATGAATATTGGGGAAGCACAAAAGTAGGGGGAGCATGCTTATTGATATTCCTTATACATCATTGTTCACACATCTTTTCATCTCAGTGCATGTCACCCACTTTTGCCACACTCATCACACACACTATTTGGAATTTCATTGCACAAATCTTATACTTAGTTTGTCATCATCAAAAGGGGGAGATTGTTGGTAGCAACGATCTATGAACTTCGTGTTTGATGATAACAAACTTGTGTGAACGTTTTTAACTTGTGTGTTAAGTGTTTCTATTTTATTATTTTTTGGGGACTTGGCTAGTTGGGACTAGCCAAGAGAGAGAGGCTTTACTAGTATTGTTATTGTTTGGGCACTTTGGTGAGTGCATGTACTGAGGGCCAGGTGAGTGAAGGGTTGGTGCCCTAGCTACAGGTTGTACCAGTTAACTTTAATAATCTAGTATTGCTTTTGGGGCTGGATGTAGGTCGTGGGTGCGACCGAACCAGGGTAAAATCTGCTGTGTATCTGTGGTTGATTATTGTTTACCCTGCCTGTGGCTATAACTGCGTGTGATTTCTCGTGGGTTGCACGAGAATTTTTATAAGCCTATTCATCCCCCCCCCCCCTCTAGGCTTAGATCCAGATCCAACACATGCTTCACCCACCGATTGTTTAAGGGTGGGTGGTGGTGTTAAAGTTGTATATGCACTATATACATTTGTAAATGATACTTTGGACTAGGACCCGTCGCAGCTAAGGCCCAGCCAAACCTGACCGTGGGGCCCATCACACCTGTTTCTAAAAGCTACACGTGTCCGCAGTGACCGGCAAGGAGTACCGTGGGAGGTCAACCCGACTAAGCTACAGACACAGCTCTGCAAGGCAGACATGTACATGTTGATTCAGGTCGGCATGCAGGACTCACACAAGGACGACCTCCACGAGGTCGGCTCCTTTGACAACCATGATTTAATGGGTCAATCGTGATGATACATGCCCAAGGTCGGTCCCTTAGCAACGGTCCCTATAGGACTACGCGTCTGAAAATGTTGGTCCCTTTGCAACTGTAACTGACAGTATTTATCAGTACGTAATCAGTACGTATTTCTATGAATGTATTGAATTATTGTTCTTAGCTTTATCTGTTATCGTCCGTAGCTCGTCCGCGCTGTAATTACTTTATAATTTCTAATTACCTGTGGTGATATCGTATAATTCGAATAATTGATATCTTAACACATCTTAATAAGAGCAATTTTAATTAGATATTTTTCAAACCCATCAATTATTATTATACGAGTATATATACATATTTAATTTTGAATTCAAACTTTGGATACCTTCCATATACGCCCTTGGAGACTTTTTACCATATGATTAGTGACATTTAATCCCTACAATTAAATTGTAATTAAAAGTATGTCACTACCTTTTCTATCTCAAATCAAACACATTCATATACTTTCCTTCTATTCCTTGCATTAACCCCCATTCTCTTCTTTATCCAAGCATTACCTCTCCTTACAAGTCAAGTGAATTAAACCCTAACAAATCCTGTCCTAGCCGCCCCTATCTTACAAAGCAGGGGAAACCCTATTTCTTAAAAAAAATCAATCTACAGCCGAAAAAATCTTCTCCCTCTCTCCTAAACCCCTAGGACCATCTCCCTCACACCCATCAGCCTCCGCCTACACCTCCTTCTCCGACCATCTCTCTGACCGTCGTATCGCCCCACCAGCAGCCCCACAACCCTGCAGACCCCTTCCCTCCATCCCCAACGCCATCTGCCACCAGATCTAACACCCACCTCACCGAAGATTTTGACGTCCACAACCCTCCTCCTCACCGCCTCCGTCGACCCCCAATCCACGACCAAGCCCCCCCTCCGACCATCACATCCGTCCAACACCGCCAACATCCCCCATCTCCTCCTAGCACCACCACCATCGCTAAACTCCTCCGCCACCTCCGACATCATCCTAACGCCGCGCCAACTCACTGCCTCCTGCCAACAACCTCAACCTCCCCTCCACGCTCCGACTCACTTACCTCCTCAACGCCTTTCTCCATGACCTCGCAACAAACCAGGGCCCATCTCCTCATCTCCGATATTGCCCCAAGCCAACGACACAACCACCTCCTTACAAATATCCATCCTCCTTCCCCTCTATCCCCAC
Source organism: Scilla litardierei (assembly GCA_030789695.1). NCBI lineage: Eukaryota > Viridiplantae > Streptophyta > Magnoliopsida > Asparagales > Asparagaceae > Scilla > Scilla litardierei. Next base: position 499,273,599 of record CM061142.1, on the reverse strand, counting down.
GCCCTCCGACAGCCTCTGTGTCCCCCATGCACAACCCTCTCCGACTTCCTCCCTTATAGTAGCGAAAACTTTCTGACGCATCGCCTCCCCTAGTCGTTGCCACCTTCCGCCCAGTGTTGCCAACCCAACACCGCCGCCCTCTTACTCTGATGTCGTCGCCTTGTCGCCGACCAATATCACCGTCGCCACCTGCTAGGGCACCAAGCACATCACGTAAGTTGGTTAGTTTTTGTATAATATTAGTTTTATAATATTATCTGCATGTTGTTAGTAATTTTAGTTAGTAATGTTATATAGGTTAGTATGTTGTTATATGCCTCAGTACGTAAGTGATAGCATGAAAGTTTTTAGTTTAATTAGAACACGTAAGCTGCATGAAGTATTAGTACGTCAGTATATTAGTACAAGGTTGTAGTTAGTATTAATGGCATATAGGTGTATAATTTTAGTTAATGATATTATGTATATGTGAGTCAGTATAATAATTTTAGATGTTAGGTTTCATAATCAGTACATATATGAATTAATAGGAAATGTAACTTAATATTTATGAACTGTATATAACTTTATCAGTTCGTTAGTTATACTTAACCCATAGATAAGTTTTAAAAAACAGTTTAATAAATGTTAACGTATATGTGTGTAGATACATTAGTTATACAAATAAGCTATTAATATTAGTAATGTTAGTAATATAAGACAGTTAGTACGTTGATACATGTAAGTTTTAAGTTGTACCCAGTATGTTATTCTTATAACAATATGTTAATTAAATTATTAAGTTCATTAGTAAGGCAATGTCCGAAAAGTTATTTATAACTGTATTAATATGTGATAGATTTTAATAGTATTATAGTTAGTTAAACCCTTTAGATTGATGTTTAAAATCTGATGACGCAGAAAACGTCCGCGCCTTTCATACGAACTCATCGACACCGAAATCACCGAAATCAGGCAAGTGTGCACTTTCTACAAGTTTTAAATATCGTTTCATCTAAATGTGATGTCAAATTTCATGTGTTTAATTTCTTGTATTTTGAGATCAAAACCCGAGTGAGCATGTGTGCTGACATTTTATTAAGTCGATTAACGAGATCAAAACCTCGTGTGTGTGTGTGTGTGTGTGTGTGTGGACATTTATTAAGTAAATTGACAACGCCTTGTAACGACATGAAAATGCGAAACATTGATGAACGTACATGAACTGCTTGAACTGCTTGAAAACCATAGACATGCGAACCAGTTTGGCTAATCATAGATATTGCATGCCAAGATTTGGCTATTCCCGTGGGCCGGTTTGGCTAGTCTGGCTCGTGTTCCAGTATTACAACTTATGATGGCCGGTTTGGCTGATTGTGGCTCGTGGTCCAGAAAGTACATGTGGGTGTGGTTGGGTTCGCGGGCACTAGCCGGTAGTAAAAGGGTCACCTTGCGGGGGCACTCGAATGGGGATTCACTTACTAGCCGTCTAAAGACATGAACCTTAGTCACGAAATTGAACACACTATTGAATAGCTTGAAAATATTATATCGAACATGTTTAACTTGTAGAACTGCTGTTATTTCCTTTTAAATAGACTGCCATGTTTTAACTGTTAAATAGAACTGACATGTTTTAACTTATAACTGAACTGCCATGCTAGCGTAATCACTGGAATTGTAATTGCTTATTTATCATAAATGCTTTAACTGCCAAGTAAACTATGTTGAAAACCTTGCCAAAGGTCCCATTCTTAAACATAACTTGCCAAGGACCCTTGCTGATATACATTCCATGTTGTTTGAAATGTATGTCAGGTCACTAGACAAGTTGCATTTAGGACGAGCTGATTGATGAGACTGACCCGCTGATCCAAGAGTTCTCACCTCTGCGGACTAGTTGCAGAGCTTCACTTGCTGCTGCTTAAGTTTCCTTTTATGTCATTTTGTAGGGTGTGTACCCAATTGTAAAACTCTGTTATTGTTGGCCATGCTTGGGGCCATGCTAACTTGTGTACTTTGTTTTGAATGTTGGCTTTAATTTATAGTTATCTCTATTGTTCTGAATGCATGCAAGTTCCTACACATGGTTTATATTCATAGACGCTTATTGGGTATAAGCTTCATCGCTCCAACCCATGCGAACCCGCTCGTATCGTCGCTCCCAAATATAATGGGAAGCAGGGCGTGCCAGCAACGGCCCCCATATGACTACTTGTCTGACGAGGTCGGCCACCATAACTATCCCACAAACTTAGCGACGCGCTCTCTAGAGTCGACCAACTTTCTCTCCGAGCCGTTACAACAGAGAGTCAACCGCCATTACTCGCCTGCATTACTGTGGGCCCAATCTAGGGAGTCAGTTACGTGCGTGATATCCAAAATTACCATAACTCCTCCCAACATGGCGTAACTGATCTTCATCTCTACAAAACAACACAAACAACCTCATCTAAGGTACACAAGCACAAATGCTTAAACCAACGCACATGTTTCCACATGCTTGAACTGACTTAAGCATCGGAGTCAAACCAGATGTTCATCCTATGATCCTCTGACGTGCTTCTATCTCTTTCAGGCACCAGAAAAGGAGGTTGGCACGATAAAACACTGCATGGGACCTCTATTGCAAAGCATCAATAGCCCAACCAAGTTCTCTGGTGCAAGATCTGGGCATCAACAGTTAGCACTAAAAGGAGGGGCTTATGACAACTTATGTTACATAGGCTTTTGACGCAGCATCTGCTCTTGTAACTTTCAAGCATCATCCTTTCAAATGGTGAAGTGCAAGAAGATCACACGGAGCGAGCCCAATGATGCACCTAATCGATACCACTGAGGACAGCCAACCCACTAGCATCCTGCCTCCACAAGCTCCTGTCGCTCCCACAGTGATCGACTTCCAAATTCTCGTGGTGGAGCTCTACGAGATCCGGGAGGACTAGGCTCGTCAAGCTAAGAACACTAAAGTTTTCCATGAGTTGTATCTAGATTTGGTCTGAGAAAGGAAGTCCAGTGCCTCAAGGAAAGCTTCAGCCATGAGGTGCCTCCCTCCAAGAAAGAAACTGAGCTTGTAGTAATCAAAGATACTGAGGAGATGCATAGATCCAGTAGCAATAAGGAGTCAGAAAGCGATGACTGCGAGCATCGCAAGGGCAAGGCGAAGGCCTCCACTAGCCGACGCACCAAAAGCCCTTCTCTCGTAACAAGCTACAACCTAACATGCTTACATATATTCAAAGAAGGGTGACACACCCAATCTTAGATAGAAGATCAAAGTGAAGCAGCAGCTCGGGCTCCCTCGACGAAAGAACAGATCATCGACCTGTAGTGGCAGATCGATCAGCTTCAACGAGTGTACCTTGATCCCCTTGAAGACTCAACCTTCTTCTCCACCTCTCCATTCACTATCGAAATCCTCGGCATGCCTTTTCTGTAGAAATATACCCCACCTTTCACCAGTGATGTCCCGAGGTATGCTGACATAAGTGTCCCAATGGAGCACTTGGAGACCTACACCAAGCATATTGAGTCAAAAGGAAACTCCCGGAACCTGATGTGACGAGCCTTCCTGACTTATATCATTGGAGGCATCCGTCAATGGTTTTGGCACCTCCCAAATGGGTTAGTCGACTCCTTTTCCGACCTTAGAAGCAAGTTCCTCTCCCACTTCGCTGCACAAAAAGTCACGAAGCAGTATCCTGAGTCCCTAGCTTCCATCAAGTAGGCGCCAAAAGAGTCCAACATGGCCTTTTTATTTCAACTAGGCTCGCATTGCCATCGATGTATATTCTGATGGCATCGCCAAGATGGCCCTTCAAGTAGGCTTCAAATATAGGTCAGATCTGAAGTTTGAGATATGCAAGCAGTGATCTTTCACCTTCGGCCACCTTATGAGACACATCAACAAATTCATAGCCATGGAGGAAGCATGTAGGCCACAGATCCTCTTGGAAGAGGTCCGATCTCAATCGGGAAGGCTCATACAAGTGTCTAAAGCTGAAGAGGCATCCAGAATGGCCTCAGGAGATCAGATGGAGATCCAAATCCCCTGAAATTCAAGTCTACACCACTCTCTCAACCACAGCATCAAAGATCACGGTCAATTCAGCAAAGGAGTTCAATTCTCCACGTCCTTTGCCAGATCACCCCTAGATGGATAAGTCCAAATACTGTGACTTTCACCACGGGTATGACTAGATCATCATTAACTGAAGGATCCTCATGGATCAGATCGGGCATCTCATCCAGAAAGGGTGCCTTCGGGAGTTCAAGATTTTGGGGAGGGTCGATAATGAAAGATCCCAGAGCAAGGGTAAAGGCATTGCCAGCTTGTCCGATGTAATTGACTTCATCTTCTCCTCTGTCACCATAATAGGCTGTAATATGGCCAAGCAGTCCAATCGTGCCCAAAAAAGCCTCGCTCGCTAGGCACGCATCTCCTTGACTGAGCATGGCTCTGCCATCACTGAGCGGTCCTCAAAGCAATTTAGATTGTCTAAGGAGTATTTGCTTTTTCATAGAGGCCGAAGCGAGGAGGATTCACTAGTTCCACAATGATGCCATTATGGTTAACCTACATATTGGAAACCATATAGTCTGGCACATCTTGATCGACAACTGGAGCACCGCTGACATCCTCTACTTGGACATGGTTTAGAAGCTTGAGATACTTTGAGACATCATGCAGCCCATCCATACAAATCTCTTTGGTTTCACGGGAGCTCAGATGGTCTCAGAGGGGGATGGTCTCCCTCCAAGTGGAGTTCAGCATACCACCCTATTACCAGGTGCAGAACATCAACTTCTTGGTGGTCAACTATCCTTGGGCCTTCAATGCTATCATAGGGCAGTCGACTCTCAACGTGATGCGGGTAGTGACCTCTACCTACCATCTCCTGGTCAAGATTTCCACTGTGCATGGAGTCGTGGTACTCAAAAAAATTCAGTTAGATGTCATGGAGTGCATGCTTCTGGCCCATAAGGTGGTCACTTCCCTCTTGGTTCAGACCGTTGGTAGCATGGAGGAGCATCAACCTCAGACCTGCTCTGCCCACTCATCGGATTAAGCTCAGACCTTGCCTCTAGTAGATGAGCGTGACCTGCAAGGGAAGCCCGATCATGAGAGGGCCACTCCAATGGAAGAAGTAGAATTCATCCCCTCTCTGAATTCAACCCAACTCAGATGGTCCAAATCTGTTCAGCTTTACGGCCCAACATCTGAGTGCTTATCGTTGACTTTCTTCCACAGAAGAAGGATGTCTTTGCCTAGTCACACGTTGACATGCCAAACATAAACCTGTGAGTGGTGGTACACATGCTCAACATCAATCCTGATGTGCGCTTGGTCACCAAAAGGGATGGACCTTTAACTCTGAGAGAAGCTAGGCCATCAAAGAGGAGGTAGACAAGCTCCTTCATGTGTGCTTCAACAAAGAGGTGACATACCCAGAATGGCTGGCCAACGTCATTCTGGTGAAAAAGGTGAACACGAAGTGAAGAATCTACATTGACTTCATAGACTTAAACAAGGCATGGCTAAAAGATAGTTTCTCACTCCCCCAAATCGACCAACTTGTTGACACTACAGCCTGCCACGAGATGTTGAGTTTTATGGATGCATACTCCAGATATGATCAAATCCGTATGCACGAACTTGACCAGGAACATACAGTCTTCCCGACAGACCAATGGCTCTAATTCTACAAGGTAATGCCCCTCAGCCTGATGAATACTAGGGACACCTACCATCGTCTCATCAATAAAATGTTCACAGATTAGATCGGTAGACCATGGAGGTGTATGTCGACGACATGCTGGTCCAATCTTTGGAGGAAATCAACCATGTAGCTGACATAGAGGAGACATTTTCTATAGACAGAGGTACCACATGAAGCTCAAACCGAGCAAATTTGTTTTTAGTGTAGCCTCTGGAAAGTTTTTATTCTTCATGGTCCACCACTGGGGGATTGAGGTGAACCCAGAGAAGAACAACGTGTTGATTAATATGCAGTCTCCCACTAGAGTGAAGAATGTCCAATGCCTCATAGGAAGGGTGGTTTCCCTCAATTGCTTCATCTCCAGAGTGATGAACAAGTGCATGCCCTTCTTTAAAGCCCTGAAGAAAGAGAAATACTTACACTGGATGTAGGAGTGTGAGTTGGCTTTTGCTCAACTCAAGGACTACATGGGCCAACCTCTGCTCCTATCCAATCCAAAGATATGGGAAATGCTACTCCTCTACCTCACCATCTCCAGCAACACAATCAGCTCGGTCCTTATTTTAAGAGGAGAACAGTGTGCAGTGGCCAATCTGTTGAGGGATGTATGCCCTCAGTTCATTTGTATTTGATGCAAATGGATTTTAATATTAGATGTGGGAATTTTGCATATGATGCAAAGGGAATTAAAGGTGTCGTAAAATGTTTACGTGCATATTTAATATAATAATAAATGCATGGTAAGGGTTACCTGGATGACGAAATTGTCTCGGTCTAAACGTAGTTTCAAACTACGTCAAAATCGGACTCCAAATGTGCGAAATAGAGCCAAAGCAGTGCCAATTGCCCATGATTGGGCATTGCAGGCCTGGCACCCGCTAGGCGGGCGCCCGCCTGCTAGGAATGCGGGCGCATGCACCCAAAGGGTGGGTAGTTGCCCGTGCTTGCTAAGTGGGTGGGCGCCAGGCCCACGGGCGTCCAAGATGGGCGCATGGGGCCCCGTGTGGGCCCCACGCTTAGGGTTTTGAACCCATAATGCTGGCGGCTGAGTTTTTGGCTAAAATCTGGTTTTAGGTCATGTTTGGGACATTGTTTGAGGGGTCAAACGAAGTTGGACTGAGTCCCTATTTTTTCATACGCGTTCACCGTTCAACCCTCTTCGCAACGATGTATGAAATCGTTCTTGGAGCTCAACGATGAGGGAGAGAAAATTCTTCAAAGTTTGGCCTTCGTGTAAGGCAAACTAAATTGACTTTTCTTCTCTAAAAGTTTAGTCCCACATCAAAAGTGATGAAAAGGGGGGTCAACCGCCTATATAAATAGGGCCAATTCCCCACCTTGACACTTGCACCAAGTCTCCAAATCCGAGAAGTTCCTAAAAGTATGGAGCACGCTCAGATTAAGACTTAAATTAACTATTCCCTCTCTCCCTAAATTCTTCCTTGCTCCTGATCGGGCTTTAGCAAAGCTACAAAGGTGTTCGGATCGGATCCGAAGTCTTGATGGAGGATCCACTCAAGGTGAAACTTTCTTCAGTGTGTGGTTGGCTCGGCGACAGGGGTGTTACTCGCCCGGGATGCGGTGCGGTTCGGAAAGCGGTTCGGCTCAGGACGATGTGTAGCTCGAGACGCGGTTCGGCTTGGGAGAAGCGACGCGAAGCCAAAGAAATGTTGCTGAAAACGATGCTTCGTATTCTACGGAAACAAAGTGAAAGGTATGTAGTTTAAACATTCATGTGTTTATAATTGCAAATATTATATAGATCTATCTTTAGGGGTTGGTTGGACCCAACCCCGGGATAGTAGAGATCTTGGCTAGGGTTGTTTCTTTAAGGCTTAAACTTAAAACTGTTTTGAGTACTATTTGTGAGCTGCTTGTTTGATTTCGTTGTCTGTCCGACTTAGGTCAGACGTCGATTTTATTGCCCTAAGGACCCAGAAACCCTTCATTGGTATCAGAGCCAGGTCTACATGATCTTTGTTTTGCAATTATAAAATGTATGTGATACATCATGTTTCTCCTTGATATGGAGGTTTTATTTAAACTATTAAATTGTCGTTTTCATGTGCCGAATTTCGAAAAATTGTTTTTGAAAATTAGATCTAATTATAAAATCATGTGATAATTTTAATAAGTTAGATCTTTAAAAATATATGATAATTCTGATGTAACTTAGATTTATGAGATAATTTTAAGTTGCATGATTAGCTAAATTGTTTATTTGATAATGGTTATATTAGTTCTTATTGATCATGTGATAATTCAAGAAAAACTATTAGGATAGCCATTAAAACCTTTAAAAAATTATAAGATAATGTTTGGACATGCTATGATTTAAAGTTGTTTAAATTCCTAGTACATGATTAGGATAGCACCCTAAACATTCTTATAGTTGATAAGGACATTAATAAAAGTTATTAACCAATCCTAATAATTTCGAATTTTAGGATTCAACTAGTTGATAGGATTAACTATTTTTAATGAAGCCAATTCTAGTCGATGGCACACATATGAATAGTTAGTTTCCTTTAATGGACCATGATCAGGTCTAGTGTTTTTTGACTAGTGTTGTGGATCACCCTAGCTCGACTGTGGATAGTGATCCTAGCCTAGCCAAATCCCTGGCAGTGTTCCGCTGGACCGCAAGGATGCGAATTATGATTATGTGACACTGTCGATTACATCTAGTCAATTACGTAAAAAATCTTTTTCAAGATTAGCAGTAACCCTCCTTGTTTTAGAGGTTGGCAACTATATGTTCTATGTTATAGTTGTTGAGCACACTCAAGCTATGTCATAGCTACTTTATGGTAACCAACTTCTCTTTACATGAGATGTAGTCTAGACTTAACCCAACCCGTCGCGTCATGCCCACACACCGAGCGTCGGTATAAGTTAGGCTAGACACGAAAACAAGGGTCCGACTAGACTAGTCACTATGATTTGGATGAGCACACTCATGGTCATAAGTGAATATGGATAAAAACCAATAAGGGAATCATATATGATATGATTGATGAAGAGTCGTCTACCAATCGTAGAGTCAAGCAATTTGTTGAGCACACTCAATGTTATGAGGCTTAGGGTGGTTGGATCTCTTTCTCATTAAATTTAATTTATTTAAATCATTCATTATTATGGCTAAAATGATCACAAAAATAGTGGGAGGATATAGTTAGATAAAAGCCATTCTATCTATATTTAAAATTGAACATATGCTAAACTATGGTAATTCTATGTTTACCAATGGAAACCAAAACATAATATCCTAAGAGAATAAGTCAACTGGTCTAAAGGGTTTGTTAATGGAATATCAACTTAAATTTTATTTGATAGACTAAACTATGTTCTCACTGACATTAAAAATGACCTTCTTAGCACAGGCTTAAGGACAATGATCTCCTTGAGCTCTGGGTCCAACAAAATAAATGCACGCTACCTGTCACTCGCCTCTATGAGGGGCAGCTTGAACATACTGATGTTCAAAGCATGTTTCTCCATACCATTTGTTGAGTCAACTCAAGTTTGTATGGAAAACAGTTTCGATCCGTAAAGTTTGAAACTTCGATCAAATTGTTTGAATCGAAGATGAGTGCATGAGCGGTGTAAGACTATATATCCCAACCGGATCTTGAGACAAGCAACTTGTTGAGCACACTCAAGGTTGCAAAGCTCAAGCGTTTGGATACATGAGATGTTTGCACGGCTATTATTTGTGTTGAGACGCGTAATATCTAAATGAGATTTAGAAAGGAAGAAGGCATTAAGGAAAGTCAATTGAGAAAGAAAGTTTTATCTATTATAATTAAAGGCAAAAGTAGGAGGAACTGAAAATGTGACATATTTGATGTTACGGTTTCAGGATAATCGTTATACAAAAGGGAATAGATTGGCATACGTGTTGGGAAAAAGGAGCAATTATTGTTTCTTGGACCATAAATGACGTCTAACATTTTTTGGCGAATGTCGTCACCTTGCTTCTGAAGCAATGAGTAGTTTGCATAACGATAACGTACTAAATATTAATACATGAATACGCAAGATAGTAGCAAAATTTATATGGCAAAATAGACTAGGCCATACCGAAGAGACTAAGCTTCACAAGTCACATAAAGAGTGATCTGACCTCTCGTATTATGAGTCAATAAACACTTGTGAATCTTGTCTCAAAGGTATATGGTCGAAATTTCATCTGTAAGTTAGCCAGGGTAAGTTAGTAAATTTCATCTGTAACTAGTACACACGGATATACCCGGACCCAAGTCTAAGTTAGCCAGTGTAAGTTGTTCTTATTTTATTGTGACACGTGTTCTTGCAGAGATACAAGTCCGATAAAATAGATAACACAATAACAGAAGTATTTGAACTGCTTCGATCAGATCGAAGATTCGAATACTTAGCTTTATAATTCTTGCATAATTAAAAGAAAATGTGATTTTCTCTCAGATCAAGTCTCTTAACACATCGGTGTGTTGGAGAGCATGAATCACACTTTGTTAGACATGGTGTGATGCATGGCAAGTGACTCTGAGTTACAATTCTCCCTCTGGGTTAAGTCCCAGATAGTAATGCCTAGGTTATTGATAAGGTTCTACGGGGACCTTATCTATATGATATTCATTAAATCAATAGTTAGGAAGTTACTGGATTACTCGAGTCTCGTGAGACAAAAAGTCGAGTAAGATATCATAGTTGATGATGGCCTAGACAACTTCCAAGATGACATTCAAAGTAGTAACTCTAAGAAATGGCTTGATGCAATCCGAAAAGGGTCCGTGCACGTAAATAAAGTATGGACTTTAGTTTACGTGCCCAATGAAAGTGTTTCCTTTGGCTGCAAATGAATCTTCGAGACAAAAGATTAGTGCAGATGGAAAATAGTGAAGTACAAGTTATGCTGGTTGAGAACGGTTATCATCAGAACACATATAAATAGATTGTGATGAAATTTTCTTGCCAACAACAGTGTACAGATCTATTCGGATCAGACTCGATGTAAATGATCATGATGACCATGAAAACTAGTGTATTCATATATAGCCAGTTTTCTAAATATGATTTAGAAGAACGAAAATTATTTGAATCAGCCAGAGAGTTTTCAAGGTCAGTGGGAGCCAATAAAAGGCATGTGAGGCATCAATGAGCTGGAACATTTGTTTTGACAAAGTGGTCAAAGAGTTTGACACTTTATAAGAAATGATTATGAATCGTGTAAATGACTAGTAACCAATTTGGATTATTCTCGTAAGGTATAATGAGCTGTATGAGATCCAGGTAAGACATATATTATGGATTCCAAAGGACCAAGGGAATTATTTGGATGAGATTCAAATGTCTGGTCTAAAATGAACATATAAACCCTTTAACTCTATACAGTAGACGAGTTTGGTAGATCCACTCACGAAGGCTCTACCACATGAAGTCTAGAAAGACTTATGTGTAAATGCGGTATGAGATACCGGGATAAATGGGCCTAAGTGAAAGTGTGAGATGTAGCGAGATGGGTTTGCCCTTGAGGGAAAATTTATCTCTATGTATGTGTACAAACGTCTTGTTCAAAATAACAGTATGCTGTTTGGTAAGGATTTACCTAAGTTAATAATAATCTAGGCTTCATTAGAACTTAGGTATAGTCCTGAGACGTAATGTGAGGTCAAACATGTATCAAGATGGAGATCTCGATCATGGAGAAGAGTTTGACTGATTGTAGCATAAGTCTAAAAATGTTCGTGGTCGTAGATGTTTCGAGAAAAGAATATCGACACATCGGATAAACCATTGTGTCTTAGTCTTCACCATGTAATGGTGACGATGATCTCATAGTCGTTTGACTTGGCGAATTCGAAACCGAGACACATGTGCTCATTGGAGAATGAGTTCACAGAACGACCCAACGAGAGTTATCATATGGTTTATATTGACCAATCTGTCAACGATAACTCTTAGGGATGATATGTAAGTTGGTCTTTTAACTTGAGGTCATTGAACGAACCTGTGCGTGAACGGTGTCACTTAAATCACTGATCTAGCCTTGGGAAAGCCCCGTTGAAAGGTCTTTGGTTGGGTGACATTTGAAACGTGTGATGAAAGTAATGACCAAGAGAGGATTCGTCTCTCCCTTCGATGGGGTGTTAGTGTCACAGTCTTAGTTCGATCTTTTAGTGAAAACTTAGTGTCGCAGTGTTAGTTCGATCTTTTAGTGAAAACTTTGGCCAGAGTATGTTGGCAAAATTCCAACATTATTTGACTAAGATCGATGGAGACTAACCAATTTTAAGCTAGTAGGATTGACAGTTGAACATACTATAGGCTTGACTAAGCGGCATAGTTTTGACGAAGAGATTAAAAATGTGGTATTCATCGCGGGCACAGTCAGGGTGGTCCCGTTAATACCATGTCGATGAGTTAACTACATACGTATGATATCGAAACATGGACGGCACCTGCTGCTCGTGGTCACTGCCATCTAGGGCTTCGAGCCCCACCTGTAGTATGGTCAGGCTGTAGGGTCTCACACAGAGTGAGACCTTTGTCAAGTAATAGGTAGAAATTAGGGAGTAAATGCATTTGATGCAAGAGATAGAAAACTACAAAGATTTTTCAGTTAGCTTCTGAACTTGTGATAAATTATCCTGAGTGCAAGTGGGAGATGTTGAGGGATGTATGCCCTCAGTTCATTTGTATTTGATGCAAATGGATTTTAATATTAGATGTGGGAATTTTGCATATGATGCAAAGGAAATTAAATGTGTCGTAAAAGATCTGCGTGCATATTTAATATAATAATAAATGCGTGGAAAGAGTTACCTGGATGACGGAATCGTCCATGTCTAAATGCATGTTCAAACCGCTTCGAAAACGGACTCCAAATGTGTGAAATAGAGCCAAAACAGTGCCAATTACCCATGATTGGGCATTGCGGGTCTGGCGCCCACTAGGCGGGCGCCTGACCCGCCAGGAATGCGAGCGCACACACCCAAAGGGCGGGCGGGCGCCCACGCCTGCCTGAGCGGGCTGGGGCCGCCTACTAATGCGGGCGGGCGCCCGGCCCGCGGGCGCCCAAGCTGGATACGTGGGGCCCCGTATGGGCCCCACGCTTAGGGTTTTGAACCCATAATTCCGGCGGCTGTGTTTTTGGCTAAAATCTAGTTTTGGGTCATGCTTGTGACGTAGTTTGAGGAGTCAAACGAAGTTAGAATGAGTCCCCGTTTTTTTCGACGCGTTCACCGTTCAACCCTATTTGCAACGATATGTGACATCGTTCTTGGAGCTCAACAGTGAGTGAGCGAAAATTTGTCAAAGTTTGGTCTTCGTGTAAGGCAAACTAATTTGACTTTTCTTCTCTAAAAGTTTAGTCCCACATTGGAAGTGATGATAAGGGGGTCAGCCGCCTATATAAATAGGGGTCAATTCCCCTCTTTGAAACTTGCACCAAGTCTCCAAATCCGAGAAACTCCCAAAAGTTAGGAGCACGCTCGGATTAAGATTTAAATTAATTATTCCCTCTCTCCCTAAATTCTTCCTTGCTCCAGATCGGGCTTTAACAAAGCTACGAAGGATTTCGGATCGGATCCAAAATCTTGACGGAGGATCCACTCAAGGTGAAACTTTCTTCAGTGCGTGGTTGGCTCGGCGACAGGGGTGTTGCTCGCCTCGGGATGCGGTACGGTTCGGGAAGCAGTTCGGCTCGGGACGAGGTGCGGCTCGGATGCAGTTCGGCTTGGGAGAAGTGTCACGGTCTGTTTTCGATCGTATGCGTTACGTGCACGTAGTCTTGTTCGTGCACGTATTTATTTTAGACCCTTCTTGTATCCGAACCCTATAGTGTAATATGGCGTTGTGACCCTCTCGAAGAGTATTAAATTGCGGAATTATTTTGGAACGTCATTTCACGGGTCGTTCTCCCACGATTTGACTTTGTTTGATGAGGCGTCGCGATTTTCACTTTTGTCGTGAGACCTTTTTATTTTTAGTTTCGTTTCTCGTCGTCGAACTTGTGATCCGTCTTCTTACTTTTGTTTCTCTCATCGTCACGGTCGCCACAGTATTTATCTCATAATTTTCGGGCTCCGTTTGACCACTTTCACTATTGTTTCCCAATCTATTATTTTTTTAACCCTAAGTTTTATACGAGTGTAGCCCCTAATTATTATTTTTTTAGTGATCCTAATCACATCTAAATTCTAACCTCACTTTTACCTGGCCACACACACCTCAGTGGAGAGAGAGACTTTTGTTTGAAAGAAAAATAAATAGACAACCTTAAAACCCATAGCATTCACTTCACGTGCTGCACACGCACACAACTCATCACAATTATAAAAAAATAAACCCTAACCCCAGCTAACCTAGACCTAGGACACTCTCCCCCACGTGATGTTGCCAAACCCTACTCTATTATTAAAGCAACTTAGGGTTGTATATATTTTTCCCAGAAACAAAGCACAGCCGCCGCCCCATACTTGTTCACGTAAAACACCTCGCGCCGCATCCCTTCGTCTCCAACCTTACCCATCGCCGACGGCTACCCTCTCCCCTCCGCCGACCGGACCCGCTGCCGACCTTCGCCAGTGTCCCCAAGCGCCGTAGCACTGTTCTCCGTCGCAGCAGCCCAGCAGCACGCAGCCGTAGCTGCCACTGCCGCTGCCGCCACCGCTTGCAACCCCTAACCACCCTAGTCCCCCCTCCGACTCTTCTACGACTCCTCCCCGTCGAGAACCGCCTGTAGCAGCCTCCCTCTCGCTGTTGACAGCCCCTTGGCCACTGTTTTAACGTGAACAACAGCTTCCTCGTGCAGCAACGATGTTCAGCGACCCCCTTTATGCCGCAGCGAAGTTCTGACAGCCCCTACCTCGCCTAGAGGTGTTCCTCGACGTCACGATCAGCCCCTACGATGCTCAACGTCGTAGTCTTCGTGTGCGTCAACCCCTTCATCTCTGTTTGTCATTACGACTTTTCTGTGAGCCGTGGATCTTCAACCGTCCACCTTGCTCGCTGATTTGGACTCTCCTCGCTGATCTCATCACTGTTCAAGGATTGGCGATCGTGGATTATATTTTGGATCTGAATCAGGAGCGCTATCTTTATTCCAACCCCTGACGTCGCTACCCGACGTCAATGTAGCTCTCGCGTCATGCAAGGGTACTTTTCTGATCTCTTAGGACCCCCAACCAATGCATGTTAATCAAGATTAAAATCAGTATTTAAATTGCTTAGTAAATCACTAATGAAGATAATCTAATCTGGGACTGTAGGTTAGTGAATCCGAGCACATAGGTAGATTGGACTGATTGAACGATGTTTCCAGAACGGCTGATTGCAGGCAAGTAAAACTTGCCAACTTGTGTTTAGGCCATGTTTTAGGCTATCCCTCGTTTTTAGCGTAAAAGAGACTAGGCGATGAAATGATAGTCGCCTAGACGCAACTTCAAGATCTAGCTTGACAACAAAGCTAGATCTGATACCATGCCATGCCATTTATACATTTTGCCTGTCACATTTAATTTCTTTATCTATACGCACTTTATCTGATACCCTGCCATGCCATTCATACATTTTGCCTGTCACGTTTAATTTCTATATCTGTACGCACTTTATTTGTACTCTTGCCTTGCCAGGCATCCTATCATGTCATTCCATGCTTGAATGTTTGCTTTCGTAGCACACGCTACTTGTACTTCCTTGTTGAGGCTAGGCACCTGCGTTCCAGGCACAATCCTATGCGAAATACACTTCCTGGCTCGTGAACCAGAAGCGGGCTACGTGTGTTGGTCGAAAGCCAATGCCCGATTACACGTGGAGGGGTAAGATTAAGCGATCACTTGAGCGTAGGAGTTGTCCCGTACAGCCGCTCCAGCCAAAGGGCGTAAACTCTGTGCACGACGTATTTACTTGTCTTGTAAATACATGTGAATGTTTTAGTAGCTTTGCTACCCTTACCTTGTCATACTTGTTGCACTTCTTACTTGTTACATCCATGCCTTAAACTGCCATGTCATCGCATATTTTAGAACTGCTAGGCTGTTTTCCCTTTCTTTTAGTTTTCTTGCACAAAGTCTCTTGTAGACTTTGCTGACATGTGCCCTCGTCTCTTTTGGGTGTCGCATGTTAGTTGTTGAGCCAGAGCCCGTTGCTGAGGATGAGGTGTTTACTGACGTTGAGCCTGGGTCCATTGTTGACGTGGAGTTCGAGGATACCGGTGACCAGTCGTAGAGACTTCTTTCTGTGTTGCTTTCTGCTTAGTTCTTGATAGGCTGTCGATGCATAGTGCCTTTCCTTTTCTGTACATTTATTTCTGTTGGCCATGCTTGGGGCCTTTTTAAACTCTTTTAAGCCTGGTGGCTTTTCTGCGATGTTGAACTTTATTTGTGGACATTCTGATATTGGAATAACATTATTATCTCTCTTTCTATTATTATTATTTTTGTTCTGTTTCGTAATTGCAAGGACCTTTACTTGGTTATACCAGACGCTTTACAGACTGTAGCCTCACAGCTTCAAGTCTGAGCGGACTTTTCATGCCTCGCCTTCCGTTTTTGGGAAGAGGGTCATGACAGGTTTTATTGGTGGCCCATGCAGGTCCCTCTTGCAACTACGAATTATCGGAACAACGATAATAATAATAGAATGTCCATTAAATAAATTAAAACATCCAAGTCATAAGCCTTGAGTCTAATTTTAATCGTTTTCTATGTCACTAGATGGCTGGAAGACGACATACCCGAGCTAGTGGTGGGCCAGACCGTGAGGAGGTGCCAGATAGAGAGCCCACCAATGCTGAAGTCATGAGGATGATGCATCAGATGATGCAGGTGCAGCAGGGCATGCTTCAGAATACCCCTCGCTTCGAGCTGGGAGCGAAGCAGTTTCGGGAGCTGGGCCTGACCTATTTTGATGGATCTGAAGGACCGTTAGCTGCAGAGGAGTGGATCCGGAATACGGAGGACAATCTGTGGATGTCGAAGAACAACCCAGCTGGATGGGTTGATTTGGTGAAGAAGCAGCTCAAGGATAATGCCCGCAGCTGGTGGGATGCAGAGGAGGAGCTGTTGGTGAAACCTATACCTTGGACTACTTTCAAGGCTAGGTTCGATGAGGAGTATTTCCCGAAGGCTGCCAGGAGGGAGATGTTGCAGCGATTCATTGATCTGAAGCAGGGAAATCTATCGGTGGACCAGTATCATCAGGAGTTCACCAAGCTGAGTCGCTTTGCGCCGAAGATGGTGCAGGATGTCGAGGAGAGAGCTCAGAGGTTTCTTCAGGGTCTATCCTTAGATTTGCAAAGCCTGATGTCTTCGTCAGATTTGGAGTCTTATCAGAAGTTACTGGTAGCTGCTAGGAGGTAGGAGCTGATTACGAGCCAGAAGAGAGGGCAGACTTCTGGAGCTGGGAAGAGGCCTATGGAGCAAGTCAGAGCAGTGGTTAGGCCAGGGCTCAAGCCTAACCAGTCGCTGCAGTTCAAGAGGCCAGGTGGGCCTACTCAGAAGACTTGCCATTTCTGCGGCAAGACTGGGAATGTCAAGGAGCAGTGCAGGAAGATGCTGGGACAGTGATTGGTTTGTGGTGATCATACTCATGCCATGAAGGATTGCCCGAAGTCCAAGCAGCCATGGAGAGGACCAGTTGCAGCTCAGTCGTTGCAGCAGAGGGCACCTGTACCTGCTGACGTAGGGCAGCCCTTGTTCCACAGAAGCAGGCTTTTCAGTAGGCTTTTCAGCAGAGCAGGCAGGCCTTCCTGATGACTGCAATTGAGACTGAGGCTGTGGATGAGGTTATTGCAGGTAACCCTCAGTCTAGTTGTTTTCCCTTCCTTAGTTAATCTTGTTTGTTAGAATATGTTTGGTTGCTAGAATACATTATGTTTGCTAGAGTAGGATTTGATTGTTAGATTGTTTGTTAGGTGTGATTTTGGTTTGCACTTTCCCTGCACGAGTCCTCTTCGACTCTGGTGCATCGATGTGCATTATATCCCGGAGCTTCGTGGACAAGCATTCCTTGTCGACTTTCCCTCTTCCCAAGAGTTGGGATATCGTTACAAGGAATGGCGTGGTCTCGGTGCATCGTGGTTGCAAGTCTTATCCTTTGGTGGTCTGTGGAGATGAGCTTTACGCTGACTTCATTATCCACGACATCATCAACTAGATGCCGTCCTTGGGATGGACTGGCTTGGGAGTTTCTTCGCCATGATCGATTACCGATGGAAGAAGGTAGTGTTCGAGGTTCCAGGTCATCCGGTGTTTGAGTTCAGTCGAGGTAGCAGTTTGCTTGGTCCCGTTAGGTTTCGGGACAAGCCGGTGGAGATCGTTGCCATGCAGATGGAGCAGAGCAGACCAGCTGTGGTGAGAGAATTTGACAACGTCTTCCCTGAGGAGATGTCAGGACTGCCGCCAGATCGAGCTCTTGAGTTTTCGATCGATCTTATTCCGGGAGCGCAGCCCATTTCGAAGGCACCGTATCGTATGTCTCCAGCAGAGTCGGAGGAGTTACGTAGGCAGCTGGATGAGCTTTTGCAGAAGGGGTATATTAATCCTAGTGTATCTCCGTGGAGAGCACCGGTGTTGCTGATGAAGAAGAAGGATGGTTCGCGTCGTATGTGCGTGGACTACAGGGAGCTGAATGCCGTCACCGTCAAGAATAGATATCCATTGCCTCGTATAGATGACATCTTTGATCAGCTTGGATGGTCGAGAGTGTTCTCTAAGTTGGACCTGAGGAGAGGCTATCACCAGATGAAGGTGAGGAAGGAAGATATCCAGAAGACAGCGTTCAGGACGAAGTATGGTCACTACGAGTTCGTGGTTATGCCTTTCGGTGTAACCAATGCGCCCGCAGTTTTTATGAACCAGATGAATCTGATCTTCTACGACCTTCTAGATAAGTTTGTCGTTACCTTTATTGACGACATCTTGATTTATTCAAGGTCGGAGGAAGAGCATGCATCGCACTTGAGGACAATATTGGAAATCTTGAGAAAGCATCGTTTGTATGCTAAGTATTCCAAGTGCGAGTTCTGGCTTGATAGGGTTGCTTTTCTTTGGCATGTGGTGTCAGGAGATGGAATATCAGTGGATCCTGAGAAGATTAAGGCTATCAAAGAGTGGCCGGTTCTGCGGTCAGCATCAGAGATCAGGAGTTTTCTTGGGCTTGCAGGTTATTATCGGCGTTTCATTAAGGACTTTTCTCGGATTGCTGAGTCGATGACTCGGTTGACGAGAAAGGATGTGCCGTTTGTCTGGTCAGATGATTGTGAGAAGGCCTTTGCTATTCTAAAGGCAAGGTTGACATCAGCGCCTGTTCTTGCTGTGCCCGATCGGAGTGGATATTTTGAGATCTTTTGCGATGCTTCTGGTTAAGGTCTCGGTTGCGTTTTGCATCAGCATGGGCACGTGGTTGCGTATGCTTCTCGACAGCTTAAGGCTCATGAGAAGAATTACCCGATGCACGATTTGGAGTTGGCTGCAGTCGTATTTGCGCTCAAGATTTGGAGGCACTTCTTGCTAAGTGAGAAGGTGAAGATCTTCACCGACCACAAAAGCTTGAAATATATCTTTACGTCGAAGGAGCTCAATATGTGACAGCGTCGATGGTTGGAGCTCATGGCAGATTATGAGATCGACTTGCAGTACCATCCTGGCAAGGTGAATGTGGTTCCGGATGCACTGAGCAGACTCCCAACGGTGATGATGTTGACTTCACAGTGGAGGTTGCAGCAGGATTTCTGCGAGTCTAGTATTGAGATTGTAATTCCGGGAGAGACTTCTTCGTTGATGTGTATGCAGATACAGTCGACGATCGTGGATCGGATCAAGGCAGGTCAGGCTGGAGATCCAAAGCTGAAGAAGATTCGGGAGCAGGTAGAAGCCGGTCTGCGGACTGATTTTTGGATTCATGGGGATGGGTCGCTGAGGTATGGAGCCAGAGTTTATGTGCTAGCTGGAGATATTAGAGAGGAGTTGCTTGTTGAGACACATAGCTCGTCGTATTCTGTGCATCATGGAGGCACGAAGATGTACAAAGATCTTCGTCTGAACTATTGGTGGCATGGTATGAAGAGGAGTGTGGCACGGAGTGTCGCCAAGTGTTTGGTATGCTAGCAGGTTAAGGCGGAGCATCAGCGTACGGCAGGGTTTCTACAGCCACTTCCGCTTCTGGAGTGGAAGTGGCAACACATCACTATGGATTTCGTGACTGGACTACCTCGGAGTCCGAAGCAGAATGACGCGATTTGGGTGATCGTAGACCGATTGACCAAATCTGCGCACTTTATTCCTTTTCGAGTAGGACAGTCCACTGAGACGCTAGCGAGGAGATATATGGAGGTAAATTCTTTTACTCTCCGTTTTTATTTCCTTTTCCTAGTTTAGATAGTGATGTAACATGAATCATGCAGGAGATCGTTCGACTTCACGGAGTCCCCATGAGTATCGTGTCGGACAGAGACACGAGATTCACATCTTAGTTTTGGCAGAGTCTGCAGAAGAGCTTGGGTATGAGTTTGAGTTTCAGTACCGCGTACCACCCACAGACGGATGGCCAGTCCGAGAGGACGATTCAGATTTTGGAGGACATGCTGA
The DNA here is from genome assembly GCA_030789695.1 of Scilla litardierei. Lineage (NCBI taxonomy): Eukaryota > Viridiplantae > Streptophyta > Magnoliopsida > Asparagales > Asparagaceae > Scilla > Scilla litardierei. The sequence goes on along the minus strand of CM061142.1, from coordinate 499,253,327 downwards.
GAGCGTGCATGTTGGACTTCAAGGGATCTTGGGAGGATCATCTCCATCATGTAGAGTTTGCCTACAATAACAGCTACCAGGCGAGTATTGGCATGGCGCCATTCTCCGCACTATATGGGAAGAAATGTCGATCGCCACTAAGCTGAGATGACATTGGAGACAGGGAACTGTTAGGACCAGAGCTGATCGTGGAGGCTGTGGATGTTGTGAGGAACATCCGGGAGAAGCTGAGGATCGTGCAGGACCGTTTCAAGCATTGGGCAGATGCTAAACGGTGACCTTTGGAGTTTCAGCCTGGAGACCACGTCTTTCTTAAGATCTCTCCGAATCGGGGAGTTATCCGATTGGAAAGAGAGGCAAGCTGAGTCCGAGGTACATTGGGCCTTTTGACGTCCTAGAGAGAGTTGGAGCTGTGGCTTACCGCTTGGCTTTGCCGCCGTCACTGGAGGGAGTTCATGACGTGTTTCACGTATCTCAGTTACGTCGATACGTCGGTGATCCGTCACATGCTGTGGATTTCTCGGAGATCACGGTTCGACCGGATCTTACCTATGACCACCAACCAGTGGAGATTCTGGATCGACGGCAGAAGCAGCTGAGGAATAAGACCGTCGACTTGGTTAGAGTGAAATGGCGTCATGATTCCCCTGGGGAGTCCACTTGGGAGCGTGAGGATGATATGAGAGGGCGCTTCCTGCACTTATTTCCGAGCTGTAGTTGATGCTGATTTCGAGGGCGGAATCATTCATGAGGTGGGTAGGATGTTACGGTCTGTTTTCGATCGTACGTGTTATGTGCATGTAGTCTTGTTCGTGCACGTATTTATTTTAGACTCTTCTTGTATCCGAACCCTATAGTATAATATGGCGTTGTGACCCTCTCGAAGAGTATTAAATTGTGGAATTATTTTGGAACGTCATTTCACGGATCGTTCTCCCACGATTTGACTTTGTTTGATGAGGCGTCGCGATTTTCACTTTTGTCGTGAGGCATTTTTATTTTTAGTTTCGTTTCTCGTCGTCGAACTTGTGATCCGTCTTTTTAGTTTTGTTTCTCTCATCGTCACGGTCGCCCCAGTATTTATCTCATAATTTTCGGACTCCGTTTGACCACTTTCACTATTGTTTTCCAATCTATTATTTTTTAAACCCTAAGTTTTATACGAGTGTAGCCCCTAATTATTATTTTTTTAGTGATCCTAATCACATCTAAAATTCTAACCTCACTTTTACCTAGCCACACACACACCTCAGTGGAGAGAGAGACTTTTGTTTGAAAGAAAAATAAATAGACAACCTTAAAACCTATAGCATTCCCTTCACGTGCTGCACACGCACACAACTCATCACAATTATAAAAAAATAATAAACCCTAACCCCAGCTAACCTAGACCTACGACACTCTCCCCCATGTGATGTTGCCATACCCAACTCTATTATTAAAGCAACTTAGGGTTGTATATATTTTTCCCAGAAACAAAGCACAGCCGCCGCCCCATACTTGTTCACGCAACACGCCTCGCGCTGAATCCCTTCACCTCAGACCTTACCCATCACCGGCGGCTACCCTCTCCCCTCCGCCGACCGGACCCGCTGCCGACCTTCGCCGGCGTCTGATCGGTCCCGGATATACACCCGGAGAACGGTTGTAGTTTTACCGCAAGTGCACGGTGTAGCAGCGAGCGGGTATCGAACACAGGGAGGACGAATGACCGTGCTTGCTCCAATCAACCTGGCTATTTAAGAGAGAGAAAATTTGCCTTTGGCGATCCTGTCACAATCGTCAGACAAAGTGTGGAAATATCAAATCAAATAAAGAACGTCTAGGGAATGGGGAATCCCCGCTACTCACCGTATTTCATGAATGTGGTTCATGGGTATCAAAATTGCTAGAATGAGAATTCGGATGAACTAGTTGCAACTGAATGTAGAACCAAGCTCACGCTCTCGCGCTGTTGCCGGTCTATAGCTATCCTAGATTTGGGTCCAATCTCTTGCAAACCCTAGCCTAGAAAAGCTAGCATTAGGATCAACATCATCGTCCAATCGCGCACCGAGCCCAATCTCTTGCAAACTCGGTCCACGACCTAGATTGAGATAGTTCCTACCCGTCCAATCTCTTGCAAACGGGTATTGGCACGGAATTGCAACCGGAAATCCTAGTATCGGTCCAATCTCTTGCAAACCGATACTTCGAAAATCCGACTCCAACCCAATTCGGATTTCTAGGGTTTCCTATCAAATTGGGATCCAATCTCTTGCAAATCCCAATTGATATGAATACCTAGCCATCCGTAGTAAATTGATCCCAATCTAATCCCTAATAACAATTCTAACACAATTTCTACCAATTCATCACAAATATGAAGATGGGCTTGTAGGGTTCATCCCCACGCCCCAAGACGTGGAGACTACTCACAAATCATAGCGAGATCACAAAAATAATCGTTGAAATAAGCAATGGAATTCATCACAATATTGAGATAAGCAATAAAAATAGAATTTTTAAGGAAAAGAGATGCAAACCAATGGAGTTCTTCAATTAATCCAACAAAAATCCAATATTTGCCTCCTCTCCAATCACAAGAATAAAGCTAAAAACTAATCTAAAAAGCTGCAAAAAATCTAAGAGAGAGCCCCCAAAACTAGGGTAAAAACAGGGTTTAAATAGCCCCAAAAATCGTCCAAAAATTGTGACCAAAATGCCCCTGCACAGCCTGTTTTCCGCAGTTTTCGCTACAGGCAGCGCATCGCACTCGGCCGAGTGACAAAAGTCGCTCGGCCGAGTGAAAAACCCTGTAATTTTCCAGTAAGTCGGGGCCTTCAGGGGTCTTCTACTTCGGGGGCGGCTCGGCCGAGTGAGTTGTCGTCACTCGGCCGATGACTTCATAGTACTCGGGCGGACGGGATTAACCACTCGGCCGAGTGGGTCTTCTGAAGTTCAGGCAGCCGAAAAACAGTAACTTGGATGTTTTGGAAAGGCTTCGTCTGGGCGCCACTCGGGCGGACGTGGTCTCGTCACTCGGCCGATGTGGTCTTTGGTGCTCGGCTGAGTGCACACATAAATCGTGTCTGTTCTGGTCGGCCGAGCAGTGTCTCGCTGGTCGGCCGAGTGGCTCCTCCACTCGGCCGAGTGGGACACAAAAAATGCCCAATCTGCTTGTTTTGGCCTCCTCGTCGCTCCTGCGGCGTTCATTCTTCTTCTGCTCCTCTCCAACAGCAAAATACCCCTCGGGGAGATCGTTGGTGACCGTCTAGAGTAAGCGCATCTCGAGATCACTCCAAATCGCGCCAAATCACCTGAAATGCGACAAAAACAACAAATCGTGAAAAGCATCGCAATATCGTCGATATATCGTGAAAAACGTGATTTGGGCGGTCTAAATGGCATGCAAACACGCGGGAAAAAGGTGTAAAATAAGGAGTGATCAAAATCCCCCAAGCTTGCCTCTTACTCGTCCTCGAGGAAGATAAGTAAATGGCGAACCTGGTGGATTCGGAAAACGAAAACGGCGAAAAATGAAAAATGAAAAACGGAGAAGAATGGAAAAACGAAATGAAAATAAAGAAGAGAGAAAGAAGCGAAGAGGTAAGCTACTAGATCATTTTCTCAGGACGTGGGTTTCACTTACTCGTATAGCATGCACCGAATGAAAAATACATGTCAAAGAAATTTATTTTGATATCATAGTATAATAGTGCAAATAGAAAATAGAAAACCCACGAACAATGATATAATCATGAAAAACGGAATAATTTTAAAATTAACATCATCTGAATCATTTAAAGCGGTATACAAATCACAGATCACACACTTTTCAATTGAACGCTTTCTATCAGGAGTATAAGAGTATCACACTATAGAATAGAGAGAATAGAAAAGTATGGATTTCATGAAATGAACGCTAGGCTTAGATTTCTGGATTTCGTAAAACTAAAAATAATCTCACCGAGTATAGAATATTACTTAGCCTAGGTTGTCGTGCAATGTCAAGTAGTCACTCTCTCACACATCAATGGATCCCCTCCCCCAAGCTTATCTATAAGCATGGTGGCACAAAAATATTTACATCCCCATTTTTATATAGCTCCAAAAGTAATAAGAAGAAAGAAGAAAGGAAGTAAGTGAGATGGGATCTTTTATTGAGGATTTTTCCTCTTTTCTCTTTTTTTTTCTTTTTTTTCTTTGCAATAAGCAATATATACACAACGATCCCAACTCGGAGAAAGGTAATGATATACAAGAATGTTTTTCTCTCTTTTATTCTCTTTTTTTTTTGAATAAGAAAATTGGAGCTAGGAATTAATAGCGGGGGAAATGCCATAAAATAGAATCGCTAAGGGGAGATTCACCAATGATTATAAAAGTAGAGAAATGATGTTCAAGATTTGTGGAGAAAGAAATAGATATAACTCTCGGTTCACTCTATAAGACATGCACGACAACTTCAGCAGGGTAATCTAATCTACTCAGTTTCGATCACAAAAAAGCTAACTAATCCAGATTTATCATAGCTAACATCATTCAATCATCCTGAAGTGAAACGTACAATTCATGCATATAGAAGTGATATAGGAAGAGGAAATCAGTACTCCAGATATAGGCATTTAATGCGTGAATCTTGGTGTGTTTTCTGTGATAGCATACATATGAATATTCAGACTCAGCTAATAATAAAATTTCATCCATTTTCATGTGGCAAAAGTGTGGGTTACTATCTCTAGATGCAAAGCAAGTCATAGCATATGATATCAGAAATAAAGCCTAAGACATGACAAATGAAGCATGCATATAGAATAAGCTAACTCCAACGTCATTGTCATCATAGAAAAGTCATCTCTAGCATGAGATGAAAAAGAAATAAAGATAAAGGGAAAGTAAAACTATGCAATGCGGCACACAGAAAAAATAAGAAAAACGTGATGCATGGCAAAATAAAAGAAAAATGATGAAAAATAAGTGCAAAAGTGAAAAACGGTGTGAAAAACTAAAAATAAAGGTGGCAAATCGAAAAAGAACGCCACGACGCTCTCGGAAAATACAGCAGGGGTGGAGACAGAGGTGACTACCGCTGGGGTGGAAGTGTGTGGACCAAAAGGCGCTACCCCAGCGGAGATCATGCTAGCCATAGTCTCCACGACCGCAGCAAACGAGGGCTCTCCACTCTCAACAAAGGTCGGCGGGCGCTCGGGGAGTGCGGAGCAAAGAGGCTCGACGGACAGAGGGCCAGTGGTGGTGGTGGGAGTGGTGGTGACAGCCTCGGTAGTGGTGGTGGAAGTGGGCTCAGCTGAGGTGCTCTCGACACTGACAGATGTGGGGACAGAAGTATCAGGAGCAGCGGAAACATCAGGTATAGGCTGAGGGGCCACTGGGTCAACAGGCTCGGCAGCAGGCTCGGCAGGGTGTGCAACAGGGTCTACAGGGGCAGCGTGGGCCTGCTCGGCCTCCTCGGCCTCGAGCACGTAAGCAGCGGGGATGAGAACATCCATCGCAGGGAGCCAGTCAACGTGGGCTGGTGCAATCAGAGTCCGAGCAGGGCTCGGGAGAATCATGTAATCGGCCCCGTAAGGGCCGTGCAACCAGACCCAGTGACGCTCACCATGCGGACGAAGCATCTTCATCCGGGCCATAACGTCTATCGACAGAGAAGTGGGGCCCGGGACGCGTCGCAAGTCGTCAGGGAAGTCCTAGCCGGTCATAAGAGCAAGCAATGTGATCAGGCCGCCGCAGCATATCGGTGAGCGAGCGCCCACCGATATAATGATGCGGTCTAAAAACCATGCCGCGATATCGATCACGACGGCGGGGACAAGCTCAGTGCCATCCCTAGATAGATCTCTGGGACGTGTCATCGCGTAGAGCATGTAGAGCTCTGGCGTAGACATCGTGCCCGGCTCATATCTGGCCAAAAAGGTCGTCGCCATAAGGCGCTGTGCAATACGTAGGCAGGGGTGGACAATGGCCGAGGCCTTGGCCCTACTAGGGTCAAAGGCCGCGTGATGACCCGTAATCCGGGCCCAGAAGGCATCGGCGTCGAAGGAAGGTGGGGGGATATGGGTGGGGCCGTAACCGCGATCGGCTCCGGGGACAGCGGGCCACGAGAAGAACGCTCTCATCATATCGAGAGTGACCTGGCACTCTCGATCCATGAACCGAAACGAGCATCCCTCGTCGGTCCGGGCGATCGAACTCAGAACCTCAAGTGTCAGGCGGGTGAACGTGTCCGCCGACACCTGGAAGAAATCTCGCCAGCCCACGTTGTCGTACAACGTGAGCATCCCCTCTAGTACCCCCAGGCGTCCTAGGTCAGCGAGGTGTGCAAACCTGGAGGGTACGATCGAGCGCTGGGAGATACGGTCGAAGACGGCACGGTGTGCGTCGTCTCGGAATGTAATCCCGAGCGGCCCGACCAGTGGAGCCGGAGGTGGTGGCTGTGGGTCGGCAGGGAGAGGCTGTGCGGGCTGTGGGTGCACTGCAGGCTGTGCGGGGTGTGCGGGGCCTGCAGGCTGTGCTGGGTGTGCGGGGTGTGTGGGAGACGGTGGAGGAGAGTCCTCCAACTCGTGGGAGGGGCCGGCATCATCTGACCGCTTCCGCTTGGCGGAAGCTCTCTTCGACCGCGGCCGTGTCCGGGGCGGCATATCGGCCCCGAGCGCGCGCCGAAAAACGTGAAAAGTGTGGCGAGTGCAAAAATAATGGAAAGAGTGTACCCCGACACGCCGCGAGTGCTAAGCAGTGGAAGCGTGCGAAGTCAGCGCCTCCGCGAAGTCCAGATCAACCCGTAGAAGCTCCCCTGGGCTCCCCTAAGCTCCAAAAAGCAACCTGCGCATGAAACGGCGATATCAGCGGGTAATATTCAAAATGTATGGAGTATTAGGGGTATAATAGATAGATATAGGAATTGATTTGGGTTAGGGGGGCGTTTAACACATGGATCCTCGTAAAACACACAAAAAGAGGAGAAAAAGGCAATACGAGTGATACCGGAGGTGACCGGAGAGGCTGCCGCCGGCGGCGACTCGGGCGAGTCGCGGCGGTGGTCGGCCGGCGGTGCCGGGCCGAGCGGCGGCGCAGCGATGGTCGACCGGGTGAGTGAGGGCGAGAGCGAGCGGGGATCGGGCGAGGGAGCTGAAGGGGCGCGGGTGTTTGGGGGTTTTGCGATTTCGAAAAATGCGCCCCCCGGCCCTTATATAATAAAAGTTACGACTCGGCCGAGTGACGTGGTCACTCGGCCGAGCGAGACCAAATGAAAATTTCCTCCCCGCTATCGCTTCGGCCGAGTGGCTTTGCCACCCTCGGCCGAGTGGAGTAAGTCCATTCGGCCGAGTGACTCAAGCTACTCGGCAAGACTCGCCCTAGGAGGGTATCCGTTTTACTCGGCCGAGTGATAATGTATACTCGGCCGAGTAGCAGTTATAGTGAAATGAGGAAAATAAACAGAGAGTTGGGTTCAGCAGACTTCCCTCGTTCGTGAGCGGCTCGGCCGGACGAACTTGTGTACTCGGCCGAGTGACTATTATACTCGGCCGAGTTAGCCTTAATCACTGCCGTTTGTCTTCGTTTTGGCTCTAAACTCCGTCGTTCTTCCTCCAATCGATTTCATCTTCCTCCTAAGCGTCGAGCGCCTTCTTGGGGCGCTCCTCGTCGTCTCGTTCATCCTTCTCATGATGGATCTACCTATCTCCTCTCCTGTCAAGAAAAATAGGACCCGTTATCACAAAATTTTTGGGCGAATGACTCGAAACACTAAAAATTTCTAAAACGAAAATAAAGAAAAAGTGAAAATAAAGCAAAAACCGTCGGGTTGCCTCCCGACAAGCGCTCGTTTAAGGTCGTGAGCTCGACCCCCTATAATTTTTAATCAATGCGGGATATTTGGTGCATATGAGATGCACCCATCAAACTTTCCAGGGAGAACGCTTGGATTGGGAAGTTGCGGCGTCGTGTTCTCCCGCGGTGGTCTCTCGTCTCGAATAGTGTTGGGGGGAGGCTCCCCCAAGCTAGCATTTGCTCCGGTCAACGGCTTAACTGGTGATACCGATCTCCGTGCCGGCGGAGCTTTCTTTGGAGACTTTAATTTCGAGAGCTTGCAGAGCTCTCGAATCCTTGCGACATCAGCGTCGCCTTCATCATCTTCAGCGGAGAGGTCGGGGGAATCATCTTTCTTCTCATTTTGGCCTAAATCCGGGCCTTCCTCAAAATCTTCATCGAATAGAGCGCCAATTGAGTGGGGGATTGCCTCTTCAATTACCTCATCAAGGAGGTCCATGTAATCAAGTTCCTCATGGTAAGGCATGTGCTTCATAGCCTTAGGAATGTGGAGCTCTACCTCGATGTTGTCGACGTTTAAAGTTAGTGTACCTTCGCGCACGTCGACAATGACTCCGGCGGTGGCGAGGAATGGGCGTCCAAGTATCAACGAAGTATCTCCCTCCTCCTTAACGTCCATGATCACGAAGTCACATGGCAAGCATATTCCACCCGGGACTTGTAGTGGGATGTCTTCGGCGATCCCTACCGGCCTTGTTATTCGCCCATCGGCTAATTGAATGCGCATGTCGGTAGGTTTCAACTTTGTCCCGGTGTTTAGCCTTAAGAACATGGAGAGAGGCATGAGGCTCACACTAGCCCCTACATCAACCAACGCCTTTTGAAGAGGGACGCCGCCCAAGGTGCAAGGAATCCGAAAACTCCCCGGATCTTTGAATTTGGCCGGCTCTTTTTCTCTCTTAGTAAACCAAGAGCCCTCCTCGGCTAGCATAATCTTCTCCTTCCTCTTTCTCCCCGAAATCAAATCCTTCAAGAATTTAGCATATGTGGGGATCTCCACGATGGCGTCGAGGAAGGGAATATTGAGGCTAACTCCTCTTAGATACTCGAGAAACTTTGCTAGCCTTTTCTCCATTTTCGCTCTAGCGAGCCTTTGGGGGAATGGGACCGGTGGCATGAAGCGCCTTTCCTCAATCAATTGCTCCGCTCTAGATTTCTCCTTTTCTTGTGGCTCCTTCTCCTTTTCAACTTCAACTATCGGCTCAATTGGCTCCAAGCTTTCCTCCACAGGCTCCTCGGTAGGAATCATGGCGGGGGTGGTGTCCTTCCCGCCTCTAGTAGTAACGGCAACTACGGCATTGATGTGGCCGGTGTTGCTCCGTGGGTTTTGCTCGGGTTGCGCCGGCAATCGTTGAGTGTTCCGATTGAGCAACGCCAATTGCTCCGATATTTGAGCCACAAAGGTATTAAGAGAGTCTTGCCCCGCCTTCAAGGTAGCATTTACCTTATTTTGCTCGACCATGAACGCCTCCACTCTAGCTTCGAAGTCGGATCGTTGTTGAGCTTGTGGAGGGTTTTGATTTTGATTCCTCCACCCTTGGTTGTATCCGGGCGGCCTATATGGTGGAACTTGTTGCTTTGGTTGGAAGTTTTGTTGTGGAGGCCCCCTCGGCGGATAGTATTGTTGTTGGGGTGGTGGTGGCGGTCAAGCTTGATTAGGCGGTTGTTGTGGCGGGTTCAAAGCTCCTTCATTGTTGGCGTAAGAGAATCCGGGATGATTTCTTGTGGCCGGATTGGCCCAATATCCATGGTTCCCCGTAACATATTGTACTTGCTCCAAGGATCCTTCTCCTTGCTCTCCTCCCGAGTACACGGCTTGAGATTGGTCTTGCCAATCACACATTTGGTTCGTTGGCGCGGAGGTAGAAGGGGCTCCTTGGGGCTCCGTGATAAACTTCTCCAATCTCTCCACCACCTTGTGGAGAGAATCAAACTTGCTCGTAAGCTCCGCTACGGCCTTCGCCTCGTAGATGCTAGTTGGCTTTAAGGAGGACGTAGAGTGTCCTCGCTCATCGCCCCATTGTTGATTATTTGAGGCCATCTCCTCAATTAGGGCCGTAGCTTCCTCGGGAGTCTTTGACAAGATAGCACCATTCGCCGCGGCATCAATAATTTGTTTGGTCCCCGGTTGGAGACCGTTGTAGAAGCTATGAACTAGCTCCCAGTCTTCTATGCTGTGGTGCGGGCATTGATGCTGCAAATCCTTAAAACGCTCCCAAGCCTCATAGAGCGTCTCCTGTGGTCCTTGCTTGAAGGACATGAGAGCGCTCCGGATCTTCACCGTCTTGGATGGCGGATAGAACTTGTCAATAAATGCACTCGCCAACTCGTCCCAAGAGGTGAAAATTCCGTCAGCCTGCGTCCTCAACCAATAGAGTGCCTTGTCCTTTAGCGTGAAGGGGAAGAGACGCAGTCTGATGGCATCGATGGAGACCCCCGGCATCTGAAATGTGGCGCACTTCGACAATAATAATTGGATGTGGTAGTGGGGGTTCTCATGGGCGTTCCCATGAAATGGGTCTTGTTGCATCAAAACCACCAATCCAGTCTTTAGCTCGAAGTTCTTGTCAGCCGCCAACTCCGGCATGGCAATGGAAGAGGTAGTAGAAGAAGTCTTAGGCCGAAGCCTATCGCGAATAGAAATTAGCCTCGTCATCCTTGCCGCCAATTGTTCAGGAGTTTCCGGGTTGGTCATAAACCGCTCTTCCGTATTTTGTCTCCTTTCCGCTCTAAGTCTCCGTGCGGTACGTTCGATCTCGGGATCAAATAAGATAGCCGCAGGGTCCGCCGTAGATCTCGTGTACATGCACAGGGAAAACAGAGTTTCAAAGAGATGATTAGTACCGTGGAAGGGTTAGGTAAGAAATAAGAAATAAAAATAATGATAATAATAAATAAAAAAAAGAAAAGAAATAGCTAGGGTGAGAAAGAATCAAACGCAATCGCCTCCCCGGCAACGGCGCCAAAAACTTGATCGGTCCCGGATATACACCTGGAGAACGGTTGTAGTTTTACCGCAAGTGCACGGTGTAGCAGCGAGCGGGTATCGAACACAAGGAGGACGAATGACCGTGCTTGCTCCAATCAACCTGACTATTTAAGAGAGAGAAAATTTGCCTTTGGCGATCCTGTCACAATCGTCAGACAAAGTGTGGAAATATCAAATCAAATAAAGAACGTCTAGGGAATGGGGAATCCCCGCTACTCACCGTATTTCATGAATGTGGTTCATGGGTATCAAAATTGCTAGAATGAGAATTCGGATGAACTAGTTGCAACTGAATGTAGAACCAAGCTCACGCTCTCGCGCTGTTGCCGGTCTATAGCTATCCTAGATTTGGGTCCAATCTCTTGCAAACCCTAGCCTAGGAAAGCTAGCATTAGGATCAACATCATCGTCCAATCGCGCGCCGAGCCCAATCTCTTGCAAACTCGGTCCACGACCTAGATTGAGATAGTTCCTACCCGTCCAATCTCTTACAAACAGGTATTGGCACGGAATTGCAACCGGAAATCCTAGTATCGGTCCAATCTCTTGCAAACCGATACTTCGAAAATCCGACTCCAACCCAATTCGGATTTCTAGGGTTTCCTATCAAATTGGGATCCAATCTCTTGCAAATCCCAATTGATATGAATACCTAGCCATCCGTAGTAAATTGATCCCAATCTAATCCCTAATAACAATTCTAACACAATTTCTACCAATTCATCACAAATATGAAGATGGGCTTGTAGGGTTCATCCACACGCCCCAAGACGTGGAGACTACTCACAAATCATAGCGAGATCACAAAAATAATCGTTGAAATAAGTAATGGAATTCATCACAATATTGAGATAAGCAATAAAAATAGAATTTTTAAGGAAAAGAGATGCAAACCAATGGAGTTCTTCAATTAATCCAACAAAAATCCAATATTTGCCTCCTCTCCAATCACAAGAATAAAGCTAAAAACTAATCTAAAAAGCTGCAAAAAATCTAAGAGAGAGCCCCCAAAACTAGGGTAAAAACAGGGTTTAAATAGCCCCAAAAATCGTCCAAAAATTGTGACCAAAATGCCCCTGCACAGCCTGTTTTCCGCAGTTTTCGCTACAGGCAGCGCATCGCACTCGGCCGAGTGACAAAAGTCGCTCGGCCGAGTGAAAAACCCTGTAATTTTCCAGTAAGTCTGGGCCTTCAGGGGTCTTCTACTTCGGGGGCGGCTCGGCCGAGTGAGTTGTCGTCACTCGGCCGATGACTTCATAGTACTCGGGCGGACGGGATTAACCACTCGGCCGAGTGGGTCTTCTGAAGTTCAGGCAGCCGAAAAACAGTAACTTGGATGTTTTGGAAAGGCTTCGTCTGGGCGCCACTCGGGCGGACGTGGTCTCGTCACTCGGCCGATGTGGTCTTTGGTGCTCGGCCGAGTGCACACATAAATCGTGTCTGTTCTGGTCGGCTGAGCAGTGTCTCGCTGGTCGGCCGAGTGGCTCCTCCACTCGGCCGAGTGGGACACAAAAAATGCCCAATCTGCTTGTTTTGGCCTCCTCGTCGCTCCTGCGGCGTTCATTCTTCTTCCGCTCCTCTCCAACAGCAAAATGCCCCTCGGGGAGGTCGTTGGTGACCGTCTAGAGTAAGCGCATCTCGAGATCACTCCAAATCGCGCCAAATTACCTGAAATGCGACAAAAACAACAAATCGTGAAAAGCATCGCAATATCGTCGATATATCGTGAAAAACATGATTTGGGCGGTCTAAATGGCATGCAAACATGCGGGAAAAAGGTGTAAAATAAGGAGTGATCAGCGTCCCTAAGCGCCGCAGCGCTGTTCTCTGTCGCAGCAGCCGCAGCAGCAGCTACTACTGCCGCATTTGCAACCGCCGCCCGTAACCCCTGACCGCCGTAGTCCCACCTCCGATCCTTCTACGACTCCTCCCCGTCGAGAACCGCCTGTAGCAGCCTCCCTCTCGCCGTTGACAGCCCCTTGGCCGCTGTTTTCACGTGAACAACAGCTTCCCCGTGCAGCAATGACGTTCAGCGACCCCCTTCGTGCCGCAGCGACGTTCCGGCAGCCCCTACCTCGCCTAGAGGTGTTCCTCGACGTCACGATCAGTCCCTACGATGCTCAACGTCATAGTCTTCGTGTGCGTCGACCCCTTCGTCTCTGTTTGTCATTACGGCTTTTCTGTGAGCCGTGGATCTTCAACCGTCCACCTTGCTTGATGATTTGTACTCTCCTCGCTGATCTCATCACTGTTCAAGGATTGGCGATCGTGGATTATATTTTGGATCTGAATCGGGAGCGCTATCTTTATTCCAACCCCTGACGTCGCTACCCGACGTCAATGTAGCTCTCGCGTCGTGCAAGGGTACTTTTCTGATCTCTTAGGACCCCCAACCAATGCATGTTAATCATGATTAAAATCAGTATTTAAATTGCTTAGTAAATCACTAATGAAGATAATCTAATCTGAGACTGTAGGTTGGTGAATCCGAGCACATAGGTAGATTGGACTGATTGAACCGTGTTTCCAGAACGGCTGATTGCAGGCAAGTGAAACTTGCCAACTTGAGTTTAGGCCATGTTTTAGGCTATCCCTCGTTTTTAGCATAAAAGAGACTAGGCGACGAAATGATAGTCGCCTAGACACAACTTCAAGATCTAGCTTGACAACGAAGCTAGATCTGATACCCTGCCATGCCATTTATACATTTTGCCTGTCACGTTTAATTTCTTTATCTATACGCATTTTATTTGATACCCTGCCATGCCATTCATACATTTTGCCTGTCACGTTTAATTTCTATATCTGTACGCACTTTATTTGTACTCTTGCCTTGCCATGCAGCCTACATGTCATTCCATGCTTGAATGTTTGCTTTCGTAGCACACGCTACTTGTACTTCTTTGTTAAGGCTAGGCACCTGCGTTGCAGGCACAATCCTAGGCCAAATACACTTCCTGGCTCGTGAACCAGAAGCGGGCTACGTGTGTTGGTCGAAAGCCAATGCCCGATTACACGTGGAGGGGTAGGGTTAAGCGATCACTTGAGCGTAGGAGTTGGCCCGTACAGCTGCTCCAGCCAAAGGGCGTAAACTCTGTGCACGACGTGTTTACTTGTCTTGTAAATCCATGTGAATGTTTTAGTAGCTTTGCTACTCTTGCCTTGTCATACTTGTTGCACTTCTTACTTGTTGCATCCATGCCTTAAACTGCCATGTCATCGCATAGTTTAGAACTGCTAGGCTGTTTTCCCTTTCTTTTAGTTTCCTTGCACAAAGTCTCTTGTAGACTTTGCTGACAAGCGCCCTCGTCTCTTTTGGGTGTCGCATGTTAGTTGTTGAGCCAGAGCCCGTTGCTGAGGACGAGTTGTTTGCTGACGTTGAGCCTGGGTCCACTGTTGACGTGGAGTTCGAGGATACCGGCGACCAGTCATAGAGACTTCTTTCTGTGTTGCTTTCTGCTTAGTTCTTGATAGGTTGTCGATGCGTATCGCCTTTCCTTTTCTGTACGTTTAATTCTGTTGGCCATGCTTGGGCCTTTTTAGACTCTTTTAATCCTGATGGCTTTTCTGCGATGTTGAACTTTATTTGTGGACATTCTGAGATTGGAATAACATTATTATCTCTCTTTCTTTTATTATTATTTTTGTTCTGTTTCGTAATTGCAAGGACCTTTACTTGGTTATACCAAACGCTTTACAGACTGTAGCCTCACAGCTTCAAGTCTGAGCGGACTTTTCACGCCTCGCCTTCCGTTTTTGGGAAGAGGGTCGTGACAAGAAGCGACACTGGGCCAAAGAAATGTTGCTGAATACAACGCTTCGTATTCTACGGAAACGAAGTGAAAGGTATGTAGTTTAAATATTCATGCGTTTATAATTGCAAATGTTAGATAGATCTATCTTTAGGGGTTGGTCGTATCCAACCCCAGGATAGTAGAGAACATGGCTAGGGTTGTTTCTTTTGGGCTTAAACTTAAAACTGTTTTAAGTACTATTTTACGTTGCTTGTTTGATTTCGTTGTCCATTCGATTTAGGCCGGACATCGTTTTTATTGCCATAAGGACCCAGAAACCCCTTCACAATCTACTTCATCAGCAGGTCTCTCTTAGATGCAAAGACATGGTACCCAAAGATAGAGAAGCTAGCACTTGCACTAATAGTGACAGCTCATAAGCTCAGACCCTAATTCTAGGCACACACCATGGTAGATCTACGACAAATACTCTAATGACCTGACACGTTAGGGTGTATCATTAAGTGCACGATCAAGCTCATGGAATTTGACATTCACTTCAGGCCATGCACAGCTATCAAGGGGCATGCCTTTGTTGACTTTGTGGCTGAGTACACCTATGAACATGGGTTCTCTCCACGAGACCTTGCCAAGGACCAGAGGATATTACCATTTATGTGGATGGATCCTCCAATGACCAAGCTTTAGAAGCATGCATACTTCTGGTCAATCCAAAAGGCACCCACTTGCCTTACAGCCTCAAATTCAGTTTCAAGGCCTCCAACAACAAGGTCGAGTATGAGGCCCTTTTCATAGGGCCCATGCTAGCAACGAAGGTGGTCGTGTAGTACGTCAAAATCTGATGCGACTCTCAGCTCGTCGACAACTAAGTTAATGACAAGTATTATGCCAAGGTGGTCGAGCTCACAGCCTATGTAAAGATTGTTTGGGATCTACTAAAGGGCTTCAAGAGCTCTAAGGTGGAGCAAGTATCCCGAGTATAGAACATCACAGTTGACGTGCTAGCTCGGCTCACCAAAGCGATAGACAACTTGATCAAGCATGCCCCCATTTAAGTCCTCTAGTACCCAACACGACATGATGGGGAGCACGTCAATACAACCTCGGAGATAAACTCGTCAATGGATGGACATATCATCCAGTACCTCCACCATCAGGTCCTCCCAGAGGATAGGAACGAAGCAAGGAAGCTAAGGTATATGTCAGCCAGGTACACCCTGTTAGATATTGAGACACTCCAAGTGTAGTTTTGAAAATGATTAAACAAATAAAGTATACTACTCATGATTATGGAGTATGTAGGTAAGAAAGTTTATTTCAAAAGAATGAGTTCATGGCAATGGAAGGAAGAATTACACCAAGACCAATGGAGCTTGCTCAAAAACATGAAGATATTCAAATTAAGAGCACATGGTCAAAGTGGAAGTGTGGATGAAGCTCATTCATGGCAATTCAAGGATTCAAGAGTCAAAGACATGGAGATGCAAGCTAAAGATACAACAAAGCCAAAGAGAGTGGTAATTTTGAGGTATTTTAGTTTATGTCTTTAGACTTATTGTAAGGCCTTGAGATTGAAACTCCACACACATAGAAATACTTATAAAAATGCTTTCAACTCATTAAAAATAAAAAAGTTTTAAAGTGATTTTGATAGTGTATCCCTTAGTTTTCTGATACAAGTTGTGTATCAGAAAACTAGTCAACTTCTAGTTGTATAAGATTCAACCAGTGAGCTATTGACAGCTCAATGGACTTTCTGGATTTTACTGGAAGTCGATTATTGATGTGTAGAAAGTCGACTTGTGGTCTATGAATCAACTTGTAATTGTATAAGAGTCGACTCGCATTCCCTAACGGCTCAATTTGACTTGGACATTAACTACCCAAAGGACGTTGGAGGGCAAAATTGGAAGTCTATTTTGTGCAAATTTTTCTCTTATAAAAAAGAGTTTGCTGAAGTAATTTCTAACATTCATTGAATAATTTTAAGCTATTTCTCAAGTGATTTTAAGATCTCTCTAAGCTCTCCATAGTTTTTAATGCAAAATTGTTTTTAAAAGTTTTTCTAAAGCTTTTAAGCATTCTTTGTTGCTTTGATCAAATTGATTTCAATCTCATGGAGCATCATCTCTATTATTCTTGAGATTGAATCAAAGTGTTTTAATCTTTATTCTTTTTGAGATCTTAAGAAGTTTTCTTTAGCCACACACATACACTCAAGCTTCAATCTTTGTGGCTATAGAAGCAATTGTACTCATCTTCAAAAGCGTAAATGAAATCCACACAAGGGTATGGTAGTAAATAATTGTATTGGTGATTTTACTTTGTGGAAAAGCCTCTTGTATGAGGTCCTCACTTGGTGAGGTTGGTGTTGTTAGAAATCCTTGCAAGAGGCAAGGTGGTTGTATTAGTCCTCTAGTTGAGAGAAGGGTTGTAGAAGTCCTCTGTTGAGAGAGGCAATTAGTGGAAATCCAAGCGAGTCTTGGGATGGGACAAGCCAATGGGTGGGTGAACCATGATACAGCTTGTCTTTGTGATTGACCCATTGTTTCTATTTCTATCTCTTTATACTTGAATTGTGTTGTTTTACTTTCGTTGTGCACTTACTCTTTCTTGCTTATGTAGGGATCTATTTATTAAGTCCCAAGTGAGGTAACTCTCATTAGAGACTTAAGCATTCATAGAGGAAAGTAGTTTCAATTTGCAATTATTTTGGATAACACTATTCACCTCCCCTCTAGTGTTTTCTTTTCATATACAGGATCCCCAACATGTGGTATTGGAGCTACAGTTGATTAGATGGTGTCAACTTCATCGCATGTTAAAGGGTTCTCTACTACCCGAGCTCCCCTATTCAATGGAACCAACTATGCTAGTTAGAAGACAAGGATGATGATCCACACCAATCTAGATGATTGTGAAGAAAGAGTACATGGTGCTGAATAACCTGTTGGATTTTGACCTTTAAGCCCAATATGATTTTGATGATGATCACCACATTATGTGTTAACTAATGTCTCAAAGTGTTTTAGTCTCAGATAATTAATAATATTTATATCATGGGGGAGACAAAATAAGTGGTGATGGGATGATGGACTCAATGCATGGAGCATTGGATTAATGAAGTCATGAAGAATCTTGAAGCTTATGTAATATCTTTTATGATTCTTTATGTATTTTTCTCTTTCTTAAGTAGAATATTTGTATGCCTTGATTAGATGGACACACACATTCATACATGTCTATTTCCATCTTAGTGATCCATAAGATCTTCCTAGAATCCATCCCAATAGGTTGAATGGCCAAAACACTCTAGATTATGCTTTCAGCCTATCACCAGGCTTCTGGTTTACACCCAACAGAAGCCTGGCGTATCAGTTTTGTGATGGCCAAAAATTCTAGGATGTCCAGACTCCTGAAGTTCAGACACCAGGCGTCTACACTGTGGTACAGATGTATGTCATATCAGTTTTGTGATGTCCAAAAATTCTAGGATGTCCAGATTCCTGAAGTTCAGACACCAGGCATCTACACAGTAGTACAGACGTCTGGTGGGTGAACTTCAGTCACCTGATCAGTGGGTTTGAGTTTTCTATTCTCTCTGTCTTTTTAACCCACATTTTTTCAGACGTCTAAAAAAGACTAACCAGACGCCTGAACAGTGCATCAGGCGTATGGTAAGTGTACTGCAAACATATGTTGCTTGGAGATTGGTCTTCTCTATTTTTGATTTATGACCAATTCATTGTCCAGCCATTTGATGAAGAAGGACCTGACGACTGCACAGTATATCATGTGTCTGGTCACCCTTTATCAGACGTCTGGCTGATATCCATTTATAACAGTTAGACAGCTTTTTCTTATGGCCGTTTTCATGGTTTTTGGGCCTGATTGAGAGAGTATTTATACCCCTTTGTGAGGCTGTGTTTGGCACCCATACACACAGAATTAAAGATCATTCTTGAGCCAAAAACAAAGGAAACGCTTTTACTCTCTTCTTCTCTCTCATTTTCCCTTTGAGCATTCTTATGTTAATTTGATCTCCAAGCTTATGGGAAGTCCATAGATGCATCAAGCTTACATCTAGCACTTGGACACCAATCTTCATTGCCTCTACACTTCATGTTTAGTAAGTACATTTAATCAAGGCAATATGAATATTGTATTTGTTTATTTGTTTCATTTGTTGAAACCTAGGTTCCGGGTTGTGGAAGTGTTCTCTTTGGAAAGAGAGGTGTGATTCCCATGGAATAGGGTTTACCCTTCGAATAGGGTTTGCTGTCTTGGAAAAGATATGCTCTTGGAAAAGAGTGTCTATAGAAAAGAGCGGCATTTGGAAAAGTGTGAGTGGTATTGGGTTGGCTTGGAAAGCCTTATAATGGAAATCCACGATACTCTGGAAAGAGTTTGGCACTGGAGTAGGCCCAGATGAACCAGGATATATTTTTGTGTTTGCGTTTGTTGTCTCTTGTGAATGTTGCTAATTATCTTGCTTTTAATTCTACGTTTGCAAGTACTTTTAATTAGCTCATTATTGTGTCATTACACTATTCACCCCTAGTGTGTGTTGCCTAGTAGTGCAGATATTGTAGCGATCCTACATTGGTGTCAGAGCCTGGTTTAGTGCACTCTAGCATTACAGCAGCGAGTCCCTCATCTAGCTTCCATGAAGAAGGACAATCCATTGCTAAACCCCCCTTCTTCAACGGAACAAACTATCCTTATTAGAAGCATAAGATGATGATATGGTTGAGAGGACAAGACCTATGGGATGTCACTGAGGATGAATACATGGAGATTAATAAGCCTGCAAAGGATAGAACGAAGGAGAAGAAGGAAGCAATAAAGTTCAATGCCAAAGCTATGACAGCTTTCTATTTTTCCATGGATGCCAATGAGTTCAATCGTATATCCACTTGCAAATCAGCCAATGAGATATGTCATATGCTCCAAGTCACCCATGAAGGCACTTCTAAGGTACATCAATCAAAAATAAGTGTCTTTCGTTCTAAATATGAACTTTTTAAGATGCAGGAAGGTGAGGACATCAAAGGGATGTTCACCTGGTTCACGGAGATTATGAACGCGCATGAAGCCCCAGGGAAAGTCATTCCCATGGAAGAAAGAGTGACGAATATCTTGTCATCACTTACACCAGAGTGGGAGTCCAAGGCCAACTGTATCAAGGAATCAAATGGTTTGAGCAAGTACACCGTTGAGGATTGCATTGGAAACCTCATGGCATACAAAGTATGGCTTCAACACAAGAACGATTGCACACAACCCCTACATCTTATGTTCAATAAGAAGCCAACGCCAAAGGGGATCGCTTTTAAAGCCACAGAGGACAAACTTGAGTGGAGGAAGAAGTTCAAGTGCCCCACAAGTGAAGATGAAGGCGATGATGAGAGGAGCTAGGTCAATGGAGATATTGCGAAGCTTGCACATCAACTCAAGAAATACATGAAGAAAGCTCAAGGTAAGGATTTGTCAAAGTTTACGAAAAATTCTAACAAATCTGTTACGTGCTATAAGTGTCATGGAAAAGGACATATTTCTACCGAATGCTCCAGAGAGAGAGAGAGAGAGAGAGAGAGAGAGAGAGAGACCACATATAAGGTGAAGGGTAAGAAATACCAAGGCCAAGTACAAATCAAAGATGAATTTGGCCTTAATTGGTACTTGGGATGACTCATCGTCATCGGACTCTTCAAGTGATAAAGAAGATAACCGTGGAAAAAAGGATGAGCAAGTCAATCTATGCTTCATGGTAATGGACGATGCAATTAGCTCGTGTTCAACTGATGAGCAAGTGGAAGAGTGGGTCACCTCGGGGAATGTCGTCCCTCCTACACTCAATTGTGGTGGCAAGAATGATAGGACCAATTCCATAGCACCCACCATCACAATGACGAGCTAGCCAAATGTATAAATAAACTCATGCTTACTTGCTCTTCATTGAAATCTAAGTATGATTAAATTGCATGAGCATGAATCTACTAGTGTAAATGATATTTCTTACATGCATGTATGTGACACTACTATCTCAAGTTAAGGATTTGAACACTATAATTGATGATTTGAAAGTTCAAAACCTTAGCTTAGAAGCTCGCAATCAACAACTTTTGTTGAAATACGAAGAGGAATCCCATAAGCTCAAAAGCTTCGTTAGTGTTAGGGATTAACTTTACAATTTGCTTGGAAAACAACATCCGGCAAATCATAGAGTGGGCTTGGGTTTTAAGCCATATGGGGTATCTAAACCAAGCTCTTCATCTTCTTTTGGTGGAAAATCAAGACACATTGCTCAACCACCAAAGAAGAACCACCATGCTTTCTTATACAAAAATAACGCTCATGCATGTACCACACAAAGTGGTGAGAAAAAAATGAATATGCATCATTTTATGCCAAGAGGTAAGCCCCTCACATTTCGCATGCTAAGAAAAAAATTTCTACACCTATGCATGCCACATCCACCCATCTCGCTAATGCAAAACCTTTGCCGAGGAAATCCATGAGTCTTTGGATTCTCACTAATGTTAGTGTGCAAGAGAGGGATAGGTACATCAACTCTTTGGTTAGGGATGTGATCACCTCGTGTGATTAAATTAAGAAATAAAACTCCTCTTGGGTTTGGTTTCATAATGCTTAGGTTCCCCCATACACAATATGCTTGATTGCATGGATATTATGCTTATATGTTTATATTTATTGCATACCCATCATTTAAGTGTGAGTTTTCATATTTTTGAAAATTCTTTCAAACGATTTCATGAAAATTGGATCTTGGGGGATTTCTATGTTATATATGCATTTTTATATCCATATATATGACATAGGATGAGATTTTATAATATATATAGATTTCAAATTATTTTGAAGCATAATAACTTCCTCTTTTAGATGATTTTGAAATATTTCCATTCATATTGTTGGATATTATTTCAAGTTCATCTTGACATTGTTTATAGTTGATATATTCTTTATTCTAAAATAATGTCATGTATCAATGTACATGTGCTTGATGTTTTATATCAATGCATTGATACACTTTTGGCTCATGCCTCCATATTTGTATTTAGCTCATAGAGTCAAAGTTTGACCTATTCTATGATCTAGGGGGAGCATGGCACAGTAAATTGATACCTATTTTAAATTCCTTATTTGGTATCATACATACAACTCATCTCTCATTTCTATTGTCATATATTTCTGGGAGAGTGAAGTGTTCACCTTTTTTGACCTTCATGTCTAGGGGGAGAATTTTCAGGGGGAGAGAGATACTCTCATGTCCACCTTTTTGACAATGACAAAGGGGAGAAAGTGTGATTATGTAAAAACATGCTTGGTTTTAGTTCTTACAATTGGTATCTTGCATTGCATAGCATACAATTGGTATCTTGAGCATTGTTGTTTACATATGGCCTATTATATGCATCATGTTATGAATTTTTGATTTACAATTGAGATTTCTTTTGTTTACATTTGTTATGCATAAAAGTAGTGGGAGCATTAGAATAAGCTTAATGTCTTTTTTTACATAATGGGTGTCATAATCAAAAAGGTGGAGATTATTGGATATTGACCTTTTAGCCCAATATGGTTTTGATAATGATCACCACATTATGTGTTAACTAATGTCTTAAAGTGTTTTAGTTTCCATTAATTAATAATGTTTATATCATGGTGGAGACAAAACAAATGGTGATGGGATGGTGGACTCAAGGCATGGAACTTTGGATTAATGAAGCCAAGAAGAATCTTGAAGCTTATGTAATATCTTTTATAATTCTTTATGTATTTTGCTCTTTCTTTAGTAAAATATTTGTATGCCTTGATTAGATGGACACACACATTCATACATGTCTATTTCCATCTTAGTGATCCATAGGAATTTCCTAGAATCCATCCCAATATGTTGAATGGCCAAAACACTCTAGATTATGCTTTCAGCCTATCACCAGATGTCTAGTCTACACCCACCAGATGCCTAGCGCATCATTTTTATGATGGCCAAATATTCTAGGATGTCCAGACGTCTGAAGTTCAGACACTAGGCGGCTGCATAGTACAGACGTCTAGTGAGTAAACTTCAGTCTCCTGATCAGTGGGTTTGAGTTTTCTATGTTCTTTGTCTTTTTAACCCACATTTTTTCAGACGTCTAAAGAAGACTAACCAGACGCCTGAACAGTGCATCAGTCGTCAGGTAAGTTTACTTCAGATGTTTATTGCTTGGAGATTAGTATTCTCCGTTTTTGATTCATGACCAACTCATTGTCCAACCGTCTGATGAAGGATGACAAGACGACTGCACAGTATCTCAGGCATCTGGGCACCCTTCATCCGACGTTTGGTTACTAGTCGTTTATGTAGGGATCGTCTAATCCTTGCAATACTAACAACACACACTAGAGGGGGGTGAATAGTGTAATGGCAATAAAATTGTCCAATTAAAATTTAACTTGCAAATGCCGAATTATAAATGCAAGAGGAATTAAAAGGCACAATCAATCCAAACGCAAACACGAAGTTTTACCCTGGTTCCCCAAACTTGGGTACATCCAGCCACACCAATATTCACTATATTCCCACACAGAGAAGTGAATACAAATCTCACAAGGAGATACCCCACAAAGAGGATTTATGCCATACACAAGGACCCAACCAATCCTACACAAGGATCAAGACTCCCACACAGAGCATCACTAACTCCCACTCGGAGAATTAGGGTTAGCCCTACACTAGGACACTAGAACTCCCACGAAGAGAGTTAAATTCCCACAAAGAGAATTCCCTAGTCTCATAAAGAGACAATCTCCCACAAAGAGAGAAACTCCCACAAAGAGAGTATCCTAATCCCATAAAGAGAAATAGGAAGACAATTTACACCAAGTAAAGTAAATACTCTTACCTATGCCTTGAGATGCTTACTCATGAATGAATGCAAGGCATGGAAGAGGATCTCCAAGTGTTGGAATATGCTTGAAAGTACGTGGATGATTTACCTTGAGCTGGACTTCAATACATGAAGAGAGATGAGTGCTCAATAGAGGGAAATGAGGGAGCTTGAGAGTTGCTTATTGATCTCTTGAGATTTTCTATAGAGTCAAGAGTTATCAAGTGTTGTCAAGAGTTCTCAAGTGATGGCAGCACACTCATATATATAGGAACCCTATATCAAGCCCAAAAACCCAAAGAAACAGCCAAATGAACAGATCTGCAACGGCTAGAAACTGGGTGAAAACGACAGGAACAGTCGACTGATGATCATAAGACAGTCGACTGATCAACGGCTAGAAAATATCCAACGGCTATAATCTGAGCCAGGACAGTCGACTGAAGAAGACAATATAGTCGACTGACAAACAGGACAGGCGCCTGTTAATCCTTCAGCAGACGACTGCTTCAGGGGATGGATCGAAACAGAGAGCTGCACTCTTCGCACAGGCGACTGATGTTAATACTACGGTCGTTTGTCAAATAGTCAGGCATCTGTACATTATACAACAGTCGACTACTGTAAAATATGGAGAGAAGACAGAGAGATGCAGTGATTGCACTTACGCTATACAGGCGACTGATGACCAATCTCCAGGTGACTGTTAAAATACAGGCGATTGTAAACTGATGGACAGGCGACTGTGCGTAAAGCTCAAGTTTGAGTCAATTGAAATGTTGACTTGAGCTGTGCATGTCAGGCGACTGTAGAAGGATCTACAGGCAACTGGAAATCACCCAGTCGACTGTGTTTCCTTAAGCAAGCGACTGACGAAAAGCCAGAGACTCCAAATGAGTCTTTGGACAGAGTGAACCTATTGGGTTGGATTCTATGATAATCCTAAGGTTCACTAAGATGGTTAAATGCATATGCATAAATGAGTAAACCATCTAACAAGGCATTACAATAACCCTAGACTCAAAAGAGAGAGAAAGCAATAAAGTAAATTACATGGATTACAATACTTCTCAAAGAGTCTAAGTCTTCAATCTTGATGCCTTGATAGCTCTCCACCATCTCCAAGCTTTGGCACTCCTTGAATCCAAACTTTGGCCCTTCTTCACATGATGTCCATCCTTACACCAAGTGATTAGTCTCCAAAAAGGATATCCTTGAAATAAGCTGAGAGACTAAAACATGAGATTCATTAGCAACAACATAATGTTGTGATCATCATCAAAATAAGATTGGTATGAAACACCAATACTCAATAATCTCCCCCTTTTTGATGATGACACACATTATGTAAATCATAAAGAATTAAAGCATAATGCTAATGATCTCCCCCTACTTATATGCACCAATTACATAATGAGCTACACAAAGGTAAATACTCATAATACCAATAGAAAACATGGTGACATATAATAGGCATGGATTACATAAACCAATTGCAAAGAATAAAAGCATGCAAACATGAATGGTTTATCTAATCCCATATATCTCTCCCTATAGAGATATCTCTCCCCATATGCATATGTATATATCTCTCCCCCTATAGATATGATCACATAATGCATATATCTCTCCACCTTGACATCGTCAAAAAGGTGGACATCAAAAATATCCCCCTTTGTCATCTTAACCAAGATGTGACAATATGCAAGAACGAAAGATATGTATGATACCAAATATAAAAATTTAGTGGGTATCAATTCACTATCCCATGCTCCCCCTAGATCATAGAAATGGTCAACTTTTGACTTCTAGGATCTAATACCATAATTAATGGAGCCATGGGCCAAACGTGTATCAAAGCAATAGATATGGAAAAATCAAGTTTCAATTATACACAAGGATATTGCCAAAAACAATGAAACATGAAACATGTTGGCAATAAACAAGAGGTTTGGTTTGAGACCTAAAATAACCAAATGTAAATAATGATCTCAATAAACCTCCGAAATGAGAGTTAAAATATGTCTTAAAATAATTTAAACATATAATATATTAACTCCCCTATAGACATACACATGGATCAAAAATGCATGTATGTCAACAAACCCCTTAGGTCCCCAATTTCTTGAAAAGAAATAAATTTGAAAATATTTTTCAAAATCATGAAACACACACAATCAATGGTTATGCTTAAAATAAACATAGAAGCACAATATCCATGCAATATGCATATGTGTGAGGAACATAAACATTAGGTAACCAAACCCAAGAGGAGTTCGATTTCCTAACGTAATCACACGAGGTGATCACATCCCTAACTAGAGAGTTGATGTAACTATCTCTCTCTTGCACACTAGCTTTAGTGGGAATCCAAAATCTCAATGATTCCCTAGGCAAGGGTTTTGCCTTTGCAAGAGGGAAGGATGTGGCATGCTTAGGTGTAGAAACAAATTTCTTAGCATGCAAAGAATGAGGATTTTGCATCTTAGCAAAAAATGAAGATTTTTCATTCTTCCTCATTACCTCGTGATCTACATGCTTCTTGTTGATGTTCTTGTTGTACAAGAAAGCATGGTGATTCTTCTTAGGTGCTTTAGCAATATTTCTTGTATTTGCACCAAAAGAGGAATTAGAGGTGGGTTTAGGAACCACATTTTGAATATAACCCAAACCTCCTCTATGATTTGCTGGATGTTGTTTTTCCAACAAATCGTAGAGTGAATCCCTAGAATACACAAAGCTTATGAGCTTCCGGGATTCCTCTTCACATTTCAACGTAAGTTGTTGAATGTGAGCATCTAAGCTAAGGTTTTGAGCAACGAGATTTTCATTTGAAAGGCTCAATTCCTTAACTTGAGAGAGAAGTGTGTATCTCTCACAAGTGTCATACACATGCCTTTCCTCATGAATATTTACACTAGATGATTCTAACTCATGCACCCTACTCATAGCATTATCAAGTTTAGCTTTCATTTTATCATATGAATCGATGCACTTACTTGCCAAATTGGAGGCCACATTTAGGCGGTATTCAAGCTCCTCATAGGATGGCTTTTCCTCCTTCATCACTTTCCTTCTCGCTTGAGATTGACGAAGACTCTTCCCCATTAGCCATGAAGCAACTTTCTTCTTTGGAGTTGAGCCATGTCTCTATCTCTTCATCGCTAGAATTAGATGAAGTTGATGAAGAGTCATCAAAGGCAACGAAACACCTTTGATCGTGCTCCTTGTCATCATCTTCTTCTTCATTAGATGTGTCCCTATCGAAATCATCAAATGTGCCGATAAGTCCCTTCTTTTGGTTCTTGACCACGGACTTGTCTTTCCAATGTTTCTTCCCTTTACCCTTATAGGTTTCTTTGTTGGGTTTGGAAGGGCATTCGATGGACACATGACATATTCCACTGTAGTTGAAACAAACCAACTTGTTAGACTGTGAGGCAAACTTTGATGAAGACATACCTTGATTATCCTTGAGGAATGCCTTGAAATTCTTGAATTGCTTGGCAAACTCGATGTAGTCATCGTCGCTAAGATCTTCTTCATCGTCACTTGGAGCTTCTTGTTGGAACTGCTTTTTCCATTTGAAAGACTCCTTCTCATCATGAAGAGCAACGCCCTTTTTCTTCTCGGGCTTGGTTGACTGAATCTCTTCCTTGTGTTGAATTAACACTTCATGAGAGATCTCCAATGTGTGCCAAATACTATTTGCCGATTTGCACATGGAGATGCGATTGAACTCAACCGGAGTGAGGGCACAATGGAGAACACACATAGCCCTAGCATTGACTTTGATCAAGCCCTTCTCCGCTTTAGTTCTCAAGGCCGCGGGTGAAGAAGGCTCCTCGAAAGGTGACTCCGTTATGTCTCAAAGGTCATGACTCTTCAAGTAGACCATCATCCTGATTATCCAACTCGGGTAGTTGGTTCCGTTGAAGATCGGGGGTCAGACGGTAGAAAGACCTTCTTCATAAGGCGCAGAAGTAGCGTTAAATGCCATGGTTGCAGTATGCTTTAACCTCGCTCCGATACCAATTGTAGGGATCGTCTAACTCTTGCAATACTAAAAACACACACTAGAGGGGGGGTGAATAGTGTAATGGCAATAAAATTGTCCAATTAAAATTTAACTTGCAAATGCGGAATTATAAATGCAAGAGGAATTAAAATGCACAATCAATCCAAACGCAAACACGAAGTTTTACCCTGGTTCCCCAAACTTGGGTACATCCAGCCACACCAATATTCACTATATTTCCACACAGAGAAGTGAATACAAATCTCACAAGGAGATACCCCACAAAGAGGATGTATGCCCTACACAAGGACCCAACCAATCCTACACAAGGATCTAGACTCCCACACAGAGCATCACTAACTCCCACTCAGAGAATTAGGGTTAGCCCTACACTAGGACACTAGAACTCCCACAAAGAGAGTTAAATTCCCACAAAGAGAATTCCCTAGTCCCACAAAGAGACAATCTCCCACAAAGAGAGAAACTCCCACAAAGAGAGTATCATAATCTCACAAAGAGAAATAGGAAGACAATTTACACCAAGTAAAGTAAATACTCTTACCTATGCCTTGAGATGCTTACTCATGACTGAATGCAAGGCATGGAAGAGGATCTCCAAGTGTTGGAATATACTTGAAAGCACTTGGATGATTTCCCTTGAGCTGGACTTCAATACATGAAGAGAGATGAGTGCTCAATAGAGGGAAATGAGGGAGCTTGAGAGTTGCTTATTGATCTCTTGAGATTTTCTATAGAGTCAAGAGTTATCAAGTGTTGTCAAGAGTTCTCAAGTGATGGCAGCACACTCATATATATAGGAACCCTATATCAAGCCCAAAAACCCCAAAGAAACAGCCAAATGAACAGATCTGCAACGGCTAGAAACTGGGTGAAAACGACAGGAACAGTCGACTGATGATCATAAGACAGTCGATTGATCAACAGCTAGAAAATATCCAACGACTATAATCTGAGCCAGGACAGTCGACTGAAGAAGACAATATAGTCGACTGATAAACAGGACAGGCGCCTGTTAATCCTTCAGCAGACGACTGCTTCAGGGGATGGATCGAAACAGAGAGCTGCACTCTTTCTCCAATTCTTCGCACAAGCGACTGATGTTAATACTACAGTCATCTGTCAAATAGTCAGGCGACTGTACATTATACAACAGTCGACTACTGTAAAATATGGAGAGAAGACAGAGAGATGCAGTGATTGCACTTACGCTATACAGGCGACTGTAACTGATGGACAGGCGACTGTGAGTAAAGTTCAAGTTTGAGTCAATTGAAATGTTGACTTGAGCTGTGCATGTCATGCGACTGTAGAAGGATCTACAGGCGACTGGAAATCACCCAGTCGACTGTGTTTCCTTAAGCAGGCGACTGACGGAAAGCCAGAGACTCCAAATGAGTCTTTGGACAGAGTGAACCTATTGGGTTAGATTCTATGATAATCCTAAGGTTCACTAAGATGGTTAAATGTATATGCATGAATGAGTAAACCATCTAACAAGGAATTACAATAACCCTAGACTCAAAAGAGAGAGAAAGCAATAAAATAAATTACATGGATTACAATGCTTCTCAAAGAGTCTAAGTCTTCAATCTTGATGCCTTGATAGCTCTCCACCATCTCCAAGCCTTGGCACTCCTTGAGTCCAAACTTTGGCCCTTCTTCACATGATGTCCATCCTTACACCAAGTGATTAGTCTCCAAGAAGGATATCCTTGAAATAAGCTGAGAGACTAAAACATGAGATTCATTAGCAACAATATAATGTTGTGATCATCATCAAAATAAGATTGGTATGAAACACCAATACTCAACAGTTTATAGCCGTTAGACAGCTTTTTCTTATGGTCATTTTCTTTGTTTTTGGGCCTGATTGAGAGAGTATTTAAACCCATTTATGAGGTTGTTTTTGGCACCCATACACACAGAATTAAAGATCATTCTTGAGCCAAAAACAAAGAGAAAAGCTTTCACTCTCTTCTTCTCTCTCATTGTCCCTTTGAGCATTCTTATGTTGATTTGATCTCCAACTCTAGGGAAGTCCATAGGTGCATCAAGCTTACATCTAGTACTTGGACAACAACCTTCATTGCCTCTACCCTTCATGTTTAGTAAGTACATTTAATCAAGGCAATATGAAGATTGTATTTGTTTATTTCTTTCATTTGTTGAAACCTAGTTTCCGGGTTATGGAAGTGTTCTCTCTGGAAAGAGAGGTGTGATTCCCTTGGAATAGGGTTTACCCTTGGAATATGGTTTGCTATCTTGGAAAAGAGTGGCTCTTGGAAAAATGTGAGTTGTATTGTGTTGGCTTGGAAAAGTCTATAGTGAAAATCCACGATACTCTGGAAAGATTGTGGGACTGGAGTAGGCCTAGTCGAACCAGGATATATTGTTGTGTTTGCATTTGTTGTCTCTTGTGATTGTTACTAATTACCTTGCTTTTAATTCTGCACTTACAAGTATTTTTAATTAGCTCATTATTATGTCATTACACTATTCACCCCTAGTGTGTGTTGCCTAGTAATGCAGGTATTGTAGCGATCATACATAACCCAATGGAGAAATTAGAGTAGGAAGTCAAAAAGAAGAGCAACCTAAACACCAAAACCATGAACACACTATTTTGTGCACTGGATGGGAATGAGTTCAACCGTGTTTTGCAATACACAATAGTGCACCAAATTTGGCACACTTTAGAGGTAACATATAAGGATACGAACAAGGTAAAAGAATCCAAAATTAATATTTTAAATAGTAAGTTTGAAAGTTTCAAAATGAAGGATGGTGAATCTATTTCAGATATGAAAACACATTTTTTGGAGATAATTAATGGTCTTACAGGATTAGGCAAGAAGATATCTATGTATGAGCAGGTTATAAAGATTCTTAAGTCACTTGGTCTGGAATGAAAGCCAAAGACAACGACAATCTGATAAGCACATGAGCTCTCTAAGCTCACTATAGAAGAATTTTTGTGAAATCTTATGTTATTTGAGATTGAACTAGAGGAAGAAAAGAAGGAGACTCAACCCAAAAAGAAGAATTTGGCTTTCAAAGCCAAAGCTATGGAGTCCGAGTCTGAGGATTACGATCATGATGAAGACAGCATGGCTCTCATCTCAAGGACATTCAAAAGAATGATAAGAAGTAAGTTGTCTAAACACAAAGCAAGATTATCTAATGATATTACTTGCTTTGGTTACAACAAGCTATGGCATGTTAGAAGAGACTGTCCCTTGGAGAGAAAAAGAAAAAAGACAAAGACAACGCTAAGGACAATGATGGGAATAAGAAGAAAAGGAGGAGTTACAAAGATGATAAGATAAAGAAGCCCAAATGGAAGGCATTTAAGGCTTGGGACTGGAGTGATGGTGAAGAAAGCTCAAGTGACACATCCTTCTCATCGGATGAAGAAAAAGAAAGGGAAGAGAGCCCATATGTGCTTTATGACATCAACTTCAGCAAAGGTAAGCACTTCAACTTCTCAGGATGATAGTGAATATGATAGTTGCAATGATAGTGATAATGAGGATGATAGTGTAGATTTTGATGTTGAGCATGCTTTTAATGATTTATGTGTGCAACACGAGAAATTGCTTATGGAGTATAAAAATCAAGAAAAGATCCAAAAAAATTGTGTTAATTTAAAAATTGTAGTTGAATAAGAAAATGCTAGGTTAAAATCAAAACTGATGAAACTAAAGGATACGATGTAAGAATTAACTGTCTTTAATCAAGAATTAAAAAGGACAACAAAAAGCTTAGGGCTGAGAACCATCGTTTAAAATTAGATAATAAAAGACTCATTGACTATTCTAAAATTTTGAATACTAGGATAGAAAACCTAGGTAATGAAGTAGAATCAATTAAAGCTAAGTATAATTATTTACACAATAATGTTTCAAAATTTATTAAAGGCAAAGAAAACCTAGATAATTTAATAGGATCGTAGATAATCAAAAATAATAAAAATGGATTAGTGTACAACCCCAACTCTAACCCTAGTAACTCTAAGACCCCTAAAAGTCAACCTAAACAAACTAATTTTAGAAAGACAACATTCAACTAGGAAAACTCTAATAAAGGGAAAATGATTAAAATGTGTATCCCAAAAGGCTTAAATCATACGATGTTTAATGATTATGTAACTAAGTTTAAACAAGATGTTCATCATTCACCTAATTATATATATGTAAAAAATGAGAAAGCCAAACCCAATTGGATTTGATTTCTAAAATGATAACTTAGGTTTTAACCAAAGTGAGATACCTTAACATAACCCTTGTTATCTCACACTTATAGTGTTAATTAATTTACTTGCATATGCTTGGATTGTTTGTTCATGTAGGATAGATTAGAAATCATGGGAATTAGCTTGGGAGAAGACTGAACATGTTTCAGGTTGAGACTTTATTGATCTGTCATTTACCAGGACACAGGTCGACTCCCTACTTCATAGGTGTCGACTAGTGGATGAATCGACTTCCTTCAATATAGGAGTCAACTTGTGGATGTGATCTTTATCTTTTCAAAACCTGAACTATTTCAACTTTCTATTGCGTTTGTGGGTTTGATCCATATTGTTTCGATTCATACCTGTTTTTAATGGGCTTTCCTAACTGAAACCCATGAAAGAGAACTAATGTCAGCCATGCATTGATATTCTATGGCCAAGATTACTCCTCCCTCATATAAAACCCCATCATCTACCCCAATTCTCTCATTTCCTCTTCCAAGAACCCTAACCCAAAAAGCCCTTGATTCCACTTGATCCTACATGCTAAAGCTTTAGAATTTTCAGCATTTTTCTAAGGATTGTTAGTCGAATTTCATCTTGGTTAGGTATATTCTCTTATCATATCTCATTGTAGTACGGTTTTATTTGTGCATTGCGTCATTTTTAGTGTTCATCCATACTAGCTTAAGCTAAGATCACTCTCACTCACTTTTTGAAAATCTAAATGCATAGAGGTATCAGAGGACCAACACCAAAGAAGAAGATAACTTCTTCTCAACCATCCTCTTCTCAACCCCCATCAGAAAGTTCATCTATTTTCCTATTTCTCAATAGACCTAAACTTATTCGTGATTATGAGAAGATTGCTTGCCTCAATACTTTAAAAGAAAGATTTGTAAAATATGATGATCTTGGAGGCTACGGGATTAGAGAATTATTTGCATATCAAGGACTTGGGAGAATTTTCTCAATTTGATAGTACTTGTAAATGATACCTAGGATGGTTTACCTCTTCCATACATGATTATTGGAAGGACCTCTGATTTTTCCATTAGGGCAAAGAACACTTGCTTCATCCTATCACCCACTATAGTAGGTAGCATATTAGGCATCCCTTGCCCGGGGACAACTCTTAGAGAGATTTTTATGAATAACCATGATATCATAAAACTCATGTTCTCTAAGGGAAGATCCTATGAGCCTGTCATCACAATAAGTGCTTTAATGGCACATGCTAAAAATTTTGCTAGAATTCTTTCCTAATATATCATTCAGAAATCCGGGTGCTTTACTACTATTTTTGAGAGCTTAGCCAAGTACGTCTATTGTCTAGAATCTCAAATAAGAGTAAATTGGGCAAGTTTGATTTATGATAACTTGGTCCATAGTAAAGTACCAACACTGCATCATGGATTTTCCTCACTCTTATTTTAGGCACCATGGCATTGACCTAGACACTAAGACCTTAGCAATTTCACCTAAGGTTAGATTTGATAAGATTGATCTAACGAGGATGAAAATTCACCAAAATCCTGCTAACAATCCTCATGATTATAAGGATTCTGAGTTTGATGAGGGAGAACCTGAAGATGAGCTTGTTCCCCCTTCACAACCTTAGAGCTCATCTAGTGCCATTGACCCACCACCCTACTTCTCTGAGTTTTAAGCCATTCTGCTTTCAAAGCTAAATCAATTACAGCTTGACCTCAAACATGAATTTAATAATGTCCATCAGAGGCTAGATATATTAGACTACAGAATTGAGGTGCTATAGTAGAAGATTACAGAGATCAAGGCCAAGCTATATGGACCTCCTCCCTCAGATGTATAGAGTGTGATTTGGTGTTTGATTATGTTTGTTTGAGAGTGTTTGATTATATATTAGTGTTGATATATTTTGATTATGTTTGTTAGTTTGAGAACAATGTTTACGTTTATGTCTTTGGAACATCTATGTTTGATATACTTGGTTTGTATCATTTGGATATGTTTATTCAATCATATTATCTCTTGTGATGCTTCAAAATTCTTGTATCATTTGGATATGTTGAGATTTGAGCTTGTGTCATGCGATATTATAATACTTAATGTGTGATACATGCAAGTTATTCTTGAGTTTATCTCCATGTGGTTGCATATTTGATATAGATTGGAGATTTATATTCTTGCAAAAATGATGGGGAGGTAATTGAGCATATGTCACTATTTTATATATCACATGCATATTTCAATTCAATATGATTGACATCTCTTGATATCTATCATTTTGGCTCAGTTTATCTCATATGTCATATATCTCAATGCTTGGTCACAAATATTTGTATTACAAATACAAAATGACACAACACTTGTATTTCATTCATATTTAAAGTTTATGGAATTTGAATACTAGTTTCACACTGGAATTTCATTTCATGACTCATAAGAAAAGATATTAGATATTGAGTCATCCTTGATGAATTAAGTTTCATAATGCATATATCTCAATATATCTTTCAACACGTATTTAATTGAGATTATGATATATTGTGATACATGACTTTATTGGTCTCCCATTCTTTTTGATCATGCCAAAGGGAGAGAAAGTTAGAATGCATATAAAATATGATATGGGGATAGAAAGATATTATGATATAGGGGAGAAAGATATTCATATGCTTCATTGACAATTCATATGTTTATGTTTCATGCACTTAAATATCTATGCTTTGTTTTCAACTTGTGTCTTATGTTAAAACTAGAGATCCAGACATGCGTTCTAACCAAACAACACAAATCTAGATGTATAACATGCGGAACCTTAAATCATTAACCTACTCAGATTAGCGGAAGCGTACCTGAGTCCATCGCTAATAGTCTGAAAGATCCTGACGATAGCGCAACGATCGATCTTCCAGAATAGCACGAATCAACCGGTTGGAGAATCCCTTTAGCCTTCTCCCGGTTTCTCTCCTAGCGACGGGACGTAGAAAAGACGGCTCAACTTTGTTCGTGTATTCCGGGGACCATGACCGCTAATATTTATAGGCTAGCCTCCATAGCCCTAGGGTTTCCAACTCGGCCCATCAACGAGTTGAAGCCCAATAGTCTCTACACATAAAGGCCCCACAACCTTCTTAACTCATTTAGCCCATTCAATTAATTAAAACCAGATCACTTAATAAATTGGGCTTAACATGACAGCGTAGCACACATATAACTATTCACCGCATATTAGCCCAATGTTGGATTAAGATCCAACTTAGTTGGATAAGTTCCAATAATCTCCCACTTGGGCTATATGCTTAAACTTTATAATTATATTTCATAGTGCATACAACCAAATAAGATCTTAACCTGCTGTCATTTCTTTAATGAGTCAAAACAATCCGGTCCATCAATTATATTAGCAAAGGATCAAAGAGATCTTCGCCGCAGCAATTGCAGCTCGACCCATCAGTGGTCACCGTGCTAATACAAAGGAATGACATGGATTATGAAGTGGATGTGTAGCATGGAAATTACATGTGATGTGATCTAACATGTCTATTTCCAACTGATCCTCCTTAACCTTAGTGAGATCAAAACATAAACACATATTTTCATACACATTTATAAACATAGAGTTGAAATATGAAGCCAAACTGAAAACTGAACTTTATTTCTGCAGAAATAAACCATAAACCAAATATGCATAACTGAAGGTTGAAATGTTGTCAAAAATAGAAGCACTACAAAAATTACAAACTCCCACTAAAACTGAATATCTTCAGATGACATGACACCCATATGAGCAACATGCCCATGAAACGTTTTGGGTGGCAGTCCCTTAGTAAGCGGATCCGCAATGTTTGAGTTTGTACCAATGTGCTCTATAGACAACTGTTTATTTCCAACTCTCTCTTTAACAATCAGGAACTTGATATCAATATGCTTTGATTTCGCCGAACTCCTGTTGTTAGTGGCAAATGCTACTGCAGACATATTGTCACAAAATAATCTGAGTGGCCTTTCAATGCCATCTACAATTCGCAGCCCCGTGACAAAATTCCGTAGCCATAGACCATGATTGGATGCATCATGACAAGAAATGAATTCTGCGGCCATAGTGGAAGAGGCTATAATAGTCTGTTTAGCACTCTTCCAAGAAATGGCGCCTTCTGCTAATGTATAAACATAGCATGTAGTAGATTTCATGCTGTCTTTGCATCCAGCAAAATCAGAGTCGGTATATCCAATGATCTCAAGCTTTTCTGACCTCTGATATACAAGCATGTGTCCTTTTGTCCTCTGTAAGTACCGTAAGACCCTTTTGGCTGCTTTCCAATGGTCCAATCCTGGATTGCTCAAGTATCTGCCAAGCATTCCTGTAATGTACGCCAAGTCTGGACGCGTACATACTTGAGCATACATGATACTCCATACTGCTGAAGAATAAGGAATATCCTTCATCTGTGCTATCTCAATTTCACTTTCGGGACATTGATTGAGACCAAACTTGTCTCCCTTAGATACTGGGGTATCACCTGGTTTACAACTTTCCATGCCAAATCTTTGCAGAACCTTTTCAATGTAGGCCTTTTGTGATAATCCAAGTATACCTCGAGAGCGATCTCGATGTATTTGAATTCCTAATACAAAAGATGCATCACCAAGATCTTTCATCTCAAAGTTCTTAGCTAGAAAGTTCTTGGTTTCATGCAATAAGCCTTCATTGTTACTGGCAAGTAGAATGTCATCGACATACAAAACCAGAAATGCAAATTTACTCCCACAGAACTTATGGTATATACATTCATCAACCAAATTCATCTCGAAGCCAAATGAGGTGATAACTTGATGAAACTTAAAATACCATTGCCGAGACGCCTGTTTGAGTCCATAGATGGATTTCTTAAGTTTGCAAACCATATTCTTTGGGTCTCCCGACACAAAGTTTTCTGGTTGCACCATATAAATTTCCTGATCAATGTCCCCGTTAAGGAACGCTGTTTTAACATCCATCTGATGTAACTCAATATTGAAATGAGCCACCAATGCCATTATTATCCTGAATGAGTCTTTCGTGGAAACCGGAGAGAAAGTCTCATTATAATCAATGCCTTCCTTTTGAGTAAAGCCCTTAGCGACAAGACGTGCCTTATATCTTTCCACATTACCTTTTGAATCCCTCTTGGTTTTAAATATCCATTTGCAACCAATGGGTTTCACGTCTTTAGGTAATGGGACAAGATCCCAAACGTCATTGTCCTTCATTGACTTTATTTCCTCATTCATGGCACTTATCCATTTTAGAGAGTTAGAACCATTTTTGGCTTGATGGAAGTTGATTGGATCATCTTCCATCACACCAATATCAACTTCATGTTCTTGGAGATATGCAATGTAGTCACTTGATATTGCACTTCTCCTCTCCCTAATGGATCTCCTTAATGGCAATGGTTCTTGAGGTGCAAGGGTTTGTTCTTCCTGAATGGGAGGAGCAATAACATTGTCTTGAATATTTATGTCTTGTTCCACAATAGGAATAGAATCATGATCAATAACAAGATCACCTGTGGGAATATCTACATATTCCTCTTCAAAAACAATGTCTCTTCCTAAATCTCCCCCCGCAAACCCGGTATCCTCAAGGAATCTGGCATTTCCAGTCTCAAAAATATTCTTATTTATGGGATCGTAAAATTTGTAACCCCTCGATCTTTCAGCATACCCAATAAAATAGCAACTAACTGTCCGTGTGTCCAGCTTCTTTTCAGCAGGCCTATAAGGCTTTGCCTCAGCTGGGCATCCCCATATGTGCATATGCTTTAGACTAGGTGATTTGCCCGTCCAAAGCTCATATGGTGTTTTATTTGTTGCTTTAGTTGGGACCCGATTAAGGATGTAAGCTGCAGTTTTCAATGCTTCACCCCAGAGGCTTTCTGGTAAAGTAGAATGACTAATCATACTCCTTACCATGTCCTTAAGCGTTCTGTTTCGTCTTTCAGCTACACCATTCATAGTGGGCGAACCCGGCATGGTGTACTGTGGGACAATACCGCATTCCTCTAGGAATTTAGCAAATGGTCCCGGACGTTGTTCACCTGAACCATCATATCTGCCGTAGTATTCACCACCATGGTCAGACCTGACAGTTTTAATCCTCTTGCCTAGTTGAAGTTCAACTTCGGCCTTATAATTTTTGAACGTGTCCAAGGACTGAGATTTTTCATGTATGAGATAAATATAGCCATACCTTGAATAGTCATCTATGAACGTTATAAAATATTGCTGACCATTCCATGCAACCGAAGGGAATGGTCCGCAAATATCCGTATGTATAAGTTCTAAGACTTCACTGGACCTTTTGGCTTCAAATCTCCTTATATTGGTTTGTTCTCCCTTTATACAATTAATGCAGATATCAAAATCTGAAAAATCTAAAGGTTTGAGAATATTGTTGGACACAAGTCTCTCAATTCTCCTTTTGGAGATGTGACCTAATCTCTTGTGCCACAACGAACCTGAATTCTCATCAGTTAATTTACGCTTTAAAACCTGTGTACCCACATGCAAGGTTTCATTTGCAGCAATTGTATCAAGCAAATACAGATTATCAGTCTCAAACAAATAACCAGAACCAATAAAAATGGAATTGAGAGACAAAATGAATTTCCCATTCGCAAATGAACAACAATAACCAGATGTGTCCAATGCAGAAATAGAAATAAGGTTTCGTCTAAACGACGGTACAATAAATGTCTCAAACAAATCCAAATGGCTTCCAGTTCTTAAAGACAATCTAAAATCCCCAATTGCAGCAACCTTCGCCTTCTTGCCATCGCCCACAAAGATGAATCTTTCAGCATCATTTGGCTTTCGACAGTTCAGGCAGCCCTGCATAGACACACTGATGTTAGTAGTTGCACCAGAGTCTAACCACCAAGTGTCTATGGGTACAGAAGTTAAATTAACTTCTGAACAAACCAAATTGAGAAAAGTACCTTTCTTAGCACGCCAGGCGTGGTAATTAGAGCACTGCTTCTTCACATGCCCTTCAGCACCACAAAAGAAACAACTATCTTTCTTAACAGCCTTTACAGGCTTCTTTTGTTGTTTCTTAGGTGGGGCTGTAACTGCAACTTCCTTTCCCCTTTTCCTTTTGTTGTCTTTAGGGGCAAAGGCAACATTTGCACTTTCAGCCTTATCCTGCTTCAGTCTGTCCTCTTCCTGTACACAGTGCGAGATGAGCTCATTCAGAGACCAAGTCTCTTTCTGGCAGTTGTAGCTCACCTTAAATTGATTGTACTGTGCAGGAAGAGAAATTAAAACCAAATGCACAAGCAGGTCCTCAGAGAGGTCAAGCTTTAGTGCTTTCAACCTTGAAGCAAGATGGGACTGTTCCAGAATATACTCCCTTATGTTGCCTTTCCCTTTATACTTCATTGAGATCAGGCTTGTCAGAATCGTACCAATTTCTGCCTTTTCGTTTCTGACAAACCTTTTCTCAATATCTGCAAGGAAACCCTTAGCTGTCGTGATCGATTCAGACATAGAGCTCCGAAAGGCTTCAGGAATGGCTCTCTTCATGATCATGACACACATGCGATTAGACTTATCCCACTTTTCAAACTCCCTCTTTTCCTCAGAGGTACTCTTTTCCGTAGTAAGTGGGGGACTGTCAGTTCTAATCGCAAGGTCCAGATCCAATATCCCAAGAACTATGAGTAAGTTCTCTTTCCAGGATTTGAAATTCGAGCCATTAAGCACCGGAATTGAGTTTAAGCTAGCAGTAATATTCGCGGGAGTAGCAGCTGAAAACAGGACAATAAACAGAGACAAACATGCTAACATAAGTATTAATTTGTGAAGCAAAATTGTAAATTCAAATTTGCATGTTCCCATCTTAAGATATCCCCAACTAGCTTAATATTTATCTTTGGATAATCTATTAACTAGCAAATGATATCTTGTCGCAGCAATCAAATAAAGATAATAATTAACATGCCAAAATTAATACTTCCTTTGGGCCGAATTAAAATTGCATGCAAAGTTCTCAACAATCATCACTTATTTATTGCTACAGGTGTGGATAAATTAGCATAGAACGGTAATCTTCCTTTGGGCCGATGTAGCGTTCATGAATAAGATATGCACACAAAATTCTTTTTGTATTTAAGAAATGAGATGGTGCAAACAACAGAGCCCACTTTGGCGGGATGATGAGTACACCAAGTCACCCCAAAAATACATACAGCAAAGTTTGAATTTATCATAGCACAATTAATACGGAATTACTTAACAAGGAGAAATTTAAATAAAAAAACTTTAATTTACTCCCATGATCCGATTAAAATTCATTTAGGCAACTAATCATACACAGTATGTATTTTATCCGTTTACATTCCGAAATAATAATAATTTTAATAGTGGAACCCACTTTGGTGGAATATCACAAAAAAACAAAATTATTTCGAAATGTATATTTATAACTGAATTTTTGCCTAAAGAATTTAAAATTCGGAATAGACTTAATTTCAACGCACAAATAAACCGAATGAGGAAATATATTCAAGATGGCCTTTTATTTCCTCTTGTTATTAGTGCATTAACATATCCAAAATTGGGCTTCAACAAGAAATTAATTGTATCCCCAAAAACAGGGTCCAAACATATCAAAAAATTCAAGTTTAAGCCCAAAAATGTGAAGTGCCCAAAACAGGCCCAAATTAGAAGCCCATATACTGAAAAAAAAAATTAAATTATTCTGAAAAATTAACTATTTGGGCCCAATTTGGCCCAAAGTCTGCTAGGGTTAGAAACCCTAGCAGACTTGGCCCATCAAGGGGCTGGCCGCCGCCGGCCCCTTCCCTCAGATCCGGCGCCGGCGGAGAGGGGGCCGGCACCGGCCGGAACAGACAGGGGCGGCGATGGCCACCCCTTTCTTTACGTCACGTAGGCGCCTGGGGCGCCTGCCGACGGCCAACAAGGGCGGCAGGCGTCGCCCCGTTTCATGCCGCGCAGGCGCCTCCGGCGCCTGCGGTTTCCGGCCTAGGGGCGGCGATCCGCCGCCCCTTTCCACAGAAAATTCACGACGGGGGGAGCCCCCCCCCTTTCCGTTCAAATCTGCCGGCCCCCCACCGTCGGTGGGGGGGCCTGATCTGCCGGCGACGGGGTTAGGGCACCCGTCGCCGGCGCTTGCCGGACAAAACGCCGGGGCGGCGAGCCGCCCCCTCTGAAATCAAACGGGGGCGGCCAGCCGCCCCCTCTCGCCTGTTTCGACGGTGGGGGGCGGCTGGAAACTGATCCCCCCCGTTTCCTGTTGTTTTCAAATTTTTTTTTAAAAAAAATTTCTGGATCTGTGTCGACGCCGGCATGGCCGGCGCCGATCTACCGATGGGGGCGGCAGAGCCGCCCCTCTATTGCTGTGTCGGGCGGCGGCTGGCGGGCCGGCCCCGATCTAGGGTTTGTAAAAAAAATTTTATTTGGAAAAAATAATCAAAACCCCAATTTTTGCACAGATCCGAATTGAAAACAGATTTAAAAAACAGATTTTTATCAGATCTATTATGAGCAGGCAAAAAAATTTAAGATCCTCTGCATGGTGGCTCTGATACCACTTGTTAAAACTAGAGATCCAGACATGCGTTCTAACCAAACAATACAAATCTAGATGTATAACATGCGGAACCTTAAATCATTAACCTACTCAGATTAGCGGAAGCGTACCTGAGTCCATCGCTAATAGTCTGAAAGATCCTGACGATAGCGCAACGATCGATCTTCCAGAATAGCACGAATCAACCGGTTGGAGAATCCCTTTAGCCTTCTCCCGGTTTCTCTCCTAGCGACGGGACGTAGAAAAGACGGCTCAACTTTGTTCGTGTATTCCGGGGACCATGACCGCTAATATTTATAGGCTAGCCACCATAGCCCTAGGGTTTCCAACTCGGCCCATCAACGAGTTGAAGCCCAATAGTCTCTACACATAAAGGCCCCACAACCTTCTTAACTCATTTAGCCCATTCAATTAATTAAAACCAGATCACTTAATAAATTGGGCTTAACATGACAGCGTAGCACACATATAATTATTCACCGCATATTAGCCCAATGTTGGATTAAGATCCAACTTAGTTGGATAAGTTCCAACATCTTAAACTTATACACACTCATGATATATAAGAAAATGTGTTTTATTTATGCTTATCCTTACATGCAAAGATGCAGGGGGAGTTCAAAGATTATTACTAACACCATGCATTAATGTAGGGGGAGTAAGTATATTTTTTGAAATTTCATATTATTTCATATTTTATATCATTTGTTTGTCATCATCAAGAGGGGAGAAAATGTTAGATATTGATAGACCCTAAGTGTAGTTTTGATGATGATTAAACAAATGAAGTGTACTACTCATGATTATGAAGTTTGCAGGTATTAAAGTTTATTTCAAAAGAATGAGTTCATGGCAACAGAAGGAAGAATTACATCAAGACCAATAGAGCTTGCTCAAAAACAGGAAGATACTCAAATTAAGAGCACATGGTCAAAGTGGAAGTATGGAGGAAGCCCATTCAAAGCAATTCAAGGATTCAAGAGTCAAAGACATAGAGATGCAAGTCAAAGCCATAACAAAGCCAAAGA
Source organism: Scilla litardierei (assembly GCA_030789695.1). Taxonomy (NCBI): domain Eukaryota; kingdom Viridiplantae; phylum Streptophyta; class Magnoliopsida; order Asparagales; family Asparagaceae; genus Scilla; species Scilla litardierei. The sequence goes on along the minus strand of CM061142.1, from coordinate 499,210,972 downwards.
GAGTGGTGATTTAAATGTATTTTAGTTCTTGTCTTTAGACTTATTGTAAGGCCATGAGATTGAAGCTACACACATATAGAAACACTTAGAAAAATTTTCAAATCACAAAAATATTTTGAAAAAGTTTTAAATTGATTTTGATAGCGTATCCCTTAGTTTTCTAATACAAAACTGAGTATCTGAAAAATAGTTGACTCCCAGTTGTATAGAAGTCGACCAGTGAGCTATTGACAGCTCAAGGGACTTCCTTTATTCTACAGGAAGTCAACTCCTATTGTGCCGGAGGTCGACTTGTGGTTTAGGAGTCGCCTTGTAATTGTATATTAGTCGACTCCTAGTCCCCAACGGCTCACTTTGACTTGGACGTTGACTAACCGTTGGAGAGATGTTAAACGCCAAAATTGGAAGTCTGTTTTGTTTTGTGTAAAATTTTCTCTTATAAATAGAGAGTTTGCTGAAGTGATTTCTAACATTCATTGAACAATTTTGAGTTATTTTTCAAGTTGTTTTATGCTTTCTCTAAGCTGTCCATAGTTTTCAAGGCTAAATTGTTTTTCAAAGTTTCTCTAAGGCTTTAAGCATTCTTTGTTGCCTCAATCGCATATAGCTTCATCTCTATTATTCTTGAGATTGAATCAAATTTATTTTGATCTTCAAAGTGTTTTCATCTTCGTTCTTTTTGAGATCTTAAGAAGTTTTCTTTAGCCACATACATATTCACTCAAGCTTCAATCTTGGTGGTTATAGGAGCTACTCATCTTCAAAAGAGTAAGTGAAACCCACAAAAGGGTGTGTGGATAAGTAATTGTATTGGTGATTGTACTCGGTGGAAAAGTCTCGTGTGTGAGGTCCTCACTTGGTGAGGTTGTTGTTGTTGTTGTTGGAAATCCTTGCTATAGACAAGTTGGTTGTATTAGCCCTCTAGTTAAGAGAGGGGTTGTAGAAGTCCTCTATTGAAAGAGAAAATTAGTGTAATTGCAAGCGAGGCTTAATACTGGACTAGACCATGGGTGGGTGAACCAGGATATATCTTGTCTTTGTTATTGATCCATTGTCTTTGTCTCTATCTTTCTATACTTGCATTGTGTTGTTTTACTTCCATCGTGTCTTTCTTGCTTGTGTAGAGATCTGTTGATTAAGTCCCAAGTAAGGTAACACCCATTAAAGACTTAGGCATTCATAGAGGAACGTATTTTTAATTTGTAATTATTTTGGATAACACTATTCACCCTCCCTAGTGTTAGCTTGCCATCTGTATGATCCCCAATACACCCTCCTCACTGATGTCCTCTACAAAAGGGGCCACTCATCTCTCTTGCTGAGGTGCCTTAGTGAGCAGGAGATCCAACCAGTGATGGAGGAGATACACGAAGGAGTGTGCGGCAACCATTATGGAAGGAGATCCCTAGTGCACATGATTCTATGGACTGGATACTGCTGGCCCATGCTGCAGCAGGATGTTAAGTTTTATGTCCAATGGTGCGACACCTACCAGCATTTCTCCAACATCCTGAGGCTGCACCCAGAGGAGTTGACATCCATCACCCCAGTCTGGCAATTGGTGAAATGGGGAGTCGACCTCATCGAACCTCTGCCTATGGAAAGAGCTAGGGCAACTCATGCAATAGTAGCAATCGACTACTATATCAAATGGGTGAAAGCATGCATGATGTCATCCTTGACTGAATCCAAGACCACCACCTTCATTTGGAACTAGGTGATATGCCAATTTGAGGTTCCATACTCCATCGTCACTGACAATGGGACACAATGGGACACAATTGGACAATGCCAACTTTAGAGCGAAGTGCAAGGAGCATGGCATCCAGCACCACTTCTCCATCCATGTTCACATACAAGAAAATGGCCAAGGCGAGTCCGTCAACAAGGGTATCAAAAAGATGCTCAAGAAGAAGCTGGGTTCAAGGAAAGGTGCTTGTGTAGAGCACCTCCCGTATGTGCTATGGACCTATCGTACAACCGAACAAACTAGCACAAGCAAGACTCCTTTCGCCTAAGCAGTCGGGGTCGATGCCATGACACCAGGGATGTATTCCTTCATACCTTCCAGGTCTGGCACTTCAATAAGACCTCCAATAGTGAGGCTCTAGCTCTAGAGTGAGACCTGGTTCAAGAGAGAAGAAACATCACACAAATTTGAGCCAACGCCTACAAACGGGCTTATGCTCAGACAACAAGAAGGTCAATATCAAACGTTTCCAAAAGGGAGACTTCGTTATTAGAAGGATCACCTGCACTAGTGATGGAACCGAGAAGAGCAAAAAACATCTAGGGCCAAATTGGGACTTGCCGTGTCCGAGAGGCCCTCCGCTTATGGGCTTATCAGCTGGAGACCCCAGAGATAGTTCTAGTAAAGAACCCATGAAATGCGGAACACTTTTAGAAGTACTATCCATAGTTGAGGGCCAGCTCTGTGCTCTCTATCGAATGTACACCTTCTCAACTTAATAAATAAGTTCTCACTTCAAGCTTAATAAATTATGGATTCTTGTACCTGCCAAAGCCCCTAGCTTAGGCTGATGCCTTATACTGGCGAGACCCACGATCCCATCACCAACCTCTGGTACTTGACCCAGGTCGTGTCACATCCAAATAGACCTCTGACACTCTACCCAGGTTATGTCACGTCCAAACAAAGCCCCCATCTTGGCTAAGGCCTCGTGCTGGCATGACCTTTAGTCCAACGCCGACCTCTGACACTTGACCCATGTCATACCATGTCTAAATAAAGCCCTTAGCTAAACTGGGGTCATGTGGTGGCGAGACACATGGTCCTAGAGCCGGCCTTTGGTACTAGACCCAGGTCGTGCCACGTCCAAACAGACCTCTGGCACTCGACGCATGTCATGTAATGTCGAAAAATACCTTTGGCACTGAACTAAGTCATTCCATGTCGAAACAAAGCCCTCAACCAGATTGGGACACCGCGATGGCGAGATACATGGTCCCAGTACCGGCCTTAGGCACCCGACTGAGGTCATTCCACGTCTAAACTAATCCCCAACAAGACTGGGGCCCCATGCTAGCGAGACCCATATCCCATCGTCAACCTCTGGCACACGACACAGGTCATGTCAAATCCAAACAAAGCCACAGCCAGACTGGGGCCCTACGCTGGCGAGACCCATGGTCCCAGCACCAACCATTGGCACTCAACCCAAGTCGTACCATGTCCAAACAAATCCCCTAACTAGATTAGGACCCCGGGCTGGCAAGACCCATGGTCCTAAAGCCGACATCTGGCACTCAACCCAGGTCATGTCACGTTTAAACTAAGCCCTCTGCTAGACTGGGGCCCCACACTGGCAAGACCCACGGTCCTAGCATTGACCTTTGGCATATGACCCAGGTCATGCCACATCCAAACAAAGCCCCTAGCCAGACTGGGGCGCTGCGCTGGTGAGACCCACAGTCCTAGCACCAACCATTGGCACTCAATCCAGGTCGTGCCACACCTAAACAAAGCCCATAGCTTAGGATATGGCCATCACTGGCAAGACCCACGATCCTAGCACCAAAGACACTTAACACTCAGCTCAGGTTAATGAGATCCACGGTTCCAACAAAAGCCCCAGCCAAGGTTAAGTCCCATTGGTCCGACCCTGAGGTTCCAGCGCAAGCAACAACACTCAGATCTGGACATGCTGCATCTAAGACAACCTCCAACCCATGCTGGGACCCTATTACTACAACATTAAGCTCCTTGTTTAGATGCTAAGCTGGAGCCAAGTCCACATCCCAAACAGGCTCCTAAGGGTCTGACCTCAAGGATCTGAACTTAGACTACATGGCAACAGACTTAGAGTTACAGACTCTCTCACTTAACAGACTAAAGGGCCAAGCAATGATACATCACACACTAAGTAAAGGTTCGCAGTTGACTCCAGCATTAGTCTCTTGAGTTTAAGATCGGGATCGATGCGCCAGTGAGCACAGCAATCCATTCAACTATATGTAAAGTGCAAAGCTAGGGATATAAGTATAAGATATGGTAAAGTTGGAAAATTTAAATTTCAAAAAAAATTCCTATAACTTCCAGCAACCACATGCGGCAGACAAGTCATCCAATACAAAACAAAACAAGATTACATGTTCTGCCCGGAGGTAACCTTCTCATCTAAGGGGGGGCACTTCGCTCGAGGGGCTTCAGCAAGAACTCTGTCAGCAGTAATAGCAGGGGCACAACTTCCACAGTGGCTTCATCAGCAGGAGGGATAACCTCACTAGAAGCTTCGATAATATATGCAGAGGGGTCAGCAGTCAAGAAAGAGTGGGATGCGTATCCAGGAAGACATCTCTCACGTACTGCACCACAGCTTCAAACAAGCTATTTGCTCGAGCTTCAACTCCCATCAACTCAATATGTTGAGCCCTGATTGCATTGGCTGCTTAGACTTCAACTTCCATCAATTTAGTGCGGTGAACCTCGGTCACCTTGGTTGTCTATTCCCAGAAGCTCTGCTCAGCTTTCTCCAACTGCTCATGTAGTTGGAATATCCACTCGGCCTTCTCGCCCACACACTTAGTGAGATGAGATATGGTCTCAACAGATTCCCTGCTTTCCCTCTTCAGTGCTACATCCATCTCCTCTGTGTGTTGAAACTGGGACCTCACCTCCTGGAACCTCGAGTCTTGAGTACATTCTAGCTCCTCCTGCTCCTTGAGCTCAGCCTCAATCCTCCTCAGCTTCTAGAGCTCCTCCTCAACAGCGTGGACCCTCACACATAAAGCTTTGATCCCTGACAGACCTCCAACCTCTGCACCTTCCGTGGCCAGCTCACATAGCAGGTCTATCTCCTGGGGTAGGGCATGGGCTCACCCCTTCCACAGAAGATAGCTATGGAAGAAGTGGCCCAACTCCTCTTAAGCCAGTGCAAAAAAATCAAAAGCCAAAAGGAACTTAAGTTTAACCTCAAAATTCCACCATGTTTTGTAGAGAGAGAGCATACCTGGCTTAGATTCTATAGAGCATCAACAAACTTCTCAGCATCTATGTGGAGGAGACCACTTTCATTCCTGGTCTCCTCCACCATGAGGGTGAGTGTCCTCTACCAGATCACCGTCCTCCTCCTTAGTGAACCCTCACCGGCCTGGGAAGTTTCCACTTGTCCTGCCTCAGGGTGAGGTGAACTCGAGGCCTGGTCAGTCACTTACTCAACAGCCACAGCCTTGGCCTTCTTTTACAGGGGCTTGACAACCTTCGGAAGTGCAAACTCCAAGTGAGGCAGCTCAAAAGCATCGCCTTCCTCTAGCTTCATCTTCCCATTCTTCATCCTTAGATGGTCAGTTATGGTGCAGCCGTCAGAATCAGACTCATCCTCCAAGTCGATGTTGATCACAGGAGAAGCCCATATGGCCTTGCTCTTTGCTTTCAAAGATGTGGCATGGACCAGCTCCATCTCATGAGGAGTGTCAGTAGAAGCGGAAACATGAGCATGCTTAATGGGAGACCTCGAAGCCCCTACTTCACCTCTAGCTTGCGAAGCTAAGGTAGCTGAAGGCTCCACCCTGCTGAGGACAGCGGTATAAGTTTTCTCTCCTGCTCCCTTAGGGACGATGGTGGAGCTCTACTGGAGGATGATCCAATAGGCCTGCTCCTTCCAGACAGGATTCAACCTAAAGCCCCTAATTTCTGCAAAAATAAAACAACGAAAGAGTTAGCAACCTAAAAATAAGTTCGAGATGTTTCAACCTTCAACAGCTTCCGAGCTGGTACTCTCCAGCTGCATAGGGAACCATGTCAAACTCCCGGTTATCTTCAGTAGGTATCACCTACAGCAATTGGATCGATAGCTTAAGGACAGAACATTGCAGGACTTTGTGATAGTAGGTCAGGTGGCCATCCACACCCACCAGCCTAGCTCATTCTTCTAGACCATCTTTAGGATGACGTTCAGGTCCCACTTATAGGGCCATCTAAATCGGCATGGCACCCACTCTTCAATAGCCATAGGGCCTTGTTCGGAGCTCTCCCATCTTCCCGTGGCCTAAAACCACTTATCTTTTCAACTTCTGTTCCCTGATGGCTTCTCTTCAAAAATCATCGGGGCCCCAGCTCAACTGCTGAGGTAATATTGAGTGTCCGTAATCTTATTTAGCTTGAAACCCTCATATACCAGCTCTGCCGAAAGCCATCCCTTGCCTTGGGAGGCAAACATTGTGACCAAAGCAATTAAGCCCCTGAGCTGTTGTGGGGGCAAGCTAGAACGGCACCAGGTTAGGGAGGTAGAGGAAGCGTAGAGTAAGATGGTTGAACAGGAGGCGAAGCCCTACCTCCAAGTGCGTAGAGCTCAATGTGATAGCCCTCTGAGGAGGTCGGTCAGGAGTCCCCTTCAGCTCATGAGGGAGCCTCAGGTGTACCGACTGTGCCAGGGTGCCAGGCCTGTTGCACACATCTTGGGGCTGAACTCTTATGCTTGGTGGTTGGGCGACCCTTCCTGTGCTATCTTCCCTCCCTTGACAAGAAGGTCAATGTTTCTAGCAGCATCAAGGGCATCCAGGTCTTCAGAAGGAGAAACCTCCTAGAGCCCCACAAGAATGCGAGGACCAGATGACGGTCTCACTAGTGGCTGGGTAGATGTCTCCGAGGGTGCAATTGGAGCGACAAGTTGGATGGGGCAAATGGCATAGCCCTGTAAGTCCGGGCCCCACGACGATAAGCAGGTAGCCTCCCTGCCACTGATGCAGGGTTGTGAGGCCGCCTGACTCTAGATTCCATGATATTTTCTCGTATTTCCTCGAGGGGTTGGCCACCCTCTGCACTAATGGAGACCTCGACGGGTGATGGTGATTCCTTTGATGGTGGAGACATGTGGTGTTCAGAGAGGGTTGCTTGGGAATCAATCACTACAACAAAACTAATCATTTACAACTTTCATGAGACAACGTTTCTATTTTGATAGTTGTAATAAATGTCTACCACAACTTTTTTTTCTCTGAAAGTTGTAAAAGATGTTTATTACAACTTTTTTTCGTGGATAGTTGTAAAAAATGGTAATTACAACTTTTTTTGTGAATAGTTGTAAATGTTAATTTTGACACCACAACTTTTTTCTCTTTGAAAGTTGTAAAAAATATTTATTACAACTTTTTTCGTGGATAGTTGTAAAAAATGGGTATTACAACTTTTTTTCGTGAATAGTTGTAAATGTTAACTTTGACACCACAACGTTTTTCTCTCTAAAAGTTGTTAAAAAGGGTTATTACAACTTTTTTCTCTGAAAGTTGTAAAAAATGTTTATTAAAAATTGCGGTCGACGGATGCCATCCAAAGGGCCAAATCAAATTGTAATCGTGGAGAGCGCTTGGAGTAAAACCGATTTCTGGAAAATTATGCGTGTGCCACTCCCACTCCAATTCAAACTGTTGCTCAGACGCACCCCTTGCCAACACATGCTCACGATCGGAAGGCCGTAGTTATAAAACTCGAGCATATGTACGTACTGCGACATCGAGCCCATCACGATCGCTCTCAGGCACTTGGCATTGGGCCATATTCTGGTTATGATCCCAGATCAGTCCGCACTGCAACATTGTTCCCTTACAAAACTGGCTAGACCAGGATCATGCTTGAGTAGGCTGGAAACCGAGCGTCGCAGCAATTGTTAGGCGATCCTATCGTCGAGGGTACCTGTCGCGATGTCGGTGACCAGCCGAGGCCAGTTGTCACAGAGGAAGTTGATGGATCTGATGAGGCCACTGGCGAAGCCTGCACCAATCTGAAGGATATGCAGGCGCTGGTGAATGCTAAGAAGGAATTAAACGTACATGCTCTCGCATATATACACCAAGTTGATGTGGCTATACTTTGTCTTGCTGCTCGTGACATCAAATGTGCGTCCACTGCAGAAATGCTTAAAGGAATTCTGGATGATGGCAATTCTGTAATTTCTACTAAAGAACACTTGGCGCTGTTATGCCTAGGAGAAATTGGGCGAAGAAAGGCCAATCTGTTCTCCCCTCTCGCCTAGCCCCATCTCACCCTAGCTCGCGAACTCCTCTCCCACAAACCCTAGCTCGCGTGCACCTCTCGTTCTCCCCTCTCGCCTAGCCCCATCTTGCCCTAGCTTCGAACTCCTCTCCCTGAAGCCCTAGCTCGCGTGCTCCTTTCATTCTCCCCTCTCACCTAACTCCATCTCGCCCTAGCTCTGATCTCATATCCCCCAAGCCGTAGCTCGCGATCTCCTCTCCCCCAAGCCAAATAAGGATGATATGATGGCAAAAGAAGCATCAACCATGCCATTATAGATTGAGGATGATATAACTGGCCCTGTTGCCATGCTTTCTACTTCCTTGGATCATTCACAGTAATGTGAGAGGAAGAGAGAGACGGCCGAGAATGGCTAACAACGGTGCACGTACTCTCTACACACTCATTTTTAATTTCTCTCATTTCTTTTTATTCTTCTTCTACTTTTCGTTTGTTTCTTCCAAATAATCAATTTTATCAGTTTAATGCCTCAAAATTACATAATTTCGATGTGGAGTTCAGATTTTTTTTAAAAAAATGCTAATGATCGGATTCCCGTTTGGAGTTCCTCGCAGTCGCCGTGGATGCTGCGAAAAGAGCTGGAGAGGTAAACATGAATCTTGTTTTTGCAATTTTTCTTCTTTATTTTCATTAAAGTTTTGATTTTTATGGTGTTTGATTGGATGTTCCAGTTAATTCGTGAAGGATTTCATAAGGAGAAGATTATAGAGCACAAAGGGCAGGTGATTCTTTGTGTTTCATTTCGAATTTTGTACTACTTTTCATTGAAATAATGCGGGTTGGCTTTGCTTTTGAAATTTGAGTGTGCTATTAAAATGGTACATGAATATTAAATTTTAGACAAAAATTAGGTTTTAGGGTTTTTGATTACTAGAGCTTTATTGTCATTAGCTTAGAGGTCACAGTTTCAGGTTGCATTTTGTTTTAGATTTCCTTTTACTTCAAATATCCATTGGACAGTTGATGTTTGAAAACAAGTAGTAACATTAAGGCTTCTAATTGCAGGTAGCCATTGCTCTCTGCATTATTTTTAGTTGTAAAGATATGAGAAGTGGCTCTTAATTTTTATGATGTGTCTCTAATTCTGTGTCAACAAAGATGGCGAATGGCTTATTGAGGTGTAAGTCGGAGGATAATATTATATTAAGCATCTGGATTTTGGATTTTATCATTTTTATTTGTTTGAAAAGGAACAAGGAGAAGTTTGAGAATGTGGGTCTATTGTTATATCAGCTTGTGTATTGAAGACTAAGATGGCTTGGAAAATTGATTAATAAACTGAGCATAACTTTGGGGCTTCTGTTTACATTGGAACCTTTGTGGCATATTCACATGGATGATAAGTATAATCAAAAGGCAGCTACTTTTGATTCATAGTTTTTAAAGTCTTGTTTTTTGTGTTGAGTTGAAAATCATTTCTTTTGGAATGTGAATGTAAACTTATATTTTTGTGTGCTGGATTGTTGGTTTATGTTGCCAGTGCAGGGTTCTTTATTCATTCTTTTCATTTTCATTTAGCCTTTCATTCTGCTTCTTTAAATAGTTTGAAACATATAATTTGGAATATTAGCTGGCATAGTTATCAATATTGGACTATACATGCATTATATCATCCTTATTTGGATCAATAAAAATTGTGACTTTTTTCTTTTATCTTGCATGATTTTCTTCTGGTTCGTTGAAATGTTGAGATTGTTGATGCAAGTTATGATTTGTTATTACTGAATCATGCTTAAAATGTGGACGATTTTTAAAAAAATGGTGTTTTTTCTCGGAATTTTAGTAATGCTAGTGTATACACACGAGCTTTAGATTTGTTCATCAAAACGTTATGACCGTGGAATGCATGCAGATAAAAGATTTGTTATGGCATTTGGCATGACTCCTATATTAGAAGTCTAATCACTGGGAATTAGTATGAAACACATAAAGTGAGAAGCAAAGAGTACAATGTTTTTGGATCTTTTGGATGCTTCGATTTGTTTTTGCAAATAGGCTGATAAAGAAAATGATTGTATTGAATGCAAGAAAACCCATATTCAGTTCATATATGTAGGTCACTAGAATCGTTTTGTGCAGAATTTTGCATAATATTAGAGAGTTGTGTGCATCCATTACTATAGAATAGTTTTATGTTTCGGTGTTACTACCCTGCAAATGCTGAGCATTGACTTGTTATAGCAAATTCGCTAATAGGTGGACACTGTGTCACTCGATGAGGCTGCAAGATTGCTGCTTGGTGATGTCCACGACCCATCTCAACCTAGAAGTATAAACCTATCTTTGTATATTGCTTGTTTAATTTTCTTTTTTCATTTGTTTATGCACTCAAATACATGAATTCTTATTCAAGGCAATAATGCAGCCAAAGTAAGGAGAATATATGATATAGCTAATGTGATGTCTTCGCTCAATCTCATTGAGACGGTCTGGCTTAAGAATTGATATGTTTGCAATGTGAGAAGGTGAATGGGAAAAGAAAAATTTCTCATAATTCCCCCCCGCATTAATTGGGGTTTTTAGCAGACACACTAAACTCTGGATTTGGTTTTCTGCTAGTTGATTTAGAGCGAAACTTTTGTGTAATATATAGGGAGGGGGATCGGAGAAGAACTTGATGTTCTCGTTGCAGAAGGTGCAGAGCACTGTGGGCAGCCTTTGGAGAATCACATAACATATCTTGAAACAAGCAAGGATTTTAGTTATGATTGGTATGTTATACCAAACAAGCAAGGAGTTTTGATTGTGTGCTTCTTAGGATGAGAAGAATGCTGTTCATGGTGGTTGATATTTAATTAACAAAAATATACCAACATATTTCATGTTGTGCTTAAGGAGTAAAGCTGTTTACCAAATATATCTTGTGGGGTGCTCCCGTTCTTTCCATTATGCAGGGATCAGTGTATCTCGGTTTTGAATTTTTAGGCTATGTCGATACGTTTCAGATTCACATAGCATATCTTGAAACAAGTTAATATCATACTTATGTTAAAAGGTCTTGTAGAACTTTATGAATGTCTTTTGTCGGTATTTTCATGTTCTCTTTAATGTTCTACTTATTATCGTAATACGACCATTCCTATTTGCTAATATATGTTGTATATGGCATTTTGCAGTTGCTCTCTATTAGTTATATGTAAAAATAGCTGCAGTTTTACTTCAGACGCTTAGTGTATTTAAAAGTCAAGAAGGTGAATCCTTACCGGCTTGTTGCATTTGCATTTTCGTTTCTCTCAGTATAAGGGAAGCGGGACAAACACAAAGCAAAGAATGTAGATGAAATCCCTTGGCAAGAAATTTACAAATTTGCATTGTATATCTTGAAAACAATCATGTCTGCTTAATCTGGTTATGTTTTCTTGGGGGCAAAAAGCTTATACTAAGATTCAGAATTAAGATCAAACAAACAACAGTCAGCGGGGAATTGTTCAATATGAATCAGCAAAGCTTCTTTCTGTTTCAGAACAGCTGTTCCGTTAACAAGAAGACCCATGTATACTATGAGAACCCTTGGCATGCATTCCAGGATAGCAATTCTAGTGACTCGCAGAAGATCCATGATTCCCCATAAGAGCAGATCGAACTGCGTGTTGGATCCATATGCATATCAGCCAATGAATGATTTCTTGCTAAAATTTCCTTGATATGTATTGGCATTTGAACCTTGAGCATGCATTGTATGCTATATAACAAAGCATTTATAAACAGTGTTTATAAATGTCTTAGCGTCGTGCGACTTTCGTTTTGTTGAGTTGATTGAGTCCAGGTCTACATTCTAGCATGTCTTGATACTTTTTGTTAGCCTGACTTAGCATTGGAGAAAAGGGTTATGGTTGAAGGTGTTGATTGTCAGGGTCATCATCAAGCTTAATTGTTCCACTATAATTTGGGGATGTGCAAGGTTGTTTTGATGATTTATAGAAAGGTTAATTAGGAAATTTTAAGCTATTTTTTTCTTTGAGGTTTTTCAATAAACTGACACCATTTTGAATATATGGTGCAGCTCTACATCTATTACTGGATTGAACAACAATGAGTACCAGATATCTAGGGGCATGGTAAGTGCGTATGCTCTTTTTGTTTGAGATTGTAGCTTTGATTAGAAGTCTAGCTTCCTTTCTATATCATCACATTAATTTGCTTTTGAAGAGAATATACTAATGATCATCAATGTACAGGAGCTAAACAAGATGACAGGATTGGGTGAAAGTTGTAATTTTGTTAATGTACTTTAACCCCCCCTGTGGGTATATTCTCTTTGTCCATGTATTCTTTCTTTACATATCCAAGGCTTATTCCTAATATGTCACATTTCACTATACTGCTGTGTGTATTGTTGATAATGATTAATGATTACATAACCTGTATCGTCTAAGACTAAATACGAGCTTTACGCCTTCTAATCTTTCACATTTGCGCATATGCAGGCCGACTTCATGCTGGAGAACCATTGCCACGGGTAAATTTATACGTGGTTAATTTACGAATGAGATATAATTTTTTTTGGCATTTAGAAAGGTAGCTTGTTATCTTACCCATACAAACATATCAAAGAAAGTCTAAAACTTAGTGAATTGTGTTGCTCTCTGTATGTTTTCGCCCCACGATTACTGTAAACTACCATTAAAACATAATTGCAAAGCAATTATATCAATTAAGTTGAGATTTTTTGGTCTTTGGCAGCAATCTTATTGAATTTTCTTTGTGATTGGTTGCATGTCTAATCTGGACATGAGCGTGAGTAGTCTGTCACATTTCAGGTACATAATACAAACTGATCGAAAAAAAGGAGACACAAAGATCACATTTGATTGTATCACAAAAAAATTCTAGCTAGTTCACAGTACATATACAAATCATACATCTAAATCACTACTTGTAGGGGTCTATTCACCCTAACAACTATTTCCCTTTTCTAACATGCATACAAAAGTCCAATTGTCAGTTGATAGAAAACAAATAGAGAATTGTGAAGCAAGCAATTGTGACAATAATCAACAAAACAATGCAACATAGCTTGGTTGTTATAACTTTCAAATGTTTTAAGTCCCAATCATTATGAATGAAGTCTACTGAAGAAAAACATAAGTTAATTAAGGATCATTTCGACATCTCTTGATGCAGGCAATAATCTACTTATTAGATTCGTGAAGCTTATACAAATTCAAATGCCAGCCTTCTAATTCTAACAGAAGATCAAGGAACCTGATTCTTTTTTGGCCAAGATCATGGATCAAAAGAGGAAAATCTTCAGGAAATTAAGCCACTTTCATGGTCAAAAAGTCGGTATAATGCTCATCGGATGCTTCATTGCTTTAATCCTCTTCCTTGCATTGTCTCAACCTTATGAAAAACATAAGTATTTTTCTTTCTTTTTTTTCTTTTATTTTCTTTCTTTATACCAACAATTTCACTGAATAGTAGTAATTGTTCTTGTTGTTTTGTGTTTTTTGTTTCCAGTGATATTGAGACTAACACTGCAAGCAAATTAGAACAACCTTAATACTGGATTGGGTAAGCGAGTTATTTGTTCATCATGATCAAATTTTTGGAAAATTAGTATCTGCATATAATGCATAGAACAACTTAAAGGGATAGAACACAGAAAAAGACTTGTTAATTGAATACCATTTTGAATACCATCAACGAACCTCTAGGCCTATATTAATTTAAAGGATAACAACTACATCAATGCACAGAAAAACTCCATTCATTTGGGTAAGTTTTGTTTGTTATATGTAGGCTTTAATACATTGAGGATCAACAAAAAACAAAAGCAATAATCCAATCAAAGAATCACTGAAAATCCTCATATGCTATGCTTTCTTTGCAAAAAGGCCTTTGTCCCGACTAAAATTAGCAAGAACCATCTTATACTACAATTCAGTTTAGTTTTCTGTCATCATGTGAAAAAATTCCCAAAAGAAACCAAAGGAATTTAAATCCCAAATCTTCCAAATGTGCAACTCAAATTCACAATTAGCAGAAAATGTGCTGTATAATTTTTCTTCAATTCTCTGCTAATACATACAGAATGCGTAAAATGCTCTACTTAAAGATAGTATTGACTGTTTGGTTACTGTTTGTTCTAGAGCTGCAGCACTTGAGGAATTGCCTACCTGACCAAGTGGTTGTTCAGCGTATTGACGAGAAGCTTTCTGCTTTAGGCAATTGCATTGCCTGCAATGACCATGTTGCTCCGACACATACTGATTTAGACATGGTAAATTGCTTCTACTCTCTTGTGTACAAGAAACATCCATCATATGGCAAATCATTTTGATGCATATTTATATAGTATCATCACTTCTATCATGTGATTTGTATGGGTTTGTTTCTGGCATTTATACTTGTCATATTTCTTGATATGCATCTTCAACATCCTGAATCCTATAGTTTGACTAGGTGGTAGTTCAATAAAATTCTACATGCTGGAATGAGCTCCTGTGGGTTGTAAGAGACTGCACTTCCTTCTGCGTCACAAGAGTGCTAAGTCGAGGACAATGTACGTAGAGGTTTCACTTTCAAGGTTTCACTTTCAACATGAGCGGAGTATAGTATTGTTGTCATTTTGCAAAATTAATAATATATTCATGAGTAATCTATTCTGTGCACATCTTTATGATTAATATGCGGTGATGATGTGTATAACATCTGCTTTTGATGTCATCTGGTTACGTAGATTCCTTTCTCGCATAATCTATGACATCTGCTTTAGATACCATCCATTCATTGTAGTTTATCTCTTGTTTAACCTAGAATGTCATCTCACATCGAACAACAACAACGAAGTTTCTGACTCCCTAACAATTTTCCTTTTATTATCTTACTATTTTGCAGCTGAATTATTTGTGAATGGGGAGATTGTTCAGAGATCTCTAGAGAGAGAGAGAAGGGTTGAACCAGTGCCTCAGAGAGCTCAAGATAGACCTAGATACAATGATAGTTCAGTCAAATACGAGTCAATTTGTAATCTATTCATTATTGTTATTGTGAGCCATTTGGAGCCTGATGGTGAACATTTGTAGTATTTGTACCCGGATCCCATGGTTTGCTAACTGAGAGCTAGAATGTATTACAGATTTTATTTATGTATGGAGCTTTGATTTGAGTGGATGCTATGCAGCTTGGCAACTTGATTTGTGACGATCTGTTGATGTTGGGCTACTTTGAAAAACTGGTTCTCTTTGTATAATTGTTGTGTGTGTACTACTACTGTAGGGAGATTTGGAAAAGCCGCAACCGCGTTATATTTTTTTTTAATTTTTCGTTTTGCCGCAACGTTTCATAAAAGTTGTAGTAAAAGTTGTAGTAGAGTTTTAAACAACTATGTAAACCAGTTGTAATAGCAGTTTTCACAACATTTTATAAAAGTCGTGAAAGAAGTTTTCACAACCTTTTATAAAAGTTGCAATAGCAGTTTGTACAACCTTTTTATAAATGTTGTAATAATAGTTTCCACAACTTTTATTAAAAGTTGTAATAGTTGTTTACACAACTTTTAAAAAAAGTTGTAATATTGCTTTACACAACGTTTATTAAAAGTTGTAATAGACATTTGCACAACGTTTATTAAAAGTTGTAATATCTTTATACACAACCTTTTCTAAAAGTTGTAATAGAAGTTTACATAACGTTTCAAAAAAGTTGTAATATTTATCTATTACAACTTTTTCTTACAACAAGCAGAAAAAGTGGTCGAATGAGCCAACCCTATTACAACTTCGCATATTACAACGTTTGTTAAAAAGTTGTCTAACCCCTGTTACAACCTTTTTTAGAAGTTGTCAATGACCATTTTTGTTGTAGTGAATGGCATTTGACATGGGTTTGTTTGGAGAAAGCAGTGGAAGAATGGAAGAGGAAACAAAGAGCCAGGAAAGGAGAAATTTCCTTTTTCGACAAAACCAATGGCAATTCCAAAGATCAGAGAGAAAGGAAGCACAAAAGTCAAAATATCTGGTCAAGAAAATCTACGAGCGAGTACGGCTAACCACCGAACTCCCTCGCCCTTTTCTACTTGACCTAGGTGGGAACTCGCATGAGTTGATTAGGACCATCCAATGACCACGATAGATTTGGAATGATCCCAACCATTCAAGCGACCACGATCACCCTAGGCAGGAGATGAGCCTGACCATGTGATGCCTATGATCTCCCTAGGCATGAGAAGATCACGACCGTCCCAGCTCCACAATCGAGTAAACATCTTCACGTCATATCGCCATGAATTGAACTCTACCATGTTAGCATTAACGACCCCTCATGTCCTGAGAAAGTGTGGTCACGTCGGCTCTGCCTTTTGGGTTTCGTGAGGAAGCGGCCACGTCAGCAGACTAAGATTTTTCCTTCCATAGGCTCCACCCAGATACCATATTATGGATTGAATTAGTCTAATCAAACGAGGTTACCTGATGTTATCCGATTCTTCATCTTCTCTTTAGCGTTTTATCTTCTTGCCTCTCCACGTCCGACCTTGATGAAGTAGCTCAGGTCGACAATGGCAAGGCAGAAGACAAAGGGCCCATGTAAGTGACACTTTGGACATGGGCCCACCACAGCTAGGTCCCAGCCAAACCTGATAGTTGGGGCCCACCACACCTGAGTTTGAAAGCTACACATGTCCTCAGAGATAGCCAAGGAGTAGCTTGGGAGGTCAAACTGACCAAGCTGCGGACACAAATCTGCAAGGTAGACATGCAATTGCTGATTAAGGTCAACAGGTAGGACTCACATAAGGACAACATCCATGAGGTCGGCTCCTTCAACAACCACGCTCTACAAGGATGACTGCCAAGAGGTCAGCTTCTTAAGCAACCACGCTCTACTAGGACGACATCGGTGATACATGCCCAAGGTCGGCCCATTCTCAGCGACCCCCAGAGGTCTGCTCATCTGACGAGGTCGTCTGCCAAAACTATCCCGCAAACTTAGGAGACACGCTCTTTAGCAGTTGTCACACCCCGCTTCCCATTAGGCTTGAGAGCGAGGACGCAAACGGGCCCGCTTATGCAAGTAAGGAGGAGGTACTTTTGCTTTTCTTTCCTCCTTGACTTAACACAATAAGCGTCTGTGTGAAATACTGTAGGTTCTTGCTTGCATTACTTAAAAACAACGCAGATAAAAAAACATTATTACAATCTCAAATGTCTCAACGAAATTACAACAATGTAGAAAAGAAGGGTGGGTCTTATGACCCGTACAATAAGTGAAGACCCGTACAATAAGTGAAAAGAAGTGCAATGAAAGTTCTCTAATTTGACAGTTCTTGGTCCACTGGTTCAGCTATCTCAACTAGTCCTCCTGGTGCTAAAGCTCGGGATCTGACATACATCCAAAAACATGAATGTATGTCAGCAAGGGTCTACAAGTAGAGATTAGAACCCAAGGCAATGTATATACAAATTTATACTGGATTTAAGAGGCGTTAATAATTTAAATGAGATAATGACAACAAGATTAAACATGCTGATTATAAAAGACATCCTATCATGCAATTCTAAGCAGTTTAACAAGTAAAGTAAATCTTCTCTTTGGTTCATTAGCATGTCATATAACTGAGATAACAAATCCAAGTTGCAAGTTTCATGTTAGCATTTCACGACTGTTAGCATTTCACGAGTGTTAGCATTCACGATTGTTAGCATTCAAGTCTATAAAAGGGTTCTCGTCTTTAGGTCATGATGAGTGAGTCGTCCTTCTCACGGGGGCTTACCGTGATTGGCGCTAACCCACCGCCTACGGGTGGTGCCCTTGAAGAGAGTACTCGTTCATACTCCTAGCAGCCGCACAACCCTTACCCCACCCAAGATTTGTGCTGGAACACGAGCCAGCCTAATTCACAGATTACAAGCACGAATTCACGAATTACAAGCACGAATTTGTCAACTTAATGACATCACGAAAGTCACGATTTCGCCTTTGAGGCGCACGATTTCACGATGTCTCACGCTAGTTAATTATTTCAAGCCATGCAGCAATTAAATAACATGATCATTTATTTCCATGTAGCATTTTCTATGTTACAAGAGTATCGAAAACAGCATTTGCAATAATTTAGCAAAAAGAGTAAACATGCGATTTTAACGAAAACGAACAGAAAGTTGATTTTTCTTGTTATTGTTCTAAACTAAGCTATATCAAGTTATACGCTGTTGGATTACATTTTTGGTCACGGATCTCATGGTGGTAATATCACACGTCATTTCACGTGTAGATTCTAAGTTATGCAACTTTACATACAAGAGACTAATTGAACATCCAACTTCGAAAATTCAATATAAATCGTATACTTGCCTGATTCCAGCGATTTTGGTGTCGTTGGGTCCGTCTTGACGAGTATTACGTGTCGGTACTTCCGGTTCTCTGTTTCGGTTAAAGAATTCACAGAATTAGATATATTACGAGATAAGTAAAAATATTGGGTTAATCCCCGAATTGGGTTCGTCTAATTTTATCAGGTTCCCTGCCTAAGGTGATGTTTATATTGTGTCACACTAACCTGATACATCTTATTTTTATACTAATATTATTATCCTAACATCATTAAACAATTAATCACATGCTGATTTAAATAACACGTAACAACTTAACATTCGGATTTATAATAACAATTAACTTACTAACTAACTTCTAATTAACATTCACTAAGCTAATGGTAATGATAACATTAGGGTAAGGTTATCGTAAAAACTTCACCTACCTCTACCTACTACACCCCTATTATAAAAACCTATCTAATATATATTATAACAATCTCTTTCATTCAATCTTTCTTTAATAATAACACTAAGGCTGACACCTTCCCCTTTAACATTTATTTTAATGTAACTCTTCATCCTTTATAACACATGGCTATCACTCACCCCTTAAACATTTTCTTCATTAAATTCCCTCTCTCTGTCACTCTCTCCTCTCTGTCATCTTGTTCCCTTATTTCTTTTCTTTTTTTTGTGCTTCAAATCTTGCAGGCAACGAACGAAAGGGGAGAGGGGGTACTCATCTTCGTGCGGAGGAGGGGGAGAGGCGCCGGCGCTCCGGCGGTCTGCAGGCGGCGGCGGCGGCGGCCCAGGGCTCCGGCGGCGGCGCAGCTGTTCGGCGGCGTTGCACTGCTGTACGCGCGCGCGTGAGCGTGGGGCTGAGGTGGTGAGGAGGAGGAAGGAGAAGATCTGAAATTGTTTGTAAGGATCTAAGAATCTGAACTTTGTTTTCAGATCTCACCTCTTGTTCTTGGCCTCTGGTTTCAAAATCAGCTTGGGGTTTTTGGTTTGAGAAAAATGATTTTGGGAGGAAGAAGAAGAATGGGTTTTGATGAGGGTTTGAAGAGGGTTAATCTTTGTAAGAGTTTGACGTTTTAATTTCAGATTTGATTTGTTTGCTCTTCCCTCCTTTGATCAGTTTGTGTTTGATTTGTGGGTATGATTTTGGGGTTGATGAAGTTTTTGGGGAAGAATCGGATGATGTTTCGTTTGATTGATGGAAATAGGTTTGCAGATGAATTGAGTTTTGCAGGTTTACTAACAGAGGAGGAGAGGTCGTCTGGCTTAATAAAATGAGCAGGGAGACAGCCTTCGTCATTTGTCAAAGATTAGATTTAGGATTTAGACAGAATTTAATGAAAACTTTTGACGAATTTGAAGAAACGTGTTGGGTGTGTGTTGATTTTAATAGGCAGAGGAATGTATCTGCCGACGTGAGTGTGTGTTTGATTAATCGAGAAATTAATGCTAACTAGACTAATGGGTTTGTAGAGACGTGTTTGATTTGTCATGGCAAGGGGAAAGTATCTGCTATCAACTATATGTTTAGTCAACATATGTTAGGTAGGATTAGAATGGACATTAGACTAGGAAAGAGAGACGTGCTTGCTTGGCTCAAACGAAAATGGATGCCAATCTTGACAAATTGTGAGGGAAAGGAATCTGATTTAAACGTGTTTGTTGTTTGTAGTGATAGGTAGAGATTAGGGTAATTAAGTAATTTAAGTAAAGTTAAATGTAATAAAGTAATTAGTAACTTAATTAAAGTGGTGGTGAAAAAGTAATTAGTGAAATAATTAAAGTGATTAACAATCGGTAATTAGCACGATAATTTAGTTAAAGTAATTTGTTAAATTTTGACAGCTAATTAATCAGGTCACGGTAAAAACGAAATACAGAGATGTGTATGCGTAACAAAGAAAGTATGTACGAAAAGATTATACGGACGGCTGAAAAATACCGGTACGGAAAATTGAAAACACGCCTAAAAATATTGGCCGTTACATTCTACCCACCTTAAGAAAATTCCGTCCTCGGAATTCTTATCAACTAATGGGCATGAAACAAATATGGATAACGCTCTCGTATTTCTATGAGGTAAATTTTGACCTGAAATACGTAGGGACAAAGAAATGAAATTGGTTAGGAAAGACACAAGTGATGTGATTAAGATTGAGTTTCAAAAAGAGGTTCGGCTGACTAAGCATCGTCGATGACCTTAACCGTCAATAGGTAAGCAAAATAGCTAACGACGGCTACTAGCGATGTGCAGGGACAATGGTGAAAAAAAAATAAAACATTCCCAACTGCAATCCCCAATGCTCTAACACCCTGGTGTTTAAACCTATATCCTCAAATAAATGTTCCTAAAATAAATCATTGCTTCTCGTCTTGTCACTGAATAAGTATATTCTGAACTCAAATAATATTCTGAACTCAAATACATGTCCAATACTTTCCTTTTCTTGTTGACTTCTATTTCATAATTCTTGCCTTAAACAATTAATACTTTAAACAAGGCAACCTCGGAAAGGGAAAAATATCAACTATCCTAAACCAATACTTCTTATAAATTCCTTACTCCTTCGTTCATCAATGCTATTAAGACAGTAACATCTTTTCAGGGGTCTTTAAAGTACGATATCATCCACACCTAAGTTCTCCAAAAGCTGTACATTCTCCTAGGTTGTCCATCCGTAGTGTATCATCTCTTGCTCATTGCATAACCTAACTTGTAGTACTATAATTGTGACATCCACAAATCCCAATTCTAATCTTATTTTTGTATTAATCCATTGATATAACAGTGCTCTACCAATTACTAACATGAGGCGACAAGTACAAATACGCCTAGTATACCTCACCATTTACCATCGACATTTATCATGCCCCTAACTCATTCTTCGTCGTGACAATTCATAAGTTTAAACACCCTAATTAACAAACTATAAAATCACATCTCATCATTTCTAAGAAACTTAGATCAATTTACGCCATCATCCCTTTGTATCAACATGTCATATTATTCCCGACGTCTCCATCATGCTATTCGTACAATGAAGTCTCGTTACTTTACATAATTTACTAATCGTCATCATAAGTCATGATATGAATTTCAAATCCGTAAGGTACTTGTCTTCATGTGCACCTTTCATAATATGGAACTCTATTGAAGCCATTATGTAGGGGTATATCCAAATATGAAATATAATTCTGAAAACATCATTTCATCTGTTACATTGTAAACAATCAATATAAATATACTTTTACATTATCTCAAATTACTCCCATCCGTAATTATAATCCCTTAATAATAATAATAATCCTATCTAACATCCTATCAACATAATTCATAACAAAAATTCAACACTGCTGATGGTAGAAATACAAGTAGAAGTAAACATTTTAAAAGAAAAGGTTATAACACAAATTTAAAACTAATCTCGCTAAAGTGATAATAAGTAAATAGATGCACTAATGTGGTAACCAATAGTTTGTGTAGGATACAGAGTCGTTTGATGTAACAAATCAAGTTTGCGACGAATGGGTTCAGTCGAGGCAAGGACATGGAGTTAGCTTGATTAGAAAGATGATCTTACAGGAGCAAAAGTAAGAACAGACATGCATGTACTAGCGAAAAGTAAAGTACTGATGGCTGCTCAAGTGTGGTAAGTAAAGTGCATGTAATGTATAAAGTAAAGGTGACTGTGCAAGGGTGAAAGTAACGACGGTGGCATGGCATACCGTAGCAACAATATTTTAACCAACAGGCAACGCGATGACACTAGTAAGACCACCAGGTAGACGCAGTAATACTGAAAAGGACAAGTAATGAGTGAGCATGAGAAAAACAAACGTCGCTTGACTATCTAATAGTGTAAGCTGGCCTAATAATAAGAAGTCTAGTTTAACTCCCAAACCAGCCAGGCAGTCAAGGGCTTGAAGGCATAGGTCACTTCTATGACCGCAGGACAAGTCCTTTGGTTGACCAACCCCCTTCCCATTCCTTTCTAGACACTGATCCAGTAATAATTTAAGACCGCTTATTATTATACCATTCTATCACGTTCGAGCAGTCTCGACTTAGTCTATGGAACAGTGGTATCAAATCGGTAGTCGTGACAAGAGTTAGCTTGATCAGGTGGCATAGAGATGGTTATGAATGAGTAAATGGGAGAATGGAAGGTTGTGTAAAATGTGACAATGTCCTATTAACGTATATAAGGACAGTGAATAGGTAGTATAAATTTAAATAGTAGATAAGCAATAGACGAAAGAGTCATGTGTGTAGAGATGTAGTGTTTGTTTCATAAATGGAGATAGATTTTTTTTTCTTTACAAAAAAATTTTTTTTTAAGTATAAATACAATGAATACAGAACTAATACATTGAAATAGTTGAAGTTTTATCTAGCATAAAAATTATTTAAAATTAGTATATGGTCGGTTGTTTTGAAATCCGTTGAAGTATAGTAAGAAAGTAAATGCCACACATAATTACGAATCACGTCCTTACGGTCCAGCGGACATGGCCAGGGAAGTGACTAAGCCAGGATCACTTACCCCGTCTAGATAGGGTGATCCAACAAACTTAGCCAAGCACATTGACCGGATCATGGTCCATTGAAGGAAGTTTATCATTTATATGCGTGCCATTAACAAAAGGTTTTAAAGATAAACATCTCCATATGTAAGAAGTAAAATAGAAGTAAAGTAGGTTTTAAAAATTTAGTGACTAAAAATTTTCAGTGAAGGAAATTCAAAATCAAATAATAATTTTAAGTCAGTTGAAAAATATGAGGCCTATGTAAAAGATTTTTAAAGAAGTTAAACTGGGCGAGAAATTCCATAAAAGAGATATCGATAGTAAAATTAGTATAGTAATGTGAGTGATTCAAAGGATAAAGATGGTTGTCAGAAAGGTCACGTGGGTTGTGAGCAAGGATTAGAATATGATGATCAAATGTGAGTACGGGTAGGAAATGATTTGTGAAAGACTACGATGGATTCCTAAGATCAAAAGTGGAAAATGAAGGGAGATTACAAATCAAGGATATACTGATTTGGTTGACTAAGGATCAGGAAACTTAGGACTGTAATCTTCTAATGAAGTTGATAGGGGAAAGTGTTGTTTGAGAGTCAAGATTGTAATACTATCTATGCTGTTTTAAAGTATTTTGCATGAGCAGAGACCTGCATGGGCCACCACTAAAACCTGTCACGCCCCGCTTCCCATTAGGCTTAAGAGCGAGGACGCGAATGGGCCCGCTTATGCAAGTAAGGAGGAGGTACTTTTGCTTTTCTTTCCTCCTTGACTTAACACAATAAGCGTCTATGTGAAATACCGCAGGTTCTTGCTTACATTACTTAAAAACAACGCAGATAAAAAAACATTATTACAATCTCAAATGTCTCAATGAAATTACAACAATGTAGAAAAGAAGGGTGGGTCTTATGACCCGTACAATAAGTGAAGACCCGTACAATAAGTGAAAAGAAGTGCAATGAAAGTTCTCTAGTTTGACAGTTCTTGGTCCACTGGTTCAGCTATCTCAACTAGTCCTCCTGGTAATAAAGCTCGGGATCTGACATACATCCAAAAACATGAATGTATGTCAGCAAGGGTCTGCAAGTAGAGATTAGAACCCAAGGCAATGTATATACAAATTTATACTTGATTTAAGAGGCGTTAATAATTTAAATGAGATAATGACAACAAGATTAAACATGCTGATTATAAAAGACATCCTATCATGCAATTCTAAGCAGTTTAACAAGTAAAGTAAATCTTCTCTTTGGTTCATTAGCATGTCAATATAACTGAGATAACAAATCCAAGTTGCAAGTTTCATGTTAGCATTTCACGACTGTTAGCATTTCACAATTGTTAGCATTCACGATTGTTAGCATTCAAGTCTATAAAAGGGTTCTCGCCTTTAAGTCGTGATGAGTGAGTCGTCCTTCTCACGGGGGCTTACCGTAATTGGCGCTAACCCACCGCCTACGGGTGGTGCCCTTGAAGAGAGTACTCGTTCATACGCCTAGCAGCCGCTCAACCCTTACCCCACCCAAGATTTGTGCTGGAACACGAGCCAGCCTAATTCACGGATTACAAGCACGAATTCACGAATTACAAGCACGAATTTGTCAACTTAATGACATCACGAAAGTCACGACTTCGCCTTTGAGACGCACGATTTCACGATGTCTCACGCTAGTTAATTATTTCAAGCCATGCAGCAATTAAATAACAAGATCATTTATTTCCATGCAGCATTTTCTATGTTACAAGAGTATCGAAAACAGCATTTGCAATAATTTAGCAAAAAGAGTAAACATGCGATTTTAACGAAAACGAACAGAAAGTTGATTTTTCTTGTTATTGTTCTAAACTAAGCTATATCAAGTTATATGCTGTTGGATTACATTTTTGGTCACAGATCTCATGGTGGTAATATCACATGTCATTTCACGTGTAGATTCTAAGTTATGCAACTTTACATACAAGAGACTAATTGAACATCCAACTTCGAAAATTCAATATAAATCGTATACTTGCCTGATTCCGGCGATTTTGGTGTCGTTGGGTCCGTCTTGACGAGTATTACGTGTCGGTACTTCCGGTTCTCTGTTTCGGTTAAAGAATTCACAGAATTAGATATATTGTGAGATAAGTCAAAATATTGGGTTAATCCCCGAATTGGGTTCGTCTAATTTTATCAGGTTCCCTGCCTAGGGTGATGTGTATATTGTGTCACACTAACCTGATACATCTTATTTTTATACTAATATTATTACCCTAACATCATTAAACAATTAATCACATGCTGATTTAAATAACACGTAACAACTTAACATTCGGATTTTTAATAACAATTAACTTACTAACTAACTTCTAATTAACATTCACTAAGCTAATGGTAATGATAACATTAGGGTAAGGTTATCATAAAAACTTCACCTACCTCTACCTACTACAACCCCTATTATAAAAACATATCTAATATATATTATAACAATCTCTTTCATTCAATCTTTCTTTAATAATAACACTAAGGCTGACACCTTCCCCTTTAACATTTATTTTAATATAACTCTTCATCCTTTATAACACATGGCTGTCACTCACCCCTTAAACATTTTCTTCATTAAATTCCTTCTCTCTGTCACTCTCTCCTCTCTGTCATATTATTCCCTTGTTTCTTTTCTTTTTTTTGTGCTTCAAATCTTGCAGGCAACGAACGAAAGGGGAGAGGGGGTACTCATCTTCACGCGGAGGAGGGGGAGAGGCGCCGGCGCTCCGGCGGTCCGCAGGCGCCGGCGGCCCAGGGCTCCGGCGGCGGCGCAGCTGTTCGGCGGCGTTGCACTGCTGTACACGCGCGCGTGAGCGTGGGGCTGAGGTGGTGAGGAGGAGGAAGGAGAAGATCTGAAATTGTTTGTAAGGATCTAAGAATCTGAACTTTGTTTTCAGATCTCACCTCTTGTTCTTGGCCTCTGGTTTCAAAATCAGCTTGGGGTTTTTGGTTTGAGAAAAATGATTTTGGGAGGAAGAAGAAGAATGGGTTTTGATGAGGGTTTGAAGAGGGTTAATCTTTGTAAGAATCTAAAGTTTTAATTTCAGATTTGATTTGTTTACTCTTCCCTCCTTTGATTAGTTTGTGTTTGATTTGTGGGTATGATTTTGGGGTTGATGAAGTTGTTGGGGAAGAATCGGATGATGTTTCGTTTGATTGATGGAAATAGGTTTGCAGATGAATTGAGTTTTGCAGGTTTACTAACAGAGGAGGAGAGGTCGTCTGGCTTAATAAAATGAGCAGGGAGACAGCCTTCGTCATTTGTCAAAGATTAGATTTAGGATTTAGACAGAATTTAATGAAAACTTTTGACGAATTTGAAGAAACGTGTTGGGTGTGTGTTGATTTTAATAGGCAGAGGAATGTATCTGCCGACGTGAGTGTGTGTTTGATTAATCGAGAAATTAATGCTAACTAGACTAATGGGTTTGTAGAGACGTGTTTGATTTGTCATGGCAAGGGGAAAGTATCTGCTATCAACTATATGTTTAGTCAACATATGTTAGGTAGGATTAGGATGGACATTAGACTAGGAAAGAGAGACGTGCTTGCTTGGCTCAAACAAAAATGGATGCCAATCTTGACAAATTGTGAGGGAAAGGAATCTGATTTAAACGTGTTTGTTGTTTGTAGTGATAGGTAGAGATTAGGGTAATTAAGTAATTTAAGTAAAGTTAAATGTAATAAAGTAATTAGTAACTTAATTAAAGTGGTGGTGAAAAATTAATTAGTGAAATAATTAAAGTGATTAACAATCGGTAATTAGCACGATAATTTAGTTAAAGTAATTTGTTAAATTTTGACAGTTAATTAATCAGGTCACGGTAATAACGAAATACAGAGATGTGTATGCGTAACAAAGAAAGTATGTACGAAAAGATTATACGGACGGCTGAAAAATACCGGTACGGAAAATTGAAAACACGCCTAAAAATACTGGCCGTTACAGCAGTCGTCCGATTTTCTCTCTGAACCGTTATAAGAGATAGTCAACGGTCATTACTCACCTATACAACCGCAGGCCCGATCTGGGAGTCGATTACGTGTGTGATATCCAAGATTTCCATAACTCCCACTCCAGTGTGGCATAACTGTCCCTCATCTCTACAAAACAACACAGGTACGCAAGTACAAATGCTTAAACCTATACATATCTTTCATCCTGATTGAACTGACTTAAGCATCGGAGTTGAATCGGACATCCACCCTCTGATTCTCTGACTCGCTTCTATCTCTTTCAGGCACCGTAGAAGGAGATCGACCCAGCGAAACCATGTCCGGGTCTTCTGTTGCAAAGATCCATGCATCAACAGCCCAACCAGATTCTCTAGTGCAGGATCTGGGCACCGACAACATTAAATTCTTATGCATTTTTATCTTCAATTGCTAAATTTGACACTATGAAAATCAAGTTCCTCAGCGGCAAGCGAGTTAACATTTTTAAGTGCAGCTACCGTATGATGATAGGATAACTTTTGTGAAGCTCTATTTGGGCCTTCCATTTTAAGTAAACAAAAATGAGGCAAAGCAAGACCAACCAACAAAACCAGCATGAAACTTCCAGGAAGAGTTGATGCAAAATGGCAAGTGGACTACAAGTTCAGATCTACAAATCTTCAAATTTCCCCACAAGTCGTCAAGCAACAGACCCAAATCATACCAATCGTCAATTGTATCAAGCAAGAGTCCCCCGCGACATTAACAAAAACACAATATCAAGCCAATGGACCAAATAACACCAAGTGCCACACTCTGCGGGCATGAAACCTTAGGATCTCTAGGTACCCTGACTTTTGAGTACAATGCACAAGGAGGCATTGGCACTACGACCGACAAGAAGGACTCGACCATGGATGAAGAATTATCGGTCACTTTTGACGTGAAAACCGTCTACATACGGGCTCTGACAGGCGAGACAACAAGGTTCTTGGGGTTTCCATTGCCACTGTTGATGCGTGAAATTCTCAACAAAGAGCCCGATCAGGATTTTCCCGGACCGACCTCCTTCTCTGGTGCCTGAAAGAAAGAGAAGAGCATCAGAGTATCGGACGGTGGACATCCGATTCGACTACAATGCTTAAGTCAATTCAAGCAGGAGGAAAGAGTTGCGTAGATTTGAGCGTGAGTTTTTTGGCTACATGAGACGATATTGATTTGCTGTTTTTGTAGATCTGGGGGCAGTTACGTCACGCCAGTGGTAGTTATGGGGATCCCCGATTTGTCGCTGTAGTTGGTTCTCCCAGATTGGGCATGCGGTTACACACACAGTGAGTGTGCATTTAATGTCATCCGTTTGTAACTGCTTGGAGAGAGGTCGACCCGTCCGCCTGAGATCGAGCCGCCTTGATTGGACTGGGCGGTTATAGTGGGTTGACCTTACCAGATGGGAGCTGTTAAGTACTTTCTGCATGTGATACCTTGGAGAGGGGGCTAGTCGTCCGTCAAGGATTGATCTGACTTGATCACGCGAGCCGACCTCGCCAGACGACTTCGCCAGATGGACAGGCCTCAAGTGATGAAGCTAAAGGTGCTGACCTCGGGTGTTTACAGCTAAGGTCGTCCTTGTAGAACGCCGTTGTTAAGGAGTCGACCTCGGGTTTTTATAGCTAAGGCCGTCCTTGTATAGCGCCGATGTTAAATAGTCGACCTCGAGTGTTCACTGCTATGGTCGTCCTGTGAAGTCATGCTTGCTGACCTGAGTCAGCGAGTACGGTCTGTCTTGCAAAGCTGTGCTCGCAGCTTAGTCAGACCGACCTCCCAAGCTGCTCTCGAGCCATTCCTGAGGACAGTGTAGCTTTAATGTTCGTGGGCAGTGCGCCCTTACTGTTAGGGTTGGCTAAGTCCCAGCTGCGATGGGCCCCAGCCAAAAAATCATTTACATGGGCCATTCGTCTGCTGGCTTAACACTGCCGACCTACGTTTCACCCAGTGACGGATACAAGAATTGAATTCGGGGGGGCACGATTTTTTTAGCCGGAAATAATTTTCGTTTATTTTTTATTGTAAAATTATAGCAAAAACAAAAAATTACATTGACTGAAGTGCATCCTTAGACAAGATTAAATTGTCTATATATGCAAATAATAGAAAACTCTAGAACTAAAAAGGATCAAATTTTTTCGAAAGAAATTCACATAAATTTTGAAAAAAATAACAATCTATAAGCTAAAGAGATGCGCATAACGTTATATATACTATAACTATCTTGAGAATACTACAAAAAAAATTATCTACCTTGAGAACACCGACATGTTCGCCTGATGGCTGATGTGAAACCCAATAGCAAAACGAAAGTTTTGAGTCTTTTGAGAAACAGTCGTTCCTTTGCAAAACCTTAAAAAATACAAATCATATTTAGGGGCAAAAATTTATATACATTGAGATTCTTAGATTTTGAGAATTAGCTACCAAATAATAATAATAACACTACCGAAAAATAATAATTCTTTCACAAAAATTGTGAACCATCAATCAAAAATTCATTTGCAAAACTTAGTAAAAAAACCTAGGAACCTAGGCAAAACTCCTGTGGAAAACCAAGGGGCGCTTTGCAAAACCTAAAGGGAAAAAAATACAAACCTTAAACGAGCGTCCGTTTCTTTGCAAAACCTAGGAAAAAAACTAGGAACCTAGGCAAAAACTCTTTTGCAAAACCCAAGGGATCCGAGACTCTGATATTCCCCATTTGCAAAACATAGGGGGGGATTACAAACATGAGTTCGATGACCCGACGCGTTTGCAGAATATAGGGGAAAAAACACAAATGAAGAGTCGAAACTGAAGAGTAGGAGCACTTCAGCTAACCTCGTCTGATTGGCCCAACTCGTTTCCAAAACGTGATGCCTAGGACGGCGCCTATGGAAGGAACCCCTCATTATGCCTAGCTGATCGTGGCCGCCTTGGAAATGTCAAAAATCCTGTTATCACCATGAAATATGATGAAATTTTAAGGTTAGTACCTCCATAGGCAGTGAGATTTCTGAAAGATTGTAACACCTGACCCCAGAACCAGCGAAGGTGTAAAGCTGATTTCTGAAACCTAATTGAGTCTGCACTTCTACAAGTGGATATGAGCTTTTTTTATCACAGACTGGACGTCAGTAGCAGTTTGTGGTATGTGTTCTCAATATTACATGTACTGGCAAAAACTTCCATTTGTGATCAGTATGACGTTTTCGGATTCTGTAGAAAGAGGCATATGCATCATTATTTGATGAGAGTCTGGGAGCAAACAAAATACAAATACGAAGGGGACCACATTTTTACTCAATTGAAATCCCAATACCTATTCATATGTCATGGGATAAAACCTTTTTAAAAAACAAATTGAAATTTAAATCAATTCAATTTAATACATTAAATACACAGCTTCATAACCCACAATTCCTCGTGGACTATCTTTATCAAGAAAAACCACGGGTTAGGAGTGTTTTAGCCCGGGTTCACATTGCCAAATAATTTTTAGCTAATTGGGTCCAAATAATTTAGGACATTTAAACTGGATTAACTAGAGTTTTACTAATCCAATATATATGTAGGTTATCTGCTCCATTGGGTTGCTGCATCAAGGATGTGACCTGAATTGTCATAAGATTAAAATAGTTAATCATTCTCACGTTGCCAAACACAACCGTATCAACTAATTTCAAAAAACAAGTATCCAAACACTAGAAACACGTTGTATATATTTAATAATAATCCATGTTTCTGTTTGGCCCCATTTGCTTCGTTACTATCCTTAATCAGCGATTAAGAAAAAATAACCTAATGTTCCTTTTTCGTAGAATTCTCAGAAACAATAGGAATACAACAAATACACGACAAGAAAATGGGAATCGACGTTTAGCTCGTAGGACAAGAAACGTATTCGCATCTCAAAGCATGGATTGTTCATGCGAAACAAGCTTTGTAATACTGCATCCACAAGCGACTGCCCCTATATCACCTCACATACGTTGGACATGAGCATGAGTTTTGGAGCATAACAGGGAGCTAAGCACAAAGTGTCAAACGTCATTGAAACAAGTAGGACTTGAAGTGACTTCTCCCCTTTCATACAATTTCAGAATGATGCCCGCTAAAATTAATCTCAATGAAGAAATCCTTGAGCTTAATGGTCATTTCCCTTTCTCTTACTGAGCTATCACGTTTATTCATGAGCCAAAATTTTGTGCCTGGCTGCCGGTCAAAATATAATATTACAAATATTGCGTTTGTTGTAAACATGGGAGCATAACTCAATATTTAATGTAAAATAATTGAATATGACTAAGCTGATGGAGCATAGTCTTGGATTGTTGCTGCCAGCTTTGTAGTCTCATCCTCGGTTTTCAGCCTTAACAAGTACGTACGTGCCACAACATTACCATTGCCATCTTCCACTCCATTTTGCTCGCCACCCTGAAACATTAGACTACTTTTAACATCGTCCAAAAAAAATATAAAGACAAGACATGCTATGTAAATAAACGCTTCTGAATAGAAAATGTTACATGTAAGGTAAGTTTATACGGGCAGCTTGGGGAAAGAACATGGAGATAATACAAGTATCAGGTTTCATGAAGACTGACCGAAGTATGAAATATTGTGGCAATGGTATTCTTCTTAATGTTCATTTTAATCCCAGGATATATCAAAGCATTAAGCAAAATTTTTCCAACCTGCAAAAAAAAAGCAGAAATGCGTACGACCATCAAGTACAGTACGAGGTGATTCATCCATCAAAGGGCAAGAATCCAAAGAGTCGAATAGCAAGGAAAGCCAAACAGCATACCAACAGAGTAGCGCACATAAAAAGATTATTAATTTATATTATGTTAATACAATGACATGCACCCACACAGATACACCCCTATGCGGTCCGGAGGATTACCTAGGTCATTCATCATGTTTTTAGGGATACTTAGGCTATTAGCACCCAGTGATTGCAAAGCAGCTCAACAACAGAAGACATACGAGCAACGCGTGGCCAACTGAAATTCAAATTTTTGGTATGTGCTTAGCACATCACAATTGATTTGGATCATCCATTGGACCACACTTGTATGATCCAATGGACGGTCCAAACCAATCATGATGTGGGAAGCACAACTCATCATTTACATTTCTTTATTAATAAAAGACCATCATTTACACCAAGTAACTGTAAAAAGTATTCGATAGATTTGTATAAGATAGATTTGTCTAGTATCTCTGACATGTGCATCCATATTATGAGCGAGTCAAATAAAACGTATTACATAAAATACAAGGAGCGAGTCAAATAAAACATCTCTCTGACGTGCATCCATATTATCAGCACGTTCAGAAGCATAAGATAGATTTGTCTAGTATTTTATACTTGCAGTCACCATGAAATCTCGTGGATAGATATGACCATATAATTACTATTTTGCACTCGCCATGAAATCTCGTGGATAGATATGATCATATAATTACCATGTTATAGTTGCAGTCACCATGAAATCACAACGATTGAGACTTACATCATTTCGAATAATTATAATAGGTTTCGACTCTTTCGCAGCTTTATCAGCGCCCTCTTTGCATTTGATTGAGAGCTGACCCACCCCCATATCCTTCCAAGCCTTGTCTGCAGGGTTGTCCGGCTGTATATGGTTGACAAAAAAGGTAAAACATTCATATAGCTAGGCACAAGCAATGAGACAGCTTGCGATTCAAACATTAGAGCAAAATGATAAGTGTAAAAATATTTTCAGAAGAAAAAACCAGTGTGACATCTAGCATCATTTACAGAAGAACTAAATTCCATCTTTGTCAGTGCAGTTGACAGTCAACATGCTAGTGACTGGTCAAAAATTATTCATACCAGCAGAAGATATTCTATACCATTGAGATAATTTAGCAGCATACTCCTGAAGGCCAAGGCGATACTTCATATTGTTTTGGCAGTGAAATAAAAGACAAGACATGTTTTTTCTGGTAGGCATCTTGTAAATGATGTAAGCTTCCTTGTGAGATATACAACATAGCAGAATGCTTTACCTATGAATACGCATCACAGTTATTTCTTTGGTTAAAACGAGATGTGAACTTATTAATATGCACGTTCAAACATTCCAAAAAAATTAATAGCAACATAATTTCCCTGCCAAGTGACACATCTTTTTATATGTTGGCCAACAAGATGCGGTGATTGCCACATTTCACAGAGAAAACAAAGATATAAATAATCACAACCATATGAAACACTGAATTTAAGAAATCAATTTAATTACGTGCATTCTCCCATATGGTATTAATGCATAAGCCCATAAAGCATGGAATTCCACTTGAATGACTCAAGAGAGCCACTCTAACTTTAATCCTGAATACACAGCCAATATTACTTATGAACATCCTATAGCTGTTGCTACCATGACAGGCATAGCAACTCTAAGTGGAGCTCACCAGTTTGATCAAGAATGAGCAGTTTTTCAACTTTGGTATATGATGCGGACGCACCCCATCCGAGCCCGCCTCCACTTCCTGATGACGCGGTCCCACCCATCGTGACGTACGTGCGGCGCAGGAGTCGTGGGATCGCGACTTAGTGGGTCTAGTAGGTTAAGGGGTATTTTAGTCCTTTCAGGCTAAATTAGTAATTCCCCATTTTCTTCTATTTATTCGGGCTAGCCGCCATTGTTAGGGGTATGCTTGATTTGTGAAGAAACTTGTTAGGCATCTTAGAGAAGGTTCTTAGGCTTTGATCCGACATTCAAAGCTAGGAGATAGGGTTTCGTCTCGAAGGAAACCCACTTTATCTGTAGTTCTTCACATTTCTTTCTTATAAAAATTCCTCTTTTTACATTTTCCACTTTAAAATATATCGATTTGATTGATTCGATCCCCGGATCGTATCAAATTGGTATCAGAGCGCTACGATTCCATGGCAACGGGAACGAGGGCTTCCGTGGATGAGAAGATCCAAGGTCTACGCGACGATCTCAATCACGAGATCGAGGGTTTGAGGAAGGCGATGGAAGCTTCGATCAAGGATCATGCACACACCCAAGAGGACATTCAATCGGAGCTTCGAATCATGAGAAGGGAAACCGCGGAGACGGGAAGGGATCTTAAAAGTTTGAAGGAGGCCACGGCGGCTATTCCGACGATAATGGAGTTGTTGCAAGGTTTGACCAAGGAGAAGGCAGCGGATCGCGGCAAGGGGAGAGCAACGGAAGAGATCCAAGGCGATTCCGGCGTCGTTTCGACAAATCAAGGACCCCCGAGCCACGGGGAGTCACATGCGGCGGCGGCGGCTACAACCCTAGCCGGCGGGCTAGGGTTTGGCGCGACAGGGCCCGGATCTACCTCCACGGGCCCTGTCGGGCCTAATTGGGGGCCGACAGACCCGCCCGGCCCAGCCACAGCCTGGGCGGGTCAGGCCGGCCACCCCCGGCCCTCGGCGCCCCAAACTGGGGCCGCCGGAGGGCCGGCACCCCCTGGCGGGGGTGCCCAGGGCCCGCCGACCCCCTTTGGGGGTCTGGCGAGCCGCGCGACCCCCGCCTGGGGGTCGGCAGCCCCAGGCGGGGGCGGCACAGGAGGCTCGGCCCCTGTTTGGGGCCAGGCGGGTCCGCTGGACCCCGGGCATGGGTCAGCGGGCCCGGGCGACTTCCCCGGTGGCGCGGCGAGCATAGGGAGGTGTTTGGCGGTGTTGCGGGGTTCGTACCCCAAACTGGAGGAGCTTTGGGGGCAACGAGAGGCGGATGGGCCTCAGGAGCAGCTATTGGGGCCCCAGCGGGCCAGTTTTGGAGAGCAGAGACCATTCCGCCTGGGCCGAGGCCCAATTTTGCACGACCGCCAGAGTTTCCGGGGCACTACTACCAGCCCGAGGCGTGGGAGAGACCTGCATGGCCAGAGGAGCTGTACGGGGTCGACGGGGGAGGCCCGAGGGAGGCTCGGGGTGGCGAGATGGTCAGGGGGGTGACCGAGGCGGAGATAGGGGGCAGCTAGGCGACATCAACGCAGATCGGCGGTTGATGAAGCTGAAGATGCCGACCTTTGACGGCACCGACCCTGATGGGTGGATATACCGAGCGGAGAGGTATTTCCAGGTGATGGGTCTGACGGAGCAGGAGGTCCTGAAGGCCATCGGGATTTACTTTGAGGGGAAGGCTCTGGCCTGGTACCGGTGGAAGATAGCACGGTCCCCCTTTCGGACCTGGGAGGAGTTGTCAGCAATGATCGTGGACCGATTCCAGGAGACGGCAGAGGGGGTTTCTACGAGCAGCTGTCGGCCCTGAGGCAGGAGGGGACCGTGAGGGACTATGTAGAGAGATTTGAGATGCTGAATAGCCGGGTGAAGGGGGTTACCGACGAGGTGATGATCGGGAACTTCATGAGGGGGCTGAAACCGTCGATACGAGCTGAGTTGCGGATGCAGAGCCCGGCTACCTTGGAGGACGTCCTTCGCTTAGCACATAAAGCGGAGGAGAAGCACACAGAGGAGAGGCGGATACGGGGCGCTTGGGGGGGGCACAGGGCTCCCGCCCCACTCCACCAGCCACGGCACCGAGACCACCTGCGGCCGTGCCCGAGACTCGAGGAGAGGGCCGCCCAGCTACCCTGGGGCGGCGGATGACGGAGGCCGAGGTGAGGGAGAAGAGAGCCAAGGGGTTGTGCTTCCGTTGCGACGAGAAGTTCACCCATGGGCACAGGTGTGCGAGCCACCTGCTGCAGATCACCATGGTACCCGACGAGGAGGGGTACGTGGTTGAGGAGGAGTCTGAGGAGGAGCCACCGGTAGAGGAGGAGAAGTCTCACCTAGACTTCGCAGAGGTATCCCTGAACTCTGTGGTGGGGTTCACTCCGAACCACACCATGAAGTTGTCAGGGCAGCTGGGAGACACAGCGGTGACGGTACTGATCGATAGTGGGGCCACCCACAACTTTATTTCCAGCCGGGTAGTGGAGCGACATGGGCTACAGCTGAGCACCCTGGAGAAGTTTACCGTTCTGCTGGGGACGGGAAAGATGGAGGAGAGTAAGGGGCTCTGCAAGGGTCTCTGCCTGACCTTGCAGGGGGTCCAGATTATGGAGGACTTCTTGCCATTGGAGTTGGGCAACGTGGATATCATCTTAGGGGTGCAGTGGCTGAAGAAGTTGGGGGGAGATGAAGGTGAATTGGAAGCTCCTGAGGATGGAGTTCCAAGATGGGGAGAGGACCGTCGTATTGACCGGGGACCCGACCCTTTGCTTTTCACTGGTGGCCTTCAAGGCCATCACTCGGGCGCTGTGGAACGAGTGGGAGGGGTTCCTTGTGGAGTATCAGGGGCTGACAGCGGACTGTGAGCAGCAGCAGGAGGAGACCGCGGCGGATGTCGAGCAGGTACTGGAGCAGTACCAGGAGGTCTTCCAGGACCCGCAGGGGCTACCACCATCCAGAGGGCACGAGCATGCGATTGTATTGAGGGATGGGGCATCACCGGTGAGTGTACGGCCGTACCGGTACCCGCATGTTCAGAAAGATGAGATAGAGAGGATGGTGCGGGAGATACTGCAGGCTGGGATCATCCAGCCTAGTGTGAGTCCTTTTTCGAGCCCAGTCTTGCTGGTCAAGAAGGACGGGAGCTGGAGATTTTGCGTTGATTACCGGGCGCTGAATAAGGAAACTGTCGCTGACAAGTTTCCTATTCCGGTGATCGACGAGCTGCTGGACGAGCTTCATGGAGCAGCGATCTTCTCGAAGATCGACTTGAGGGTCGGGTACCACCAGATTTTGATGCGGTCTGAGGATGTGCCGAAGACTGCCTTCCGCACCCACGAGGGCCATTATGAGTTCAGAGTCATGCCTTTTGGCTTGACGAATGCCCCCTCCACTTTCCAGGCCTTGATGAACAAGGTTTTCCAGCTCTACCTGCGGAGGTTCATTCTCGTGTTCTTTGACGATATCCTCGTCTACAGCAGGAGCTTGGGGGAGCACTTGGGC
The DNA here is from genome assembly GCA_030789695.1 of Scilla litardierei. Taxonomy (NCBI): domain Eukaryota; kingdom Viridiplantae; phylum Streptophyta; class Magnoliopsida; order Asparagales; family Asparagaceae; genus Scilla; species Scilla litardierei. The sequence goes on along the minus strand of CM061142.1, from coordinate 499,174,199 downwards.
CATTTGGAAGTGGTCTTCCGGGAGTTGTTGGCGCAGCAGTTGTTCGCCAACCGGAAGAAGTGCAGTTTCGGCCAGGCACGGATTGAGTACCTAGGGCATGTGGTGTCAGCCGAGGGTGTAGCCGCTGACAGATCGAAGATAGAGGCCATGCTGGACTGGCCCGTTCCTACTACACTGCGGGCCCTCCGAGGATTTTTGGGCCTGACCGGATACTACCGGAAGTTCGTTAAGGGGTACAGCACCATAGCATGGCCCCTTACCGAACAGCTCAAGAAGGAAGGATTCCACTGGGGGGAGGAAGCCACCAAGGCCTTTCAGGCCTTGAAGGTGGCCATGACGACCGCACCAGTTCTGGCTTTGCCAGACTTCAGCCTACCTTTCGTGGTGGAGACCGATGCGTCGGGATACGGGTTGGGAGCGGTGCTCATGCAGGAGGGGCGACCCATCGCCTATTTCAGTCACGTGTTGTCAGCTAGAGCACGACTGAAATCGGTGTATGAGCGAGAGTTGATGGCCATTGTCTTTGCGGTGGCCAAGTGGAGGCCATATCTGTTGGGTCGAGAGTTCGTGGTCAGGACAGACCAGCGGAGCCTCAAGTACCTGCTGGAGCAGCGGTTGGTTACTGAGGAGCACCAGCGTTGGTTGTCCAAACTGGTGGGGTACCGGTTCGCTATCGAGTACAGACCAGGGTTGGAGAACAAGGCAGCTGACGTCTTGTCTCGTCGGGAGGAGGGCGTGGATCTGAGGGCTCTGTCACGACCTATGTGGTTGGACTGGGAGCCCATCTTTCAGGAGGCGGAGAGTGATGATGAGTTGGGGCGGATCCGTGAGTTGTTGCAGCGAGGACAGGAGGGGCCGACCGGGTATTCCTTGCAGGGGCGCCGACTGCTTTATCAGGGGAGGTTGGTGCTGCCACGAGCTTCAGGTTTCATACCCGTCCTCTTCCAGGAGTTCCACGGGTCGGCGACGGGAGGACATTCCAGGGTACAGCAAACATACCAGAGGATGGCTAGAGAGGTGTACTGGCCCGGAATGCGCAGGAGGATTGCTCAGTTAGTAGCGACTTGTGACGTCTGCCAGCGTCACAAGTACATGACCATGGCTCCGGCAGGACTACTACAGCCGTTAGAGTTACCGGAGCGAGTATGGGAGGAAAGTCACGATGGACTTCATCGACGGGCTACCGCGGTCCGAGGGGTATTCAGTGATCTTCGTCGTAGTGGACCGACTGAGTAAGTATGCCCATTTGATACCTTTGCGGCATCCTTACACAGCGGTCACGGTGGCCACAGCGTTCATCCGAGAGGTGATCCGCCTGCATGGGATCCCGGGGTCTATAGTGTCCGACAGGGACCAAGTGTTTTTGAGCGGGTTCTGGCGGGAGCTCTTCAGGGTACATGGCACGGTCCTAAAGAGGAGCACGGCATACCACCCGCAGACAGACAGGCAGACCGAGGTGGTGAACAGATCCATAGAGACTTATCTGCGGTGCTTCGCCTCGGATAAGCCCCGACAGTGGTACAGGTGGTTGGCATGGGCGGAGTATTGGTACAACACCTCGTACCACTCTGCCGCAGGGACGACTCCCTTTCGGATCCTGTATGGGCGAGACCCACCGTCCTTGCTCCGATTTGGTGACAGGCAGACACCGGTGTCGCAGGTAGAGGCTTACATAGGGGACAGGGATGCGATGTTGGAGGAGCTCCGGCGACACCTACTCAGGGCACAGCAGGTTATGAAGGCCCGGGTAGACGGGCATCGGAGGGAGGTCCATTTTCAGGAGTGCGACATGGTGTACCTCAAGTTGTGACCCTATAGGCAGAAGACATTAGCTCGGAGGCAGAATGAGAAGCTAGCTGCTCGCTACTACGGACCCTACCAGATTGCAGCCAAGATTGGGAAGGTGGCGTATCGTTTACACCTGCCTCCTTCCTCGAGGATACATCCGGTGTTCCATGTGTCGCAGCTACGGAGGGCGATTGGAGACCAGTCAGCGACGTCGACGCTACCACCTTCACTGACGGAGGACATGGAGGTACTGCTGGAGCCATTGGATGTGCGGGCAGTTCGACAGGGGCCAGGGCGACGCAGAGAGGTTCTGATTTACTGGGTGGGTCTGCCGGATTGTGATGCCACGTGGGAGGCGTATGACGTGGTTCGGGAGCAGTTTCCAGATTTCCACCTTGAGGACAAGGTGACTCTTTTAGGGGGGTATTGATGCGGACGCACCCCATCCGAGCCCGCCTCCACTTCCTGATGACGCGGTCCCACCCATCGTGACGTACGTGCGGCGCAGGAGGCGCGGGATCGCGACTTAGTGGGTCTAGTAGGTTAAGGGGTATTTTAGTCCTTTCAGGCTAAATTAGTAATTCCCCATTTTCTTCTATTTATTCGGGCTAGCCGCCATTGTTAGGGGTATGCTTGATTTGTGAAGAAACTTGTTAGGCATCTTAGAGAAGGTTCTTAGGCTTTGATCCGACATTCAAAGCTAGGAGATAGGGTTTCGTCTCGAAGGAAACCCACTTTATCTGTAGTTCTTCACATTTCTTTCTTATAAAAATTCCTCTTTTTACATTTTCCACTTTAAAATATATCGATTTGATTGATTCGATCCCCGGATCGTATCAGTATATTCCATGCTCTAGTTTTCATGATGCATTCAGCATGCCAAAAAAATCAAGTAGGTAAAATGGCCAATGCTATTCAAGGTGAAACATGAAGCATAATTTTATTACGTGGCAACCATCTAGAACAACTTAAAATCGATTAAGTTTCATGTGTCAAAAAGGACTCAAAGGTCATCTTTTGTTATGACTAAATATCGAAAAGGTCTGGAATTCGTTCAACCAACAAAAAACTGCACAGGAACAATAAGAGAGAGAGGAGAAAACAAATATAAAGGAATTAATAGGTATAACTCTTTTTTCACTCGACCATCGTTAAAGACAAGCACCATCATTGCTATGGGGGTGTGAAGACCATTATCATAGCAGCAATATCATTGAAGAGGTGTTGCCATGGGGTATTGGTAATATGTCACAATCGTCATGGTGCAACTGAGAATTATTTTTTTAAACACTACTAGATTAAAGGACACGTTGAACACGCAACAAAAACAAATTGAGTTGAAGAAAGACATGAACACCGTTTTAAAGTAAATTATCGGTTGAAAGAATTTTGCTCGTGAAAAATCATATGTTAAACCGTCATGAACAAACAACAACTCCCACCATATGTAATTGAGAAACAAGTAGCCTTTGAGGGCCAAGAGAGTGGCTACATTGAACTTATAATTACAAGTCTCTTCCATATAGACTAATTTAAAATTGGCTTTTTCTGATGCGAATAATGGACGATAGATGGCACCTTAGGATTTTCCTTTGTGTCGTTAATGTAAATGGCAAGCAGAGTAAATGAAAAAAAAAATACAACCCATGTGCTTCCTTTCACTCCATCTAATGAGACGTTGCCATGTCAACTGGACCTAAGGAAACTCCTGAGGTGCCATATAATACCCATTTATCTCTTTTTAAAATATACACCCAAATTTTCCTTATTTAGAAAAAATGTAATCCAAATAATGCAATTTGCCAATTGACCCTCCATACCTTTTGGGTCTTAAAAATTCGCCCCTTTTGAAAAAATGAAATGATCTTTCCTAATATGTATTTTGAATTATTTTATTGATAAATGACTAAAGCAGCCTTCTTTGGATAATTCAACTCACCCAAATCAATTTTCTCCTTCCTCTTCTTTTTACCCACACAAAGTCACTTAGAATTATTCAATTACGAAAGAAAAAAGAAATTCAATTAAAATCAAAGTTTTATTGTTCATTCTACATCTTCTACTCTACCAATGAAGAAGCTTTGAATGCACAAAAATGAAGGATAAATGTCTTTTCAAATCAAGTTGTTACCATTTCGTTTCCTCATCTGTCTCATCCCTTTCTTCTGTCTCCTCCCTTTCTTCTCCTGATTCTTTCTTAATCTATCACTCCAATCTAATCCATAGAAAAGAAATTTATTTTTAAAAAAATTAAGAACACTCATCCTTTTCTTTTTCTCCTACCACCCTTTCTTCTCTTCCATTTAAAATCAAATCCACAAATTTTTAGGAAATAACAAAAGCAGCTGTGGAAATGAAGGCGGAGGCCATAAAAATAACTGATTCAAAAAGGGAAAGGGGATGGCTTAGATTTGGGTCCTTTATTTCTTTTGGGGGAGGACAAGTAGAAAGAATATTTCTACTTCAACATCCAAAATCTAGCAGATATTATCTGGTGAGTGGGTACCCATGGATGTAGGTAGTCAATTGGCAAATACAATAACGGGGGGTTCTTTTTCTAAGTATAAAAGACTTAAAAGGATATATAGTAAAACTCTTTAAAATTTTTACAAAATGTATAATAATGGAAGTTTTGCAAAGCAATTCCCTAATATAATTCCACTCTAATCACCATGAATGACACAAACAATAAATTTGTAGATGGTGTGACCTACACTATCCGGTCACAACTTGGGAGATGGCAAACATTGTAGCCTTCGACAACAATTCTCAAATCACATATTGGATCTCAAAACAATATAATAATGCCAATCTGAATATTTTTATTTATTATTTCTAGAATAAATAGCCAACTACAGCATGCACTCGCAAGAGGCCGGCTACGTGTAACTATAATTACTATTCTTCTAATTATAGATCATTTTACATTTTTTGCCCAAATGTATTTTGATGAGTTTTGTAAACTATTCTCTAATTTCAATTTTCAACCTTAATCACAATTTCTGATACAAACAGTACATTTAAGAATTGCAAGGCCTACAATATCCATTCACAAATTGGAAGATGGCTGACATTATTGCCTTGCATAGCAATTTCACGTATTGGGTCTTGGAACAATTATAATAGTGCCAATTTGAAGACCATTAAGCAATTAGATAGTAATACACATGGGACTGTGTTTTAATTATTTGGTTTTCCACTTGAAAATCTTTCCATGGGACCCACTTCTTAACACGAGCATCACTTGCATCTCTTTTCTAACTACCATTGTCGGGTCTGCATCCTACCATTATCTTCTTAAAATGGCCGTTTGCCCCGTCTCACTCCATTTTTGGCTGACCGAATGTTATTCCCCTCTTTTTTGGCTGGCCAACAACACACTGATGGTGTCCAAATGCAATCAACACAGCCCTTCTTGTGTACAATATTTAGATTTTTGCATGTGCAAAGAGTTAGTTAAAGGCTTTCTATTGATAAGTCATAATACCCAGTAACCAAAAGTAGCAAGGCCCAATTTTTTAAAAAAAAACCCTTAAAACTTGATTGTTGACTCTTAGTGCCCGACCCTGAAAGAGTTTTGAAACTCAATTTCTTTTCCGGGGTCCACATGCCCGATTACTAGATGACATTGTCAAGGTATAATGCTCGATTCATGTTGTTCATACAATTTAACCAAACAAAGGACTATCCCATCATTAGTTTTCAACTAGGAATATGACATAGATATAGAGAACTAAGAAAAACATAAAGAATTTAACTAGCATTGTTATCCAGAAAATTTCTAAGCCCAAATGACAAGAACTGCCTCACATTTGTGAAATTTTTTTGGAATCTGGTGAAACTGCACATACGTGAAAATTTTTGGGAATCTGCTGAAACTTTCCAATAAGAAAATGTCCTAAAACAGGCATTGGATGGATCACAATACTTGAAATGGCTGTACAGTTTAGCCTGTTTATGTAATGATAATAATGTGTTAGAACTTAAATGTTTAGTTATCTGGGTATTTGAGAATTTGGGCCTTCAGTTGTAAACATGTACCACTTTCTTTCAAGCTTTAAGGGGTGTTAAAGATAAAATAGTCCCACATTGAAAACAAAAATAGAAAAAATGATCATAAAATTGAAGTTGAACATCAAACTATTAGCTTAAGCTTTTTGGTTAAATTGTTTCAACCAAGATTATGCCCTCACCATATTAATTTATCAGGGATCTCCAGCTCATGTTATAATTTAATTGAACAATTTAACTTTCGGCATTCACCAATTTAACTTAAGCTTCTTGTGTTTATATCTCGCAAACCGAACTTTCTCTATCACTCTTTGTATTTTAGGATACACGTGTCTGTTTGAAATCTTCTACCTTGTCTTGATAAGTTGTCTTCTGGTTCTATTAAATGTGTCTTTGTTGGTTATTATATACAAAAAGGATACATTGCTTTGATCATGTACAACACAAGTATTATGTCTGAGCTGATGTAATTTGCATATGTTTCATATTTTTATCTAGTACTCAAGAAGTCTTATCTTCCTCGTCACTTTTGTCCCACCATGTATCCCATACTTGAGTAACACATCTACCTACAACCCTCAAACCATTGCAGGTGGTTACAAACTTCCAAGGACAATGGCACTAGTTTCACCACAACCGAGCCAATGTCGCCATTTGAGGGTCATGATCATTAGCATCATCCTGCTACTCCTACTCTGGCTTCCTGACTAGAATCTTCCTTCAACTTCCTTTAACTTATATCTTTTCATTGCACTCCGTATATATGAACGATCTATTAATGTGTATCCAATTTCATATTTCGTTTCTATAACAGTCTTACCCTTTGCTTCTGTCATTTTGTGTTGCCTTTGTATTCTATGTCTAAACCCAAATCTTATTAGGAAGCATTAAAGGATCGAACCCAGAAGCAAGCTACGGATGAAGTACCCTTGGATGGGGCAATGGACATGTACAAGGATCTTTGGTTGCTAAAGGTTTTACTCAAATGTATGTAATGGGTAACCTTGAGCCTTTTTCTCTTGTTACCTGGCTTAAATATACTCGAGTACTTTTCTCTATTGCTTTTAACCAACAATGATCGACATTTTAGTTAGATGTGATCGTGTATGAAAAAATTAACGATGAATTCTATATGGAGCAACCTCCTGAGTATGTCGCTCAAATAGAATGAGATGTGCAAGCTGACAGTATATGGTCTGAGGCAAAGTCCATGGGCTTGGTTTGGCAAGTTTAGTAGCATAGTCCATGGAGTTGGGTTTTGAGGATATTATTCGGATAACTTAGTCTTTATTCGTCATGGCTCTTCTGGATCCATGGTTCTTTGATAGGGATACGATTAGGATCAGGATGGTATTTGTATTTTATTCTCTAGTTTATTTTCAGTCTTTTAGCGGTCTAAGTCTTTTAGGTGAGTTTAGTCCCACATCGATGGGTTAGGAGAAGTGTTGGATTGTAAACCTATATAAGGCTCTAAAGTTGTATCTTTAAAAATCAACGAATGGATGAAAGCTTGAGATTAAAATCCCCCAAAACCTGTGAAAAGTCTCCCTTGGTGTGAAGCCTTGGATCCTTGGTGTGAAGCCAAGTTATCTTAATTCCTTCTCCAAAATTCCCCAAATCCCTAAGATCGCTCGTATTCTACGTAAAATTTAATAATATGGATACGATCAGAATTGTATTTGTATTTTAATCTCTAGTTTATTTTGAGTCTTTTGGGAGTCAAAGTCTTTTGGGTGAGTTTAGTCCCACATCGAATGGGTTAGGAGAAGTGTTGAATTGTAAGCCTATATAAGGCTCTAGAGTTGTATCTTTAAAAATCAACAAATGAATAAAAAATGAGAAGTTTCTCCAAGACCTGTGAAAGGTTCCCCCACCGGTAAAATGTTCACCCTTCATCGATGCGAAGCCTTGGAATCATTGGTACGAAGCCAAGAACCCTAAGTTATCCCCTTCTTTTCCAAATCATCCACTGAAACCCCAAAATTCTCCACCAAATCCCTAGATCCCACTATGTCATGCATCAATTTGGAATCAGATCCGAAGATCCTATGTTCGCTCTCTGATTTTCAAATCCACACAAAAGAAATCCAACAAACCCTACCCTAGCCAACCGCCACTCTAGGGCCAAAACAAAAAACAAAAAAACCTAGTTCAAACCCTAGCCGCCACCAAGGAAGCCACACCGCCTCCTCAAACCAGTCACCGTGATTCTCGTCGTCACCCCTAACAATCCTCAACAGCTCCAACAAACTCACCAGCATCTCATATCATCATCGTCGATGCCGACGTTTAAAACCCCCGAAATCGTCGACTTAAAGCTTTCGAGAGCTCGTCGGTGCCACCGTCGATGCTGACCGACGTCGTCATCCCCTAGAAGAACTCCCCACACTATGGCAACGCTACTGCAATAAAAATCATGACGAACGGCCGCCGGATTCACCGAAAACCGCTGACTCACAAACTATCGGACTTCACCGGCAACATCGCCAGCGACTACCGGAGCCAACGACCCCCCAAAAGGTGCACAACCCAGGCGAACCTGCATCACAAAGGAAGAGGTGAAATCGTCGGAATTCGGCATCGGCACCATCGGACCCGACAATGCTACAGTGTCGGCCCGGTCGAGCCGAAATCGTGCCCGAGCCGAGCCGACATTGTTCATCGCTCAGGCAAAGCCGACCCTGAGCCAGCTCAGCCAAGCCGATTGACCCGGTCGACGGCTCGCCCAAGCCGTTAATCCAGTCAACGGCTCAATAGTGAGCCGTCTGAATTTTTGGGATTTTTCGCTGAATTTTCTGGGAATTTCCATGTAGCTTCTGTATTTTGATGATTCAGTGCCCGTTTAGAGTCCAAATTCAGCGTCGTTCCACAGGTGGATAGCTGACTCAGTCAACTACGTTATTATCCGTGCAAGAAAATCGGCTCAAAATTATGGGATATTATGATGGCTACGAGGATGAGTCAACTACGTTATTATCCGTTCCACCCCAAGTGATTTTGATGATGAGCACACCAAATGAAGCTTAGTGTACTAACTACACTACAATTAAGTGTGCAGGATATGCGACAAATGAAAAGCTTTATTCATACTCAAAGAAGCGTAATTTACGCTCAAAGACAAGGACGAATGTGGCTAAGATCAAATGATGACGCTCAAAGCTCAAATAGAACAAGAAGCTCAAGTGAAACTCACATCTACTCCAAATTGATCAAGCTTCCGAAGACGTGTCCTAGTCTATAGTGAGTGTGTTGTGTCTTTTTAGGGTATTGTTAAAGCCAAATTGTATAGACAATCACACACACACAAATGATTTTAAAAACGTTTTGAATATCTTTTAAATCATCTTCAAAATGATTTTGAGAGCTTTCGCTAGTCGTTTTGTAATTCCGTAGTGAAACTTGACTACACCCTGGAGTTAGCTACTTATTTGACTAGTGTCGCAGGAAAAACTCCTCTGGTAGTCGACTACCAAAGGTAGGGAGTCGACTACCAGCTGAGAATCAAGATTTCCTGAAACACACTGGGAGTCGACTACCACTCCTAGGGAGTCGACTACCAGCTGTCGAAGTTTGACGTTTTGACTTGAATTTTGAAATATCGTTGAGCGATTTTCTCCCATGATTTTTAGGACAAAAGTCAAAGTAATTTGAATTTCAAATTCTCAGATTTCTCCTATAAATAGAGGACCATTTTCATTGAGAAAAACACAACTATTGAATTCAAATTCTCTCGTGCTAACGCTCTAAAGTTCTAAGCTCGCATTCTCTCTTTAGCCAATTCTGTTTTATTCGTGATCTTGCAAATTCTGTTATTATTTTCTGAAGATCATAATCTCGTTTTATTGGTTAACTGTTTTTCAAATCCATATTACTTTTCTCTTGATTTTTATTTAAAGGATTTTTGAAAAACATTAGATCTAGATCACAAAGAATTCATTCGTATCTGTGTGATCTAGAATCTTATTCTATCAAGCCACTACACGAAATCTCGTCTATTACTATTTGGCTATAGAATCTGGGTGTAAAACCAATCACCAATTTATTGTGGAGAATTGGATATTGATTTTTATTGTGTTGTTGTTGAACCCTAGACAAGTCTAGGTGTTGCCGTTGGAAATCATGGTCAAGACTAGGTTGTTGGAAATCCTAACGAGTGGAGTTAGGTACTTGTATTTGCCAAGGCAGATAGTGGAAAATCTCGTACCGGATTGGTCGGGGACTGGACATACCCAAAAGTTGTGGGGAACCAGGATAAAAATCCTTGTGTCTGCGATTGCTTATCTGTATTTGTTTATCTTTGCTCTTACTTTATTTGCTAATTGTTGTTCATCTATTGCAAAGATTAACTTTATTTTATTCGCTGTGAATAACGATATAATATTTGTCTCTCTCGTAATCTTATCTTAACTGTGCTTATAAATTCTCCGGGAGTCGACTATTGTTCATAGGGAGTCGACTACCTGCTGTGAAATTACTCTGTGATTATTAGATTACATTGTTGATTAAGACCCAAGCGTAGATCACTCTACTTGGTTTCTTAGGCAACATTAGAAGGATTTATTTTGTATTAATTTGTAAAGAACGAAAAAGGTTTATCTTTATACAACACTATTCAACCTCCCCTTCTAGTGTTGTTTGACATCCACAGGATCCAACACTTGGTATCAAAGCAAGGTCAAAGCGATGGCATCAACAAACGTCTGCAACACTCACACTCCTCCGATCTTCAACGCCAATCTTTACTCTCAATGGAAAAGGAGAATGGAAATCTTCTTAGAGGCACAAGATCTGAAATACATGAGATCTCTCAGAGAACCGTACGAGATTCCAACCATACCACAAACTCAATGGAGTCCTGATCAAGAGGAAGCCTACTTCAACAACATCAAGGTAATGCATTTACTTTATACTGGATTAACTGATCAAATATTAGATCTTGTAGAAAAGGCAGAAACCGCACATCAAATCTTAAACCTGTTGGAAGAAAGATTCGGATCAAGATCAAATGAGATCCAAACACCCATGAAGATACCTCAAGTCAACAATGAAGAGCTATGCATGATGGCACGTCAAAACGACAAAGACGAGGTAAGTGATTCCAGTTCCGATGATGAAAATGAATTTGACATTGTAAGCGCATATGAAAACCTCTATAAAGAATATGAACGCTTGTCAAAGAAACACAAGATTCTAGACAAGAAACACAAGACTCTGCACAAGGAACATGATAAATTGGTATGTGATCATGATGCACTGAAAACTGAACATGCTATTTATGTTTCCAGTTTAAATGATAGAATTGAGATGCTTGAAAATATTTGAGCACGAGTAAGCTTAAACACGAAGAATTAGTTCTTAAGCTTGATGAGTTTAAGACGAATCCAAGTGCGAAAGCTACTCATTCACAAAAGCATGTATCCACAACACATAATAAGAATGCTCATGCTTCTACCTCTAGTAACAATTGTAAAAATGTTGTGCATACAAATGTTAGAAAGCATACTCTTGTGTATGAAAGAAATGTTAGACACTATACATCCCACATGTCACATAAACCACATATTATACACAATGCATATCAAAGATCACATTTTGTACACAAACCTCACAATGAACACAATATTAGAACTAACATGATATGGGTACCTAAACACTTATGTCTGCATGATAAAAATGTTTATGTTCATAATTTGACTAGAAGTATGCATGGATTTTATAATGATTCATTTGCTCATAGGAAATCAAATTCAAATCGAATTTGGGTTCCTAATAAGTAATTCTCTCATTTTGTACAAGCATTAGGGTATCCACATGCTTCATGTATATTCTTTTGATACCCAATATTTAAGATCGTACATAACAATAAATTTTTTTCTAACAAATCGGACCCAATTATAAGTGGGTACCAAACGTGTCAAAATCATTTTCTTTCAGGACATGGATAATGGATAGCGGATGCTCCGCACACATGACATGGAACGCAAGACTACTTAGCAATCTAAAAATGTATGATGGCGGAACCGTGACATTTGGTGACAACAAGAAAGGTAAAATTGTCGAAATAGGTAATATCGGCAGTCCTTCAAAATTGCTCATCAAAGATGTAAGCTTGGTGAAAGGATTAAAGCATAATCTGATAAGCATAAGTCAACTGTGCGACAAAGGTATGAAAGTTCTATTTACCCTTGACTCGTGCTTAGTCTATGACAATGATATGAAAAATATTCTTGTTAAAGGTAAGCGAGTGGAAAATATCTATGTACTTAGACTAAATGAATATGAATCAAATGTATGCTTAATTGTTTCAACGAATGACCCTTTGCTTTGGCATAAACGCTTTGGTCATGTGAACATCAAAAACATGGATAAGATTTATAGGAAAGAGTTGGTGCAAGGACTTCCCAAAATAAATTTTAAATTGGATAAAATATGTGATTCATTTCAATTTGGCAAAATGCATAAGAGTTCATTTAAGAATATTGGAGCTCTTAGTTCTAATGGGCCACTTGAACTAACTCTAGATACGTATTTGTCATAGTTGATGATTTTACTCGATATACGTGGGTATTATTCTTAACATATAAGAATGATGCCTTCCGTGAATTCGAAATATTTTTCAAAAGAATCGAACGTTTATACTCTTTGAAAATTATTTCTTTAAGAAGTGATCACGGTGGTGAATTTGAAAATGAACATTTTAAATTGTTTTGCGAAGAACGAGGCATTTCTCATACTTTTGCTTTTCTTAGAGCTGCTCCTCAAAATGGGGTAGTTGAAAGGAAAAATAGAACACTCCAAGAGTGTGCACGAACAATGTTGTGTGAAAGCAACCTTCCAAAAAGTTTTTGGGCGAAAGCTGTAGCAACCGCGTGCTATATTCAAAACAAAGTTTTAATAAGAAAACCTTTTGAAAAGACACCGTATGAATTACTGCTCCAACGAATTCCGAAAGTATCTTACTTCAGAGTTTTTGGTTGTAAGTGCTATATTCTGAATACTAAAGATAACTTAGATAAATTTGACTCCAAAGCGGATGAAGGCATATTTATCGGTTATTCTTTACGTACTAAAGCATATAGAGTTTACAATAAAAGTTCCGAAACTATTGTTGAAACTTTACATGTAACATTTGATGAATCTCTACCTCATAATACTGCTCATAATGATGATGATAGCATAATCATTGCATCTACTCCTAATAATGAATCGATCACTGCCAATGACATCTCTAGTTCTTTACCTAAATCAGTTCCTGAAGTCACAGATCATCCACACACACACAAGTCATAGGTGATATTGATGCAGGAATTAGAACTAGATCTCAAATAGAACACTTGACACATGTTGCATTTGTTTCTAACGTTGAGCCGAAAACGGTAGAAGAAGCTTTTGCAGATGAAGCATGGATCGAAGCTATGCAAGAAGAACTTCTACAATTTGAACGCAATCAAGTATGGGAGTTAGTACCTAGACCGAAAGACCGTCCAGTTATCGGCACTAAAGGGTATATCGGAACAAACTAGACGAAGATGGAAATGTGGTAAGAAATAAAGCAAGGTTAGTAGCAAAAGGATACTCACAAGAAGGTATAGATTTCGATGAAACTTTTGCTCCTGTTGCTAGATTAGAATCTATTTGGATGTTACTCGCATTTGCATCATATAAAAACTTTAAACTTTACCAAATGGATGAAAAAAAGCGCCTTCCTAAATGGATTCATAAAGGAAGAAGTCTACGTTGAGCAACCTCCCGGATTTGAACATGATAAGAAAACAGAATTTGTTTACAAGTTAAATAAAGCACTGTATGGTCTAAAACAAGCTCCAAGAGCTTGGTATGAAAGATTAAGAAAATTCTTAATTGACTCAAGTTACATTGTTGGAAAAATAGACACAACCTTATTTGTTAAGACAATTCATGATGATATTATTCTTATTCAAGTTTATGTAGACGACATCATTTTCGGATCTACTAATGAAGATCTTTGTTAAGAATTTGATAAGCTAATGCATGAAGAATTTGAAATGAGCCACATGGGAGAGCTCACATATTTTCTCGGATTACAAATCAAGCAAGGAAAAGAAGGAACATTTATTCATCAAACGAAGTATGCCAAAGACTTGATCAAAAGGTTCGGGATGGAAAACCGCATCAGGAAAGAACATACCTATGTCAACCTCCACTTCTTTAGATAAAGACGAAGCAGGTAAAAAGGTCGATCAGAAAACATATCGAGGTATGGTCGGATCTTTACTCTATTTAACCGCTAGCCGACCTGACATTATGTTTAGTGTTTGTGCATGTGCTAGATTTCAATGTGATCCTAGAGAATCACATCTGAAAACGGTAAAATACATATTTAGATATCTTAAGACCACTTCTGACTTTGGACTACTTTATCCCAAAAGCGGCACATTTAATTTAATTTCGTTTAGTGGCGTAGACTATGCTGTTTGCAAAGCCACAAGAAAAAGCACAAGTGGAACATGTCATTTTCTTGGATATTCCCTTGTTTCGTGGTTTAGCAAAAAGCAAAGTTCAGTCTCGCTATCTACCACTGAGGCAGAGTATATAGCTGCTGGACTTGCCTGTGCCCAAATACTTTGGATGAAACAAGTTCTCGTAGATTATGGTGTTAATACATCTACATGTGTAATTTATTGCGATAATAAAAGCACGATTAATCTCACTAAAAACTTCGTTCTTCATCCTAGAACAAAACATATTGATATCAGACACAGATTTATAGATGATCATTGTACCAAAAAGAATGTTGAACTCAAATTTGTCTCCTCTGAATTGCAAGTTGCAGATATTCTAACAAAACCCCTACAAAAGGATACATTCTCTAGACTTCGTAGAGAATTGGGTATTGTTAGTGAAAAAGAATTGAATAATGGTCAATTATAATATGTCATTTAATCATTTTTTTTGTTGATGACAAGGGGAGAAAAATATGAAATGCAAAAATGAAATCATATGTATTGTATTGTATTGCTAACGGTTTCGATGCAGGGGGAGAACCACATCAAAGCAGGGAGAGTAAGTATACTTTTCATGTATTCCCATATTTCAACTTACTTCATTTTTTATTTGGGTGTCATCATCAAAAAGGGGGAGAGTAATGGAAATTGAATTCCACCCCAAGTGATTTTGATGATGAGCACACCAAATGAAGCTTAGTGTACTAACTACACTACAATTAAGTATGCAGGATATGCGACAAATGAAAAGCCTTATTCATACTCAAAGAAGCGCAATTTACGCTCAAAGACAAGGACGAACGTGGCTAAGATCAAATGATGACGCTTAAAGCTCAAATAGAACAAAAAGCTCAAGTGAAGCTCACATCTACTCCATCAAATTGATCAAGCTTCTGAAGACGTGTCCTAGTCTATAGTGAGTGTGTTGTGTCTTTTTAGGGTATTGTTAAAGCCAAATCGTATAGACAATCACACACACACAAATGATTTTAAAAACGTTTTGAATATCTTTTAAATCATCTTCAAAATGATTTTGAGAGCTTTCGCTAGTCGTTTTGTAATTCCGTAGTGAAACTCCACTACACCCTGGAGTTAGCTACTTATTTGACTAGTTGTGTCGCAGGAAAAACTCCTCTGGTAGTCGACTACCAAAGGTGGGGAGTCGACTACCAGCTGAGAAACAAGATTTCCTGAAACACACTGGGAGTCGACTACCACTCCTAGGGAGTCGACTACCAGCTGTCGAAGTTTGACGTTTTGACTTGAATTTTGAAATATCGTTGAGCGATTTTCTCCCATGATTTTTAGGACAAAAGTCAAAGTAATTTGAATTTCAAATTCTCAGATTTCTCCAATAAATAGAGGACCATTTTCATTGAGAAAAACACAACTATTGAATTCAAATTCTCTCGTGCAAACGCTCTAAAGTTCTAAGCTCTCATTCTCTCTTTAGCCAATTCTGTTTTATTCGTGATCTTGCGAATTCTGCTATTATTTTCTGAAGATCATAATCTCGTTTTATTGGCTAACTGTTTTTCAAATCCATATTACTTTTCTCTTGATTTTTATTTAAAGGATTTTTGAAAAACATTAGATCTAGATCACAAAGAATCCATTCGTATCTTTGTGTGATCTAGAATCTTATTCTATCAAGCCACTACACGTAATCTCGTTTATTACTATTTGGCTATAGAATCTGGGTGTAAAACCAATCTCCACCAATTTATTGTGGAGAATTGGATATTGATTTTTATTGTGTTGTTGTTGGAACCCTATACAAGTCTAGATGTTGCCGTTGGAAATCCTGGTCAAGACTAGGTTGTTGGAAATCCTAACGAGTGGAGTTAGGTACTTGTATTTGCCAAGGCAGATAGTGGAAAATCTCGTACCGGATTGGTCGGGAACTGGACAAACCCAAAAGTTGTGGGGAACCAGGATAAAAATCCTTGTGTCTGCGATTGCTTATCTGTGTTTGTTTATCTTTGCTCTTACTTTATTTGCTAATTGTTGTTCATCTATTGCAAAGATTAACTTCATTTTATTCGCTGTGAATAACGATATAATATTTGTCTTTCTCGTAATCTTATCTTAACTTTGCTTATAAATTCTCTGGGAGTCGACTACTGTTCATAGGGAGTCGACTACCTGCTGTGAAATTACTCTGTGATTATTAGATTACGTTGTTGATTAAGAACCAAGCGTAGATCACTCTACTTGGTTTCTTAGGCAACATTAGAAGGATTTGTTTTGTGTTAATTTCTAAAGAACGAAAAAGGTTTTCTTTATACAACACTATTCAACCCCCCTTCTAGTATTGTTTGACATCCACAGGATCCAACAATAATCGTCGATTGTCAGTCTTCAAATTCCGTCTTCATTATCGCTATTCTTCCCAGTTTCAACATACTCCATATGCATCTCACCAATCTTCAAACCCACAGATAGAGATGTGGTCAGAAGAAGAGTTGAGTGAGAGCAATAAATGAATTCTTCAATCGATCGAATAATGGGAGAAAGAGCAACAGAGTAAACTCAAGTTAAAGCCTTCGCTAAAGATCGATCAAACACCTAAGGCATAATGTGTGCTTGAACAAGAGCTGAAGCCAGATCTTGATCCAAAGATTGAGACACATTTGGAGCATGAGCCCAAATTAGAACATGAGCTCAAATTAGAGCTTGGGCCTAACTTGGATCTTGAGGTAGTGTTGGAGTCTCCGCAAGAGCCTAAACCCGAACCAGAGTAAGAGCCAGAACCTGAGACTGATCCAGTACTACAGTTTGAGCCTGAACCAGAATTTGATCTAGTGCATTCTAAGCCAGAGGGAACACGATCCAGTCTTGCAACCTGAGTCAGAGCCTCTTCTAGAGCCATCTGTGGAGCGTGCACCGAAGCTGCTTATAGAAGCACCATTGATCCAATTGAGCACATTGAGTTCGTGATCCCAGATTCTCCTCTCCTAACAAACAGACAGGTGTGAATATTTTTCTATCTTCCGTGAATTGGGAGAAATTATCAGATGACGTGCTTCTACCAATCTACATCATTATACACTTTAGAGTTTGTGGACGCGTCTTTTTCAACTGCCGGGGACTACTGATTTCTGTACAGATGTGTTACTTCTGCCCACCTTCACCAGGAGGTGAAGTTCTCAAGCAGTGGAGAATGATAGGGATACGATCAGGATTGTATTTGTATTTTAATCTCTAGTTTATTTTGAGTCTTTTCGGAATTTAATTCTTTTGGGTGAGTTTAGTCCTATATCGGATGAGTTAGGAGAAGTGTTGGATTGTAAGCCTATATAAGGCTCTAGGGTTGTATCTATAAAGATCAGAATGAAAGCTTGAGATTAAAAATCCCCAAAACCTGTGAAAGGTACCCCTTGGTGTGAAGCCAAGTTATCTTATTTCCTTCCCCAAAGTTCCCTAAATCCCTAAGATCGTTCGTGTTCTACATTATTCTTGTTATCCATGTTACTAACATTCTTCTGATTCGGACTAATATTTTGGTATTGAGAAGACAAAATAATATATGAAGGAACATTTTATGATCAAAGACATGAGGAAACTTGGATACATTCTTAGAATTGAAATTGCTCATTGTTAAGATGTAGTTCTATTCCAATGGAAATATGAGGTAGATGTACAACAGAACACCGAATTATATGGTTGCAAGCATGTGAATACTCATATGGATATTTTGAATTGTAGGATAAGACTAGATAGCTCTTTAAGAATATTTTCAAGTATAGAGGATTAATTGGCACACTTATTTAGTAAATCATTAACATGCCAGATATTACTTTGCTGTAGAACTAGTAAGTACGAATATGCATAAATTATGCAGGCTCATGGAAATGCTATTTTGCATATCTTGACATTCATCAAATGCTTTCTGATAAAGGTTTGTTATCAAAGAAGTATAAACATCTTAAGACTGAAGCCTTTTCAAATTATAATCATGCAAGAGACAGACTACCCCTAATTATTGCACTTATGTGGGATGCAATCTTGTTATGTGGAGAAGTAAAAAATAAAATGTGATGTCTAATGCTAAAGGTAGGCTAGTACAACTTGCGCAATGATTTGGTTAAGGAGCTTGATGGGGGAACACATCTTTCAAGAAGATGATCCAATACCGATGCATTGTGATAATAAGGCGGTTATTTACATTGCCAGCAATCAAGTCTTTCATTAGAAGACCAAACACATAGAGGTGGACTGCCAATTTGTTCATGATTCTATGATGCAAAAGTTGATTTGCACTCCCTTCACTCTATCAAAACAACTAGCAGATGTGTTTACAAGGGCAATTTCTCCTAATATTTTCTTATCTTAATTTAGCAAGCTATGCATTATAGATTTCTATGCTTCAGCTTGGGGGAGTAGGAATTTTAGAACTTATATATTTAGTTATTTAAGTATTTGAGCCTGATGTTGTAATCATGTACCCACTTTCTTTCTAGACTATATATCTAATAGGTAAAGAGAGGAACTTTCTAACCTTTATCATAATTTCCTCCCTCTCCCCTTTCTAACATTATGCATTTGAGATATATAACAAGTACCAAGACATTCACAAAACAAATTCTGTCACAGCACTATCAAATTTAGGAAGAGAGAAAAAAAGAAATATGCTCAAGTCATCATCATCCCTGATTTGGTGTATTTCATACTGAGAGCAAAGATCCAACTACTTTTTTATGTATATGAGGTACGCTATGCCAAGAAGTCCTGCCATATTCTATCAATGCCCATCACCAGCCTATTCGGAAGTTTTTTTAACTCTAGTAAGCCTTCTATGAACACCCTACACCCTGCCCTCTGCCAGCAAAAAACAACTTGAAACCTAGTTCACTATCTAAATATTCACTGATAATAAAAGGGTCAACAAGCTTTTCTGCAAATTACATTCCCATGCACTTAAGATTCTAGTTTCTTTGCATAGTTCTGAAATTAATACTTCGCAGAAATATGGTCACATTCATGGTTTGAGGTATCGGCCGATACCATTAGGTATCGTTCGTATCGTATCGGTATCGGCAGTGGACGATACCGAAACCAATGGTTAGTTTCAGTATCGGCCGATACTGAACGGTATCGGTCAGTTTTGGCTGACACCTGCCGAAACTGACAGATACCAGCCGAAACTGACCGATACCGTTCAGTACCGATCGAAGACGGAGGAAGAAGAATATGTAATTAAATAAAAATTCTCTAAAAACCGAAAAAAAATTCGTGAATCAATATGTTGCATAGAAAGCTCGTTTAAAAGAGAGTAGAAACCCTTAGGGTTTCAGCTTAAAAATAATGAAGAATTAAACGAAGAAGAGGCAGAACCAAGAAAAAATTGCTGAAAAAAAGAAAGAACAGAAGGAAGATGATGAAAAAATTGAACTCGTCTCATCGCGTCGCCGCCTCGCCGAACCTGTCTCCTGCCTCGCCGAACCCGCCTCGACCATTTAGCGTGAGAGAGAGAGAGAGCAAAGAGAGAGAGATGTCTGAGTCGCCTTTCATGAGATGCTACGTTCTTTTAAAAGGCAAACTTGTAAATAAGTGGTATGTGCGTAAAGTAAAACAGTCGGTGTGCATATCAAGCGGATATTTTGTGGCAACCCTGTAAATAAGTGGTATGTGCACAAAGCAAAATGGTGGGTGCGCACAGCAACGCCCAACAATTTTTTGGCAAACTTGTAAATATGTGGTATGTCCGCAAGGTAAAACGGTATGTGCGCAAGGCAAGCTTTAGTATCTATTCATTTATCTAATATTTAGTATTTAAGTACCAAACTTTAGGTATTTAGTATTTGATATGATTACGAACTCAAATTTAATTTATCTATTTAGTATTTAGTATTTGATAGTATATGATTAATATTTTAGTTTGTTAAGTATTTAATACTATTTGATAGATTTAGATTTAAGAACCTCCGAAACCATCACTATGTGTATATAGTATATACATATTTAAAGTATCTCTGAAACCGAAACCGAAACCGATACCCGAAACGAAACTGTCGAAACTAGCGATACGGACGAAACCGAAACTTGCTTCTAAACCCGCTGAAACAGGCGAAACCGAAACCGAAACCTAAATTTTGGGAAGAACGATACCCAGACCGAAACCGAGACCTAAAACCTTGGTCACATTTGTATAGTTTAACAAAGGGTTGATAGCCAGTTCTTAAAGATTCTGTACTTCTTTCATATAGAGATCATCCAGTAATCTTAAAATCAACCATTCTGTAAAAACTCGTAAGTATACTTTACTAGAAAGAATTAAAAGAAATCATTGCTGTCATCTTAAATTTTGGATTATTTTCACCTAGACAATTTCGAGAGAAATAACTTCTGTTTTTTCAAACATCTTATATTACAGATCTTCCTTGCAAAATGATTGCTTCTCCTTTCAAACCCCACATACACACATTACGCCTCCAATCCAGTGAGAAGAACGAAAGGAAATAGAAATGAAAGAAGGAAGAACAGAAATTGAGGATGAAAAAAACTAAAACATAATACATACACCCCACCAAAATTTTATTGCCAAATCCAATCTTGTGCGCTAAGTTGCTTCATTCCCACAACGATGCTTTTAGACCAAATAATCTTGGTCTTCCTCCCAACAATTTCCCTTAGGTTAACAAACTTTATTTAGTTGATAAACTTTTCCATCCTTCTGGGGTACATACAACCAAATATAAGAAACATCGTTGGTCTGCTCTATTACTTCTTAGCTCTGGACCTTTTCAACCATCCCAATGTTATTAACTAACATCCATTCCATAAGGAAACTGATACGGAGGAACCACCCGCACCAACCGCACCCCCTTTGGTGACTTACTTCTGACGCAGAAGACGTGGGACACCGCTTAGTAAGCTCAATGGTATTCTAGTCTTTTCAAACTAGATTAGTAATTCCCCTCTTTTTCTATTTAATCTAGGGCTAGTTTTCTTCTCTTTTCATGCTTATTTGTGAAGAACAACTAGGTACCTTATGAAGGTGATTTAGGATTTTATTCCGTTCAATTAAAAGCGAGGAGAGATGATCTCCTCTTCAAATAGATCCAACTATCTTTGTTCTTCATTACAATCTTATAAAAATTCCACCTTTTTCATATTTTTCCACTTTTAAATCTGATTTGATTGATCGATCTACCGGATCGTATCAAATTGGTATCAGAATAGTGAGATCTAATGGCGACGGGTATGAGAGGGAAGACGGATCTGATGGAAGAGAATATTCAAGGGCTCCGCGAAGATCTCAATCGGGAAATTGAAGGGTTGAAAAAAACTATGAAGGATTCAATCAAGGATCACGCCCACTCGCAAGAAGACATCCAGGTTGAACTCTGGGTCATGAGGAGGGAGGCCGCGCAAGCAAGTCGTGATCTCCAAGGATTAAAAGAAGCCACGTCAGATCTGAAATTTTTATGAGAACCCACGGCGTCAATTCCGACGATGATGGCAATGTTACAAACCCTAACGACCGGAAAAGGAGGAGATCGGGGCAAGGGAATCCAACGGGAGTAGAATCAGGACGATTCCACGCTCAAATCAGCGAACCAAGGCCAGTCGGGGGCTGTGACGGCTGCGACATGCCCCCTAGGGTTTGCCGCAGCCTCGGCAAGCCCTCACGGGCCTGTCCGGCCATTGACAGGCCCACCCGGGCCTGTTTTCCCGGCGGCAGGCCCATCCGGGCCTGCGCCGACCTCGGCGGGCCCATATGGGCCTGCGACAGCAGCGACAGCCCCTTGCGGGGGTGCTAGGGGATTGACGCCCCCTGTCGGGGGTGCGACGGCATGGGCGGCCCCCCTTGGGGCGCGGCAAACATGGCAGGGGGCTCCGATGGAGTTGCAAGGTTCGCCCCCTTTCCGAGAGGGGCGTCGGGGCACGACGGAGAAGGATGGACCCGAGACGCCACCATCAGGGTCCCTGCGAGCCAATTCTGGAGGCCAGAGACTTTTCCACAGTGACCGAGACCAGCGGTTGACCCCAGACAGGCTTTTGAGGGCTTCTCGGGACGTGGGCAAGGTCCCAAGGGCTATTTGGGAGACCGGACAGCGCCTACCAGCAGTACGGAGGGGCCGGATGGCCTACTTCTGCGCGACCACCGGAGTTTCCAGGGTACTACTACCAGGCTGAGGCTCTAGAGAGGCCTAGGTGGCCTGAGGAGCTGTACAAAGGAGGTGATGGAGACCTAGTGGACGCACGGGGTGGAGATGTGGTCTGGGGTGGTGGTCGTGGCAGAGATGGGGGTAGTAGGGTGACATCAATGCGGATCGCCGACTGGTGAAGCTACGGATGCCAATATTTGATGGCACAGATCCTGATGATTAGATCTACCGAGCGGAGCGCTACTTTCAGGTGATGAGGTTGATGGAGGATGAGGTCTTGAGAGCCATCAGGACTATTTCGAGGACAGGGCCCTAGCATGGTACCGATGGAAGGTGGCGCGGACCCCTTTTCGCACTTGGGAGGAGCTGTCAGCACAGATCGTTGATCGATTTCAGAAGACCACGTGGGGAGACTTCTATGAGCAGCTGTCAGCTCTGAGGCAGGAGGGGATGGTGAGAGACTATGTGGAGAAGTTTGAAATGTTGAACGGCAGGGTGAAGGTGGTGACAGACGATGTCATGATTGGAAATTTCATGAGGGGGTTGAAGCCCTCTATACGAGCAGAGTTACGGATGCAGAGTCCGGGGACCTTGGAGGATGTCCTCCGTCTGGCCCACAAGGCGGAGGAGAAGCATGCGAAGGAGAGGATGATACGAAAAACTTGGGGGACCAATAATTCCCGCCCAGCACCAGCAGCAACACCGAGGGCCCCTACAGGAGCACCTGAGCCTAGAGGAGAGGCACGCCCAGCGACATTGGGGCGACGACTGACAGAGGCAGAGGTACGGGAGAAGAGAGCGAAGGGGCTGTGTTTTCGCTGTGATGAGCGGTTTACCCCCGATCACCGTTGCACGAGCCGGCTGCTGCAGATCACTGTCGTGCCGGATGAGGAGCATTATGTTGGTGAGAAGTATAAGACCAAGGAGGCCGTGGAGGAGGAGAAGTCCCATTTGGATGTAGCGGAGGTACCCCTGAACTCCGTGATAGGGTTCACACCGAACCATACTATGAAGTTGTCTGGACGGTTGGACAACACTGCAGTAATGGTACTCGTAGACAGTTGGGCCACCCACAACTTCATCTCTAGATAGTTGGTGGATCGTCATGGGGTGCGGCTGAGCACCTTGGAGAAGTTCACGGTCCTGCTAGGTACATGAAGGATGGAAGAGAGTAGTGGGATGTGCAAGGGACTATATTTGACCTTGCAAGGCGTGCAGATCGTGGAAGATTTCTTGCCCTAGAGTTGGGCAATGTTGATGTGATTTTGGGTGTGCAGTGGCTGAAGAGGTTGGAAGAGGTCAATGTGAATTGGATAACAGCTCAGGATGGAGTTCCAGGAGGGGGACCGCATGATGATTTTGACAGGAGACACTAGCCTCTGTTTTTCCTTAGTGGCTTTCAAAGCCATATCATGCGCCCTGCAGAGATCAGGAGAGGGGTTCCTGGTGGAGTGCCGAGGTACGATGACTGAGGGTGAGGCACCACGGGAGGTGACCCCAGCCGAGGTGGAGCAGCTGATAGAGCGGTATCAGGAGGTCTTTCAGGATCCGCAGGGATTACCGCCAGTACAGAGACACGAGCACGCGATAGTGTTGCGTGAGGGAGCAACACCAGTGAGTGTACGACCCTATCGGTATCCGCATGTGCAGAAGGACGAGATACAGCGGATGGTGCGGGAGATGATGCAGGCGGGGGTGATCCAGCCCAGTGTTAGCCCATTCTCTAGCACTGGGTTACTAGTGAAGGACGGGAGCTGGCGTTTCTATGTTGACTACCGAGCACTGAATAAGTAAACTGTTCCCGACAAGTTCCTATTCCAGTGATCGATGAGTTGTTGGATGAGCTTCACGGGGCATCGGTCTTTTTGAAGATCGATCTGAGATCGGGATATCACCAGATACTGATGAGGCCAGAGGATGTGCAGAATACGGTGTTTCGCACACAAAGGGGCATTACGAGTTCTTGGTCATGCCTTTCGGCTTGACCAATGCTCCCTCCACCTTTCAGGCCTTGATGAACAAGGTGTTTCAGCCATTCCTGAGGAGGTTCATATTGGTGTTCTTCGATGACGTACTCATCTACAGCAGGACTATGACCGAGCACCTTGGTCACTTGGAGTTGGCCTTCTAGGAGTTGATGGCGCATCAGTTATATGCGAACCAGAAGAAGTGCCAGTTTGGGCAGAGGCAGATCGAGTATCTGTGGCACGTAGTTTCTGAGGCAGGGGTGGCAGCTGATAGATCGAATATAGAGGCGATGTTAGACTGGCCGCTGCCTACGACGTTGAGGACGTTGCGAGGCTTACTTAGGCTGATAGGATATTATAGAAAGTTCATGAAGGGGTATAGCAACATAGCTTGGCCCCTTACCAAACAGTTGAAGAATGATGGGTTCAGTTGGGGGGAAGAAGCGACCAAGGCGTTTGAGGCCTTGAAGGTAGCAATGACCACAACACTGGTTCTAGCTCTACCGTATTTCAGTGTACCGTTTGTGGTAGAGACAGATGCGTCGGGGTATGGCTTGGGGGCAGTATTGATGCATGAGGGACGACCAGTAGCTTATTTCAGTCAGGTGCTATCAGCCAGAGCACGACTGAAGTCTGTGTATGAATGGGAACTTATGACGATTGTCTTGACGGTGCAAAAGTGGCAGTCGTATCCGCTGGGAAGGGACTTCGTGATCAAGACGGACCAGCGTAGTCTCAAGTATTTATTGGAGCAGCGATTGGTCAGGAGGAGCACTAGAGGTGGTTGTCCAAGCTAGTGGGGTATCCGTTTACTATTGAGTACAGGCCAGGATTAGAGAATAAGGTGGCGGATGCCTTGTTACGCAGAGGGGAGGACATTAGTGTGAGAGCTCTATCTTTACCTATATGGTTAGAGTGGAAGCTGATGATACAGGAGGCGGAGGATGACCCTGAGTTGAGGAAGATCCGAGAGTCATTACAGAGCGGAGCAGGAGGACCGAATGGGTACTCGATGGCGGGACGAAGGCTAATGTACCATGACAGGTTAGTGTTACCGCAGACGTCCACATTCATACCAGTCTTGTTTCAGGAGTTTCATAGTTCCGGGGTGGGTGGCCACTCAGGGGTGCAGCAGACTTATATGAGGATGGCTCGGGAGGTGTAGTGGCCAGGGATGAGGAAGATGATAGCTCGTTTGGTAGCGGCTTGTGACATCTGACAGCGTCATAAGTACATGGACATGGAACGCGCAGGGTTGTTGCAGCCGTTGGCCCTGCCTGAGTAGTTATGTGAGGATGTCACGATGGATTTCATCAATGGGCTTGGTATCAGATGGGTTTACGGTGATATTTGTGGTGGCGGATAAGTTGAATAAGTATGCTCATTTCATCCCTTTGAAGTATCCATACGCAGCAGTTTTGGTGGCAAATGCGTTCACTCGGAAGGTGATACGACTGCATGGAGTGCCTAAGTCTATAGTGTCTGACAGAGATAAGGTATTCCTGAGTGGGTTCTGAAAGGAGCTGTTCAGGATCCAGGGAACAGTGTTGAAGAAGAGTGCGGCCTACCACCCTCAGACGGACGGCCAGACGGAGGTGGTGAACCGTAGCATAGAGACCTATCTGCGGTGTTTTGCTTCAGAGACGCCTCGACAGTGGCAGAGTTGGTTAGCATGGGCTGAGTATTAATACAACACTTTGTACCATTCAGCAGCGGGTACGACGCCGTTTCGAGTTCTGTACGGGCGTGACCCACCCTCTTTGCTTCGTTTTGGGGACAGCCAGACTCCGGTGTCACAGGTGGAGTACATGAAGGAGAGGGATAGTCTGTTGGATGAGCTGAAGAAACGCCTACTGAGGGCGCAACAAGTAATGAAGTTTAGAGCTGATGGACACCGTCGGGATGTACACTTCCAGGAGGGGGATATGGTGTATTTGAAGCTGAGACCCTACCGACAGAAGTCATTGGCCAGGAGATGGAATGAGAAGCTGGCGGCCCAATACTACGGACCCTATGAGATAGAAGCCAAGATTGGTCAGGTCACATACAGGTTGAGACTGCCACCTACGCTGACGAACCACCTGGTGTTTCATGTGTCACAGTTACGAAGAGCCATTGGAGAGCATGCAGCAACGCCCACGCTACCACCCACATTAACTGAGGACATGGAGGTGATGTTGGAACCATTGGAGGTACGGGCGGTTCGACAGGATCCGGGCAGGCGCAAGGAGGTGCTGATACATTGGGCGGGCTTGCCAGACTGCGATGCTACATGGGAGGCCTACGATGTGATACAGGAGCAGTTCCCAGACTTCCACCTTGAGGAAAGGTGGTGGCTCTTTTAGCGGGTATTGATACGGACGAACCACCCGCACCAAACCGCACCCCCTTTGGTGACTTACTTCCGGCGCAGAAGACGTGGGGACATCGCTTAATGAGCTCAGTGATATTCTAGTCTTTTCAGACTAGATTAGTAATTCCACTCTTTTTCTATTTAATCTAGGGCTAGCCGTCTTCTCTTTTCATGCTTATTTGTGAAGAACAACTAGGTATCTTGTGAAGGTGATTTAGGCTTTTATTCCGTTCAATTAAAAGCTATGAGAGAGGATCTCCTTTTCAAAGAGATCCAACTATCTTTGTTCTTCATTACAATCTTATAAAAATTCCACCTTTTTCATATTTTTCCACTTTTAAATCTGATTTGCTTGATCGATATATCGGATCGTATCAGAAACATACTCCTTTTCATATTGCCTTCGCTATGGCATATGCCCCCAGCCCCGGACCCGCCCACCTCTCTTCATCCACACCCCCATAATTAATTAATTAATTAGCGTGTACATGCACAGCCACCAGATTCCCTTTTATCAGTACCAACTCAGCACCTCAAATTAACACGGAAAAATAACAAATACAACCTCAATATTTTCAATTTAAAGCAAGAAAAAATATCAAAAAGTTCATTTGCCTCCCCCCCCCCAACAAATAAAAATCTCATATACATATAAATAGACTTGGGTACATATGCAATGATTGTTGCAAATCCTTTCTGATTATACACAATATGAGGTCCCCCAAACTGATGTTCCATACTCTTAAGTTGATCTACCTAATATTTTCATTGGCGTAGTGGAGTGAGGCATTGGAGCCACCGCATACCACATAAACGTTTCGGTGACGCATAGGCAATGAAAAGAGAAAAGGAAAGAAAGCAATTTGTTTCTAGAGAAGAAAAGGACATAAGAAAAAATGTATACTGGTAGCAGCAACAGGGACTGCATATCCAGATCGCTCGCCCACCTTATCGCAACCATTGAGTGACGAAGGAAGGAAATAGGGCATCAATACTACATCCTTTTATAGGCAGCAAATCAGATGGGACCAATTTCAAATTAGTTAGACCCGCGTAAACTTCTTCTCACCTTATGAAGAAACAAACATAGGATGGGCTGAGCCATCCAGGGACGCATGAGCCCAATGAGATGACCACTTTGGAGTCATAAAGAGGTTTCAGTGCTTCTCCCTTCCCCTTCCCGCAAAGAGAAAATAATAAAATAAAAATAAATAACAAAAACTAGTATCTAATTAGTGGTCATGCCACCTAATTGCAGCACTTAACGCTTGATAGGAGGGGTCGCTAAGGAAGGTGCCTAAGTGGCCACCCAGATTGTTGTCTTAAGCATGCGACCTGCTTCAATTAAAGTGTCGCAAAACCCAAAAAAATTCCTATGATTTCATGCCCAAGCAGCAAGTAGTCAATTAGTTGGTCCAAAGTAGAAAGGTTATTTCTGTAAGAAAACAAACAATGTCACATTGTCCTGACATTTTAAAGTCATAAAAATTTTGTTTGCTGAATTTGAATCATTCTAGATCGTTGATATATGTGAGATGCTACTTAGGATCATCCAACTTACATTTCCCTGATGCATGGGCAAGAGAACACGTCAAGTAATTTTGGATTATTGGGCACTCCTAATGATGTAGATCAACTTGAACAAAATGGATATTCAATTGCGTTTACATACGGAATGCTTTAAATTTATCCTAAAGGACCCTCTTCTTTCTAAGACGCAAAAAGCATGGTGACATGTGCACATGCACAAAGACACATACTAATACTTTCTTGCACATTCAAGTGTTATATTATTCCTTGGAATAAACGTTCTGATCCAACCAGCAAAACAACTTGGTGTGCCACTCTAACAGGTGATGCAAATTATGCATCTTGATCTACGCGTCATGAACAATGGAAGGGAAATTTAGAATTCCAATTCACTCATCAAATAGTTTTGGATGGAATGCAGATCTGCTATGGGGACAAAGGGAACAATGGATATTTGACTTAGAGGCTTCCAAATAAATAATTTATTTTCCACATATGTGCTGCGGACTAGGTTTTGTGGAAAGGATTTGGGGATTTTTATTGGAATAGAAAATAGGGTTACAAATGATAAGTAGCCAATTTTGGGAGAGTTGGCCCCTCTCCTAGCTTTTGCTAAGGGAAAAGCCTAAACTCTCTTCTAGATCTCCTCGGAGAACTCTAGGAATGTCAAAAGACGGCTACTAATTCGATACCCTAACCCTAGCCCACGCCATCACTTATATAATGATGAGGTGTGGTGCGTACAGCAACACAAACCAAACTAATAGTGCATAAAGAAATTCTCCCCCCAAATCGTCGGTGTGCCCAGCAATTACTCCTTAGTCTTCTTGCGCCTCCTCTCATAGGTGATAAACGTATCACTACTCCCCCCAGGAGTTTCACCTTGTACTCAAGGTGGAAATCAGGATACTGCTGCAGGATATGATCGTAAAGCTCCCACGTCGCCTCAAACTCCGGCAATCCTGACCAACGAATCAGAACTTCCCGTGCTCCCGATGCTCCTGTACGAATGCCTGCCACCTCCTCGGGCGCCAAAAGTACCTCCATGTCGACCGTGAGAGTTGGGGGCAACGTAGAGGATGCCACGTGATCTCCAATAGCTCGGCGTAACATTGAGACGTGAAAACCCGGATGGATCCTGGTAGTGGGAGGTAGCCTCAGGCAATGCGCCACCTTGCCGATCCGGGCCTCAACCTCTTAAGGCCCATAATACCTCGCCGCCAGCTTCTCATTGCGCTGGTGGGCCATAGAACGCTGTCTGTAGGGTCGAAGCTTCAAGTAGACACGGTCTCCCGCGGCGAACTCCACCTTCCTGCAATGTGCATCTGCCTTCTTCTTCATGATTTGCTGGGCTCGCAGTATGTGGCGCTTCAATTCCTCTAATACCCGGTCACGATCCTCCAACTGCTGCTCTAATCCCGACACCGGGGTGGATCCCCTGCTGTAATGCACTAGATGGGGTGGATCTCGGCCATACACAATCTGAAACGGTGTCATCCTCGCCGCTGAGTGGTACGAGGTGTTGTACCAGTACTCAGCCCACATCAACCACCCGGCCCACTTCCTAGGGGTCTCTGATGCAAAACACCGTAGGTATGTCTCCACACTGCGATTAAGCACCTCTGTCTGGCCGTCCGTCTGTGGGTGATAAGCCGTGCTCCATCGTAGCGTTGTACCCTGTAGTCGGAACATCTCCTTCCAAAAAGTGCTCAGAAACACCTTATCCCTGTCTGACACAATCGAGCGAGGGTACCCATGCAGCCGGACCACCTCCTTCAAAAAAGCAACTGCCACTGACGCTGCCGTAAATGGATGGCGTAGTGGGATGAAATGACCGTATTTGCTGAGGCGGTCAACCACAACAAATATCGTAGTGAAGCCCTCCGATCGTGGCAACCCCTCCACGAAATCCATCGAGATGTCTTCCCATATCCTCTCCGGTAACTCCAAGGGCTGTAAGAGACCTGCTGGGGATGTCGCCTGGTACTTGTGGCGCTGACATATATCACACTCCGAGACCAGCCTCGCGATATCCTTCCGCATGCCCGGCCAGTAGAGCTCCCGAGACATCCTCAGATAAGTCTGATATCCTCCCGAGTGGCCCCCCACGGCGCTGCTGTGGAATTCATAGAAGAGAGTAGGAATATGACTAGAATTCCGGGGAATCACCAACCTCCTCCGATACAGTAGTAGTCGCTCCTCTAATGTATAGCCCGAAAAGTCTGTCGATCCCCCAGCGATCGCCTCCCGGATTCGCCGCAGCTCCTCATCTGCCTCAATCTCTGCTAGCAAAGTGTCGCTCCTCAGCATCAATGGAATAGAAAGAGACACCACCTGTACCCCTTCATCTCGTCGGGAAAGCGCATATGCCGCCTTGTTGTCCGAGCCGGGTTTGTAATGAATCTCAAACTTGTACCCGCTCAACTTGGACAACCACCTCTGGTGCTCCTCTGTCACCATGCCCTGCTCCAGGAGTTACTTCAGACTCCGCTGATCTGTCCGTACCACAAACTCCATCCCAAGTAGGTAGGGTCTCCACTTCTGTATTGACAGCACGATTGCCATCAACTCTCGCTCATAGACAGACTTCAGCCTGGCCCTGGAAGATAAGACCTGGCTGAAGTAGGCGATCGGCCGCTGCTCCTGCATCAGTACGGCCCCCAACCCGAAGCCCGATGCATCTGACTCCATCACAAACTTTTTCTCAAAATCTGGGAGTGCTAGCACCGGTACTGTCGTCATTGCCTCCTTGAGGGCCTGGAATGCCCTCGTCGCCTCTTCCCCCCAGCAAAAACTATCCTTCTTCAACTGTTCCGTAAGGGGCCACGCCAAGGTGTCTTACCCCTTCACAAAACGCCGATAATACCCCGTGATACCCAGAAACCCCCGCAAGGCCCGTAACGTCTTCGGCTGCGGCCAATCCAACATAGCTGAAATCTTCGAGCGATCGGCTGCCACTCCGTCTGCCGACACAATGTGACCCAGGTACTCCACCTGTGCCTGTCCGAAGAGGCACTTCTTCCGGTTGTCCTGTAGCTGATGGTCCTCTAACTCTCGCAGCACTCTCCAGATGGCCCAGATGATCCTGTAATGATGCACTGTAAACTAGGATATCATCGAAGAAGACCAAGACGAACCTCCGTAAGTAAGGTCGGAAGACCTTATTCATCAGCGACTGGAAGGTAGCGGGTGCGTTCGTCAACCCAAAGGGCATGACGAGGAACTCGTAGTGGCCTTCGTGAGTTCTGAAGGCGGTCTTCTGCACATCTTCCTGCCTCATGCGAATCTGGTAGTATCCCGACTTCAGGTCGATCTTCGAGAAAACCACCGCTCCATGCAACTCATCTAGTAGTTCGTCAATCACCGGGATGGGAAACTTGTCGGGGACAGTTTCCTTGTTGAGAGCCCGGTAATCGACACAAAATCTCCAACTACCATCCTTCTTCTTAACCAGCAGCACTGGACTAGAAAAAGGACTGGCACTCAGGCGGATGACCCCCGCCTGCATCATCTCCTGTACCAGCTTCTCAATCTCATTTTTTGCACCTGGGGGTATCGGTATGGACGCACACTAATGAGCGACACCCCCTCTCTCAGCACAATAGCATGCTCATGATCCCTTGGCGGTGGAAGACCGCTAGGTGGCTGGAACACCCCCTCAAATCCCTGCAATAGCTGCTCCACCTCCAGCGGTACTACCGTCTCCCTCACGGCCTCGTCCATCTCCAACCCCTGTAGCTCAATCAAGAACTCCCCTCCTTCAGCCTGGAGTGTCTTCGTCATAGTCTTATAGGACACCGACGAACAACACAAACTCGGATCACCCAGAAGTACAGCCTTCCTGCCGTCCACCTGAAACTCCATCCGCAGCAGTCTCCAGTTGAATTTCGTCTCCCCAACGATTGCAACCACTGCATCCCCAAAATCAGGTCGATGTTGCCCAAAGTCAAGGTCAAGAAATCTCCGGTGATCACCACTCCCTGTATGGACAGCGTCAAGTCCCGACAGATGCCTCTACTCTGCTCCACCACGCCGGTCCCAAGCATGACTCCAAAGCCCTCCATCTCCGTCAGCTGTATCCCCTGACTCTCAATCATCCTGGGGGATACGAAATTGTGAGTGGCCCCACTGTCTATCAGTATCACCACATCCAGGTCTCGGACTCTACCCGCCAGCTTTATGGTGTGCACCCGTGTAAGCCCCGCAATGGAGCTAAGCGAGACTTCGGCCGCCTCCAGTAGTAGAGGTCTGCCGTCCTCCTCGGGCCCTGTCGCTTCTTCTCCTGCCTCCTCCTCCTCCAAGTCCTCAGCGTACACCTCGTGCACAAACAAGGCCTGGTTGCGGCACCCGTGCCCAGGGGTAAACCTCTCATCGCATTTGAAGCACAACCCCTTTGCTCTATGATCCCGCATCTCCGCATCCGTCATCCTCTTGTACGGCCCCCGGTCTCACATCCCCGGGTCTCCCTCCGCCTGCCGGGGCCCCTCCTGCCACGCCTGACTGTCCTCCTGGGGCAGCCTAGGGACGTGAAAACTGTCCTCCAAACGCCCCCTGGCACGACGCTCGTCTGCCAACCTATCCTCGACCGTCAGTGCTAGCTCCATCTGCTCCTCCAGTCCACGTGGTCTGAGAGTGCGAAGCTCAGACCTAATGGTGGGTTTCAATCCATCCATGAAGAACCCTTCTAGGGACTCCACAGGCATCCCGCGCACTATACTAGTAAGTTCCTCGTACTGCTTAATGTAGTCTCGCACGGTCCCCACCTGCCTCAAAGCATGTAGCTGCTCATAAGCTACCCCCGCCTGAGAGCCTCAGAATCGGTGTAATAGTGCCTCCTTGAACCCGTCCCAGATCCTCAAATGTCTCTGCTGCTCCTTCCATCTCCACCAATTCAGGGCCTCTCCCTCCAAACAGATCGCAACTGCCCTCAGTCTCTCCCCCTCCATCAGCCTGGCCAACTCAAAATACCTCTCCGCCTTGTAGATCCACCTCGTGGCATCACTATCCTCGAATACAGTCATCTGGAGCTTCCTTATGCGGTCATCCGCCCGTGGATCCCTCCCATCAAAACGATCCACGCGCTGCTGGCGATGGTGATCTCCAAATCGGCCCCTCTCCGGCTCACATCTCATATCCTCCCTCCTGACCCGCTCATCCTCCTCCTCATACTCCTCCTCATAGTGGCAGATGTGGTCCTCGTACTCCGGTTCATACATCTCAGCTCTCCGTCGTCCCTCCAGGGCCCAATCATCGTCCTCGTAGTACTCCGGATCTCGTGCACCCCGTGCGCGCCTCTCACGGGTTTCGTAATCCCCCCTGCGATGAGCGGGGGGTCCTCGGATTCCGCGCGGCCCGTCAGGGGCCCGCGCGTGCCCTGGCGGGCCCGCGGCCTCTCGACGGCCCCCTGGGGGGTCGCCCGCCTCCGGCGAACCCCCTGGGGGGTCGCTCGCCTCCGGCGGCCCCGTCTGGGGCTCGCCCGCCTTCGGCGACCCCCGGGCTGGGTCGCCCTGCTCCCGCGACCCCCCCTGCGGGGTCGTCCAGTCTCGGCGGCCCTATAGGGGGCTCGCCCGCCTCCGTCGAGCCACCTGGGGGGTCGCCGACTATCGCAACCCCCAGGGGGTTCGCCGCGCGTGTCCTCCGCTGCCGATGCGTGGATGGGTCTTCCTCGGAGCTCTCCCCTAGGGTTTCGGAGAGGTCCTCTTGCCAGTCGTCGTCGTCGAGGTTCAGATCTGGATCTACTCCTTCCAAGATCACCCCTTCATGATCTGGAACCATCGTTGCCTTCCCTTTTCTCCTCAGATCTGATTGGTGATTCAGATCTGAGGTGACTCCCTCCTTCGAATGTGAGATTTGACGCACGGTGATGTTTTAAGCCATGAAGTGGGTAAGCATCTCCTTCATTTGCTTCAGATTCTCTTTCAAATCAGATCTGAGTGTCGCTGCGGTCGTGTCGATCTTCTGATGCGTGGTGTCGATCTTCTTGATAATCTCCTCTGCTTCTTTCTTCCTCTCGACGATCTCCGCATCCAACCTCTCCTCCATAGATTTTGTCGTAGTTGATCTTGTGACGGCCATTGGATCAGAGCTCTGATACCAAATTGATGCGGACTAGGTTTTGTGGAAAGGATTTGGGGATTTTTATTGGAATAGAAATATGGTTACAAATGATAAGTAGCCAATTTTAGGAGAGTTGGCCCCTCTCCTAGCCTTTGCTAAGGGAAAAGCCTAAACTCTCTTCTAGATCTCCTCGGAGAACTCTAGGAATGTCAAAAGACGGCTACTAATTCGATACCCTAACCCTAGCCCACGCCATCACTTATATAATGATGAGGCGTGGTGTGTACAGCAACACAAACCAAACTAATAGTGCATAAAGAAATTCTCCCCCCAAATCGTCGGTGTGCCCAGCAATTACTCCTTAGTCTTCTTGCGCCTCCTCTCGTAGGTGATAAACGTATCAATATGATCCTAGCTCAAGATGAATTGTGTGGCTAAGCAAATGGATGGCCCATCACATAGGTTGGTAGGGGAACAAACATTAGATTTATTCACATACTAGAAAAGACCTGCACAGGGGTCGGGGAAAAATCGAAGGGAAGCAACGGGCCAAACAAGAAAAAAGAGTGGGTGTGGGGGGGGAATTATGTGGGGGGTAAAACGCAATTTAAAGGGGTTGATGGGGTGTTTTTGGGTTTTATTAAAGGGAGTGGCACATTTGTAATTGAGAGTACGATGGGGGCCTTTTTTGTTGGGAAAGCCATGTGGCATGCCACATGGAACAAACTTTGTCCACATGGGACAAGGTGGGGCCCACACTTTGTCCCATGAGGACAAAGTCCTCTTTTGTAATATAGATAATAAAAAAGCCTTGTATGCATCCAGATGCACAGGTAAGTGACACGCAAGCATGGGCATTCATCCATAAACAGACACAGATATAAATATAGATTTGAATGAATGCAAATATGTATGTCAGTTATCAAAATGTTGGAAATAACACTGAAGCATCATAAGATGCTGCACTTGCATAACTCCAAATAGAGGAGCAGGCACCTAAAGGGGTTACCCCAAAATGCAACTGATAAACAGATGTTACCTTCACATACACCTTGCATTTGACTTCATGGACGACAACTACTCCTTTCTCTTCAATCTTTTTCAAGGAAGGACTGCTTGGCTGCTCCAGTTCATTTTCTGTTCATAAATTCCAAGTATTTCAGAAAATAAAAAGAAAGTAATCTTGCAGCATACTTCCTTATTTTTGCCAGTAGATATCTTTCCTACAAATATAACTCAGTGAAATTAGTATGCATAGGAAAAGCAGGAAAATGCTAGTACATGAATTTCTGACTTATTATTGATTTTGAGTAGGGCAAATACAAACACGATATAGTAATGATATCCTATCATATGTAGCTAGTCCTGAAATGACTACATATAAGGGCTTGGCTACATTATTGTTACAAAATAAACATCTAAGCCATTTGCTTACTTTTGGATTTGCACAGCTACCATCCTAGGGTGCATCTCAGCAATGCAAGTCGTGCAGGTTTATATCTGACTTTGATCCGTCCAAACCTGTCTTACTTCCATGGATTTAGGGAGTTAAAATTTTTAGTTCTGGTCAGGCACAGTCCTGGCTTTCGAACCTGAATTAGCAATCAGTTCGGGTAATGTAGTGTATACCTTAAAACCCTGAACCTTGGACTAAAACCTGCCAGTTATGGACTCGGACTGCACCCCATGTCAGCATAAGTAAATATAAAGAGTTTGTCTAAATGTAGCAGACATGCATGCTCTCTACATTTCGAATGACGAATTCCCATAATTCATCAAATGGATGAATGGCTATAAATACATCAGGCCTTCTATGTATATTCAGATGTAAGTGAAAAATCAGAATAACTTAACTTTCAATCTCCACCTTGATAGGAACCAAGGCAAAGATACGATTTTTATTAGAATAAACTGAAAATAAAGATAGATTGATTACACTTAAAAGGGATAATCGCCCTCACAAAACGCCGATTTACAGGGGACGTCCGCACCCTTCCTAGATCGAAAAACCTTCTCCTCTCAAATATCAAACAACTCTCAAATTCTGCTGGCTAGCCTCCCCTCCTATTTATAATAATCCTAACTAAAAGTATAATTATCACGATACCCCTACAATAATAAAATAACACAAAACACAATAAAATAGGCCCCAAGTGGGCCGGATCCCCATGTGGGCCGGATCCAACATTACTCCGCCCACAAAAATCCACCTTGTCCTCAAGGTGGTGCATGACGTCCATGGATAGTGCTGCTCCAAGCAGGTTGCTGAGGTCCTCCTATTGCTGACGGACTGCGAGAAGTGAAGCCACTCCAACCATCTCCTTCCTGTAAATTTCCTTCCCGGGTATATTGATATCTCTCCATCAAGCAGTTCTTGAGCTCCTTCAACGAACATATAGGACGTCTCTGCACCCTCCACTGTAACCAAGAGAATGCATCTCCTTTGAAACAGCCGCCAGCCACCTCCAGTTTTTGCCTCTCCATCGGACGTTTCTCCACAAAGAATCTCTCAGCTCGATAGATCCAGCCACAAGATCACCCCCATCAAACGACGACCTTTTCAGTTTTCTCACTCTCCCTTCAGCCCCAAGCCTCTCCTGGTCCACTCGTCCTCCTGCCTATCGATAGTCAGGGAGAGGGTAATAATTGTCGTGTGTCATACCTCCATGCGTCTCCCATCGCCCCTCCTAGGGTTGTCGCTTCTATCGACATTGCCTCCCCAATCATACTCACTCCGAGCATAGTCATCAACATTCTCTCCAAAGCCTGGATCCTCGTCATAATTGGCCTGACATAACTCGTATGCTGGAAGTGCTTTGCGTCATCGCCTCTCTGTCGCATATCGAGGCCCATGAAGTCTCGGGACCTTCTCTACGTTATCCTCAGGTCCCAGAAGAAGCCCAACTTTGTCATCAAAGTCTCGACGGGCTCCACGCATGTTTCAGGGTCACGGGTCATCTGTCCACGGCTCAAGACGCCTCCAATGGGCCTGCACGGGCCCTGCACAGGCCTGCAGAGGGCCTGTAGGCCCTGCACGGGACTGCAGTGGGCTGCAGGCCCACTACAGGGGCCTGCAGCCTCCTTGCAGTGGGCTGCAGGCCCACTACAGGCGCGCAGTGGCCTGCAGGCCCACTGCAGTCGCTGCAGGGGCCTGCAGCATCCCTACAGTGGTATGCAGTCCCACTGCAGCCCGCAGCAGTCCTACAGGCCCACTGCAGAACCCTGTTGGCCCTGTAGTGGGTCGCAGAACACCCCATGACGACTAGGTTTTTTCGATTCGTGGGATGTTCTTCCGCTCTGTCGAATCCTTCCTCCGCGTCAGATAGATGGCCTCCTTTGATCTTTTCTTTCGTCTCTTTCTTTTTTGCCAAGGTTGTCGTCGTTTGCCCTAGATCTGAATTTTCATCCAGATCTGAATTTTTCGCCAAAGTTGCCGCCTTTAGATCCGCGAATTATTGCATCATGATTTGCATGAAGGTTTCAAAGTCTTCATCCATTCACGCCTCAAGCCCTTTTATCGACGCCTTGACCTCAGATCTGAGATCCTCCAAGACTTCTTCAGATCTTTAATTTCGCCATCGAATCTTTCCTCCAAAGCTTCAATCTTTTTTGTAGTAGCCGCCTCCATGGATGCCAAGATCGTCGCGCTGATACCAAAATGATAGGAACCAAGACAAAGATAAGATTTTTATTAGAATAAACTGAAAATAAAGATAGATTGATTACACTTAAAATAAAGATGCCAAGATTGTCCCAAGACGTCGATTTATAGGGGACATCCGTACCCTCCCTAGATCGAGAAACTTTCTCCTCTCAAATATCAAACCACTCTCAAATTCCGCATATTAGGGCCGGCTAGTCTCCCCTCCTATTTATACTAATCCTAACTAAAAGTCTAATTACCACGATACCCCTACAATAATAAAATAACACAAAACACAATAAAATAGGCCCCAAGTGGGCCGGATCTAACATGCCTCCACCTACTCTCTCATACAAGCATGGGTTTTCACCAGCCCGTATGGTTAGATGAAACCAACCAGGCCCACAAATAGATGTTTCATGGTTAGGTTTAAAAATGAATTTCCAGACCAAACTTGGTACTGGTACTGACAGGTGCTTTCTTGACACAAATATATAGCATTTTCTGCTGACCAAAATATAACATTTTCTGCTGCATTAGCTTCAAGCAGTCTTATGGCTATTAAAAAAATTATTAGGGAATAGGCTACTTTCTTATCATTTTTATGTAAAACATGGAGTCTCAGACACATGCAGGCACACAGAGGCAGACTGACACACAGTATATAAGCATGTATTTAAGTGGGGAAAATGTTATATTGACCTACAGTCAAGTTGGAACTTGCTATCCATACAAATACATGCAGGCATATGAGTCAGTGGTTCTACAGTATTAGAATTTAATTTTTATAGGCTTACAAGATGCAACTGATACAAAATAGCAATAGTGAGAGAAGCATGCTACACTTATTCCAACAACAAGGGGAAACAAAATTAAAATCACAGCAGAACTGATTGCATGAAGCGTAAGTAACTAAGCTAGCCTAAAGTTTGTCTTGGCAAATATTGAACCGTGCCCAACAGCTAACTACAAAAACATCCAAGATATTTATAACTATCAGTTCCAAAATATTCTATCCCTTCACTTCAACCTTTTCCACCTAAATGATATTTTGTGAATTTTATCATGCCAGGCTTGTCATTTTTCCATCTCTTCCAACGAAAATACAATATTTTTCTCGAAAGCTTGTAGTGATATTACCTGTAATCATACTATTCACTACGGCTCCGAATAACCTGGCAAAGGATCTCAGTCTTCTCCAATACTTTCTTGGTATAGAGATAGCATGTTCTCGAAAAAGTATATACTTATCTCAGATGACATATGTACGTGAAAAGCTATCCAATATTGGAATGGTGTGATGCAAACCAGTTGTTGCACCTATAGATCCAAAACTCCAAGCTTATACCAAATCAAGAGTCATTGCATGATCCGGGGGAGATACAAAAGAATTCTTGTATAGTTAAACTACCTTACTATCACTCGCTCAGATGTAACATATCATGTCGGTGTGGTAAGTCAATCTATATCTGATCTAAGATTACTAGGTATGTGGATCGCTAGTACAAAAATGAAAACATAAATGTAGAACACTGATGATCTAAAACACAATACGTTTGGGGTAGGCTTCGTCAGATACTTAGCCAGGACTAAATATGTTTATTAACAATGAGAAAATTTTCAAAAGATTGTTAAAGAGTTCTTGTATTTTTAAACACACATTTATCGGTATGTGTGTACATATTAAGTTATGCTATAAAATTTAGAAAAGATGCACCTTATCTTGGTATCAAAGATCTTCTTGGTCTAAAAGTTACTAAAATCCAAAATGTTAGTTTTCACTTTTTATGTACCATAATTTAGAAGGTAAAATCTAGGTCATGGATTGTGTGGATGGTTTTACCATTTGCTGGTAACAATGGTATTATCCTTAGAATGGGATACGAGGAATCTTAGAAGTGTTAACGCCGTTGTGTTTCCATATTCACAAATACAGATTGGGCGGGCTTACCATCGGATCGTAAGTCTACAAACATGATATAATTTGTTTGTTGGAGGTTATGTCACGTCATAGAAGAGTAAGAAGTAACCTGTAGCTTCTAGATCAATTGCAGAGTCTTAAGTATCGGGTTATAGCGAGTACTACCTGCGAGTTGACAAATTCAGCAATGACTTGCCAAACTTGGATATTCATCGTTTATCCCAAAGAGACTTTATTGTGATAGTCAGGAAATTAACTGCATTGCAATTAATTCAATTTTACATAAGAGAATAATGCATGTTGAAGTTGATCGTCATATTGTTCGACAAAAGATTGAGAAGATAACTGAAGATCAGACAAGTCAGTTCAACTAATCAGCTAGCAGATATACTAAACCTTTTGAGAAATCATGAGTTGAGTTTATTTGTAACAAGTTGAGTATGACTTAAATGTTACATATGCACCAACTTGCGGGGAGATATGAGAATGTGCGTTTACTAAAGGAGGTTATTTGTAAATAGTATCCTCTATATATATTAAACAATGGGTAGAAAAGAAATATTGACTAATCTCTCTAAACTTTTCCCAAATCTTCTCTTTGATAACACATGTAATGGACATGATTCAATTTGATATTTCAGCTGAAGCATCAATTTTCTCTTTTTAAAAAAGATTAGGAGCAACACCAAAATAAGAAAAGGTTAACCCAATATGATAAGGTTTATTATACAGTATAAAACCTAATGTAATAAAATTTAATGTGATAAAACAACTAATCCAACCAACCATTCAACTCTATTGCTAGTTTCTTGCTAGTTGTTTAGAGTCCTATGATGAGTCTAAAGAAGAATGTTTTCAGTTTTTGACATACAGAAATCTCGCCTTTGGACATTTCAACAAGTAACTGATGTTCCCTTTGGGAGGTATGAGTCAAAGTTTCGTCAAAAACTATATATCCATTGATTTCTTTTTTATTTTTCTACAACAAAACATTACTGTATTATATCTTCACCTGTTTCAGTTGTTATTCAGCCAATATCACCTGCAGCTGTCAGTTTTGGCCGGATTAGACCAGCATGCTTTGAATCCAATACTATACTGCCTAACACCTGTAAGTATTGTATTTGTGAAATTTTGAAACTTGGCCCTAGATGTTTATTATTTTTCATAATTTTTTATAATGTACCAACTCAATTTCTTTTCTTATGTCTTCCACTGTTGTAAGTCTTTCAACGAAACTAAAATCACTCGAAAATTTGATGTTACATGGGAAAAATAGCAAAAACTGCATATTTGGATTTTCTAGCTCTTCCCAACTTCATATGATAAAATTATGAAAAGAAAAGGAACAACTGATGTAGGATTACAAGCAAAAATTAACCTAAAATATATTTTTGTTCATTTAGGTCAGATTTCTAGACCCAAACCAAATATGTACTTCAAGCTTATTTGCTCCTGGTCTTAATCCCAGTAGGGCTAGTGACTCAAGCTCAAAATACATCGATCAGTTCATGGTTGTTAACCCCAGCCAATAACTCAATGGTTAACCCCTCCACCAAATGCCTCCCAGTCTAACATAATTCTCAAATATTAGGAGGTAGCAACATGGAGAACTGATGGACCACTGCAAGAATAAATATGAATCCCATGAGATAGGGCTAAGGCTGTTCATCTTTTTTATTACTATTGGGCTTTCAGAACAAAACTGGATGAAATAATCATAATAATAATGAAACTCATAGTTCGTATTATATCATCAGTCAAATCCAAAATGGGGGTTGCACAGCATCGTGCATGCCAAATTCAATTTAAACTTTTAATTTGAATTTAAATCCTTGATGACCACTGATAGATCTGCACGTTTCTGTGTTTTGGGCCCATTAGGGCATTTTGGGATTTTCAGATTTTTAGGGGCGTTTTGGAAAATAGGATTTTTCGGTAATTTTCCCTATTTCTGAATTCTATTTAAATGTGGAAGTGTCCGAGGGATTTATTAGGCTATTTTTGAAAGAAAATTGATATTGGAGATGAGATTATCCCTCATTCTTTGGGAGAGTGCGGACGTCCTCTTCAATTGGCGTCTTAGGAGGGTGATCGCCCCTATAATTGTGATCAATGTATCTTTTTATTTCATTTTTTCTAATAAAATTCAGATTTGGTTTTGGTTCCTATCAATTTGGTATCAGAGCATCAAGATCCATGACAACAGCAACGAGATCCAAGAAAAAGACCGAACCTTTGGAGGAAAGATTCGACGACGAAATCAAGGAATTGAAGAAGGTCGTGGAGGAACTTAGGGTTTCAGCAGAAAAGGATAAGGCCGCGAAGGAGCAAAAATTTGATGGCGTGGAGAAAACCCTAACCCAGATCTTGCAACAAATCTCGGGGCTCGTGACGGATATTCAAATAAAAGAAGACGAAAACCCTAATTTTGGGCCAAAGGCAACGGCTTTGAAAAGGGAAAGAGAAAGGTATATACTTATGAAGAAGAGATTCTTTCCGACGCCGACAACTTACTTCAAGGAGAAAGATGTAGAGCCCACAATGCAAAACAGCGAACCTCGAAACCCTACATCAAAACAACGAGAGGCGAAGAGTTCGATGGTGAAACAGGGGTTGTCGTCCCCTATCTGGAGTCCTGGAGGAGCGCCCGCCCCTCCAGTAGGGGCCGATGGCCCCACAGGTCCCTAGACAGGGCTGTCGGGTCCAAACCAGCGGGTTGCATCCCTCCAGCAGGGGAACAAGCCCCCCGAGCACATAACAGAGGTGTAAGGCCCATTAGGGCGCAGATCCAGGAGGATTCGAACAGAAACAACGAACCCTAGCCCCACAACAGCGACAAATCGATCCTCAGGGGTAGTGGAACAAATCCGACGAGAATCTTGGAGTTTAACGAGGCCCTCCCGGCGATGCACTATGACGACGACGTCCCTCCCGAGTACTTTTGGGAGCCCGACAACGACGGTGGAGAGGGGGCATGGAGCAGAATGACCAGGATTTCTATTATGGCGGAGATGACTGGGGTGAGTATGCGGACAGAGATGTAGGACAACAGAGGAGCTTTGAGGGGCACAGATACACCTATCAACTCCACCGTCTTAGACACTACGACGGAAGAGCAGACCAGTGGACTTTTGAGGTGGATGACAGGATTCAAAAGCTGAAAATGCCTATATTTGAGGGAAATGATCCTTATAATTGAATCTACATGGCAGAGAGGTTTTTTACAGTCTCTCGCATGACTGCGAAGCAGAATCTGGAGACGGTGACGGTGTGTCTTGAAGGAAATGCCCTCGTGGTTCCAATGGAGAGAGCAACAACACCCATTTCGTTCATAGGGGGAAAATTAAGGATGGCGTGGTAGAGAGATTCTGCAAGACTCATGTAGGTAACTTGTGGAAGCAGTTACTTTCCCTTAAGCAGGACAGCACAGTGAAGGATTACAGAAAGCGGTTTGAGGCACTGTCAGGGCGTGTACATGGGCTGATAAGACACTGGAGAGCACCTTCATAACTGGGCTGAAGGCCACCATTCGCACGGGATCTGATGGACACCATGGACTTGGCCCAGATAGTAGAAGATCTTCTGATGGAGGAAAAGAAATCTAGAGGACATGGAGGCGACTTCTCTTCTCTCAGCCAACACACGATTGGTGGACAGCATAAGATCATGACAATGACAGACACATCTAGTCAGGAGAAGAGCGGGGTGCCACCGCAAGGGGGGGTTCGGGAAAATAACGAATGCGAAGATGCGCGAGAGGAGGCAGAAGGGATTGTGTTTCAAATGCGACGAGAGGTTCACCCCAGTGCACCATTGTGGAATGCGCAAGCTTCAGCTGCTGATAGTGGGAGAAGACGAGCAGGATATCATATAGGAAGAAGAGCCCGGAGGAGATAGACATCCCCACTTGGATTAGGACCGTCACGGACTTCATACACCACCTTGAGGAAAAGGTAGTTTTGAGGGACGGGGTAATAATAGATCTGCACTTTTCTACGTTTTGAGCCCTTAGGGACGTTTTGGGAATTTTCGGATTTTTAGGGGCGTTTCGGAAAATTTTCAATCTTTTGGATTTTTCTGTAATTTTCCTTATTTCTGAATTCTATTTATATGTGGGATGGGCTGAGGGATTTATTAGGCTATTTTTGAGAGAAAATTGATATTAGATGTGAGAGTATCCCTCGTTCTTCATGACAATGCGGACGTCTTGAAAGGGTGATCATTTCTATAATTGTGATCAATGTATCTTTTTATTTCAGTTTTTATCTAATAAAATTCAGATTTGGTTTTGGTTCCTATCAACCACTCAATCTCATTAAACAAGACATGATGTGTAGGAACGTTTGCCTATACGTAAGAAGATGAACAAAAAAAGATTTGAACTGCCCACTCAAAAGGATATAGGTCAGTTAATCTATTAAATCTTCAATATGATCACATATTAAGTAAATGATGGGGATGAACCTTTGTTATCCCCAAGAATTCAAAAAAAAATCTAAGATGTTCATCCTTACAACTATTATTATTAATAGAGCCCTAGCTGGTCTCATAACATCAACCAAAAATCCGAAGTTGGGAAGGTATCATGCATGACAAATTCAACCTTAAACTCTTAATTTCAACTTAAAACTGTAATGACCACCCAATCTGGCTAGACAAGACATGATGCGCAGAAACAGCTGACAAGAGGTAAGAAGATGAGCAAAATAGATTTGAACTACCCACCCAAAGGGATAAAGGTTAAATGATCTA
Organism: Scilla litardierei; assembly: GCA_030789695.1. Taxonomy (NCBI): domain Eukaryota; kingdom Viridiplantae; phylum Streptophyta; class Magnoliopsida; order Asparagales; family Asparagaceae; genus Scilla; species Scilla litardierei. Next base: position 499,129,577 of record CM061142.1, on the reverse strand, counting down.
TTATATCCTCGAAATGCTATACAGATTAAGCGTATGGTCGGAATTAACCTTTGTTACACCAAGAATTCAATAAAATTTATGTGCATCATCTAAAAGTATGTTACTGGTAACACATAAGACGTCAGCTTAAAGTAGGTTACTGGCAACCCATAAGACGTCAGCTTACTACCTATGAATAAAAATCTTGATGAAGTATGCCAAAACTCTAGCTCTGAACCATATTAAACTCATGCTGCAAGGCTGAGCACTCAATCAAACCTAAATAAATTTTGTAGATAAACTGATTGTGACAGTTGTTATACCAAAAAGAAATCATCAAAGTAATAATGTAAATTAGGTCACAGTTTCGCTCCGTGAAATATGCCATGCATCAATCCGCTAGCATACCCAACAGGACTTAGGAAAACTATGCTGAATAGTCTACAAACAAATAAAAGAAACTTTGGTGACAATGATCAATGCTATTGGTAATAATAATTCATAGTGAAGAACAGGTTTCCATATCTAACCTTCATCTGCATCTGTCGAAACTTCAACTTTGTGGGCAGAAAAAATTTGAGTTCCTGATAAAGGTAAATCAATATCACAGAATGCATCAGCTCAACGAGAGAGAAAAACCAACGACGTCTAACTAACATATAGCAAACAATTTTTAAGTAAGATATGCATGTAACTTATACTAGCATAACATGATTTGCAGGCACCTGCCATGCAACACGGGACATTTGACCTTGCTACTCCAAGTATTAAGTCTCTCTTAATTTACAATTTTTGACTATCACATCAAGAAAGACAATGAATTATATATTTGCATTATCATTTCACAAATACGAGAAGTAAATACAGCAACTACAAATGTAAGAAACATACTACCAAAAACTGGTGTTTGATTGATGGAGAAGAAACCTGAACTCTGCGCGCTAGATAAACCTGAGGTTTGCAAGCTTGAATTAGCCGGCTTCTGACTAATACTGGAGAAACCTAAGCTCTGTGAACTAGAAAGCCCTGAGATCTGTGAATTTGAACTTGGTGGCATTTGACTAAAACTGAAGAGACCTGAACTTTGTGAACCAGAAAAACCATAGCTTTGCAAACTTGAACTGGTTGGTGTCTGACCAAAGCCAAAGAAGCCAGAACTTTGTGAACTAGATGATCCTGAACTTTGCAAACTTGAGCCAGATGGCTTTTGACTGATGCCAAAGAACCCTGCCGTCTGCGAGCTAGATGAGCCTGAGCTTTGCAAACTTGAACTGGCTGGTTTTTGGCTGAAAGAGAAGAGTCCCGAATTTTGGGAACTAGGTAGACCAGAGTTTATCAAAGATGAAGCGCTTGATGATGTTCGACTTATAGATAATGGTCCTGAACCATGCGAATTAGATAAACCCAAGCTTTGCGAACTTAAAGGTTTAATCTCGCTTGCAGAGCCATTGTTTACCAAAACACGGTTTTGATCACTAGGCAACCCTGCAGTTGTCGTAGTTTCTGATTTTGCAGCTTGTGCTCTAAGCCAATCGACAACATCCTTGAATTTATCCTACAAGAAAAAAGCTTGCTCTGTTTAATAAACCATTCATAATAACTGTAGAATACACCATTAACTTATAGTGGGCAGTAGTAAAAGATGAGTTTTCACAATGAATGAAAACCATAAAGCAAGTCATCAATTAGATCTTTGGTCATCATTTTTTTCTTAGGTAAATTGCAGAAAAACCCCCATACACAATTGGCATTGTAAAACTATTAAACCATTGACCCCATATATGTTATTAGAATGAACACTTCACAGTGATGATTACGACCAATAAAATTTAATTTTTTTCCTTATTGCCCTTATTCTTCCTGCCTACCCACATCTCTTTTTTTAGCAAAACATAATTACCGTCTAGGTTAATTAAATATGAGTTTCTGCAGATGAATATATAGGATTGAATTTGATCACACTAAATAATACTATCTTAACGTTAGATTAACCTGAATCCAAACAATTCATATATCCTTTAACCAACTTTTTTAAGAAAAAAAGCCTTCTAACTCATAACCTGCTTTTAAAATCATAAATAATCAGCATATGTCATATAGAAATGAACAGTATGCGTAGCAAAAGCAACAGCTAGAGCAACCCTACAAGAGTCATGGACATCTTCTTTCCCTTCATTTTCAGACGATGTAGGGGTTGTAAAGTGACCTAAAGAGCATAATATTATTACCACACTTACATATGTTTTCTTTTTGCAAATACTGAGTGAAGTATGGATATCCTTTACATGTTGAACACACCATCTATAGTTGCCAACAGCATTATCAGACTCAGATCCTGATTCTAATCAAACATAATTGAATATTTCTACAAAAGAAACGGAAAAAATGAGTGCAACCTTCAACTTTAATATGAGCCAGTGAATAAATTCGTTATCTTAGCACTGAATAGTCTTTGGTATACATATGTGTGTGTGCACATGTTTGACATTCGGATATACATTTGGATAAATGGATATTTTGGATAGTTTAGCATTAACAATATGTGAATCCGTAACATAAATATGGCGGCCCATATACCCAAATTTGTCAAAATTTGAATATAAATTTGAAATCCAACGGATAACTTATTTCCGTTTAAATTCCTAATTTGAAAGCAATAAAATGACATTAAGATACCATCAGTGTCGATGTCTCTAACAACTTATTGAACCCTTGTCCCAAATATGAGATGATTGAACGATATATGGCTGATATATAATTTTTTAAGGATCTTCCACTATGATATGGTAAAAAACATATATTCCTTTTGATCCCGCATTAGTCGATATGTTGTATATTCACCGATACATCAAGCCAATATATCCTTGTCCGATATCAGCCGATGCAGATCACATTTGGTTTTCTTGTTATAAGCTATATGGATTTCAAGTTAAAATTGAAATATTAAGTGCTTAATAAAAGCTAAACCAATTGCCCTATGTTTGAAACTCAAACACCTCACTATTGCACGATCTATGTACGTTCTTGTCAATTTCATTGCTATCGTTTTTCTTTGTGCATTAATATATCGCCAGTGCCAATGCGAATTAAGTGATGAATCGTTAATAACAAAGTAAAACTGATAGTGCAGAAGACATGAAGATGTGAAACAAAGATGAGGAAAGCCAAATTGAGGTAAAGTAGTCCTACTTGAGGTAAAAACAAGAAAGCATCATAACATATATTTCATCTACTTTTTTTGGTAAAACAAACCCTAATCAAAGGCAATAGGAGTTAGCCTAATTACAAAGTCTAATTTTATCTTTTACTTCCATTAGTGAGTCCCCTAATTTTTCTTTTTTTTTTAATTTTATAGCAATAACCAAATTATCTGTATGTAATTTCCAAAACCAAAATGATAAATAGCCTTTGATTCTTAATTTCTTTGTTTTGAAAATTCCAAAACCAAACTAGGTGCTGAATCTTAATTTTCTTTGTTTTGAAAATTACAAGATCAAATGATTTAAATTTAGAGTGAGAATCTCATGTCACTAATGTTTTATCGCATTCATTCAATTCAAAGTTGTTCTAGTTAACATGTCGTATCAGTTTAATTAAAATTCACTTGACTATCTTTTAAATTTTGTGATTTATTTTATAGCATTGTGCCAAAATACTTGATCATTCGACACCTTTGCATGAATGAAATGATATTTTTATTAGATATATGACATCCAGTATATTAGATCTACCTATAAGTTACCAATATTTTTTACATGAAAGCATATATAAATTGCCAAATATGAACCTCCGATATAATCTCATGCCCTCAGTATATCATCCAATATATCATACGATCATTATATTCAGTATTAAAAACCTTTGCTTGAATTATCCTGTCCAAGAATAATACAAAAAGGAGATGCAAGTTTCTAGATGGATACAAAATGCTATTGAAATGCATGTCATGCACCTATCTATATCCAAAGAATTTAAATCGATGACACCCATATGCAACCATCACTATACGGCAATTGGACATCATCAAGAATTGTAATATCAAAAGAAATTCAAGAATATTGCAATGAGTCACATGTACCTATTCGGCAACATGGTTAATTCACTAATTTCTGATGATATCAACTAATGTAGCAAGTAGTTATAACTGACATTTTCTAGAACTTAAGAAATGATTGGCTAGGTAGCACGGCACACGACTATCATGATGTCTTGTTGGGTCATATATATGGTGAACACGGGCGACGTACAAGTGCCACATGTGTGTTTTAGAATCATGTTGGCATGAGAGATCCAATTTAAAATTAAGAGTCTTTTTTATTTTTTATTTTTTTAGATTTTATATTCGAAATAGAGATAGAGTTTGAGTCTTCCGAGTCTTCTAGTTATTTTGAGTCAGCTAGTTATTTTAAAGAGTTTGAGTTTTGAGTCTTTTAGTCGTTACGAGTCTTTTATTTACTTTAAATGTTTTAGTTATTCTAGAGTTCTAGTCACATATTGGATTGTGTTTTTAGAGTCAAGTTGTAAGCCTGTTTAAAAGCCACAAACTTATTTATTTTTAAGTAGAAAACCAATGAATAGAAATGTTGGTATAAACTTTCTGTTTCTCCAGAAAATTAAATCTTTTGCGTTGGTGTGCGAGAGTGGGCTTGGTTGACTGGTCAAAAGGTCCAAAAAATCTCCATGCGCCAGGCGTGCAAGTCAATGATCGTAAGATTTCAGGTGTGCGAGATCCAAAAAATTATCAACTTTCGAATTTTCTTCTTCTTTAAATTCACACATCCCTTCCCGCTTATGTTCTGTGTCAACTTGGTATCAAAACCAATAGCTGGTTTGTCTTCTTTTTCTTTTCTTTTTCCCCAAAAAATCTTTTTTCTTTTTCAGTTAGTATTTTAAATTCAAAAAACCTAAACTTTTTTCATCTTTTTCCTTATAAATTTTTTTTCTTTTAGTTAGATTTTATATCAAAAATAAAAAAATTACCTTTTCTTTTCTTTTCTTTTCTTTTTCCATCATCTACTCATCTTTAGAGTTTTAGAAAAAAACCTAACTTTTCTTCATCTTTTTCCCTCATCAAAAAGGACCTCCTTTAAATGTTTCTTTTTTTTCCTTCCTTCCACTTAGATTTGGATTTTTAAAAAATGATATCAAAAAATCAAAATAAGATGGATTAAAAAGAGACATGAAAAATCAAAAAAGAGAAAAAAAATTAAATAAGAGATAAAAACACCGAAAAAGAGAGAGATTAACCAAAAGAAAAAATCAAAATAGAGATACAAAAAATTCAAGAAAAAATAGAAAACAGGAGAAAATAGAAGAAGAAAATAGAACAAAATTTTTTATAGTCCCCTGATGCCCCCACACCCTAGCTCTGCCACCGCCTAAATCTATTGTCACCCCCACACTTGTTCATCTTTCATATGTTATAAGTTGAAGGAATGATTGAAAAAGTTTATGCAACTAAAAGTTCCCCTGATGCTAATGAAGATCTATGTGAATCTAATACGCATACCAATATTATTAGGTGTTTCCCTACAATATTGAAGGTGAAGAAAATTGACGAAGGATCAATATTTTCCATACATATATCAAGATACATGATAAGTCATACAAATTAATAATTGATGGGGATAGTTGTGTGTATGTTATCGCCAAATCAAAAAATGGACCTAGTAGCTAAACCTCACCCACAGCCATATAATGTAATTTGATTGATAAGACTACTCACCCAGCGATGTTTAGTGTCTCTCCAGCTTATGAGTTATCATAATCACATTTGGTGTGATTTTATACCCAGCACACGTTTTGCTAGGAAGACCTTAATTATAAGACCTAGATGTGACGAGTTCTGGAATATCAAATATACACATTCATTTTAATGGGAAACGAATTGTGTTGAAATCTTGCCAAACCAAGATTTGAGTTGCTCAACAAAATGGTTTAAACTACAATGAGCCAAGTATGAGGAGTCCTTTAAAGGTCGAATAAAAGCCTGAGCCAAATGCTGAGTCCAAGATAAAATTGAAGCCCGAGTCTACATTAGTAAAAAAAATTAAGTTTGAACCAAAACATGAGATGGATCTACAAGCTTTAGATAAAGTTGAAGCCACACATTGATCATGTCATCACTTAGCTTAGAGGCACCGCTTGAGAAAATTAAGTACATCGAGTTTGTCATACTAAATCATTCACATCTTACTAACAAGTAGATTCTATATGTTTTTCTTTCTTTTGTAATTTGGGAGAAATTTTCAAAAGACATTCTCTTGTAAATCTACATCCTGCTACACTTTAAAGTTCGTGAATGCATCTTCTCTAATTACAAGAGACTACTGATTTCTGCCCAGTTATGCTACTCTTAGCGTCATTCACCAGGTGGTAAAGTTCTCAAGCAGTGGATAATGGTGGGAATGATAAAGATCCAATTTAAAATTAAGGTATTCTTTTTTATTTTTTTTATTTTATTTCAGATTTTATATTTGAAATAGAGATAGTGTTTGAGTTCTGTGAGTCTTCTAGTTATTTTAAGTCTTTTTGTTAGTTTATAGAATTTGAGTCCTTTGAGTCTTATAGTTATTTTGAGTCTTTTATTTATTTTGAATGTTTTAGTTATTCTAGAATTCTAGTCTCATATTGGATTGGGTTTTTGAGAGTCAAGTTGTAAGCCTATTTAAAGGCCACAAACTTATTTGTCTTTAAGTAGAAAATCACTAAATAGAAATTAATATATAAACTTTCCTTTTTTTCAGAAAATTAAATCTTTTGCATTGGTGTATGAGAGTGACCTTGGTTGCCTGAGCGAGAGATCTGAAAAATCTCCACATTCGAGACGGGGTGATCGTAAGATTTCCGAGGTGCGAGATCCAAAAAGTTATCAACTTCCGAGTTTTCTTCTTCTCCAAATTCCCATCACATCTCTTCCCACTTCCGTCGTGCGTCACTATATCCATCCAAGGTGTGTTGGTAACTTGCTAGCAGACATAGCTGCCCTACATGAGAAGTCTTTATTAAAAACATGAAAAATCAACTTACCCCTACTAAACTTCAAATTGTTGCAAGGCTCACTTAGGGCATTCTCATGTACCCATATAACCCTTGCATAATTTTCCACAATAAAAAATAACAAACACATTGTACTTATTAATAAGAGTACTAGTCTAACTCATGACCATAAGTTACAGGATATTCAAAATATTCCACCGAAAAATTTCAATAAATTCAAAACTAACCTAAAAATTGCAGCCTCTCCAAAATCTGCCAAAAAATTTCAGGCAACCTTCAAAATATTCTTCCAAACAAAAAATTTTAATCAAATTCAAACTAAAATTTAATTCTCCCAAAGAACTTAGTTCCTCCAAAATAAAAATTTTAGTTACCTCAAGATTTAGTTCGGTCCAAAATTTTAAATTAAATTTAGTTTTCCTAGAGAATTTAGTTCTCCAAAAATGTTAGTTCTCTCCAAAAAATTTATTCCCTCCAAATTTAGCTCTCCCAAAAATTTAAAATTTTATTTTTCCAAAAATTTAGTTCCCTCCAGATTTAGTTTCTCCCAAAATTTGAGGGTTTCTCCTCCAAAATTTTAGAGTCTCCCCCAAAAAATTTCACAAACTCTCATCATACACGTTGATTCCTCAAGATTCAATCACAACCGTTTTTCTACCCACCCTTTTGTCACAGTCAGCAACCACGTCCAAAAACATCCCTTAATTGTATAATAGATGAAATAGCCGCTAAACACCGTTTCCTCTTGTTTTGGGTCTGACTGACTAAGTTTCCGTCTGGCTTGAAACATGAGTTCAATTAAATGGTCCAGATTATATGCCTTGCATCAATTTCATATTTCCAGTATGGCTTGAAACATGAGTTGAATCAAATGGTACAGATTATATGCATTATATCAATTTCATGTTTAGTGCTTCTGATGGATCAAATGGTCTCAACAAAACAAAAGATAATATGAGAAAGGAATTCGCTCAACCTAGGCAGAACCAAGGGAGCTACTCAAATCTAGTCAATTTTGTTGGAGGGAGAAAGATGATGTTCTCTGGATCACAAAAAGAATCGAAGGAACCTGTTGAAGACAAAATATGACATGCACTAAAACAATGATTAGAAAGGAATTACGAGGTAGATCCTCAAGTTTATAAACATTATTCAGATATTAAACTGGAAATAGCTCTTGAAATAATCAAAAATACAGATAAAATCATAACAAACATAAGCTAACTCAATGACAGACTTAACATTAGATACCAGCATTACCAATAAGTGTGATGCATGAGATAAATAGTCTTTTACGCCATCTTCCCAAAGCTCGTCTGGATGATTTTGTAACTGTAATTGGACCCAACTGCATAAAGAAAAACAGTCATCTAACTCCACAAGCACAAACTATTACTTTCATGCTGATATATCAATATGCAAAAAGAAAAGAAAAACATAAATTTCCAATGGAAATTCAGTTCAGAAAATGCATGACCTAACAAATTTCTGAGTTTTGATAATCATAAACTTTGAAAAATGTCCCCACACAAGGCATGATGAGATGCACTAGGTTGATTTGGTCAAAAAAATCGTTTTGTACATTCGGAACAGACTGACATCAAAGGAGAGAAATGCAGTAAATAATAAAATAAATGAGAAATATGCTCCTTACGTCAAGACTTTTACACAAGAGACTACTCTGCTGCACAGAAAGCATATCTAATTTTGGTTGGCATACATTGTAATAACCAGCCTTGGACATTCGTTATGTTTAAGATAAAGGATATACATCTAGACTATCTCTGGTAATATTCCCAGGAATTATGGAAATGCACTAGCTAGCTTATATTTATTAAACATAGGTCACAACTTTCAAAAACAATATATAGTGCATATAATGTCCCAGTATTGAGGGAAAAGTCTCGCCTCAACAGTGTTGCTCCATTGTGGCTTGAAGGTCATGGGTCCTTTACCATATAACAGTGAGGTTACATGCATCTAACCCTCCCAAACTTTGGACTTGGGGGAATATCATGTGTGTATGTGTGTATGCATGTGTACGCGTGCGCACATGTTATTGAGAGGATAAAGCATGTGGAGCCTATTACCCCAAATTTAAAAATAAGCAACTCAAAAGAAACTCATTTCTGTTGTTCTAGCATATTTAAACTACTTACAAATAAAAATGATTTTTATATAATTAACCAAAGCAAAAAAGTGTTGACAAAATCAACATTTCATAGTTGTCATATCATTGACTTATTTTTGCCACTTGACACACAGGTAAAACACACCAAAAGCATTTGAACTTCAAATTATATATAGTTTAAATGTGGCAGATCACATATAACGGAATGGATTCTTATTTGAGTATCCGATTTTTAAATTTGTGGTGATATGCTCTACATGTTTGATCATCTTGAAATGATCCTAGTCAAACACTGTATATTTGTATGTATATTTGTATGTGTGTGTACGCGCGCAGTCTCCCTACACTACTCCCCGAAATAATTTTTGCTGGTTCTTATTTGAAAGACAAATTATTTGTTTTAAATGTAAAGAGAAACAATCATAAAATTGCTTTCACTAGTACCTTGCAATGTCATCTAAATGATGGATGTCAAATTGACGGACATCTAGCAAAATTGAACATCATTTGTTCCGCTTCTTAATTGAGTTAAGCACAATAAGAAAGCACAAGTTCGTGAAAGAAGAAAAGGTGAATGAATGAAGGGTGACTATTGAAATAAATCAAGAATACATCATATCGCTTTTAATGAACCATGAATGGCACAGTCCCATATGATCCTATTAAGAAACTCAGAGATACAGTTGACAAAGTAGAAAATGAAGAAGGCTTCAGCATAACTTGAAACACAACAATATCTTTCTTTATATCAATAAAGTAAATGCAAAAATGTCAGCCTAAATTGTACATTGAAAGATAACAAAAAAGAAATCATACTAAATTGTAGTACACATGGCATACAAGGGTATTTCCTTACATAAGGGTCAAAAAGCCAAAAAGCAAAGAAGTCAGTTTTTAACACTTTGATTGGATGATTGGCACCATCCACATTGACTTCCATGTCCTAAAACCTAGGTACATGTAAGATCATGTAATTTCATATTGGTCGTTCTTGCATCAGGTGGTTAAAAATTTACGACTTTTTCAATGATAGAGTGTTTACCACTCTAAATCCATGAGCAAGGAGCATGTAAACCACATAATGTTTGTTGCATCTAGATTTTAGGACATGATAGGGCAAAGTGGACAATGTAGATCATCCAATCATGGGGTTTTAACGTAAACTTTTTGACCTAGGGGGGGTTCCTCCTACGACACGATGCCCATGATTCTCTAACGTGGTTCGCTTGTTTAAAATAATATTCCAAAATAACACTTTAAATATTAGAATTTGAGAAAGAACGACCATGAAATACCAAAATCAAAGATATTTTACTTTGTCACCATCAGAAATTTAGAAAGCTACTCGATTCAAATATTAAGAACAAAAATGTTATAGGGCGCTGCAGAAGCTGTTCTTCTTGAAAGTGTTAAAGCAAGCAAGGTTGAAATTAAGGGCAAAGATGGCCAAAGCTCTCCCTACTACATCAACTCCACAACTACCAAAGTAAAACCCGAGGGGTGTGGTGGCAACACAATGGAATAGTTTTCCCATCATGGACCAGGATCATTTGCATGCATTAATTGAATGAAACTATGAAAGATTCTACATGGTCGGCAACCAGACTCAGTCCATTAGTTTTTATCAAGTATAACAATCAATTGGAGATGAGACAAGAAAAAAGAACAGACCGTCTATGATCCCAATTCTTTGTTAAATATTGGCTGATCCTAATTCCTTGTTGAATATTGAATCTGGTTGAATGACTAGCAAAGAAAGAAGACTTTTTTGAAATCCAAAGCGGCATTCACAAGTGTTTTGAGATTGGAGTATTAAGTGGCGCTATGAAAAAGAAAAAGGTACATTCGCCAGCTTTATTCCTAACTTATTCCTAATTTCCAATTCTATGTTTCTAATTTTAATATCTAATAATATTTCTTCAATTGTCATTATGGCCTCAAAATTTTAATGCTTTGAGAATCATGAAGGAAAAGGGAAGCAAATGGTGGAAATGGATGAAAATGAGTTTGTGGAGAGTGAAGAAGATGATGAAGATGAGAGAAAACTTAGTTCTTGAATAAGATGATGATATTAGCAATGGCCGGTTAGGAAAGATTGACCCATGCCATTATTCTTTCTTTTGTGTGCTTTTGAGAATCATGAGAGGGAAAGGGTAGAAGCATTGGAAGTGGATGAAGAGGAGTTTGTGAAGAGTGAAGAGGAGTATGGAGATAAGAGGAGTATGGAGATAAGAGAAAATTTGGTTCTTGAAGATAATGATGTTACAATGGATCAATGAGAGATGATTGATCCATCCCATAATAGTTTCTTTTTGCGTGCTTTTAAGAGTGGTTTGAAACTAAGTTAATAAACTTTGGGAATATGAAACATGAAGCACTATGTGTAAGACTTTTTTAAGTAGATTTATGTTGGTGTTTGTATTCACATTCAATGTTCCCATAATCGACCAATTACAATTCGTATCGTAAGCAACAATACGATATTGGAGACTTACACTGCAGTGCCTCCTATGTCAAAATTAACACACTATCGTTTGATATAGGCACCATATCGTACGATTACGATTAATATAGGCAAATAATATCGTCCGATATGGATTCGGTCAAATTGGATTAAACAAGGGTAACATATTCAAACACATTATGTACCGGTTTAATTTACCACTTTAGCTCCCAATTCCAAATCTTCTTCCTCTCTCTTCAAGATCTTTATCAAGACCAAGGGCTCTCACCGCACATTATGTTGCATTGGGTCATGGACACCTTCACAGCTTGGCATCAACCTTCTTCATCTATTTCTTTAGGATCTCCATAAAATCTAAGACTCTTGTGGCTCATCATTGTGTCGCAATTATTCACACACACTGTCCAAAGCTTATTATATCCCCCATCAATAGTCATCGTATTGCCCCAATGATCATCAACTCTCCTCATGTTCTCTCTCCTCTCCTTTGTACATTTCTCCTTGTGATTCTTCGGCATTTCTATTACCTTCCATTTCGCTCTCACCTCTCTCCCTCTCTCAATCTCTCTTCCCTGCTCTCTTTCCCTCACCCTCTTCGTCGTCTATTCCCTTTGTTTTCTCTTAATCTCTCCATATTACCTCTTCCAGTCTCTTTAAGTTTTATCTTTCTCTTTAAGTTTTATCTTTCTGTTTCTCTTTTGTATCTAGCTAATATATCTAAAATGTTGACATATATCACAAAACTAAGTAGCTAAGTATGTTAAATTATATAGCATTTAAATTTTGATTTTTTGTTAAATTCGTTAATACTTAGATATTTAATTATTAAAATGTGGCAGTAATTTAATGATTAGTGGGTTGAATCAAATGATGAATTAGATTAGTTAATTGTTTGAACTTTGGATGTTAACTGACTAACGGAATTGGATGCTTGGTAAATAACTATTAGATGTTACGGACATCTGGAGTTAATTAAAAATTATGTATTTGATGTTGTTGACTGGGCAAACTAAATAAGATGATAGAAAAACTTAAAACCTTGTGTTGCTTCATTTACTAGTTAGGTACTATTATTTTGTATTTGAAAATAGATATGTCCTTGTATAGTTCAATACAGTATAGTATTGAGCTTTACAAAATTGTGTTTTTTGCACTTCTACAATATGCCATTGTTTATTACTTGTTCTATGATCAAATATCTCAATGTTTTCATGATATACTTAGATATAACATATAAGTGTGATTTGTTTAAATTGCACTGGATAAATTTATCTTATAATATGATATATGATACGATAATTAATGAAAATGATAAGCCGATATATGTTACTGATATACCAACTATGGTCATGTTTAATATTTTGAAATGATTGAACTTGAACTTGTATGTTATAAGATTTAATGCTCGTGTTCAAGTCTACAATGATTAAGACTGAAAATTCTAGGTTTATGTTTACGTTTTGGAAATTGGAATGTTCTTACATAGTTAATATAGTACTGAATTTTGCAAAATTGTGTTTTTGTGCTTCTACTTTATACCCTTGGTTACTACTTGTTCCATGATCAAATATCGCAATGTTTTAGCAATGTAGTTAGTTATTTGTGTGATTTGCTTAATTTTAACGGTAGGTAAATGTATCTCACAATACAATATATAATACGATAATTAACCAAAACAATAAGCAATATATTTACATATATCAATCACGATATGACAACTTTGCTGACAATACACTAGCTTGCAAGTCCAATAGTGAAAAGTCAAGATACAAGATCTGTACACCCTCTCAAATCTGTAAGTCGTTCATACATTAAATCTTGCTATCAGAACTATTAATGCGGCAAAAAACATCAAGACAAATAAGGTTGTCAACGAGGAATATAGTTGCAGTAACAAAATTGTTCGGATGTGGTGACATATAATTTTACTAGAAACCATTCAATAAGATCATACATGTTCAAGAACCAACGTCAAATGTGCTTGTCATTGCCCGAAACTAAGCTTACTTCAGTTGTCATCATGTTGAGATTCAAATAAATAAAGCATTGTGTTACTAACTTAGTGATTAGTAAGATATGGAATCTATACAAAGAAGATGACATGGGAAAGGTAAAAGTTGTAACGCAAAAGATTTTGGATAAAAATTGGTGAGAGAAAATAGAATACATTATTTCATTTATAAAGCCTATATATAATATGCTTAGACATGCGAATACTGACAAACCCAACCTTCACCTAGTCTATAATATGTAGAGTTGCATGATTGCGAAGGAGAAGGCTGCTAGTATAAGGCAAAAAGGTAATAGAAAAGATGAGTCATTGTCCGATGGTGTGCTATATTCCATTTTGGAGTACAGATGGAACAAAAGATAATCTTGGATTGCTTGGCCTACTCACTAAATTCAAGGTAACTTCTTAGTTAAGCCTTTTTTGTTGTGATTATTACGCACTCCATATTTGCATTATGTATGAATTTTTTGAGTTAATAATAAAAAACCTTTTTATGTGCTTTAAGCTTTAGGTTGAATAATGCACAATGGCATAACGAAGCATCAAATTGGATTGCTTAATACAAAGATGCCAATATATCAATTGAAGAGCTAAGTGCTCGAAAAGACATTTTCCAAACTCAAAGGAGCAGCACATGATCACTACAAATATAGCGTGCTAAATTTCCTTCAACATTAGATGGATTTGCAAAACATGGCTCTTTACATGGTAATGGGATCATAGATACCAAAGTATGAAAAGTTGTTCATCAGATCATATCCTAATATGGCAAATTGTAAAAGTTGGCCATTATATTAATTGGGAATCAATCTTCCTCTTATAATGTGAGAGAAAGTGGAAGCACATACACGCATATCATTTCATAAAAAGGAAGACTTGATTCCTAACAAGCATATGATTTGCTGCATGTGCACACAAACTTTTGCCTTCTTTCAAAAGGATTGCCATGATATTATCAAAGAAGGACAAATATGTGCAACTTAGGCGGAGATATGGCAAACCAAAGAATGTATAACTCTTTATAAGAAGTGTAGCTAGAACAGTGGCCTTTGGAGATGATGCAAATGATAATCTTGAAGTCAAGTCTAAAGAAACCGGTTCCAATCAAGAGAAATTGACTGGAATTGTTACTATTGGACCGTGTAAACTTGTAATTTGCCGGTCATTCATGAAATCCAGATGCTTAAGCTAACTAGAAAATACAACTACAATGGGCTCTTCTGGATGATGCAGTTCAAAACTGTATTGATAGTGTGACTTTTTATGTTTTGTTTAGTATATATAATATGATATACAGTTGTGACCATCTGTCATGCCTTTCAGAAGTTTGGTGTGTCGTGTATCCTTGTCCTTGTCCTTGTTTGTACCCATGTCTATTCTTCCTAGATCAATGATCTTTTACATATCATTCTCTTGTAAAGGTAAACAAGCTGATGGGTAAATAAAATTAAAATATATGAAAGTTCTTATGTAGTTGACAAACGACCAGAGATGTCATATCAGAACATCAATAAGAAATGTGATCAAAATGATGACAACCCCCATGATCTAAGTAATGGGATATCTCAGGTGGCTGCCTCAATGTTTTGGCATCCAAGGTACTTCCATTAGGTAGAGTCCTAAGTAACTTGTGGGGCTAGATGACATGGACACCCAAGTGTAACTAGCGTTTATAAAATATAGTATCTAAAATAACTAGAAATAGGTACAAATAGTAGAAAGATGCTAAGAATACATCACTAGAAAGGCCGACTTAAAAACAGAAAAAGAGGTGAGGCATAAGCCAACATTCAAGTAGGAACAATAAGTGTGGACAAAACTTGTTGGTTCATCAAGAACCTAAAAGTTTCCAAATAAAATGAGATGGCCAAAAAAAATCTTGAACACATTTATACTCAACCCAAAAGCTAAAAGATAAGGTTATCAGCAAGTAATTTCCCTTGTATCTTCATCCACCTCCCTTCTTCCCAGCATCTTCTTCTGTGACTTCTGCAGTCCAGTCCATTCTTGGACTCTTCCTACCCAACTAATCCTTCCATGTAGGTACTATTGATTGCCACCACCTTCAACAACACTTGCTCCCATTCTATTTCTATCTGCCATATACAACCTCACAAATCTGTGCACTCACTCCTGCATGGCTATTCCTCTGCAAAACCTTAGTCCTAAATTCTGCATTCAATACAGTGTCGTCGCCATTAATCCGCTCAATAATGGTACCTGCTCACTCTTTGTTCTTAATGCCCACGTCAACTTTTTATGCCACTACCCGTAATCTGCCTCCACCTCACATGATGATGTAGATGAGTAGAGCCATATTTGACATGTGGCTCAAAAAGAATTTTCTAGTAAAAACTTAGAATCTAGAAATAACCATGTACATATAAAAAGTTTTCAAATACAACTGAAAACAATCCTCTAACCAGTGGTAACTAACAATTAGGTGTTATATAGGAATGCAAGTTACTTAAGCATTAACAAACTGTTTGGCTGAAGAAATAGCAGTAATTAATAACGCATGATTTCGCAACGATATTTATTTTTTGAAACCACGTGCTGATAGAGTTTGGGTCGTGACTCAGATTTCAAGGAATTTGACACATTTGATGTTCAAAATGGAGCTTTGAAACTGAGCTTTCGAGATCACAAAAGAAAAGGAGTTAATGATAATCCAATCAGATTGGAGATTCACAAACTGATGACTGTATGAGTACAAACTTCAGTTTCATTTTAACTTAAAAGAAACCTCAATTTCAGAAAATGTTGCCACAATAAGGGTGAATGCGCAGCCAACATAAGTGCATATGCTGAAATCAGCAACATAACCGGGGGAGGGGGGGTGCCAACCTCGCAAACTGGGTATTAAGAGCCCTGACATGCTGGCGAGCCGATTCCACCCGTTTCGTATCTAATGGAGTTCCTTCCATCAAATGCTGCTGACGGGAAGACTCCGCCCTGTGAATAAAAGATGGTGCTTCCATTACTCTCTTACTTCGTAACTGCAGAAGTGCACAAATAAAAAAGAAAAATTTGTCTCACAATCATGCTTCTCAATATTACATTGTATTCCTTAAAAGAAAATACAATCAATTCTATTCACCATTAGAAAAAAAAACAATATTTGATACCGAAAGATTAAGACAATTGGATAGCTTCTGTCAATCAAATCAAAGCATGTAATTTTGGATACCAAAAACCGAGTTGCGAAGTCTGAATCTCTATGTTTGCAGTAAACTAGGGTTTCGGAAGAGAGGGGAAAAAGACTTACGGCGGCGGAATCGGTGGGATTGGGATCGGAGCCGGAGAGGGCGGGGCGCTTCGCTCCTCGTTTCATCGTTCGTGCTAGGGTTCGAATCGAAGCTGGCGGGGATTTGAATTAGAAGGCTAAAAAAGACGACTGTAGAGAACAGAGAACGAAAGCAGAGAGAAAAAGAAAAATCTCGTGTGAACCGGAGAGTAAGATATGGAGAAGATCAGAAACGGGTTTCAATAGGGCTCTCTAAGCACGACGGCCAACGGGTTTGACTGTTTTACATGACCCGAGGTGAACCCGGGCCGACCCGGCCCGATCATGACCCGTGTCTCAACGTAGTCATTTGCAGAAGGAAATACATTGCTGTTTGTTTGGCATGCAAAAATTTAGGAGGACATGCAAAATTCCATTTGTATTTTCATGTTTGGTATAAGAAATATTTCGTATCCTTAAGCATAGTAACACAGTGGAATTATATTCCTGTTGTGAAGGGAATTTAGGGAGAAATAGGTGTAAGTAGGGGTGGCAAACGGGCGGGTCGGGTCGGGTTCGGGTCGGGTCAGGTTTGACCCGACCCGAATAAGGGTAAACCCGAACCCGACCCGAATTAAATTCGGGTCAGGGTTCGGATACCCGAACCTGACCCAGTCGTAACCCGGGTGACCCGTACCCGACCCGGTTTGTCTTACGGGTCGGGTACGGGTCGGGTTCGGGTCGGGTTCGGGTCGGGTTTGGTGTGAAATAATGATTATTTTTCAAAAAAGGTCGGGTTCGGGTCGGGTTCGGGTCGGGTCCGGGTCGGGTTGGGGTGAAAAGAGTGAAAATACGGGTCGAATTCGGGTCAACCGGGTCGAGGGGTCAAACCCGTACCCGACCCGGATTTTTATCCGGGTCGGTCGGGTTGACCCGAATTCGACCCGACCCGGATTGGCCCCTACCCATACCCGACCCAAGAGGCCGGGTTCGGGTCGGGTTGGGTCGGGTCGAGTCAATTTTGCCACCCCTAGGTGTAAGGGGTTAAGAGCCCCCTACCCGTGTATTTATATCTTTCAATAGTGGGTTGGATATCCAATTGGCCCAATGGGCCTATTCATAACACTTCCCCTTATCCAATCAACATTGAAATAAGAGGTGGATTCTTCAGGATCCGAGTTAAGGTAACTGTCTTGTTAAAGAAAGAACAGTTAACCCATAACTTCCCCTGTTTTGGGGATGTGTCTAGGGGTGGATACTTCAGGATCCAGAGTCAACGAGGTTGCCTCGTCAAAACCTTGACTACGGAAAACCCAGTGGGAAAAAACCTGTAGCCAAGGGAAAAGAGTACAACTCTGCAGTTGACTCCCCCTTATCTGACCAAGCTTCAGGCTTGCAGATTTCCTATGAATCTATACATCAGTCTCCTATGTATCTATGAGTTCATAGTTCTCTCATCCTGACCCAGTTTACATTTACTCACTCTCCTCATCCCAATCCCATGTACAAGTTTTTCAAAGATACTAGTAGGCAGGGATTTGGTAAGCAAATCCGCCAAGTTATTACATGATTGGATCTTCTGTACCTCAATCTGCTTTTGCTTCTGAAGGTCGTGCGTCCAGAAGAACTTGGGGGAGATATGCTTCGTCTTGTCACCTTTGATGTAGCCGTCCTGTAGCTGGGCTATACATGCTGCATTGTCTTCATAGAGTGTAGTGGGTGCAAGAACGCCGGTTGTCAGGCCGGTGGAGGTGAGTATGTGCTGGATCACCGAGCGTAGCCAAAAACATTCCTTGCTTGCTTCGAAGATCGCAAGTAGCTCGGAGTGGGTGGATGAGACGGTCGTCATGGTCTGCTTCACAGATCTCCAGGATATGGCAGTGCCGCCATATGTGAACATGTATCCGGTCTGAGACTTCTCTGTATGAGGATCGGACCTGTAACCTGCGTCAGCATAACCAACTAAACCAGTTGATGCCCCTTTCCTGTAGAATAGACCTAAGTCTATGGACCCTTGGAGGTAGCGCAGAAGATGCTTAACTCCGGCCCAGTGCCGCTGTGTAGGTGCAGCACTATATCTGGCTAGTAAGTTTACTGCGAACGCTATGTCAGGGCGAGTGCAGTTAGCCAGGTAAAGGAGTGCACCGATAGCACTTAAATAAGGCACTTCGGGGCCTAGTACTTCCTCCCCCTCTTCCAGCGGCCGGAAGGGGTCTTTGTGTACATCCAATGATCTGACGACCATCGGAGTGCTGAGGGGGTGGCACTTATCCATCTGAAACTTTTTCAATAAGTTCGATGTGTAAGTTGACTGGTGTAACAGGATCCCATCTTTAAGATGCTCTATCTGAAGGCCTAAACAGAATTTTGATTTTCCGAGGTCTTTCATCTCGAAGGTTTCTGTCAGGCTTTTAGAAATCTTTGTGATCTCTTCAGGAGATCCGATGAGGTTTAAGTCGTCTACATAGACGGCTATAATCACAAATCATGTTGCCTTTGCTCTTATAAAGATGCAAGGACAGACTGGGTCGTTTTTAAATCCTTGCTGTGCAAGGAAGTCGCTCAGTCTGTTATACCACATCCTTCCAGATTGTTTTAGACCATATAATGATCTTTGCAGTTTCACTGAGTAGATGTCACGTTCTCTCTCTTTTAGTGCTGCAGGCAAAGAATAACCGTCAGGCAATCTCATATAGATGTCTCGGTCTAGGTTGCCATATATGTATGCAGTAACCACGTCCATGAGTTGCATATCTAAACCCTCTTGTGCTGTTATGCCAATGAGGAATCAGAAGGTGATCGCGTCCATGACCGGGGAGTATGTGGCTTCAAAATCCACCCCAGGACGTTGGGTAAAACCCTGCGCTACAAGCCTTGCTTTGTAGCGTACGATCTCATTCTGTTCATTTCGTTTTCTAACAAATACACATTTATAACCCACAGGTTTTACACCTTTTGGTGTCTGGACTATTGGTCCGAAGACCTTGCGTTTGGTGAGTGAATCCAACTCCACTCCTATTGCCGCTTTCCACTTTGGCCAATCATCTCTGCTTTGACATTCTGTCAGAGAGCGTGGTTCAATATCATCGTCGCAGTACACGACGTTGATGGCAATATTACACGCAAATGTGTCATCTATTGTTGTGCTTTTTCTGTCCCAATACTCCCCAGTTCGTACATAGTGTATCGATACTTCATTTTCTCCCGGTTTTTCCTCTTCATGAGAGTTTGGGAGAGATGGGGTAGCAGGGCTTAAATTAGCATCCTGTGGTGGTATTTGTTTACCATTGCCAAGGGTCCTACTCTTTCGAGGGACTTGGTCCTTGGATCCCGGTGGTCGTCCTCTCTTTTTGAGAGGTCCAACCATTTCTGCTGCAGGCGGATTGCATCCATTTTGCGGTATGTCAATCCTAGCTGGAGTGTTAGCAGCAGGGACGTGTGATTTGACAATCTTCTGGTTGTCAGTAAATTTGTTCGGCAAGAGATGGACAGTGTTTTGGATGTGGAGAATCTTCAGGACCTCCTCCTCACACTGGTTTGTTGGCGGATCAAAGTGACATAAAGTTTTTGTATCCCAAGTGATACTTTCTGAAGCTTCGGGCTTCTTTGTCTGTGAGCCTAGTCTTGGGAACGATGTTTCATCGAATTCACAGTCTTCTAGACGTGCCTTAAAGACGTCCCCCGTAAGGGGTTCTAGGAATCTAATTATGGATGGGGTGTCAAACCCAACATAAATGCCTAGGCGACGTTGTGGACCCATCTTTGTCCTTTGTGGTGGTGCTATGGGGACGTATACTGCACAACCAAATATCTCAAATGTGAGACAATTGGTGGGGCTCCAAGTGCTAGTTGCATTGGAGAAGATGACTGACCTCCAGAGGGTCTTAATTTTATTAAAGATGCAGCATGCAAAATTGCATGACCCCACGCATTCACTGGCATCTGGGATTGAAGTAATAATGGACGAGCGATCCATTGCAGTCTCTTAATTAGAGATTCTGCTAACCCATTTTGGGTGTGAACATGCGCTACAGGATGTTCGACTTCAATTCCCTGAGCTTGGCAATAGTCTAGAAAGACTTGTGACGTAAACTCCCCCGCATTGTCCAGACGAAGTTTCTTTATCTGGTGATCGGGGAAGTGGGCCCGTAACTTTATTATCTGAGCTAAAAGCTTAGATAGTGCTAGGTTACGGGTGGACAGTATGCACACATATGACCACTTAGTTGATGCGTCTATCAGGACCATAAAGTACCTGAACGGACCACTTGATGGGTGAATCGGCCCACAAATGTCTCCGTGGATTCTTTCCAGAAAGCTGGGAGACTCCACATCCACTTTCAGTGGAGAGGGTCTCGTGATCAGTTTACCCTTGTAACAGGGTGGACATGGGAATTTGCCTTTTTGAAGAATCTTCAGGTTCTTCAGGTCAATGCCCCTGGAGTTCTTTATGATGCGGTACATCATAACCGAACCAGGGTGTCCCAGTCGACTATGCCAGAGTTGGAATTCTGGTGTTTGGGGGCACTGCAGGTGCTCCACCATGGATGTTTCTGGAGTTTGTATACTTGTTTGGTAGAGTCCCGAGGGGAGTCCCTTGAAACGTTCCACAATGGTTTTTGAACCATTTGTAAGAGCCGTTACAAGCAAGTATTCCCTTTTATTTTCCTCGACCGTCTCTAAGTGATATCCGTTTAAACGGATGTCTTTAAAACTTAGGAGGTTTCGGATGGATTTGGGGAGTATAACGCATTTTTAAGTGTTATTTGTGTGTTGCCGGGGAGCAATATAATTGCTTCCCCTGATCCTTCGATTATATTTGCTGGCCCTGAGATTGTTCTCAGTGGGCCAGAATAACTACTTATGCTCGTGAAGTAGTCTGAGCTTTGAAGGATCGAGTGCGTCGATGCACTGTCCACTAGGCAGATAAGTTCCATATCTAAAAATTGAAAGACATTCAAGCAATAAATGAAGAGAAAAATCTACTTTCATAAAGATAAATGCTCAAAGAGAAATTGTTTTAACATGGAAATAAAACTAGATACGATGCATAAAATAGAAAGATACATTGCTAATTGCATAAAAAGTGGTCCAGATCTAGAGAGTGTCGTCTCCCATGAAATCTTCAGGAGTCCATGAGGTCTCTCCCAACGCTGCGCTCTCCATCAGGTTTGTCTCAGCTCGAGGCTTGAGGCTTGCCTGGTAGAGGTCCTGGAGGTGTTTTGCTGTGCGGCAGATTCTGGACCAGTGGCTCGTCATCCCGCATTTGGAGCATTTGTCCTCCCAGTCTTTCTTGGGAGTGCCTCCTTTGTTGGGAATCCTCTTCTGCTTCTTGTCCGCGAACTTCTGGTTCTGGGGAGGAGCTGGGGGAGTGGCTTTCTTCCGCTGCTTCTGTTCTTTCCATTTCTGGAATTTTGCCTTTTTGTCCGTCTTCTTCTTCTGGGAAGACTGGAAGTGGGCCTCTGCAGGAGGTGGCAATGGAGCGGAGCCAGGAGGGCGCAGGTTGTGGGTGGCAACCAACAGATCTCTGTTCTGTTCAGCCATAAGCAGGCATGAAAGAAGGTCAGAGTACTTTGTGAACTTCCTCTCTCGATATTGTTGCATAAGGATCATGTCCTTTTCATGGAAGGACGTAAACGTCTTTTCCAGCAACATTTTCTCCGTCACTGGTTCACCACACAACTTCAGGCGTGAGGTGATGCGGAAGAGAGCTGAGTTGTACTCCGCTACGGATTTGAAATCCTGTATGCGGAGGTGAGTCCACTCATACTGTGCACGGGGGAGTATGACATCCCTCTGATGTCGGTACCTCTCCTCGAGTGCATCCCACAGCTCGTAAGGGTCCTCTACAGTGAGGTACTCGTCCTTTAAGGTCGAGTCTAAGTGTTTCCTGATATATATAATGGCTTTCGCCTTTAATATATCGGAAACTTCCTCTGTATGCGGTGCTTCCACTAAAGCCTCCTTGTTAGCTGGGGCAGTACTAGTTGTTGCCTTTTCAGTCTGTGTGAGACTGAAACCATGAGAGCGCAGATGGAACTTCAGGTCCAACTGCCAACTCAGGTAGTTTGACCCATCAGCCTTCAGGACTGAGAAGTCTACATTTGCGAGTCTGGCCATTTTATGATCTAGCATGTACAAAAAATAGCATGTATCATTAAGATTGAAATAAGACAGACATCCACGCATGTAATGTAGTCATTTTCATGGCATGAATTTTAATTACTGTGGTTTTAACATACATGCTTTTTTCCAGGTAATGTGAATAATTAATTACTAAAAAATTAACAATCACGCATGCTGTTTAAGGGTTTTCATTGTGACATTAAAACATGGTATTAAAGCTAATTAATCAACCACGCAGTTTAATGCAAAAATAATGAAAATAGAAATAATGACCTTAGGCTATGGGGATCAGCCAGCCGACACCGAAAAATAAATAAAAAGTCCAGTCCGAAGTTACATCAAAAATAAAATGCATGAATATAAATTACAACTCGGGAACTTCAGAGAGAAGCCCCTATCTTCATTGAGCGAAACGCCTTCAGCTTCTTTTTGGTGTCCTTCGGTCTTCTTTTTACATTTTCATCCTCACATACAAAGTTTCTCTCAAAAAGAAAAAGAATGCGGGAATTTAAAACGGTGTCGGAAACCTGGCTGATCCCTAAAAACATAGCCTAATATTTGCACATCCACGCAGATAATATTTTTGCAACATACAACCACGCAGATAATCTAAAAGACACAGGCATTTAAAGTAATTAAAATTGTGTGTCGTGCAAAAAACATTTTTTTTTTTTGAAAAACTTTTTGCCTTTTTGATCCATAATATAATGTTTTATTTTACCGCTTTCAACCCTTTTTTTAAAAATTTCTTTTAACTATTTTGGGCTTTTTAGGGCCTAAAAATAAATAAAATAATTTCTGTGGATGGGCTAATTTTCTGGCCTTTTGGGCCATGAAAACAACCCATTAGGGTTAAAAATTGGGCCTCCCCCGAAAAATAGCCCGTTAGGGTTAGGGTTTCTGGAAACCCTAGGGGGGGCCCGCGGCGTGTCGCCGCGACGGCTGGCCGCGTAGGGCGCGGCCGTCGTGGCGGCGACAGGCCGCGGCCTGAGGCCGCGGCACAGGGCCGCGGCTTCAGGCCGCGGTAGTTGGCCGCGGCCTGAGGCCGCGGCCGTCGCGGCGTCAGGCCGCGGCGTTTGTTTCCTCCGGCGGCGCGAAGGGCGCGCCGCCGTTTCGCCCTACGGGCGTACAGAAATTTGGATCGAAGGCGGGGGGGTAAAAAAATCGGGTTTTTCAACAGTTTTGATCGCTAAAAAACAAGTTTTTATTGTTTTAAACATGCAGATCTTATTAAAAATGTTGAATTTAACCGAGTTTGTGAACTTTTTGATCCTAAAACATGCAGATCTAATGAGAAAAGCAAGTTTAGATCTAAAAGTTTGGATTGTTACCTACTAGATTCGACGAGGAATCTAGGCGACGGTTGGTGAAGGATGCCCTTTTCGCTCCCCGTTGAGAAGATTACGATCTTCTTTTTCTGAGCGATTTGTGGATCTCCTTTCCCGCGAGCCGCCGTCTCCTCCAACGAGCGTGATCGTGCTGATAACGTGTTGTGAAGGGAATTTAGGGAGAAATAGGTGTAAGGGGTTAAGAGCCCCCTACCCGTGTATTTATATCTTTCAATAGTGGGTTGGATACCCAATTGGCCCAATGGGCCTATTCATAACAATTCCATTGTTTTATAGAAATATGATTCTTCCGTGTGTGTAATTATTCTTTATTCTCCCTTAAGCGAATTCATAATAAATATATCTCTAGAGAACCGTGTGATTTTGCTCGCATGGTCAACCTGACAGCCCGTCATTGTGCTGCTACCATAATTGTGACCATCATTGCCGCCTCATGCCGTCGGACTGTCGTAAGACGTATGCCCTCGAGGCATTTATCCTAAGATAATCATCTCGTTCTAATAATTATATGGTATTAATTATCCTAAGTATGAATTCGTAGAATCATATACTTAGATAATTTCATTAGACTTATAGTCAGGTCATTACGTATCTAGATGTAGATCTCGATTATGAGGAGTAAGTGACCAATTAGAAAATTAAGTCTTAAACGGTTCATGGTCATAGATGTGTCGAGAATAGAATATCGACACATCAGTTAGACCATTATGTCTCTGTCTTACCTTAGGGTAATGATGATCTCATAGTCATTCGACTTAGCGAAGTCGGAGACGAGACATAGGTGCTCATTAGAGAATGAGTTCACTGAATGACCAACTTAGAGTTATTAAATGGTTAAGTTTTAACTAGACTGTCAATAATAACTCTAGAGTGATGATATGCAAGCTGGTCCTTACGACCTGAAGTCATCAGAACCTGTGAATAGATAGTGTCACTTAGATCTATGATCTAGCTTCGAGGCTCGGCCTGCTGAAATATCTTAGGTTGGGTGACACCTGAAGCTCATGAGGGAAGTAGATGACTAAGATGAGATTCGTCTCTTCGTTAAAGGGAAGTTAGTGTCACTGGATCAGTATAGTCTTTGTGTTAATCCTCGGTCGGGGTACATTGTAGGAATACCAAAAAGACCGTTGTATATTGACCGATGTTGGCTAGTGGGACGGTAAACCATGTCCTAGCCATTCATAGACACAGTCTTGATGAAGGGACTAAAACTGCGGAACTCATTACTGACACAGTCAAAGTGATCCCGTCGACACGTTCGTCAATGGGTCGATCACGTAAGTATGATTCTGAAACAAGGACGACGCCTGATGCTCGTGGTTACCGTCGTCTAGGGGTTTCGAGCCCCAACCTGTAGTAGGGTCAGGCTGTAGGGTCTCATACCAAGTAGTGTCCACGTCTTAGTAATAGGAAGAACGTTAAGAAAAATTCATTCGATGAAATGGAATATTCAAGTCCACAAGTTAGTTGCGAGTTCAAATTTAATAGGGGACAAATTTTGCATGTGATGCAAACTAGATTAAATGTTTCGTAGATTGTTTACGACTATATTTAATAAACGCGTTGGAAAGGTTACCTGGATGATGGTATCGTCCCGATCTAAACACAGGATCAAACCGCATCAAAAACGGAGCTCAAACAAACCCATAAAGTAGAAAACAGTCAAAGGTAAGAGTGTGTTAGACACACTTGGGCAAGAGGGCCCAACCCGCAAGAAGAGCGGGGCCCGCCCGCTAATTGGGCGGGTGGACCCGCTAACTCTAGCAGGTGCCGCACGCTGAGCCAGCGGGGCCGGCCCGCTTAGCGGTCCTGGTACCTAGTGCCGCCCAGCGGGCACAGCCCACTAGGCGGGCTGGGGGTGCCCGCCCGCAATCCATTGCGGGCGCCCGCCCGCAATGGAGGCGGGCGCGCACGCGGGTTTGCCATCCCCGTTTGACTTATTTCCTAGGGTTTTTTGAAACCCAAAATGACGGCTACAATGAATGACTTTTTGCCCATCTTTGGGCAATTGTTTGAGGGGTGAAACGAAGTCGGAATTCTTCATCGTCCGTTCATACGCGTTCACCATTCAAAGCCCTTCAAATGATAACTTGAATCGTCTCTAGAGCTCAATGGTGAGGGAGAATTAATTGGTTGAAGTTGGCCTTTGTGAAAGGCTTACTAACTTCATTAACTAAATTAAAATCCCACTTATTTTAAGTTTGTCCCACATTGCTCGAGACAAAAAGGGAGGAGCCGACTTCCTATATAAATAGGGGTGCCCTCTCTTCATTGAAAAGTGCACCAAGCGATCGATTCGAGAAGCTCCTGATTTTTGAGCACGCTCGATCGTGAACTTAAATATTCCTCTCCTCTTTTTCTTCCTATCCTCCCGTCGGGTCCTAGCAAGACTATGAGGAGGTTTGGATTGAATCCAGAAGTCTTTGACGCGGGTCTGCTCAAGTGAAACTTTCTTCGGCAAGTGATCGGCTCGAAGGCGGCTCGGGTAGATTGGTTCGAAGGTGTGAGGCGGCTCGGCTACAAGGAGCGCAAGAAGGTGGTGTGTTACATGTTGCATGTCCCATGGCCAAGATTCTGGGTATGATAGTGGGTAGCTTTTTAGAATAATTTAACAATGTCGCCATAGGCTAGATCCTTCTTGGGGTGGTCAGATCCACCACAAGTCGGCATAGATCTTGGTGAGGTTTTGGCTCGCCTTCGGGCTTTAGCTAAATTGTTTAGCTTGGTGTTTTTCCACTGGTATTTTATATTCCTCTGTTGTCCGTCCGACGTAGGTCGGGCACAGATCTGAGCCCTAAGGGTCTGTCAAAACCGTCAGTGGTATCAGAGCCTAGGTTTGCATGATCTTAGACTGCGATGTTAATTTAAAATTATTAAATTGCGTACTTTACGACATAAAGATTTTAACTTTATTTGATAACGTTAAAATTAGTACGAACCCTTCTTTTAAATGTTTTAAAAATTGTTTTTATAGCATGAAATTTTTTTAAGAGACATTTTAAATTTTATGTGATAAAGTTTATATAAGCCTCTTATGATTAAATGCTTTTAAAGTTTATTTTATGAGATAAAATACTTTTAGTAAGTATTCAAAAATGTTTTAATGATTTTAAACGCATATGTTTAATATTAAAAATTATTTGATGATGTTTATGCAACCGACATTTTATTAGATAAAATGTTTTAAGTTTTTTAAAACATATCATTTTAATTTAAATGTTAAATTTTAATGAGAGCATGTTGATTATTTATTTGATAGATGTTTTAATTTCCATGTTCCTTTTTAATGTCACATAGTTGAACCTTTATTTTATGCGATAAAATTAGTTGGTTGTTATTAATGGTAATAATGTATAATTCTAATTATTCATGAACCCCTTTAGGTTAGCCATTAATTCATTAAAAATTTATACGATGAATTTTTAAAATGTGACATGCTATGTTTTAATGAACACTTACAACATTTAAACCTAATTCCTGATTAGGGAATGTAACCCCTCGTAGAGTATGATACGACTATAATACACCCTTTGAGTATACGTTCAATTAACCGTGTATGCAGATGTTGGGACCCACTTGGAATTCATGCCAAGAGGTGTGTGGGAATGGCCATTTGTGATTTATATTAGGGATGTCATGCGATGTAATGAAGCGTATAAATTCATGTGCAATTTTTATTCCATTGTGCACCTACCCTTTTAATTTTATTTTATTTTTGTTTGTTCTTTTTTTGGCTTGGTTGGGCCGAAATACCCAGGCCACATGGCCGAACTTCCCCAGGCAAAAGGAATACAAAAAAAGGGAATAACAAAAACGCAAATGAAAAAAACAAAACAAAACACACAGCAACAAAACGCAAGTGGGGTAAGAAACAAAAAAAAAGAGGGTATAGATTTTTCAAACCACCATCTAGAAGCCACCATAAGCTTCCCTTCTCCATTCTTCTTAATTTTTTTCTTGTTTTTTTCTGGGCTCTCTCATTTTTGGCACGGCTGCTGAATTTTGCTAACAAAAAAACACCCAACAAAAAGAAAAGAGAAGGAGAAAGGAAGTTGGGAAGAAAGGGAGAAAGGAAAGCAAATCAAGGAGATCTCATTGAGGTAGTATTTGTTGAGTATTGGTGTTTCATACCAATCTTATTTTGATGATGATCACAACATTATGTTGTTGCTAATGACTCTCATGTTTTAGTCTATCAGTTTTATTTCAAGAATATCTTTCTTGGAGACTAATCACTTGGTGCAAGGATGGACATCAAGTGAAGAAGGACCATTGCTTAGACTCAAGGAGTGCCAAAGATTGAAGATGATGGAGAGCAATCAAGGCATCAAGATTGAAGACTTAGACTCTAAGGAAAGCATTGTAATCCATGTAATTTACTTTATTGCTTTCTCTCTCTTTTGAGTCTAGGGTTAATGTAATGCCTTGTTAGATGGTTTACTCATTCATGCATATGCATTTAACCATCTTAGTGAGCCTTAGGATTATCATGGAATCCAACCCAATAGGTTCACTCTGTCCAAAGACTCATTTGGAGTCTCTGGCTTTCCATCAGTTGCCTGCTGAAGGAAACACAGTCGACTGTGTGATTTCCAGTCGCCTGTAGTTCCTTCTACAGTCGCCTGATATGCACAGCTCAAGTCAACATTTCAATTGACTCAAACTTGAGCTTTACGCACAGTCGACTACTGGTCAGTTTACAGTTGCCTGTATATTTACAGTCGCCTGTAGATTGGTCATCAGTCGCCTGCATAGCGTAAGTGCAATCTCTGCATCTCTCTGTCTTTTCTCCATCTTTTACAGCAGACGAATGATTAAGGTTTTACAGTCGCCTGACTAATAGACAGTCGACTGTATTATTGACATCAGTCGCCTGTGTGCTTAACTGGAGAAAGAGTGCAGCTCTCTGTTTTATTCCATCCCCTGCAGCAGTCGCCTGCTGAAGGATTTACAGGCACATGTCCTGTTCTCAGTCGACTGTACTGTCTTCATCAGTCGACTGTCCTGGCTCAGATTATAGCCGTTGGATATTTTCTAGCCGTTGATCAGGCGACTGTCTTTTGATCATCAGTCGACTGTTCATGTCGTTTTCGCCCAGTTTCTAGCCGTTGCAGAATTGATTCTTTGGCTGTTTTCTTGGGTTTTGAGTTTGATATAGGGTTCCTATATATATGAGTGTGCTGACATATCTTGTACTTCTTGATGCTATTGAATATCTTAAGAGATCCATAAGCAACTCACAAACTCTCTCAATTCCCTCTCAAGAGCTCTCATTCGTCTTCATGCATTGAAGTCCAGCTCAAGGTAATTCATCCAAGTGCTCTCAAGCATATCTCAACACTTGGAGATCCTCTCTCATGCCTTGCATCCATTCATGAGTAAGCATCTCAAGGCATATGTAAGAGTATTTACTTTACTTGGTGAATTTGTGTCTCTAATTCTCTTTGTGGGAATTAGATCTTTCTCTCTTTGTGGGAGGTTGTCTCTTTGTGGGACTTAGGATATTCTCTTTGTGGGAATAACTCTCTTTGTGGGAGTAACTCTCTTTGTGGGAGTTTAGTGTCCTAGTATAGGGCTAACCCTAATTCTCTGAGTGGGAGTTAGTGATTCTCTGTGTGGGAGTCTTGATCCTCGTGTAGGATTGGTTGGGTCCTTGTGTAGGGCATAAATCCTCTTTGTGGAGTATCTCCTTGTGAGATTTGTATTCACTTCTCTGTGTGGGATTATAGTGAATATTGGTGTGGCTGGATGTACCCAAGTTTTGGGAACCAGGGTAATTCCTTGTGTTTGCATTTGGATTGATTGTGCCTTTTAATTCCTCGTGCATTTATAATTTCGCATTTACAAGTTAAATTTTAATTGGACAATTTTATTAACATTACAATATTCACCCCCCTCTAGTGTGTGTTGTTAGTATTGCAAGGGTAAGGCGATCCTTACAATTGGTATCTGAGCGAGGTTAAAGCATACTGCAACAATGGCATTCAACGCCTCATCTGTGTCTCATGAAGAAGGTCATTCGACCGTTCAACCCCCGCTCTTCAACGGAACCAACTACCCAAGTTGGAAGATCAGAATGATGATCTACATGGAGGGTCAAGACCTATGTGACATTACAGAGGTGCCATTTGAGAAGCCTACTACTCTTGCGGCTTCTAGGACAAAGACGGAGAAGGACTCGATCAAGTTCAATGCGAGGGCTATGAACGCATTACATTGCGCTCTCTCAGCAAATGAGTTCAACCGCATCTCCATGTGCAAAACGGCCAACAATATTTGGCATACCTTGGAGATTTGTCATGAAGGGACTACGAAGGTAAAGAAATCTAAACAAACTGTGTTTAGATCTAAATATGAAATGTTTAAGATGCAGGAAGGTGAAAGCATTTCAGAGATGTTCACAAGGTTCACTGATATCGTGAACGCTTTGGAGGGACTCGGGAAGATGATTTCCCAAGAGGATCGTGTAGAGAAGATCCTTGACTCTCACACACCTCGTTGGGAGTCAAAAGCCAATGGAATTTTGGAGTCATATGACACGTCCAAATACACCGTTGAGGAGTGCATTGGTAATCTCATGACGTATGAAGTGGAGCTTCAACACAAGAAGGAGATTCAACCATCGAAGCCCGAGAAGCCGGAGAAGCAAAATGGGGTCGCATTCCATGCCAAGGAGGAGCCAATCAAGTGGAGGAGGAAATTCCATAGAGAAGCTCCTAGTGAAGAAGATGATCAAGAAGATGCAAGTGGAGAAGAAATTGAGGAGCTTACCGAGCAATTCAAAGCATTCCTCAAATGCAAGCAAGGTAAGTTTTTGTCAAAGTTGCCTCCAATTCTAACAAGGTTCCTACTTGTTACACTTGCAGTGGAAAAGGTCACTTGTCCACCGAATGCCCTTCCAAACCCAACAAAGAAACTTACAAGGGTAAAGAGAAGAAGCATTGGAAAGGAAGGTCCAAGTCCAAAAATCACAAGAAAGGACTTGTCGGGACCTTTGATGATTCGAGTGAGGACACTTCGAGTTACGAAGAAGAGGATGCAAAGGAGGATGCTCAAGCATGCTTTGTAGCCATTGATGGTCCTACTCCAATCCCCTCCGGATTAAATGAAGAAGAGTTGGATGCTTGGCTCGACGCATACAACTCCTATGAGGATTCGTGCCTCATGGCTATGGAGGAGAAGTCTTCATCACGCTCTAGCAAGGATGATGATGATGTTGTTGAGATCGAGGAAGAAAAGATCTCATACGAGGATCTCAAGAACAACTTCGACTTGGTCTCCGAAAAGGTTAGTAAGTGCATCAACTCTTACAATAAATTAAAAGCAAAATATAAGATTGTTAAGAGTAGATTGCATGAACTAGATATTGCAAGTGTAATTCATGATGAAAGACATGTTTATGACACTTGTGAGAGAGACACTCTTCTCTCTCAAGTTAAGGAATTGAGCCTTACAAATAAAAATCGTGTTGCTCAAAACCTTAGCTTAGAGTCTCACATTCACAACTTACGTTGAAATGTGAAGAGGAATCCCGTAAGCTCATAAGCTTTGTGCATTCTAGGGATTCACTTCACGATTTGTTGGAAAAACAACATTCGGCAAATCATAGAGGATGTTTGGGTTATATTCAAAATGTGGTACCCAAACCCACCTCTATTTTCTCTTATGGTGCAACTTCAAGAAATATTGCTAAAGCATATAAGAAGAATCACCATGCTTTCTTGTACAACAATTACATCAACAAGAAGCATGTAGATCACGAGGTAATGAGGAAGAATGAAAAATCTTGATTTTTTGCTAAGAAGTAAAATTCTCATTCTTTGCATGCCAAGAAATTCGTTTCTACACCTAAGCATGCCATATCCACCCCTCTTGCAAAGGCAAAACCCTTGCCTAGAAAATCCTTGAGATTATGGATTCCCACTAAGGTTAGTGTGCAAGAGAGGGATAGCTACATCAACTCTCTAGTTATGGATGTGATCACCTCATGTGATTACATTAGGAAATCAAACTCCTCTTGGGTTGGTTGCCTAATGTTTAGGTTCCTCACACATATGCATACTGCATGGGTTTTGTGCTTGAATGTTTATTTTTAGCATACCCATTGTTTGTGTGTGTTTCATAATTTTGAAAATATTTTCAAACTTATTTTTCATGAAAATGGGGACCTTGGGGTTTATTGACATGCATGCATTTTTGATCCATGTGTATGTCAATGGGGGAGTTAATATGTTATATGTTTAAAATATTTCAAGACATATTTTAACTCTCATTTCGGAGGTTATTTGAGATCATTATTTACATTTGGTTATTTTTGATCTCAAACCAAACCTCTTGTTTATTGTCAACTTATTTCTTGTTATATTTGTTGTGGCAATATTCTTTGTGTATCTTTGAAGCTTGATTTTTCCATATCCAATGCTTTGATACACTTTAGGCTCATGACTCCATTTATTGTATATCAATTTGTAAAGAGGATTAATTTCCAAGATTCTTTTTCTACAATTGGTATTTACCTCAATTGTTAGAGATTCTTTTCTCAACCGAGGAAACGCTCAACCTTGTGCACGGGAACAAGACAAGACTGAGGATGACAAGATAGATTCACGCCTTTCGGTTTGTGGGTGGCCAAACCCGCCAAGCCGAGGGAACGCTCAATCTTCTTACACCCAAAGTGCTCAAGACAAGACAACCAGAGATCACCCTCGCCTGGAGGGTACCTGAAACGCCCGTAGGTTTTCGTGACATGACATGACAGAGTTGAGGGAAAGTTCAATCTAGGGTGTCCACACGCACACACACACAGAATAACCCTAAGGTGTCAGTTGTTGTTGTTGTGCTTAGACTTCGTCGTCAAGTCTAAGCTGTCAAGGGGGGTCCTGGACGCTATCATTTCACGTCCAGTTCTCTTTGCTTACGTTTTAACAGTTCTAAGAGTCTATGGCCTAAACACGGCCGAAAGTAAAAGTGAGTACACTTGCCTGCGGTGGCGAGTGCGTCGTCTGTCCGGAGCGTCCCGTCGAAACGTCGCGTCGACGATGGTCCGTCTGAAACAGGATCACGATGATGTCAGATCGCGCTTTTTGGTCAAACCTATTAGGGTGTGTTTCTAAATTTGGCGGGGCTAACCTATTAGTCAAAAGTCACGTTTTTGATGTTTGTTCAGTCTAGATTGACGTCTACCCTATGTGCACAGAAAATAAGTCCGTTCGTCGATCTTTCCTACGGTGGGCAACATTTTAAAGATGCTGAAATTAACTTTAGTTCATGTTAATCAATTTTAGATTAGGTTTTGATGAACTACGGTGTGGGTTTTACTACTCGTTAGGGAAACTAACCTCGTGACGTCGGGTCTGAACGGTGAAACGTCGGCGTCGTCTGGAACTCCTCGGCCACGAGTAGTACAGCGAGGCACCTCTGGACAGCGGGGTGATGGCGCAAAATCAGTGAGCTAACAGCGATCCTCCTCCCGTTGCGGGTAGCACAACGGATCTTCACGACAACGCCGACGTCGGCTAAAAGTACGTGCGTGCGGCAACGCACGTGATCTCCGAAAGTCCAAGGAGGCCGTCGGTAGATGAAGTAGGATCCGTGGAAGATGCTCGGCCCGGTGGGTGGTCGACGGTGTGAGCGTACGGCGGTGGGTGACCGTGAGAAGCCGGGGAGGACAGATTCACGCAACGTTCGTTGTCGCGCGCCTCAGCTGAATTTCAGCAATGATCAGCGACAACGGAAAGTTGCAGAAGGCAAAGGGCTTCAAGACGAAGCCAACGGCAGTGGATTTGTCACTGGGGGTGGTCGGAGGTGGTCGTGCGCCGGCGTCGAAGTTCAGCGCACAGATCTGTAAAAAACAGCAGCTGGGCTAGGTTTCGACGGATTCTCCAGGAGCTACAGGTGGGATATGAGCGTGAGGTAAATTGAAGTTGGTAGAAGGGTTCGATAGGAGTCCAACGGTGGTAGGATTGTCGTCGTAGGTGGTCGGATGACCGGTGGACGCGAGTTTGAAGTGGCGGCGCGCAAAATGTCAAAAACAGCGGTAGATCTGAGTTCCACGGGGTTTTCGAGGAGATCAAGACGTGGGAAAAGGGTAAGGGGAGTTGTAGATGGTCGGGGGGTCAGAGAGGAGTCGAGTGGAGGTGGAGATGGCCGGAGGGGGTGGCCGGAGTGGCGACGGCGGCCGTTTTCCGACGGGCGCGCACAGCAGGCCTGGGCTGTGTTTACTTGGTGTTTTTGATGGGTTTTTGATGTCTTGGAGAGGTGGAGATGGAGGAGAGGAGGGTGGAGATGATGCTGGCCGGATTTGGGGAGCTTGGGGGGCTGCCATGGTGGCTGGAGGAGAAGAGAAAGCCGGCGTTGGATGGGTTCATGCGTGAGTTTCCAATAGGGTTGTTTTGAGTTTTGAAGAGAGAAAGTGATATATGCATTTTAAAGAGAGTATAAGTAAGAGGGTGACTAGGAGAGATGGTGATAGATGGGGGTACGAAGTAGGGTAAAGTGGGGTGAGGTTAGTAGCAAAATCCTAACACATGATACACACTAATCTTCTAGGATTTAATTAGCAACAGAATTTCGAAATTGATTTGGGCTTAATGGGCTTGGGTTTTGATTAGCGATTTGGGTGGGCTAGGAGTGTCAGAAAAATTCGAAAAATATGGGGACGACCGTGACGAAGAGAGGCTCAGGGATATGATGGTCAATCGCGCGTTTGGTCCACGAAAAATGAACATAAAAATAAAAGATCCGACGACTAAGTCTAAAGCTACGACTACTCTGCAATCAAACTCGATTTGTGGGAGAACGACCCGTGAAATGACGTTCACTAAAAATCCCATAAATAAGTACTCTTCCATACGGTCATAACGATATATCACATCGCATAGTCCGAAACCAAGAAAGAGTCAAATAAAATACGTGTACGAAAAATGTACGTACACGCAGGAATACATAAGGTCGGAAAGCGACCGTTACATTCTACCCACCTTAGAAATGATTCCGCCCTCGGAATCACTTATACTAATAATAATACTATCTGTCTAATCTTATACCCGAAACTCTCATATCTACACATAAAGATCGCTAATCCTATAACTTCAAACGACGTTCCTCAATAATCTATCATAACGCGTCTCTCCACTGGATAATTCTACAACTAGAATCACACACTAGCACCTGATTATAGATCCACGCCATCGCCTACCAGTCTTCAATCATCTCACCCCCAATACATTCTCCATCATATCAACACATAAATTCATCCTCTATAATCACTGAACCATCAAGCCACATCTATCCTTACCCCTACCATCTAATGTCCTAATCATATAAAATCCGTCTTCCTAACATCCCATTCATCTCAACATGTCTTGTTACTTCCAACGTCTTCTCACGCCAACCTAACAATTAGGTCTTGATGATTAAAAAATGTTCTCCTCATTCCATGATCACCCTAAAACATACTATACCTCCATAACTACTCCCATCTACCACTCATCCAAGTTTCAGATCTGATAAGTTCCCGTCTCCCTGTGTATAATTTCATTCATCCAGAGTCCCCATTGAGTCCATTACACATTGGTATCATTAATAAGTCTTGGACACCTCTTTCTTTTCATCCAAAGAAATCTAATCTAATATCCTTCTTATTCCAAATCAACTAATTACCGATACAACATATCTCATCTCACTCTAAGCCTACCCGCAAACATAACCCTATATCAATAATAACCTGCTCTAATACTATAACAACAATGAAAATAACACTTCAAAGAGGGAAGAAGAGGAAAGAAATTTTACGGCCAAAGACATATTTTAAAAAATAACATGTGGGAAAACATGTGGAATTGTGGTAATGGATGAGAGAAGATAGGTGGGTTGTGATCTCGTGGACTAATTTCAAAACTTTAAAGATTTGATTTGAAAGGAAACAAAAAGTTTTGAAACATACGAAAGTAGCCAAAATAAGCTAAGCTATAATATGAAAGACTAAAACTATGGAGTTACCTGCAATGACGTCATCCTCTGCTGTCATGACATATGCTACATGGACAACAGCTCCTCTCTGGGTAGGGGCAGGTGCTCTACTCTGCAGTGGGGCTGATGCTCCGCCCTCCACATGATACCTAGGGCAATCTCTAGTGACATGTGTGGCGGCTCCACACGCCAAACACAAACCCAGCCTCTTCCCACAATCGTTCTGACGATGTCCCAGCTTGCCACAGAAAAGACATCGCTATCTGGTCTGGCTCTGAGCAGGTGCTCCTGGCCTCTTGAAAGACACTGACTGAACTGGTCCCACTATAGACCTAGCAGAAGGCATATGCTGCTCCATCGGTCGCTTTCCTCCACATCAGAAGGATCAGGTAGACGTGTCATGATCTCATCCTGGTAGCATTCAGCACAGCTCTCATGGTCGAAAAATCTGCCGAGGACATGGAAGCTTGAATCTTCGGACGCAGTCCCATATGAAACCGATCAGCTCGGTTCTCCTCCTTCTTCACCATATGAGGGGTAAAGCGACTCAGCATCTCGAACTCCGCCTCATACTCGTCGACAGTCATGTCTCCCTGCTTCAGATCCACGAACCTGCTCAACAGCTCACTCTTAGCAGCCTTGGGGAAATACTTCTCCATGAACATCGATCTGAAGGTCTTCCACTCCACTGGCTTCTGCAGACGCCTTTCCTCAATGCGCCACCAGTTCCTAGCATTCTTAGTCAGCTGCATCTTCGCTATCTCAACTCTGGTATCATCAGGGATCTTCGCAGGTACCAGCTTCTCCTTTGTGCTCTGGATCCACTCATCAGCACCTAATGGTCCTTCCTTCCCAGAAAAAGTCTTCGGCTGAAGTTCATTGAACTGCTTCACTCCTGGAGCAGCTCTCGGGGCAGGTGGCGGCGTTGGAGCCTGGACGGCTCGGGCAGCCTGATGGGACTGCTGAACCAATTGATGCTGAACGTCCAGCATCTCTCTCATGAGGCCCAGAAACTGACGGAATTCACCGCCCTGCTCTCCCGGAACTCCATCCGTTGAGCTCTCTGTAATGCCCTACGAAGCTACTGCACAAGTACTAGAGGGGGGGGGGGGGGGGTGAATAGTACTTTAAAATAATTAAGAAGATACTTCCTAATTATCTTGCAAACTCAACCAACAAATGCGGAAATGCGGAAATGTAAATATAGACAACAAAGTAATGCAATCGTAAACAACCGATTTAACGGGTTTGGATCCACCCAAGTATCCCCGACTTGTTCCCGGTGATCCTATGTCCCAAACACCCGGATCCCCTCCGGATACTTGAGTTAGAAACTCTAACTCAAATTTGCACTATGAAATACTTGTAGAAACCTCTACAAGATCAAATCATACACAAATGAAATGTGACTCCCACAAACCGGGATCACAAACAAACTCTCACAACCGAGAGTAAAACTTGCAATAATAAAAGTGAATTGAAATATGAAATGCTTACCACAAAAACCTATGCCTTGAGTAAAACTTACGATTTAGGGCAAATAGGATTTTGGGGAAGATGAAGAGGCACCAAACCCTAGCTCCAAGTAGATGACCAGCAATGGAAGCCTAGGAGGATGTTGGTGACCTAGAATCAAGCTCTTGGCTTGGAAGGCTCACAATCAATGAATCTCTCTTTTGAAATAAGAGTGAGGGAGAGATTCTTGAATGGAATGATTGAGCTTTGAATGATAATTAATTGCTTCTCTTTGATCTCTAAACTTCAATGAATATCAGCCTTGAGTGCAATGAATGCAGCACTCCAAGTATATATAGGATAGAGGAAAGAGAGAGCAAAATCCGTGGCATTTAATGCTCCAACGACTCTATTCTGAAGCAGACTAGTCGGTCAAAGAAGGATCACTGACCGACTAGTTCATCAACTAGTCGGTCGGTGAAACAACATGAACCGACTAACTGAAGAACAGTCAAATAGAGAAGTTCAGACTTAAAAAACTAGTCGGTCTAAGAAGACTTGCCAACTGACTAGTTTCACAACTAGTCGGTCGGTGAGTGTTCATTGACAGACTAACAGAAGAATTAGAATAGTCTGAATACAAGTTGAATTAGTCGGTCTAAGAGCAAATGCTGACCGACTAGTTTATCAACTAGTCGGTCTACAAATGTACTTAGACCGACTAACGAAAAAGAGTAACTTAGGCTGTACAGTAGAAGCTCAACTAGTCGGTCTAAGAAGAAACACTGACCGACTAGTTTCACAACTAGTCGGTCGGTGAACCTTCTTTGACCGACTAACTGTAAACAGTAAAGAGCTTAGAATTGAGAAGGCATTCTAGTCGGTTCAAGAAGCTTTGCCGACCGACTAGATTGCCATCTAGTCGGCTGGTTCTTCTTCTTGAACCAACTAACATGCACAAGAAGTCGCGAATCGAAGCGCGAAGCTTCGGGAAAGATCGTATGGACTTCTACTAAGATCCTAGCTCTAAGAAATGAGCGTTAAGAAGATTAAAACGTAAGACCTACTCAAGGCTTAACATTCTACGAAAAGAAGCTAGAAGACATAAAATAAACTTGACGAACCGTCCTTAAAAGCTTCAATGGAATCTTCATGACTTCAATAATGGTCCTTGAGCTTCAACGAAGCTTCAAACAGACGTTCACGCGCTTTGAGAAGACTTGAGACGTCGCTTTGGATGTTCATAGAAATTTGGCGATGATCTCCATAACTGCGCTCACACAGAGTTAGTTCACGATATTTATGTTTGTTCATTATCAAAACCAAATCCGGGGAATCAAAACTCAACATTCTCCCCCTTTTTGGTGATGACAAACCAACATAAAAAATAATAAAAAATAATGATTCAAATGTAATTTACTTACTCCCCCTGCATTGATGACATGTTAATTCCATATTCAATAATAATCATAGGCATCAAGCAGACGAGTAAAGTATAAAATGTGAATCCAATTATCGAAATTTAGGATCTAAAATCCATTTTTATATCTTAACTCCCCCTGAATCTAACATATCAAATTAGATTCTTGGAATAATGCTTTGAATTATCATTTAGCTCGTCGTCATTATTATATCTCTCCCCCTTTGGCATTAGCAAAAAGAGCGGGAGGAGATCAACGACAACAACAATGGCTTCAAATAAAAGCATGGGAGTCGAAGAATACGACCACGGTCCAAATGACACCAAAGTAAAATACGAAATAAATCAAAGCGTGCCAATGAGACCATAGTCGATAATCGAAAAATAAAATCATCAAAACTCAAATTAATATTACGAATTGAGTTATGGAATATACTCTCCAATATCAACATTCTTGATGAATTAAGTGCATGGAAAACAATTCTATGTTTCCATAGAAATAATTTCTATTAAATCAAAATTTAATCATCGAGCGACGAAATCAATATCAGAGACAGACAAAATATATAAAATGTGCACACGGAAGTAAAAGGCAAAACGATGTATATATATATATCAAACATGATACAACAAAATGATACATCTGCCAACATACATATAAGCGATCCTCAGATCGAAGCACAAAAATACATCATAATATCACAGCAGATACCTGAGTATCACATACATACAAAAATATCAAAACTCCATCCAAAACAACATCAAAATACATCACAAAATCCATAACCACCATCTATCCTACCCAACTCTCTCACACTACATATATCATCCAATGTGCACAAGAGAGTCCTCCACAGGAGCTCAGGAGGCAGCGGGAGGATCTACAGCAGCAGCAGGCTCTGCAGAAGGAGTGGTGGTCACTGGTTCAGCAGGAGTGTCCACCGAAGGAAGTGTCGCTACGGGAGTGGCCTCGGGAGCAGCAACAGAAGAAGCACCCACCGGAGGAATGGTGGCAGCAGGTGTGCTCTCGGGGGCACCGGCAGACATAGCAGCAGCAGCTGACGTACCCTCAGGGGCAAGAGCAGTAGAACTAACGAGCTCCTGGAGCTCGTCCTCATCCATCTCCTCGTCGTCAGAAACAGACGGAGGAACCTCTATGCCCAGGTGACGGCAGATGCGAGAGAGCATCTCCTCAGAACGAGCACAACGAGATTCCACACGTCTCAACGAACGTGAAAGCTCAACGAGAGTAGGAGAGGGAGCAGGAGCAGAAGCTGAAGCAGAAGCTGAAGGGGTCGTCCTCTGAACGTGACGAAGCGTCGCAAGAGACTTCTTGACGGCCGTCGCATTCAGAAGGGGACCAAGGGGACGCTCATCATCAGGAGGAAGAGGGACATGGAAGTGACGGAAGACGAGAGTCAATAGGCACGGGTATGGAATGTGGGCTGACTTGGTGGACTTTCGAATACATTCGAAGGAGTCCATCTTGTCAAGAATAATCCGTGCCCAATTGATCTCACTCCCCATGAAAATAGCGTAAATGAGCTTGAGGAATGGCTGGGAAGGCAAGGAAGATGAGCCGTACTTCGGAAGGAGGCACGACTTCAAGATCAGATTAAGGACCCAGGCATTCGGCTTAAAAGACTTGGATGGGACGCCAATCATGGCGGGAGGGATGATATGGAAAATTTCGGCGAGCATCACCTGATCAAGCTCAAAAATATCGTCAACAGAGATATCGACAGGAAGAAGGCCAGACGAGAAGACTCCTATCAAATCCCCTAAGATTTCTGCCGTGAGGACAATCGGTGTCCCCAAGACAGTCGTCTCAATGGAATGGGTCTCATCGTACTGACTGCGAACACGGTTTGCATTGAAAAGCTTGACTAGGTGGGGGTAAGGATGTGGATTCGCCTTAGGGTCATGGCGAAGATAATCGATAAGGCCGGAATGTGAAAGAAGATCGGTAAGATGGGGAAAGTCGGAGAACTGAACGAAGTGCTCTAATAACAGCAGACAGTGCTCGATACGGTTGTATGCCGCGAGACACATCGGGTCATCGCGATATAGCGAGATATCGACACCGCCAACTGTCATGGGAGCCTTCCCCTTAGGCTAACGAGTGCTAGAACGGGGTGGAGGAGTAGGATCCCGAGCGGTATGCTCGGTCTCTGGAATATACTCGGTGTCGGAATCCGAAGCACCGGGAGGAGTGGGAGCACGGAATGAAACTGAAGAAACGGGCTGTTTCCTAGGCTGAGATCTAGGCTTGGTGGTCGCCGTCCTCTTCTTCTTAAGAGGAGGCAAAGACGACGAATGATGGGTCGTTTTTGATCGGCGTTTGGGTTGCGGGGGGTCCGTAGATGGCGAATCGACGGTCATGGGTGAAGGACGAGTGGGTTCGATGGGAATACGTGTTCTCGCCATAATCGAGACGAGACACGCACGAAATCGAAAGTAAGAACCCTAACACAAACCCTAAAAACGCTGAAATCGAATGAAATCTAAGAAACCCTAACCCTAGAAGCTGAGAGGAGGATAGATTGATACCCTAGGTGGAGATGGAGAAGATCGACGGCTGGAGTTGATCAGAGATGGCCGAAAAACGATCGGAATCGACGGAGGAGATGAGAGGCACGTGGGTTTTTGAGCTGGGGATGATTTTCAAACCGACTGGAGAGAGAATTAGTCGGTTAGGGGCTAAATAAATCGATTGGAAGTCGAAAAGACCAAGCAGTCCCTGATGCACTTAGTCGGTCACAGTTCAAGCGCTGACCGACTAGATGATGATCTAGTCGGTCGGCCAATGAGCTTGAACCGACTAAGTGCAAACAGTAACTGAAGCCAAAATTCTGAGCAAGAATTAGTCGGTCTAAGCTCATTCACTGACCAACTAGAACTGAATCTAGTCGGTCGGCCAATGAACTTGGACCGACTAAGAGAGTCCAAAAATTTGAAAATTAGAAATTTTGAGTTCTCTCCTAATCGCACTTGGACGAAACATCGTAATACTCTCATTAATCATTATACTACCCCATTAAACATCGAAAATCTTAAATTTGACGTTCATGAATATTTCGAGCAAAAATTCCAAAAATTCAACAAAAAATCCAGAAAATTCCAATATATCTAGCATGTGCAAATATAATGAAATTTTAATAGCATGCAAAATTATTGAAAACATATGAATCCTAAATCTCGGATTCACCCATAATCCCCAATTCTCGACGCAACCGCACAAAGGAGTCTTCCTTTAGTGAATTCGTGAAAATATCGACGATTTGCTTCTGGGTTTCAACGTACACTAAAATGATGTCCTTTTTAGCAACATGATCATCTAAGAAATGGTGACGGACATCTATGTGTTTAGAACGGGAATGGTGTACCGGATTCTTAGAGAGACATATTGCACTTTGGTTGTCCACCATGATAGGGCAGAATCACAGTTTATACCAAAGTCTTTAAGAGTGTGTCTCATCCAAAGAACCTGAGCACACGCGGCACCGGCGGCAATATATTCCGCCTCGGTGGTTGAAAGTGATACGGAATTCTGCTTCTTGGAAAACCAAGAGATAAGAGAATTTCCTATAAAATGGCAAGTGCCACTAGTACTTTTCCTGTCGATTTGCATCCAGCATAATCTGTGTCACTATATGAGATTAACTCATATGTGCTAGATTTTGGATAAAGTAATCCAAAATCGAGAGTGTAACTTAAATAACGGAAAATTCGTTTTACCGCTACTAAGTGAGATTCCTTAGGTTGAGACTGATAACGAGCACATACACATACGGCAAACATAATATCGGGCATACTAGCGGTAAGATATAATAAACTTCCTATCATAC
This sequence comes from Scilla litardierei, assembly GCA_030789695.1. Classification (NCBI taxonomy): domain Eukaryota; kingdom Viridiplantae; phylum Streptophyta; class Magnoliopsida; order Asparagales; family Asparagaceae; genus Scilla; species Scilla litardierei. Next base: position 499,086,596 of record CM061142.1, on the reverse strand, counting down.
CTCGATATAGACGAATGTCTACATCTTTACCGCCCGTATCTTTATCAAGATGCGTAGTCATGCTCATTGGAGTCTTCTTCTCGGAGGCATTCTCCATTCCAAATCGCTTTAGCAACTCCACCGTGTACTTGGTTTGGTGGATGAAGATTGCATCGTTCATTTGGCGAATTTGGAGACCTAAGAAATATTTGAGCTCACCCATGTGGCTCATCTCAAATTGATCCTTCATAACATTAGAAAACTCTTCGCAAAGAGTGAAGTTAGTAGCACCGAAAATGATATCATCAACATAAATTTGAACTAAAATTATATCATTATTCGAATACTTAACAAATAATGTCGAATCAACTTCTCCCATTTTAAAACCCAAATCCAAAAGAAAATTCTTTAGACGGTCATACCAAGCTCGAGGAGCTTGTCTCAAACCGTAAAGTGCTTTCTTAAGTTTGAAAACGTGATTTGGAAATTTTTCATTAATAAAACCCGGAGGTTGAGAAACGTAAACTTCCTCAACAACTTCTCCATTTAAAAATGCACTTTTTACATCCATTTGAAAGAGTTTAAAATCTTTATGGCATGCAAAAGATAACAATAATCTAATAGATTCTAATCTAGCTACCGGAGCAAAGGATTCTTCGAAATCAATACATTCCTCTTGACGGTAGCCTTGAGCAACCAACCGAGCTTTGTTCCGGACGACGATTTGATTTTCGTCGGTCTTGTTCTTGAAGATCCACTTCGTTCCTATAACGGTGTGGTTCTTCGAAGGCAATGGAACAAGCTCCCAAACCTCATTCCTCTCGAATTGAATGAGTTCCTCCTCCATGGCAAGGATCCAAGCAATATCTTCGCATGCTTCGCTAATATTCGTTGGCTCTATCGAGGAGGCAAAGGCACAATGAGCGAAGTAGTTGACTTGAGATCTCGTCTTGACACTATCAAGGATATTACCAATGACTTGCTCATGAGGATGGTTACGAACGGTATGAAGCCGTTTGGGAATTCCCTGATCACTAGGAACATTCTCAAAAGATTCATTAGTTGGGTTAGTCTCAATAGAATCAATAGAATTTGAATTACCAATTGAATCACAGAAGACATCCATGGAGTCATCATCATTAGTAATTCTAGTTGGGACAAAACCTTCATTAAATGAGACATGAAGTGATTCCTCGATCGTTGAGGTTCGTTTGTTGTATATCCGGTAGGCTTTGCTACGTGAGGAATATCCAACAAATATCCCCTCATCGGATCTTGGATCGAATTTGTCCAAACTACCATATGTGTTTTTAATAAAACATTTTGCGCCGAAAACACGAAAATGTTTAACTTGAGGCAATCTACCAAACAACAATTCATAACAAGTTTGTTTGGTGCCGGGCCTCAAAAGTATTCTATTAAACACATAGCAAGCGGTATGTACCGCCCAAAATTGATGGCCAAGTTGGCTATCATCAAGCATAGTGCGGGCACATTCCACTAGCGTCCTATTCTTTCTCTCAACAACACCATTTTGAGGAGGTGCGCGAGGGAAAGAAAAGGTGTGAGTAATACCAACTTCATCACAAAAGTTAAGAAAGACTCATTCTCAAATTCCCATCCATGATCACTACGAATAGTGACAATGGTGGTTCCGATGAGATTTTGTACTTTCTTAACAAAGATTGTGAAGTTTTCAAAAGCATCATTTTTAATACTTAAGGAAAATACCCAAGTAAATCTAGAAAAGTCATCAACGATGACAAGTCCATATCTAGCATTACCTAATGAATCAACTCTAGTTGGCCCAAAAAGATCTAGATGTAATAGCTCTAGAGGCCGCTTAGAAGAAATACTTTTCTTATGTTTAAATGAAGATTTTGGAAGCTTGCCTCGTTGACACGAGTCACAAAAGCTTTTCTTTTGAAAGCCAAGCTTAGGGAAGCCTCTAATAGAATTTAACTTGGAAAGTTTAAAGAGTGTTCCAAAGTTCACATGACCAAAACGTCGATGCCATAAGTGTTGTTCACTTGTGTTGGCAATGAGACATTGTTCATGTGATCTTGGAAGATCTAGGATATATATATCCTTATGGCGTGTGCCGGAAAACAATAAAGCATTATTATCTTTTCTTAAAATATGGCGCATTCCTTTCGCAAAGCTAACTTTGTAACCTTTGTCACAAAGTTGGCTTATTGAAATAAGATTGTGGTTTAATCCTTTAACAAGGTAAACATCACTTATTAGTGGTTTAGAAGGATCACCCACTTTGCCAACACCTATGATGGTTCCGCTCTCGTTGCCTCCAAAGACTACCCTGTTTCCATTTGCAATGGGCACCACTCCGGAGAGCAATTGAGCATCACCCGTCATGTGTTTTGAACACCCGCTATCGAGTATCCAATTATTCTTGGAGCCAAATTTGGATTTATTGCTCCGTTTATTTCTCTTGAGTACCTATAGATAGAAAATATCGTATCATGGTATCCAAGGTCATTGGGTCCAAAAAGATTAGACCTTTGGAAGCCAAGTCCAATTGGACTTAGACTTCCCCACATAATTATCACTATGCACGACATTCATAAAATAAGAATTCATATAAACTTGTTTTTCATTCATGCTTGTGTCCTTTGGGCTCCAAATAGTGAAGATTTTGGGAGCCCTCATCCTATTAGGAGCATGCATGCGTTGTTGATTTCTACGTGATGCATGTCGTGGATAGGCATAAGACACATGATGAAATGGTGCATGATGATATTTATTCATATGATGATGTGAGTGAACATATGCATGTGGAGGAACACGTGCGTGAGGGTGTCTCACATGGTGTGCACGTGCCCATGGATGTGGTGCATAAAAATCATCATATGTGTGAACATGTGGAGTAGGACGTGTGTTCCTACGTGGCATGGTATTTGTGTACATATAAGCATGACCCTTTTTTGGAGGTCCACCCAAAGTGGGTTTCTTTCCAAATGAGGGTGTGTACGAGGAGGAAGCACCATTGGTAGATGAACTACCAATAGAGTGTTTGCTCCCACTCGTTGAGTCACCAGAAGTTGGCCTAACAAAGGTAGTGGCCGCTTTGGATGAACTTCCCATCTTATACACCGAGCCAATGTGATGATTGGCCGGAAGTAAGTCATTTAGGATTTTATCCAAATGGTCCTAACCCTTATTGAATTTATTAATTCGGCCTAATGTGCACTCATACTTCTCGGTGAGAGAATCCATCGAAGCATCCAAAGTGGATACTTGCGATGTGAGTGCATAAACACGAGATTTGAGATTCTCATTCTCGATACTCAAAGTTGAGTTCCGAGAAGTCAAATCCGCTATCTCATGTTCATCCGATTCCTCAATATGAACATGTTCAAGTTGAGATTTGAGATTTACAATCTCATTTCTCAACTCTTCAACAACGGTGTCGTTGTTGGTGATGATCGGTTTAGACGAGGTTTGGATGCTAGCTAAATCATCTTTTACCTTAGTATATCTATTTACTAATTTAGTGTATTTAGTGTTGGATATGGAAGACGTTAGTACACCCTTGTAAGGGATGTACGAGGGAATACGGACCTCGAACGTCGCGTACACGAAGTCGTGTGCAAAGGGAATATGTTCCCTTGCGGAGAGGATCTCTAGATTGATGGGAAAGTCACATTATATATGCATAAGTGCATGCGACATATGGCTAATAAAGGGGTAATATCTTAAGCTTATGTTGTACCATGCATATGGCACAACTTAAGCTTATAATGTGCCATGTATCATGGTACACCTTAGTTAAATTGTTCCTAAGGAACAATTAGTCCTAAAATAACTACCTTAGGGGCTATAAATAAGACCCAAGGGTAAGTCATTTCCTTACACTTTTGCATGGCATTCTTGCATGCATTTCATTCTAGCGAAGCTCTGCCGAAATCATTCCTATCTCTTTATCCAAGTTCTTAATCTAAAAGTAGAGATTTAGATTGTGGATTTAGTAGCCTTACTCCGTTCGTGAGAAGACTCGATCCGTCGTGGCGAATCCGAAGGCAAAGTTCCGAGACTACCGTGCCGCATACGCAAGCGTAAGTCTCAACTTTATTTATCGATCCTAACTCTGTTTTGGCAGGATCCTACATTGGTATCAGAGCCATACGGGTTCGCCCCGGTCAAACCGCCTCCCCGTCGAAACTATGAACGAGTCGTTGTCTTTTTCACGAATGGGTATCCTACCATTACGGATATGGTAGGAACGCTTCGTGACGGAGAGAACGCAGCGGTTGTTCTTTTCACGTTAGGGTCTTCTGTCATTAAGGATATGGCAGGAACTCTCCGTGACGGGAAGAACCGACCGTTCATGTAGTATGTTATTTTTCATTTTTTGGCACACGGCCATTAGAAAATAACTACTTTCTCGACGAACGGGTGCTTCATCCACGAACGGGTGCTTCATCGAGGAAGATGATGGTAGTTATCTCCATCGGAGAAGATGTATTTTAGTGCATGTGCGCCATGGCCAAATGGGCTATGAAGGCCATGCACCCCCCTCCCCATGCGGAGGGGGTTGGCTACGGCCAATAACCACCACGGCCACCCCTCCGGCGGGGTGTGCGGCAACCCCATTCAAAGGGGGTGGCCGGCCATGGCCAAAGGGGCCATGGCCGGCCAATGCCAAAATGGCCTTGGCCATGACCGGCCATGGCCAAGCCATGGCCGGCCATGGCCAGGCCGGCAGTGGCCGGCCAAGGCCAGGCCGGCAATGGCCGGCCTCGGCCACGGCCAGGGGGGCCCTGGCCGTGGCCAAGGCCAGTGGCCAGGGCCGGCCTGCCCGGCCCTGGCAGAGGCCAAGGCCGGCGCCCTGGCCACTGCCAGGGCCTGGCCGGCCCTGGCAGAGGCCAGGGCCAATGCCCTGGCCTTGGCCAGGGCCTGGCCGGCCCTGGCCGGCCTCGGCCAGGGCAGAGGCCCTGGCCGAGGGGCCAGGGCCCCTGGCCGGCCAGGGCAGAGGCCCTGGCCGGCCCTTGGCCACCCTTGGCCAGGGCAGAGGCCCTGGCCAGGAGAAATTTCAGACCATTAGCATTGGTCGACCAATTTGGGTGTTTTGGTCGACCAATTCGGCAAAAAGGCCTTGGTCGAATATGAACGTGCCGACTAGCCCATACGGGGTGTCTAAAGGCTCTACTCCTTGAAGATTAGCCGTTGTGCTCTACTTCATGCGAGATTAGCCGTAGTGCTCTACTCCTTGAAGATTAGCCGTAATGCTCTACTTCATGCGAGATTAGCCATGTCATTGTGCTCTACTCTACGGAGATTAGCCAATGTACTTATGATGTTGTGCTCTACTCTACGGAGATTAGCCAATGTATTTCAAATTTTTGAAAAAGATGTTTTCAAATAGGTTATGTCCCGTCCTTAAATCGGGATAGCGTAATTTAGAATTCCAAGTCCTACCACGATCCGGCCATGGTTATCTAACCCATGGGTGTGTAGAACAGGTCTCGTGGCTTGGCAATTGTTGCGCTAAAATTCTTTGCGCAAACTCTCACCTATTCCATTTTGAAAGATATGTTTTCAGAAAGTATTTTTCTGCTGCAGGTACCATACGGGTATCATTTCTGATTTCTTTTTACTTGAGATAAGTAAGAGGGATACTTTGAAAGTTACTTCTAGATGGTAGTTGGGAACGTAGTGAACTTCTCGATTCTAGAGTAACATTTCAGCGCATCCAAGGAACTTATCAAGTGTTTAAAGAATCGAAACTTTATACATAGAATTTTGATCGTGTTTTTCATTTTCTTTGCAGTTTTTTGATTCGAATATGTCTACCGATTCTAAGAACATTGTCGCCGAGCTTAACAAAGGTGAGAAGCTCAACGACGACAATTATAAACTTTGGTCAATAAAAATCCAATATGTTTTGGAAGAGCAAGATGTGCTTGAAACACTCCAAAACATAATGGAAGAACCTGAGTTGGGCAATACGGCCCAACACAAGAGGGACCGAGAAGCTTATGAGACTTGGACTCGAAAGAACAAAATAGCACGTATTACGTTACTGTCCGCAATGGACAATGACATAATGCGTCTATTTCGGGAATTCGATCTAGCCAAAGACATATGGTCTGAGCTAGAAATAAAGTTTGGTGGAACTTCGGTTACCAAACTCCGCTCCTTAAATATTCAATTTGATTCGTACAAGATGCGGCGAGATCATTCTATGAAAAAGCATCTCCGCCACATGGCGAATCTCATATCTGAATTGAAGGATGCGGGTGTTACGCTGTCTGACGAACAGCAGATCCAAGCAGTCATTCGTTCACTCCCAGATAGCTGGGATAACATGAAAATGCACCTCACTCATAATGAGTGCATTAAAACTTTAAGCGATGTATCAAAACACCTCGAACTCGAGGAAGAGCGGATTCAAGCCGCAAAACCTAGTGCAGAAGTCACATGGCTGCTAGTTCCTCACATGGAGGAAATAAGCGGAAGAATAAACGCTTAAGGTTTGTGAACGAACGAAAGCAAGAACCGAAAACCTCAAAGAAGACTAAGAACAAAAAGTGGCAAAAGAATGTGCACTCAAAGAAGAAAAACTTGAAGAAGATCAAGTGCTTTAAGTGCAACAAGTACGGTCACTTCGCCCGTACATGTACGGATGGAAGTGATAAGGTAACTTGTAGGGCTAGTTACATATGTGTTTCTAGTTCCGTGTTTCTTGCTGAATCTAACTATTTTTGGTTGATTGATTCAGGGGCCACAGACCACGTAGCGAAGGACAGAAGGTTCTTCGTAGAGTATCGAAAGATAACTCAAGGAACAAAGTGGATATACGTCGGCAACAACACTCGTGTTGAAGTCAAAGGCGTCGGAACATGCAAGCTAGTTCTCGACAACGGCCGAACTTTATTATTGCACGACGTCCTCTTTGCTCCAGATATTAGAAGGAATATCGTATCCGTGGTCATGTTAATGTCTTTAGATTATGAATGGAGGTTCTATAAACAAAAGGTTGACCTTGTTTGTAATAGTTCTTTAATTGGGTCGGGTAATGTTTGTAATGGATTAATCGTTTTAAACACAATGTATGATGATTCTTCTTCTATTAATGAAAGTTTCCATTTGACAAATGCTTCTAACTCTGAATCTGAGATCATTTGTTGGCATGCAAGACTTGGTCATATTGGACCAACTAGAATGGATAGACTTGCCAAAAGTGGCTTGCTATCTAATGTTTCAAAAGTTGAAATGTCAACTTGCGAACATTGTCTTGTAGGGAAAACTTGTCGCAAGCCGTTTGGAACTGGCACAAGGGCCGAAGTTCCATTACAGCTTATCCATTCGGACATTTGCGGTCCAATGAATGTTAAGACAAGACGCGGGAAGTCCTATTTCATCACATTCATTGATGACTTCACCCGTTTCGGTCATATTTATTTGATTTCCCACAAACATGAAGCTTTATCTTGCTTCAAAAACTATATGAGTTTAGTGGAAAATCAACTAGATCGCAAGATAAAGGTCTTGCGAACCGATCGGGGTGGAGAATATCAATCAACGAGTTTTAAGGAACTCTGTGATGAAAAAGGCATAGTTCATCAAATAACTATGCCTTATACTCCGTAACAAAACGGTGTTGCGGAAAGAAGAAATAGGACATTGATGGAAATGGTCCGATCAATGATGTCTCAGGCAAATTTGCCCATCACCTTTTGGGGTGATGCATTATTGACGGCATCATTCATCTTAAACCGTGTACCCTCGAAGTCGGTAAGTTCTACTCCTTATGAGTTGTGGAACAATAGAACTCCAGACTTAAGCATTCTAAAACCTTGGGGTTGTGCCTCTTACGCACATTTATCCTCTCACAAATATGGCAAACTTGGGCCACGTGGGAGGAAGTGTATCTTCATTCGATACGCTAAAAACTCCAAAGGATATGTTTTCGTCGGTCAAGAGGACAATGTGGGTCTTATAGAATTCGAATCGAGGGATGTTGTCTTCTTGGAAAACGAGTTTCCAAGACAGGGTGAGATAAGTCAAGACTTATCCTTGTTTGAGAATTGGAATCAAGAAGGATCGGAACGTTCGAGTGGGAGAATTCTTGGTGAAGAAGAAAATACGTTTCAAACTTCACCAATGGATGATACGAACTATACCAATCCTATTCCGAGTGGGAGTGATATTATTCCAAGTGGGAGTGATGTCATTCCAAGTGGGAGTGATCAAACTCAAGCAAGACGTAGTAATCGAACGAGGCTAACACCTCTGATATTTGAGGATGAATTTCCTCAAACATTCATGACATTACTACAAGATGATGACGAACCTGCAAGTTTCAAACATGCCGTCACATGCCCTGCTAAAGATAAATGGATAGCGACAATGGAAGAAGAACTTCAATCCATGAAAACAAACCAAGTCTGGGACTTGGTTGATTTACCTAAGGGACGTAGAACCATTGGGAACAAGTGTGTTCTCAAAATCAAGCATAAGGCTGATGGCTCCATCGAGAAATATAAAGCTCGCCTTGTTGCGAAAGGTTTCACGCAACAGGAAGGAATAGACTACGAAGAGACTTTCTCTCCTGTCGTGCGTTTTACCTCCATTCGCTTAATTCTGCCAATGGTGGCTTGTTTGGACCTCGATTTACATCAGATGGATGTAAAAACTGCTTTTCTTAACAGAGAACTAGATGAGGAGATCTACATGGAACAACCAAACGGGTTCGTACAAGAAGAAAACAAACATAAGGTTTGTAAACTTCGTAAATCCATATATGGTCTTAAACAATCCTCAAGGCAGTGGTATATGCGCTTTCAAGAAGTCGTTTTGTCGTATGGTTTCTCCATGCTCGACGAAGACAACTGCGTATATATTAAGAGGATTAAAAACAAGTATGTAATTATGTCTCTTTATGTAGATGACATACTTATAGCCGGAAATGATAAGCGTCTTATCATGGATATCAAAGCTTGGCTTTCATCCGTCTTTGAGATGAAAGACATGGGTGAAGCTGCATATATCCTTGGGGTTAAGATCTCAAGGAATCGTTCCAAGAAACTTCTTTCTCTCTCTCAAGAGACATATATAAAGAAAGTTTTAGAACGGTTTAATATGCAGGACTGCAAGCCAATTGATACTCCAATAAGCAAAGGCGAGGGTCTATGTTTGGAAATGTGTCCCAAAGATCCAAAAGAAAAGAAAGCTATGGAAAAGGTTCCATACTCCAGTGCTGTCGGAAGTCTGATGTACGCCATGATGTGTACCAGACCGGACATTTGCTATGCTGTTGGTATGGTAAGCCGTTACCAATCCAACCCAGGACATGCACACTGGAAAGCGGTGAAGAGGATATTAAGATACCTCAAAGGGACTGCGGACTATGCGTTATGTTATCAAGGCAATACCTTGAGACTTGAAGGCTATACCGATGCTGATTGGGCGGGTGATCTCGACGAGCGAAGATCTACCTCAGGCTTTGTTTACTTGCTCGGGAATGGTGCAATATCCTGGAGCAGCAAGAAGCAAACCTGCATCGCCCTATCAACCATGGAAGCCGAGTTTGTAGCATTCAGCATGGCGGTCCAAGAAGCTGTTTGGCTTAGGAAATTCTTAGACAGGCTAACGGATGCCACTGACTCGAGCACTGTTCCTATATACAGTGATAGTCAAGCTTCGATTGCCTATGTCAAAGATCCTAAATTTCATTGTAAGACCAAACACATTGATATTCGATTCAAGTTTGCGAAGGACTATGACAAACGGAAGGAAGTAGACATATGATACATATCCACGCATGAGATGATAGCGGATCCCCTTACTAAGGCGATCCCCAGAGATGTGTTTTTCAAACACTTATCATCTACGGGAATGCGTAGGTGCGGAGCTGTATCATGTAATATTTCCCATGTCTATAGAACATCAAAGTTTAATTTGCATACAAGTTTCTTACAAATGATTTTATATACATTTGTGTTTAAGTCTCAGCTATTTTATTGTGTGTATGTCGGACAGATTAAGGTTGGCTCTCTCACATGAGCAACCGCCTTATCTTATCAGATGGATAAGATAGAGATGAGACTAGTTTAAAGTCAAAATCATTAGACAAATGATTTAGAGTCGTGACTTAAACAAGATAGTCGAATAAAAGATCTGCATCATATGGATGCTTACAAAAGATCTGAGATCTATATCACAAGGATATTTGAAAGAGATCTCATAGGATTTTTTAAATCCTATCTGTCTTATGCAGGATGAGAGTCCGGGAATATTTCATGAGTAGTAAGGGGACTCAAAAGATAGGCACTGTGGTGTCTGATCTTTCATCCGTACAACATCATTAAGACATACTCTCCCTGGGAAAGGAGTGCTGTTGTAATACGTGTTCATACCACGTATGCATTTCGACCACTGAGTTAGTAGCAATAGTGTTTGCTATTATGTGAGACTCAAAGGCCATACGGGTCTTAACTCTTACCCTCAAGGACTCCAATTGGTTCCTTTAGATTTGACGAGATGATCGATATCTTAGCGTGTTACTAATGGGCTATGATAATTCGGCTCGGCGGGGCACGTTAGAAAAGCAAATCAAGTCAAGATCAGAAGGTTCGCAAGAAGAGGAAGATTGATTTCATATTCACATTTGGAGTTTAAATGATTCAAAGCTGGCTAGCCAATTGTAATCCAGATGGGATTCAATTGTTGACTATAAAGTATAAGAAATGTGAAGAAATAATCTAGGGTAAAGCATGCGTTGAACTACTCAACTTTGCACCTTCGAGGTCGTTGTGTATCTCTAACAAGTGCACAACAACAGACTCTACGCGCATGACGGTCGCACGGTCTATTTCTCGGTATGATAGATGAAAGAACTAAGAGAAAGACGTTCTCTTACAATCCCCTCAAGTGTGAGTGGGAGATGTTGGATATGGAAGACGTTAGTACACCCTTGTAGGGGATGTACGAGGGAATACGGACCTCGAACGTCGCGTACACGAAGTCGTGTGCAAAGGGAATATGTTCCCTTACGGAGAGGATCTCTAGATTGATGGGAAAGTCGCATTATATATGCATAAGTGCATGCGACATATGGCTAATAAAGGGGTAATATCTTAAGCTTATGTTGTACCATGCATATGGTACAACTTAAGCTTATAATGTGCCATGTATCATGGTACACCTTAGTTAAATTGTTCCTAAGGAACAATTACTCCTAAAATAACTACCTTGGGGGCTATAAATAAGACCCAAGGGTAAGCCATTTCCTTACACTTTTGCATGGCATTCTTGCATGCATTTCATTCTAGCGAAGCTCTGCCGAAATCCTTCCTCTCTCTTTATCCAAGTACTTAATCTAAAAGTAGAGATTTAGATTGTGGATTTAGTAGCCTTACTCCGTTCGTGAGAAGACTCGATCCGTCGTGGCGAATCCGAAGGCAAAGTTCCGAGACTACCGTGCCGCATACGCAAGCGTAAGTCTCAACTTTATTTATCGATCCTAACTCTGTTTTGGCAGGATCCTACATTTAGACCATATTTGCTCATTAGCATTTCTAAGGTCATCCATTGTTACCTCATCGCTTTCATTGTCGCTATCATCGGAGGAGGAATCTTTATCTTGCTCCTCTCTAGCCATGAAGCACATATGTGCTTTCTCCACTTGCTCATCGTCCGACTCTTCACTCGAGGAATCATCCTTGGAGTCGGTGAATGTCCCGATAAGTCCCTTCTTGTACCCTTTCTTGAACTTCTTGGACTTGTCGAATTTTGGCGCCTTCCACTTCTCCTTTTGCTTGTTTTGAGGACAATCCGCTTTCATGTGTCCTGGCTTGTTGCATTTAAAGCACAAAGGAGTGGAGGCGTTAGAAGAACTAAACTTTGATTTGTTTTTAAAATTACCTTTCTGGAAGAACCGGTTGAACTTCTTTGCCATGTGGGCAATGGACTCCAAGTCCAATTCTTCTTCCGATTCTTCATCATCGGTAGATGTGGATGTGGATGGAGCGGCCTTGAATGCAATCGACTTTTTCTTTGGCTCGTCTTGCTTCAAGTAGGACTTCATCTTGTCCTGCAACTTAAGTTTGCTATCCTTGCGTACCTCATAAGACATTAAGGTACCCATTAGTTGAATAACGGTATACTTACTCATGTCATTACCTTCCTCGATGGCGAAGGTACGCTTCTCCCAACAAGAAGGAAGTCCATCGATGATCTTCGAGACTTTCTCCTTTTGGGTGTAGGTTTTACTAAGAGCCTCCAACTCGTTGGTGATGTCGACGAAGCGAGCATAATACTCCTTCATCTTCTCACCCTGTTGCATATGGAATAATTCGAAATCTTTATTAACAACAACGAGTTTAGAGTCTCTTACCCTACTCGTTCCTTCATGCAAGATGAGGAGGGAGTTCCAGATTTGATATGCACTCTTACATGTGCATATCTTATTGAAGTCCTCGGGCTCCAAAGCGCATTGCAATGCATTCATTGCCTTGGCATTGCTTACCTCCGCGGCGACCTCCGCGGTAGTCCACTTCGAGAAATCTTCTTCTTCGGGCTCGACGTACTCCGTCAACGTGGCCCTACACAATGAAGCACTCCGGAGGAAAGTTTCCATCCGGTATTTCCAGTACCCGTAGTTGGTACCATTGAAGAAAGGAGGCCTCGTCGAGGAGTGTCCTTCCATCACCGAAGACGCTCCTTCACGGTTCCTGAAAGTGATGTAGTCTGAAGGTGGACGTACGGTTTTCTTGTCGTTGGAAGACATAGCAGGTACTTGGCTCTGATACCAAATGTAATGCCCTACGAAGCTACTGCACAAGTACTAGAGGGGGGGGGGGGGGGGTGAATAGTACTTTAAAATAATTAAGAAGATAATTCCTAATTATCTTGCAAACTCAACCAACAAATGCGGAAATGCGGAAATGTAAATATAGACAACAAAGTAATGCAATCGCAAACAACCGATTTAACGGGTTCGGATCCACCCAAGTCTCCCCCACTTGTTCCCGGTGATCCTACGTCCCAAACACCCGGATCCCATCCGGATACTTGAGTTAGAAACCCCGAACTCAAATTTGCACTATGAAATACTTGTAGAAACCTCTACAAGATCAAATCATACACAAATGAAATTGTGACTCCCACAAACTGGGATCACAAACAAACTCTCACAACCGAGAGTAAAACTTGCAATAATCAAAGTGAATTGAAATATGAAATGCTTATCACAAAAACCTATGCCTTGAGTAAAACTTATGATTTAGGGCAAAGAGGATTTTGGGGAAGATGAAGAGGCACCAAACCCTAGCTCCAAGTAGATGACCAGCAATGAAAGCCTAGGAGGATGTTGGTGACCTAGAATCAAGCTCTTGGCTTGGAAGGCTCACAATCAATGAATCTCTCTTTTGAAATAAGAGTGAGGGAGAGATTCTTGAATGGAATGATTGAGCTTTGAATGAGAATTAATTGCTTCTCTTTGATCTCTAAACTTCAATGAATATCAGCCTTGAGTGCAATGAATGCAGCACTCCAAGTATATATAGGATAGAGGAAAGAGAGAGCAAAAATCGTGGCATTTAATGCTCCAACGGCTCTATTCTGAAGCAGACTAGTCGGTCAAAGAAGGATCACTGACCGACTAGTTCATCAACTAGTCGGTCGGTGAAACAACATGAACCGACTAACTTAAGAACAGTCAAATAGAGAAGTTCAGACTTAAAGAACTAGTCGGTCTAAGAAGACTTGCCAACCGACTAGTTTCACAACTAGTCGGTTGGTGAGTGTTCATTGACCGACTAACAGAAGAATTAGAATAGTCTGAATACAAGTTGAATTAGTCGGTCTAAGAGCAAATGCTGACGGACTAGTTTATCAACTAGTCGGTCGATAAATGTACTTAGACCTGTAATGCCCTGCTAAGCTACTGCACAAGTACTAGATGGGGGGTGGATAGTACTTTAAAATAATTAAGAGGCTAATTCCTAATTACCTTGCAAACTCTACCAAACAATGCGGAAATGCGAAAATGTAAATGTTAGACAACCAAGACAAACAATCGCAAACAAGCAATATTAATGGGTTCGGATCCACCCAAGTCTCCCCGACTTGTTCCCGGTGATCCTACGTCCCAACCACCCGGATCCCCTCCGGATACTTGAGTTAGAAACCCTAACTCAAGATTTCCACTATGAAATACTTGTGAAAAACCTTCACAAGTCAAATCATTCACAAATGAAAATTGTGACTCCCACAACCCGAGATCACAAACAATCTCTCACAACCGAGAGAAGAACACTTACAATATGAAAGTAAATGAAATAGAAACTCTTACCACAAAATACCTATGCCTTGAGTAAAACTTACGATTTAGGGCAAAGATGATTTTGGGGAAGATGAAGAGGCACCAAACCCTAGCTCCAAGATGTAGATCAGCGATGGAGAGCTATGAGGTTGTTGGTGACCTAGAATCAAGCACTTGGCTTGGAAGGCTCACAATCAATGAATCTCTCTTTTGAAATAAGAGTGAGGAGAGATTCAAGATTGGAATGGAAGAGCTTTGAATGAGAGTAAATGCTTTCTCTTTGATCTCTAAACTTCTCTTAATATCAGCCTTGAATGCAATGAATGCATCACACCAAGTATTTATAGGTTAGAGGAAAGAGAGAGAAACAAACGTTTCAATTAAAGCTCCAACGGCTCTATTCTGAACCAAACTAGTCGGTCAAAGAACAACCACTAACCGACTAGTTCATCAACTAGTCGGTCGGTCAATCAACATGAACCGACTAAGTGGTGAACATGGAATAGGTCGAAGTTCAGACTAACAGAACTAGTCGGTCAAAGAACACTTGCCAACCGACTAGTTTCACAACTAGTCGGTCGGTGAGTAAACTTAGACCGACTAAGAGATAAAACAAATAGTCTGAGTACAAATTGATTTAGCCAGTCCAAGAACAAATGTTGACCGACTAGTTCATCAACTAGTCGGTCGCCAAACGTTCTTTGACCGATTAACGATAAACAGTAACTAGGCTTGTACAGTAGAAGCTCAACTAGTCGGTCCAAGAAGAAACACTGATCGACTAGTTCACAAACTAGTTGGTCGGTGAACCTTCTTTGATCGACTAACTGTAAACAGTAACTGAGCTAGAATTGAAGGAGGCAAACTAGTCGGTCCAAGAAGCTTTGCCGACCGACTAGATCACCATCTAGTCGGTTGGTTCTTCTTCTTGAACCAACTAACATGCACAAGAAGTCGCGAATCGAAGCGCGAAGCTTCGGGAAAGTTCGTATGGACTTCTACTAAGATCCTATGTCTAAGATAGGAGTGTTATGAAGATTAAAACGTAAGACCTACTCAAGGCTTAACATTCTACGGAACGAAGCTAAAAGACTATAAATAAAACTTGACGAACCATCTTCGAAAGCTTCGATCCGAATCTTCATGACTTCTAAAATGGTCCAAAAGCTTCAACGAAGCTTTATGCATATGATCACGTGCTTTGAGAAGCCTTGAGACGTCGCTTTGGATGTTCATATAAGTTTGGCGACGATATCCATAACTGCGCTCACAAAGTGTTAGTTCACGATATATTTATGTTTGTTCATCATCCAAAACCAAATCCGGGGAGTCCAATATCCAACATTCTCACCCTTTTTGGTGATGACAAACCAACATAAATAATAATAAAAAATAATGATTCAAATGAAATTTACTTACTCCCCCTGCATTGATGACACGTTAATTCCAAATTAAACAATAATAATACGTATCAAGCAGCCGAGTGAAGTATATAAAATGAGAATCAAATATTGAGATTTAGGATTTGAAATCCAATTTTTATATCTTAACTCCCCCTGAATCTAACACATCAAATTAGATTCTTGGAAAAATGCTTTAAATTATCATTTAGCACATGTCATTATTATATCTCTCCCCCTTTGGCATTAGCAAAAAGAGCGGGAGGATATCAACGACAACAACAATGGCTTCAAATAAAAGCACGGGAGTCGTAGAATACGACCACGGTCCAAATGACACCAAAGGAAAATACGAATTAAATCAAAGCGTGTCAATGAGACCAAAGTTGAAAATCGATAAATAAAATCATCAAAACTCAAATCAATTTTACGAATTGAGTTATGGAATATACTCTCCAATATCAACATTCTTGGTTAATTTAGTGCATGGAAAACAATTCTATGTTTCCATAGAAATAATTTCTATTTAACCAAGTTATTATCGTCGAGCGACGAAATCAAACATCAGAGACATAAAAAATATATAATGTGCACAAGAGAATGAAATGTCAACATCGATGTATATATAAGGAGTGGGTTCCCTATGAGTCTCGGTCTCGGGTTTGTACTCGGTGTCGGAATCCGAAGCATAGGGAGTGGGTGTACGGAAAGAGGAGGGAGACACAGTTTCCTTCGTAGGCTTGGGTTGAGACTGAGATTGGGCTCTAGGCTTGGCGGTCGTCGTCCTCTTCTTCTTGAGAGGAGGCGAAGAAGACGAAGGTTGGGTAGTTTTCGATCGGCGTTTGGGTTGCGAGGGTTGATTGGGATCCGTAGGAGGTGGTTCAACAGTCATAGGCGATGGGCTCGAAGGACGGATCGGAATACATGTTCGTGCCATAAGCGCGACAAGACATGTATGAATCAACACAAGAGATCGAGATCTAAACCCTAAATACAAACCCTGGCCGAAACCCTAGAACGAAATTCGATTGGAAATCGAGAAACCCTAGGTCTAGAATCTGAAAGAGATGATAGGAAGGTACCCTAGGGGAGATCGACAGAAAAACAGCCGGAGATAGGTCGGAGAGATGGCCGGAAGTCGATCGGAGAGGGAGGAAGTCGAAGGGGGGGGCTCGGGGTTTTTGGCTGAGAGAAGAAATATGAACCGACTTGAAATGAAAGAAGTCGGTCGGGATGGAGTTTAAGTCGATTTGAAGAGCAAAAGTCGCAACTGTCCCTGAGCAATTAGTCGGTCACAGTTCAAGCACTGACCGACTAGATGATGATCTAGTCGGTCGGTCAATGAGCTTGAACCGACTAGTTGCAAACAGTAACTGAAGCCAAAATTTATGGCTTGAGTTAGTCGGTCTGAGTTCATTCACTGACCGACTAGATGATGATCTAGTCGGTCGGTCAATGAACATGAACCGACTAACAGAGTTCAAAAATTTAAAAATTTGAAATTTTGAGTTCTCTCCTAATCGCACTTGGATGAAACATCAAAATACTCTCATAAATCATTATACTACCCCATTAAACATCGAAAATCTGAAATTTGACGTTTAAGAATAAATCGAGCGAAAATTCTGAAAATTCAACAAAAATCCAGAAAATTTCAATTTATCTAGCATGTGCAAATATAATAAAATTTCATAGCATGCGATATTATTGAATAAAAATGAATCCTAAATCTCGGATTCACCCATAATCCCTAATTCTCGACGCAACCGCACAAAGGAGTCTTCCTTTAGGGGTTTCGTGAAAATATCGACGATTTGCTTCTGGGTTTCAACGTACACTAATATGATGTCCCTTTTAGCAACATGATCATCTAAGAAATGGTGTCGGACATCTATGTGTTTAGAACGGGAATGGTGTACCGGGTTCTTAGAGAAACATATTGCACTTTGGTTGTCCACCATGATATGGCAAGTATCACAGTTTATACCAAAGTCTTTAAGTGTGTGTCTCATCCAAAGAACTTGAGCACAAGCGACCCCCGGCGGCAATATATTCCGCCTCGGTGGTTGAAAGTGATACGGAATTCTGCTTCTTGAAAAACCAAGAGACAAGAGAATTTCCTATAAAATGGCAAGTGCCACTAGTACTTTTCCTGTCGGATTTGCATCCCGCATAATCTGCGTCACTATATGAGATTAACTCATATGTGCTAGATTTTGGATAAAGTAATCCAAAATCAAGTGTGTAACTTAAATAACGGAAAATACGTTTTACCGCTACTAAGTGTGACTCCTTAGGCTGAGACTGATAACGAGCACAAACACATACGGCAAACATAATATCGGGCCTACTTGCGGTAAGATATAGTAAACTACCTATCATACCTCGATATAGATGAATGTCTACATCTTTTCCGCCAGCATCTTTATCAAGATGTGTAGTCGTGCTCATTGGAGTCTTCTTCCCGGAGGCATTCTCCATTCCAAATCGCTTTAGCAACTCTACCGTGTACTTGGTTTGGTGGATGAAGATTGCATCGTTCATTTGGCGAATTTAGATACCTAAGAAATATTTGAGCTCACCCATGTGGCTCATCTCAAATTGATCCTTCATCACATTAGAAAACTCTTCGCAAAGAGCAAAGTTAGTAGCACCGAAAATGATATCATCAACATAAATTTGAACTAAAATTATATCATTATTCAAATACTTAACAAATAATGTGGAATCAACTTCTCCCATTTTAAAACCCAAATCCAAAAGAAAATTCTTTAAACGGTCACACCAAGCTCGAGGAGCTTGTCTCAAACCGTAAAGTGCTTTCTTAAGTTTGAAAATATGATTTGTAAATTTTTCATTTATAAAACCCGGAGGTTGAGAAACATAAACTTCCTCAACAACATCTCCGTTTAAAAACGCACTTTTAACATCCATTTGAAAAAGTTTAAAATCTTTATGGCATGCAAAAGATAACAATAATCTAATTGATTTTAATCTAGCTACCGGAGCAAAGGATTCTTCGAAATCGATACCTTCCTCTTACCGATAGCCTTGAGCTACTAACCGAGCTTTGTTCCAGACGACGATTTGGTTTTCGTCAGTCTTGTTCTTGAAGATCCACTTTGTCCCTATGACGGTGTGGTTCTTCGAAGGCAATGGAACAAGCTCCCAAACCTCATTCCTCTCGAATTGAATGAGTTCCTCCTCCATGGCTAAGATCCAAGCACCATCTTCACACGCTTCATTAACATTCTTTGGCTCAATCGAGGAGGCATAGGCACAATGAGCGAAGTAGTTCACTTGCGATCTCGTCTTGACACTATCATGGATATTGCAAATGACTTGCTCTTGAGGATGGTCACGAACGGTATGAAGCCGTTTGGGAATTTCTTGATCACTAGGAACATTCTCAAAAACTTCATTAGTCAGGTTAGAATCAATAGAATCAATAGAATCAATAGAGTTAGAATTACCAATTGAATCACATAAAACATCCATGGAGTCATCATCATTAGTAATTCTAGTAGGGACAAAACCTTCATTAAATGAAACATGAAGTGATTCCTTGATCGTTGAGGTTCGTTTGTTGTATATTCGGTAGGCTTTGCTACGTGAGGAATATCCAACAAAAATCCCCTCATCGGATCTTGGATCGAATTTGTCCAAACTACCATACGTGTTTTTAATAAAGCATTTTGAACCAAAAACATGAAAATGTTTAACTTGAGGCAATCTACCAAACATCAATTCATAACAAGTTTGTTTAGTGCCGGGCCTCAAAAGTATTCTATTAAACACATAGTAAGCGGTGTGTATCGCTTCCGCCCAAATTGATGGCCAAGTTGGCTATCATCAAGCATAGTGCGAGCACACTCCACTAGCGTCCTATTCTTTCTCTCAACAACACCATTTTGAGGAGGTGCGTGAGGGAATGAAAAGGTGTGTGTAATACCAACTTCATCACAAAATGTCTCAAAAGACTCATTCTCAAATTCCCCTCCATGATCACTACGAATAGTGACAATGGTGGTTCCAATGAGATTTTGTACTTTCTTGACAAAAATTGTGAAGTTTTCAAAAGCATCATTTTTAATACTTAATGAAAATACCCAAGTAAACCTAGAAAAGTCATCAACGATGACAAGTCCATATCTAGCATTACCTAATGAAGCAACTCTAGTTGGCCCAAATAAATCTAGATGTAATAGCTCTAGTGGCCGCTTAGAAGAAATGCTTTTCTTAGGTTTAAATGAAGATTTTGGAAGCTTGCCTCGTTGACACGAGTCACAAAAGCTTTTCTTTTGAAAGACAAGCTTAGGGAAGCCTCTAATAGAATTTAACTTGGAAAGTTTAAATAGTGTTCCAAAGTTCACATGACCAAAACGTCGATGCCATAAGTGTTGTTCACTTGTATTGGCAATGAGACATTGTTCATGTGATCTTGGAAGATCTAGGATATATATATCCTTATGGCGTGTGCCGGAAAACAATAATTCATTATTATCTTTTCTTAAAATATGGCACATTCCTTTCGCAAAGCTAACTTTGTAACCTTTGTCACAAAGTTGGCTTATTGAAATGAGATTGTGGTTTAATCCTTTAACAAGGTAAACATCACATATAAGTGGTTTAGAAGGATTACCCACTTTACCAACACCTATGATGGTTCCGCTCTCGTTGCCTCCAAAGACGACGCGGTTCCCATTTGCAATGGGCACCACTCCGGAGAGCAATTGAGCGTCACCCGTCATGTGTTTTGAACACCCGCTATCGAGTATCCAATTCCTCTTGGAGCTAAATTTAAATTTGTTGCTCCGTTTCTTTTTATTGAGTACCTAAAGATAGAAAATATCGTATCATGGTACCCAAGGTCATTGGGTCTAAAGGATTAGACCGTTGGAAGCCAAGTCCAATTGGACGTAGACTTCCCCACATAATTATCATTATCAACTACATTTATAAAATAATCATTCATGTAAACTTGTTTTTCATCCATGCTTGTGTCCTTTGGGCTCCAAATAGTGAAGATTTTGGGAGCCCTCATCCTATTGGGTGCATGCATGCGTTGTTGATTTCTACGTGATGCATGTCGTGTATAGGCATAAGGAACATGATGAAATGGTGCATGTGGATAATTATTCATACGATGATGTGGGTGAACATATGCATGTGGGGGAACACGTGCGTGAGGGTGTCTCACATGGTGTGCACGTGCCCGTGGATGTGTAGCATAGAAATCATCATATGTGTGAGCCGGTGGAGTAGGACGTGTGTTCCTACGTGGCATGGTATTCGTGTACATGTAAGCATGGCCCTTCTTTGGAGGTCCACCCAAAGTGGGTTTCTTTCCAAAAGACGGTGTGTACGAGGTGGAAACACCATTGGTAGATGAACTACCAATAGAGTGTTTGCTACCACTCGTTGAGGCATCGGAAGTTGGCCTAACAAAGGTAGTGGCCGATTTGGATGAATTTCCCATTGTGTACCCCAAGCCAATGTGGTGATTGACCGGAAGTAAGTCATTTAGGATTTTGTCCAAATGGTCCTTACCCTTATTGAATTTATTAATTCGGCCTAATGTGCATTCATATTTCTCGGTGAGAGAACGCATAGAAGCATCCAAAGTGGATACTTGCGATGTGAGCACATAAACATGAGATTTGAGATTTTCATTCTCAATACTCAAAGTCGAGTTTTGAGAATTCAAATCTGCTATCTTGTGTTTCTCTGGATCCGCAATGCTAACATGTTCAAGTTGAGTCTTGAGATTTACAATCTCATTCTTCAACTCTTCAACAACTGTGTCGTTGTTGGTGATGATAGTTTTAGGCGAGGTTTGGATGCTAGCTAAATCATCTTTTACTTTAGTATACCTATTTACTAATTTAGTGTATTTAGACCATAATTGCTCATTAGCATTTCTAAGGTCATCCATGGTTACCTCATCGCCTTCGTTGTCTCTATCATCGGAAGAGGAATCTTTATCTTGCTCCTCTCTTGCCATGAAGCACATGTGTGCTTGCTCCACTTGCTCATCGTCCGACTCTCCGCTTGAGGAATCATCCTCGGAGTCGGTGAATGTCCAGACAAGCCCCTTTTTGTACCCTTTCTTGTACTTCTTGGACTTGTCGAACTTCGGCGCCTTCCACTTCTCCTTTTGCTTATTTTGAGGACACTTCACTTTCATGTGTCCTGGCTTGTTGCATTTAAAGCACAATGGAGAGGAGGCGTTAGTAGAGCTAAACTTCGATTTATTTTTGAAGTTACCTTTCCGGAAGAACCGGTTGAACTTCTTTGCCATGAGTGCCATGGACTCCAAGTCCAGCTCGTCTTCCGAGTTTTCATCATCGGTCGATGTGGATGTGGATGGAGCGGCCTTGAAAGCAATAGCCTTCTTCTTTGGCTCGTCTTGCTTTAGGTAGGACTTCATCTTGTCCTGCAACTTAAGCTTGCTATCCTTGCTTACCTCGTATGACATTAAGGTACCCATTAGTTGAACAACGGTATAGGTTTTCATGTCATTACCTTCCTCGATGGCGAAGGTACGCTTCTCCCAACAAGAAGGAAGTCCATCGATGATCTTCGAGACTTTCTCCTTTTGGGTGTAGGTTTTACCAAGAGCCTCCAACTCGTTGGTGATGTCGATGAAGCGAGCATAATACTCCTTCATCTTCTCACCCTGTTGCATATGGAATAATTCGAAATCTTTATTAACAACAACGAGTTTAGAGTCTCTTACCCTACTCGTTCCTTCATGCAAGATGAGGAGGGAGTTCCAGATTTGATATGCACTCTTACATGTGCATATCTTGTTGAAATCCTCGGGCTCCAAGGCACATTGCAAGGCGTTCATTGCCTTGGCATTGCTTACCTCCGCGGCGATCTCCGCGGGAGTCCACTTCTCGAAATCTTCTTCGGCGGGCTCGACGTACTCCTTCATTGTGGTCCTCCATAGTGAAGCACTCCGGAGGAAAGTTTCCATCCGGCATTTCCAGTACCCGTAGTTGGTACCGTTGAAGAAGGGAGGCCTCGTTGAGGAGTGTCCTTCCATTACCGAAGAAGCTCCTTCATGATTCTTGAAGGTGCTATAGTCGGAAGGTGGACGAACGGTCTTGTTGTCGTTGGCAGACATAGCAATAGACTTGGCTCTGATACCAAATGTAATGCCCTGCTAAGCTACTGCACAAGTACTAGAGGGGGGGGGGGGGGTGAATAGTACTTTAAAATAATTAAGAGGCTAATTCCTAATTACCTTGCAAACTCTACCAAACAATGCGGAAATGCGGAAATGTAAATGTTAGACAACCAAGACAAACAATCGCTAACAAGCAATATTAATGGGTTCGGATCCACCCAAGTCTCCCCGACTTGTTCCCGATGATCCTACGTCCCAACCACCCGGATCCACTCCGGATACTTGAGTTAGAAACCCTAACTCAAGATTTCCACTATGAAATACTTGTGAAAAACCTTCACAAGTCAAATCATTCACAAATGAAAATTGTGACTCCCATAACCCGGGATCACAAACAATCTCTCACAACCGAGAGAAGAACACTTACAATATGAAAGTAAATGAAATAGAAACTCTTACCACAAAATACCTATGCCTTGAGTAAAACTTACGATTTAGGGCAAAGATGATTTTGGGGAAGATGAAGAGGCACCAAACCCTAGCTCCAAGATGTAGATCAGCGATGGAGAGCTATGAGGTTGTTGGTGACCTAGAATCAAGCACTTGGCTTGGAAGGCTCACAATCAATGAATCTCTCTTTTGAAATAAGAGTGAGAAGAGATTCAAGATTGGAATGTAAGAGCTTTGAATGAGAGTAAATGCTTTCTCTTTGATCTCTAAACTTCTCTTAATATCAGCCTTGAGTGCAATGAATGCAGCACACCAAGTATTTATAGGTTAGAGGAAAGAGAGAGAGAAAAACGTTTCAATTAAAGCTCCAACGGCTCTATTTTGAACCAAACTAGTCGGTCAAAGAACAACCACTGACCGACTAGTTCATCAACTAGTCGGTCGGTTAATCAACATGAACCGACTAAGTGGTGAACATGGAATAGGTCGAAGTTCAGACTAACAGAACTAGTCGGTCAAATAACACTTGCCAACCTACTAGTTTCACAACTAGTCGGTCGGTGAGTAAACTTAGACCAACTAAGAGATAAAAAAAATAGTCTGAGTACAAATTGATTTAGTCGGTCCAAGAACAAATGTTGACCGACTAGTTCATCAACTAGTCGGTCGCCAAACGTTCTTTGACCGACTAACGATAAACAGTAACTAGGCATGTACAGTAGAAGCTCAACTAGTCGGTCCAAGAAGAAACACTGACCGACTAGTTCACAAACTAGTCGGTCGGTGGAGCTTCTTTGACCGACTAACTGTAAACAGTAACTGAGCTAGAATTGAAGGAGGCAAACTAGTCGGTCCAAGAAGCTTTGCCGACAGACTATATCACCATCTAGTCGGTTGGTTCTTCTTCTTGAACCAACTAACATGCACAAGAAGTCGCGAATCGAAGCACGAAGCTTCGGGAAAGTTCGTATGGACTTCTACTAAGATCCTATGTCTAAAATAGGAGCGTTATGAAGATTAAAACGTAAGACCTACTCAAGGCTTAACATTCTACGGAACGAAGCTAAAAGACTATAAATAAAACTTGACGAACCGTCTTCGAAAGATTCGATCCGAATCTTCATGACTTCTAAAATGGTCCAAAAGCTTCAACGAAGCTTTAGGCATACGATCACGTGCTTTGAGAAGTCTTGAGACGTCGCTTTGGATGTTCATATAAGTTTGGCGACGATCTCCATAACTGATCACTCCTTATTTTACACCCTTTTTCCGCATGTTTGCATGCCATTTAGATCGCCCAAATCATGTTTTTCACGATATATCGACGATATTGGGATGCTTTTCACGATTTGTTGTTTTTGTCGCATTTCAGGTGATTTGGCGCGATTTGGAGTGATCTCGAGATGCGCTTACTCTAGACGGTCACCAACGACCTCCCCGAGAGGTATTTTGCTGTTGGAGAGGAGCGGAAGAAGAACGGACGTCGCAGGAGCGACGAGGAGGCCAAAACAAGCAGATTGGGCATTTTTTGTGTCCCACTCGGCCGAGTGGAGGAGCCACTCGGCCGACCAGCGAGACACTGCTCGGCCGGCCAGAACAGACACGATTTACCTGTGCACTCGGCCGAGCACCGAAGACCACATCGGCCGAGTGACGACATCACGTCCGCCCGAGTGGCGCCCAGACGAAGCCCTTCCAAAACATCCAAGTTACTGTTTTTCGGCTGCCTGAACTTCAGAAGACCCACTCGGCCGAGTGGTAAATCCCGTCCGCCCGAGTACTATGAAGTCATCGGCCGAGTGACGACAACTCACTCGGCCGAGCCGCCCCCGAAGTAGAGACCCCTGAAGGCCCCGACTTACTGGAAAATTACAGGGTTTCTCACTCGGCTGAGCGACTTTTGTCACTCGGCCGAGTGCGATGCGCTGCCTGTAGCGAAAACTGCGGAAAACAGGCTGTGCAGGGGTATTTTGGTCACAGTTTTTGGACGATTTTGAGGGCTATTTAAACCCTGTTTTTACCCTAGTTTAGCGAGCCTCCCTCTTAGATTTTTTCAGCTTTTTAGATTAGTTTTTAGCTTTATTCTTGTGATTGGAGAGGAGACAAAGATTGGAATTTTGTTGGATTCAATTGGAGAACTCCATTGGTTTGCATCTCTTTTCCTTAAAAATTCTATTTTTATTGTTTATCTCAGTATTGTGATGAATTCTATTGCTTATTTCAACGATTATTTTTGTGATCTTGCTATGATTTGTGAGTAGTCTCCACGTCTTGGGGCGTGGGGATGAACCCTACAAGCCCACTTTCATATTTGTGATGAATTGGTAGAAATTGTGCTAGAATTGTTATTAGGGATTAGATTGGGATCAATTTACTACGGATGGCTAGGTATTCATATCAATTGGGATTTGCAAGAGATTGGATCCCAATTTCATAGGAAACCCTAGAAATCCGAATTGGGTTGGAGTCGGATTTTCGAAGTATCGGTTTGCAAGAGATTGGACCGATACTAGGATTTCCGGTTGCAATTCCATGCCGATACCCGTTTGCAAGAGATTGGACGGGTAGGAACTATCCCAATCTAGGTCGTGGACCGAGTTTGCAAGAGATTGGGCTCGGTGCGCGATTGGACGATGATGTTGATCCTAATGCTAGCTTTCCTAGGCTAGGGTTTGCAAGAGATTGGACCCAAACCTAGGATAGCTATAGACCGGCAACAGCGCGAGAGCGTGAGCTTGGTTCTACATTCAGTTGCAACTAGTTCATCCAAATTCTCATTCAAGCAATTTTGATACCGATAAACCGCATTTATGAAATACGGTGAGTAGCGGGGATTCCCCATTCCCTAGACGTTCTTTATTTGATTTGATATTTCCGCATTTTTGTCTGACGATTGTGACAGGATCGCCAAAGGCAAATTTTTCTCTTAAATAGCCAGGTTGATTGGAACAAGCACGATCATTCGTCCTCCCTGTGTTCGATATCCCGCTCGCTGCTACACCGTGCACTTGCGGTAAAACTACAACCGTTCTTTGGGTCACATCTCGGAGCGATCAAGTTTTTGGCGCCGTTGCCGGGGAGTGTGTTTTGACGGTGTTCGTCATCGACCACCCGGTTACTTCTTTTTTTCTCTCTTTCTATACTTTCTTCCATTCGCACGTTCTCCCTGTATTTTGCATAAGGTCTTTGCAGGAAGAATGGAGGATGCAATGTCAACAATAGGACTCAGTCAGGAAGATTATGACTCCTTCACAGACCTCCTTAAGGAGCTTGTCGACGAGGTCCACGCTACTGGAGCTTTCGCTATCGATGTCAAGGACCCCGACGAACAGCTGTTTGCTAGTTTCGTGATGGACCAGATCTCCCCGGAGGGGACTATCGGGGGCAATGTCAGAGTTGACGTGATCGACGACAAATTATATTTCGAAGAAGGTGGAACAAGTGTCGAGGATCACTATACTTCGGAAGGATCTTCAGAGCAAATCAACGTTCAGGGAGTTACACCCCATGACACTTACTCTTGCTTCTATGAGTCGTCTGATGTGTTTCTTGATTCCAGGAACGAACCGGACCCGATTGAAAACTCTGACGATGCTAGCACAGAATCGGAGCACGCCTATTTCGATGCGTTGTCCTCACTAAGTAGTGAGTGTGACTCTTCACAAGAGAGCGCACCACCTGGACACGAGCTAGACCCAGCCGACAAGGAAGAAGCCGAACTCATGCAAGCTGATGAAGTAGAAGGAGTGGCGCCTCTTCAGGTGGAACTTAAACAATTACATCCGAATCTAAGGTACGCCTTTTTGGGTAACAAATTAACTTTCCCGGTGATAGTTAACTCCCACCTCACGCCAGACCAACTTGAAAAACTCCTAGACGTTCTTAGGAGCCACAAAGATGTCTTGGGATACACTATCTCCGATCTAAAAGGGATAAGCCCAAGGCTTTGCATGCATAGGATCCATTTGGAGGATACCGACGCCACCTCCATAGAGCCTCAAAGGCGGTTAAACCCGAACATGAAGGAGGTGGTTAAAAAGGAAATCCTAAAATTGCTAGAAGCAGGTATAATTTATCCTATCTCAGATAGTAGATGGGTTAGCCCCGTTCACGTCGTCCCCAAGAAAGGGGGATGACTGTCATAAAAAATGAAAAAGGGGAGCCCATATCTACACGCACCGTCACGGGATGGCGAATGTGCATTGACTATAGGAAACTCAATAAAGCTACCCGAAAGGACCATTACCCATTGCCCTTCATTGATCAAATGCTCGAACGACTTGCAAAACATAAATACTTTTGCTATCTAGATGGGTATTCGGGATTCTTCCAAATCCCTTTGCATGAAGATGACCAAGAAAAGACAACTTTCACTTGTCCCTATGGCACCTATGCCTACCGCAGGATGCCGTTTGGCCTTTGCAATGCTCCAGCTACCTTTCAGAGGTGTATGACGTCCATATTCTCCGATTACATTGAAAATATTATGGAAGTTTTTATGGATGACTTCTCGGTTTATGGAAGTGAGTTTGACTCTTGTTTGGAAAATCTTACTAAAGTCCTAAAAAGGTGCCAACAAAACAATCTCACTCTCAATTGGGAGAAGTGTCACTTCATGGTTACGGAAGGCATAGTTCTCGGACATCTTGTCTCCTCGAGAGGAATTGAGGTAGATAAAGCAAAGATTGAGGTAATCGAGAAACTCCCTCCTCCTATTAATGTCAAGGGCATTAGAGGCTTCCTTGGTCACGCGGGGTTTTACCGCCGCTTCATAAAGGATTTCGCCTCGATTGCCCGACCACTTACTTCTTTGCTCGCTAAAGATATTCCTTTTGTTTTTTCAGGTGAATGCTTACAAGCCTTCAACGCCTTGAAAGAAGCACTAGTCTCCGCGCCCATCATACAACCGCCGGATTGGAGCCTTCCTTTTGAGCTAATGTGTGATGCTAGCGACCAAGCCATTGGAGCGGTATTGGGACAAAGAAAAGATAAGAAGCTTCATGCGATATACTATGCGAGCAAGACATTGGATGACGCGCAGAAAAACTACACAACTACCGAGAAAGAGCTTCTAGCGGTCGTCTATTCCATAGAGAAGTTTCGCTCTTATCTCCTTGGGTCCAAGGTTATTGTCCACACCGACCATGCGGCATTGAAGTATCTTTTAAACAAGAAGGAGGCCAAACCCCGGTTGATTAGGTGGATACTCTTGTTGCAAGAGTTCGACTTAGAGATCAGAGACAAGAAGGGTACGGACAATGTCGTGACGGATCATTTATCTAGGCTCATTCGCGACAAGGAGGACGAAAGTTTGCCTATCAACGACACATTCGTGGATGAGAGGCTATATGCCATAAGGACCGGAGAAGTTCCTTGGTACACGGACTTCGTCAACTACTTGGCTTGTGGAATCAAACCGCATGGGATGTCTATGCAACAAAAGAGGAGATTTCTGCATGAGGTCCGTAGCTATTTTTGGGAAGATCCATACCTTTTCAAGATATGCAAAGATAGTGTCATTCGTAGGTGTGTTTCTAAAGAGGAGGCGACATCGATTATTTTGCATTGCCACGGTCTACCATGCGGAGGACATCATGCCGCCTCTAAAACCACCGCTAAGATTTTGCAGAGCGGGTTCTTCTGGCCGACAATGTTTAAAGACACCCACAACTTTGTAAAGGGGTGCGATAGATGCCAACGGACCGGGAATATCTCCAAGCGCAATGAAATGCCAATGAGGCCCATCCAAGAAATTGAGCTTTTTGATTGTTGGGGAATAGACATCATGGGACCATTTCCATCGAGCAATGGCAACAAATACATCCTATTGGCCGTCGACTATGTCTCCAAATGGGTGGAAGCAATCGCCACCCCTACTAATGATGCAAGGGTCGTCTCCAAGTTCTTCAAGCAAAATATCTTCCCGCGCTTCGGAGTGCCTCGTACCTTGATAAGCGACGGGGGAAGCCACTTCATAGAGAACAAGTTTGAAGCCATGCTAAAGAAGTACGGAGTAAACCATAGAGTTGGCATGGCCTATCACCCCCAGACAAGCGGCCAAGTGGAAGTCTCAAATAGAGAGATCAAGCAAATTCTCGAGAAAACCGTGGATCGGTCTAGAAAGGATTGGTCAATGAAGCTAAACGATGCTCTATGGGCATATCGCATGGCCTTTCGCACTCCCATCGGTACCACACCGTTCCGACTAGTTTATGGGAAGGCTTGCCACTTGCCGGTAGAGTTGGAGCACCACGCATATTGGGCCATCAAGACCTTTAACTACGACTACAAGAGTGCGGCGGTGAGGCGACTCTTGGACATCAACGAGCTTGATGAAATAAGGAGAGACGCCTATGAGAGCTCGAGAATTTACAAGGAAAGGACCAAGATTCTCCACGATGCCCGCATAACCGTCACGGACTTCAAAGTAGGAGACAAAGTCTTGCTCTATAATTCCCGGCTCCGACTATTTCCCGGTAAGTTGAGGTCACGTTGGTCCGGACCTTTCACCATCAAGCATATACAACCGGGAGGAGCTTTCGAGTTGGAGAGCAAGGACGGTTCCACGTTCAAAGTAAATGGTCAGAGGCTCAAACACTATTCCGAGGGAGTCCCGACGGGCGAAACCAATAGAATATATTTGCTTAAGGGACGGCCGGATGATCTTTCATACCTCCTTGATGAGGTGATAGAGGAGGCGATCCCCCACTCAATTGGCGCTCTTTTCGACGAAGATTTCGAGGAAGGCCCGGATTTAAGCCAAAATGAGAAGATAGATGATTCCCCCGACCTCTCCGCTGAAGATGATGAAGGCGACGCTGATGTCGCAAGGATTCGAGAGCTCTGCAAGCTCTCGAAATTAAAGTCTCCAAAGAAAGCTCCTCTCGTACGGAAATCGGCATCACCGGTGAAGCCGTTGGCCGGAGCAAATGCTAGCTTGGGGGAGCCTCCCCCCAACACTATTCGAGACGGGAGACCGCCGCGGGAGAACACGACGCCGCAACTTCCCAATCCAAGCGTTCTCCCCGGAAAGTTTGATGGGTGCATCTCATATGCACTAAACATCCCACATTAATTGAAAATCATAGGGGGTCGAGCTCACGACCTTAAACGAGCGCTTTTCGGGAGGCAACCCGACGGTTTTTGCTTTATTTTTACTTTTTCTTTATTTTCGTTTTAGAAATTTTTAGTGTTTTGAGTAGTTCGCCCAAAAATTTTGTGATAACGGGTCCTATTTTTCTTGACAGGAGAGGAGATAGGTAGATCCATCATGAGGAGGATGAACGAGACGACGAGGAGCGCCCCAAGATGGCGCTCGACGCTTAGGAGGAAGATGGAATCGATTGGAGGAAGAAAGACGGAGTTTAGAGCCCAAACGAAGACAAACAGCAGAACACAAGGCTCACTCGGCCGAGTATACTAGTCACTCGGCCGAGTACAAAAGTTCGTCCGACCGAGCCGCTCACGAACGAGGGAAGTCTGCTGTACCCAACTCTCTGTTTATTTTCCTGATTCCAATATAACTGCCACTCGGCCGAGTATATATATTCACTCGGCCGAGTAAAACGGATACCCTCCTAGGGCGAGTCTTACCGAGTAGCTTGAGTCACTCGGCCGAATGGACTTACTCCACTCGACCGAGGCTGGCAAGGCCACTCAGCCGATGCGTAAGCGAGACGAAATTTCTATTGATCCTGCTCGGCCGAGTGACCCAGTCACTCGGCCGAGTCGTAACTTTTATTATATAAGGGCTGAGGGGGCGGCGCGATTTTCAAAACGCTGAAACCGATCGCGCCCCGACTCTTCACCTCCCCTCGCCCGATTCCCCTTGCTCGCACCCCTACTCACCTGACCGCCGCTGCCGCGCCGCCGCTCGGTCCGCCACCACCGGCCGAGCACACGCCGGCGCCTCGCCCGAGTCGCCGCCGGCGGCCGCCGCTCCGATCGCCTCCGGTACCCCCTATTTCGATTTTTTCTCCTCTTTTTGTGTATTTTTGAGGATCCATGTGTTAAACGACCCCCAAACCCAAATCAATTCCTATATCTATCTATGATACCCCTAATGCTCCATACATTTTGAATATTACCCACTGATATCGCCATTTCATGCGCAGGTTGCTTTTTGGAGCTTAGGGGAGCCCAGGGGAGCTTCTCGGGACTGATTTGAGCTTTGTGGAGGCGCTGACTTCGCACGCTTCCATTGCTGAGCACTCGCGGCGTGTCTGGATATACTCCTTCCACTCTTTTACACGCACCGCACCTTTTTTTCACTTTTCGGCGCGCTCGGGGCCGATATGCCGCCCCGGACACGGCCGCGGTCGAAGAGAGATTCCGCCAAGCGGAAGCGGTCGGATGATGCCGGCCCCTCCCACGAGTTGGAGGACTCTCCTCCACCGTCTCCCACACACGCCGTTCACCCAGCACAGCCTGCAGGCCTCGCACACCCCGCACAGCCTGCAGTGCACCCACAACCCGCACAGCCTCTCCCTGCCGCACCACAGCCACCACCACCAGCTCCACTGGTCGGGCCGCTCGGGATTACGTTCCGAGACGACGCACACCGCGCCGTCTTCGACCGTATCTCCCAGCGCTCGATCGTACCCTCCAGGTTTGCACACCTCGCTAACCTAGGACGCCTGGGGGTACTAGAGGGGATGCTCACGTTATACGACAACGTGGGCTGGCGAGATTTTCTGCAGGTGTCGGCGGATACATTTACCCGCCCGACACTTGAGGTTCTGAGTTCGATCGCCCGGACCGACGAGGGATGCTCGTTCCGGTTCATGGATCGAGAGTGCCAGGTCACTCTCAATATGATGAGAGCGTTCTTCTCGTGGCCCGCTATCCCCGGTGCTGATCGCGGTTACGGCCCCACCCATATCCCCCCACCTTCCTTCGACGCCGGTGCCTTCTGGGCCCGGATTACGGGTCTCCACGCTGCCTTTGACCCTAGTAGGGCCAAGGCCTCGGCCATTGTCCATCCCTGCCTCCGCATTGCTCAGCGCCTTATGGAGACGACCTTTTTGGCCAGATATGAGCCGGGCACGATGTCTACGCCAGAGCTCTACATGCTCTACGCGATGACACGTCCCAGAGCTCTATCTAGGGATGGCGATGAGCTTGTCCCCACCGTCGTGATCGATATTGCGGCTTGGTTTTTGGACCGCATCATCGTATCGGTGGGCGCTCGCTCACCGATATGCTGCGGCGGCCTGATCACCTTGCTTGCTCTTATGACCGGCGAGGACTTCCCCGACGACTTGCGACGCGTCCCGGGCCCCACTTCTCTGTCGATAGATGTTATGGCCCGGATGAAGATGCTTCGTCCGCACGGTGAGCGTCACTGGGTCTGGTTGCACGGCCTTTTCGGGGCCGATTACATGATTCTCCCGAGCCCTGCTCGGACTCTGATTGCACCGGCCCACGTTGACTGGCTCCCTGCGATGGATGTTCTCATCCCCGCTGCTTACGTGCTCGAGGCCGAGGAGGCCGAGGAGGCCCACGCTGCCCCTGTAGACCCTGTTGCACACCCTGCCGAGCCTGCTGCCGACCCCGTTGACCCTGTGGCCCCTCAGCCCATACCTGACGTTTCCGCTGCTCCTGACACTTCTGTCCCCACTTCTGTCAGTGTCACGAGTACCTCAGCTGAGCCCACTTCCACCACCTCCACCACTTCCGAGGCTGTCACCACCACTCCCACCACCACCACTGGCCCTCTGTCCGTCGAGCCTCTTTGCTCCGCACTCCCCGAGCGCCCGTCGACCTTTGTTGAGAGTGGAGAGCCCTCGTTTGCCGCGGTTGTGGAGACCATGGCTAGCATGATCTCCGCTGGGGTTGCGCCTTTTGGTCCACACACTTCCACCCCAGCGGTAGTCACCTCTGTCTCCACCCCTGCTGTATTTTCCGAGAGCGTCGTGGCGTCTGTCCACACTTCTGTGCCACTGACCTCTCCGGCCACATCGCTTCCATTTTTGCACTCTTCTTTCGCTGCTGCTGCCTCCACTTCCCACCAGCCGGTGCCCCGGCCTCACACTGAGGCCAGGCCCACATTCGCAGGCGCAGCACCTTTTGTTCCTTTCCCCGCTGAGCCAGTCACCTACGCGACCCGAGTTCGCCAGCCACGCCCTGCACAGCCCCGCCCGGTGCGTCCCTCTGCACCACCTCCCCCTGACACTGTACTTCAGAGCATTCGTGCTCTAGAGGGGGCGGTGAGTGGCCTCCGAGGCGACCTTAGGACCCTGTCCTCCACCGTCTCTGCGATGGCTGGCCGCTTCGAGCTGATCCCCCAGATCCATTACTGTCTCACCCAGGTTCTGGAGCGTCTCCCGTGCGTACCCCCACCCACCCAGCAGGTTCCCGCCCACACTTCCACACACACCCGACCTGCTACCACTCCCACACCCACCCCCGCTCAGTAGCCTTTCCAGCCAGCACCACCCACACGACCTCCGCCTCAGGACGGAGACGGCGCAGCACCACCTTCTTAGGCACCCTTGATGCCATCGATTATCCTTGCCGTCGTGCTGCCCGTTTCTGATGGGTCCTGTTGCGCTTTTTGTCCACCCCCTCCCCTCACTTATTTTGGGATTCTCTTTTTGATCATATCTTTATATATCTTTTTTTGGGAGAGAGGGAGAGTTTTTGGTGCCACTTATATATCTGTATCACTCTTATCTGTGCATGCATCATGTCCGCATCATATTTTTATTTCTTTATTTTTCTTTTTTATTTTCATTTTTCATGCATGCATCCTCACCTGCCCCTCACATTTCTTGTCTCTCGGTGTGCCACACTTTGCACATTGAGGACACTGTGCCATTTAGCTTGGGGGAGTGAGTTCTCACGTTCTTTTGCGATTTGCCACCTTTATTTTTAGTTTTTCACACCGTTTTTCACTTTTGCACTCATTTTCATTATTTTTCTTTTATTTTTGCCATGCATCACGTTTTTCTTATTTTTTCTGTGTGCCGCATTGTAAATAGTTCTTGTTTCCCTTTATCTTTATTTCTTTTCTTTTTCATCTCATGCTAGAGATGACTTTTCTGTGATGATGATGACGTTGGATTTAGCTTATTCTATATGCATGCTATATTTGTCATGTCTTAGACTTTATTTCTGATATCATATGCTATGACTCGCCTTGCATTTAGAGATAGTAACCCACACTTTTGCCACATGAAAATGGATGAAATTTTATTATTAGCTGAGTCTGAATATTCATATGTATGCTATCACAGAAAACACACCAAGATTCACGCATTGAATGCTTATATCTGGAGTACTGATTTCTTTTTCCTATATCACTTCTATATGCATGAATTGTACACTTCACTTCAGGATGATTGAATGATGTTAGCTATGATAAGTCTGGATTAGTTAGCTTTTTTTTTGTGATCGAAACTGAGTAGATTAGATTACCCTGCTGAAGTTGTCGTGCATGTCTTATAGAGTGAACCGAGAGTTATATCTATTTCTTTCTCCACAAATCTTGAACATCATTTCTCTACTTTTAAAATCATTGGTGAATCTCCCCTTAGCGATTCTATTTTATGGCATTTCCCCCGCTATTAATTCCTAGCTCCAATTTTCTTATTCAAAAAAAAAATAATAATAAAAGAGAGAAGAATATTCTTGTATATCATTATCTCTCTTTGAGTTGGGATCGTTGTGTATATATGCTATATTGAAAAAAAAAGAAAGAAAAAAAAAGAGAAAAAGAGGAAAAATCCTCAATAAAAGATCACATCTCACTTTCTTCCTTTCTTTTTTCTTCTTATTACATTTGGAGCTATATAAAAATGGGGATGTGAATATTTTTTATGCCACCACGCTTATAGATAAGCTTGGGGGAGGGGATCCATTGATGTGTGAGAGAGTGACTACTTGACGTTGCACGACAACCTAGGCTAAGTAATATTCTACACTCGGTGAGATTATTTCTAGCTTTACGAAATCCAGAAATCTAAGCCTAGCGTTCATTTCATGAAATCCATACTTTTCTATTCTCTCTATTCTATTGTGTGATACTCTTATACTCCTGATAGAAAGCATTCAATTGAAAAGTGTGTGATCTGTGATTTGTATACCGCTTTAAATGATTCAGACGATGTTAATTATAGAATTATTCCGTTTTTCATGATTATATCGTTGTTCGTGGGTTTTCCGTTTCTATTTGCACTATTATACTATGATATCAAAATAAAATCCTTTGACATGTATTTTTCATTCGGTGCATGCTATATGAGTAAGTGAAACCCCCGTCCTGAGAAAATGATCTAGTATCCTACCTCTTCGCTTCTTTCTTCTTTATTTTCATTTCGTTTTCCATTCTTCTCCGTTTTTCATTTTTCATTTTTTTCGCCATTTTCGTTTTCCGAATCCACCGGGTTCGCCTTTTACTTATCTTCCTCGAGGACGAGTAAGAGGCAAGCTTGGGGGATTTTGATCACTCCTTATTTTACACCCTTTTTCCGCATGTTTGCATGCCATTTAGATCGCCCAAATCATGTTTTTCACGATATATCGACGATATTGCGATGCTTTTCACGATTTGTTGTTTTTGTCGCATTTCAGGTGATTTGGCGCGATTTGGAGTGATCTCGAGATGCGCTTACTCTAGACGGTCACCAACGACCTCCCTGAGAGGTATTTTGCTATTGGAGAGGAGCAGAAGAAGAACGGACGTCGCAGGAGCGACGAGGAGGCCAAAACAAGCAGATTGGGCATTTTTTGTGTCCCACTCGGCCGAGTGGAGGAGCCACTCGGCCGACCAGCGAGACACTGCTCGGCCGGCCAGAACAGACACGATTTACCTGTGCACTCGGCCGAGCACCGAAGACCACATCGGCCGAGTGACGACATCACGTCCGCCCGAGTGGCGCCCAGACGAAGCCCTTCCAAAACATCCAAGTTACTGTTTTTCGGCTGCCTGAACTTCAGAAGACCCACTCGGCCGAGTGGTAAATCCCGTCCGCCCGAGTACTATGAAGTCATCGGCCGAGTGACGACAACTCACTCGGCCGAGCCGCCCCCGAAGTAGAGACCCCTGAAGGCCCCGACTTACTGGAAAATTACAGGGTTTCTCACTCGGCCGAGCGACTTTTGTCACTCGGCCGAGTGCGATGCGCTGCCTGTAGCGAAAACTGCGGAAAACAGGCTGTGCAGGGGTATTTTGGTCACAGTTTTTGGACGATTTTGAGGGCTATTTAAACCCTGTTTTTACCCTAGTTTAGAGAGCCTCCCTCTTAGATTTTTGCAGCTTTTTAGATTAGTTTTTTAGCTTTATTCTTGTGATTGGAGAGGAGACAAAGATTGGAATTTTGTTGGATTCAATTGGAGAACTCCATTGGTTTGCATCTCTTTTCCTTACAAATTCTATTTTTATTGTTTATCTCAATATTGTGATGAATTCTATTGCTTATTTCAACAATTATTTTTGTGATCTTGCTATGATTTGTGAGTAGTCTCCACGTCTTGGGGCGTGGGGATGAACCCTACAAGCCCACTTTCATATTTGTGATGAATTGGTAGAAATTGTGCTAGAATTGTTATTAGGGATTAGATTGGGATCAATTTACTACGGATGGCTAGGTATTCATATCAATTGGGATTTGCAAGAGATTGGATCCCAATTTGATAGGAAACCCTAGAAATCCGAATTGGGTTGGAGTCGGATTTTCGAAGTATCGGTTTGCAAGAGATTGGACCGATACTAGGATTTCCGGTTGCAATTCCATGCCGATACCCGTTTGCAAGAGATTGGACGGGTAGGAACTATCCCAATCTAGGTCGTGGACCGAGTTTGCAAGAGATTGGGCTCGGTGCGCGATTGGACGATGATGTTGATCCTAATGCTAGCTTTCCTAGGCTAAGGTTTGCAAGAGATTGGACCCAAACCTAGGATAGCTATAGACCGGCAACAGCGCGAGAGCGTGAGCTTGGTTCTACATTCAGTTGCAACTAGTTCATCCAAATTCTCATTCAAGCAATTTTGATACCGATAAACCGCATTTATGAAATACGGTGAGTAGCGGGGATTCCCCATTCCCTAGACGTTCTTTATTTGATTTGATATTTCCGCATTTTTGTCTGACGATTGTGACAGGATCGCCAAAGGCAAATTTCTCTCTTAAATAGCCAGGTTGATTGGAACAGGCACGATCATTCGTCCTCCCTGTGTTCGATATCCCGCTCGCTGCTACACCGTGCACTTGCGGTAAAACTACAACCGTTCTTTGGGTCACATCCCGGAGCGATCAATAACTGCACTCACAAAGTGTTAGTTCACGATATATTTATGTTTGTTCATCATCCAAAAACTAATCCGGGGAGTCCAATATCCAATAAGACCGACTAACGAAAAACAGTAACTTAGGCTGTACAGTAGAAGCTCAACTAGTCGGTCTAAGAAGAAACACTGACCGACTAGTTTCACAACTAGTCGGTCGGTGAACCTTCTTTGACCGACTAACTGTAAACAGTAAAGAGCTTAGAATTGAGAAGGCATTCTAGTCGGTTCAAGAAGCTTTGCCGACCGACTAGATTGCCATCTAGTCGGTTGGTTCTTCTTCTTGAACCAACTAACATGCACAAGAAGTCGCGAATCGAAGCGCAAAGCTTCAGGAAAGATCGTATGGACTTCTACTAAGATCCTAGCTCTAAGAAATGAGCGTTAAGAAGATTAAAACGTAAGACCCACTCAAGGCTTAACATTCTACGAAAAGAAGCTAGAAGACATAAAATAAACTTGACGAACCGTCTTCAAAAGCTTCAATCGAATCTTCATGACTTCAATAATGGTCCTTGAGCTTCAACGAAGCTTCAAACACACGTTCACGTGCTTTGAGAAGTCTTGAGAAGTCGCTTTGGATGTTCATAGAAATTTGGCGATGATCTCCATAACTGCGCTCACACAGAGTTAGTTCATGATATTTATGTTTGTTCATCATCAAAACCAAATCCGGGGAATCAATACTCAACACTCCCGGCTCGGGTATTGCGTCTTCCTACCATCCAATTGACAAGGAAGACCCAAATTAGACTCGTACACGATAACTGGATAGTAAAATGAATGCGAGTAACACTATTGCTACGAACTTTTATAATTACAAGACCTGCATGGGCCACCACTAAAACCTGTCATGCCCCGCTTTCCAAAACTACGGAGGTGAAGCGTGACTAAGGCCCGCTTGGGCTGGAGCCGTGAGGCTCTGACCCAATAAGCGTCTGTCGGGGGATACCATCTTAAAATTCCAGGTTCTTGCATTTATAAAATTCGTAACAACAGAAAGTACTGAAAGGAAAAGCATTCATTTTATTCCATCAAGATATCCAGAAGTAC
Organism: Scilla litardierei; assembly: GCA_030789695.1. Classification (NCBI taxonomy): domain Eukaryota; kingdom Viridiplantae; phylum Streptophyta; class Magnoliopsida; order Asparagales; family Asparagaceae; genus Scilla; species Scilla litardierei. Next base: position 499,048,005 of record CM061142.1, on the reverse strand, counting down.
AAGAGTCTAACAAAAGAAGTAATGCCCAGCATGGCAACACGCAGAAAGTAAACTACTGGTGCAAGCACCCAACCTATGCAGAAAAGTAAACGGTGCTATGCACCCGAACTAGAAAGCAGGAAAACTCCGAACTGCAACGGTGCGGGACCTCTAAGACTAGTCCTCGTCAGGTACGTACTCCGGGTCGACGTCCTCTGGCTCCACGTACTCAGGAATGTCCGGCTCGTCCACATGCTCTGGCTCAACACCTGACGTACAGCACCCAAGAGAAAAGGAACTGTACGTCAGGTAAAGTCTACAAAAGAGGGTTAGACTCTAATGCAAGTGTACTGTAATTTAAAACAATGATTTACTGGTTGATTAACATGCTGGGGTTAAAACATGGTAGATAAAGAAAGTTAAACGGTGCAGGAAAAGTAAACACGACACCCTGTAGCCGTAGCGCGTGCTACCGACTACGGGACTAACCTAAACGGGACAAGACAAGAAAAGACAAGACAAGACAAGAAGTGTGTCACTAAGGTTCATGTCTTTTGGTCTGTACCAAGGGAACGCTCAACCTTGTGCACGGGACAAGATAAGACAAGAAGTGTGTCACTGAGGTTCACGCCTTTCGGCCTGTACCGAGGGAACACTCAACCTAGTGCACGGACAAGACAAGACTGAGGGTGTGTCACTAAGGTTCACGCCTTTCGGTTAGAAGGCGACCAGTACCTTCTCAACTGAGGGAACGCTCAACCTTGTGCACGTGAACAAGACAAGACTGAGGAGTGTGTCACTAAGGTTCATGCCTTTCGATTAGAAGGCGGCCAGCACCTTCTCAATCGAGGGAACGCTCAACCTTGTGCACAGGAACAAGACAAGACTGATTATGACAAGATAGATTCACGCCTTTCGGTTTGTGGCTGGCCAAACCCGTCAAGCCGAGGGAACACTCAATCTTCTTACACCCAAAGTGCTCAAGACAAGACAACCAGAGATCACCCTCGCATGGAGGGTACCTGAAACGCCCGTAGGCTTTCGTGACATGACATGATAGAGTTGAGGGAAAGTTCAATCTAGGGTGTCCACACGCACGCACACACAGAATAACCCTAAGGTGTCAGTTGTTGTTGTGGTGCTTAGACTTCGTCGTCAAGTCTAAGCTGTTAAGGGGGGTCCCGGACGCTATCATTTCACGTCCGGTTCTCTTTGCTTACATTTTAACAGTTCTAAGAGTCTATGGCCTAAACACAGCCAAAAGTACAAGTGAGTACACTTGCCTGTGGTGGCGAGTGCGTCGTCTGTCTGGAGCGTCTCGTCGAAACATCGCGTCGGCGATGGTCCGTCTGAAACAGGATCACGACGATGTCAGATCGCGATTTTTGGTCAAACCTATTAGGGTGTGTTTCTAAATTTGGCGGGGCTAACCTATTAGTCAAAAAGTCACGTTTTTGATGTTTGTTCAGTCTAGATCGACGTCTACCCTATGTGTACAGAAAATAAGTCCGTTCGTCGATCTTTCCTACGGTGGGCAACATTTTAAAGATGCTGAAATTAACTTTAGTTCATGTTGATCAATTTTTAGATTAGGTTTTGATGAACTACGGTGTGGGTTTTACTACTCGTTCGGGAAACCAATCTCGTGACGTCGTCCAACAAGCGGAAGTCGGGTCTGAACGGCGAAACGTCGGCGTCGTCTGGAACTCCTCGGCCACGGGTAGCATAGCAAGGCACCTCTGGACAGCGGGGTGATGGCGCAAAATCAGCGAGCTAACAGCGATCCTCCTCCCGTTGTGGGTAGCGCAACGGATCTTCACGACAACGCCGACGTCGGCTAAAAGTGCGTGCGTGCGGCAACGCACGTGATCTCCGAAAGTCCAAGGAGGCCGTCGGTAGATGAAGTAGGATCTGTGGAAGATGCTCGGCCCGGTGGGTGGTCGACGGTGTGAGCGTACGGCGGTGGGTGACCGTGAGAAGCCGGGGACGACAGATTCACGCAACGTTCGTTGTCGCGCGCCTCAGCTGAATTTCAGCAATGATCAGCGACAACGGAAAGTTGCAGAAGGCAAAGGGCTTCAAGACGAAGCCAACGGCAGTGGATTTGTCACTGGGGGTGGTCGGAGGTGGTCGTGCGCCGGCGTCGAAGTTCAGCGCACAGATCTGTAAAAAAACAGCAGCCGTGCTTGGTTTCGACGAATTCTTCAGGAGCTACAGGTGGGATATGGGTGTGAGGTAAATTGCAGTTGGTAGAAGGGTTCGATAGGAGTCCAACAGCGGTAGGATGGTCGTCGTAGGTGGTCGGATGACCGATGGGCTCGAGTTTGAAGTGGCGGCGCCAAACTGTCAAAAATAGCGTTAGATCTGAGTTTCACGGGGTTTTTGAGGAGATCACGATGTGGGAAAAGGGTAAGGAGAGTTGGAGATGGTCGGGGGGGGGGGTCAGAGAGGAGTCGAGTGAATGTGGAGATGGCCGGAGGGGGTGTCCGGAGTGGCGGCGGCGGCCGTTTTCCGGCGGGCGCGCACTGCAGGCCTGGGCTGTGTTTATTTGGTGTTTTTGATGGGGTTTTGATGTCTTGGAGAGGTGGAGATGGAGGAGATGAGGGTGGAGATGATGCTGGCCGGATTTGGGGAGCTTGGGGGGCTGCCGTGGTGGCTGGAGGAGTAGAGAAAGCCAGCGTTGGATGGGTTCATGCGTGAGTTTCCAATAGGGTTGTTTTGAGTTTTGAAGAGAGAAAGTGCTATATGCCTTTTAAAGAGAGTATAATTAAGAGGGTGACTAGGAGAGATGGTGATAGCGGGGGTACGAAGTAGGGTAAAGTGGGGTGAGGTTAGTAGCAGAATCCTAACACATGATACGCACTAATCTTCTAGGATTTAATTAGCAACAGAATTTCGAAATTGATTTGGGCTTAATGGGCTTGGGTTTTGATTAGCGATCTGGGTGGGCTAGGAGTGTCAGAAAAATACGAAAAAATATGGGGACGACCGTGACGAAGAGAGGCTCAGAGATACGATGGTCAATCGCGCGTTTGGTCCACGAAAAACGAACATAAAAATAAAAGATCCGACGACTAAGTCTATAGCTACGACTACTCTGCAATCAAACTCGATTTGTGGGAGAACGACCCGTGAAATGACGTTCACTAAAAATCCCACAAATAAGTACTCTTCCATACGGTCATAACGACATATCACATCGCATAGTCCGAAACCAAGAAAGAGTCAAATAAAATACGTGTACGAAAAATGTACGTACACGCATGAATACATAAGGTCGGAAAGCGACCGTTACAACTATTTTGTAGCTCATTGTTTAATTGGTGCATATAAGTAGTGGGAGCTCATTAGCATTGTGCTTTAATACTTTGTATTTTACATAATGTGTGTCATCATCAAAAAGGGGGAGATTGTTGAGTATTGGTGTTTCATACCAATCTTATTTTGATGATGATCACAACATTATGTTGTTGCTAATGACTCTCATGTTTTAGTCTCTCTGTTTTATTTCAAGAATATCTTTCTTAGAGACTAATCACTTGGTGCAAGGATGGACATCAAGTGAAGAAGGGCCATTGCTTGGACTCAAGGAGTGCCAAAGCTTGGAGATGATGGAGAGCAATCAAGGCATCAAGATTGAAGACTTAGACTCTAAGGAAAGCATTGTAATCCATGTAATTTACTTTATTGCTTTCTCTCTCTTTTGAGTCTAGGGTTAATGTAATGCCTTGTTAGATGGTTTACTCATTCATGCATATGCATTTAACCATCTTAGTGAGCCTTAGGATTACTATAGAATCCAACCCAATAGGTTCACTCTGTCCAAAGACTCATTTGGAGTCTCTGGCTTTCCATCAGTTGCCTGCTGAAGGAAACACAGTCGACTGTGTGATTTCCAGTCGCCTGTAGTTTCTTCTACAGTTGCCTGATATGCACAGCTCAAGTCAACATTTCAATTGACTCAAACTTGAGCTTTACGCACAGTCGACTACTGGTCAGTTTACAGTCGCCTGTAGATTGGTCATTAGTCGCCTGCGTAGCGTAAGTGCAATCTCTGCATCTCTCTGTCTTTTCTCCATCTTTTACAGCAGACGAATGATTAAGGTTTTACAGTCGCCTGACTAATAGACAGTCGACTGTATTATTGACATCAGTCGCCTGTGTGCTTAACTGGAGAAAGAGTGCAGCTCTCTATTTTATTCCATCCCCTACAGCAGTCGCCTGCTGAAGGATTTACAGGCGCCTGTCCTGTTCTCAGTCGACTGTACTGTCTTCATCAGTCGACTGTCCTAGCTCAGATTATAGCCGTTGGATATTTTCTAGCCGTTGATCAGTCGAATGTCTTTTGATCATCAGTCGACTGTTCCTGTCGTTTTCGCCCAGTTTCTAGCCGTTGCAGAATTGATTCTTTGGCTGTTTTCTTGGGTTTTGGGGTTTGATATAGGGTTCCTATATATATATATATATGAGTGTGCTGCCATCTCTTATACTTCTTGATGCTATTGAATATCTCAAGAGATCCATACGCAACTCACAAACTCCCTCAATTCCCTCTCAAGAGCTCTCATTCTTCTTCATCCATAGAAGTCCAGCTCAAGGGAATTCATCCAAGTGCTCTCAAGCATATCTCAACACTTGGAGATCCTCTTCTATGCCTTGCATCCATTCATGAGTAAGCATCTCAAGGCATAGGTAAGAGTATTTACTTTACTTGGTGAATTTGTGTCTCTAATTCTCTTTGTGGGAATTAGATATTTCTCTCTTTGTGGGAGGTTGTCTCTTTGTGGGACTTAGGATATTCTCTTTGTGGGAATAACTCTCTTTGTGGGAGTAACTCTCTTTATGGGAGTTTAGTGTCCTAGTGTAGGGCTAACCCTAATTCTCTTAGTGGGAGTTAGTGATTCTCTGTGTGGGAGTCTTGATCCTCGTGTAGGATTGGTTGTGTCCTTGTGTAGGGCATAAATCCTCTTTGTGGGGTATCTCCTTGTGAGATTTGTATTCACTTCTCTGTGTGGGATTATAGTGAATATTGGTGTGGCTGGATGTACACAAGTTTGGGAAACTAGGGTAATTCCTTGTGTTTGCGTTTGGATTGATTGTGCCTTTTAATTCCTCTTGCATTTATAATTTCGCATTTGCTAGTTAAATTTTAATTGGACAATTTTATTGCCATTACACTATTCACCCTCCCTCTAGTGTGTGTTGTTAGTATTGCAAGGGTAAGGCGATCCTTACAGTATTCCTCAACTTGTGCAAAAGCAAATTATTAAGTTAGGGTTTTCAAATAGTTGTGTTTGATCTTGGTGGTAGCTTGTGGGTGGATGTTTGTAATTTAATTGTTTGATTTCATTTGGATGGCTTTGTGCACCATGCAAGTGATGGCTTGTAAAATTAGTTCCTACAAGTTGTAGCTAGTAAAATTAGGATATGAAGGATGATTTCATGGCTAATTTCTATGAGGTTGGGTGGTAATTGTTGGAAGGATTATGATGCATGGAGATGGGTTTATGTGGCTTGCTAATTTAACATTTCACAATAATGCCTCATGTTGCTTCCTAATTACTCATGTTGCTAATGCTATATGATAAACTCGTGATGGATTGATTCCATGATGATAATGAAGCCATGTTGCTTTCTACTCTTAAGTTCCAAAATGATGAACCATGGATAATGGTCCATTTTGCTTTCGAATTTCTAACCCCATAATGAAGACTCATGTTCAATAATTCATATTGCTTGCTAGTCCTTAAATCTCACGATGACTCATGTTGCATGTCAGTTATTTCATTTAAATGCGTACGGTTTCTTGTTACTCCCTTTTTTGTTTGCCTTAATTTTGCACATGTTGGCCCCGTAGTTTCAATTAATTCACGTTCACTAACATGGTATTCTTAATATTGGAAGTAAATTCGTTTAACTTAAATGCTAATAAACTATAGGGATGACTCGGTCTGCCACATGGCGGGTGAGCACCCTATGAAGGGGATTTGGGGAAACCCTGGTACTAGTAGAATAAGGGGAACTGGACTATGTATGGTGTTGTGGTGATGGGTGATGTACATGTGGAATCTACCGTACTTGTTTAGTTTCAGGTACGAGGTTTGTTATGTTGTGGAGTTTCCTCACTCGCACTCCGATGCGGGAGGGCATATGTAGAGTGAGAGGCCCCGTTAAGGAAACAGTGCTCGTGTCCACTGGCGGGTGCTCCTTACGCCCCACCTTGGGGTGGAGGCCAGTTCTTCGTATTCAATAACACACCCAGGTTTCCAAATGAAACTTAATTAATTAATTAAGTGCTTCGAATTTTCAATGTGTGATTTCTCTTTCCATTGCCTGATCATGTTACCTGCCATGCTTGCTTAAATTGTGACGAGAGGAAATTAAGATAATAAAAATAGACATCATATAGGAATAGTAACAACAATCCCTAATTAATATTTACTTCTACACGAGTTGGGCTTCCTACTGGGTCACGCTGTGACGTGCTCCCTTCCGTGGTTTAGGACCAGAGCAGGTGACGATGGAGCAGGAGCTGGTTGTGGACCCTTCAAGGGATGCTACTTCCTACCATGGTTCCCGGGGTTAGGATAGAGTGTGCATTGTACTTTTGTAGACCCTGAGGATTGTAGACATATTTTTGTGTGGACTTCAGATGTACTCATATGTGGGACATCTTCACTTTTGTACTTGTACTTATCTTTCAATTGTACTTGCCATTGTATAGTTCTGTGATGTGTAGTACTTATTGCTGGCTGTGTTGGAGCATTGTTTGGTTTATCCTACTTTCTTCTGTCTGTGTTGTCCTAGTGTGCACAGTGGCCTGCCTGTAGTTTTTATTCTACGCTTGGTGCAATACCGCGACCTGTTGAACCCCTTTCCCATTTACCTCGTTACCCGGGGTAGTTGGATGATTGGGGCGTGACAGGTTTTGTGGTGGCTCATGCAGGTCAACAACACTGCGACATGCATAAGTATGACACAGACATTGCTCTGATACTTCAGCATATGATACTAATCTGAGTGCTCTTTGCTCTCTCGTTATAGATGAAAGGCGGGAATGAGATATCTGGGACTGGCAGATCCGGGGGATCCGGGGGATCCAAGGATGGGACGTCTGGGTCCTCCGAGTTTGCCCTGATGGCGAAGATATTGATTGGGATCTTAGACCACCTGGGCCAGCAGGATGAGAAGTTGGCTGGAGTTTCGGCTCAGAAGAAGCCGGGTTACAAGCAGTTTAAAGAGATGCATCCGAAGTCCTTCTCCGGGAAAGAGAGCACCCTGGAGGTGGACGAGTGGCTGAGGCGTATGGAGGATGATCTAACTATGGTTGATTTTCCTCGAGAAGGCTGGGTGGAGGCAGATAGGAGGTGTTTGACTTATAAGGCCCGTGATTAGTGGGAGACACGGTAGCGGCACTTGGCTGGGACTGCTATCACATGGGAGATGTTCCGGGAGCGCTTCGAGGCCAAGTACCTTCCGGAGACAGCTAGAGACGAGTTGAGGTAGAGGTTTGAGCACTTGACCCAGGGTGGGAGGAGCGTGGATGAGTATGATGCTGAGTTTTCACTACTCAGCAAGTATGCCCCGGAGCTAGTACATACAGATGCCAACCGAGCTCGGTGCTTTTGTTTGGGTCTTGAATCAGAGTTCAGAGGTATGATGTCTACCATGGATTTTCCCACACACGAGGCCGTACTGAAGGCGGCCAGATTGCATGAGGTCCATTTGCGGAGTGTAGGGAGGGTGCCCACGGGAGACATGCAACCATCTGGACAGCAGAGAGCTCCCCATCGGCCAGTGCAGACTGTTCACTTTAAGAGGCCAGGAGTTCCACCACCGACTCGAAGACAGGTGTCATGCCATTACTGTGGCAAGGCAGGACATGAGGGGAAGGATTGTCGGTTCTAGGCATCCGGACGGTGCTTCACATGTGGAGGAGAAGGACACATCAGTAGGTTTTGCCCACATCAGGGTCGCCCTCGGGGTTGGGAGCGCCTGTATCAGCTAGGCCGATTCAGCAGCGGGATCTTCCATCATCACCACAACAGCGAACCCTTCCAACAGCACTCTAGAGGCCCGCCCTTCCAACACAGCCTAGAGCTGATCCTGTAGCACCGAGGGGACCTCCCCATATTCCTCAGCAGCGGGCTTTTTGAAGGGCTCTGCAGAGTCCTCAGAGGCCCCAGACCTTCACGATGACTGCGGTAGAGGCAGAGAGCACCGGCCAGGTTATTACTGGTGAGTCTCTACTCTTTTGTGACAGTTATGTATATTTCTTCCTTGTTTGTGTAGATGCTTAGTGTCCTTGTTTGCTTTGCCTTAGGCACCGTTAGAATAGCATCCTTTTCTGCTATGTCGCCTTTTGATTCTGGGGCATCCCATTGTTTCCTGTCTGAAGAGTTTATGACCAAGCATGCGATAAGGGTAGATTCCTTTGTCGCTAATTGGAATGTTCATACGGGGAACGGTGTGATATATAGCACCTCGGGTTATCGAAACTGCCCTGTGGAGATTGGTGGGAGAGAGTTATATGCAGACTTTTTGATTATTAAGATTCCTAGTTTCGAGGCCGTATTCGGGATGGATTGGTTGGGAATGTTTTAGGATTCCGGGTCACCCAGAGTTTAAGTTTCGTAGTGGAAGTAACACCCTTGAACCTGTGAAGTTTAGGGCAGCGCCAGTATAAGCTCAGGTGATAACTATGGAGGCTGACTTAGTTCTGCCAAGGGTCGTTCCAGAGTTTCCTGATGTGTTCCCTGATGACATTTATGGACTGCCCCCTGATAGATCCTTAGAGTTCACCATAGACTTAGTACCGGGCACGCAGCCGATTGCGAGAGCCACATATCGTATGGCCCCACCTGAATTAGATGAGCTTCACAATCAGTTGACGGACCTATCTGAATGAGGCTTGATCTGCCCTAGTGTGACTCCGTGGGGGAACACCGGTGCTTCTAGTAAATAAGAAGGATGGGTCTCGAAAGTTGTGCATTGACTATATGGAGTTGAACAAGGTAACAATGAAGGATACATATCCTCTCCCTCGTATAGATGATATCTTTGACCAACTGGGTAGGTCCCGAGTGTATTCAAAGTTGGACTTGCATAATGGTTATCACCAAGTGAAGGTTCGGGGGTCAGCTCAAGTGAAACTTTCTTCGACAAGTGATCGGCTCGGAGGCGGCTCGGGTAGATCGGTTCGAAGGCTCGAGGCAGCTCGGCTACAAGGAGTGCAAGAAGGTGGTGCGGTACATCTTTGCCTGTCCCAGGGCCAAGATTCCGGGTATGTTAGTTAGTAGCTTTTTAGAATAAGTATAATAATGTCGTAGTAGGCTAGATCCTTCTTGGGGTGGTCAGATCCACCCCAAGTCGGCATAGATCTTGGCGAGGTTCTGGCTCGCCTTAGGGCTTTAGTTAAATTGTTTAGCTTGGTGTGTTTCCGCTGCTATTTTTTATTCCTCTGTTGTCCGTCTGATGTAGATCGGGCACAGATCTGAGCCCTAAGGGTTTGTCAAAACCCATCATTGACTACCATTCCTGTCATACCTCTCGGACCACCATGACCACCACCGCTACAGGCAATTCTCTTCAACACAACATCCGCCATTTGACTGCTATCGCTATTGGTTTATTGTAGTGCAACGGCGGAAATGCGAATCGCCGAAGAACCCCTGAACTAGGACGAGCAATCAAATAACAAATCGAGCACTATGAGAATTGTTTTTAGGATGTTGATCGGCCAAGGGCGATAAGCTTTATTACGAAAGGTGACAACAAAACAAATCGTCTCTTTACTAATGAAGAAGAAGCACACAAGATCTCTCCAGAATCTCACAATACAATCTCTCAAAGTTGGCTCTCACAAATGGCGGCTCAAAATTCTCTCAATATGTTCCTCACTGAAACCATAGCCTAAGACCACATATATATAGCGTTAATTTACAATATGTGTCATCATTGGCTAGGAATTCCAAATAATACGAATCCCGACTTTAACGACATTCTATCCACTCACAGCTCTTCGAAATTAATGTGTCGCACCCTAGTGGGCCTCCGTCGCATCCTATTGGGCCGCATCCCAATGGGCTCCTTTCGACCGACCGATCTTCTTTCTGTACCGAACGACCGAAGCACTCAGCCGAGCGTTTGAGCTATTTGATAGCTCGATCTCATAGAGCTGCCAACCAATGAGCCACCGATCGATCGAACACGAACTTCAACTGAATTACGACCAAACGACCCAATGTCGAACGACTGACCATCGGAATACAGACTTCAACCGAGCTGACGACCAATCGATTAACATCGATGTAGAAGACCAATTGTAATGCCCCTAAGTGGGATATACTAGGAAGTGTGTGTATGCTTGTATACTTGTGTGTATCTATGTAGTGTGTATAGTATGCTATACAGTATTGCATGTGTATGCTAGTAAGTATTGTAGTATATGTGTGTTCAGATTGTAATATATGTGTATTCCTATTATATTATAAGTGTGTTCATATTCCATTGTATGTATGTTCACAGTGTAGTTGTGATTATATGCATGTTTCCATGGTATTCCATGTATGTTCAGCTGAGTGTGTATGTATGTACAGTTAGTGATATAAGTATGTACATATGTATGAATATGTGTGTACATCTGTTATATATATGTGTGTATGTGCATATATTTATGTATATACTTCTGCTTGTATATATGTGTATTTCATATCTGTGTCCAGTGCAGTTTATATGTATGTACAGTCTCTTATATATGTGTGTACACATGCTTGTGTAGTAGATCTGTGGATACATATCTTCATTTATCTATGTACACAGTAGTTATATAAATTGAACACACTCGTAGCATATTCTGTACACAGTTGTATTATAAATTGAACACTTGTAGCAGATCCTTGTGTATCTGTGTACAGATTGTTATCTATGTATGTTCAGATACTTGTATATGTATGTACCACTGGTTGATTCTAAGTATGTTGTGTATGGGATGGCTTGGGATTTAATTTTATACCCAAGTTGAGGGGTGGTTATGTTAGTAGCTTACATGTCATCCTATTAGTGATAAGTGTGAGGGATGCTATAGAGAGGAGATATTTTAGAGATGGATGTGTGTAAAGAAAGGGTGTGTGCATAAAGTAATGTCAAATTTGTAAATAAAAGGATGCTTAGAAGAAATATCTATTGGTTACTTGCATGAAAATAAAATTTAATTAAAGAAAAAGAAAAAGAAAAGAAAAGAGAAGAAAAAGGGAAAGGAGGAAGAGTATAGAAAAGTGTAGAGAAACCCCACCCTTTATTACTCCAAACTTTCATTTCTCTCTCTCATTCTTTCTTCATTTTCTTCCCCCTCTCTTCCCAAATTCGTGCTCCCTCCTCCCTCTCTTTTGCTCTCATTTTGCAAGCAAAAATACTTCTTTTTACACCCATTAGAACCCATATCCATAGTCCTAGCAAGTGGAGTCTTTTGGGGCTTTAAAGAGAAAGTTTCATGTGCAATTTTGGAAGTTTTTGAAGGAAGTTTAATGGAGGTTTTCATGGAGCAAGATGGGATCTCTGTAGGGGAAATGAAAGCTACAAGGGGTAGGAACCCCTCTCCATCTTGATATGCCACTTTCATATTAGTGGATTTTCGTTTAGAGTTGTTGCTAATCTGTTTTTCAATTTCCAGCAAAATTATCCTCTGTTAAACTGTGGATATCTGTTATTTTTAGTTCGAATAAAATCCTAAAAAAATTATATTCATGTAGGTCTCAGAATTCTAGTCAAAATTCATGTATGTGGTTTCTTATGGTTTCGGCCAAATTTTAGGAGTAATAAGCTCTGGACTGGAACATATCCAAATCTGTCAATTTGGACACCCTTCGCTAACTCAGCCATATCTACGGTTGCACTTATCAGAATTAGGTGTTTTAGGACATTTTGGAAATATAATTTTCAAGATACATAATTTTCATGTTTTTCAATACATCCAGATCTGACTGCAACTAAGAGTAATTTACCGATCGAGTTGATGCAGTTTTCTGTTTTTCTGTAGAATTTCTATCCGTTACTAGTTTGGCCACCATAAATCACACACTCATTATTATTTTCTGAAAATTGGTGGATGAATGTAAAACTTGCATATCTACAATTTTATAGTTGGGACTTTTCTCATATAATGGCTAGAATTCCATGGAATCAGCACTGTTTGATGAACTTTTATAATTTCCAGCATCTTACTATGTGTTGCTTTAGTTTCATAATGCCATTGGTAGTGGTTGGATCCCGTGGATGTCAAACAACACTAGAAGAGGTGTTGAATAGCATTGTATGAATTATAAAACTTTTTTGTTGATTAGTACAACACATTAATTCCCGTCCAATGTTGCCTAAGAAACCAAGTAGAGTGATCTACGCTTGGTTCTTAATCAACAAAGTAAGATAGAGCAATTACAAAGAATAATTACAAACAGATGAATATTATAAACACGGAGTTATTAATACAATGGAATAAAGAGAACAACTTTGCAATATATTAATAAACGATTACAAAGATGACATATTAACAATAAATGAATATTGTAATGGCCCTAATGCCATGTACGATAGGGTATGTCTAATTGATTGATGTATGTAGTATTTGTATACTGGAATGAGTACATAGTGTGCTTGTGTACCTCTGTAGTGTATATAGGAATGGTGTAGTGCATATAGTAAGTACGTAGTATATATATAGTGATGCTGTGCTGGATGATATATTGGATGCTTATAGATGTATACGAGGTAGTAAAATGATTGGCGTTGTTGGATTATGAATATGTAGTGAGATTTGAGTTGGTGGGTGTGTACAGTAAAACCGTACTTTTAATTATCTTAATATGGATTATTTTAAGATAATTATTTGAGATTCTTTGGTGTTAATTATTCTTATTGCTATTATTAAATTTTGGGATGGCATTGTTGTAATATTGTGAATTGTGGATGTATTAGAGAAATGTGTGCATTGTAGAACGGCAAACGTGTAATTAAGTTTGGGTGGGTGTGGAAAGCAAGATGGAGGTGGAGGAATGACAAACTTGTAAATACTTGGGTTTTAAGAAGAAATATTTGGTTAGTTTAATATTGCTTTGACTTTTCTACCTCCTTCTCATTCCTTCTCAATCCTTCTCCTTTCATTATTCTTTCATTCATTTTTTCCCTCTCCCCTTTTTCCCCTAACATGTCGAACTCCCCCCCAATGGCCGGATGTTTCCAGCCAGCAAAGAAAAACAAAACAAAAAGGAATGAAGAGAATGAAAGAAAGAGAGAAAGAAGAGTGGAGGGAAGGGGGAACTTCAAAGAAGAGAGGAAGAAGAGTTGGGGGAAGAGGATATTAGGGTTTTTGGAGCTTGAAGATGGGATCTATGGTGGAATTCATGGAATTGATGGAGGAGATTTCTTCATCCTAGATTTGAGGTAGGAATTCATCCTCCAATTAGTGTGATTAGTGCATGATTTGTTTTTAGTAGAATTTGCCATCTCTATTGAGTATTATGAAATTGGATGCAAGATGCCCTCTTTCTTAAGTTCTCAACAATTCTATGGATTTTGTATAAAATTATAGGGTTCATGCATGGCTAATGGTGCTCTAGGTGTAAATTTACAATTTAATATTCTTCTTCAAAGTGTTCATGCATGAAAGATGCAAGTTGTTTTTTTTCTTGAGTATTCCTATGGATTGGGTGTTGAAGCAAATCTGTTTCAAATTTTAGAAATCTGTCTCCTGTTTAACTGATGATATCTGTTATTTTTAAATCAAATAAAAATCTGAAAAAATTATATTCATGTAGTTCATGGAATTCTACTCCAGGTTTATATATAATTTGACATGTGTTCAGTTCATGTATTTGGAAACAAATGGTTTTGTTTACAACCTGGCAGAATTCGGCCTGTTTCGACACCCTGTACTAAAATGGTGATAACGGCCACGATACTTAATGAAATTAGATGATTTAGGATACTACGGAAATAAAAAAGTCCTAATCTACAACTCTCATTTTATGAATTTTAACAGTTTTGACTGTGGCTATGCATAATACATTGATTTAGTTGAGGCAGTTGTGCTATTTTTCTGCAGATTTGCTCTTTGTTATTAAATGAAGCACCATAAATCACATACACATGATTATTTTTTGAAATTTGGTGGGTATATGTAAAACTGACATATCTACAACTTTGCAGTTGTGAATTTTCTCATATGATAACTATAACATTCTAATTTTAGTAAAGTCCATTGTAGCTTCATGAAAGGAGAAAGCTTCATGCAACATCTAGCAATTTTTCAATAGTTAGCATCTTTTTAATGCGAAAGGAGATGTCTTTCTTGGCTTGCCAACTAAAGCTAGTGTCTTTGAGATTATCTTGATATGTCTCCATGTATTGGTCAAGTTAGTTGTTGGAAGCTCCATGTGATAAATATTAATTTGGGATGAGATTGTAGGATTCCCTACTCTATGTAGCCAATATTAAATTGCGGTTGCCATAATTTTGGAGGAGCAATTAGTTCATGATAGCATGCTAAGTTGTAATTTTAGTTAGAAGCCAACTTAAAGCTAGCATTTTTCTTAAGTAACATGCTAAGTTTGTGTCTGATAATGAAACTTTCATGGCTTTCTTTACTAGAGCTAGCATTTTTAATACACCACGGAAATGGCAATGGGTTTTCTCACTAATTATGATTTTATTAAAACTAATGCTCTTGAGTGGTTAGCATGTTATTTAGAATAGTATTAACTTTATGCAACTCCCATTAGCTCTCATAAAGATCGCCTCTTGTGGTTTATGTTGCATGTAATCTTGTAATTTTTCTAAGGATAGCATTTTATGGAGAAGGATTGTGGCAGATTGAAAGGGGTCTCCCCTTAATTCCTTATAAGTTTGCATTTGGGTGGGAATGCCTAATTAGGATTGTTAAAGCAAGTTGCTCTACATGACCTTGCTAGGTGAAGTTGTTCTCTTTAATCATGGGATTTTCATTATGTTGGCTTTTAATTTAAATGCTTGCATTTTAGTTACTAAGTTGCTAACATCTTCATGTTAGCCATTAAGGTTGCCACAATTTGCTAAAGCATGCATCTTCACTAAAGTTTGCTTTCAATTAAGTTCTTTAAGTGGCTCCTTGAGTAGTTCACTTGAGCTTGCATTTTCATATATGTGTTTACGGGTTAACATAACTAAAGTTGCGTCCCTTGATGAAGTTAGTGAGTGGCCATGTAAAAGTTGCCTCTTTCTCAAATGTGAGCACATGATTAAGGAAGGTTGTGACTGTTGAAACTTGGTATTTTCCATCCTCTCTTCCATAAGGTTTTGATGTGATAAATCAATATATTTCATGTTACTAACTCTATCTATGCAGATGTACAACTACAACGTAAAATCATTCACATCACGCATATGATCAAAGTACAAGGAGACTCTGCAAAAACAGCCTTGCTACTCACAATTACGTGTGAAACACGTATCTACGGAATGATGTAATTTTTACTTTTTAGATAGCTTCAGGGCCTTGGTTATATCATATCATATATCCCTACGCTCAAAACTACATCATCTTCCTAACTTAGTTGATCCTAAGTCAAAATTCCTATTTTTCAGAATTAGCCTACTAAGATTTTTCCTAGCCTACCAAAACAACTATATTCTCATTGACTTTTGACTTGATACTTTTAGACAAGGATCTATCCGTTGTCTAGTCCACGTCACCAAAATTTTGTTACCGTTTATGACCGTTTCAAAATTAACAGGCCACGAATTTTCCAAGCCTGCCAAACCGTTTTTTGGACTGAAATTTTCCAGAACAGTTTCTGACCGTTCTCCAACGTTCCTTTCAGTTGCTGAACGTTGTGCAACGTCTCTTTTAGAGCTGTTCATAACCGTTTCTAAAACCTATAAAAGGAGGGGTACCCCCTCTCATTTCTCACACACCTTCCTCTTCTTTATTCTGATTTTGTTGAAAGCAAGCCATTGATTTTCTTAAGTAATTCAGCCATTAGTTGTTCTTTTCTTATTTGTAAGAAAAAATCATTAGATTTCTTTCTTCGTTTAAGAACGGAAGAATTTGGATTTTCAACATCATTTTGGAAAGTTGTTTGTATTCATAATTGCAAGAAGAAATCGATAGATCTCTCTCTTCTTTCATAAACCAGAGAACTTCAAGTATTGTTCCTCATTACATATCTTATACATCTTGAAGTTCATCTTTTAAACACCATCCTTGAATTCATTCTCTGAAATTTATACCAAGGCTATATGTGTTTTTCTATTTTATTATTTAACAGGTTTGAATCTCTGTTTAGAGATTGTACAAAGTTTGGGACACGGAGAGTGTTTCCATTTTTGTAAGTTTGTGCTTGCGGGGAAAGTGGTTATAGTGGATTGAAAATCTCTACGGGGAGTAGAGGACTGGAGTAGGATCAACAGGATCCGAACCAGGATAAATCTCTGTGTTTGCAATTGGTTTAATTTTCAGCACTTGTCATTTTATTTCTGTGCCATCTTTGCAAATATTAGTAACGTTTTATTTGCAACATTTTTTATACACTATTCACCCCCTCTAGTGTATTGATCAATACAGGCTAAAATTTCATTTGGTATCTGTCACGCCCCGCTTCCCTAAAATGGAGGCGAGACGTGAAAAGGTCCGCACGAGAGTGGAGCTGTGAAGCCCCAAACCCGATAAGCGTCAATAAAACATAAGCAGGTCCCTGTAACCACAAACGGAACAACAATAATAACACAAGGAGAGACAGAAATAAAATCTCCAATCTCAGAATTTGTCCAACATTAAAATTAAGTTCAACATCCAGAAAAGCCACCAGGCTAAAAGAAAGAGTCTAAAGGCCCAGAACAAGGCCAACAAGGACAACATAACAAAGTATTGGTGCCACGCACCGACAACAAAACAGTCTAAACAACAACATAAACAGTCTCTACGACTGATCGCCCGTGTCCACGAAATCCTCGTCAAACATAGGCTCGGGCTCGGCATCCGCAAACACCTCGTCCTCAACAATGAACTCAGGCTCAAGATCTAACATGTGTCACCCAAAAGAGTAAAGGGGCACATGTCAGCAAGTCTAAAAGACTTGGGCAAGGAAACTGAAAGTAAGGTAAACTAACAACCTAGCAGTTATAGTATGATGCATGACATGGCAAGTATAGAATGGAAGTGACAAGTAAAGGGAAGTACAAGTAGCAAGTATGTCATGGATAACAAGTTTTACAAGTAAAACACGGACAAGTACAAGTCAAGTGGCTCACGTCAAGTGATCACGTCAAGTAAACACGCCAAGTAAACAAGTTGTGCACAGAGATTTTGTCTGCTTGCTAGAGTGGCTGATCGGGCCAACTCGTAAGCTCAGGTGACCGCTTATCCCTACCCCTCCACGTGTATCGAGCCAGGGCATTACCCCGAACACGGAATGCTCGCTTCTGGGTCACGAGCCAGGAAGTGTATTTAACACGTATGGCGTATGGTTATGCCTGCAATGCAGGTGCCTAGCCGGAAACAAGTAGATCGGGCATTGGCTATCAACCAACTCACGTGGCCCGCTTCTGGAACACGAGCCAGGAAACACAAGTATTGTAGCGTGTGCTACGAATGCGACATTCAACATGGATAGCATGGATGACAATTAATTCGCGTACCGTTAATTAAAATTAAACATGACATGGTAGTTATGCAACATGATAAATGACGAATCTAGCTTTGTTGTCAAGCTAGTTCCTGAAATTGCGCCTAGGCGAGTATCATTTCGTCGCCTAGTCTCTTTTACGCCTACAACAAGCAAATGGCCTAAGACATGGCCCAAAACTCTAAGTGGCAAGTTTCACTTACCTAGCACCGAGGATGACGATCACGTAGGTTCGTCTCACAGACGCTAATCTACGGGGAAGAGGTCGCTGCGGCAAAACAACATTAGAACAACATCCAACCTAGTTTTATTAGGGTTTTACAAAAACACAAATGGGTTATGAGAATATTATAGAATCGAGTTATTACCGAATCGTTAGCGGAAGAACGATGCCGAGCAAGCACGGCGACGGAAGAAACGATCCGGGGAACCTACGGTTCAGATCTGGAAATGGGGAGAAAATCTAGAGAAATGGGGTTTTGGGGATTTTTGGGGGTTTTCCGGCGACCTAGAGGTGGTGGCCGGCCAAAATGGAGAGGGAGAGGAGCTCTTGATGAAGGAGGAGGGCTAGGGTTAGATGGATGATGATTTGGGGAAGAAAGAGGCTCAGGAGAAATGAAAGAAGAAAAGAAAAATGTTTGGGGGGTTTAAATAGGAAGAGCTGGCGGCTGCCCAGAAATTAGGGTTTCGACACTGATTAGTCGGTCAAAGAGCAACCTCTGACCGACTAGTTTGGAAACTAGTCGGTCGGTTGACCAACGCATACCGACTAAGTGTAAACAGTAACTCCTGACGAAAAATAGGATTTAGATTTAGTCGGTCAAAGAACAACTACTGACCGACTAGTTTCTCATCTAGTCGGTCGACGAACGTTCTTAGACCGACTAAGAATGAATAGTACTTGGTATCAAAAATGATCGTAGAGCTAGTCGGTTAAAGAACGATTGCTGACCGACTAGTTTGCAACCTAGTCGGTCGACAAATGTTCTTAGACCGACTAACGATAAACAGTAACTCCTGAATAATTATCAAAGCCCACTAGTCGGTCCATGAAGGTCTGCCGACCGACTAAATCGTCATCTAGTCGGTCGGTTCCCCTTCTTGTACCGGCTAACGTGCACTGAAAGTTCCGAAATGGAGCGCGAAGATCCGGGATCGATTCCTAAGGCTCCTAGGCTTGATCTAACAATAAGATATGACCGATATGAAGCCCGTTACGAATGACTTACTCCGAAATCGACGATCAACGGAAGAAGCTAGGAAAACACGACGAAATGAACGAAAACGAAAACTACGGAGACGGAGAAAGGAAATCACAACCAAAGAGAAGGCAACCAAATATATATATATATATAATCTATACAAGAAAACCAGTCGTTACAGTATCAGAGCGCGGTTAAGATGGCAGAATCAAGCATGAACGCTATTCCACACAACTACAACACAAATCAACATCCTGAAGGGCACTCTCAAGTTCGTCCTCCTCTATTTGATGGTTCTAACTACTCATATTTTCCAATACGAATGGAGATTCATCTCCAAAGTATGCATTATGAGGTTTGGGACATCGTATAGACATGATACACAAAGCCAACCACTCCTGTTACAGATTGGACCGCTAACGACAAAGCCGCAAAGACAAACAACTCAAAGGCCATGAATGCTTTATTCTGTGCCATGGATAAACATGAGTTTAATCGAGTATCTCAGTCCAAAAGTGCAAAGGAGATTTGGCACATACTCGAGGTAACTCATGAAGGAACCAATAAAGTAAAGGAAACTAAGATTGCCTCTTTGGTTCATAAGTATGAGTTGTTCAAGATGCAAGACAAAGAGACGATTGGAGAAATGAACATCAGGTTCACTAATATTATTAATTCTCTTAATGCTCTTGGAAAAGTGTATTATTCTCTTGATCAGGTATGCAAGATTCTTAAGGTACTCTCCCCAGAATGACGCCCAAAGATCACTGCTATTGAGGAAGCCAATGATCTTTCCACATTATCCATGGAAGATCTAATTGGTAACTTAATGGCACATGAAGTCACATTACAAGATGCAAAAGAGGAATCAAAGAAGAAAGTACTCGCCTTCAACACACCATCAGATAATGAAGATTCTGATGATGACATGGCATTCTTTGCCAAGAACTTCAGAAAGTTCTTTCAAAAAGGTAAATATAACAACAAATCTAAAAATACTGATTCTTCTCTTTGCTTCTGTCACACCCCGCTTCCCAAAAATATGGAGGCGAAGCGTGAGAAGGTCCGCTCAGACTTGAAGCTGCAAAGCTGCAAGTCCGATAAGCGTCGATCAAATTTAAAACTGCAGGTCCTTGCAACGCTAACGAAACAAAGATAATAATAATGAAATGAGACTAAAGAAATATCTCAGAATATCCATAAAATAAGTTTCCAACATCGCAGAAAAGCCACCAGGCTAAAAGAAAAGAGACTAAAGGCCCAAACATGGCCAACAAAAGTACAAAGTACAAACGACGGTGCTACGCACCAAAAACTAACAAAAGGCCTAAAACGAAATAAAGCTCAACAAAGACTCAAAGAATGGTCACCGGTGTCGACCAAAATCCTCCTGGGCAATCATGGACTCAGACTCAGCGTCAGCAACACATCACGTACTCAGCAACGACTGTCTCTAGCTCAGGGTCTAACATGTGACACCCAAAAGAGCAAGGGGCACATGTCAGCAAGTCTAAAAAAGACTTGTGCAAGTGAAACTGAAAGTACAAGTACAAGCAACCTAAAAGTTCTAGCATGATGCAATGACATGGCAGTTAAAGTAATGAGTGCAACAGGTAAAGTATAGCGAGGAAAAGTACGAGCATGGCATGACATTCACAAGACAAGTACAAGACAAGAAAAGTAAGCACCTCGTGCACAGAGTTCACGCCTTACAGCTAAAGAGGCTGTACGGGCACACTTTTACGCTGAGTGGTCGCTCAACCCTACCCCTCCACGTGTGTCGAGCCAGGGCCTTACCCCCGAACTTGGAATGCTCGCTTCTGGATCACGAGCCAGGAAGTGTTTTTAACAAGTATGGCCTAGGGGTGCACCTAGCCAGGGACACGGAAACACGGATTTGTACAAGTATTTTGTAGCGTGTGCTACGATGCAACAATCAATTTGGATGACATGTAAGATGCAATGGATGGCAGTTAAAAGTACGTACAGTTTAAGGAAAGTAAACGTGACAGTTTAGTATGCATGAACAACAAGTTTAAAGAGTTGGATCTAGCTTCGTTGTCAAGCTAGATCATTTAGGTGACGGATCTAGTTTCGTTGTCAAACTAGACCAAGTAGGCGTCTAGCCAGCTATCATTTCACTGACTAGTCTCTTTTACGCTAAAAGCAAGGAAGTGTCCTAAAAACATGGCCCTACACAAGAGTTGGCAAGTTTCACTTGCCTGCAAGTACGACGTCTGAGCACACCGTCCAATGGGTCCAAAAATCTCAATTATCCTACGTGCACAAGTCCACCGGCCTAAAGTCCATATTATTAATCTTCATTAGTGAATTTAAAACTTTTAAAATACTTTAAAAACATCAATTTTAGTCTTGATTAGCATGCAATTGGGTTTGGGGTCCTAGGGGTGCAAAACGTTACCTCAACACGACGCGAAAGCTACACCGGCGTCGGGTAGCGACGCCGGGGGTTGGAATAATAGATCGCGCTCCAAGTCCAGATTCCAATATATATTCCTCGCTGGAAAATTCAGAGCATCGACCGGGGCAACGGTTCCAGATTCCAAAGCTAGCACGTGCGACGACGGGCTACGACGTGCGACGACGTCGTACGCGACGAATCCTCGAAGAGCAAGCACCTTGGTGGGGCCCACAGTAGTCCTAGAGACCTTTGGGGGACCCACAATACCTCTGGAGAACTTGGGGGCCCACGGAGGCAAGTGGTGCGACGGTTGCGGGGTTGCGACGTATGGCCGTCGGTCGTACACAGCCAAATGCGGGGGTGTGGCTCGGTCAGACACTGGGGAACGGGTGCTGCACAGCGCTTGGTCGGTTCGCAGCAGCGGGCGGAAGCTGGGTCTCTCGGTCGGAGCGGGGGAGGCCATCGGTCGTGCGGGTTGGATGCGGGGAGCGCAACGCTGCAACGTTGCAACGGCTGCAACGTTGCGGAGCAGCGGTCGATGCGGAGATGCGGGCCGGTCGGGCACGGAGAGATGCGGGTGAACGGTGCGGGCGCTGAGCGGGGGCTTGGTGCGGAGCGGGGATGTGGAGAAGCAGCGATGCGGGCTGTGCTTCTCGGTCAGACCGAGGGGATCCATCGGTCGGGCACGGAGAAGCGGGGCGACAGCTGTGCGGAGCGGGGCGGGGGCTTGGTGCGGAGGCAACGGCCGGTCGGTGCGGGGGATTTGGGCCGTTTCCTTCGGTCGTGCGGCCGCCGTTCGTCGCAACGTTGCGACGAATCGTCGCAACATCCAAAATGAGTTTTGGAAGAGGCTAGGGCTAATTCTTGCGAAAATAGGTCTTCCTAGGGGTTGCTTATATAGTATAGATGGGTTGACTTGGTCTAGGGCTAAATCTAATAGGATTAGAAGTTCAAAAAGATTTAAAATTTGAATTTAAACTTCTCCAACCCATTCTAGGATTTGACCTGGTCCAAATGAGCTGGAAATTGGCTCAAAAATTCTTTAAAACGTTTAAAACTCAAATAAATTTTATTTGGCCGAAATTAATCTAAAAATAAATTATTAAAAATATTATAAAACTTGTAAAAATTATAAAAGTGGTCAAATGAACTCCAAAAATTATAAAATAAATATCGGGGTGATCGTGGCGACGAATGTGAGCTAACTAAGAAGACGGATCTCAGTTTCGACGTCGGACGACGGAACTAAAAATAGAAACGTCTCCCGTCAAGAGTGAGAATCGTCACGTCTCATCGAGCAAGATCAAATTGTGGAAAAACGACTCGAGAAGTGTCGTTTCAAGATAGTGCCACTATTTAATGCTCTCAGAGTCGTTCACGACGGCATATCACACAAAAGTGTTCACAAACGAACAAGGTCCAAAACAAACACGTGCACGGCCAAAAGCACGTGCACGAACAACGTACAACGAAAAGTGGTCGTTACATCCTCCCCACCTTAGAATAAAGTCCGTCCTCGGACTTTCTAATATATCTAGTCGCTCTAGTAACTACCCCAAATCAAGTCACATTATATTTCAAACCAAGTATAGTCATTACAAGTGCTCATATATGCACTAGGTAGTCAAACATTATTACTACCAATACGTATATAAATTTATATATATTCACGCCATAGCCTACTACCTATAATTAGTATTCTAACACATCCACACGTACATAATTAAGATGTGCAATAGTCGTGTATACCTCACGGTATGCACGCATGCAACATCCCGTAAAAGCAACAATACCAATCAAAATTATAACCCTAATACTATATGTATATCACATATATACTCAGGCAACAAAACATAACTACTTACGTCTAAACACTATATATATCTACCTACGAGCACATACTCACACGTAATAATATATAGCTCACTCAATAGGCCTACTTACTTATCTATAAGTTCACACATTATCATCACACCTAGCATATACCTAGCTTTACCAATCATTTTATTTCAACCATTATAAGTATCTCTAATTACATACATTCCATTAGATATTTCAACGCTAGCTCTTATATACACCGGCATCCCTAGTATAGTATAGCTATCCACACAAAAATCTATAATTACTAACACACAACAACTTCATACTATCACGAATAACTCCGAGTATATATATATATATATACCACACAATAGGCAAGCACCAATATACTATGGGAATTCTCATTCAAGCTCACGTACCCAACTTAGGTATGTGCACTACGACACCTCACAGGGTCCAAGGGCCTACTAAAAACTTAGGGTGGACATAGACATTGACGGCACTAATACCTAAGCAATAGAGGGAGGTCGAAAGCGTGACGAGGGAAGGATCGATAAGCACGTGTTCAGATAGGGCGAATGCAAGGAGACAGCTTGGTTGGACGAACATTGGCTCAATGGTGATGTTTAGGTTGAAGGAAAAGGATATAGTGATGCTTATATAGGATATAGAAAAGAAGATAGGGTAAGTAGCATAAGCTAGAATACGTGAAATCTGAAAACTGTTTTTCTTCAAAATCAGAATCCTCGTCTGAAAAGAAATATTTCGGAATCGATAAAACAAGTTGTTCAAATTAAATTTGAGTCGAACATTCTTAATAAGAGAAAATGGTCTATTGTTTCTAAAAATCATTTTGAAAGGAAGTAAAATCATTTACGCGAATATTAAGGACATGGTTTAGAAAATTCTATCAGTCAGTAATTTAATAAAATGTTGCCAAAAGTTTTTGAAAGTCAAGAATGAAATCAAGTAACGGAAAATTTTAACTCAGGTTAAATGCTTTCAAAGCTTTAGGCTATGGAAAATTTAAAATACTCGATTGAAACTACTTTTTAGAGAACCAGGGTTTGCCAAAAGATGAAAAACTGATTTACACAAGGTTCTTAATATACAAGCACAACAAGTCTGGCACGGTTATAAAAATAATTGAAATTCAATTTGGGTTTAGGAATTTTTCTAAAAGCGTGTATGGTGAGCGGGAAGAAAATAATAGTAACTTAGCATAAGAATCATCAGGATCGAATAGCAAATCTTTAAAATCAAATCAGGGAGGGTCTAAAGCAGGAAGAGGTTATGAAAATAGTAATTTTGCAAAAATCTGAAATAGTGAGAACGACGAGCGAAACCAACTTGCTGAAATCTGTAATTCCATGTGACTTGAAAAGTATATTAAAAGTAAACACGATGTATTATTCAAATGGCATAAATAAGAGGGAAAATTATAAATCGAACTGTGCAAAATAAAAGTACGGTTCAGAAATAAATTACTATATGAAGGAACGACACATTTACGCAAGTACGAAAAACATAAGCTGGGAAAATACTATAAACTAGTATTCAGAAATTCCGACAACGTTTTTTTTTAAAAAAAATTTTAAATCAACGAAGGGGGATGAAGTATAAGTATACATGCATTGAAATTTGGGTCAAAATTAAACTTCGGAAAGGAGGAAGTTCGAAAAATACTTTCAAGAGTTTCAAAGTTCATATTGGAGAGGTTCGAAAATGGACGACGATCGTCATGAGGCGATCTCGTGAATCGAGGCAAGGAAATTGGTCGGATGATCAAATCGTACATATACCTAGGATATGGATCAGAAGAGTCTACGGGGAACTCATACGGTCGACCATCTAAAGATTAAAACTAAGCGCTAAGACTTCTAAAGGTTATACGGTAAAGAAATGCGTTCAGCTTGGTCCGAAATCGATGAACCCGAAAGCGAACGCCCGAAGGAAAATTTTAGAGGTCTAACATGGTCAGGGTTAGGCAATAACCACTAAGGTAACTCCTACGACGATTAGATCAATTGCTAAAAGGGAGTCTAACTACAGTCAGGGCCTCTAACTAGCAAGCACAGACGTCTAACTAAGCCTTCTTATCACCTAGTGTCCTAAGAAAGCGACTAGACTCGGGGCTTTATAACTCGGATGTTGCAATTTATTTAATGGACATTCCGTTATTATCGTTGTTCCGTTAATTCGCAATTGCAAGACTAGACCTGCATGGGCCACCAACAAAACCTGTCACGCCCCGCTTCCCAAAAATATGGAGGCGAAGCGTGAGAAGGTCCGCTCAGACTTGAAGCTGCAAAGCTGCAAGTCCGATAAGCGTCGATCAAATTTAAAACTGCAGGTCCTTGCAACGCTAACGAAACAAAGATAATAATAATGAAATGAGACAAAAGAAATATCTCAGAATATCCATAAAATAAGTTTCCAACATCGCAGAAAAGCCACCAGGCTAAAAGAAAAGAGACTAAAGGCCCAAACATGGCCAACAAAAGTACAAAGTACAAACGACGGTGCTACGCACCAAAAACTAACAAAAGGCCTAAAACGAAATAAAGCTCAACAAAGACTCAAAGAATGGTCACCGGTGTCGACCAAAATCCTCCTGGGCAATCATGGACTCAGACTCAGCGTCAGCAACACATCACGTACTCAGCAACGACTGTCTCTAGCTCAGGGTCTAACATGTGACACCCAAAAGAGCAAGGGGCACATGTCAGCAAGTCTAAAAAAGACTTGTGCAAGTGAAACTGAAAGTACAAGTACAAGCAACCTAAAAGTTCTAGCATGATGCAATGACATGGCAGTTAAAGTAATGAGTGCAACAGGTAAAGTATAGCGAGGAAAAGTACGAGCATGGCATGACATTCACAAGACAAGTACAAGACAAGAAAAGTAAGCACCTCGTGCACAGAGTTCACGCCTTACAGCTAAAGAGGCTGTACGGGCACACTTTTACGCTGAGTGGTCGCTCAACCCTACCCCTCCACGTGTGTCGAGCCAGTGCCTTACCCCCGAACTTGGAATGCTCGCTTCTGGATCACGAGCCAGGAAGTGTTTTTAACAAGTATGGCCTAGGGGTGCACCTAGCCAGGGACACGGAAACACGGATTTGTACAAGTATTTTGTAGCGTGTGCTACGATGCAACAATCAATTTGGATGACATGTAAGATGCAATGCATGGCAGTTAAAAGTACGTACAGTTTAAGGAAAGTAAACGTGACAGTTTAGTATGCATGAACAACAAGTTTAAAGAGTTGGATCTAGCTTCGTTGTCAAGC
Source organism: Scilla litardierei (assembly GCA_030789695.1). Lineage (NCBI taxonomy): Eukaryota > Viridiplantae > Streptophyta > Magnoliopsida > Asparagales > Asparagaceae > Scilla > Scilla litardierei. The sequence continues at coordinate 499,021,636 of CM061142.1, read as the reverse complement.
TAGATCATTTAGGTGACGGATCTAGTTTCGTTGTCAAACTAGACCAAGTAGGCGTCTAGCCAGCTATCATTTCACTGACTAGTCTCTTTTACGCTAAAAGCAAGGAAGTGGCCTAAAAACATGGCCCTACACAAGAGTTGGCAAGTTTCACTTGCCTGCAAGTACGACGTCTGAGCACACCGTCCAATGGGTCCAAAAATCTCAATTATCCTACGTGCACAAGTCCACCGGCCTAAAGTCCATATTATTAATCTTCATTAGTGAATTTAAAACTTTTAAAATACTTTAAAAACATCAATTTTAGTCTTGATTAGCATGCAATTGGGTTTGGGGTCCTAGGGGTGCAAAACGTTACCTCAACACGACGCGAAAGCTACACCGGCGTCGGGTAGCGACGCCGGGGGTTGGAATAATAGATCGCGCTCCAAGTCCAGATTCCAATATATATTCCTCGCTGGAAAATTCAGAGCATCGACCGGGGCAACGGTTCCAGATTCCAAAGCTAGCACGTGCGACGACGGGCTACGACGTGCGACGACGTCGTACGCGACGAATCCTCGAAGAGCAAGCACCTTGGTGGGGCCCACAGTAGTCCTAGAGACCTTTGGGGGACCCACAATACCTCTGGAGAACTTGGGGGCCCACGGAGGCAAGTGGTGCGACGGTTGCGGGGTTGCGACGTATGGCCGTCGGTCGTACACAGCCAAATGCGGGGGTGTGGCTCGGTCAGACACTGGGGAACGGGTGCTGCACAGCGCTTGGTCGGTTCGCAGCAGCGGGCGGAAGCTGGGTCTCTCGGTCGGAGCGGGGGAGGCCATCGGTCGTGCGGGTTGGATGCGGGGAGCGCAACGCTGCAACGTTGCAACGGCTGCAACGTTGCGGAGCAGCGGTCGATGCGGAGATGCGGGCCGGTCGGGCACGGAGAGATGCGGGTGAACGGTGCGGGCGCTGAGCGGGGGCTTGGTGCGGAGCGGGGATGTGGAGAAGCAGCGATGCGGGCTGTGCTTCTCGGTCAGACCGAGGGGATCCATCGGTCGGGCACGGAGAAGCGGGGCGACAGCTGTGCGGAGCGGGGCGGGGGCTTGGTGCGGAGGCAACGGCCGGTCGGTGCGGGGGATTTGGGCCGTTTCCTTCGGTCGTGCGGCCGCCGTTCGTCGCAACGTTGCGACGAATCGTCGCAACGTCCAAAATGAGTTTTGGAAGAGGCTAGGGCTAATTCTTGCGAAAATAGGTCTTCCTAGGGGTTGCTTATATAGTATAGATGGGTTGACTTGGTCTAGGGCTAAATCTAATAGGATTAGAAGTTCAAAAAGATTTAAAATTTGAATTTAAACTTCTCCAACCCATTCTAGGATTTGACCTGGTCCAAATGAGCTGGAAATTGGCTCAAAAATTCTTTAAAACGTTTAAAACTCAAATAAATTTTATTTGGCCGAAATTAATCTAAAAATAAATTATTAAAAATATTATAAAACTTGTAAAAATTATAAAAGTGGTCAAATGAACTCCAAAAATTATAAAATAAATATCGGGGTGATCGTGGCGACGAATGTGAGCTAACTAAGAAGACGGATCTCAGTTTCGACGTCGGACGACAGAACTAAAAATAGAAACGTCTCCCGTCAAGAGTGAGAATCTTCACGTCTCATCGAGCAAGATCAAATTGTGGAAAAACGACTCGAGAAGTGTCGTTTCAAGATAGTGCCACTATTTAATGCTCTCAGAGTCGTTCACGACGGCATATCACACAAAAGTGTTCACAAACGAACAAGGTCCAAAACAAACACGTGCACGGCCAAAAGCACGTGCACGAACAACGTACAACGAAAAGTGGTCGTTACAGCTTCAATTGTAATAGGCCAGTACATATGAAGAAAGATTGTCCACTTCTCAAAGCAAAGTTCAAAACTTCCAACAACAACGATCAATCCAGAAGAGAAAGGAAGTTTGACAAGATGAAGAAAGCATTTGCAGCATCTTGGGATGAATCTTCAGATGATGAAGATGACTATGATGAAAGTGCTAATATGTGCTTTATGGCATAAGATAATGAAGATGAGGTAAGTGCTTTTAATAATGAAGAATTATTAGATGCATTGAAAGATCTCTATTCTCGTTTCAAAAAATTAAATAGTCAACATAAATCTTTGAAACAGAATAATGACGATCTCCTTATTAAATATCAAGAATTATCTTCTTCTAAGAACACTACACCAAATTCCATACATATTGAGAATACATCTTCTCAAAATTTGGATCTTAGTAAAGAGAATGATATTCTCAAAACTAAGAATCTAGAACTACATACACAAATATCCGAAATGGATAAACGTATTTCATCACTAAAGATGAAATACGACGAGATATCATCCAATGTTAATAAATTTAACAAAGGAAAGACTAATCTCGATGATTTGCTTAAAAATCAATATCCAGCAAATCATAGACAAGGACTGGGATATTCTCATAAGGATGTGCCCAAGTCTTGTAACACTTCTTCCTCTAGTGAAAAAACAACTTTTGTTAAACCACAAAAGAAGAATCATGCATTCATTTATACGAAGAAAGTAAACACTTCTACTTCTTCCTCACAAAGAAATGTTACTAACATTTCAAAAACATTTCCTAGGAAACATACTGCAATTAGTATATGGGTTCCTAAGGATTCATGTTTAAATGATAGAAATAGTTATATTTCTCATTTTATACATTCTATTGTTCATTCTAGTGATTACATTAGAAAGCTAAATTCCACTTGGGTTTGGCTACCTAAAATCTAATCCCAAGGACCCTCAAACAAAGGGTACCAATGCTCAATGTTTTATCTTTCAGGTACCTAAGAAAGAAAGATGGATTTTGGACAGTGGATGTTCAAAACATATGACAGGAAATGTCAACTTGCTTTCAAGCATTAAATATAAAGATGGAGGCACAGTTACCTTTGGTGACAACAAGAAAGGAAAAATCATAGGCACTGGAACAGTTGGTAATACAAATCAGCCTATCATTGAGAATGTTCACCTGGTTGACGGTTTGAAACACAACTTACTTTCCATTAGTCAATTATGTGATAAAAATTACAAAATAGTTTTTGAACAAAATGATTGCATCATTTATAATTCTGTTATGTCATCTATCTTATTTCGTGGTAAGCGTAAGAATAACATTTATATTTTATGCATGTCTGTTACCACTCATAATCATTGTTTAATGATTACTTCTGATGAGTCACTTTTATGGCATAAACGTTTTGGATACACTAATTTCAAAAATCTAGCACGTATTTCAAAACACAAGTTAGTTAATGGAATGCCAAATATTTCTTTCAAACACAAACATTTCTGTGATGCTTGTCAATAAGGAAAAATGCACAAATCTTCCTTTAAATCAAAGGATGTTATCTCAACAAAGAGACCATTAGAACTCCTACACTTAGATTTGTTTGGTCCTTCAAGAGTAGCTTCTTTGAATAGAAGTAGATATGCATTTGTCATTGTTGATCATTATTCTAGATACACTTGGGTTATATTTTTGCAAAACAAGAATGATGCTTTTGAAGAATTTTCAGTATTTTATAAAAAGATACAAAAGATCAAATCCTCTAACATTATCACTATTCGTAGTGATCATGGGGGAGAATTTGAAAATGAATCTTTTACCAAGTTTTGTAATGAAAATGGCATTACTCACAATTTTTCTTTTCCTCGTGCTCCTCCTCAGAATGGAGTAGTAGAAAGGAAAAATAGAACTTTACAAGAATGTGCAAGAACAATGCTTTGTGATAGTAATCTACCAAAATATTTTTGGGCAGAAGCTGTCGCAACTGCTTGTTACATTATGAATAAAGTTCTTATTAGGCCATTACTTAATAAAACTTGTTTTGAATTATTCTTTAATCGCATTCCTCGTGTATCATATTTTAAAGTATTTGGATGTAAATGTTTCATTCTTAATACTAAAGATGCACTTGACAAATTTGATTCTAAATTTGATGAAGGTATTTTTGTTGGATACTCAACACGTAGCAAAGCCTGTAATGCCCTACAAGCTACTGCACAAGTACTAGAGGGGGGGGAATAGTACTTTAAAAATAACAAGGAGTATAATTCCTAATTATAGTGCAAACAACTACCAAATCAATTTGCGGAAGCTTAAATTGAATGACAACAACAAAAATAACAATGTTAACAAAAGATGTTACTGGGTTCGGATCCACCCAAGTCTCTCCGACTTGTTCCCGGTGATCCTACGTCCCAACCACCCGGATCCCCTCCGGATACTTAGGTTAGAAACCCTAACCCAAGATTTCCACTATGATATCTTGTGAAAAACCTTCACAAGATCAAATCATACATGCAATGGCAATAGTGAATCCCACAACCTGGGATCACAACCTTCTCTCACAACCGAGAGAATCAATAAGCAATATAAACAAGTTTATAATGAAATAAACAATCTTACCACAAAATCCTATACCTTGAGTTTTCTTACCAAATAGGTGCAAGGAGGGATTTGAGGAAGATGAAGTCACCAAGACCTAGCACCAAAGAAATGACCAGCAATGGGTGCCTAGGAGTGATTTGGAGACTTGAATCAAGCTAGAGCTTGAAGGGCTCAACAAGAACAAACTTCTCTCAAGATGGATTCTAGATCTAGAATGTGAGAGAATGGATTTCTTGTGAGGAAGAGAGCTTTAGAAATGAGTGAGAATGGCTATCTCTTTCAATCTCAATGAATCTCTTAATGGCAGCTCTAACCTAGAGAGAAATGACCTAGGTTCGTATTTATAGGGTCCCATAAAAACAAGTTAGGTCAAGTCCCAACGGATAGAAATCTGAGGCAACTAGTCGGTCAAAGAACAACCACTGACCGACTAGTTCATCAACTAGTCGGTCAGTCAAACAACATGGACCGACTAAGTTAAGAACTGAGAAGAGATAGAAATTCAGACCTAGAAATCTAGTCGGTCCAAGAAGACTTTCTGACCGACTAGTTTCACAACTAGTCGGTCAGTCAGTGAACGTAGACCGACTAAGAGGCAAAAACAAATAGTCTGAATACAAATTGACTTAGTCGGTCCAAGAACAAATGTTGACCGACTAGATTATCAACTAGTCGGTCACCAAACGTTCTTAGACCGACTAACGATAAACAGTAGCTTAGGAGAAATTTGGCATGTACAGTAAATCACAACTAGTCGGTCAAAGAAGCATCACTGACCGACTAGTTCACAAACTAGTCGGTCGGTGAGTCAACGTAGACCGACTAACTGTAAACAGTACTGAACAAGAAAAGATTAACTCAAACTAGTCGGTTCAAGAAGCTCTGCTGACCGACTAGATCACCATCTAGTCAGTCAGTACTTCTTCTTGTACCAACTAACATGCACAAACAAGTCCGAATCGAAGTGCGATGCTTCGAGGAAGTTAGAGTGGACTTGTACTAAGATCCTAGAGCTACGATATAAACGTTATGAAGATAGAATCGTAAGATATACTCAAGGCTTAACATTCTATAGATCGAAGCTAAAAGACTATAAATAAAACCTTAATGAACGGTCTTCGAGAGCTTCGATCAATTCTTCATGACTTCCAAAACGGTCCAAGTGCTTCAACGAAGCTTTAGGCAATGAATACGAGCTTTGAGAAGTCTTGAGATGTCGCTTTGATTGTTCTCGTGAATTTGGCGACGATCTCCAATACTGCGCTCACAAATTGTTAGTTCATGAATTATTTATGTTTGCTCATCATCCAAAACCAAATCCGGGGAGTCCAATATTCAACATTCTCCCCCTTTTTGGTGATGACAAACCAACATAAATAATAATAAAAAATAATGATTCAAATGTAAAATACTTACTCCCCCTGCATTGATGACACGTTAATTCCAAAATGAATATATATAAATTGCATCAATGAGACGAGTAAGATATATAACGAGAATCGATTTTTGAAATATCGGATTTTGAAAATCCTTATATATATCTTAACTCCCCCTGAATCTAACACATTAAATTAGATTATTGGAAATTGAGTTAAATTTTCATTTGCCCTATTTATTATCATTATCTCTCCCCCTTTGGCATTATCCCAAAAATGGGGGGCATACAACGACAACAACTAGGAAAAGGAAAATCCAACATCGGGAGTATTAGATATTGACGATGAACCTAATTGACACCAAGGGAAAAGTGATGGAAACAAGTCAAGGTGTGCCAAATTGTCCATTATCAAATAGCGATAATTAAAATCATCAAAAATACCAAATATTTATTCATTTATTGAATAATGAAACATACTCTCCAATATTCAATATTCTTGGTTAAATTTGTGCATGGAAAACAATTCTATACAATCATAGAAATATAATCTATTTAACCAAGTTTTTAAGTGACGAGTGACGATTTCACATATCATAGACAATGAATGAAAATTAAATGTGCACGACGAAGTAAAACAAAGAGAACATCGATGTATATATAAATAAAGACATCATGAGTACATCCAAATAGATATCGACTACATCATATCAAGTGCAACACACCATCAATATAAATATCAAAAAGATACATCATACACCATCGAATCATCATCAACATCCAAAGTACATCAAAAATACAACACCGACATCCATAAAACCAAAATACATCAAAACAACCCCAACACTCCATCCTAACCCAAAATACTCTCAATAAGATGCATCATCCAAAGATCATAAGAGAGGCCTCGAAACAGACGGTCACGAGGAAGTGGCTGGATCTGCAGTCTCCGTGGGTCCAGTCGAAGGAGTGGACTCAGGCTCTGCAGGGAGGAGAGGCGTGTCAATAGACGGGATCGTCGGGGCAGGGGTGGAGACATCGACGACTGGCTCAACGGCTGTGGTCTCAACAGGAACAACAGCAGGCAAATCAGGAGCAGGGTCGTCAGAAGGAGCAGCAGCAGCATCAGAAGGCTGATCCACTGGTGCAGAAGTCTCAGGAGCACCGGAAGAGGTGCCAGCAACAGGAGCAGATGTGGTAGCAGCAGCAGCAGCAGTGTCCTCATCGCCACGAGCCAAGGAGGTGACAAGCTCATCAAAATCCTCATCGTCCATCTCCTCATCCTCAGACACAGGAGGAGGAAGCTGAACGCCCATCAAACTAGCCATACGGCAGACGACCTCTTCGGTACGAGCCAAACACGACTCGTGCTGACGAAGTAACCGAACGACATCATCAAGTGTGGCGGAGGGAGGAGGGACTGAAGCAGCTGAAGGGGTGGCCTGAGATGCAGAAGGTGTCGACCGCTGCACGTGACGGAGTGCCGCAAGAGATTTCTTGACGGCCGTCACGTTCAGAGGAGGACCAAGGGGACGCTCATCATCAGGGGGCAAGGGGACACCGAATCGACGGAAAACCAAGGTCAGGAGACACAGATATGGGATATGCGCAGATTTAGTGGTCTTGCGAATACACTCGAAAGAATCCATCTTATCGAGTATAATGCGAGCCCAATTAATCTCGCTACCCATAAACAGAGCGTAAATCAATTTCAGAAACGGCTGAGATGGAAGAGAAGAAGATCCATACTTGGGAAGAAGGCATGATTTCAAGATCAGTTTAATCACCCAAGCATTCGGCTTGAATGATTTCGAAGGGACTCCTATGAAGGCAGGGGGGATAACCTGGAAGATTTTTCCTAGGGTCCGCTGATCGAGGGAGGAGATATCGTCGACAGAGATGTCAGACGGGAGGAGGCCACGTGACGAGCAACCTATCAACTCCCCCAAGATTTCTGCCGTGAGGACTATAGGAGTCCCCAAAACAGAAGTCTCGATGGAGTGAGACTCACCGTACTGGTCCTGGACACGATTGGCATAGAATAATTTGACCAGGCGAGGATAGGGTCTAGGGTTCGCCTTGGAGTCAAATCGAAGGTAGTCCAACAGGCCACTATAGGAGAGAAGATCAGCAAGACCAAGAAAATCAGAAAACTGAACGTAATGCTCCAACAGCAGTGGGCAATGCTCTATACGATTGTACGCAGCTAGACACTGAGGGTCGTCGCGGCACAATGATATATCTACACTGCCGACTGGCATATGAGCTTTACCCTTAGCCTTACGGGGCTTAGGAGGAGGTGGAGGAGGGGGTGGAGTAGGTGCCTTCTCGGGATGTTCAGGAGTGTATTCTTCATCGGAATCATCCTCGGAATCACTACCTGAACGCTCACCAGGAGGAGTGGGTGCACGGAACTTTTTAGGCTTATGCTTGGGCTTGGAAGATTGGCCGGTAGGTTTAGGCTTCGACGTCCTCTTCCTCTTCAACGGAGTTGAAGACGAAGAGGGGGGTCGAGTGGTCTTGGCCCTACGCTTAGGAGGGGTCGAAGCGGTCGCGGCCTCTACGGTCATGGGGGATGCCCCAGAAGAGGTAATCGGGAGTCTCGTTCGTGCCATGATCGCGGCACAACGAGTACAATCAAGCGACGAAGATCAAACACCCTAAGCTTAAACCCTAGAACATACAACACAAGCCCTAAGATAGAGAATCCGAAACCCTAGAACCCTAGAAGAGAAAACAAGATCTAGAACAAACCCTAGGGATGAAAAACAAGATCTAGGAAGGGGGGAGATACCTAGGGGAGTGGTCGATGGCGACGGACGGCGGAGATGGCCGGAAAAGTGGCCGGAGACGACGGAAGACGAAGGGTTTCGATCAGGGAGAGGGAGTTTTTTGAGCTGGGGAACGAAATAGACCGACTAAAAAGCAAAACAATCGGATAGATTGGATATAAGTCGGTCGGGAATGCGAAAAGACGCGATTGCCCTAGAGCACTTAGTCGGTCACAGTTCAAGCACTGACCGACTAGATGACGATCTAGTCGGTCGGTCAATGAGCTTAAACCGACTAAGTCGAAACAGAGGCAAACAGAAAATTCTAGGGCTAGAGTTAGTCGGTCGCAGTATAATCACTGACCGACTAGTTTTCAATCTAGTCGGTCGGTAAGAGAACTGTGACCGACTAAAAGAAGTTAATGACAATAGACAGTTTAAAGCTTGAACTAGTCGGTCTGAGTTCACTAGCTGACCGACTAGATGAGCATCTAGTCGGTTGGCTGATGAACTGAAACCGACTAGAAGAGTCCAAAAGTTGATAAATGAGTTCTCTTCATAAACCACTTGGATGAAACATCTTAACCCTCTCATTAGTCATCTAAACTACCCCATTAAACGTCGAAATCTTAAATACGACATTCAAATAAGAATTCAAACAAAAATTCAAACATATCACATAAAATCCCCAAAAATTCAATAAATCTATCATGAACGAAATATTGCGAAATATAATAGCATGCAAGATAATTGAATGAGATATGAATCCTATATCTCGGATTCACCCATAATCCCCAATTCTCGACGCAACCGCACAAAGGAGTCCTCCTTTAGGGGGTTCGTGAAAATATCGGCGATTTGCTTTTGGGTTTCAACGTACACTAATATGATGTCCTTTTTAGCAACATGATCATCTAAAAAATGGTGTCGGACATCTATGTGTTAGATCGGGAATGGTGCACCGGATTCTTTGAAAGACAAATAGCACTTTGGTTATCCACCATGATAGGGCTAGTATCACAGTGAATACCAAAATCCTTCAGTGTGTGTCTCATCCAAAGAACCTGGGCACAAGCGGCACCGGCGGTAATGTATTCCGCCTCGGTGGTTGAAAGTGATACCGAATTTTGCTTCTTGGAAAACCAAGAGACAAGGAAATTTCCTAGAAAATGGCAAGTGCCACTAGTACTCTTCCTGTCAGATTTGCATCCCGCATAATCAGCGTCACTATATGAGACTAACTCATATGTGCTAGATTTCGGATAAAGTAATCCAAAATCTAAAGTGTAACTTAGATAGCGAAAAATACGTTTAACCGCTACTAAGTGAGAATCCTTAGGTTGAGACTGATAACGAGCACAAATACAAACGGCAAACATAATATCGGGCCTACTTGCGGTAAGATAAAGTAAACTACCTATCATACCTCGATATAGACGAATGTCTACATCTTTTCCGCCCGTATCTTTATCAAGATGCGTTGTAGTGCTCATAGGAGTCTTTTTCCCGGAGGCATTCTCCATTCCAAATCGCTTTAGCAACTCCACCATGTACTTCGTTTGGTGGATGAAGATTGCATCGTTCAATTGTCGAATTTGGAGACCTAAAAAATATCTGAGTTCGCCCATGTGGCTCATCTCAAATTGTTCCTTCATAACATTAGAAAACTCTTCGCAAAGAGTGAAGTTAGTAGCACCGAAAATGATATCATCAACATAAATTTGAACTAATAAAATATCATTATTCGCATGCTTAACAAAAAGTGTAGAATCGGCTTCGCCCATTTTAAAATTCAAATCCAAAAGAAAATTCTTTAGGCGATCATACCAAGCTCGAGGAGCTTGTCTCAAACCATAAAGAGCTTTCTTTAGTTTAAAAACATGATTTGGAAATTTTTCATTTATGAAGCCCGGAGGTTGAGAAACGTAAACTTCCTCAACGACATCTCCGTTCAAAAATGCACTTTTAACATCCATTTGAAATAATTTAAAATTTTTATGGCATGCATAAGACAATAATAGTCTAATTGATTCTAATCTAGCTACCGGAGCGAAGGATTCTTCGAAATCGATACCTTCCTCTTGGCGATAGCCTTGAGCTACTAACCGAGCTTTGTTCCGGACGACGACTTGGTTTTCGTCGGTTTTGTTCTTGAAGATCCACTTTGTCCCTATGACGGTGTGGTTCTTTGATGGCAAAGGAACAAGCTCCCATACCTCATTCCTCTCGAATTGAATGAGTTCCTCCTCCATGGCAAGTATCCAAGCACTATCTTCGCACGCTTCAACTATATTCTTTGGCTCTATCGATGAGGCAAAGGCTCAATTGGCGAAGTGGTGGACTTGCGATCTCGTCTTGACTCTATCATGAATATTGCCAATTACTTGCTCATGGGGATGGTCGCGAACGGTATGAAGCCGTTTGGGAATACCTTGATCACTAGGAACATTCTCAACAACTTCATTAGTCGGGTTAGTATCAACAGAATCAATTGAATCAATAGACTTAGAATTTTCAAACGAATCACATAAAACATCCATAGAGTCATCATCATTTGAAATTCTAGGAGTAGTAAAATTCTCATTAAAAGAGACATGAAGTGATTCCTCGATCGTAGAGGACCTTTTGTTGTATATCCGGTAGGCTTTGCTATGTGAGTAATACCCAACAAATATCCCCTCATCCGATCTCGGATCAAACTTGTCCAAATTATCATATGTGTTTTTAATAAAACATTTTGCGCCGAAAACACGAAAATGTTTAACTTGAGGCAATCTACCAAACAACAATTCATAACAAGTTTGTTTGGTGCCGGGCCTCAAAAGTATTCTATTAAACACATAGCAAGCGGTGTGTACCGCTTCCGCCCAAAATTGATAACCAAGTTGACTATCTTCGAGCATAGTGCGAGCACACTCCACAAGCGTTCTATTCTTCCTCTCAACAACACCATTTTGAGGAGGTGCATGAGGGAAAGAAAACGTGTGAGTAATTCCAAGATCATCACAAAAATTTGAGAAAGACTCATTCTCAAATTCACCCCCATGATCACTACGAATAGTGACAATGGTGGTTCCGATGAGATTTTGTACTTTCTTCACAAATATTGTGAAGTTTTCAAAAGCTTCATTTTTATTACATAAGAAAAATACCCATGTAAATCTAGAATAATCATCGACGATGACAAGTCCATATCTTGCATTTCCTAAGGAAGCAACTCTAGTTGGCCCAAATAAATCTAGATGTAATAGCTCTAGTGGCCGTTTAGTAGAAATGCTTTTCTTAGGTTTAAATGAAGATTTAGGAAGCTTGCCACGTTGACAAGAATCACAAAAAACGAGCTTCGGAAAACCTTTAATGGAATTTAATTTTGAAAGCTTATAAAGTGTTCCAAAGTTCACATGTCCAAAGCGTCGATGCCATAAGTGTTGTTCACTTGTGTTGGCAACGAGACATTGTTCATATGACTTGGGAAGATCCAAAATATAAATATCTTTATGGCGTGTGCCGGAAAATAATAACCTATTATTATCATTTGAAATATGACACAATCCTTTCGCAAAGCTAACTTTGTAACCTTTGTCACAAAGTTGGCTTATTGAAATAAGATTATGATTTAAACCATTAACTAGATAAACATCACTAATTAAGCGTTTAGACGGGTTACCCACTTTACCAACACCGACGATGGTTCCGCTCTTGTTGCCTCCAAATACGACGCGGTTTCCATTTGCAATGGGAACTACTCCGGAGAGCAATTGAGCGTCACCCGTCATGTGTTTTGAACACCCGCTATCGAGTATCCAATTCCCTTTGGAGCTAAATTTAAATTTGTTGCTCCTTTCCTTTTTCTTTTCCTTGAGTACCTAAAGATAGAAAATTTCATATCATGGTACCCAAGGTCATTGGGTCCTCAAAGGTTAGACCTTTGGAAGCCAAGTCCAATTGGACTTAGACTTCCCCACATAATTTCTACTATGCACAACATCTGAAAAATAAGCATTCATATATACTTGTTTTTCATCCATGCTTGTGTCCTTTGGGCTCCAAATAGTGAAAATCTTGGGAGCCCTCATCCTATTGGGTGCATGCATGCGACGTTGATTTCTACGTGATGCATGTTGTGGATAGGCATACAGAACATGATGGAATGGTGCATGACGAGAATTATTCACATGATGAGGTGGGCGAGCATATGCATGTGTGGGAACACGTGCGTGAGGGTGTCTCACATGGTGTGCACGTGCCCGAGAATGTGTTGCATAAAAATCATCATATGTGTGAGACGGTGGAGTAGGACGTGTGTTCCTACGTGGCATGGTATTGGTGTACATATAAGCATGCCCCTTCTTTGGAGGTCCACCCAAAGTGGGTTTCTTTCCGAAAGAGGGTGTGGACGAGGTGGAAGCACCATTGGTAGAAGAACTACCAATAGAGTGTTTGCTACCACTCGTAGAGTCACCGGAAGTTGGCCTAACAAAAGTAGTGGCCGCTTTGGATGGACATCCCATCGTATACCCCAAACCAATGTGGTGATTGGCAGGAAGTAAGTCACTTAGGATTTTATCCAAATGGTCCTTACCCTTATTGAATTTATTAATTCGGCCTAATGTGTTCTCATATTTCTCTTTGAGAGAACGCATAGAAGTATCCAAGTTTGATACTTGCGATGTGAGCACATAAACACGAGATTTAAGATTCTCATTCTCAATACTCAAAGTCGAGTTTTGAGAAGTCAAATCCGCTATCCTATGTTCTTCCGGATCTTCAATGCTAATATGTTCAAGTTTAGATTTGAGATTGACAATCTCATTTCTTAACTCTTCAACAACGGTGTCGTTGTTGGTGATGATAGTCTTAGGCAAGGTTTGAATGCTAGCTAGGTCATCTTTTACTTTAGTATATCTATTTACTAATTTAGTGTATTTGGACCATAGTTGAGAGTTAGCATTCCTAAGATCATCCATAGTTACCTCATCGCCTTCGTTGTCGCTATCATCGGAGGAGGAAGATCCTTGATCATGCTCCTCTCTTGCCATGAAGCACATGTGCGCTTGCTCCACTTTCTCATCGTCCGACTCTCCGCTTGAGGAATCCTCGGAGTCGGTGAATGTTGCTCTGACAAGTCCCTTTTTATACCCCTTTTTGTACTTCTTGGACTTGTCGAACTTCGGCGCCTTCCACTTCTCCTTTTGCTTGTTTTGAGGACAATCCACTTTGATGTGTCCTGGCTTATTGCATTTAGAGCACAAAGGTGGAGAGGCGTTAGTAGAAGTAAATTTAGATTTTTGTTTGAAGTTACCCTTTCGGAAGAAGCGATTGAACTTCTTTGCCATGAGTGCAATGGATTCCATGTCCATTTCTTCTTCTGAGTCCTCATCATCGGTAGAGGTGGATGAAGCCGCCTTGAATGCAATCGCCTTTTTCTTAGGCACGTCTTGGTTCAAATAGGACTTCATCTTTTCTTGTAACTTCACCTTGCTATCTTTGCGTACCTCGTATGACATCAAAGTACCCATCAATTGAACTACAGTATACTTATTCATGTCATTACCTTCCTCGATGGCGAAGGTACGTTTCTCCCAAGAAGAAGGAAGTCCTTCGATAAGCTTCGAACACTTCTCCTTTTGGGTGTAGGTTTTGCCGAGAGCTTCCAACTCGTTCATTATGTCGACGAAGCGAGCATAATACTCCTTCATCTTTTCTCCCTGTTCCATATGAAACAATTCGTAATCTCTATTGACTACCACGAGTTTAGAATCTCTTACCCGACTCGTTCCTTCATGCAAAATGAGGAGCAAATTCCAAATTTGATATGCACTCTTACATGTGCATATCTTATTAAAATCTTCGGGTTCCAATGCACATTGTAAAGCATTCATTGCTTTGGCATTTGCAATCTCCGCGGCGACCTCCGCGGTAGTCCACTTGTCGAAATCTTCTTCGGTAGGCACATTGTACTCCGACATGGTAATTCTCCACAAGGAAGCGCTCCGGAGGAACGTTTCCATCCGGCATTTCCAATATCCATAATTGACGCCGTTGAAGAATGGAGGCCTAGTCGAGGAATGTCCTTCCATGACCGAAGACGCTCCTTCACGGTTCCTGAAGGTGCCATAGTCGGAAGGTGGACGCACGGTTTTGTTGTCGTTGGCAGACATAGCTCAGTATCTGGCTCCGATACCAGATGTAATGCCCTACAAGCTACTGCACAAGTACTAGAGGGGGGGGGGGGGGGTGAATAGTACTTTAAAAATAACAAGGAGTATAATTCCTAATTATAGTGCAAACAACTACCAAATCAATTTGCGGAAGCTTAAATTGAATGACAACAACAAAAATAACAATGCTAACAAAAGATGTTACTGGGTTCGGATCCACCCAAGTCTCTCCGACTTGTTCCCGGTGATCCTACATCCCAACCACCCGGATCCCCTTCGGATACTTAGGTTAGAAACCCTAACCCAAGATTTCCACTATGATATCTTGTGAAAAACCTTCACAAGATCAAATCATACATGCAATGGCAATAGTGAATCCCACAACCCGGGATCACAACCTTCTCTCACAACCGAGAGAATCAATAAGCAATATAAACAAGTTTATAATGAAATAAACAATCTTACCACAAAATCTTATACCTTGAGTTTTCTTACCAAATAGGTGCAAGGAGGGATTTGAGGAAGATGAAGTCACCAAGACCTAGCACCAAAGAAATGACCAGCAATGGGTGCCTAGGAGTGATTTGGAGACTTGAATCAAGCTAGAGCTTGAAGGGCTCAACAAGAACAAACTTCTCTCAAGATGGATTCTAGATCTAGAATGTGAGAGAATGGATTTCTTGTGAGGAAGAGAGCTTTAGAAATGAGTGAGAATGGCTATCTCTTTCAATCTCAATGAATCTCTTAATGGCAGCTCTAACCTAGAGAGAAATGACCTAGGTTCGTATTTATAGGGTCCCATAAAAACAAGTTAGGTCAAGTCCCAACGGATAGAAATCTGAGGCAACTAGTCGGTCAAAGAACAACCACTGACCGACTAGTTCATCAACTTGTAACGACCACTGTCTGGTCATAAGTATTTTGGTGCGTATGTTATCCCGTATGAGTATTTTCGTATTTTGGTTTTATTGTTCTGTTCCGTAGCTCGGACGCACGACCGAACCCCGTATCCACGATCCTTTCGGAGGCGCGAACGCTCCGGTACCTTCATTGTAATTTTTGGACGTCGAGGACCCAACCCGCTTAAATCATTATTACCTTATAATTATTTTTCTTATATAAATTTTGTATCTTTGATAGGTTCTGTAAGTTTCTTTTCTTATAAGCACTAACATCTACAGGGCTCTTCGTTTTATAAAAAAAAAGAAAACAAAACGTTTTAAAAGAAGTGCATATTATAGTAAACAAACATGTTAACCTCTTAACTACCTAATCCTTATATCTCTGTTGTTGGGTTTCTTTTCTAAATAAAAGGGAGAGAGAACGTATGAATCAAGCTGTTAACAAAAAAAAAGAACAAAGAAAGAACCTAGGCTAAACAAGGATGTACAGCAACCCTATTGCAAAAAAATAGACCCAAGACCTAAGGCTAGCCCCCTCATTCACGTGCTCACCCATTGCCTAAGCATACAAACCTCAACACACACAGTTTATGTATTTTTTTAAAACCCTACAGCCTATGTCTTTTTCAACCCTAGCTCTTTTTAAAAACCCTAGGCCTACTATTCTTTTATAAAACCCTAGTCACTAGCAGCCGCCAGCCCGAAGACTTCTCTCCGCAGCATCTCCACGGCCCCTCCTCTCCACGCAAACCGCCGGCAACAAAACACTCCAGCCGCCGACTTCCCCTCAACTTCACAACCCACAACCGAGCCCCATCTCCACGGCAACTCCAGGCCGTGCCCTTCTACTGCTCCTTCCCGCAACCACCCAACAACCCACGGCCTACAACTGGTTTCTCCTCCTCCATGCGGCCTCCCCCAACAGCAACTCAACAGTCAACCTCCTCCTCCTCCGAGATCACAACCCCGCAGCCACGCCATCAAACACCATCTCCACAGCCGCGACGCACTCGCGCACGGGTCGTGCGCACGTTGACAGCCCCGGATCTGACGAGAACGCTCCCCGACGCTCGACGCTCGCTGTTTCGGAGTATTCACGCGTCGCCACTGCTCGTTGGCGTCACCCGATCCCTCGCTTCACTCCAGGTTGGTAGATCTATCCCCTAAAACTCATAACCCCCACTGTAAAGTAGAGAAACCTAATAAAACACGTTGATTAGACGTCGTAGGAGCTTTTACGAATCTGACCTGAACTGAAAAACGCTATTTCTGATTTTGTGCTCTGCCAAAACAGCGAACCAAACTCTCCACGGCGTAGCACTCATCGAGACGAATCCAACGACACCAAGAACGCCAAAAACAGGCGAGTATACAATTTGTTATGATTTTTAGAAGTTTCGGCACGTTTACGCCGCCTTCATGTATTGCTGAATAACCTGAAATTGTGACGTGAAATAACGTAGGAAAGTGACACTATAATGATTAGGACGAAAATTGGGATCCAACGGTATATCATACGATATATCCCCAATTTAAACAACTAGAGAAAGAAATTGTTTCTGTAGCAAATTGAACGAAAAGGACGAAATCGTCATTATTGGAAATTACGGAACCGGTCGTTCGACCCGCTTCCGCTTTGCAGAACTGACACCATAAAACACTAATTTTGATAATAATGAAATTCAGTGAGTCTTGACATGTTTAACAGTTTGGACATCGTGAAATCGTGCGCCTCGAAGGCGGAATCGTGAATTCGTGATGTCGTGTGAGTCGACTAGGCCGGCTCGTGTTCCGGCAAAACTTTTGGGTGGGGTTAGGGTTGAGCGGCCACTGGGCATATGAAAGGTACTCTCCTCAAGAGCACCACCCGACGCAGTGGGTTAGTGTCAATCACGGTAAGCCCCCGTGAGAGGAACGACCTTCTCATCACGACCTAAAGGCGAGAACCCTAGATTAGATGTGAAGTCTTGACATGGTCATTGTAACGCTAACTTGTCATCGTGAATATCGAAATACTAACAAACTCTGAGAACTTAACTTTCACTTGCCATCGACTAGAACTGCATGCTAGGATTGTTTCTTTCTGCTCCGAAATTGTTAATCGTTAAATTGCTGCAGTCGTTCCATTTCGAAATATTAAATGCTTCTAAAATTCATGTACTTGTTATATACTTCGCCTCGGGATGCTAACCCTTTCTTGCAGACCCCTAGCTGACATACATTCATGTTTGTGGATGTATGTCAGGTTCAGAGCTTGAGTACCAGGAGGACCAGTACGAGACGCCTGAGTTGGAGAGTCAGGAGTTCGCACCTGACGCAGTGCCTCTCCCAGCAGAGGACTAGTGGACCCCGACACCTTTACTGCTTTCTTAGTTCCTTTTGTCGCTGTAGTTACTTTCGAGTACGTTACTTTTCTCGTTGCTACTTTTAGCCCAGCTGTGGCATTGTTAACTCTGTGTACGAACATTATTTCTGGATGTGGCTATGTCTTTTCTGGATGTGTTTCTTATTATTTCTGAATGGTAGTTGCAAGGACCTCATCTGTGTTTTAATCACAGACGCTTATTGAACTCGAGCTTCGTCGCTCCAGTTCAAGCGGACCGCGTAACGCTCTCGCTTCCGGTGTCTTTTGGGAAGCGGGGCGTTACAGGTTTTGTTGGTGGCCCATGCAGGTCCACTTGCAACTGTGAAATTCAAAATAATGAGAACATTTATCATTAGCCAAACATCTAGAATAATCGTATACACGGGATTAACTCGGGCTTTCTTTCTCTTTTGCAGGATGTCCGGAAGACGCATCTCCCGACACTGAGCCGGAGTCGGAGCCGGAAACGGAGCCGGAGCTGCCGGAGGCGGAGAGGACGACATCCGCCAGATGCTGGGAGTTATGAGAGATATGCTGGAGGTTCAGCATCATCTAGTCCAGCAGGGACGCCAGGCTGCACCAGCTGCGCCAGCTGCACCAGCTGCACCAGCTCCTGGAGCCAAGCAGTTCACAGAGATGCGTCCTAAGAGCTTTTCCAGACGAGAGGGCCCGCTAGCGGCCGAAGAGTGGCGTCAGAGCACTGAGGATGATTTGGGCCTTGCCCGAATCCATAAAGATGAATGGGTGGATCTTGCGAGGAAGCAGTTGACTGATAATGCCCGCAGTTGGTGGACTGCGGAGGAGGCTAGGCTGACCAAGCCGATTTCATGGGATACCTTCAGCAAGAGATTTGACGCCCAGTATTTTCCCAAGTCGGCGAAGCGAATGATGGAGAGTCGCTTCATCAACCTGGAGCAGGGTACTATGACCGTTGACGAGTACGAGGCGGAGTTCACTATGCTGAGCCGCTATGCCCCTGCCATGGTGAAGGAACCTGAGGACTGTGCACACCATTTCCTGCAGGGCTTGGACCTGGACATTCAGAGTGTGCTGTCCGGGAATACTTTTTCTACTCATGAGGATGTTCTGGTGGTTGCGAAGAATCAGGAACACGTCGCCAATCTGAAGAAGGCCCGACAGGCGGGCAAGCGCCCGATGGAGATGCAGAGGAGTGCACCTAGGCCTGGTGTACGTCTAGTCCAGACCACTCAGTTCAAGAGGCCAGCCGCACCTGTTTTCAACCGAGCTGAGCAGACTTGCCACTTCTGCGGCAAGCTTGGCCATCTGAAGAAGGACTGCAGGAAGATGCTGAATCAGTGTTTGGTTTGTGGATCGTCCGCTCATGTTGCGAGGGACTGCCCCCGAGGTTCTCGACCTATGACTGCTGGAGCACCTGGACCTGTTCAGCGGACATCACCTGGACCTGGACCTGCTCAGAGACCAGTGCCTGCACCTGGACAGCGAGGACCACCTCTGGTACCGCAGGAGCGAGCCTTTCAGCAGGCCAAACCCCCGGTGCGTCGAGCTTACACCATGACAGCCGTTGAGGCTGAAGCTGTTGATGACGTGATCGCAGGTAACCCTTGACCTAGTCTTTACTTTTCTGCATTTATGTTTGATTAGTTAGTTTCCTTGTTTGATATAGTTGCTTGTACCCTTAGGTGTTATCCTAGTTTCTTCTCACCCCGCCCTGACCCTGTTCGACTCTGGAGCTTCCATGTGCATCCTGTCACGGAAGTTCGTAGTCGAACACTCGATTCCCACCTACACACTTCCCAAGTGTTGGAACATCACGACTGGGAATGGCGTGGTGAAGGTTGCACTTGGGTGTAGACCTTGCCCATTGGTGGTTAGTGGACACGAATTGTATGCAGATTTCATCGTCCACGACCTACCCAATTTCGATGCGATTCTCGGAATTGATTGGTTAGGGGCTTTTTATGCCACGATCGACTGCCACCGGAAGAAAGTGGTGTTTGAAATCCCTGGCCATCCAGTATTCGAGTTCGTCAGCGGAGGACGTTCGTTTGGACCTGTCAAGTTCAGACCCCATCCGTACAGATTGACAGTTGCATCTCTGATAGCAGAGCCGGAGAAGCCAGCTGTAGTGAGAGACTTCGAGGATGTTTTTCCCGAGGACATTTCCGGTTTGCCGCCTGATCGAGCGTTGGAGTTCGGCATTGATCTGATGCCAGGAGCTCAACCAATTTCTAAGGCACCGTACTGCATGGCCCCTGCTGAGTTAGAGGAGCTGAGGAAGCAGTTGGACGAGCTGCTACAGAAAGGTTTTACTCATCCCAGCGTGTCTCCCTGGGGTGCACCCGTCTTGCTGGTGAAGAAGAAAGACGGATCAAGGAGGATGTGTATCGATTATCGGGAGCTGAATCAGATCACTGTGAAGAACAAGTACCTGCTGCCCCGTATTGACGATATCTTCGATCAGCTTGGTGGATCGAAGGTGTTTTTGAAGTTGGATCTTTGGAGCGGATACCACCAGGTCAGAGTCAAGAAGGATGACGTGCCCAAGACAGCTTTCCGGACCAAGTACGGGCACTATGAGTTCGTCGTCATGCCATTCGGTGTGACCAACGCTCCTACTGTGTTCATGAATCTCATGAACCTCATCTTTTACGACTTCCTCGACAAGTTCGTGGTGATCTTTATAGATGACATCCTGGTGTACTCGAGGAGCGAGGAAGAGCATGCAGAGCACTTGAGATTGGTATTGGAGACGCTCCGCCATCATAAACTATATGCCAAGTTCAGCAAATGCGAGTTCTGGTTGGACAGAATTGCATTTCTTGGCCATGTAGTATCAGGAGCCGGCATCTCAGTGGATCCAGAGAAGGTCAGAGCAGTCAGTGATTGGCCTACACCGCGGTCAGCTTCGGACATCAGGAGTTTCCTCGGATTGGCTGGCTACTACCGCAGATTTATCAAGGATTTCTCGAGGATAGCTGAGCCGATGACGAGGTTGACCCGGAAGGATGTCAAGTTCAGTTGGTCAGAATCTTGTGAGCAGGCTTTCAGCACCTTGAAGGAGAGACTGACGACTGCACCGATCTTAGCTATTCCGGACAGAAGCGGAGGCTTCGAGATTTTCTGCGATGCATCAGGGAAGGGACTTGGTTGTGTTCTGCACCAGCACAACCATGTGGTCGAGTATGCTTCGCGACAGCTAAAAGTCCATGAGAAGAATTATCCGACTCATGATTTGGAGCTCGCCGCTGTCATTTTTGCGCTGAAGATTTGGCGTCACTTCTTACTGAGTGAGAAAGTGAAGATATTCACCGATCACAAAAGTTTGAAGTACATATTTACTCAGAAGGAGCTGAATATGAGACAGAGCAGATGGTTGGAGTTGATGGCAGACTACGACATCGACCTTCAGTATCATCCAGGGAAGGTGAATGTCGTACCGGACGCCTTGAGCCGACTGCCTGAGGTGATGATTCTCACAGTCGAGTGGAGATTGCAGCAGGATTTGCGAGAGATGGATGTTGAAGCTGTTCTTCCCGGAGTCACTTCGTCGTTGATGAACATGCAGATTCAGTCGATGATTGTTGATCGGATCAAGAGTGCTCAGGCTTGTGATGTGAAGTTGATGAAGATCAGAGAGCAAGTCGAAGCCGGACTCCGGACAGATTTTCTGATTCACGAGGATGGATCTTTGAGGTATGGCAGCAGGATCTGCGTGCATGCAGGAGAAATCAGAGAAGAATTGATGAATGAGGCTCACAGCTCGCCTTATTCCATTCATCCTGGAGGCACGAAGATGTACAAGGATCTTCGTCGGAATTTCTGGTGGCACGGGATGAAGAGAAGTGTGGCACGGAGTGTTGCCAAATGCCTGGTGTGTCAGCAGGTGAAGGCTGAACATCATCGCACCGCCGGACTACTACAGCCCCTGCCTATCCCGGAGTGAAAATGGCAGCACATCACGATGGATTTTGTGACTGGCTTACCTCGGAGCACCAAACAGAATGACGCAATCTGGGTCATCGTCGATCGACTGACCAAGTCTGCGCACTTCATACCGTTCCGAGTAGGACAATCGACGGAAATACTGGCTAGGAAATATATGGAGGTAATGATCTGACTCATTCTTTCGTATTTCCTTTCTAGTGCCAATAGTGATGTGAATATGTTGTGTAGGAGATTGTGCATTTGCATGGAGTCCCTGTGAGCATTGTATCCGATCGTGATACGAGGTTCACGTCTCAGTTCTGGAAGAGTCTGCAGACCAATCTTGGTACCAGTCTGAAGTTCAGCACTGCGTATCACCCGCAGACGGATGGCCAGTCAGAGCGGACCATTCAGATTCTGGAGGACATGCTGAGAGCTTGCATGCTAGATTTCAAGGGTTCATGGGAGGATCATCTACACCTGGTGGAGTTCTCCTACAACAACAGTTATCAGGCAAGCATTGGCATGGCGCCTTTTGCTGCTCTCTATGGAAGGAAGTGCCGTTCGCCCCTGAGCTGTGACGACGTTGGAGATAGAGAGTTGTTGGGACCGGAGTTGATTGTCTAAGCTGTGGACGTTGTTCGAGATATCAGGGACAAGCTTCGGATTGCTCAGGACCGTTATAAGCATTGGGCTGATGCTAAACAGCGTCCTCTAGAGTTTCAGCCGGGAGACCACGTCTTCCTGAAGATTTCCCCGAATCGAGGAGTGATTCGCTTTGGGAAACGTGGCAAGCTCAGCCCGAGATACATCGGACCCTTCGATGTTCTGGAGAGAGTTGGCGAGGTAGCATACCGCTTAGCCTTGCCGCCATCTTTGGAAGGTGTTCACAACGTCTTCCATGTGTCTCAGCTTCGTCGGTACATCAGCGACCCATCTCACGCTGTTGACTACTCTGAGATCACCGTTCGCTCAGATCTGACGTATGATCAGCAGCCAGTGCAGATTCTCGACAGACGTCAGAAGTCACTTCGAAACAAGACTGTCGATCTTGTTAGGGTGATGTGGCGACACGGCTCGCCAGGGGAGTCCACCTGGGAGAGAGAGGATGAGATGAGAGAGCGTTACCCCCACCTGTTCCCTGACCCGTGATTGTTAGGAATTCCGAGGGCGGAATTTTCCTAAGGTGGGTAGGGTGTAACGACCACTGTCCGGTCATACGTATTTTGGTGAGTATGTTATCCCGTATGAGTATTTTCGTATTTTGGTTTTATTGTTCTGTTCCGTAGCTCGGACGCGCGACCGAACCCCGTATCCATGATCCTTTCGGAGGCGCGAACGCTCCGGTACCTTCGTTGTAATTTTTGGACGTCGAGGACCCAACCCGCTTAAATCATTATTACCTTATAATTATTTTTCTTATATAAATTTTGTATCTTTGATAGGTTCTGTAAGTTTCTTTTCTTATAAGCACTAACATCTCCAGGGCTCTTCGTTTTATAAAAAAAAAGAAAACAAAACGTTTTAAAAGAAGTGCATATTATAGTAAACAAACATGTTAACCTCTTAACTACCTAATCCTTATATCTCTGTTGTTGGGTTTCTTTTCTAAATAAAAGGGAGAGAGAACGTATGAATCAAGTTGTTAACAAAAAAAAGAACAAAGAAAGAACCCAGGCTAAACAATGATGTACAGCAACCCTATTCCAAAAAAATAGACCCAAGACCTAAGGCTAGCCCCCTCATTCACGTGCTCACCCATTGCCTAAGCCTACAAACCTCAACACACACAGTTTATGTATTTTTTAAAACCCTACAGCCTATGTCTTTTTCAACCCTAGCTCTTTTTAAAAACCCTAGGCCTACTATTCTTTTATAAAACCCTAGTCACTAGCAGCAGCCAGCCCGAAGACTTCTCTCCGCAGCATCTCCACGGCCCCTCCTCTCCACGCAAACCGCCGGCAACAAAACACTCCAGCCGCCGACTTCCCCTCAACTCCACAACCCACAACCGAGCCCCATCTCCACGGCAACTCTAGGCCGTGCCCTTCTACTGCTCCTTCCCGCAACCACCCAACAACCCACGGCCTACAACTGGTTTCTCCTCCTCCATGCGGCCTCCCCCAACAGCAACTCAACAGTCAACCTCCTCCTCCTCCGAGATCACAACCCCGCAGCCACGCCATCAAACACCATCTCCACAGCCACGACGCACTCGCGCACGGGTCGTGCGCACGTTGACAGCCCCGGATCTGACGAGAACGCTCCCCAACACTCGACGCTCGCTGTTTCGGAGTATTCACGCGTCGCCACTGCTCGTTGGCGTCACCCGATCCCTCGCTTCACTCCAGGTTGGTAGATCTATCCCCTAAAACTCATAACCCCCACCGTAAAGTAGAGAAACCTAATAAAACACGTTGATTAGACGTCGTAGGAGCTTTTACGAATCTGACATGAACTGAAAAACGCTATTTCTGATTTTGTGCTCTGCCAAAACAGCGAACCAAACCCTCCACGGCGTAGCACTCGTCGAGACGAATCCAATGACACCAAGAACGCCAAAAACAGGCGAGTATACAATTTGTTATGATTTTTAGAAGTTTCGACACGTTTACGCCGCCTTCATGTATTGCTGAATAACCTGAAATTGTGACGTGAAATAACGTAGGAAAGTGACACTATAATGATTAGGACGAAAATTGGGATCCAACGGTATATCATACGATATATCCCCAATTTAAACAACTAGAGAAAGAAATTGTTTCTGTAGCAAATTGAACGAAAAGGACGAAATCGTCATTATTGGAAATTACGGAACCGGTCGTTCGACCCGCTTCCGCTTTGCAGAACTGACACCATAAAACACTAATTTTGATAATAATGAAATTTAGTGAGTCTTGACATGTTTAACAGTTTGGACATCGTGAAATCGTGCGCCTCGAAGGCGGAATCGTGAATTCGTGATGTCGTGTGAGTCGACTAGGCCGGCTCGTGTTCCGGCAAAACTTTTGGGTGGGGTTAGGGTTGAGCGGCCACTGGGCGTATGAAAGGTACTTTCCTCAAGAGCACCACCCGACGCGGTGGGTTAGTGTCAATCACGGTAAGCCCCCGTGAGAGGAACGACCTTCTCATCACGACCTAAAGGCGAGAACCCTAGATTAGATGTGAAGTCTTGACATGGTCATTGTAACGCTAACTTGTCATCGTGAATATCAAAATACTAACAAACTCTGAGAACTTAACTTTCACTTGCCATCGACTAGAACTGCATGCTAGGATTGTTTCTTTCTGCTCCGAAATTGTTAATCGTTAAATTGCTGCAGTCGTTCCATTTCGAAATATTAAATACTTCTAAAATTCATGTACTTGTTATATACTTCGCCTCGGGATGCTAACCCTTTCTTGCAGACCCCTAGCTGACATACATTCATGTTTGTGGATGTATGTCAGGTTCAGAGCTTGAGTACCAGGAGGACCAGTACGAGACGCCTGAGTTGGAGAGTCAGGAGTTCGCACCTGACGCAGTGCCTCTCCCAGCAGAGGACTAGTGGACCCCGACACCTTTACTGCTTTCTTAGTTCCTTTTGTCGCTGTAGTTACTTTCGAGTACGTTACTTTTCTCGTTGCTACTTTTAGCCCAGCTGTGGCATTGTTAACTCTGTGTACGAACATTATTTCTGGATGTGGCTATGTCTTTTCTGGATGTGTTTCTTATTATTTCTGAATGGTAGTTGCAAGGACCTCATCTGTGTTTTAATCACAGACGCTTATTGAACTCGAGCTTCGCCGCTCCAGTTCAAGCGGACCGCGTAACGCTCTCGCTTCCGTTGTCTTTTGGGAAGCGGGGCGTTATACAACTAGTCGGTCAGTCAAACAACATGGACCGACTAAGTTAAGAACTGAGAAGAGATAGAAATTCAGACCTAGAAATCTAGTCGGTCCAAGAAGACTTTCTGACCGACTAGTTTCACAACTAGTCGGTCAGTCAGTGAACGTAGACCGACTAAGAGGCAAAAACAAATAGTCTGAATACAAATTGACTTAGTCGGTCCAAGAACAAATGTTGACTGACTAGATTATCAACTAGTCGGTCACCAAACGTTCTTAGACCGACTAACGATAAACAGTAGCTTAGGAGAAATTTGGCATGTACAGTAAATCACAACTAGTCGGTCAAAGAAGCATCACTGACCGACTAGTTCACAAACTAGTTGGTCGGTGAGTCAACGTAGACCGACTAACTGTAAACAGTACTGAACAAGAAAAGATTAACTCACACTAGTCGGTCCAAGAAGCTATGCTGACCGACTAGATCACCATCTAGTCGGTCAGTACTTCTTCTTGTACCAACTAACATGCACACACAAGTCCGAATCGAAGCGCGATGCTTCGAGGAAGTTAGAGTGGACTTGTACTAAGATCCTAGAGCTACGATATGAACGTTATGAAGATAGAATCGTAAGATATACTCAAGGATTAACATTCTATAGATCGAAGCTAAAAGACTATAAATAAAACCTTAATGAACGGTCTTCGAGAGCTTCGATCAATTCTTCATGACTTCCAAAACGGTCCAAGTGCTTCAACGAAGCTTTAGGCAATGAATACGAGCTTTGAGAAGTCTTGAGATGTCGCTTTGATTGTTCTCGTGAATTTGGCGACGATCTCCAATACTGCGCTTACAAATTGTTAGTTCATGAATTATTTATGTTTGCTCATCATCCAAAACCAAATCCGGGGAGTCCAATATTCAACAAAGCCTACAGAGTATATAACAAAAGAACTTTAACAGTTGAAGAATCACTTCATGTCACATTTGATGAGAATCCCTCATCTAATTCTCCCATCATTGATGATGAAGAGAATATATTACCTCTTTCTAATTCTTTAGATAATATGAAACTTGATAAAATTGATGCTACTAAACATTCTGTTGAGTCCATTTCAGATAATGCAGATCTTCCTAAGGCATTTGCACAAGTTCCAAATCATCAATCAGAGTTAATCATTGGAGATATTACGGATGGTGTAAGAACTCGTCGCCAAATAGAGCAAATGGCACATTGTGCATTTCTCTCAACCATTGAACCAAAGAACATCAAAGATGCATGTGAAGACAGTTCATGGATTATGGCTATGCAGGAAGAACTCAACCAATTTCAACGAAATGATGTTTGGGAATTAGTTCCCAGACCATCAGATCATTCAATTATTGGTACCAAGTGGGTATTCAAAAATAAATTGGATGAATCTGGTCAGGTAATTAGAAACAAGACATGATTGGTAGCACAAGGTTATAATCAAGAAGAAGGTATTGATTATGATGAAACCTATGCACCAGTTGCACGTCTTGAATCTATTAGGATGTTATTATCAATTGCTTGTTTTAAAGATTTTAAACTCTTTCAAATGGATGTCAAAAGTGTTTTTCTAAATGGTTTTCTTAAAGAAGAAGTTTATGTAGAACAACCTCTGGGTTTTATTCATGAAAATTTTGAAAATCATGTTTTTAAATTGAAAAAGGCTTTATATGGTCTCAAACAAGCACCTCGTGCTTGGTATGAAAGACTTAAAAGCTATCTTTTAAATTCAGGGTATTCAATTGGTAAAATAGATTCTACTTTGTTTATTAAAAACATAAATTCTGACATTATCATTATTCAAATATACGTTGATGATATTATTTTTGGTTCTACTAACGAATCTCTTTGTCAAGATTTTTCTAAGCTTATGCAGAAAGAATTTGAGATGAGTCACATGGGTGAACTCAATTACTTCCTCGATCTTCAAATCAAACAAATGAATGAAGGAATATTCATCCACCAAAGCAAGTATTCAAAAGAACTCATCAAGCGTTTTGGATTAGAAAGTTCTGCAGAAAAACACACTCCAATAAGTACATCTACTTCTCTCGACAAAGATTTAAATGGTAAGAGTGTTGATCAACGTCTTTATAGAGGTATGATTGGCTCCTTACTTTATTTAACTGCTAGTAGACCAGACATTATGTTTTTAATATGTTTATGTGCACGATTTCAGGCAGATCCTAAAGTTTCACATCTAACTGCCGTAAAACAGATTATTAGATATGTTAAATATACTTCTGATTTTGGTTTATTTTATCCTAAAACAAACACATTTGATTTATTATCATATAGTGATGCAGATTTTGCTGGTTGCAAATCAGATCGTAAAAGTACTAGTGGTACATGTCACTTTTTAGGACATGCTTTAGTTTCTTGGTTTAGCAAAAAGTAAAACTCTGTTTCATTATCTACAACCGAGGCAGAATATATTGCCACCGGTTTAGCAAGTGCTCAAATTTTATGGATGAAACAAACTATTTCGGACTATGGTATTAATTGTTCCACATGCCCTATTATGTGTGATAATACCAGTGCTATTAATTTATCTAAAAATCCTGTGCATCATTCACGTACAAAACATATTGATGTATGTCATCATTTTTTAGATGATCATGTGCAGAAAGGAGATATTATTTTGAGATTTATTTCAACTGAACATCAAGTTGCCGATATTTCAACTGCCTTTGAAGGAGGAATCTTTCATTAAGCTTAGAAGAAATCTGGGCATTTTTAGTGAATCAGAATTTGATTTATAAAAATGTATATGTATTTTTGATTTTTAAGAATTTTTCTATAATTTTCTGGTTCCTATTTATTTTTAGCATGTTACGAAATTTTGTAGCATGCCAATTTTAAAAATTTCTTCTATCTTCTCCGTATTATGCCTAATTTGACCCCTGGTTTTTGGATTTTTTTTCTAATACATTATTAAATATTCATTCTCAAAATCAAATCTCGTATCAAAATTCTTACCCGTTATCTTCCACTTTGTCTCTATCTTTGATTACTGTTGATATTTTTTTGGTCTCTCTCCTGCCCCATGGATACTTCTCATTTGCCTTTCCCAATATCCCTTGCTTTTCACATTGGACAAAGCACTGACATTCATTTCGCCTTCGAACTTCCCCCTTTGCATTCACTTCTTCCAAAAAACTGTACTTCATGTTGACTTGGAGTAAGACTTCACAAGAACCCTACAGATTCTCACCTTTATGAACACTACAGGTTCTTATTTGTTTTCTTCTTACATTGAAAAGATATTGCATTGTTTTGGAACTGACAACTTCTACAGTTCCATCTACTTTTATTAATTCTACATTGGGCCTCTACATTTATGAAGACCACCAACCGTCCTTTGCTTTCATTTTTTTCATAGGGACGCGTCACTTCCCTTACCCATTCTGTCTCTTTGCACAAGTCAACAATATTTTTTAAACTCTTCTTGTCTTGGAATATGCACTTACATTTATTTATTTTTGGTTTGCATTCTGACAAAGGATTTTGCCTATCTCTTTCTTTTATTACTTAGGATATCTATTAGAATGATTTTCTGACAACACAAGTTTTTATCTCTATTAAAAAAGTGCACCACCCGTTCTGTTTCTTAGTGGTTGCTTTCATCAAATTTTTTTAAATAAACACTCTTCATTATTTTATTCCCTTTGAATGACAACTCCCCATTTAATTTTTTTTTGTAACTTGTTCCAAGACACTTCAATACACTTCATTTCGGCCTGACACTTGCATTGGAACTCACTTTGACCCATTACTTCTCCTATTTCCCTTACACCTAGGGACTTACATCTACCATCTTAAAATTTATTTTTTTATTTTGTTTATTTGCTGCCAACGGGTTCTTTTGATGCCAACGGGTATTTTTTAGCAGTTTTCGCAACCGCCGGCTGCGTCTCTTCCACTTCCCGTCTGTTCGTTTTCTGTATTTTGATTGTTTCAGTTGTTTAAACTTCTTCAGTTTTAACAACTACTTCCACTTCTGTCATGGCACCCGATCATTTTTCTTTCCTTTCTATTTATTTCTTTCCACTTCTCCTTGATTTTTTCATTCTCTGTTACAACTTCTTCTCCTCTCATTTTTATCATTTCACTCAACACCACCATGGCCGAACCCTCTCCTCCTTCCGCCACCGACCGTTTTCGATCCCAGACTGCCAAGGATCGATATTTATCCTTCGAGGTTACACGATTTCATCCCGAGAGGTATCTCGACTATGGCACGCCGACGATGATGCACGTGAAGGCTATCCTCACGGTGGTTGGCCTTCATCAACTTTGGTCCCTCACAAACAAAGTTTCCTACTACCCTACTCTTGTCCGTGATTTCTACGCTAATCTTGAAACCGTCGTTCACCGTGGCCAAAAGTACTTCTCCACTATGATTCGGGGAGTCTCTTTCACGGTCACTAGCAACAACCTTGCAACCATTATCAACCAACCTCCGAATTTCCTTGGCTTACTTTCCTTCGCCATGGACGACGCCGCTGTCCTCGCCAAACTAGCCCCAAAGTATACACATCATATGTCCGCATCCAAGCTTCGTCCCGAGGCTCTTCTCATTCATAAGATCATCATCCACAACTTGTTGCCCAAGGCCGACTCCGTGAACTACCTTAGTAATGCCCACCAGCATTGCTTGTTTGCCATTATGGCCGGTTTTCCCATTCATTTGGGCCATTTGTTTCTTCGTACCCTCATGAAACCTGTTTCCACCCATTTTTTACTTGCCAAGTCTTATCACGTTGATTCTTCGGGCCTACGCTATTCCTACGGATGGTGAACTTTTGCTGCAACATGACGTCCATATTGATAAAAATATTATCCACAGCATGGGCCTTCCCGATGGTGACTCTCCTTCCTCCAGCGACAACGACGATGACAACGATGAATCCGATGATGGCTCCATCCCTCCTAATGCACCGACTCCCCAATCTCGTGCCCAAGCATCTTTCCCGGGCTCTTCCCGCTCCAGATGCGGCAAAAAGGTCCTCGCTTCAAAGGACGGCGTCTCTCCTTCGTGCGAGACCAATACTGTGCTACTTCGCCGCCTTTCTGACCAAGTATCCGACGGATTTGCCGGCATCCAGAAACACACGAGTTCTTATGATGAGACTCTCAAACATTACGCTGAAGTTCTGGATCAGATCCAGGTTAACCAATCCGAGCTTCGTTCGGACCTTGAAGCCCACAATATACTTCCTACCCGTCGCACCCGCACCCTCCATTCATCCCCTGGCTCGTCATCCTATCATCCTTGACTCCCTTGTTCTAGCGTGCTACTGATCTTTGGTTCTCTGTTCTGTTTTGTCGCATCTTATCCCTGCATGACTTGTTGCTTCCTTTGCATTTCGGCTCCTCTTAGTTGCTTTCCCTCACTTGTGACTTTGCCTCATCTTGTGTTATGATGATGTTCTGTTTTGTTTGGTTGGTTTCCATGGTTACTGGTTTACCTTATTTCACTATGGTCCTTGTCGGATATCTAGCCTGGTTATATGTTGTATGGGTTCTTTAGTATGTTGGTTAATTTACTTCTGGGTTTATCCTCGCGGTTTATGTACTTGGCTGTTTTGTATGTTCGTTTCTCGTATGTTTTGGTAATGAATGATGGCTATCTGGCGTACTCCAACTCTATGTTCGCTGTTTAATGAATATTAGTTCCTTTTGTTACTTCTGTGCTCTTCTTAATACTTCGTCTATGTTATTTTTCACATTGCCTGATTTTTCTCATTTGGCATGCTACAAAAAATCATAGCCTGCCAATTTTATTTTTCCACTTTTTGTGGATGACAAAGGGGGAGAATTACTGCATATATTCAGGGGGAGGCTATATTCATATAATCAGGGGGAGTACTAATCTCATTTATATTAACTTACTTTTAATAAACTCATTAAACCATGTTAACTCATTTTATATTTAATTGTTTGTCATCCTCAAAAAGGGGGAGAATGTTGGAACTTGGTATTTACCATCCTCTCTTTCATAAGGTTTTGATGTGACAAATCAATATATTTCATGTTACTAACTCTATCTATGCAGATGTACAGCTACAATGCAAATTCATTCACATCACGCATATGATCAAAGTACAAGGAGACTCTGCAAAAACAGCCTTGCTACTCACAATTACGTGTGAAACACGTATCTACGGAATGATGTAATTTTTACTTTTTAGATAGCTTCAGGGCCTTGGTTATATCATATCATATATCCCTACACTCAAAACTACATCATCTTCCTAACTCATTTGATCCTAAGTCAAAATTCCTATTTTTCAAAATTAGCCTACTAGGATTTTTCCTAGCCTACCAAAACAACTATATTCTCATTGACTTTTGACTTGATACTTTTAGACAAGGATCTATCCGTTGTCTAGTCCACGTCACCAAAATTTTGTTACCGTTTATGACCATTTCAAAATTAGCATGCTACGAATTTTCCTAGACTGCCAAACCGTTTTTTGGACTGAAATTTTCCAGAACAGTTTCTGACCGTTCTCCAACGTTCCTTTCAGTTGCTGAACGTTGTGCAACGTCTCTTTTAGAGCCGTTCATAACCGTTTCTAAAACCGATAAAAGGAGGGGGTACCCCCTCTCATTTCTCACACACCTTCCTCTTCTTTATTCTGATTTTGTTGAAAGCAAGCCATTGATTTTCTCAAGTAATTCAGCCATTAGTTGTTCTTTTCTTATTTGTAAGAAAAAATCATTAGATTTCTTTCTTCGTTTAAGAACGGAAGAACTTGGATTTTCAACATCATTTTGAAAAGTTGTTTGTGTTCATAATTGCAAGAAGAAATCGATAGATATCTCTCTTCTTTTATGAACCAGAGAACTTCAAGTATTGTTCCTCATTACATATCTTATACATCTTGAAGTTCATCTTTTAAACACCATACTTGAATTCATTCTCTGAAATTTATACTAAGGCTATATGTGTTTTTCTATTTTATTATTTAACAGGTTTGAATCTCTGTTTAGAGATTGTACAAAGTTTGGGACACGGAGAGTGTTTCCATTTTTGTAAGTTTGTGTTTGCGGGGCAAGTGGTTATAGTGGATTGAAAATCTCTACGGGGAGTAGAGGACTGGAGTAGGATCAACAGGATCCGAACTAGGATAAATCTCTGTGTTTGCAATTGGTTTAATTTTCAGCACTTGCTATTTTATTTCTGTGCCATCTTTGCAAATATTAGTAACGTTTTATTTGCAACATTTTTTTATATACACTATTCACCCCCCTCTAGTGTATTGATCCATACAGGCTAAAATTTCAGTGACTATTATTGAATTTTACATTGAATATGCTAAAGTTAGTAGCACTTATGACACCTTGCATGTGGTTAACTCAAAGTTAGTAACCCTCGTGAGTTTTGCTTATGGCTAAGTTAACATTAGGAGCTTGTGGTTATTGGAAGCGGATGTGGCAAAGTTTTGTGATCAATTCGTTTTTTTTCATGTGCTATGGTTGTGTTTCACTTGCTCTTAAGAAATGACGATACACCTTTCTTTTATGATTAGGTTTCATATGCTATGATGTGGGAAATGTAATATCTTGGATAGTTTGGTTATGGTTGCATGGAAGGTATGACCCTTTTGATTTGTTATGTGGGAATGGAAATGCACATGGAGATGCATGTCCCAATCGGAATGTGAAAATGGAAAGGGTTATGTTTCATGAAAAGTGAAAGTGAGAAATGTTCCACTCCTCCTAAAGGAGGGTGACATGGGTTTGGGGGAATTCCGAAGTATCGGGTATGCCTATGGGATGGACTGGTGTTGTGTCTTTGTGGTTTTGTGTGGTGGGTACACTTGCACTCCTGATGGGCTAGTGCGACGGGGAGTGTAGATTGGTACCCGAGGCTCCTGACGGGCTAGCGCGTCAGGGAGTCCTCTTTGCTCTCCCACACAGTTGGGAGAGGTCCAGTCCTATACGTTGTATTTGATATTAGGGTTCCAAAAGCTAACTTTGTATGAAATTGTTTGACTGACTCTCTTTTGCGCTTTAGGCGTACTTGTTGTAATTTGTTGTACTATCGTCACCCCTCCCCTTATACCCTCTGCTTTGGTTTTGTTCTCTTTTCTCTACATGCGGCACTATTGTTTGTTTACTTTTGTTACGCATGCCATGTTCAGTTGTCGCACTTTCACTTGTAGCACTGTGCACTCAATAGTGGCAGTAGTGTGTGTTGCATTTAGGTCGGAGTATGGAATTCCTATTGGGTCACGTGTTGACGTGCCCCCGTTGAATTTTCTGGTGTGGTTCTTGGAGATGGCAGATGGAGCTGGGGATTGAGTTTGGAGTTTTGTTGTTGGGAATTGGAGCTTAGGTTGGGTGGTGAGGGGTGAGGTGAGAGCTTGTACTTTTGGGTTTCTTTTGTTTGGGATAGACCCTTGTACTTAGGGTTATGAGGTTGACGATATTAATGTATAAGATGGTCATTGGACTCTTGGTGTTGTATAAATTGATCAGATGGTTCAGTTTAGCTTCCTGTGTGGTTTTAATCCCCGCTGAGTTGACTAAGTTGTTACTTTTGCTGTGCTGTGTTGGCCTTTGCGTGTCTGT
Organism: Scilla litardierei; assembly: GCA_030789695.1. Taxonomy (NCBI): domain Eukaryota; kingdom Viridiplantae; phylum Streptophyta; class Magnoliopsida; order Asparagales; family Asparagaceae; genus Scilla; species Scilla litardierei. The sequence continues at coordinate 498,987,270 of CM061142.1, read as the reverse complement.
GGTTGGTGTTTGTTGTGGAGCATTACATGTACTATTCCCAGCCGCGTGCAGTGGACCTGTAGATATGTTCTTAGTTCTCCTCATGTACCTTATCTTTCTGGGTATTCCAGGGATGGGGTCGTGACAAATATCTTGCACAATTAAATAAACAAACGCAGAAAGCACACAGAGACAAGAGATTTTTATCTTGGTTCCCCACAACCTGGGTACGTCCAGTCCCTGACCAATCCGGTCCGAGATTCAATCCACAATTGCCTTGGTAATACAATTACATAGCTTCACTCGCTAGGATTTCCAACGACCTAGTATCCCTACCAGGATTTCCAACCACCTAGACTTGTCTAGGATTTTCACAACCCTTATCACAAAGGGAATCCCAAATAAAAAACAAGATCCAATTCTCCACAATATTTGATGGAGATTGGTTTACACCCAACATGAATTCTTTAGCCAAAATAATATTGCAATTTGTGCTTATGTGGCTTAAAGAATTTAAATTGATCTTAGATCACACAAAGAATATATTTTGATTCGATGTGATCTAGATCCTTTCGTTTTTCAAAAACTCCTTCAAAGAATATTAAATCAAGAGTGAGAGATTTTTGAAAAACAATTTTCAATAGCAAAAAATAAAATAGATCTCAGAAAAAATTTCAGATATTTTAAAAATAAAACTTGAGATCGGAAATTTAGAACCAGAATTTCGGCTACGAAGACGAGAGCAATTGAGAGCGATTGAGAACTTTTAAGATATAGCTTTAGCTCAAAAATGATAGAGAATTAGTATCTTGAAATGTCTCAAGAAGCTCTATTTATAGAATTTCAAAAGTGTTTTTGAAATTCAAAAAAAGTTTGACTTTTGCCCATAAATCAAGGAATTGAATGTGAAATCAGGAAGTCAAAATGCATCAAAAACACAGCTGGTAGTCGACTCCCAAGGGATGTAGTCGACTCCCAGAGAGCTTTCACTGAAAACTCTGCTCACAGGTGGTAGTCGACTCCCTTTTTTGGTAGTCGACTCCCAGAGCATGTTTTCACTGAAACTCAGCTGAAAAGACATGTAATCAACTCCTGGGTGTCTGGAGATTGACTATGAAGAATTAAGCGAATAGCTTATACTCTCAAAGAGGTTTAAAAACGAGTTTAAAAACTTTTGTTTCGTAAATCATTTTGTGTGTGTGCAATAAGACTGGGCTTTAACATATTCCTAGAAAGACCAACTCACACACTAGACTTAAATGAGGACTACTAGAAGTCGATCAGAAGTTAATGTAGATGCGCTCTTCACTTCGAATATGAGCTCCTCTTTCATTAGGCTTGAGCACGTTCCATGAGCTTTATCTTTGAGCTTCACTTGTGCTTGACTTAGAGCTATCAAATTCGTCTCAATCCTCTGAGTGTCGTTGAGCTTCATCAGAGTATGCGTAAAGCTATTGATCGCATAACCTACACACTTTAGATAGTGTTTATAAGTACACTAACATCATTTGGTGTGTTCATCATCAAAACTATTTAGGGGTGGGATTCAATTTCCCATCACTCTCCCCCTTTTGATGAAGACACCCAAATGAAAAATAAAATGAATAATAGCATAAATAAAATGATAAGTAAGATAACTTACTCCCGCTGCTTAGATGAGGTATGCTGTACTCATACTCCCCCTGCATCAAAGCCGGTTAGCATATAACACTTATTCATTTTTATGTTTTGCATTTATCAAATATTCTCCCCGTGTCATCAATCAAAAAGATGACAACCATGATAACATCTAAGTATGTTGAATATAATTTTAACAATTAAGCAAAGTTCAACCATCAATCAAGCATTTTTTTCATGTAAAAAAAATTTCAACCAAATATATATATCTGCAAAAAAAGATTAGTGGTTCTATATATACATACATACATATATACATTCACACACACACACATATATAGGATTTAATATAGAAAAGGTGGCACCTGATCCAATGGATCAGGTGCTAAGACACAAAAAAGGTGGGAAGTACAAGCCCCCACATGGGCTTGTACTCGCTGGGTCCCACCTTTTTGTGTCTTGCACCTGATCCATTGGATCAGGTGCCACCTGCTTTACATTAATCCCATATATATATATATATATATATATATATATATGTATGTATGTATGTATGTATGTATGTATGTATGATGACATGAATGATATATCAAATTTTAACACATGTCATAGCATAATCATAAGCATTGTTCCAACTCCTAGAGTTGAGACCATAAGACCAAGTCCACCACATCATAGTAAAAAATTATTACAAAACCAAAGTGCAATGTTTCAAACGAGCATTGTTTTTGAAATTTAAACCAAACGAGTTTAAGAAGATCCGTCATTCTTCTTCTCCTTCTTTAGCTCCTTGATCTCATCAAGGATCATAGCAAGGGTCTTCTCGGTCATTCCGTTACTTTGAGCCACAAATTCCTTCAAGTTAGCTACCTTTTGGTGGAGCTTTTCAAAGCCTTTCTCTTGAGAAATCTTCAGATTCTCAATTTTCTTCAAGGGCATGTCTTGAAGCTCAACGATGTAATCGGCACATCCTTAGGTGGCGCTTCTTCTTCTTCTTCTTCTTCACTTTCATCCTCTTCTTCATCTGAATCAACAACAACAGGTTTCTTACATTTCCTTCTCGAGGTTGAGCTAGCTTCACCGACTAGCTTCTCTTTTGGAACATTTTGATCGAGGTCTCTGTGAAGACCCATTCGACCGAGTGCACGTGAATCAAACACAAGGGCGGGTTCCAGAACATCAGTTTCATTATCCAAAGGAATGTCATAGGCATGAAAGAGGATGGTGAGAAAGTGTCCATGAGCTAGAGGGGATGAAAGTCTATTGGAAGCAGCAGATGAAAGAATTGAGTCCATAATAACTCTGGACCAATTGGCTCGAATATTGCCAAGCATAGCATAGATGCGCCTAGCTTGCTTCTCAGACAGAACAGCGTGTCTGCCAGACTTTTGGGTAATATTGTATGATAGAATGTTTGCCAGAATTCTACCGGGATATCGGAAATCGCCACACGGTAATTTAGTTAGGAAAAATTTTCCAGGCAAGTACATTTTATCCCATGTATCCACATCAGTCATTTCGATCTCATCTAGCAGTTTTCCTGTAAAAGGAATCTCTAAAGCCAGACTTAATGATTTAAAAGTGATAGCAAGCTTGGTGTCAAGGACTTTGGTGATGAAACGAAATTTAGCAAGGTCGATGTCCATGTTAGCATAGAATAAGTGGACAGGTGTTGAGTAGCAGAGATACATGTTATCAGAAGAAAACATGTTGGACAGATTTTGGAACACTAGGATACTATCAATTCTGTAGTTTTAAACATCCTCAAGTTTGACAAATCTCTCATGAAGAATTTGCCTTTTGGTGAAATTGATAACCTTATCATAATTAGTAGATTTTAAGAGATATGGTTCAATGATCTCTCTTTCACTTAGAGAGGATTCGTTGTCACAGCCTAATTTGCCATATATTATGAACTACATGTGTATCGTCTCCATATATGTGTAGAAGGGTGTCAGGTGTTGATATGATACGTAATGAGCGTAAGGGTAACTAGTGGCAATCATGTAATTCCCTAGGTTGAGTAAGGGCATTTTGGTCATTTGGTATAGGTGATGGGTGTAGTGTACATGCATGAATAGTGAGATGATGTATGGGTGTGTGTGAGTGGGTGTGTAGGATTGGTGTGGAGGGACTAGTGTGAAAGGGGCTAGGGTCAATGGCATGTTTGTAAATTTTTGGAATGGTGAGGGGCAAGATGGTCATTTGCGCAAATGAGGAGGGTGTGTGTATAGTAAATAAGTGTGTGCATAAAGTAATGACATGCTTGTAAATACTTGAATATGTGAGGGGTAGTTGGGTCATTTAATAAATGCCATGGCTGATTGGATAAGCCATGTGAAAATCCTTCTAAGATTCTCTCTTCTCTTCTTCACTCTTATCTTCTTTTCTTTCTCATTTTCTTTTCCTTGTTTTCTCTCTCCCCTCCATGACCTACCCTCCCTCTCCCCCATGGCTGTCGAAATTCCTTCACACAAAAAGATAGAGAAAGGAATAAAGAAAGAGAGAGAGAAAGGAGAAAGAGAAAGCAAACGAAACCCAAGGAAAGGAGAGGAAGAGGAAGAAGAAGGAGAAGAAGGAGAGAAGCTCCCATCATTTTGGAGAGAGGTAGGATACCCATCTCCACCTATTATACCTGTACATGCATATTTTGTAGAAAGAACTTGCCTTTGTGTGTTGTTGGATCTGTTCTTAAAAATTCCAGCAATCTGTCCTCTTGTTTAGCCGTGATTTATGCTCAAACTAGATTAAAGGAAAAATCTGAAATAATTATAGTCATGTAGATCTCGAAATCCTATCCCAAAATCAAATAAAATATGATATATGTCATGTTCAATAATAAGGAGTAACAATTTCATCTTTACAACATGTCTGTGTTTCATTCAGTCTGTACACAGCTCAACAAAATTGAGCTCAGTCCCTGCACACTCTATAGAAATTAGTGTTCTTGGTCTCATTGTAAAGATAACAACCTTCTCTACAACTTTCCCCTAGTTCATGTTTTCGAAATTCTAACTGCAACATGTCTTAAATTATCAATTATTACAGACCTTGGAATCTGTCTGAAAATCAATCTGGACATATTTCAGCAAACAATTCACCACAAATCATCTAGTCCATATTTCTGCATGAAATTTTATAAGTGAATCCAGTATTACTATATCTTCAACTTGCATTTAAGGAGTTTTGTCAAATTCACAAGGAAAATAGATGAAATATGCTTATATTTATGGCTGTTGCGCAATTTCCAGCAAGCTGAAGTGTTATCTAGTGTTTCAAATGATGTGTTATGGTTAATTTTGTTGCTATCATTACTGAATGTTATCATTAACTGAAAGGAAGCTTCATGATTCTATTTGTTAATGATATTGCTTGTGTGTTAATACCATGTTAATAATGCCCCTCAAGTGTTTGCGAAAATGCCTCAATGAAGGCAAAAATTCAGAAATTGAGAAATGTGCATGTGTTAGCGTTGGCCTCGAGCCACATTGATGATTGGTGAAGTTAGAGGCTTGAATGACATGGATACACTGTATTTGTGGATGGATGATGTGTTGTGATAGAGGGCATGTCACGTGAGTGCATGACCCTATTTCTAGTGATGGACAGCTAAGGTGATATGTGCACCCTGTCATCATGACCCCTAACGTGTCACTTATGATGTTAACCTATAATTTGAATATGTCTAAATCCTCTCTAATGAGGGTGAGTTAGTAAAACCCGGATTTAGGTGGAAAGGCTGAGTAAATGATGGATGAGGTCTGGACCCTGGAGACTGGAGATGTGATATGTGATTATTCCCACTCGCCCTTACTGGGAGTGGTGGTTACTTGGAGGTGTGATGATGTGGTTTGGTTATGGAGATGGATATGTGGAGATCCTCACTCCTGCCGGGGATGAGGGAGCTGAAAGGCCCGGTGTCATATAGTGCATGTGTCCACTGCGCCGTGTGCATTTTCGCCCCAACTCTTGGGATGAAGTCTAGATCATTATATTCATAGTTTACCCAGGTTTTCCAATAACAAAGTGGATAAATGAGCTTCCTAACTTATTGAATAAGCTTACCAATAAGCTTGTGGCACTAGCCTGGCTTGATACTCTCGTAGTCCCTTGACAGTTATAGTTACGTGTGATTTGACTCTTGGCACCTAGTGCATTTCCTTCTTGGACTATGCCTTGTCGTTATTCACTTTTGATTCCTTTACTTTAGATATGATTTGTAGTACTAACTCTCTTTTGCAGCAACACACCAGTGCGACAGATACGTTTTCCCACTTTTTACTTTAACATTATATACCTATGTCTTCCCTTGCGTTCTATGGTACTACACTTCATATTCCATGCATAGTAGCTCATGCCTGTAGATGGTATACTACATGGAGTTAGGATATCCTACTGGGACACGCGTTGACGTGCCCCCGTTGACTTTTCAGGTGTTGGCTTTGGGAGTTGGTAGCAGGTGGAGCAAAGGAGCCCAGTGGCAGGTTTGAGAGTGTGGGGGTAGGGGGAGGAGAGGAGTCAGAGAGTTGTTGTACTTGGGGTTTACTGGTGGGGTAGAACTGAGATGGTGTATCAGTTTTTACAGTATGTACATGTGGATGATGTACTTTTAGTGCCGTGCTCTGGTTGGAGTTGTTGTTATTTTGTATTGTTCCTTAGTTATTTGTTCTGCGTGGTTGTGGTAGAGTCATTTCAAGTACTACCTCAGCAGTGCACAGTGGCCTGCTAGCTTTTGCATTCCTTTTATTCCCTATCTTCGTAACACTCGCCACTTTGGGATACCAGAGATGGATTCGTACTTCCTGGGTATCCTGGGAAGCGGGGCGTTACATTCATTGATCTTCCTCCTCTTTTCAATCACTTTTTTAAAGGCATGTTGATAGTAAACTGAAATATGAAGGATTTCAAAGAGGGAAAATGAAGTATTCAAGAGAGGGAATAAAGATTATACCTTGATCTTTGAAGTTCTCTTTGAAAGAAGATGAGGGAATGAGGGCTCCTAGGAAGAGAACGCAAGAACCCAATTTTTTTAATGGAGATGATCTCAATGGGGTAGTTGGCTACCTAGGGCATGGGTTGAGGGTGATTTAAATGTTGGGATGAAGAGAAGCGATGAATGATAGCCTTTGGATCTTGAGAGTGAAGTGTTAGGATCAATTTCTCTTAGTGGGTTTAAGTCATTCCTTGGATAAGAACCCTATAGGCTCAATAAACCCCAATAGGAGTTAGTAAAAAAAATCAAGAAATCAAACACAGATTTTCGGCTCAACACTCTGGTAGTCGACTCCCTAGGGGTGGTAGTCGACTCCCTGCTGGTTTGAGCAGTTTTCTCATCCCGGGGTTTTTGTAAGCAAAAAAAAAATTTACATTTAAACATTCATATAATTAAGTTTTGCAAGCAATTTTATTTTTCTTGCAAAACGTTGATATGATTTGTGTTCCTCCTCCTTGGTTTAGAGTACCTGAAAAATATGATCGTTTATGGTACTATATATATATTGAGTCCAAGGGGTTAGCCTTTAGGAAACCAAACCCAATACGGTTTAGTTCCTTCAATAGAAATATACTTATAATTTTTATTTAAATGAACATTCTGAACAAAATCGACTGCATACCTTTTCGCTTTTGATCTGTTAAATTCTTGGGAACCCATATGCTCAAAAAATTTGGGTTAGTATGATGCATCCTAGTATGCTTAATCCTTTTCTTGGTATGATTAGAATCATAACCAAGTCTGGTCTTGCTAGATGATGCTTTCTGACTGTTTATTAAACTATCTAAATTTCCTTTCCCTTTATTGAAGTTTTCAATAATCTTCATCGTAGAATCAAATTTGTCTTTAATAGACACATGAAGATTATCCAACCCTTCAATTTTCACTTTCATGGATTGTACATACTTTTCTAATAAATCATTCTTTTCTTTTAAAACAACATTTTCTTTAAGAAGTTCTTCTTTTTCTTTTGCATCCTTTTTAACTAATCTAAGTGTTCTTCTATGTTCTTTAATGAGCTTTTCATGCATTGAGCAAAGCTCCTTATATGCTCCTCTATAATCCATGTCTTCATCATCACTTGATGATGAATCATTTTCACTAAATGATGAATCATGCAATGAACTTACCTGTGACGATGTGGATGCCAAGAAACACATATGACCTATTTGTCTTCTCTCTTCTTTGTCATCTGATGATGATTCATCGGAGGTAGAATCTTCGCTTTGATCGAAGGCTGCATATGCTTCCTTCCTTGGTTGTCGAAGCTTATTCCTTCTATCGTTCCTTCTCTCATTGTTCTCTCTGCTTTTGCCACGATCTTTGATGTCTCGGTTGTTCTTCTCCAAGGGACAGTCTCTTTTTACATGCCCTGGTTTGTTACAACCAAAACAAATAATACTATTAGTAGGACGGAATGATCGTTTACCATACTTACTCGTTATGAGGTCTTTGAAGTTTTTCGAGACAAAGGCAATATGATCTTCTTTGTTGGTGTAGTCGGAGTCTTCTTCTTGTGCTTTGAATGCAAGGCTCTTTTCTTCGGTTTTTCTTCTATCTTCTTGTCTTCCTCAAGCTCTATCTCATATGCCATGAGATTTCCCATCAGTTCTTCAATGGTGAGGTCTTTTACATTGTGAGCTTCTCGAATGTCCGTTGTCTTCCCTTTCCATTCGGGTCTAAGAGATCTTAATATCTTCATTACCTGATCATATTCAAATAGCTTTTTGCTAGACCTGCAAGCTCATTTGTGATGTTAGTAAAGCGAGTATTCACCTCGGTAGTACTCTCTCCTTCTTCCATTTTAAAAGATTCAAATTTAGAATGTAAAACGTTAATTCGAGATTCTTTTACATTCTCGGTTCCTTCGTGACTTACCTAAAGAGTATGCCAGATATGATGTGCCATCTCACATTGAGAGACACGACTGAACTCATTACCTGTTACAGCACAGAATAGTGCGTTCATGGCTTTGTCGTTGATGTTGGCTTCCGTCTTTTCGTCGGCAGACCATTTTCAGGTGTCGACTTCAATGGGTGTTTTGTATGGTTCATTGGTGACGATCCATGCTTCAATGTCTAGTGACTCTAAATGAGTCTTCATACGTATCTTCCAGCTTGCGTAGTTTGTTCCATTGAACAATGGTGACCGCATGGTGTTGAGTCCTTCAGAGTGGAAGGATGTTGATGACATCGTCTTTTAAACCCGCTTTGATACCAAGTGTTGGGTCCTGTGGATGGCAAACAACACTAGAAAGGAAGGTTGAATAGTGTTGTATGAATTATAAAACTTTTTCGTTGATTAGTACTACACAATAATTCCCTTCCAATGTTTCCTAAGAAACCAAGTAGAGTGATCTACGCCTGGTTCTTAATCAACAAAGTAAGATAAAGCAATTACAAAGAATAATTACAAATAGATGAATATTACAAACAGAGAGATATTAATACAGCGGAATAAAGAGAACAACTTTGCAATATATTAATAAATGATTACAAAGATGATATATTAACAACAAATGAATATCTTGCACAATTAAATAAACAACGCAGAAAGCACGCAAAGACAAGAGATTTTTATCCTAGTTCCCCATAACCTGTGTACGTCCAGTCCCCGACCAATCCGGTACGAGATTCAATCCACTATTGCCTTGACAATACAATTACCTAGCTTCACTCGCTAGGATTTCCAATGACCTAGTATGCCTACCAGGATTTCCAACCACCTAGACTTGTCTAGGATTTTCACAACCCTTATCACAAAGGGAATCCCAAATAAAAAACAAGAGCCAATTCTCCACAATATTTGACGGAGATTGGTTTACACCCAACAAGAATTATATATCCAAGATAATATTGCAATTTGTGCTTATGTGGCTTAAAGAATTCAAATTGATCTTAAATCACACAAAGAATATATTTTGATTCGATGTGATCTAGATCCTTTCGGTTTTCAAAAGCTCCTTCAAAGAATATTAAATCAAGAGTGAGAGATTTTTGAAAAACAATTTTCAATAGCCAAAAATAAAATAGATCTCAGAAAGAATTTCAGATATTTTAAAAATAAAACTTGAAATCAGAAATTTATAACCAGAATTCTGGCGACGAAGACGAGAGCAATTGAGAGTGATTGAGAACTTTTAAGATTATAGCTTTATCTCAAAAATGATAAAGAAGTAGTATTTTGAAATGTTCTTAAGAGCTCTATTTATAGAGTTTCAAAAGTGTTTTTGAAATTCAAAAAACGTTTGACTTCTCCCTATAAATCAAGGAATTGAAGCGAACTCAGGAAGTCAAAATGCAGCAAAAACACAGCTGGTAGTCGACTCCCAAGTGAGGTTGTCGACTCCCAGAGAGCTTTCACTGAAAACTCTGCTCACAGGTGGTAGTCGACTCCCAGAGCATGTTTTCACTGAAACTCAGCTGAAAAGACATGTAATCAACTCCTGAGTGTCTGGAGATTGACTACGAAGAATTAAGCAAATAGCTTATGCTCTCAAAGAGTTTTTAAAACGAGTTTAAAAACTTTTGTTTCCTAAGTTATTTTGTGTGTGCGTGCAATAAGACTTGGCTTTAACACATTCCTAGAAAGACCAACTCACACACTAGACTTAAATGAAGACTACTAGAAGCCGATCAGATGTTGATGTAGATGTGCGCTTCACTTTGAATATGAGCTCCTCTTTAATTAGGCTTAAGCATGTTCCATGAGCTTTATCTTTGAGCTTCATGTGTGCTTGACTTAGAGCTATCAAATTCGTCTCCATCCTCTGAGTGTGGTTGAGCTTCATCGAAGTATGCGTAAAGCTATTGATCACACGACCCGCACACTTTAGATAGTGTTTATAAGTACACTAACATCATTTGGTGTGTTCATCATCAAAACTACTTAGGGATGTGATTCGATTTCCCATCAGTAGTTACATGATGTTCAATACATGTCTTGGCTTATGTTTCATGATGCTATGGAATATGATGTTGTGCGATTGGCTTGGTTGTGGATCCATGGGAATTCATGGCCTTTTTGTTGTGATACATGAAAATGGAAAAGGGAATGCACAAGGAGATGCATGTCCCACGTATGTCGTGAAATGTGGCAAAGAATAGATTAGAAAGAAAGTGCTATGGCCATGTCGACATGATGATTTCCTTCATATTTATAATTTTCATGTTGATGCATGTATGTTTTATAAGTAAACAAGTGACTCAGTCCTCTTAAAGGAGGGTGAGCAGCAAACATGGGGTTATGGGAAACCTGAGTACCAGGTAGTCATATGGGATGGACGTGCTTTGTGGTTTCACTCGCACTCCTGACGTAGCCCATGAGGTGGGGAGTGGGCAGAGTTTTGGATCCCTTTTGTAACAGTGTATCTGTGGGGATCATAGGCTCCTGATGGGCTAGCACGGCGGGGAGTCCTAGTTTTCCACCCACATTACCAGGTGAGGTCCATGCCCGTATGTTCTACTCGATACCCAAGGTTTCGATAACAACAAAAAACTAATTAAATTAAATCTTTCCCTTGCACTTAATTTTGTTGATGTGCTCTCTTCTATTTGAATGGCTCTTGTAGTTTCATTGTTGTTTGCTTGTTGATCTTTTCTTTAACTTGCACATGTTGTCATTTACCTTCGTTGCACTTATTGCTACTTGTTGTTACCCCTTCCTCTCTACACCCCATTGCATTATTATATATATTCTTATTTTTGTGATATTATTGTAACCCCTTCCCTCGTACCCATTTATGGTTCTGTGTACTCTTGTTACTGTTATCTTGATATGTCATGTTCGCTGCATATCTTGCATGTAGTTGCATTTTAGGATGTGGCATTTGAGGTGGAGTTGGATATCCTACTGGGTCACGCGTTGACGTGCCCCACCGTTGACTTTTCCAGTACTAAAGTGTTGGAGTTGAGAGCAGATGGAGTTGGTGAAGAGCTGCTTGTGGAGTTGTAGGATGGGGTAGTGAGGGGTGATGAGAGTGGCTTATAATTTGGGATTTGTTTGGGGTCAGTGTGAGTTGTTGTTGTATAAAGGATCAAATTTATACTGGGATGTTGGATCATATAGAGTTCAGTATTTTCTCTTGGCTAGTTTTGATCTCTGTGTTGTTTATGTTTATTTTGTGGAACATTACAGGTTCTACCCCAGCAATGCTCAATGGCCTGCCAGTCTCTTTTGTATTTTTTCTTTTCTCTCTTCGTAACACTCGCTGTTCTAAGAGATCCTGGGATGGATTCGTACTTCCCAGGTATCCTGGGGAGTGGGGCGTTATACCAATAGCTCGGCATCATATATCTGACTTGTGCAGAGTCAGATAGGTCAGACCCAAGAAAAAACGAGTTATCTTTACATAAGATAACTCATCTGTTCGACCAACGCTCCTTCAGTACCGAATTAAGCCAACTTCCACAAATCTCCACAGTGGCAAGATTCCAGTCTTCGTCCGTCGAACGACCCTCACTGCATCACCTTGGTAGAGCATCAACTGGTGTTCCCCGCCTTTTTGCTCCAAAAACCCAATGCTCTTTCGAGCTACACTGGCTCCACTAAGACACAATGCCCCAGCTGGGGTCTCCACGACATCATCTCGAAACTACATTGAGCAAGTCCAAACGGTGCTTGAACTTTTCTCCCGATACAACCTTTGTCAACATGTCCTCATGGTTGTCATCTGTTCTGATCTTTAACAAGTTGATGTCGTCGTCGTCTTCTCCCACATAGTCACGGACAAAGTGGAATCTCACATTGATATGCTTTATGCAAGCATGAAAGATCTGATTCTTAGTCAAGTGAACAGCACTTTGGCTATCGCAATGAAGATCACGCCTCTCTTTGTAGACTCCCAGACTATCCATCAAGCCCATCAGCCATATCGCTTCCTTCATTACTTCAGTCAATGCCATATACTCTACCTCCATAGTAGACAGGACCATCGTAGACTGAATGATACTCCGCTAACATATTAGAGCGCCAGACAGGGTGAAGATATAGCATGTCATCGATCGCCTCACATCCAAGTCTCCTGCAAAATTGGAATTAATACAGCCGATGGTATGCTGACCATCATCTCCTCGGCTATAAGTTAGACCGACGTCAACCATGCCATTGATGTACCTCAGTATCTATTGCACTGCTTGAAATGCTCCCTCCCTGGATTGTGCATGTATCTACTCACCATGCTGACTTCATGTGATAGTTCAGGTCGGGTACAAACCATGGCATACATCAAGACCCCTACCGCATTGGCATACTGTACGCTCTTCATGAGCTTCTTCTCTTCTTCGTTCTTCAGGCAATGCTTAGGACTGAATTTGAAGTGAGATGTAAGCAGAGTAGCTCCGAGCTTCATCTTCTCCCAACCAAATCTCTGTATTACCGACTTCAAATAGTGATTCTGTGAAAGATGAACTCTACCTCTACTTCTATCTCTTGTGATTTCCATCCTAAGAATCATCCGTGCTTCGCATAGGTCCTTCATCTCAAACTCACAACTGAGCTAAGACTTCAATCTCTAAATCTCATCTTTATTCAATGAAGCAATGAGCATATCATCGACATAAGGCAAGAGATAGATGCACTACCCATCATCCAATTTCCGATAGAATACGCAATAATCATATGTGCTGCAAACATACCCTTGATCATCCATCATAAAGCGTTTGAAACACTTATACCATTGTCTAGGCGTCTACTTCAATCCATAGAGTGACTTCCTCATCTACATGCAAGACCGATGTCGCTCCCAAAGCCATCAGGCTGAGCCATATAGCTCTCTTCTTCGATCTCTACGTGCAAGAATGTCATATTTGATGGAAATTAAATTCCACCCCAAGATATTTTGATGATGAGCACACTAAATGAAGCTTAGTGTACTAACTACACTATGATTAAGTGTGCAGGTTGTGTGATAAATGAAAAGCTTTATGCATACTCCAAGAAGCGCAATCTACACTCAAAGACAAGGACAAACATTGCTAAAATCAATGATGAAGCTCAAAGCTCAAATAGAACAAGAAGCTCAAGTGAAGCTCACATCTACTCCATCAGTTGATCAAGCTTCCAAAGACATGTCCTAGTCTATATTGAGTGTGTCGTGTCTTTCTTAGGGTAATGTTAAAGCCAATCGTATAGACAATCACACATACACAAATGATTTCAAAAACATCTTAAATATTTTTTAAATCATTTTCGAAAAGATATTGAGAGCTTTTTCTAGTCGTTTTATATTTCCGTAGTGAAACTCCACTACACCCTGGAGTTAACTACTTAATTGACTAGCTGTGGTTCAGAAGAAACTCCTCTGGGAGTCGACTACCAAAGGTAGGGAGTCGACTACCAGCTGAGAATCAATTTCTCCTGAAACACACTGGGAGTCGACTACTACTCTTAGGGAATCGACTACCAGCTGTCAAAGTTTGACGCTTTGACTTGATTTTTGACAATTCAAATTCTCAGATTTCTCCTATAAATAGAGGACCATTTTCATTGAGAAAATACAACAACTATTGAAATCAAATTCTCTTGTGCAAAAACACTCTCAAAATTCTCAGCTCTCATTTTCTCTTAGCCAAATCTATTTTTACTCTTGCTCTTGCAATTTCTTTTGTTATTATTTTCTGAAGATCATAATTTTATTTGGCTATCGGTTTTTCAAATCCTTATTATTATTCTCGAATTTTTATTTAAAGGATTTTTGAAAAACATTTGATCTAGATCACAAAGACTTTATTCGTATCTTTGTAAGATCTAGAATCTTATTCTATCAAGCCACTACGCACATAATTATATATTATTATTGGCTATAGAATTTGGGTGTAAGTCCAATCTCCACCAATCTATTGTGGTGAATTGGATATTGATTTTATCTTGTGATTACCCTTTGGTGTAAGGGTGTTGTTGTTGGAAACCCTAGACAAGTCTAGGTGTTGCGGTTGGAAATCCTGGTTAAGGCTAGGTTGTTGGAAATCCTAACAAGTGAAGTTAGGTACTTGTATTTGCAAAGGCAGATAGTGGAAATCTCGTACCGGATTGGTCGGGGACTGGACGTACCCAAGTTGTAGGGAACCAGGATAAAAATCCGTGTGTCTGCGTTTGCTTATCTGTGACTATTTATCTTTGCAAGTCTTTCTTATTTAACTTATAATTATTCTTTGCTTAACATTCTTGTAACTCTATTATAATATACTGCAAAGATCAATTTTGTATTTATACTTCTGTGCAAATCATATATATCTTCATTTAGTGTTTAAGAGCTGTGCTTAATTTCCCTCTGGGAGTCGACTACTGTTCATTGGGAGTCGACTACCAGAAGACTTTCATCTTTGATTTGTTTCGAAGATTTATTGAGTTGATTAAGAACCAAGCGTAAAGCACTCTACTTGGTTTCTTAGGCAACATTAGAAGGTTTTGGTTTGTGTTGATTGATTAAGAACGAAAAAGTTTTATCTTTATACAACACTATTCAACCCCCCTTCTAGTGTTGTTTTCCATCCACAGGATTCAACGCTTGGTATCAGAGCAAGGCTATAAAAGTATGGCATCAACATCTTTTCATTCTGAAGGACTGAATACCATGTGATCACTACTGTTTAACGGAACTAACTACACTAGCTGGACGATCCGAATGAAGACTCACCTAGAGTCATTGGATATCGAAGCATGGACTGTTACCAAAGTCCCATACATCGCACCTACCGACATTGAATTTGGGAAGTGGTCAGCCGACGACAAGAAGAGAGCAAATTTTAATGCAAAGGTAATGAATGCACTATTTTGCGCTGTAACAGGAAATGAGTTCAATCGAGTCTCCTAATGCGAGACAACACACCAAATATGGCATACTCTTCAGGTAAGTCACGACGGAACTGAAAAGGTAAAGGAATCCCTGATTCGGGTTCAATATTACATATTTAACCCCCCATTTAGCCCTATTTTGTGCTCATGTGATGCTACATTGTTCTCTAATTCATACGTATTTTCTACACATTTATTTATTAGAGAAAACACACTATTTGAGCACAAAACAGCTTTTAACGATGCATTTCTGCACTTTTTATATTTTTCCTAGCATCGTCTCGATCTCACGATTCCAACGACTATTTATTTGTATTTTTCTGAGATCTGTGCTAATTATTGTGTATTTTTGAATGCAGAATACCATTTAATTGGGGAAATACGCAAATAAATACGTAAATACGACGCCGGTCAATAAAATGCTGACACGTGGCGAAATCGTGACTGCCCGTTCAAATCCAACGGCCAGATCCTTGAGGGCATCATTGAATTTTCCTGATCGTTGGACGGAGATCCAACGGTCTCCAATAACTCCGATGAGAAGCGATGCGAGCTGATCTTGGGGGGCAACATGGCCACGTTTATGCCGTTGATCATTCATCCAACGGTCGGAAGCGCAGCTCACGATTCGGGCGACACGGCGATCTGAGAGCCCTTCAATTGCGATCGGACGGTCTAAAATCGATCCCGCTCGAAGTCGACGCGGCGAGATTCTTAGGCGACGTGGGCGCTTCAGCGCCGTTGATGGAGATCCAACGGCCAAACTCGAATCCGATTCGAATCTGGAGCGACGAAGCGAAGCGGGCGGCGCACGCATCTCAAAGCCCACGTGGCGCTTCCTGGAGCGATCCCGCTGCGATCAACGGTCACCATTTGATCCGCTTCGTGGTTAGGGTTTTAATGCGAATTTGGTGTGGGTTTCGACCCGTTAGTGCAACCTAAACCCGCAATCTCTCTATTTAAGGTATTCCTAGGGTTTTTGGGCGGATACAAGCAGATTGGGGCGTATTTTGGGCGTATTGGAGGTTCTAGAAGCCGTATTTCCCCCTTGAAAAATTCTGTAAAATTCCAGAGGCTTTTCTTATTATTTCCAGAGAGTTTTGGTGTATATCTTGGAGATTTGGTGATGAATTCCTAAACTTCTACCTCGTATTTTAGTGTTTTTATCGTATTTTGCTATGAACTTGAAGTATTTGGCTATGAAACTTGTTTATTTCTGCATTATGAGTAGCTAAAACTTATTTGTGCATGGTATGGAGTAGTTAGGGGATGTGATTTGTGTTAGTTTGGTTGAATATCCTTGTGCTAAATCGTTAAACGTCGTTAAAATTGTAATCTTTGTTATTAAATCGACCTTTTCATATTCCAAAAGAATTGATTTAGTTGATGATCGCCCGAAAAGGGTGAGTTTTGATCTCCCCAAAAGGGAGTTTCATACCGTAGTTTTGATCTCTCCAAAAGAGAGCTTCATATCGTATTATAACTTTAGCGATGATCATATTGAATATTTTGCTTGAACCCCCAAAAGGGCATCTTCCGATGAATTGCTCCCAAAAGGAGAATTCATTGAGTTATATTGGGTATTTTCCGGTGAATTACTCTCAACAAGAGAATTCATTGTGTTATATCCGTCAACCAAGTTAATACGAATCATTGATCCTAACGAACCCATACCATGTGCATACTTTTTATAAATATTTTCATACACAAATTTCTTTGTTCGCACATCACCATCACGCACTTTCACACCATCTCCATCATCATTGAAGTGGTTAGTTTCTTTTCGTAAGATTTCTATTTGATTTGAATTGTGGTTGCAACAGATTTCTTCCCGTGGATTCGACATCTGGACTCCCAGATTTTACTACTTGTACGGACTCTTGCGCTTGAAAGAGAGCACCTTTCCGGAGCCCACCAAGTTTTTGGCGCCGTTGCCGGGGAGGAATGGTTTGTGACTACGGTTTATTTCATTTAGAGGACCTCCGGTGAGATCTTTCCACTTTACTGTACATAAAATTTTTATTATTATTTTATTTTAATTTTAAAAAAATGGAATATATGAACTTCTATTGCACAAACAATCTGTATGATGCAAGGTATGCTAATGCACACAAACATAGAATGGAGAAGCTCAAAATTGTTAATTTTAATCAAACTGACTGTGAAACTTTCTTTCAGGCCTGGAGGAGGTTCACAGACATTATATCGAGCTATCCGCAGCATGGGTACACAAATCAAGAGCTTATGGCGTCCTTCCTAGATGGACTATGACCACAGCTGCAGGAATTCTTGGGAGGCATGACGCCGACAGAGGCGTGGGAATATATGGAGTCTCTGCAAGAAAACGAAGAAACCATGGAAGAGACTTCAGAGAGCGATTCAACGGAGCCTTCGTGCCTTGATCAAGGGGAGCAAAGCGTAGACGTACCTTTGCAATCCTTGAAAGAGGAAGCTTACCTGATTATTCAGACACAGGAGGCCACATCCCTTCAATTCCAAGAGAATTTTCTTGCTCGGAGTCGGCAGTTTCAAAATTCCATTGAAAATCTTAATTTAATTGCCGCTTGCTTAGAAGAAAATAATTATTTTAAAATTCAACTTCAAGATTCTAATACGAATTTATCTTCTATTGCAGGTACATCGAGCGAGCCATGTCACGTTGAGGGCAAAAATAATATCTACATGGCAGAAAGTGTGTGCAAAAGAGAGGACGAGCTAGCAATTTTGGATGAACGAGAGGAGGAGACAGCTAGGGACAAGGGTTTTGAGATTATCGCCATGGATTCAGAACCATGCCCTCCTCCAGTTTTGTCCCAAAATCATTTACCCCTCTCTCCATTGATCAAGCATCGTACAGAAAGTAGTGCAAATCTTTCAGGGAGTAGTCGTCAACTTGCTTTAATTTCTTTCACTTATTTTGATGACTATATTTGGAATATTTTTATTGCGAAGAATCTTAAATTAATTTGGACTGACATAACTCATCTCTCGCAGGACATTGGCAAACAGCTTATAGAGATGCTTGGAGTTGTGTTGCTGGGGTCCAAATTAGTTTTTGGAGGAAGAATAATCGCCAAGGAGCGCAAGGAGCAAATTGAACAACTTCCTCCACAATTAAAGATTCGGGATCCGCCATTTGATCACGGTGTGTTCTTTCCAGTAGTGTAGTTTTTAAAATGCTTTCTAGGTTGCTTGCTTGAATAAACTCGTACCCCTTTCGACATTGAGGACATTGTCCATCTTTAGTTGGGGGGGTGTGTATGAGACTTAGGATTTTTTTAGAAGAATAAATCACCAAATCTCATCATCTTAAAACTCCTTCATATGCCTCAAATACGGATGATTACGCATTGATTGAGTTCTGAAAATTGTTTATGGCTTGAGTTAATTATTTTTCCTTCATGGAATTACTCGTTAATATGCTATTCATGAAAATTTTCAATTGCCATGATTAATATCTCGAAATAGTTTGAATTCATTTCATGCATCTGTGATGAAAAAGCTTAAGTATACACGATTTATTGGAATAGTCTTCAAGTTGAAGAGGAATGTGGCCATGGTCATTAATGTTTATGTTTGAAAATATGGGTGTTGAGTTGCTTACAAAAAAAAGAAGAAAAGAAAGAAAGAAAAGAAAAGAAAAAAAATTTGGATGAAGAAAAAATGAATGAATAAGTATGTCACTGATAAATAACTTGGTTGGCTCGAGTAGTACAGTCCGAGGGGTCCTTCTTGGCCTAATGCCCTATTATCGTCTGATTTGAGAGCCATTGACCGGAACCTCACTCAGTTGATGGAGCGATCCAAGTTATACTTTTTTCTACGAATGTTGCTTGATGTGCGTTACGCAGAACTAATAAAAGAAAAGAATGGTGAATATACTAAGCAACTTCAATACCCATATCTTGAATGATTGTTTTGATAGGCCAATTCCTTGGAAACAAGAAAACTAGAACAAAACGACGTGTTATACTTTCGCTTGCGCAAAATGATGCTTGCATGCTATTTATTCTAATTAAATTAGAGAAAATATCATGTGATTGATTTTGTCCATGGATGTGTATATTGATGGTCAAGATCATGTTGGAATGCGTATTATTGAGCCATGCCATGAGCAATTTGAAAGAACTTATTGTTTTATTACTCATCCGTATTTATCGCTCTTTTTGCTAGAGACTAGCAAATCGCTAGTTGGGGGGTGTGATTCGGGTTCAATATTACATATTTAACCCCCCATTTAGCCCTATTTTGTGCTCATGTGATGCTACATTGTTCTCTAATTCATACGTATTTTCTACACATTTATTTATAAGAGAAAACACACTATTTGAGCACAAAACAGATTTTAACGATGCATTTCTGCACTTTTTATATTTTTCCTAGCATCGTCTCGATCTCACGATTCCAACGACTATTTATTTGTATTTTTCTGAGATCTGTGCTAATTACTGTGTATTTTTGAATGCAGAATACCATTTAATTGGGGAAATACGCAAATAAATACGTAAATACGACGCCGGCCAATAAAATGCTGACACGTGGCGAAATCGTGACCGCCCGTTCAAATCCAACGGCCAGATCCTTGAGGGCATCATTGAATTTTCCTGACCGTTGGATGGAGATCCAACGGTCTCCAATAACTCCGATGAGAAGCGATGCGAGCTGATCTTGGCGGGCAACGTGGCCACGTTTACGCCGTTGATCATTCATCCAACGGTCGGAAGTGCAGCTCACGATTCGGGCGACGCGGCGATCTGAGAGCCCTTCGATTGCGAGCGGACGGTCTAAAATCGATCCCGCTCGAAGTCGACGCGGCGAGATTCTTAGGCGACGTGGGCGCTTCAGCGCCGTTGGATGGAGATCCAACGGCCAAACTCAAATCCGATTCGAATCCAGAGCGACGAAGCAAAGCGGGCGGCGCACGCATCTCAAAGCCCACGTGGCGCTTCCTGGAGCGATCCCGCTGCGATCAACGGTCACCATTTGATCCGCTTCACGGGTTAGGTTTTAATGCGAATTTGGTGTGGGTTTCGACCCGTTAGCGCAACCTAAACCCGCAATCTCTCTATTTAAGGTATTCCTAGGGTTTTTGGGCGGATACAAGCAGATTGGGGCGTATTTTGGGCGTATTGGAGGCTCTAGAAGCCGTATTTCCCCCCCTGAAAAATTCTGTAAAATTCCAGAGGCTTTTCTTATTATTTCCAGAGAGTTTTGGTGTATATCTTGGAGATTTGGTGATGAATTCCTAAACTTCTACCTCGTATTTTAGTGTTTTTCATCGTATTTTGCTATGAACTTGAAGTATTTGGCTATGAAACTTGTTTATTTCTGCATTATGAGTAGCTAAAACTTTTTTGTGCATGGTATGGAGTAGTTAGGGGATGTGATTTGTGTTAGTTTGGTTGAATATCCTTGTGCTAAATCGTTAAACGTCGTTAAAATTGTAATCTTTGTTATTAAATCGACTTTTTCATATTCCAAAAGAATTGATTTAGTTGATGATCGCCCCAAAAGGGTGAGTTTTGATCTCCCCAAAAGGGAGTTTCATACCGCAGTTTTGATCTCTCCAAAAGAGAGCTTCATATCGTATTATAACTTTAGCGACGATCATATTGAATATTTTGCTTGAACCCCCAAAAGGGCATCTTCCGATGAATTGCTCCCAAAAGGAGAATTCATTGAGTTATATTGGGTATTTTCCGGTGAATTGCTCTCAACAAGAGAATTCATTGTGTTATATCCGTCAACCAAGTTAATACGAATCATTGATCCTAACGAACCCATACCATGTGCATACTTTTTATAAATATTTTCATACACGAATTTCTTTGTTCGCACATCACCATCACGCACTTTCACACCATCGCCATCATCATTGAAGTGGTTAGTTTCTTTTCGTAGGATTTCTATTTGATTTGAATTGTGGTTGCAACAGATTTCTTTCCGTGGATTCGACATCTGGACTCCCATATTTTACTACTTGTACGGACTCTTGCGCTTGAGAGAGAGCACCTTTCCGGAGCCCACCAATCCCGCATAAATGTTTTACACTCTAAATTCGAATCTTTTAAAATGGAAGAAGGAGAGAGTATCACCGATGTGAATACTCGTTTTACTAACATTACGAATGAGCTTGCAGGATTAGGAAAGAAACTTTCCGAATATGAGCAGGTAATGAAAATACTAAGATCTCTCCGACCCGAGTGGAATGGAAAGACAACGGCTATTCGAGAAGCTCATAATGTAAAAGACCTGACCATCGAAGGACTAATGGGAAATCTCATGGCATATGAGATTGAACTTGAAGAAGATAAGAAGATCGAAGAAAAACCAAAGGAGAAGAATCTCGCGTTTAAAGCCCAAGAAGAAGATTCCAACTACACGGACAAAGAAGACCATATTGCCTTCATCTCAAAGAACTTCAAAGAGTTCATCACAAGTAAGTATGGTAAACGCTCTTTTAGACCTACTAACGGTATTATTTGTCTTGGTTGCAATAAACCAGGACACGTCAAAGAGACTGTTCATTGGAAAGAAACAATCGTGATTTCAGAGATCGTGGGAAGAACAGAGACAATAATAAGAAGAGAAACAATGGAAGAAACAAATTCCGATGACCAAAGAAGGAAGCTTACGCAGCCTTCGACCAGAGCGAGGATTCCTCGTCCGATGAATCCTCAGCAGAAGATAATGATGAAAGAAGAGAAACAGCATGCATGTGCTTCATGTCTTCTACATCCTCTAAGGTAAGTTCGCATCATGATTCATTTAGTGATAATGATTCATCATCAAGCGATGATGAAGACATGGACTATAGGGGAGCATATAAGGAGCTATGCAAAATGCATGAGAAGCTCATAAAAGAACATAAAAGAACACTTAGAAACATTAAAAAGGATGCTAAAGAAAAGGAAGAAGTCATTAAGGAAAATAGTCTCCTTAAAGAAAAGAATGATTCTTTGCAAAAAGATATTCTATCCGTAAATAAAAAAGTTGAGAATTTGAATAATCTTCTCGTATCTGTCAAAGATAAATACGACGCTACGATGAAAATTATTGAAAATTTCAACAAAGGAAAAGGGAAGCTAGATAGTTTAATAAATAACCAAAAAGCCTCATCTAGCAAAACCGGACTCGGTTATGATTCACATCATACCAAGAAACGGGTTAAACATACTAGGATGCATCATTCTAACAAAAAATCTTTTGAGCATCTGGATACCGAAGAACTTGTCCGATCAACAAAAGAAAAGGTACGCTACAAATTTTGTTCAACAAGTTCACTTAAGCAAAAACTATAAATATACTTTTTATGAAGGAACTAAACCACACTGGGTTTGGCTTCCTAAAAACTAATCCTCTGGACTCAAAAGCCAAAGAGTACCATAAACATTTATTTTTCAGGTACTCTAAAGAAACAAAGAGGAGGAAACAAGATCCAACGCTTGATAACTGGATCAGCATCAAAAGCGTTCTTTTGTGACTTAATCATTTTTTTTGCAAAATGTATATGCTTAAATTTGTTTAAATGAGTTAATATTTTTTATCCCTTTATATGATTATGAATGTTTGCATTATATTTTTTAAAAACATCGCTTATTCAGAAAATGCACTCAGTCTTGGATCAAAACCTCTCGAGATGAGAAAACGACTCAACCCAGTAGGGAGTCGACTACCTACATGAGGGAGTCGACTACCAACGCGTGTCCGAAACTCTGGGTTTAATTTCTTCTAACTTCTATTGGGTTCTATTGAGTTAATGGGTTCATATCCTCAAGGCAACTTATACCCAATAAGCTAAAACCTAATCCCAACCACACATCTCTTGATCCTATGGCTCTCATCTTTCATCCTCTTTCACCTCCAAGTTAAAAACCCCAAAAGTAAACCCTAGGGTAGCCAACTACCTCAATCTCCCTTCTCTTGAAAATTTCTCTTGGTGCTTGAGTTATTTGGAGCTCTCTCAACTCCTGATTTCATCTTTTTCTCAAGTTTACTCAAGGTAAAAACTTTTCTCATCATCTTTACTTCATGTTTTCCTTACATATCTAGTATTGTAAATTCTTGTTTTTACTTTATCTAGATGACTATCAAGAGAATGGTTTCTAAGAAGAGGAAAGTTTCAACTGAATATATATCTGAGAAAGAAACAATCTTAGCCTATTTGTTTAGGAATACTACATATGAACACTGTCAAAATCTCTAAGAAACCTATTCTTCATGAGAGATTTGTCAAACTTGATGATGTAGTTAACTATGGCATTGATAGCATACTAGAATTTCAGAACTTGGCTAACCTATTTTCTTCTTAAAACACTTATGTTTGCTATCCCAGACTTGTGCACCTATTTTATGCTAATATGGATTACGGTCTTGCCAAAAGCTGATTTGTCACCAAAATTCTGGACACAAAACTTGCCATAACAGTCAAATCCCTTGGAGAAGCCCTAGGCATCCCATACACTGGCATGTTACTTGATAAGATAGAGATGACTGATAGTGATATCTTGGAGAGAATGAATTTGCCGGGAAAGTATTTTCAAACTAAACTCCCTTGTAGCGATCTTCGCTATCCGGGAAGAATTCTCACGAATACACTATCTTACAATATTACCCAAAAATCCGACAGTCACTCTATATTGTCTGAGAAGCAGGCCAAGTGTATCTATGCTATGTTAGGGAACATCCGTTTCAATTGGGCCAAAGTCATTATGGACTCTATTCTTGCTTCAGCTTCTTCAGATAGACCCTCATCCACTCTAGCACATGGACACTATCTCACTATCCTGTTTATTAGCTATAATGTGCCTTTGGATAATGAAACCATAATTCTAGAACCGACACGCATATTTGATGTCCATGCTCTTGGAAGAATGAACCTACATCATGACCTTGATGAGAACATCCCCGAAGAAAAACTTGCTGCTGAAGGAGGATCGTCATCCTCCAGGAGAGGTAAGAAAATCGTTGTTTCAGATTATGATGAGGAAGAAGAAGGAGAAGAAGAAAAAGGAAGCGAAGAAGAAAGAGAAGAGGAGGAGCCACCGGCATACATCATTGAACTTCAAGAGATGATCTTGAAGAAAATTGGGAAGTTGAAGATATCATAAGAGAGAGGTTTTGAAGACCTCAACAAAAAGGTGGACGACCTCAAGGATTTCGTAGCAAAGAGCAACAAAATGACGGAGGAGACACTTGTCAAGATCCTTGATGAGATCAAGGAATTGAAGAAGAACGGCGGTCATCATTGATCTTTCAAACAATGGGTTTTAAAAACAAACAATGATTTTAAAACTTATGGTCTGTAATAACTTTATGGTGTGATGCTTGCTACTACTTCATTCCTATGCCTATGAATGAACTTATCTATTTTGCTAAAACATTGGTTGATCATATGCTAACATTTTTTTTGCAGGAATAGTAATTGGATTCCCCTCCAAAAATTCTTGTTCATATGTTGTCATAATATGTCTTTAATTTTTTTTGTTGATGACAAGGGGAGAAAAATATGAAATGCAAAAATGAATGTATGAATGTATGAATTTATTGTTTTTTCTAACGGCTTCGATGCAGGGGGAGAACCGCATCAAAGCAGGGGGAGTAAGTGTCTTTTCATATTCCAAACTTCATTTTTCATTTGTGTGTCATCATCAAAAAGGGGGAGAGTGATGAAAATTGAATTCCACCCCAAGAGATTTTGATGATGAGCACACCAAATGAAGCGTAGTGTACTAACTACACTACGATTAAGTGTACAGGTTGGGCGACAAATGAAAAGCTTTATGCATACTCCAAGAAGCGTAATCTACACTTAAAGACAAGGACGAATGTTGCTAAAATCAATGATGAAGCTCAAAGCTCAAATAGAACAAGAAGCTCAAGTGAAGCTCACATATACTCCATCAGTTGATCAAGCTTCCGAAGACGTCTCCTAGTCTATAGTAAGTGTGTTGTGTCTTTCTTAGGGTAATGTTAAAGCCAATCGTATAGACAATCACACACACAAATGATTTCAAAAACATCTTAAATATCTTTTAAATCATTTTCGAAAAGATATTGAGAGCTTTTTCTAGTCGTTTTATATTTCTGTAGTGAAACTCCACTACACCCGGGAGTTAACTACTTAATTGACTAGCTGTGGTTCAGAAGAAACTCCTCTGGGAGTCGACTACCAAAGGTAGGGAGTCAACTACCAGCTGAGAATCAATTTCTCTTGAAACACACTGGGAGTCGACTACCACTCCTAGGGAGTCGACTACCAACTGTCAAAGTTTGACGTTTTGACTTGATTTTTAACATATCTTTAATTGATTTTCTCCCATGATTTTCGGGACAAAAGTCAAATGAATTTGAAATTCAAATTCTCAGATTTCTCCTATAAATAGAGGACCATTTTCATTGATAAAATATAACAACTATTGAAATCAAATTCTCTTGTGCAAAATGCTCTCAAAATTCTTAGCTCTCATTCTCTCTTAGCCAAATCTGTTTTTACTCTTGATCTTGCAATTTCTTTTGTTATTATTTTCTGAAAATCATAATTTGATTTGGCTATCGGTTTTTCAAATCCATATTATTATTCTCGAATTTTTATTTTAAGGATTTTTGAAAAACATCTGATCTAGATCACAAAGACTTTATTCGTATCTTTGTGTGATCTAGAATCTTATTCTATCAAGCCACTACGCACGTAATTGTCTATTACTATTGGCTATAGAATTTGGGTGTAAGTCCAATCTCCACCAATCTATTGTGGTGAATTGGATATTGATTTTATCTTGTGATTACCCTTTGGTGTAAGGGTGTTGTTGTTGGAAACCCTAGACAAGTCTAGGTGTTGCGGTTGGAAATCCTGGTTAAGGCTAGGTTGTTGAAAATCCTAACAAGTGAAGTTAGGTACTTGTATTTGCCAAGGCAGATAGTGGAAATCTCGTACCGGATTGGTCGGGGACTGGACGTACCCAAGTTGTGGGGAACCAGGATAAAAATCCTTGTGTCTACGTTTGCTTATCTATGACTATTTATCTTTACAAGTCTTTCTTATTTAACTTATAATTATTCTTTGCTTAACATTTATGTAACTCTCTTATAATATACTGCAAAGATCAATTTTGTATTTTTACCTCTGTGCAAATCTTATATATCTTCATTTAGTGTTTACCTATTTGAGCTGT
The DNA here is from genome assembly GCA_030789695.1 of Scilla litardierei. NCBI lineage: Eukaryota > Viridiplantae > Streptophyta > Magnoliopsida > Asparagales > Asparagaceae > Scilla > Scilla litardierei. Next base: position 498,960,714 of record CM061142.1, on the reverse strand, counting down.
GCTTAATTTCCCTCTGGGAGTCGACTACTGTTCATAGGGAGTCGACTACCAGAAGACTTTCATCTCTGATTTGTTTCGAAGATTTATTGAGTTGATTAAGAACCAAGCGTAGATCACTCTACTTGGTTTCTTAGGCAACATTAGAAGGTTCTGTTTTGTGTTGATTGATTAAGAACGAAAAAGTTTTATCTTTATACAACACTATTCAACCCCCATTCTAGTGTTGTTTGCCATCCACAGGATCCAACAGTCTTGACACCTAGTTGCACCAGCTCGAGGTCGAGCTGAGCAAATATTGTCAATAAAATCCGAATCGAGCAATGCTTAACCATCGGAGAGAAGACTTTTTTGTAGTCAATGCCATCCCTCTGTGTAAAGAACTTCACAACTAAGCGAGCCTTGTAACATACATCTCCAACTTTGGCCCCGTCCTTCTTCGTGTAGACACACTTACACCCAATTGCCTTCTTGCCTTCTAGAAGCTCCACCAGATCTTATGTCTCATTCTTCCTCAGTGATTCCATCTCATCGTCCATAGTTTTCATCCACTTCTCAGGGTCATCAGAGAGTTCGACGTCTCTGACCGATGTGTATGTCGATACTCACTGCGGGGAAAGCAAATGACACTAGCTCAGTGTACCTTGCAGGCCTTTGTATCTCACGTCTTGGTCTCGACACTGCTATGGAATCATTCAGCTGTGCAGTCTATGGAAACGAGCTAACTCCACCATCTGAGCTTGAACCCACAACATCACCAGCATCTATCTGGATGACAGTGTCTGCAGCCTCTGGTGCCGTTCGACCTGAGTCTGTGGTCGAGCCATTTGGAGCAGTGGACATGTTGTTGTAAACCTGCTTCACATGTGTCTGATCAGTCTCCACCTTTGGTTCATGCTCTCTCTTTAGTAACGCCGACTCATCAAACGTTACATCTCTGCTTGTGATCACCTTCTTCTGTGTCAGACACCACAGTTTGTATCCCTTGACATCATTACCAAAGCCCAAGAATATGGCTTTTTGGCTCTAGCATCGAGCTTGTCCTCCTTGACTGCAAAGTAATTTGAACAGCCCCAAATTCACGGAGACCCATAGTCGGAAACTGGCTTTTCCGACCAGACCTCCAAAGGAGATCTTCTTTCCAATGCAGCAGATGGTAACAGATTGGCCAAGTAGGTCGCGTACGCCAGGGCTTCTGACCAAAACCCCTTGGAAGATCGGTTGTTATCAATATGCATCAGACTTTCTCTAGCAAAGTTCGATTCATCCTCTCAGCTACCTCATTCTGTTGCGGCATACCACTTACGGTGAAGTGACTCTGAATCCCTTCTGATCTGCAGAACTTCTTGAAGAGATCCGAACTATACTCTCCACCGTTGTCACTTTGGAGTCACCTGACCTTCCGACCAGTTTGAGTTTCAACCAGCTTCTTCCACTCGATGAAAGTGTTAATAACTTGGTCTTTTGACTTCAGAAGAAACACACATACCATGCGTGAGAAGTCATCGATGAAAGATACAAAGTAGTGTTTCCCTCCCCATGAGGCCGACATACTCGGCCCCCATATGTCGGTGTATACATCGTCGAGCGCTCTCTTCGTATTATGGATGGCCGTCCCAAATGAAGCACTTATCTGTTTACTGAACACACACTGCTCACAGAACTCGATCTCTGGCTCTTAGCACCCTTCAGACAATCTCCCTCAATTAGCTTATGTAAACCTTTCTCGCCCACTGGCCTAGACACATGTACCATAACAATGAGTCGGCATGGTCAGCCTCACGAGTCAGAGCTGATGTGCCAGTCATGACCGAACCATCCAAATAGTAGACATTGCCTTTCCGCTTCCTCTTTATCATGATCATTAATCCTCAGGTGTAACGATGTTTATTTTAGGCGTGTTTGATTGCGTGTGTGCCTGTATTTTACTTCAGTCGTCCGAGTGTTTTTCGTCCAAGTGTTCTTCTCGTCTACACGTCGACGCGAGCACGCCTCTATTTTTGGAATTTTTCACCTAACTTAACTAATTACTAATAACCCTAACCATATCCACCTACCCTAATTAATCATTAACCCCACAACATTAACCCACCGTTATAGTTGGGTGAGATCCAACATCTCAACCCACGTATAACTCATCTTCTTCAATCATTTAGCCCCATAACCAACCCCCCATTAACAATACTGTTTTATAAACCCCATTTCATCATCTCTCCCACGTTGAGAGTAGGGAGCCAAAACATGAGCAAACAACTCCCATCCATCCTTCCTGCAACTTTTTAACAGAAAACCTGACGTGCGTTTATATTTCATATATTCACGCACGTTTTCTTTTGTGTTTCCCCGTGTTTTTCGCCGTCTTTTATTCTTTTTCTTGTATTTTCTCGTTTTCTTTCACTTTTTCTTTGTTTATCCATGTTTGCAGGAGGTTGACCACGTAGGGGACGTTTATCGATGATATCCCAAGTCCCCGGAGCAACGGGAGGAGTCACGCGTGATCCAGGGGGTCATACGCCAAAGAATACATCTTTCAGCCCCTTACCCGGTCGGTTGGTCATCTCCAACCGATCGGGTGATGCACGCGTGCACCACCCGGTCTCAGCCGGAGCTCACATGGAAGTCACCCGACCGGTTCGCAGACCGGTTCAGCGGGGGCCTGTTCTCTGTTTTCTCGAGCAAAATGCCAACCGATCGGGTGACTCTCACCCGATCGGTTCATCTGTAGCTGAAGATGAGGAGCTGAAGACACGGGCACCAAACCGATCGCTTCACCCGACGGCTCCAAGATCCAACCGGTCACTCAAGAACTCACCCGACCGGTTCATGTGATCGGGTGAAAGCTCGCCGTTTTCTGTTATTATTTTGTAACGGATCAACCGATCGGTTGACTTGTCAACCGATCGGTTGATGCGAGAGTCTATAAATAGAACCCCTAGGGTTCCAGAAACGGGAGCTGCGAGTTTTTTACTGTTTTCTCACTTTGTGACGGCTGTAATTTCTGTTCTTTTGTAAGTTTTCAGATCTTCCTCAAATTTTAGTATTGTCTTAATTACTCTATTACTTCCGCATTACAATCGTCCGATTATGATTCCAACGGTTAATTTTTATTTAGATCGCTTTTTCATGGATTTTTGTGAGTAGTTCCCAAATCTGGGATTTTGGTGGAAACCCCTTCGGAGGCTCTTCCCGATGCGTCCATAGGGTTAGGAAATCGATAGGGATTAGGAATCTAACGGTTACGCGGGGTGTTTCATTGTCATCGGCGGGAAAAAGACCGCCTTTGACCGTTGGGCCAAGGGGGAATAAACTTGGCGGTTGACTCCCTAGCCATAGCTCACACCCATAGCGTAGACGTCGAACCCTAGCACGCGGGAGCGGCAGGATGAGACGTTGGGAGTTATCGTTGCGGGCTTAGTGCTCCCGGGATCGGTCAGTGTTAATGGACACGGGAGTGCCCACTGATCGAATCCAGGAAGTCCGGTGTATCATCCTGGGCACCGACCGGAATATCGAGCCCATGGGATGCCGGTACCACTTTCAGAGGCAACGTCTCACCATTAGATCCTAATTCCGATCGCTATCCATACCCGTAGGCCGTATCGGCGAGAGTCTCTCGTCGAGTTGGAAACCAAAGTCCCGGGTTTTCTTTCTTGTTGTTCATACCCTTTATTTCTTTCCGTGACAACCATTTACCAATTCGGGCTAGCTCGCCCCCCGGGGTGATTTTGGTCCTACCTGACCCAAGCACAACCTCGCCTCCCTGAGTTCGATAAACCCGCACCCTACACTAACCGTGCACTTGCGGTAAACGACACCGCGCCCATACCGTAAACCCGGGGGCGCCGGTCAAAACCCTACCATCATCATCAACATATAGCCTCCTTCAACCCAAAAATCAAACACAAAAATCAAAAATTGAAAGGTGGAAAACAGTAAAAACAGATCTGAATCATCAAATTCATCCTCATCGTGCCCCTCCCCCTCCTACTGGCCGTTGCCCTAACCCCCACGCGCACACCTCTGCCCAACCTCGTGCCGTCGCTGCCCTGCCTGCCTGCTGTCCCCAACCTCTCTCTCGCCACTGCCCTGTGCCTCACACCGCCCTGTCGCCCAGATCTACCGCTACCTATTGATTCGCGCTTGTGCCCTGCAGTCCAGAGCCCTGCCACCACCCTTCCAGATCCGTACGCGCCGCCTCCGCCCTGCCAGAACCGAGCCCGCCGTCGCCCGGGTCGTCACCACGCTGCTGCCCTGCGCGTGCCCCTATGCCCTGCCGCCCCTCCCTTGCCTACCCCATGCCCCACTGCCAGAACCCCCTGACAGCCCCCTTCCCCACTAGGCTGATATCTCTAGGCCGAGCTTCTCTCCCCTCCCCGGGTCGATCCCCCCTCTATGCATCAAAAGAAAAAAAAGAAAAGAAGAGGAAGAGCCAGCCGCAGGGTGAGAAAGAGTAGGTGAGGGTTTATTTAAGTTATAACATTTTTATATAAGTTTTAAGTTATATGTTAGTTTTAAGTTACAAGTATATATACAGAATTAGTTTATAGTAAGTTTTTATATATTAGTTTATATTTATATAAAGAGTTAATTTTATATTAAGTTATTATTTTCAGAATAACAAGTTAGTTATATGTTCTTATTATATAAGTTTTTTTAATATATTAGAAGTTTGTGTAGCTAACTCGCTTTGTAACACATGTGAACCAAGGTATCGCTACCGCTGATCGAACCGTGCCTTTCACGACACGTCGTATCAGTAACTCATCGTATCCTAACTATGGGTTTTAAAAACTATAAAGATGCATGCTAAACTAGTTTCCTTTCTTTAGCGAAGTGTCTCATTTGAACAGTTAGATAAGCTTGATAAACTGCACAGTATCGTAAAAGACTCGATCGGACTACGATTCGTATTTGACTGTGAAATGTGATAATCAAAAAATGACTCCTAAATTACAAATAGGATAACATCACAGACACTTGGGGCTTTGGGGTAACTTATAATAGCTAGTGTGCGGGAGCGACCAGTTCAGGCTTTGTTGTCCCGACCGGGTCCTAACGATCCCTTCAAAGTTCGTCGGTGACAAATTCATAGACTTGAATCACAGATTATTTAACAGTATTGTATTGTAGCACAGTTTTGGTTTAACCCGGGTACGTGCACCTGTGGTATGAGATGAACTCTTGGTTGCTCACTGTACTCTGCATTATAAGTCACGATCTAGGCTCGACACTGTTATATTTCCGCAACCTTGTCATCTTAATTAATGCTTCATTTTATTGTTGATAAATTGTGAATGTCGTAAATCTGCAAAGCTATGTTTCTGCTATATTTCCATACCATTATTGTATGGACTTTTACTTCTAGTCTCTGCTAGATTTCTATGCTTGCATATTGTTTTAATTTCTATGCTAGAGATACTTTAAGTTACGTCTGATCATGGCGACCCTTCTTTTTGTGGTGGACCCACCAGACACCTCACAGGTTGATGATGTGACCCCTAAGTTGGCAGACGCTGAGCTTGCGGTTGAATTTGACCAGGAGAATGCTGGTTACTAAGAGTGAGTGTGAGAGTGTTATGTTACCTTATGCTTTTCATTTCCATAGTGTGGCTTGCTGTGTATTTGTATTCAGACAGTATTTCCTTTTATGTACGCTGCTGACGTGTAATAATGTTGTATTTCATTTTCATGTATGAGTATTGGCATATTTCTGCACGGAACATGTATTGACTTCATTAGTGCCTAGCAAGACTTGCGCATGTTCCAAACAGTAACGGGCCCCGGGAGTGGGTCGTTACAGATTTGGTGGCCCATGCAGGTTCGTGCTAAATACCACATGAACATCACATAAAGTTCAGAATGTTTCGTATAAAATACTCAATGGAACTGATCAAACCTTATGAAACGCAGGTAAGCAATGGAAAGGAACAATTCAGGAAGTAAGGACGGTGCTTTTGGATCCGGGACCAATCACCTAAATGGGGGTCCCAACCAGAATGATGTTGGTAATGGAGCCAACAACGGACCAGACACGACACCACCTCCTACTGCACCATTGACTGCAGAAGATTTCATGCGGGGTGTTTTTGCCCTTCAGCAGCAGCTGGGACATGCTTTTCTTAGAGAGCTGAAAGCTGACCCGAGTGCTGATCACTTTCAAGCGATGAGCCCGAAGACCTTTGCTGGGACTGTGAACCATCTTCAGGCAGAGGAATGGCTCAGGAGCATCACTGGTGATCTGAGAGCATCTCAGATTCGAGAAGAAGCATGGTGGCTACAGCCAAGAGGCAACTGACTGATGGTGCTCGAGACTGGTGGCGAGGACCGCTTGGGATTGTCGATTACATGGGATGTCTTCACCAATACCTTCAACGCCCGGTACTTTTTTCCACAGGCAAAGATCATGATGAGGAAGATGTTTATCAATCTGAAGCAAGGCTCGATTTAACGACCCGATTCCCGGGCCCGTTACTTTTTGGTATTTGCGCAGGTCCTGCAGTTAACCAGTGAAAACAAAATAGCCACGATGCAGAGATGTACAAAAATATCCAAATAGTGTCCAATTATTACATCCATATTGTACAAAAATGGTCCAACAATCGTACATGAAGGAAAGTAAATACGACTAGAAACAACTCTGAAGCTGCAGACTCATGGACAAATTCTGGCGCTATTAACTCTAGAGCATCTGCTTCCATATGTACGTCGTCTGCAGTACCACAGAGATGGAACCGTAGGTAAGTCACAACAATTCTAGCAATAGAAACAAAGCAGTGCAAAAGTATGGAACAGATTATAGTAAAGAAAAGGTGGTCATACTGGTACAAAAGTAAAGTATGAGCTGACAGGTATGTAAGAGAATAAGTAAAGTACTGGTAACTGCTCAGGTATGGTATGTAATGCATAAAGTAAAGATGACTGTACAAGTGCAAAAGTAACGACTGTGGCGTGGCATGTGGTAGTAACAATATTTTGACTACTGGCAATAGTAAGACAACCAGGTTAACAATGTTTTGACCAATGGGTTGACAATAGATTGATCTAGTAATTCTTAAGGAAAAATGAACGTCGTTGACTATCTAATAGTGTAGGATGGCCTAATAATAAGAAGTCTAACTTAACTCCCAAATCAGCCAGTCAGTCAGGGCTTGAAGGCACAGGTCACTTCAAAGACCGCATGAACAAGTCCCTTGGTTGACCAACCCCCTTCCCATTTCCTTTCTAGACACTGATTCAGTCGTAGTTCAAGACCGCTCATTATTAAACCGTTCTATCACGTTCGAGTAGTCTCGACTTGGTCCGTAGAATAGTAGTAGTCGTGACTGAAGCAATGGTCTCAATAAATTATCAATTAGTGCAACATCAATCAAACTAGTGCACTGGTCTTAAATGTCGCAAGGGTCCAATAGTGTGCTCCGAAATGTGCTCCGTAAATGCCCGAAGGCCGAATAGTGTGTTCCGTAATGTGCTCCGTAAATGCCCGAAGGCCCAATAGTGTGTTCTGTAACGTGCATCAGCCTTGGCTCGGGTGTACGATATGCAACCAGAAGTGCACCCATCCCACGGAGCAACTCGTGGAATATCTACCTACCATTCCTGCAGGGTGATGGTACAGCTTAACTAATAAGGGTGGACCCGGTCACTCCCGCACACTTCGTAGCTCAAGACTACCCCATATCCCGTGTATTATCATAGTCCAATGTTCATATCAGTGTTTGTATCAATATGGCCTCATGGGCCCTGTATCAATCAGCTAGTGCAACAGTCTTAGCTCGAGTGTACGATATGCAACCAGAAGTGCACCCATCCCACGGAGCAACTCGTGGAATATCTACCTACCATCCCCTTCAGGGTGATGGTACAGCTTAACTAATAAGGGTGGACCCGGTCACTCCCGCACACTTCGTAGCTCAAGACTACCCCATAACCCATGTTGTATCACATTTCACATTTATAACAGTATCAGTATCTGTGTCTGTATCCATATCCGTATCCGTATGGCCTCATAGGCCCATCATTTCGTACACCCAACAATGTGTACAACAATACATCCATCAATGAGTACATCAAATGCATTTATATGGTAGATACTTGCTGAAAAGTCATGGCATAAGCCTCAACAGAGAATATCAATCCTGAGCAATGCTTTGAAGTCCAACAACTATGATATCTAATTCCATAAAAGTTTACTATCTCAATTTAGTCCGAGCAATGATTTGAAGTCCAACAACTATGATATCTAATTCCATAAAAGTTTACTATCTCAATTTAGTCCGAGCAATGATTTGAAGTCCAACAACTATGATATCTAATTCCATAAAAGTTTACTATCTTAATTTAGTCCGAGCAATGATTTGAAGTCCAACACTATGATATCAAATTTCATAAAAGTGCACTATCCCAATTTAGTCATTTGGTCATTCCACTATTGATTAGTCCTCAAGTTAATTAGGTCTCTATTCAATTGTTCAAGTCAAAAGTTGTTCTGAGACTAGGTGACATGTCCTAAGTTCATACGAGTACACTATCCAGATTTCTAAAGTTAGAATTAGAGTGACTTACGCTTTTAGAGATTGCCGTGGTAAGACGAGATTGGAGCTAGAGCTTTTAAAGATGCTGGTGCACGAGAATTGGTACCTGCAAACACAAGAAATCATTAGTTACAGGCTACCCTATTTTCTCCTATTTTCTACATATTTAATGCGATCGTTTTGATTTTTAAACCGATTGAAATGTTGTCAAAAAGTGTTCTAAATTTTTTTATAGCCTAGATATAAGGAAAATAATTTTACTGTAAGAGGAAATATTTTTCTGAAGTTAACACTAATTTTTATAATTTTTAAAAGCTTAAAATCAATTTAAAAACTAATTTTTAATTAAGTACGTAATTATTCAATAAATTATTCTGGATGCAATCTGCATAAGAAAGTTGCAAATGAACTGTCAAAATGGCAGTCTCAGAGAGTATTTTAACATATATTTTTATCACATATCGGTTTACGTGAAAATAGTAAGTTACTGATTTTTGAATGAAAATAACCTATTTAACTTTTAGGCTTAAAAATTATTTCTGGAAAATCTATGCGTCCGATTGAGATGAAACTAGTTCCATTGGGTCCAGAATGTCATTTCTGATTTTTCAAAACTGGTCTTGTATTTTTCTGGCCTCTATATAATTAGTTATCAATTTTTATTCAAAAACCCCATATTTTATAATTATTAAAATACGTTAATATTCGTATAAATACATAAATACGTTTTAAAACGTATTAAACTTACCCTCGCCCGTACGTTGCATGGGAGCGGGGCGGGGTGTCTTTCGCTTGACACGGCGAGCGACGGGGCTGACGGCGAGGCCGAGGCGGCGGTCGTCGGGCGGTGCAGCATCGGCGACAGGTGGAGGCTTCGACGACTAAGGCGGCGCAGCGTCGTTCTGCTAGCGGCGGAGGGCGGGAGGCTCGGGGCGGACGCCCTCGTGGCAGTCGGAGAGAGCGGGATGGCGGTCTCTTCGTCGGAGCGTGGGGCTCGACTGTGGAGCTTCGTCGACGTCGGAGGAAGGCGCTCATGGTGGTGGAGCGACGTTCTTGTCGTTGGGCTCTCGTGCGGGCTCGCCTGGAGGTGGGGCGAAGTGAGGGTGCGTGGTCAGCTGCAGTCGAAGGCGGCGGAAAGGTGGATCGACGAGCAGCGTCGAGGTCTGCAGCGAAGGAGGCGGCGTGGGTGTTTTCAGCAGACGGCAGAGCGAGGGCTTTGGGTAGTGGGAGCTCGTCAAAGGAGCAGGCGGAGACGAAGTTCGGGGAAGGAAACAGCGGAGGCGCTTCTTCGAGGTCGGAGCGACGGCAATACTCCGGTGATGGGGTCGGGGCTCTGGGAAGATGACGAGAGAGGGGTCTGAGTGAACGAGAGAGGTTGAGAGAGAGAGGGCGTGCGTTGGCCTTGGGTGCATGGAGAGTGCCTCAGAACGAAGGGATTAGGGTAGGGTTAAATAGGATTACAAAATTATTAATCAAACCCCTATTGGTCAATGGTATTAATTAGGGGTATTAATTAGGGTTGTTGGGTGTTTTGACAATCGGGTTAGGGGAATGAATCTGTCATGGAAATGAAATAAACATGTAATCACGTTTAAAGTTTGAGATGTGTTAATTAGTAATAAGTGAAAAAAAACTCCATTAGTGAAAATAATTAGTATAATACAAAATCGAAATTACGATTTTGCCCCTACTAGTAAACGTGTCCGAAAAATTACGAAAACATACCCACGGGATCGTATCGTCGCGAGAATCGCGAATACGAGATCCGTTTCAGGGTTTGAGCTACAGAAATATTAGTTTTTGGCCAAAACGTTTAGAAAGCGGGTGTGTGGGTTCTCTACTGATTTGACTTCGGAAAATTACGAAATTAATATGGGAAGCCCTAAATGATCATTGAATGTTACTGTAAAAGTTTGAAATCGTTTTGATGATGTTTGTATAGAAAATAAATTCATTAAGTCAAAACGGTAATATCTGAAAATGAATTTTATCAGAAATGTTTTGAGTTTTTAATGAAATCCGATCTTTCCAAAATACTCCATGACTAGTCGGGTACTTCAAAATATTTTTATAAGAAATTTTTGAAATCAGTTAAACTCCTGACAAACCATTATAAAATAGTTTAAAAATTGAAAATTTTGGTCAAATTCGTAAATAGTTTGTCTTGATGAAAACAGGCCGTTACACTCAAGGACTGTTGACCAGTATGATGCTGAGTTCTCCAGGCTCAGCAGGTTTGCCTCGAAGATAGTTGCAGATGCACTGACTCGTGCCCAGCATTTTCAGCAGGGGCTTAACGTTGAGATTCGAAGGAAGTTGGTCACTGCTAGTCCGACCACACATGCTATAGTTCTGACCATTGCCCGTAACCATGAGTTGGTCGAGAAGGAAGCGAAGGAAGAGCTTCGACTGGCAGCTTCTATGAGGCCCCCGCCGACCCATTCTGGGCCAAGCAGACGGCCACAAATGCACCGCCCTATTCAGAAGAATTGGTTTAAGAAGCCAGGGTAACAGTAGCAGGCCCACCCAGTCTGCCACTTTTATGGAAAGACTGGACACTTCAAGTTTGAGTGTCAAAGCCTTTTAGGCCTTTGTCTGGTTTGCGGGGTGTCAGGACACATGGGTAGGGATTGCTCACATTATAGGCCAAGTGTTCCAGCCTCAGCTCCCCGTGTTTCCCCGACTGGGAACGCTCCACAACATCCACATCTACCTCCACAGCAGAGGGTGTTTCAGCAAGTAAGGCATCAGCCACCACCGAAACGCCAGGCTTACACCATGAGCGTCGAAGAGGCCGAGGCTACCGGTCAAGTGATTACAGGTACATTTCCAGCATAGTTAGTATTTCTTTTCTTTCCTTAGCTTTGGTTTCTTAGATTAGTGTTAGTAACCTAGGTGTCATACTAGTAGCTGGAGAACCCGCCCTCTCCTTGTTCGACTCGGGAGCATCACACTGCTTTCTGGCGAGTCTATTTGTTCGTACCCACACCGTTCCTGTCAAACCTTTAGCTTCTGGCTGGAACGTCAACATGGGCGGCGGAGTGATAAAGGCGACTAGTGGGTATCTTCAATGCCATGAAGTGATTTGTAGGCGAGCATTATTTGCTGACTTCATGATGATAGATATCTCGAACTTTGATGATGTATTTGGGATGGATTGGTTGGGAAATTTCCATGCCACCATCGAATGTTGTCGAAGGAGGGTAGTCTTCGAGATTCCTGATCATCCAAAGTTTGAGTTCATTAGTGGAAGCAGATCGGTAGATCCAGTGGAGTACAAAGCCAGGTCAGACAAAGTAGTAGCATCCGTAATGGAAGCTGAGCTCGATAGACCAGAGGTGGTTCAAGAGTTCATAGATGTGTTTCCAGACGACCTTACAGGTTTGCCTCTAGATCACACCCTTAAATTTGCCATCGAACTAATTCCAGGAGCCCAACCGATGTCCAAGAGACCATATCGTTTGGCACCATCTGAGCTAGAGGAATTGCGGGCCCAACTAGATGAGCTACTGAAGAAGGGATGGATACGACCCAGTGTATCTCCCTGGGGATCTCCTATATTGCTGGTGAAGAAGAAAGATGGATCCCTACGTATGTGCGATGACTACTGTGAGCTAAACAAAGTCACAGTGAAGAACAAGTACCCTCTACCGTGCATCGACAATCTTTTCGACCAGCTCGGGGGGTCAAGTGTCTATTTGAAGCTGGATCTGAGGACATGGTACCATCAAGTCAAGGTAAAAGATGAAGATGTTCCCAAGACTGCATTCAGAACCAGATACGGACATTATGAGTACTTAGTAACACCATTTGGTGTGACCAATGCACCCGCGGTATTTATGAGTCTCATGAACCAAGTATTATATGAATACTTGGATAAGTTCGTAGTAGTCTACATCGACGACATTCTTATCTACTAGAAGAATGCGGTAGAGCATGTAGAACATCTCAGAAAGGTTCTTGAGACCCTGAGAAGACACCGACTTTATGCCAAACTTAGTAAGTGTGAATTCTGGCTGAACAAGGTGGCGTTCCTAGGCCACGTGGTGTCAGGAGAAAGGATTGCTGTTGATTCTGAAAAAGTAGCAACTGTTTAATGTTGAGTATTGGACTTCTCCCTACTTGGTGTTAATGATGAGCAAACATAAATACTTGTGACTAATCCCCTATTTTGTAGTTAATCCATTGCCTAAGCTTATAATGAAGATCTACTTGCAATGGATGACACTCAAAGATCATTGAATGCAAATGAAATGGATTGGATGATCGTAGATGGTGATTGAAGCTCCTAGAAGACTTCAAGCTCATGCGTTGGATAGAAGAGAGAGTTCGTCAAATGTAACTTTCTTTTTTCTCTTCTAGTATGTAGCATAGAAGTAGAACATTGTTGGAGCACACACACATCTTCATTTCAGTCTTAGGATATCATTAGATCAACCTTCCTTAGACTCCAATTCATTTTCTAGCTAGATTGAGCATATCATGATTATAACAGTCGATTGCTGAACGTTTTACAGTCGCCTGTCTCAAAACAGTCGACTGTGTTTTGTTCTACAGTTGCCTGTTATGCATAAACTTTTTCAGTCTAGTTTTGGGCTTCTCAGTTTTAACTCTCACAAGCGACTAATGAACGATTCACAGGAGCCTGTCCAAGTGACAGTCGACTGTGTTTTGTTAATCAGTCGCATGTCTATCTATAGCCCAAAATCTATTTCTCTGTTTACTCTGGCCAGTCGATTTATGTTGGATTAACAGTCGACTGTCTAATGGAACAGTCGACTGTCAATGCTACAACAGTCGTCTGTCCTTGAGCCTATTTGATGACTCAACTCTTTGGAAAATCTCAGGGTTTTGACAGTCGTCTGTAGAAGAAATTACAATCGCCTGTTCAGAGTAACAGTCGATTGTCTTCTCTTCATCAGTCGGCTGTCATGTTCTTCCAGACGTTTTTCAGATTTCATCAACTTACCCAACTTACGGCCAGTTGCATGTAGTAGGCTTTACAGTCTCCTGTTGCTTAACAGTCGACTGTCTATGCCTCATCAGTCGACCGTCCACGTGGTAAGTTACCGTTATGATTTCTCATCTACCCTCTCTGACTGTGCATCAGTCGACTGTGAATTTTTCAACAGTCGACTGTCGCGGGCGCAAATTCTATCCGTTGAGTTTTTCCTCATGGATTTCAAAGGGGTTTTTACTGATATCGTTTGAAGGGTTTGAGAAACCTATAAAAGGAGCCTCTACTGTTCCATTGAGAGGTGACCCATTTTGCAAAATCATTTCAAGCTTTCATTTTCTCAAGATCAAAGCTCTCAAATCCTAAAGCCATAGAATTCCAATCTTCAATCTCTTGCTCTCCAACCTAGAACCAAAGAGATATCTTCTAGGCATTTGGTGCAGTCAAGAGAAATGGCTTTCCTCTCTTCCACGAGAGTCTTTTCAACACACACCACACTTCTCCTTCAAGTTCTACTTCAAGGCATAAGTGATTGTAAGTGTTGCTCTATTTCATACTTTCATAACTTTCGTTATTGAATTTACTCTCGGGTTGTGAGAGTGGTTTGCTTGCTCCCAAGTTGTGGGAGTCAAGGTCAATCAATTGTATTTCGATTTCACTTGTATGGTTGCTACAAGTGGGGGTTTAAGGAAACCTCAAGTTAGGGTTCTAACTTGAGTATCTGGTTGTTAACCGGGTGGAAGGGATGTAGGATTACCGGGAACAAGTCGGGAAGTGACTTGGGTAAGCCGAATCCTTGAAACATCATTGCGTTTGCATTTGTTTCATTTTGGGTTTATTTCTATTCCGCACTACTTGTTGATTAGGAATTTAAATTGGTGTAACTATCCTTTTAAATTGCATAAACACTATTCAACCCCTCTTCTAGGCAGGGTCCTTACAATTGGTATCAGAGCGCAAGTTTATAGCTATGGCATCCAACAACAACAACGTTCCTCCACCACCTTCGTACAATAATCACGATCGTGATGGAGCGTCTACAGTTTTCGAAGGACAATCAACGGTGCGTCCTCCGCGTTTCAATGGCACAAAATTTGGCTATTGGAAATACTGGATCGAGACGTTCCTAGGGAGTGCTTCCCTTTGGATAACCCTCCATAAGGAATACGCCGAGCCCACCGAAGTGGATTTCGAAAAATAGACGGCTACTGAGAAATCCGCCGAAGTCAACAACACAAAGACAATGAACGCTCTTCATTGTGCGTTGGACCCAGATGAGTTCAACAAGATATGCACATGTAGAGTGCATATCAGATTTGGAACCATCTCGTCGTTACCCTAAGTGAACGAACAAGGTAAAACTTTCTAAACTCTCTGTTGCCGTGCAAAACTTCGATATGTTTCATATGCATGAAAATGAAAGCATAGCATTGATGTACGGACGTTTTACCGATATCACTAATGAATTGGAAGCTCTTGGACAAGTCTATTCCCAACAAGATAAGGTAAGGAAGATCATAATGGGAATGACCTCCAAATGGAAAAGGAGAGCTATCGCCATCGAGGAGGTCAACGACTTGAAGACTTACACAGTTGTGAACCTTATCAGCACTCACATGTCTTATGAAGTAAGACGGGAGAACCGATTAAAGATTCGAGCTATGATGAACCCTTCAGAGGCCAAGAAGAAAGCTTTGGCATTCAAAGCCAATTCATCATCCTCCGATAGTGAAGAATCAGAAAATGAGATGGACTTGGATGAAATGGCCCAAATGACAAAGAAGTTCCAACGCTTCTTTCAAAAAGGTAAATTTCCCTCTAAGAATAGATTTGATTCTACTAATCACTCTTCCTCTTTTTGATTTAAGTGTAATAAGCCAATGCACATCAAGAAGGATTGCCCAATGCTACGAAACAAAGAGAAGTGGAAGGCTCCGAAGTACCACAAGTCCAATAAGAATAAGAAAGATAAGAAGAAAGGACTAGTAGGTACATTCGATGATTCAAGTGAAGACTCATCAAGCGAATCCGATGATGAGAAGGGTGAAAGTGCCCACATGTGCTTCATGGCCCGAGAAGATTCACTCTCCGATGAAAGTGATTTCGACATGGATGATACTGAGGTAACTATGGATGAATTGCGTATTGCTAATGAAGAATTATTTGCTAGGTATCAATCTTTAATGCTTAGATATACTAGTTTAAAGAAATTGAATGTTAGCAATCCATCCATTCCATGCATTATCAATAATGACACCATTGTTGATACTTTAACCCTTGAGAAAGCAAATTTAGCTTCTCAAAATGTCACTTTGAGAAATGAGGTGAATACCCTCAAATCTCAACTAGATCAAACACATCCTAAGGATAATAGTGATCTAGTTTCACGACACACATAATTGGGTTTAGAGAATGATTCTCTTAAAACCCAAGTGCACGAGCTCAAAGCATGTGTATCCACCTTGGATACCAACATTTCTTCTTTTAAGGAGAAATATGAGCTCATGTCCTCCCGTATTGTGAGATTCAATAAGGGAAAAGGACAATTGGACGATTTACTAGCAAACCAATTTCTGGCCACACATCGTGTTGGTCTTGGTTTTGTAGAAGCAAATGCATCCAATGCTCGCACCTCCTATAGTGGTGTCAGTATAGACTTTGTGAGGCCATCCTCCGGTGCATCCACAAGTGGTGTCAAAGACACTATAGGTAGCAAACCTACCAAGAAAGTCACAACTTCACCGTCTTTTCCTTTTGGCAAGAAACCCACTAAGGGTGGAAACCAAAAGAGAAGCCATGCTTACATGTACACAAACCTTCATCCACGTAGGAAATCTCCTACTTCACAAGTGGATACTCATGACATTTTCTATGCTCCACACCCACGGACACGTACAAATCCACACATGAGAAATACTAATGTACGTGCTCCTATACACCCATATGCTCAAACGCATCATTCTTACATGTATGTACATCCTCCACATGTCATGCATGACCCATATGTTTCATACAACATGCATGTTCCCAAGCATACATATAATCCTCGTATGTCAATGCATATCCACCACCTCATTTTTATGCTAGAAACCATGTTCCTAAGAAGCATGCACCACATAGATATCTAACGACTATGCATGCAACTAGGAAAATGACTCCCAAAACATACACCATTTGGGGTCCTAAGAACACTAGCTTAAATGATAGGAATGCATATGTTGATTTCTATTTTCATGATGTTATTAATAATGGTAATTATGTTGGGAAGCGGAAGTCCACTTGGACTTGGCTTCCAAAGGGCTAATCCCCTTGGACCCAACAAAAATTTGGTACCATGAGATTATGGTATACTATGTAGGTACCCAAGAGAAAGAAAGAGAGCTTTAAAGGTCAAACTAGCTCTAAAAGGAAAGGATGGATTCTGAACAGTGGTTGCTCCAAACACATGATGTGAGATCCTTCATTACCCTCCGAAGTGATTAGCATCAAGAATGGTGCAACGATCACTTTTGGAGGTAACCAAAAGGGAACCATCATTGGAGTAGGTATAGTTGGAAACTCCTCCAAACCTTTAATTACTAATGTATTTCTAGTTAGTGGTTTATGTCACAATCTCATTTTCATTAGTCAACTTTGTGTTAAAAGTTACAAGGTTAACTTTGGAGAAGGATTGTGTAAAATTGTTAATTCTAATTCACATGTTTTATTTACTGGTATTAGGCGTAAAAATATTTATTATTTGAGCTTGCTAAAACCGTAGAACATTGCTTAGTTGCTAATACAAATAAACAACTACTATGGCATCGTCGTTTTGGTCATGTTCATTTCAAGCACTTATATAAGTTAGCTAAGCATGATCTAGTCAATGTTTTTCCAAAAATTGCTTTTAGTAAGAAAAACTTTTGTGATTCATGTCAAAGAGGTAAACTTAGTAAATCATGTTTTAAGCTTAAAGAAGGCATTACTTCTAAGAGGCCACTAGAACTACTTTATCTAGATTTGTTTGGGTCAACTAGAACCGCTTCTTTAGGCAATGCTCATTATGGATTAGTTGTCGTTGACGACTTCTCTAGATTTACTTGGGTTTCATTCTTAACTAATAAGAAGCATTTGAAGAGTTTACCATATTTGCAAAGAAGATTCAGAATCTCTTAGGATCCACCATTATCACTATCCGTAGTGATCATGGAGGAGAATTTGAGAATGAGTTTTTTACAAAGTTTTGTGATGACACCGGGATAACTCACAAATTTTCTTTTCCTCGAGAACCACCACAAAATGGTGTTGTAGAGAGAAAGAATAGGACTCTTATTGAGTGTGCTCGTACTATGCTCCATGATAGTTATCTTGGACTAAAATTTTGGGCAGAAGCGGTGCACACGGCATGTTATGTGCTCAATAGGATCCTAGTGAGACCCCGAACGAAAAAAACTTGTTTTGAGTTATTTTATGACAAAAAGCCTCAAGTTAAATATTTTCAAGTTTTTGGTTCAAAATGTTTTATCAAGAACACCTTTGGTAATTTAGATAAATTTGAGCCAAGATCCGATGAAGGAATTTTTGTTGGATATTTCACACATAGCAAAGCATACCGGATATACAACAAAACCTCTTCAACGATCGAGGAATCTCTACACGTATCATTTTATGAAGATTTTGATTTTCCTTATGTTGTTGATGATAGTCTAGATGCTATATGTGATTCTCTTAGTAATGTCAAGATTAATGATTCAATTATTGAGACTAACACTTCTAATGAGATTGTTGAAGATGTTCCAAGTGATGCAGGAATACCCAAAGCTTACCCAACCGTTCGCAACCATCCACATGACCAAATTATTGGAGATATTAGTGTGAGTGTTCGAACAAGGTCTAGAATTGAAGAATTCTCTCATTGCGCATTTGTCTCTACCATTGAGCCAAAGAACATCCAAGAAGTTTGTCAGGATAGCTCTTGGATAGTGGCAATAGAAGAAGAACTTATGCAATTCGAGAGAAATGAAGTTTGGGAGCTCGTTCCTCTTCCAAGTGGTCATCAAGTTATTGGCACCAAATGGATCTTCAAGAACAAGACCGATGAGAACGAGGTCATCACAAGGAACAAAGCAAGGTTAGTAGCTCAAGGCTACCGGCAAGAGGAAGGTATCGATTTCGAAGAATCCTTTGCCCCCGTAGCTAGATTAGAAGCTATTAGATTGCTTTTATCTTTTGCATCTCATAAGAATTTCAAATTATTTCAAATGGATGTTAAAAGTGCATTTTAAATGGTATTGTCGATGAAGAAGTGCATGTTTCTCAACCTCCTAGTTTCATTCATGAAAAATTTCCAAACCATGTTTTCAAACTTAAGAAAGCGTTGTATGGGTTGAGACAAGCTCCTAGAGCTTGGTATGATCGACTCAAAACCTTTCTTTTGGATTTTAAAATGGGTGAAGTTGATTCAACACTTTTCATTAAGGATTATGAAAATGACATCCTATTGATTCAAGTTTATGTAGACGATATAATATTTGGTTTTACTAACTTTAATCTTTGTCAAGAATTTTCTAAGTCCATGAAGGATGAATTCGAGATGAGCCACATGGGTGAGCTCAACTATTTCCTTGGATTGCAAATTCGACAAATGAAGGATGGGACTTTCATACATCAAACTAAGTACACAGGAGAGCTCATCAAGCGATTCGGGATGGAATAGTCTTCAAGCAAAAGGACTCGCATGAGTACGACAACCCATCTACACAAGGATAAGAATGGAAAATATGTAGACGTTCGTCTATATCCAGGTATGATCGGTAGCTTACTCTATTTAACTGCTAGTATGCCCGATATTATGTTTTCTGTATGCTTGTGTGCTAGATATCAAGCTAGACCTAAAGAGTCACACTTGATTGCGGTTAAACGAATTTTTCATTATCTTAATCATTCACTAGATTATGGGTTACTTTACCCTAAATCTAGCACATATGAGTTAATCTCATATATTGATGCCGACTTTGTCGGATGCAAATCCGATAGGAAAAGTACTAGTGGCACTTGCCATTTCCTAGGAAATTCCTTAGTCTCTTGGTTCTCCAAGAAACAGAACTCGGTATCATTGTCCACGACTGAAGCGGAATATATTGTCGCGGATCTAGCATGTGCACAAGTTCTTTGGATGAGACACACTCTTAAGGATTATGGTGTCAATTGTGATACTTGCCTTATCATGGTTGATAACCAAAGTGCTATATGTCTTTCCAAGAATCTGGTACATCACTCCCGTACCAAACACATATATGTGAGACACCACTTTATCAATGATCATGTAGCTAAGAAGGACATCATCTTAGAGTACATTGAAACCCAAAAACAAATTGCCGACATTTTTACAAAACCTCTTAAAGAAGATTCATTTGTGATATTGCATGGAGAATTAGAAATTATGTGTGAATCTAAAATTTAGGAGTTCAATTTACTTGTTATAACATCTTTTGAACTCATATCATCATGTTGCCTCTCTTCATTTGATATATCATATATTGGTTTTAAGAAAGGCTATTAAGATTTCTTTGATTACACGAGTTTTCAGATTGTTTTAAGAGATTTATGTTATAAATAATTTATCGTTTGATATTGATTTTATGATGAGTTTATGTTAGAGTATAGGTACTAGGGTGAGTTGTGCATATCCTCTGGATTTTAACCTAACTGGGCATTTTTGGACCAGGACAGACGACTGTCTTTCCTTCGACAGTCGACTGCCCTACTCTATGTTCTCTGTCAGCAGACTGTATCTTTTGCCCAGGCGACTGATGATAAATTTACAGTCAACTGTTGGATCAACAGGCGACTGTATTTTAGTCACCAGGCGCATGTCAATTTCATCAGTAATCTCTGTTTTATCATCAATTTTATTGATTCTCAGTCAATCGACTAATGAGTATAATACAGTCGACTGTCTCACGCACAGGCGACTGTAAGTTACTCAACAGTCGACTGTCTGTCCACCTAAGCTTATCTCTTATCACTTTGACCAGTCGACTGACTATTGTTCAACAGTCGACGGTCTCATATTGTGGCGGTTCGCTCATTTGATCTGAGCCATCGATTATTTGATCCAACGGCCTAGATTCATTTTCCCCTTCGTTATGATCGAGAAAATTCATTTTGATCGACTGATTCTCTCTCCTCTGATTGAAACCGTTTCGTCTTCCTCCACCAAAACCCTCAGTCGTTCGCTCCTCCGGTGCTCTTCGTCCCCATTTTCTCGTCGTCTGTCGATTGTGTCGCTCGGACCTCGACTGTCTCGACTGCCTCTCGATTTAGGTTCGATTTCCTCTCGTGTTTCTTTTGTGCGATTTTTTTAAATCCCTGTC
This sequence comes from Scilla litardierei, assembly GCA_030789695.1. Classification (NCBI taxonomy): domain Eukaryota; kingdom Viridiplantae; phylum Streptophyta; class Magnoliopsida; order Asparagales; family Asparagaceae; genus Scilla; species Scilla litardierei. The sequence goes on along the minus strand of CM061142.1, from coordinate 498,939,874 downwards.
GATCTCCCCTCTGTTCGTTTGACTGTGCAATGGCTCCCAAAACCAAGAACTAGGGAAAGACTATTGCTTCTAAGCATGCTATGCTTCCCAAGCCTACAACTGCTAAAAACAAATAACCATATAAGGTCCAAACCAAGAAAGCCAATTCTCCCTCTCGATCTTCTTTGTGGGGTTATTCTCCTTCTTCTGCGTCTTCTTCATCTGAAGCTGAGCGCCTCTTGAAGCGTCAGCGCAAGCCCGTTGGTGTTCGCATCAATGAGCCTTGTGCTGAGGCTCCCCCTTCACCATCTGTGTCGAGCTCCGGAGAAGAAACCCCAGTCGTGCCACCTACTGATCCTCTCATTCCCATTTGCCGAGATGATTTGTGCTTGGCAAAATATCACTCTCTCCTCGGGATCAAACTTCTTAGAGAGCGATTCATTGTCTTTCCCGCTTTCAATGCTGAGAGATTATCTGAGATCCTATCTGCTACTCGCTTGGATGACCTCTTTCGCTTCTCTCAGAGTGAATCTCCTCGTGCCTATCCATTTTTGGTTAAGCTTTTCTATGCTAACCGCATTCACGGTGAGTATGCTACCACTGGAGTTATTGACATTGTTGTCCAGGGGACCCCCATTTGCATTGATCCTGCTCTTTTAGGGACCATTCTTAGGATTCCCTCCACTGGATCCCTTCCTGCTGATATTTTCATTTCAGATGTTGATGAGCTTGATCAGTCTGTCCTCCGGGACATGTTCTGTGAGATACCTTCTGATCTTTCTTCTGGTGTTTGGTCATCCATGTTCTCGACGAGGGGTTGGGTTGTTCACCTTGTGGAGAAGTCCAACATCTTGTCGAAGTATGGATCTTCAGATTAGCCTTCCCTGTAGATTCTTAGGTGTATGTATGCGATCTTTTCCGGCATGTTAGTAAACTGGGCTGGCGTCCTCCTTGATAGGATGGACAAGGTCGAGTTTACTACTGCTTCCTCCCACATTCCCTATGATGGTCTACTCACACTTGTTTTTCGTCATTTTGGGATTGATTTGACTCCATTCGAGCCCCTGCCTTTTGGTCCTCTTCTCGATGCTTCTGCAAAGTCGAAGTCCTCTTCGGCTCTGCAGTCTGCATCTAAGAAGAGGAAATCCACATCTGCTCCGTCTTCCTCCCCGGTTCCTAATGCTGACCAGCCATCTACATCTGCTCCTCCCTCTCATGATATTCTACTTGAGATGGTTTCTGGTCGTATGAGTTGGCATTTTTGTCATTCCAGCATCAGGGTATGCCCTTCCCTGAGCACCTCAGGCGATTTGTTCCTCCTCAGCCTCGTCAGCCTCCACCTCCTATCATTACTGAGATTATCTTGCATCCTGACGTAGCTGCTACTCAGGGTGTTGCTGCTGCTCTTTCTCCTCCAGAGGATACCCCCGTTGACCCAGAGACGGCTTCCTCCTCTGCTGCACCTCGAGACACTCACTGCTAGATTTTTTTTAGTTTTTGAGTGCTGTATGTATGATTTATATTTTGTGTGGTGATGATATATGGATGGATGATATGTTAAATCATGATGTAGTCAGTTCATTTAGAGACACATGATGTTGCTCATTTTTTACTCATGTGGTCTGTTATTTATTTATATATATATATATATATATATATATATATATATATATATATATATATATATATATATATATATATATATATGGAAAGTTAGCGTGTATTTTATTGATCAAGTATACATAATACAAAAATAGCACATGTAGGCATGAGGTTTCAAGAGGGAGAGGAGAGGGCACAGGCGCCGTCACTCTCCACTATCAATCCCACATCCTAAATGTTGCTATACAAAATATAACAAAAAACAAAAAGGAGGAATGTCAAGAAGAATATATATATGGAGAGGGCACATGTAAGCATATATATATGGAGAATATGCTTTGCATCTTTATTGAATCTAATGAAAAGATACAGGACTCCAGGACTGAAGAAGGATGTTTGTAATGCAGGGCTAGAGCACAGGCACCGTCACCCTACCAATACTAAACACCTTCCGCTAATCCAGGGAGCCGAAGAATGTCAAGAAAATACATGATATGCACACTTAATCTAATAGCCCCCAGTTTGAGGGGGGACCATGATCATCTTCATTATCCCAATCCATGTGCCTCAGAGCAATTCTGACATCATCAGCAATGTCATCAAAAAGGAGGGTCTTCATCCGGCTACTATCTTCAAAGATTCTCCTATTCCGTTCTCTCCAAATATGCCAAGTCATCACAGCCAGAATAGTCCTAGCCAACCTTCCCAAGCTGCCCTTCTTAAAGTGAGATAGAATCAAATCAACCATACCAGCTATAGTGGACGGCAAAGCAGTAGTAACCCCCATTTTTAGAAAACTCCTGCAAAGGAGATAGTTAGTATAACTGCATTCAAAAAATATATGATCCATATTTTCAAGAGCATTATCAACGCATAAAACACAAAAGGGTGAAGTAGGCACTCCCCATTGTACGAGCTTATCACGGGTTAGAAGTTTCACGTGGAAAGCCCGCAGTAACGTAATAGCCATCTTGGGGATATGCCCCTGAAACCAGACCACTCTGTAGTAGGGGAAGAGAGGTTTTATAGCCCGAGATCCAGCCCATGCATTACAAAGAGTAGGAGACTTCGAGACCCAGGCCCAAGAGTCATCACCCATAGTCAAAGACACAACATCAATAATATGGTGAACAGGAAGAAGGGCACTGTTGTCCGCCCATCCCTCATTGGACCAATAATCACTAACCATATTCCTCTCCTCCCCAGCAGGAATCTCATAAGAATCACTAAGCGGGCCACAAGGCAGCCAATTATCATACCAGAATAGAGTAGAAGATCCATCCCTGACAATGCATTTGGTAAGCTTCTTAGTAAACTCACGGCAATGCAAGATAAATTTCCAGGTCCCAGATTGCATAGGATGAGGCTTAGCCTGAAATAACCCTGTGTTGCTCATATACTGATTCCTCATATAGGAAGCCCAAACCCCTTTATGAGTAAGCATGCGCCAAGACAGCTTAATACCATAAGCTTTATTCAATTCAGAGAGACTTCTGATCCCCACACCCCCTTCCTGCCTGGGCGCACAAATGTCATCCCAAGCCCAAAGATGATTCTTCCCCCATATGAATTCCCTACAAATAGATGTGAGAGATCGAATAACAGTCATAGGGATACGGAAGGCCTGCATCCAAAATCCCACCATGCCATAGATAACAGTTTTAACGAGTTCAATACGCCAAGCAATGGATAATAAAGATAAGGACCATCCCTGCAATCTGCTTTTGCATCTATCAATCAAACTGCCATACATTGAAGCGTTAGGATACTTTGTAGAGAGCGGGAGCCCCAAATATGTAGAAAGGGATTGCACCCTTAGAATACCCAAGACCTCAGCAAGGTTGCCAGCTCCCTTAGTGCCTTTACTGAAGATGCCAGCACTTTTTCTCTAATTAACCTCAAGCCCAGAATAGTATTTAAAAGTGAGTAGCAGGTCTCTCAGACCTTCAAAATATTTAGCGTTGGCACGACAAAACACAAGCAAGTCATCAGCAAAGAGTAGGTGAGTGATTGCCCCAACTCTTTTCATGGGCATAATGCTACGCATGGCGTTGGCCTTAGCCATAAGCAAGGAGAAAGCCTCCATGACGATCACAAAGAGATAAGGGGACAAAGGATCGCCCTGCCTCAACCCCATATTCGATTGGAACATTCCATAAGGGGAGCCATTAATCATAACAAAAAAGGACGGAGTAGAGATACATTCGCATATCCAGCTGATAAACCTGTGATTGAATCCCATTTGATGCAGCATAAAATATACGAACTCTCTATTAACACTATCAAAAGCTTTCCGTAAATCCAATTTGAGACAGGCGCGACTTCCCATAGGGTTATTAAAATCCCTTATATGTTCATGAGCAAGCAGGGCACAATCATCGAGTAACTGGTCTTGAAGAAAGGCGGCTTGATTAGGCGATATAAGCTCAATAACAGCTCTTTTCAAACGATTGCACAATATCTTGCTGATAATCTTGTACATGACATTACAACATGAAATGGGTCTATAATCACCAAGCCCAGAAGCATTGGCATTTTTGGGTATGAGAGTTAGAAATGTATGGTTGATCTGTCGAAATATCTTCCCAGTCTGAAAGAAATTAAGAATATCAATAGTAACATCCTCGCCAATGATATCCCACGAATTTTGAAAAAGGAACCCACTTAAACCATCAGGCCCAGGGGCCTTATCAGCCCCAATCTGAAAGACCGCATTTTTAACTTCCTCAGCAAGCACAGGTCTTTCCACCCAATCAGCAGCCTCCCTAGTAAGTGTAGGATCCTGTCAAAACAAGGACGTTAGGATCGAATAATAAAGTAGAGACTTACGCTTGCGTACGCGGCACCGTAATCTCGGAACTTCGCCCTCGGATTCGCCACAACGGTCAGTACTTCGTCACGGAGGATCGAAGCAGAGTTTCACCGCCTAAATCTCTATTTAGAAGAGGATTTTAATGGAAGGGAGAAGAAGAACACAAGTTGCCTTATGCAAACTTATGGCATGGTAAGATTGGTGTAAAAGGCATACCCTTGGGTCCTATTTATAGGCTTTAGGGGTAGTTATTGTAGGAAATAACCAATTATAAGCTTATTAGCCTATATTAGCCCTTTTACTTATCCTCTTCTTCATTCACTTATCGAGTGCCTTTATGCACTTATAAAGTGACTTTTTCCACTTATCGAGTGGTCCTTTTCACATGAGAAAAGGTTCTCTTCGTGCACGCGACGTTTGAGGTCCGTATACCCTCATACATCCCCTCATGGGTGTATTCATGTCGTCCATATCCAACATCTCCCACTCACACTTGAGGGGATTGTAAGGAAACATCTTTCCTTTAACTCTTCTGTTTATCATACCGAGAAATAGGCCGTGTGACCGTCATGCGCATAGAGTCCGCTGTTGTGCACTTGTTAGAGATACACAACACTCCTCGAGGTGCAAAGTTGAGTAGATCAACGCATGCTTTACCCTAGATTATTTCTTCACATTTCTTATACTTTATATTCAACAATTGAATTCCATCTGGATTACAATTGGCTGGCTAGCTTTGAATCTCTAAAGTCCAAATGTGAATATGAAATTAATCTTCCTCTTCTTGCGATCCTTTCGATCTTGACTTGACTTGCTTTTCTAACATGTCCCGCCAGACCGAATTGACCATAGTCCATAAGTAACATGCTAAGATAGCAATCACACAGTCAAATCTAAAGGAACCAATTAGAGTCCATAAGGGTAACGAGTTAAGACCCATGTGGTCTTTGGGTCTCACATAATAGTAAACACAATTTACTATTCTAACCCAATGGTCAAATGCATACGTAGTATGAATATGTATTACAACATCACTCCTTTTCCAGGGAGCGTATGTCTTAATGATGTTGTAAGGATGATGATCAGACACCACAATGTCTGATTTTGAGTCCCTTTTACTACTTAAATCATCTTCTGGACCCACATCCCGCATAAGACAGATAGGATTTAATAATCCTATTAGATCTTTTGTAAGCATCCATATGATGCAGATCTTTCATACGACCATTTTGTTTAAGTCATGACTCTAAATCATCCGTCTGACGATTTTGACTTTAAAACAGGTCTCATCTTTATTCTATCCGTCTGATATAATAAAGGCGGTTGCTCATGTGAGAGAGCCAGCCTCAATCTGTCCGACATACTAGAAAACCAGCTGAGATTTAAAAAAATGTACGCAAACATTTTCAAGAAATTCATATGCAATGTTGAAAAGAACTCATTCTTTCATTAAATTTGATATTTTACAGACATGGGAATTTACATTGGTACAACTCAGCTCTTATGCAATCGTTGAGATGACAAGTGTTTGTAAAACACATCTCTGGGGATCGCCTTCGTAAGCAGATCCGCTATCATCTCATGCGTAGATAATGTACCTTATGTCTACCTTCTTGGTCTTATCATAGTCTTTTGCAAATTTGTAGCGGATATCTATGGGTTTGGTCTTACAATGGAATTTTGGATCTTTGACATAGGCTATAGATGCTTGACTGTCACTGTGTATTGGTACAGCACCTGAGTCATTTGCATCAATTAGGCTGTCTAAGAATTTCCTAAGCCAAACAGCCTCTTGGACTGCCATGCTAAATGCTACAAACTCGGCTTCCATAGTTGAAAGTGCGATGCAGGATTGTTTCTTGCTACTCCAGGATATTGCACCAGATCCGAGTAGAAAAACATATCCTGAGGTCGATCGTCGCTCATCGAGATCACCCGTCCAATCAGCATCAGTGTAGCCTTCGAGCCTCAAGGCATCTCCTTGATAGCATAAAGCATAGTCTGCAGTTCCTTTAAGATACCGCATTATCCTCTTAACCGCTGTCCAGTGTACTTTCCCTGGATTGGATTGGTAACGGCTTACCATTCCAACGGTAAAATAGATATCCGGTCTTGTACACATCATAGCGTACATAAGACTACCAACTGCACTGGAATATGGAACTTTTTCCATAATTTCATTTTCCTTTTGGTTCTTTGGACATGATTTCAGACATAAATTATCGCATTTGCTTATAGGAGTATCAATGGACTTGCAGTCTTGCATATTAAAACGTTCTAGAACCTTCTTTATATAAGTCTCTTGTGAAAGAGAAAGAAGTTTCTTTGAACGATTCCTTGAAATCTTAACTCCAAGGATATATGCGGCTTCTCCCATGTCTTTCATCTCAAAAACTGATGAAAGCCAAGCCTTGATATCCATCACAAAGCCCTTGTCATTTCCGGCTATTAAAATGTCATCTACATATAGAGACATAATAACGTACTTGCTCTTAATCCTCTTGATACATACACAGTTGTCTTCATCAAGCATGGAAAAACCATTTGATAAGACAACTTCTTGAAATCGTACATACCATTGCCTCGAGGATTGTTTAAGATCATATATGGACTTACGAAGTTTACAAACCTTATGTTCGTTTCCTTCTTTTACAAACCCTGTTGGTTGTTCCATATAGATCTCCTCGTCCAATTCTCCATTGAGAAAAGCAGTCTTTACATCCATTTGATGTAATTCGAGGTCTAAGCAAGCCACCATAGCCAAAATCAGGCGAATCGAGGTAAAACGAACAACATGTGAGAAAGTCTCTTCGTAGTCTATCCCTTCCTGTTGCGTAAAACCTTTCGCGGCAAGGCGAGCTTTATATCTGTCTTTAGAGCCATCAGCCTTATGCTTGATCTTGAGAACCCATTTGTTCCCAATAGCTCTACGTCCTCTGGGTAAGTCAACTAAGTCCCAGACTTGGTTAACTTTCATGGATTTCAACTCTTCCTTCATCGCTTCCATCCATTTGTCTTTCGCAGGGCATGATACGGCCTGTTTGAAAGTAGCAGGCTCGTCATCATCCTGTAGTAAAGTCATAAAGGTTTGTGGAAATTCATCCTCAAATCTTAGAGGAGCCAACCTTGTATGATTACTACATCGTATTTGAGATTCTTCAAGTCCTTGTTGACTCGAATTTAGATCAATTCTAACATCACTCCCACTTGGAATGTCGTTAGAAATGCTCCCACTTGGATCATTATTCCCGTATGGAATATGATTTGCGTCATTTGTATCATCCATTGGTGAAGTTTGAAACGTATTTTCGAATTCTCCCACTCGAATGAGGTAATCCTTCTTGATCATTAATCTCAAACAGAGATAAGTCCTGACTTATCTCGCCCTGTCTTGGAAACTCGTTTTCCAAGAAAGTGACATCCCTCGACTCAAATTCAATTAGACCTCCATTGTCTTCCTGACTAATGAAAACATAACCTTTGGAGTTTTCTGCGTATCGTATAAAGATACATTTCCTTCCCCGTGGCCCAAGTTTGCCATACTTATGGGAGGAAATATGTGCGTAGGATGCACATCCCCAAGGTTTTAAAATGTTTAAGTCAGGAGACCTTTGGTTCCACAACTCATAAGGAGTGGAGCTAACTGATTTCGAGGGTACGCGGTTTAAAATGAAAGTGGCCGTCAATAATGCATCACCCCAAAAGGTGATCGGCAAGTTAGCTTGCGCCATCATTGAACGGACCATTTCCATTAAAGTCCTATTTCTCCTTTCTGCAACACCATTTTGTTGCGGAGTATAAGGCATAGTTACCTGATGAACTATGCCTTTTTCATCACAAAGTTCTTTAAAACTTGTTGATTGATATTCACCGCCCCTATCGTTTCGCAAGACCTTAATCTTGCGATCTAATTGATTTTCCACCAAACTCATATAGTTTTTAAAGCAGGTTACTGCTTCACTTTTGTGGGATATCAAATAGATATGACCGAATCGGGTGAAATCATCAATAAAAGTGATGAAATAGGACTTCTCGCGTATTGTCTTGACATTCATCGGACCACATATGTCCGAATGGATTAGCTGTAATGGAACCTCGGCCCTTGTGCCGGTTCCAAACGGCTTGCGACAAGATTTCCCTACAAGGCAATGTTCGCAAGTCGACATATCAACCTTTGAAACATTGGATAGAAGGCCACGTTTGACAAGTCTATCCATACGCGTTGGTCCAATGTGACCAAGCCTTGCGTGTCAACAAATTATATCTGACTCATAAGTCGAAGAATTTGCAACAAGGAAATTTTCATTACAAAATGAAGAGTCATACATTGTATTTAATACAATAAATCCTTTAAATACATACCCAGTACCAATTAAGGAATTATTATAAAACAAGTCCACTTTACAATCATGAAAAAACCAGCTATAACCAAGACCCATTAACACGACCACAGATATAATATTCCTTCGAATATCTGGAGCGAAGAGGACATCATGTAGTAAGATAGTGCGGCCGTTGTCCAAGACTAGCTTGCAAGTCCCAACGCCTTTCACTTCAACACGTGTGTTGTTTCCTACATAAATCCACTTTGTTCCTTGGGGTATCCGATGATACTCCACGAAGGACCGTCTGTCCCTTGCTATGTGGTCGGTGGCACCTGAATCAATTATCCAAAATGGATTAGATTCCACAAGAAATATTGAACTAGAAACACATATGTAACTATTATTACAAGTTACCTTGTCACCTTCATCCGTACAAGAACGGGCATAGTGACCTAACTTGTTGCACTTGAAGCACTTGATCCTCTTCAAGTCTTTCTTCTTGTGCCATTTCTTGTGCCCACCCTTATGTTTGGGTTTCTTGGTAGACTCAGGTTGCTTATTACGTTCATTAGAAAACTTCAAACGATCTTTCTGTTTCTTTCCCCCGTGTGGAACTAGCAACCATGTGCACTTCTGCACTTGGCTTGGCAGCCGCAAGCCGCTCTTCCTCTAACTCGAGGTGCTTAGAAACATCGCTGAAGGTCTTGATGCTCTCATTATGAGTGAGATGCATCTTCATTTGGTCCCACTCATTTGGCAGGGAACGTATGACTACTTGGATTTGTTGCTCATCAGTGAGCACATGACCTGCATCCTTTAACTCTGAGATTAGATTTGCCATATGTCGCAGATGTTTCCCCATGGAATGATCTGGACGTTTCTTGTATGAATCAAATCTTATAGTTAAAGAACGAAGTTTGGACACCGATGTGCCACCAAACTTCTCTTCAAGCTTGGACCATATGTCCATGGATAGGTCATGCTCTCGGAAGATGCGCATTATGTCATCGGCCATACTGGACAATAACGTAATGCGAGCTATCTTGTTCTTCCGAGACCAAGCATCAAAAGCTTCCTTGTCTCGTCTGTGTTGGGCCGTAGTGCCCAACTCGGGTTCAATCATTACGTTCTTCAGAGTTTCGAGCACTTCTTGCTCCTCTAGAACGTATTGTATCTTGATGGACCATAGTTTGTAATTATCGCCGTTGAGTTTTTCACCACTGTTTAACTCAGCGACGATGTTCTTTGAAGCGGAAGACATTTTAACTTTAAAATGCTGCAAAAGACACAAAACCGAAGGTTCGATCAAAAATCATTGCATAAAATTCTTATACATAGATATCACTCCCACTTGGAATATCCCACTTGGAATGATATCATTATATTTGATAAGTTACTTTTGAAAAATATTGAAGATGTTGCTCTAGAATCGGAAAGGTCTCTACGATTCCAATCACCATCTAGAACAACCTTCAATATTCCCCCCTCACTTATCAAACGATAGTACACTTATAGTACTTCGCAGCGGAAAAGCGTTTTTGAAAACGTATTTTTCAAAAGCAAATGCGATATTTCAACTTAGTACCCTTATGATACTAGTGAAATATACGGCAATCCCTGGCCATTGCCTGGATTGAGCCGTAGCCGTGCCAAGGCCGGATCCCCCCTGAGGGGATTTTTCTGCAAGCCATCGTCACCGGCTCCCGTATGGATCTAGGCGCTTCCCCCCTATAGGAGAATTTTGCCGCAGACGACTGCCGTCGGCCCCGTATGGGCTAGCCATGCATGTCACATTCATGTAAGCCCCCCTCCCAAATACAGGGTCAACCGGGGCTCGGCACTGGCCGAGACCGGGGCTGACAGTGGCCTGGCGCCGGCCTCGGCCAGGGCCGGCAATGGCCCTGGGCAGGCCTCGGCCTGGTCCCGGCCACTGCCAGTGCCAGCTGGCCTGGCCCTGGCCACTGCCAGGGCCGGCCGTGGCCCAGGCAGAGACCAGGGCCGGCCAGGGCGCCGGCCCTGGCCTCTACCAGGGCCGGCCAGGCCCCTGGCCTGGCCCTGGCCCCCGGCCAGGGCCGGCCAGACCCTGGCCTGAGGCCAGGGCGCCGGCCCTGGCCTCTGCCAGGGTCGGCCAGGCCCCTGGCCTGAGGCCAGGGCCGGCCAGGCCCCTGGCCTAAGGCCAGGGCGCCGGCCCCTGGCCCTGGCCGAGGCCGGCCAGGGCCTCCTGGCCCTGGTCTGGTCTCGGCCAGGCCTGGACCTGGCCACGGCCAGGGCCCCTGGCCATGGCCGGCCATGGCCTGGCCAGGGCCCCTTGGCCATGGCCGGCCTTGGCCCATATGGCCATGGCCGGCCTCCCCTTGCATGGGTTGGCCGCACACCCCCCACCAGAGGGGTGGCCGTGGAAGTTATTTGCCGTAGCCAACCCCCTCCGTATGGGGAGGGGGGATGCATTGCCTCCATAGCCCATATGGCCATGGTGATCATGCACCAAAAATTTCATCTTCTCCGTTGAGAATAACTATCATCGTCTTCTCCGATGAAGCACCCGTTCGTCGAGAAAACGGTTTTGCTTCAATGGCCATGTGCAAAAAATGAAGATAACGCGTTTTCAAGGCCGCAAACTTCACCCTCTACATGAAGAGAGTTCACATTCTCAATTGAATGGAGACTCAGCATCCATGAGGAGCGCGAGTTTGGCGAGATGAACGGTAAGTTCTTCCCGTCACGGAGAGTTCCTGCCATATCCGTAATGGCAGAAGACCCTAACGTGAAAAGAACAACTATTGTGATTCTCTCCGTCACGATGCATTCCTACCATATCCATAATGGAAGGAGACTCATTCGTGAAATAGACAACGCCTCGTTCATCGGTGAGACCGGGGCGACGGTTAGACCGGGGCGAACCCGTATGGCTCTGATACCAATGTAGGATCCTGTCAAAACAAGGACGTTAGGATCGAATAATAAAGTAGAGACTTACGCTTGCGTACGCGGCACCGTAATCTCGGAACTTCACCCTCGGATTCGCCACAACGGTCAGTACTTCGTCACGGAGGATCGAAGCAGAGTTTCACCGCCTAAATCTCTATTTAGAAGAGGATTTTAATGGAAGGGAGAAGAAGAACACAAGTTGCCTTATGCAAACTTATGGCATGGTAAGATTGGTGTAAAAGGCATACCCTTGGGTCCTATTTATAGGCTTTAGGGGTAGTTATTGTAGGAAATAACCAATTATAAGCTTATTAGCCTATATTAGCCCTTTTACTTATCCTCTTCTTCATTCACTTATCGAGTGCCTTTATGCACTTATAAAGTGACTTTTTCCACTTATCGAGTGGTCCTTTTCACACGAGAAAAGGTTCCCTTCGTGCACGCTTTCGTGCACGCGACGTCTGAGGTCCGTATACCCTCATACATCCCCTCATGGGTGTATTCATGTCGTCCATATCCAACAGTAAGTACTCTCTTAGTGGTGAGATTAGGGAAGATCCTCCAATAATCCTGTTGGTTATACAAGCTAGAGTAATACTGAGGAGCTTCCACTTTGAGTAATTCAATGGAATTATTACGAGTACCATCAGAAAGAATAAGATGCCCAAGGTTATTGTAGCATTGCCTAGCCCTCATAGCAGTGTAAAAGAAGCGGGAATTACGATCCCCAAGTCTCAACCAATCTTGTCTACTTTTCTGCCTAAGATTGGATTCCTCAACATCGATAGCCTCAACCAATTGATTAATTAACATACGCTCTTTGTTTTGGAGCTCAACACACAGACCCAGATTAGGGTTATCCTGAATAGTAGCAAGATCAATACGAGTTTATACACATCATTGGCATTCCTAAAACTCGCCCCAAGACATTTAAGCCCATTTTTCAGATTCTTGAGTTTAGCAACCAACCGAATCATCGGGCATCCCATCACTCTAATGCCCCAATGCTCCTTCAAAACATTAAGATACTCAGGACTGTGATGCCAGGCATTAAAGAATTTAAAAGGCTTAGGGTCAGTACCCCCCAACCGGTGGAAATGTATAATGAGCATGGAATGATCACTGGTGCCACTAGCAATGTATTCACAATAAGAGGATGTGCGAGTGTCCATCCATTTATTATTGCAGAATGAACGATCAAGAGAGGCAGCAATGCGTCTTTGCCCAATACTCCGATTAGACCAACTCAGAGTATTACCCACCGTTTTAAGCTCCATAAGGGCACTGGTATTGATGCAGTCATTAAACTCATCAACCATACGACCATCAATCGCCCTACCCCCAACCTTGTCCGTAGCATAGCGAACACAATTAAAGTCACCACCAATGACCCAAGGGGAGTTAGCATTGACCACAATACTATCCCACAAAGCACGCCGGTCTTGATAGGAGTTAGATGCATAGATAATGGTAACCACCATATTGAAACCCGCAGCATTACTACACTTCATAGTGATATGTTGAGCATTCATATCATCCACCACACACTTCCACGTGTCCGGATCATACATGATGACAATACGGCCATTGTAATGAGCACTACGATTGTCAATTGATAACCACTTCTTAGGAAAGCACTTAAGGATTCTCTGAGCATTCTTCTCAACCACTTTGGTTTCAAGAAGGCCAACCAATGAGGGCACATGCTTACGGATACGGTCTTAAGCTCACTCCGTCTAGAGACATTATTAAGCCCACGCGTATTCCAAATGAACAACGTCATTGCATGGATTTAGCGGGTGGGGGATGTTCCGCATCCCTATTAATCCTCGCACTCCTACGAGTGCCTCTTGACGAAGTCGCCCCTCTTTGCGAGTTCGTTTTTTCCCGCTCATTACTATTCCTTTTTATCTTCTCCTGCTCCGTATGCCAATCTTCATTAATAGTGGTGAATTCCTTAGGCTCATTATCGGAATCATTGGCATCTCCGGCATCATCAAGCAAAGAGGCCCCAAGCCTCGGCCTTCTCGTACTCAGAATATCAAATGGGTTAGTATCCTTCCAGCAGTGCGGAATTGTTTTACCCTTAGAATCAGTGATATCAATTGAGGTAGGCGTTGTGTGACTGGCGCGGGAGCTAGGTGTACTCGATTGCCCCGAACCCTTCCCAGAGAGATCCCTCGACCCACCCCCCCCCCCCCAATATTATTAGATATGGTTACATTAGCCACCTTGCTACGGGTTGCCTTCAACCCCCAGTTCACTAGTTGCAGCTAGCGTACATCCCTCCTTATACATTTCATCAACTTGGGTCTTCAAATGATCAGGCCAAAGCTCATAGTGTACTTCATGAAGGCCCCTTATGCAGCCCGCCTCTTGCTGTTTCTCCAGACACTGCTACTCTCTAGGCTCAACAACCCCCTTCCCCTTATTACAATAGTTGCCAGCAGTAACATCTCCAACTGCCTCAACAACAATCCCCTTGTCCCCCCCAGATTACACTTCTCAGTACTGGACGCAGCCAGCTTGTCAACCTCAAACTTCCTAGCAGTGACATCCCCAACTGCTTCAACAGAAGTATCTTTGTCTCCCACCACATTGCTAGCCCCATTACAATGCATACCCCAACCCGAGCCTATCCCACTTGTCGAAGCCATATCCAACTGATTACACCTCACTTTACTGGACGCAGCCAGGACAGTCCCCCCTTCATTACCGGTGGTCGCAGCCACCACCTTCACAGCTTTTTCATCTCTCCCCATTCCAGAAACATTCACACTACTATTAATACAATTCATCACATTGCCCCGTTCCCCTCGTCCATACATTTTAGACCATTAGCATCAGTAGGCGAGAGAATGACAGCAGCCGCAGGACATTGCGAAGAGATGTGCCCAAAGCAGACGCAGATGGAGCAGCGAGGTGGTTCACATTCGTATTTGACTCCAATGTTGATCGACGATCTATCTCCCAACTGAACCGAAATGGTCTGCGGCAGCGGCTGATCAGCTTTTACTTCAACAAGACATCGCGCATATGATAGGCGCTCCATTCTCGTCGTAGCCCGATCCAAGCAAATTGGCACCCCAAGAACACTGATAATCGAATTCAAGCTACTCAACGTCCATACATTGATAGGGAGGTTAGGAAGTTGTACCCAGACCGGCACGGCAGTGAGGAGACCGCGTTCAAATCCTTCATCCACGCTCCATTTCTGTATCACCACAAGCCTTCTGTCAAACAGCCACGGCCCGCCCATGAGCACCACATCATGATCTTCCTTCGTCGCAAATCTGAAAAAGAAGTAACCGTTATCTCTCAAAAAAATATTGACCTCCTTCTCTAACCTCCACATCCTCGATGCCCAAGCTTTCATCTGCCCATAGTAGGGGGTATCACCAAGCACATAGCCGACGAGAGTGTTCTCCCATCTCTCCGCTCCCTCGGCAAGCATCTCCTCCGTGACAACCGCAGTAGTGTTTCCCTCTTCATCAATCATCGGAGGGATAAATGACATCTCAAATGCCTCAGAAAACTTCCTCCTGTTGGTACACACCTCCAGCCATGACCGCTTTTCTGCATTGACATTGATTTTGATCGGAACCATTGGTCGAGAAGCTCTTCTCTCAATCACCTTGCACGCATCAGGCCTGTAACTACCACGCTTGGCCCCTTGCGTAGCCATTCTACCATCAGCTTGATCCTTATTATACTCCAATACCTTGTCGTTGCCCATCCCAGCAGGCTTTGAGGTCTTACGAGTGACTTCCCTCCAGACATTCATTAATGCAGCAGCCATGAGTAATCAGGAGCAAGACAACCTCAACAACAAATAGCAGCAATCAAAGACAAGAATGGAAGCACGAATCAAGAGAGAACAATGGAAGTCACACTCACCGTCGGATCAAGATGTAGATGTATATCTGATCTGTACAGGGTGAAATAGCAAACGACTCCACCGCTCATCAGATTGTGGATGAGAGCACTCCGTCGTCACCTCAGATCGAGGATCCTGAACACCACTCGATCATGACCTCAGCAACAAGCAAAAGCGGCAATCAAAGACCAGATTAGAATCACAGAACTAGAAGAATCAAAGGACAGCCGCACTCACTATCGGATCAAGATATAGGGATATATCTTGATCCGTACAGAGGAATCGTCTCCGTCGACAGGTGAGAGCACGTTGGATCGTAAAACCAGTTCACAGATCGTCCAACCTCAAACAAGAAGCCAGATCGAAAAAGACAAGATCAAAGATCAGAAGAATCAGATCAAGAAACAAGATCCAAGATCGAGAGATCAAATCGGCCACAGAATTTTACCCTGAATCAAGATCTCGGAAGGAGATCTTGATTCAAACAACAAAGAACGCTAGAACTCGGCGCCGATCCACCAGATCTCGATCGCTCGTCGATCACCGCTTCAGCCCTAGCACCGCACTCGGCTCCCTTCCAGCAGGACGAGGATCGCAGCACGAAGTACTCTTCAAGATGATCCTCCCTTCAGCGGTAGAGCAGCGGAGACCACCGCAGCGGCCGCCACCGGTGACGCTCTCTCGATCGCCTCTCTCAGAGCTTCTTACACTAAAAAAACCAAGTGTTATATATATATATATATATATATATATATATATATATATATATATATATATATATATATATATATATATATATATATATAAAATGTTGCAGTTTCTTCGTATATTTCACACAATGTATAATTGCTTATCATATCTGTGTGAATTTTGAGATATTGTCTCCATATATGATGTATTCTTCATGTGATGTGATTTGAGACAATATGTTTTCTTCGTGTATCTCAATATTGATATTGGACTCCTATTCCTCTACTCACATAAGTTTATGATGTGGTTTTATGAGTTTTGATTTATATATCTTTAGACTCTTGTTATTATATATCTTTAAACTCGTGTAATTGTTACTAGTTCTTATTTAGCACGATTGTTGTTGTTATTTTACTCTCACCTTTTGGATAATGCCATGGGGGGAGAGAAATAAACATATATAAACTAAGGCCTTTACATCCCAAAGGGGTCTCATATGGGTAGTAGACATCTTGAGTGTCTAGCTAGGGGGTTGAGTGCAAAACCAACGAAAAGATGTGTAATTGCCCTAACACATAGAGTACAACACACAAAAGGATGCCACAATCCATTTCAAAAGTAGATTTTAAACATGGGGTTTCGGAAAATCTCACTACATTGATATTAGAGGATTAAGCAAATCACTAATATGGAATGGAGAGAGACAAAAATCATGCTTTTTGGGCGATAATGTTCAAAGATGAAAATTTTCATTTTGTCTCATTTATTCTATATAAATACGAAAAACTAAAACTTGTTCAAAAATTCGCATATCCTAAATCACACCCCCCAACTTGAAATGGACATTGTCCTCAATGTTTGGAAAGGGGATAAGGAATATGGACAATTATTAGGGTATGAGAAAGGAAAGATACTAAAGCAAAGATTTATTTATAATTAATTATACTAAGTGATGGAAGGAATACACCTTGGTGTTTTCACTTGGAAGTGAGTCCATAATCCGCATGGTGTTCCTCCCCAAGCCAAGGCTGTGGATGGTACTTAAAGCCTTGCCCGGATCGAATGGAAAACTCCAATCATCAAGCTCCTTCAAGATCTTCAAAAATGCTCCACAAGCCATAAGCAAAATGGCGTAAAGATTAGTGGAGTCTTCCAGCAATGGCCCTTCTAAATGGTGCTTGTCTTTCGTGGACAACCCATCCATCTTATCATTTGGCTTCTGGAAATGGGTGACTTCTTGAAAGTTCCGGTCTATAGCTTTTTCCTCGAGCCAATCCCAAATGGGATCAACTCCATGGGAGAGCACATCAATTAAGCTTCTTCTGCCAAGGTGATGGGTATCTCCAATCTCCTGCGAAAAGGGAATATGATCAACATTTGCAACAAGAGAGTCAAAATTATTCACGGAATGTTCATGAATAAGCTCAAAATTTTCATCAATAAAAATGTGTACCATGTTTACCTCACTCTCCTCCATTTCTTTTGGCAAATGAAATCTATTAAAAATATTCAAGTCTATGGTCATGTTGCCAAAAGAGATCTTAAGTTGGCCATTCCTACAATTAATGATGGCATCACAAGCGGCGAGGAATGGCCGTCCTAAGATAATGGGGATATGAGTAGCAATTTGGGGTCCTTGAATATCTAAAACTATGAAGTCTACGGGAAAATAAAATTTGTCCAATTGGACAAGAACGTCCTCAACACAACCCCTAGGAATTTTCACAGATTTATCATCAAGTTGGAGTATGATGTGTGTGGCCTTCAATTCTCCAAGACCCAATTGCTTGTAAACAGGGAATGTCAATAAATTGACACTAGACCCAAGATCAAGGATAGCGTGGTCGATTTTTGTAGTACCAATGGTACAACGAATAGTGGGTGAGCCAGAATCCTTGAATTTGGGTGGGGTGTCCCGATGAAAAATTGAGTTTACCTGCTGTGTAATGAAGGCATTTTTCTTAGAACTTAGTTTTCTTTTTATAGTACAAAGGTCCTTAATAAATTTAGCATAAGCAGGTACTTGGTTAATAGCATCAAGAAGTGGTATATTAATATGAAATTTTTGAAAAATTGCTCGGATTTCATCTTGGCACTTATCTTTATTTGGAGGAAGGAGCCTATGTGGGTATGGTGCTCGAGGGGTGTAAGCATTGGACTCTTCAATTCTCCATGTCTTTGACTTAGTGCCTTTGCTTGAATTCTCCTCGGGCACCTCAAGTTGTACGTGCTCCTTAGCCTCCACCTCAATTTCGGGCATGACCAAAAGATGATTTGGCTTGGCAATTTCTCTTCCCCTTCGTAGCGTGATAACCGCATGGAAATGGTTGAAGTCATTTCCTAAAAGAGAAGATTGGCTAACATTAGGGTCAAGAATTGATTGTGAAATAAATTTACCCTTTTCTAATGTAGCAGTCAAGCTCGCAACATTCTCCGTAGTTGTTGAATTTGTTGTTGTTGTAATTGTTGGAAGTTCATCATTTGTTGGAGTGTGGCGGTGAGTGATTGCAAATGTGTTTGGTAGTCATATTCCATTTGCCTTTGTTGATCAACCATGTTCACCGCCATCAAATTGATCTCTTGCATTCTTCTCGTTACTTCATTTGCCACTGGCTCCTCAATTGATTCAACACCATTCATCGTGTTCACCTCAGTTTCATGGTTTGGAACCACCCCCCAACTTCGCATGTGCTCTACCGTCTCTTCAAGATATTGCCAAGCGTCACTTGGTGTTTTATCAAAGAACGAACCATTGCACATCAACTCCATTTGTTGTTTTGATGATGGAAGAAGTCCATCATGAAAGAAGGCAATAGTTCGACATTGATCAAAACCGTGATGTGTGCATTCCAAAATTAAATCGTTGAATCGTTCCCATGCTTGGTCAAAAGTTTCATTATCGCATTGGTTGAAGTTCATTATTTGCTTCTTCAAGGTTTGAGTCCTGCACAATGGAAAACATTTCTTTAGGAATTCGGATTGTAACTCAGACCAAGTATAAATAGATCTAGGCTTTAGAGCGTTCAACCAAAGTTTAGCCTTATCTTTTAGAGAAAATGGAAAAAGTTTAAGATATACTGCATCTGGACTAATTTTTCCATTTAGGCATATGTAGCACACCTCAATAAAAGTTCTCAAGTGTTCATAAGGGTGCTCATTTTCTAAACCATGGTAAATAGGTAAGAGTTGAATTGTTTTCGGTTTAATATCAAATGAGAGGGCATCTGGTTTCAATATAATGCAAGAATTAGAAATACTCATAGGTGGCATATATGTGTCTCTCAATGTCATGTTTGTGCCACGTGAAGTGTTATTGTTGTTGTTGTCGGCCTTTTTTAGGACCGACAAACCAAAAGATAAAATAAAAGTGGATATACAAAGAATATTCACAAGAAAGTTGGAAAAAATCTCACCAACCACCAAATAACCCCAAGTTAGTATGAAATGCAAAACCGTTGTTCCCGGCAACGACGCCAAAAACTTGACGCGTCGCAAAAAGATGCGAACTACTCCCAAGGATAGGAGGTCGACAAGTAGTAATTCCTGGTGAGCCCAGGGTCAGATCACAGGGACAATTTGTCTACGTTCATGCTATCTTCGGGTCAAAAAAGATGTGAGAGGGTGAGATATAAAACCACCTTTCGAAGGCGCTGATTTGGATCAAAGGGTGTGTGTGATGGTTACCAAAAAGAACAAGAAATAAACAAGCAAAATAAAGGTTGAGATGCAAATGGGAGGGGTGTATGTGTGGATTGTGGTTTCATTAGGAAGTATGGATTAGCTATTCAATCTCCAATTGATGACTCAACTCCACATCCATGTCAAGGTATGTGAAATCGGAAGATTTCCCTATTGGGAATAAAACCAAACACGTTTAGCTTAATTGTGAGGTTTTTAGGCCACACAACCGGATGGTGTTATCTTGGAGCTCAAATCAACGTGTTAGCACCAAGTGTAATTATTGGATTGATGATTTCAAGTATAAAGCATAATTAGTTGAACCTCATGTTCAACACCTTGCAGGCCCCTCTATGGTTATATACACGTAGATAATTGCCCGCGGCATATCATCCTCATCGGATCCCTCTACTGGTAATACAAAACGAAAAGAGTGTGAAATCAATCAATGCAATAGTTACACAATCATATGCCATGGAAAATTAAAAGCTAATCATACAAATCCTAACTACATCACAATTCGACACACAAAGAGATTAGCTACACATGAGAGCAAAAATATTCACCATTGCATTCATATTTATAAGGTCATACATAGAGGATGAGACAAAATGAAATACAAGACAATGGTTAAGAAAGATATCACCAAATGGAAGCTCTTCTCCTCCTCTATCAGATTCCAGAAAATGGGGGCAGAAATCCCCCACAAAATATACAAAACCCTAATCTAAAACGAAGAGAGAAAACCCTAAAAATGGAAAGTTTTTAAAGCTAATGATGGAGGATCCCTAATTACAGCTGAATAATGGGGTTTTATACCCCCTAGGGTTCACATCTCATCCCTCCAAAATATCATCCAATGGCCCACAGCGACTGGTGAGAAATCGGGTTAAGAAAAACCTGATTCTCGCAACACAGATTCGGCAAAAAAAACCCGCGACAGGCGACTGTCGAACAAGGCGACAGTCGCCTGTTGTTGGTCAGGCAGGCGACTGCTGTGAATTGCACAGGCGACTGTGAATGACACAGGTGCCTGTCTTTTGTGCTGCAGTCGCCTGCTGCAGCAGTGGTCAAATTGACAGAGAGTTGGCTTTCTTTCGTTCTTCAGGAGGAGATAAAACAGGCGACAGCTGTTGAAAGAACAGGCGACTGGACAGTCGTATAGGCGACTGTCAATCCTTCTGCAGGTGCCTGTGTTGCACTCTAATTTGCTTCGGGCGGGGCTTCGAGATGACAGGCGACTATCATTGTAAGGACAGTCGACTATACTGGCTCCATGTTCACGTCTCCAATTACTTGATTATGTCCCCTTTGGGATTCCTGAAAAATCCAGAAACCCATGTAAAAATATAATTTATGTTTATAAAGCTTTGGAGAGTGAAATTGTGCCGAAATAAAATCATATGCTCAAAAGATGATGAATTAACGCAAATGTAGTCAAGAGAGCATGATACAATGAGTTATATGCACAAGAGAGAATGATTATGGGGCTAAAATATGCAATATTCAATCATAATGACACCCCCAACTAGCGTTTTGCTAGTCTTTAGCAAAATTAGCGATCAATTCCAAAACAAAAATAACCTTTTCCATGGATTGTTGGCATGTCTCAAGTGTGTTGAATAACGACATAGAATGGCAAAACTTTCCGGCCTATGCACTCATCCCAAAAGCATTATTCTCAATTCTCATACACATCCCCACATCCACCTCTAAGCTTTGCAAAGTCTTAGGATTTGACAATCTCATGGTAAAAATCTTGAAATTCTCAAGCTTGTGGCATATAAACACTAAATCCTTTTAAAGCTTATGACAATGAGTTGTGATTCAATTTCATGCGGTTACTCAAATAGCATGGCAAATTTTTGCCTTATTCAAAATACCATGGCAAAAGTTTATGCCTTATTCAAATGCGCACAAGTGCACTTATTATTATAAGATTTGATAGCATTCATTTGAGCAACTCCAAAAATCAATTTGCTCTATATGGATTGATGGATATGAACCTAGCTTGAATTTTTAAAACTTCTAAGACCTAACCACTTGGTTGCAAAAACTAAGGTATTTACATCCCAAAGGGGTCTCATATGGGTAATAGACATCTTGATCGTCTAGCTAGGGGGTTGAGTGCAAACCAACAAAAAGACATTTAATTGCCCTAACACATAGAGTACAACACACAAAAGGATGCCACAATCCATTTCAAAAGTAGAAGTCAAACATGGCGTTTCAGAAAATCTCACTACATTGATATTGGAGGACTAAGCAAAACGCTAATATGGAATGGAGAGAGACAAACCCCTGCTTTTTGGGTGATAATAGTCAAAGATGAAAATTTTCATTTTGTCTCATTCATTCTATATAAATACGAAAAACTAAAACTATTTCAAGAATTCGCATATCCTAATCACACCCCCCAACTTGAAATGGACATTGTCCTCAATGTTTGAAAAGGGGATAAGGAATATGGACAATTATTAGGGTATGCAAAAAGAAAGAGACTAAAGCAAAGATTTATTTATAGGTAATTATACTAAGTGATGGAAGGAATACACCTTGTTGTTGTCACTCGAAAGTGAGTCCATAATCTGCATGGTGTTCCTCCCCAAGCCAAGGCTGTGGATGGTACTTAAAGCTTTGCCCGGATCGAATGGAAAACTCCAATCATCAAGCTCCTTCAATATCTTCAGAAATTCTCCATAAGCCATGAGCAAAATAGCGTAAAGATTAGTGGAGTCTTCCAGCAATGGCCCATCTAAATGGCGCTTGTCTTTCGTGGCCAACCCATCCATCGTATCATTTGGCTTCCGGAAATGGGTGACTTCTTGAAAGTTCCGGTCTATAGCTCTTTCCTCGACCCAATCCCAAATGGGATCAACTCCATGGGAGAGCACATCAATTAAGCTTCTTCTGCCAAGGTGATGGGTATCTCCAATCTCCTGCGAAAAGGGAATATGGTCAACCTTTGCAACAAGAGAGTCAAAATTATTCACGGAATGTTCATGAATAAGCTCAAAAATTTTATCAACAAAAATGTGTACCATATTTACCTCACTCTCCTCCATTTCTTTTGGCAAATGACATCTATTAAAAATATTCAAGTCTATGGTCATGTTGCCAAAAGAGATCTTAAGTTGGCCATTCCTACAATTAATGATGGCATCACAGGTGGTGAGGAATGGCCGTCCTAAGATAATGGGAAGAGGAGTAGCAATTTGGGGTCCTTGAATATCTAAAACTATGAAGTCCACGGGAAAATAAAATTTGTCCACTTGGACAAGAACGTCCTCAACACAACCCCTAGGAAATTTCACAGATTTATCAGCAAGTTGGAGTATGATGTGTGTGGCCTTCAATTCTCCAAGACCCAATTGCTTGTAAACAGGGAATGTCAATAAATTGACACTAGACCCAAGATCAAGGATAGCGTGGTCGATTTTTGTAGTACCAATGGTACAACGAATAGTGGGTGAGCCAGAATCCTTGAATTTGGGTGGGGTGTCCCGATGAAAAATTGAGTTTACCTGCTGTGTAATGAAGGCATTTTTCTTAGAACTTAGTTTTCTTTTTATAGTACAAAGGTCCTTAATAAATTTAGCATAAGCAGGTACTTGGTTAATAGCATCGAGAAGTGGTATATTAATATGACATTTTTGAAAAATTTCTATCTTTATTTGGAGGAAGGAGCCTATGTGGGTATGGTGCTCGAGGGGTATAAGCACTGGACTCTTCAATTCTCCATGTCTTTGACTTTGTGAATTTGCTTGAATTCTCCTCGGGCACCTCAAGTTGTACGTGCTCCTCAGCCTCCACCTCAATTTCGGGCATGACCAAAAGATGATTTAGCTTGGCAATTTCTCTTCCACTTCGTAGCATGGTAACCGCATGGCAATGGTTGAAGTCATTTTCAGAAAGAGAAGATTGGCTAACATTAGGGTCAAGAATTGATTGTGAAATGAATTTACCCTTTTCTAATGTAGCAGTCAAGCTCGCAACATTCTCCGTGAGTTGTTGAATTTGTTGTTATTGCAATTGTTGGAAGTTCATAATTTGTTAGACTGTGGCGGTGGGTGATTGCAAATGTGTTTGGTTGTTATATTCCATTTGGCGTTGTTGATCAACCATGTTCACCGCCATTAAATTGATCTCTTGCATTCTTCTCGTTACTTCATTTGCCACTCGCTCCTCAAGCGATTCAACACCATTCATCGTGTTCACCTCAGTTTCATGGTTTGGAACCTCCCCCAACATCGCATGTGCTCTTCCATCTCTTCGAGATATTGCCAAGCGTCACTTGGTGTTTTATCAAAGAACGAACCATTGCACAGCAACTCCATTTGTTGTTTTGATGATGGAAGAAGTCCATCATAAAAGAAGGCAATAGTTCGGCATTGATCAAAACCGTGATGGGGGCATTCCAAAAGTAAATCTTTGAATCTTCCCCATGCTTGGTCAAAAGTTTCATTATCGCATTGGTTGAAGTTCATGATTTGCTTCTTTAAGGTTTGAGTCCTGCACAATGGAAAAAATTTCTTTAGGAATTCGGATTGTAACTCAGACCAAGTAGAAATAGATCTAGGCTTTAGAGCGTCCAACCAAAGTTTAGCCTTATCTTTTAGAGAAAATGGAAAAAGTTTAAGATATACTGCATCTTGACTAATTTTTCCATTTAGGCATATGTAGCACACCTCAATAAAAGTTCTCAAGTGTTCATAAGGGTGCTCATTTTCTAAACCATGGTAAATAGGTAAGAGTTGAATTGTTTTCGGTTTAATATCAAATGAGAGAGCATCGGGTTTCAATATAATGCAAGAATTAGAAATACTCATAGGTGGCATATATGTGTCTCTCAAAGTCATGTTTGTGCCACGTGAAGTGTTATTGTTGTTGTTGTCGGCCTTTTTTAGGACCGACAAACCAAAAGATAAAATAAAAGTGGATATACAAAGAATATTCACAAGAAAGTTGGAAAAAATCTCACCAACCACCAAATAACCCCAAGTTAGTATGAAATGCAAAACCGTTGTTCCCGGCAACGGCGCCAAAAACTTGACGCGTCGCAAAAAGATGCGAACTACTCCCAAGGATAGGAGGTCGACAAGTAGTAATTCCTGGTGAGCCCAGGGTCAGATCACAGGGACAATTTGTCTACGTTCATGCTATCTTCGGGTCAAAAAAGATGTGAGAGGGTGAGATATAAAACCACCTTTCGAAGGCGCTGATTTGGATCAAAGGGTGTGTGTGATGGTTACCAAAAAGAACAAGAAATAAACAAGCAAAATAAAGGTTGAGATGCAAATGGGAGGGGTGTATGTGTGGATTGTGGTTTCATTAGGAAGTATGGATTAGCTATTCAATCTCCAATTGATGACTCAACTCCACATCCATGTCAAGGTATGTGAAATCGGAAGATTTCCCTATTGGGAATAAAACCAAACACGTTTAGCTTAATTGTGAGGTTTTTAGGCCACACAACCGGATGGTGTTATCTTGGAGCTCAAATCAACGTGTTAGCACCAAGTGTAATTATTGGATTGATGATTTCAAGTATAAAGCATAATTAGTTGAACCTCGCGGTTCAATACCTTGCAGGCCCCTCTACATGTATATGCACGTAGATAATACCTCGCGGCATATCATCCTCATCGGATCCCTTTACGAGTAATGCATGACGAAAAGCGTATGAAATCAATCAATGCAATAGTTACACAATCCTCTGCCATGGAAAATTGAAATCTAATCATACAAATCCTAACTACATCACAATCCAAAACATAAAGAAATTAGCTACACATGAGAGCAAAAATATTCACCATTGCATTCATATTCATAAGTTCATACATAGAGAATGAGACAAAATGAAATACAAGACAAGAGTTAAGAAAGATATCACCAAATGGAAGCTCTTCTCCTCCTCTATCAGATTCCAGAAAATGGGGGCAGAAATTTCCCAAAAACTATACAAAACCCTAATCTAAAACTAAGAGGGAACCCCCTAAAATGGAAAGTATTTGATGCTAATGATGGAGGATTCCTAATTACAGCTGAATAATGGGGTTTTATACCCCCTAGGGTTCACATCTCATCCCTCCAAAATATCATCCAACGGCCCACAGTGATTGGAGAGAAATCAGGTTAAGTAAAACACGATTCTCGCAACCCAGATTCAGAAGAAAAAACATGCGACATGCCACTGTCGAACAAGGCGACAATCGCATGTTGTTGGTCAAGCAAGCGACTGCTGTGAATTGCACAGGTGCTTGTCTTTTATGCTGCAGTCGCCTGTTGCAGCAGTGGTCAAATCGACAGAGAGTTGAATTTCTTTCGTTCTTCAGGAGGAGATAAAACAGTCGACTGCTGTTGAAAGAACAGGCGACTGCACAGTCGTACATGCGACTGTCAATCCTTCTGCAGGTGCCTGTGTTGCACAATAATTTGCTTCAAGCGGGGCTCCGAGATGACAGGCGACTGTCGTTGTAAGGACAGTCGACTGTCCTGGCTCCATGTTCACTTCTCCAATTACTTGATTTTGTCCCCTTCGGGATTCCTGAAAAATCCAGATAAACATGTAAAAATACAATTCATGTTTATAAAACTTTGGAGAGTGAAATTATGCCGAAATAAAATCATATGCCCAAAAGGTGATGAATTAACACAAATGTAGTCAAGAGAGCATGATACAAAGAGTTATATGCACAAGAGGGAATGGTTATGGGGCTAAAATATGCAATATTCAATCATAATCAATCACTTGGAACATTATTACCATTTTCATTAGCATTGTTAGTCTCAATAATAGAATCATTAATTTTGACATTACTAATGGAATCACATAAAACATCTACACTATCATCGACAACATGAGGAATATCAAAATTTTCATGAAATAAAACGTATAGTGATTCCTTGATCGTTGAAGAGGTTTTGTTGTATATCCGGTAGGTTTTACTATGTGTGGAATATCTAACAAAAATTCCTTCATCAGATCTTGGCTCAAATTTGTCTAAATTACCAAAAGTGTTCTTTATAAACCATTTTGAACCAAAAAAAACGAAAATACTTAACTTGAGGCTCTTTATCATAAAGTAATTCAAAACAAGTTTTGTTCGTTCGGGGCCTCACTAGGATCCTATTATGCACATAACATGCCGTGTGCACCGCCTCCGCCCAAAATTGAAGTCCAAGATGACTATCATAGATCATGGTACGTGCACACTCAATAAGAGTCCTATTCTTTCTCTCAACAACACCAATTTGTCGTGGTGCGCGAGGAAAAGAAAATTTGTGGGTAATCTCGTTGTCATCACAAAACTTAGAGAAAAGTTCATTCTCAAATTTCCCTCCATGATCACTACGAATAGTGATAATGGTGGTTCCTAAGAGATTTTGAACTTTCTTTGCAAATTTGGTAAATTCATCAAAGGCTTCATTTTTATTGGTTAAAAATGATACCCATGTAAATATAGAAAAGTCATCTACAATGGCTAATCTATAATGAGCATTTCCTAAAGATGCTACTCTAGTAGGCCCAAATAGATCTAAATGAAGTAATTCTAGGGGCCTCTTAGAATTTATGCCATCTTTGAGTTTAAATGAAGATTTGCCAAGTTTACCTCGTTGACATGAATCACAAAAAATTTTTAATTAAAAGAAATCTTCGAAAAACCTTTAATTAGATCATGCTTAGCTAATTTATTTAAGGGCTTAAAATGAACATGACCAAAACAGCGATGCCATAATAGTTGTTCATTTGTATTAGCAACTAAGCAATGTTTTATGGTTTTAGGCATGCTCAAATAATAAATATTTTTACCCCTAATACCAGAAAATAAAACATGTGAATCATTATAAACTATATTACAAATACCCTCTCCAAAGTTAACCTTGTAACCTTTGTCACAAAGTTGACTTATGGAGATAAGGTTATGACATAAAACACTAACTAAATATGCATTTGTAATAAGAGGTTTGGATGGGCTACCGCCTTTGCTTACTCTAATGATGGTTCCCTTTTTAATTGCCTCCAAAGGTGATCGTTGCACCGTCCTTGATGCAGATTACTTCGGAGAGCAAGGAGGGATCTCCCGTCATGTGTTTGGAGCAACCGCTATTGAGCATTTATCCTTTTCTTTTAGAGCCAATATTTCTATTATTGCTCTGTTTCTTGTTCTTGGGTACCTACATAGTATACCATAAGCTCATAGTACCCAAGCTTGTTGGGTCCTAGGGAATTAGCCCTTTGAAAACCAAGTCCAAGTGGACTTTGGCTTCCTAATATAGTTACCACTATTTATCACATCACTAAAATAAGAATTTACATATGCATTCCTAAAATTTGTACTAGTGTTCTTGAGACCCCAAATTGGGTATGTTTTGGGTGTCCTCTTCCTAGTTTCATGCACATTAGGTTGATGTCTATGTGGTGCATGTTTCCTAGGAGCATGAGATCTAGCATATGAAGGTGGAGGTGGATATGCATGAGACATATACGGGTTATATGCAAAATGAGGTGCATGCATATTATATGATGCATATGGAGCATACATGTGATGTGAAGGATATGGATGAGCATGCATATGATGTGTATGAGCATAGGAGTGTGTAGGAGCACATGCATGAGTATTTATCATGTGTGTATTTACACGTGCCCATGGGTGTGGAGGATAAAACTCATCATGCGTGTTCACATGAGAAGTAGGAGTATTCCTACGTGTGTGAGTGTTAGTGTACATAAAGGCATGTCCTTTATTTTGATTTCCACACTTAATGGGTTTCTTGTCAAAAGAAGGAACGTGTGTAGTGGTGACTTTTTGGTGGACTTGCTACCAATAGTATTTTTGTCACTACTAGTGGATGCACCGGAGGATGGCCTCACAAAATATATAGTTACACCACTATAGGAGGTGCGTGATTTGGGTGCGTTTGCTTCCACATAACCAAGTCCAACACGATGTGTGGCCGAAAATTGGTTGGAAAGCAATTCATCCAATTGCCCTTTTCCTTTGTTAAATCTCTTAACATGGGAGGACATGAGCTCATATTTCTCCCTAAGGGAAGAAATATTAGTGTCCAAATTAGACACACGTATGGTGAGCTCGTGCACTTCGGTTTTGAGAGAATCATTCTCGATACTCAATTGTGTGTTTTGTGAAGCTAGATCAACACTATCTTTAGAAGAAACGTGATCTAATTTAGATTTGAGGAAATTCACCTCATTTCTCAAAGTGCCATTTTGAGAAACCAAATTGGCTTTCTCAAGTGTAAGTGTGTCAACAATGGTGTCATTGTTGGTGATGCATGGCATGTATGATTTACTAACATTTGATTTCTTCAAATTAGTATATTTAAGCATAAGAGATTGATACTTAGAAAATAGTTCTTCGTTAGCAATACGAAGTTCATCCATAGTTACCTCGGATTCATCATTCTTACTATTGCTTCCATCCGAGAATGTATCTTCTCGGGTCATGAAGCACATATATGCACTCTCGCCCTTCTCATTCTCAGATTCGCTTGAGGAATCTCCACTTGAGTCATCAAAAGTCCCAACGAGTCCTTTCTTCTTATCCTTTTTGAATTTGTTCGTACTTGTGGTACTTCGATGCTTTCCATTCTTCTTTGTTCCTTAGCATTAGGCAATCCTTCTTGATATGCCCTGGCTTGTTGCACTTAAAACGAAGAGAAGAGGAATTGTTAGTGGAATCAAATTTAGAATTGAAAGGGAATTTACCTTTGTGAAAGAAGCGTTGGAACTTCTTCGCCATTTGTGCCATTTGTTCCAAGTCCATTTCGTTCTCGGATTCATCATTATGGAAGATGAAGAGGTAGCCTTGAACGCTAACGCCTTCTTCTTTGCCTTTGTTGGATTCATCTTGCTTTAATCTTCAATCGATTCTCTCTTCTTACTTCGTAAGACATGAGAGTACCGATGAGATTCACCACGGTATAGTTCTTCATGTCATTGACCTCCTCAATGGCAATAGCCCTTCTTTCCCATTTTGAGGTCAATCCCATGATTATCTTTCTTATCTTCTCTTCTTATGTGTATACTTGACTGAGAGCTTCAAACGCATTGGTGATGTCGATGAAACGACCGTACATCGTTGCAATGTTCTCACTTTCCTGCATATGAAACATGTCGAAGTTTTGTATAGCAACATATAACTTTGACAATTTTATCTTGCTCGTCCCCTCGTGGGTGACGATGAGATGGTTCCATATTTGATTTGCACTCTTATATGTGCATATCCTTTTGAACTCATCCGAATCCAATGCGCAATGAAAAGCGTTCATTACTTTGGCATTGTTCACCTGGGCGAACTTCTCGAGGGGAGTCCATTTGTCGAAATCTTCTTCGGTGGGTTCAACGTAATCCTTATAGAGGATTCTCCAAAGAGAAGCACTCTTTAGGAATGTCTCCATTCGGCACTTCCAATAGCCGAAATTCGTGTCATTAAAACGCAGAGGACGAACCGTTGATTGTCCTTCCTTTAAGGTAGAAGCACCATCATGATCGTGATTGTTGTACGAAGGAGGTGGAGGTACGTTGTTGTTGGATGTCATTGCTATAAACTTGTGCTTTGATACCAATTGTAAGGACCCTGGCTATGAGGAAAACACTAGAAGGGGGTTGAATAGTGTTTATAAAATAAAACTAAGAAATTACGCCTAATTAAAATCCTAATACAACAAAGATACAGAAATAAGAATTAACAACATTGAACAATGCAAACAATAAGATGTTTCAAGGGTTCGGATTACCCACATCAAACCCAACTTGCTCTCGGTAATCCTACGTCCCTTCCACCCGGATACCTACAGATACTCAAATTAGAACCCTAATTTGAGATTTCCTTTAAACCCACTTGTAGCAACCCTACAAGTGTAATCGAACAACAATTGATGTCCTTGAATCCCACAACTTGGGATCAAGCAAACCACTCTCACAAACCGAGAGTAAATCCAAATAACGAAAGTTATGAAATAATGAAATACACTTACAATTTACATATGCCTTGAAGTAGAACTTGAAGGAGCAAAGTGAAGTGAGTGTTGATCTCTTCCAAGAAGAGAGTGAGCCCTTTCTCTTGTCAACACCAAATGCCTAGAGGATATCAACTTTAACTCTAGGTTGGAGAGCAAGAGAGGGTGAGATTCTAGGGCTTAGAGAAAATGAGAGCGTAAGATGTTAGAGATGAGATCAATGAATTCTTAAAGGTTTCAAGGGTTCTCCAATGGAACAGTAGGAGACCCTTTTATAAGTTCTCTAAAACCCTCAAACAAAATACCTAAAACCCCCTTTGAAATCCGTGTGGAAAGAGCCAACGGATAGAATTTACAGCCAGGACATGCGAATGATGAAGAACTCACAGTCGCCTACTGCACTGTGTTAGAGGGTAGGTGAGAATTCAAACGGTAACTTACCACGTAGGACAGTCGACTGATGAAGGTTAGACAGGCGCCTGAAAACCATCACGCGACTGAGAAACCTTCTATAGGCGACTGTGTGGCAAAGTGCAAAAGTTAACAGATAGTAAGAATTCTGGGTAAACTTGGACAGGCGGCTGATGTGGTATCCACAGGTGCCTGTGCCATGAGCAGGCGACTGGAGAACCAACTTCAGTCGTCTGAGTGCACAAGTTGGTAACTTGTCAAAATGAAAGTCATAGGCAATAGATGCACATGTGACTGATGTGGTAACCACAGTCGCCTGTGCCATGGGCAGGCACCTGGGGAACCAACTACAGTCGTCTGTCTACACAAGTGTGAAATTGACAGATCATTGGATCTTTGGGCAAGAGGATACATGCGACGGACTAACAAGTCACATGCACCTAAAACTGGACATGCGCTTGTACTTTGTACAGTAGTCCCATGTTGAAGTTGAATACAGAAAAGCCCAAAACCTTAGTCAAAAACATGTGCATTACAGTCGACTGTAGAACAATTCTCAAGCATATGTATGTAGACAGGCGCCAGCATTTTGTTCTTCAGTCGCCTGTTAAAAATCCAAAATGCACAGTAAAGGGAATGAAGAGTTGTAATCCTAGGAAATGATTTCTAATGGCATTCTATGCTAGATAAAGTGAAGTGTGTAAGCTCCAAGAT
Source organism: Scilla litardierei (assembly GCA_030789695.1). Lineage (NCBI taxonomy): Eukaryota > Viridiplantae > Streptophyta > Magnoliopsida > Asparagales > Asparagaceae > Scilla > Scilla litardierei. The sequence continues at coordinate 498,907,875 of CM061142.1, read as the reverse complement.
AGTTCTACTACAAGTCTACATTCTAATCAAGAGAGATGAAAGCATAAAAAGATTTACATTGATTATATGCTTCTCTTCCTTCTCTTGAATGGCCTTGAAGTCTTTGAAGCTTCATTCTTCAACTTGATCACCCAATCTTCAATTCATTGAGCTTAGATTGATCTTGGTAGTCATCTATTGCTAGTTGATCTTCATGATTAGCTTACGCAATGGATTAACTGCATGCAGGGGATTAGTCACAAGTATTTATGTTTGCTCATCATCAAAATCAAGTATGGACAACATCCATTCTCAAGCCTTGACACATCATTAATTCCTTCCTAATAGTTGCACAAATCATATTAGTATGCGCATAGTGTTTGTTCATCATCAAAACACATATAAGGATAATACAATACCCAACATTCTTCACCTTTTTGAACATGACAAATTTATATATGATATATAAATAAAAATTATAATATTTATTCAAATGAAAGTTTTAACAAAAGTATATGGTTGGATGTTGAGTCCCCAAGTAGATTTTGATGATGTACATATAATTATTGTATGCTAATCAAATTTGTGAGTGTAGGTAATCAAACATCATATTAACGTATATCAATGATTTCAAAGCTATGCTCAAAGACTCATGGAGCCAAGATGTTGAAGAAAGCAAATGAAAAGATCGTTCATGACACATGGAGTCAATGAAGAGAAATTGTGGAGCTCAATCAAGGAACCAAACTTAAAGAGATCAAGGATCAAAGACAAGGCCTTGTATTCAAAGAATCTATATCAAATAGCTTCAAGTGAAGAATCCATGAATTTTGATGTAAGTTTTTATCTTGCATAGATTTTTGTATAAAGAATTGTAATTGAAATCGACACACTTACGAAAATATTTTTATATAATTTAGAAATATTTTAAAAGGTTTTAAAAGGTTTTAATTCCTTGTATCCTATGTTTCTGTGTTGGGAGGGACTATCTTTTGCATAGGAGTCAACTGCCATCGAGATAGAGAGTAGGACAGTCGCTGACTACAGATGGTAATCGACTACAGTTGTTGGAGTAGTCGACTATCTCTGTGATAGTCGACTGCTCCAACAACAGTAGTTGATTGTGGAAAAATATTGCATATTCTCACCCCTTATATACTTGCATTTTGTGCATACATATTACTCATTTGGTCTCTAATATATATGTTCTAGAACATGTGAAATTAGGGCTTGTTATTTGTTTATGCATAAAAACATCATTTTTGTAGATTATTTTTGCATTCCAATGCTTCTAATGTGAATTTTATAATTTTCTGAACACAACACATATTTTTCTATAATTTTCGGAGATTAAATGCAAATTCTGCATTTTTAAGAGTTCAGACGCTTGATGTAGGCGTACGAAACATTTGGAGATTGTTTTACAGCCGTCTGGTCTCCTTATATTAGATGGCTGTTCAGTCGAGAAAAAGACTGGCGAAAAAACAGAGAGTTGGAAAATGTTTACAGATCATGCCACTCAAGCCGATCAGACGGCTGAAGAAGACGGATCAGACGTCTGATCTACTGTAGCATCGGATACGCTGATACACCAGACGACTAGGCTCTCTTCGTCAGATGCCTGGCCACTCAACTCAAGCCACAATCCCGAGCAACCAGATGCATGGACGCAATGTAAGGTTCTCGCTTGTCGTCCTTCAACCATTGGTTCCATTCTCCAGGCCCTTTATCATTGCAGCTGTAGTCTTGCCATGCTCATCACAATGCAGTTGCTTGACGTGGAGATCACAATCTCCCTAGGATTGCAGCTCCCCTGCCACCAAACAAGTTGTGTTCAATTTGCTTCCCATCTCCATATTCCTGATCCACTTTCACATTGCATTCTCTGCATTACCTCCCTCCACAGTCTAGGCTAACTCCTTTATCTGCTTCATGAGTTGATAAAATTATCCTTTATATAGTTAGGAGTTTGCTCCTTTATGGCAACCATCATCAAGAAAGATCAAGATCAGATCAAGATCACATCGCTGGATCTTCAACCACCATTCCCATAGATAGCATTAATTGTTACAGCATGAAATATCAAAATATAAATGTAAAGCAAATAGTATATTTATATGGTGTGGAAATAGAGATACATATGTGTGGATAACCTCAGATGTACTCAACAGATGGTTTCCTTCATCATATGAATGTTCTTTTTATAGATTTACACACCATAAAAGATCAATTCTAAGGAGGTCGCGATAACTCCTGACCAGTAATAGTTCGATGCTCAAGTTAGTATCCAGTTGTTTTGATCAAATTCACACTTTTCGCCTCTTTTTTCAGATTTATATGCTTTGGGCCAGTTAGATGTCCGGATTGAGTTAGGTTAAGTTGGTTCTAACTGCCGATCTGGTCCAAGTTTTTATATCATTACTAAACAATCTAATTAAATATAATTACGATTGAAGGATGGAAGGATGGTCTGGTTCTAGGGATGAGAATGGGCATGGGCTGGCCCGATGCCCATTCGGGCCAGCCCGAAAAGCCCGGTTAATACCCATACCTAGGGATGAGAATGAGCCGGGTCGGGCCGGGCCAATTAGATGCCCAATTCAACCGAACGGGCTTTCGGGCCGGCCCAAAGCCCATATGGGCTTTTTTACGAATACCCAAATGGGTATACATCGGGCTTTGGGCCGGCCCATTGGGCTTTGGGCCAGCCCATTGGGCTTACTTAATAATAGTACAATAAACACCAACATTTACATAGTCACAAAATAAAGTTTGGATTGTAACAAATCTATAAATAAGAACCAACCCAAATAGAGATGTTCATATCTCTCATCAAATACCGCTTGTTATTTGATTTAAAATGTTCCTATATATCACAAATACTGCTGGGGCACATTTATAATTACATTTCACAACCTATATATCACATCCTATGTATCACAAATACCGCTGGGGGCACATTTATAATTACATTTCACATGATATTGTAAGCATCAGTGATATTGAAAGGAACAAATACTGCTGGGGGCACATTTATAATTACATTTCACATGATATTGTAAGCATCAATGATATTGAAAGGATCTTTGCAAACATAAGCCATCTCCAGTTGATTATTTTTTTTGCATTCGTATTTGTGAATGTATTGTCGCTGCAAGCTGAAATGGAATTGGAATTGACCGCCTTGATTCACTCTAAAACGTTTTAACTTTCTTTCTGTGTAATGGTATAGTGAAGAGTTTCTATGATCGACTGGCACGGGTCAATGATGCTCATGGATTTAGCATGTATAACTTCTGAAAATGTATCATCAGCTACTGCTAGTTCAGCTGCTGTCTTCATGGGGTATAAATCATGCTCTCTTCTGAATACAGATCAACAAAGAAAAGTTATTTAGGTTATTATGGGAACCCAATAGAAATTCAGTTTGATGCCATTGTCTATGAGGGAGTCGCCAACACAAGAAAGGTTGATTAAATTTCAGTTTGATGCTATTTCATTAAATGTACAAATTAATTGAGACAATTACTTTGGAGAGATACTGAATTCAGATGCTAAATTTGAAGTGAAGGATAGAAGTTAATCAATAGAAAATTTACCTAAATCTGTAAGTTAATTACTTTAAGTTAATGTATAGAATATGTTAGAACAATGACTTTAAGTCTGTAACTCATCTATCTTGTGCCAACATTGCTTAACAGAACAGGAAAAAAAAGTCAAGAACCTACCATTTGATGAATGATTCTACATTACTGCATTCTTCATCAGGCGAGTGACTACATGATTATGTGTTGAATTGCATAATTTCCATTACATTTATTCCACTCTGCTCAAGATACTTCACACATGCATTTTGTCAAACAGCTTGAGAGCAATCCCAAAATACATTGCAAAGCTATTTCAAAAACCCATTACGAGTTTGACGGTAGTTACATATTAAAGACAGATATTAGATAGATCTGAACTTATCCCAGTCTCATGCAGCAACCCACATGATAAGCTAAATCTCACGCCCAAGATTCAATTTTGACCACCAAATCAGAGCAATAGCGTCGAGAAATGAAAAACACATGAATTAATTTCGAAAAAGAAAGATAATGACCATTTGGGCTTTAAGAAAAGGAAAAACTCACTCTTTGGCATGCCGATGATCCAAGCAACAGTCTTGGTGACCTCGGAAAGCAAGGTGAAGGTGTCGATTGTATCCATGTTGACGTTGGTGTCGAAGCGCTGCTCGAGGAACGGAGCTTGGAAGGGGTCGAAGCGCTGATCGAGAGACGCAGAGCGAGAGGCAAGAAAAAGATGATCATGTACTAATTTTTAGGTTTTTCGATGCCTCTACATCAAAGCTCAACTTTGTTTGGACTTGGGCTTGGAGCTTGACTGCTCTCCTTTTAGGGTTTTATGGCGAGCCGCGAGTTAGGGTTGTCGATTGTGGAAAGAGAAACTTGCAAATGGCAGCGATTTTCTTTTCAGGCGTGACCTGTAGCTGTGGGCGAGCGCGAGGTCGGGCGGAAAAAAGCCCGAATGGGTAGCCCGATCGGGCTGTGGACAGTAAGCATATTTAGCCCGAAAATTATTATGGTATTTAGTTTTGGGTTCGGGCTGGCCCGATACCCATTGGGTATGGGTATTAACCAGGCTTTTCGGGCTGGCCCGAATGGGCATCGGGCCAGCCCATGCCCATTCTCATCCCTTCCCATACCCAATGGGTATCGGGCCAGCCCGAACCCAAAACTAAATACCATAATAATTTTCGGGCTAAATATGCTTACTGTCCACAGCCCGATCGGGCTACCCATTCGGGCTTTTTTCCGCCCGACCTCGCGCTCGCCCACAGCTACAGGTCACGCCTGAAAAGAAAATCGCTGCCATTTGCAAGTTTCTCTTTCCACAATCGACAACCCTAACTCGCGGCTCGCCATAAAACCCTAAAAGGAGAGCAGTCAAGCTCCAAGCCCAAGTCCAAACAAAGTTGAGCTTTGATGTAGAGGCATCGAAAAACCTAAAAAGTAGTACATGATCATCTTTTTCTTGCCTCTCGCTCTGCGTCTCTCGAGCAGCGCTTCGACCCCTTCCAAGCTCCGTTCCTCGAGCAGCGCTTCGACACCAACGTCAACATGGATACAATCGACACCTTCACCTTGCTTTCCGAGATCACCAAGACTGTTGCTTGGATCATCGGCATGCCCAAGAGTGAGTTTTTTCCTTTTCTTAAAGCCCAAATGGTCATTATCTTTCTTTTTTCGAAATTAATTCATGGGTTTTTCATTTCTCGACGCTATTGCTCTGATTTGGTGGTCAAAATTGAATCTTGGGCGTGATATTTAGCTTATCATGTGGGTTGCTGCATGAGACTGGGATAAGTTCAGATCTATCTAATATCTGTCTTTAATATGTAACTACCGTCAAACTCGTAATGGGTTTTTGAAATAGCTTTGCAATGTATTTTGGGATTGCTCTCAAGCTGTTTGACAAAATGCATGTGTGAAGTATCTTGAGCAGAGTGGAATAAATGTAATGGAAATTATGCAATTCAACACATAATCATGTAGTCACTCGCCTGATGAAGAATGCAGTAATGTAGAATCATTCATCAAATGGTAGGTTCTTGACTTTTTTTTCCTGTTCTGTTAAGCAATGTTGGCACAAGATAGATGAGTTACAGACTTAAAGTCATTGTTCTAACATATTCTATACATTAACTTAAAGTAATTAACTTACAGATTTAGGTAAATTTTCTATTGATTAACTTCTATCCTTCACTTCAAATTTAGCATCTGAATTCAGTATCTCTCCAAAGTAATTGTCTCAATTAATTTGTACATTTAATGAAATAGCATCAAACTGAAATTTAATCAACCTTTCTTGTGTTGGCGACTCCCTCATAGACAATGGCATCAAACTGAATTTCTATTGGGTTCCCATAATAACCTAAATAACTTTTCTTTGTTGATCTGTATTCAGAAGAGAGCATGATTTATACCCCATGAAGACAGCAGCTGAACTAGCAGTAGCTGATGATACATTTTCAGAAGTTATACATGCTAAATCCATGAGCATCATTGACCCGTGCCAGTCGATCATAGAAACTCTTCACTATACCATTACACAGAAAGAAAGTTAAAACGTTTTAGAGTGAATCAAGGCGGTCAATTCCAATTCCATTTCAGCTTGCAGCGACAATACATTCACAAATACGAATGCAAAAAAAATAATCAACTGGAGATGGCTTATGTTTGCAAAGATCCTTTCAATATCACTGATGCTTACAATATCATGTGAAATGTAATTATAAATGTGCCCCCAGCAGTATTTGTTCCTTTCAATATCACTGATGCTTACAATATCATGTGAAATGTAATTATAAATGTGCCCACAGCGGTATTTGTGATACATAGGATGTGATATATAGGTTGTGAAATGTAATTATAAATGTGCCCCAGCAGTATTTGTGATATATAGGAACATTTTAAATCAAATAACAAGCGGTATTTGATGAGAGATATGAACATCTCTATTTGGGTTGGTTCTTATTTATAGATTTGTTACAATCCAAACTTTATTTTGTGACTATGTAAATGTTGGTGTTTATTGTACTATTATTAAGTAAGCCCAATGGGCTGGCCCAAAGCCCAATGGGCCGGCCCAAAGCCCGATGTATACCCATTTGGGTATTCGTAAAAAAGCCCATATGGGCTTTGGGCCGGCCCGAAAGCCCGTTCGGTTGAATTGGGCATCTAATTGGCCCGGCCCGGCCCGACCCGGCTCATTCTCATCCCTATCTGGTTCGCAACTTAAGATCCAGTCACGCAGTAATTGCTAAAGTTGGGAGGGACATATGAAGGGCTGAATGTGGCTTGAAGGCATGGTCTTCGTAAGATGAAGATTAATATAGACTCCCAAGTGGTTGTCTCAACGTTGTCAAATAGTTTAATTGAGATTCCTCTCGAGAACCATTAATATAAGGAACTTTTGTGCAGAGATGGGAAGATCTCCCTAAAACATTCTAACAAAAAATCGAATCAATTTTTAAAAAATTCTTACTTCTTGCTGCTGATGCAACGAGTGAGTTTCACTCGTGTTCTCGTGTTCTTTTGCAGTAACAACAGTTAGGGGCGCTCCCCTCGTATTTCACAAAACAAAAAAGAATTACAACTACCAGGCAATGTCCAACAGCTCGTATTGGGCTTTACACAAGGAGCCAAGAAATGGTTCAAAATCCCAAGGGGGCGTTCCCTATGCTCACATACAACCGAATAATTTCAAGACCAGATTGAAGATGATCGGCGATCTTCATCTAGAATACACCCCCACATACAACAGTTGGCGCAGCTTGCACATTAGGAACCATTGATCCTTGCCTAACATATAAACAAAAGGACGGCCTGTAAACAACAATGTGCACAATGGAATTATGAGCCATCATTCTGTGGCTCCATGCCATCACTGCATTCTCCACAGACATTGCGCATTGAGAATTACTCGAATGCAAGCCTTTGGGTGCCAACAAGAGATGCATATTGACCATTTCTCGCCAAGAGCTCGCCGTGAGTGCCTAGTTCTACAACCTTACCATCTGAACAAACTGCGATTTGATGAGCATTCTGAACAGTGCTTAGTCTATGAGCAATCACCAATGATGTCCTGTCCTTCATTAAATGGTCTAGTGCTTCTTGTACCAAGCGCTCGCTCACGGCATCCAGGGCACTGGTCGCCTGCACCAAAACATACCATGGAAAAAAGTTCATTGGGATTGCAGGAATCAAAATCAGAAATTTGCATGGGTATGCCATGTGAAAGTGTTACCTCGTCTAATATCAAAATCGGAGCATTTTTAAGAATAGCTCGTGCAATGGCAATTCTCTACATATCACAAGAAGAATTCAATTAGCCAAGAACTTCATGTGATCAGTTTTGCAAATTGATTTCGACTCTTTACCTGTCTCTGCCCCCCGCTAAGGAGACTTCCTCTTTCACCAACCGGTGTGTCATATCCCTTGACCCGGAAAAAAAATTAGTAAGTACACAGCGAACGTACACGAAATGCATCAAGGATTCAGGAAATGATAGGAAATAAAAACAAAACAAAAATTATGCATTAGTATTGACCTGAGGAAGAGATATTATAAACTCATGAGCGTTGGCAGCTTTGGCTGCTTTTATTATGTCTTCCTTAGAGACATCATCATCAGGCAACCCATATGCAATATTTTCACCAACTGATACAGAGAAAAGGACTGGTTCCTGCAACAATTTAAAATTTGAACACCAAATCCTGGATTTGATTTCAATTGACATAATGAAAATTCACTATGGTTAAGAGATCTTAAGTGTTCTCAATCCTCTGCTTTGACATGCTTTGATTTCTAAATTGTTAAAGATACACAAGCTGCCAACTACTACAGAACTTCATGGAAACGAAGCTTCATATGGAGTCTGTGATACATAAGACTGCAGTGCCTCAGCTGCTTAATCAATCTGCATCCACCTCCAAGTTCATTCGCAGGTCTGTGTCCTAAAGAACTTACCTACCTAAAAGGCTCATATGATCATGGAGACTCCGAATCCAAGCAAATTATATGTAGTCCGCACCTTCAAATCGGTTAGCCTACTCAACCGATACAATTTTAATAAATATGTCCACTACAACCACATGTTAGTGTAGCTGCCCAGGAAAGAGGATTTGATTAGAGTTACATTCTGATGTTTGTTGTTTGTGGTCCCTATCCAGTTGATTCAAAGTTAGGATTTAAATGTTTTATTACTTTTGTTGATTTCCACTCGCAAAACTTGGTTGTATTGGTTAAGGAGTAGGTTAGAACTGTTTTCCGATGTTCCAAAAACCTAGTATGGTGTGTTTATTTACATTTTGGAAGTGATAATGGTAAAAAATATTTCAATACGGCTTTTGTGAATGTTTGAAACCTAGTATGGTGTGTCTATTCATATTTTAAGAAGTGATAATGCTAAATAATATTTGAATACGCCTATTGTGAATGTTGGAATGAGTCAGGCATTGTACACCAGTTTTCATGTTCTTACACTCCTACATGGAATAGGGCTGCAAATCATGAGAATAAACATCCACTAGAAGCGGTTAAGACACTTCTTATTTGTATGTATGTTCTTAGAGCTTCTGGAGTGATCTGTGCTCACTACATGCTATTTAACTAATCGCATGCCTACGCCTGTTCTTAATGGTGGAATTCCATATCACATGTTATACCATTCTGTTCATTTTTTCTGTTTACCACCCAAATTTTTTGGGTGTTTATTTTCTTTATAATCACCATCCATACAACACTAAACTTGATCATTGTGCTTTAAAGTGCATTTTCTTAGGATGCCCTTCATCTCAAAAAGGTTATAGATGCCTTTGTTTCATAACAATCAATCTTCTGTCTGTGTCAACAAATGTCATATATTTTTAAGTCGTAGCCATATTTCTATGCTAAGGACAATAGAATTAACTATATTCATGAATGTACTACCTTCTACAACACATTCTACAAGGATAGACCTTTAACCTCAATGGCATCCTAAAGTCACCAGGTTTACCATCAAGCTCGCCATCTACTTCTACTGTTCCTTATTTTTGCTTCTCCTTCAGCTACAGCTATTGGTGAATATTCCTTCCCTGATCTTGATCATTATATTGTACATCAATAATAGACTCCTCCATGTACTGCTCGTTATTTTTCCAAATTTGTTGCCTATGCTAATATATCAACTTCAGTATTTCCTGAAAATGCTAAACCCCGTAGGATTCACAATCTGAATCACATGTTACAAAATATGGCACATTAACGATTTGGAATGATAAAATCAATAATTTAACTTTTTAATAACTAGTTAGACTAAATAAAAGATCATTGTTACCAACATTATGTCACCTTTACTAAATGCTATATTGCAATTAGTTGTGCACAAACATATACATGTAAGTATGTAAGTATGTGTATAGATTCTATAGAAAGCAAAACAAAACTATTTAACAATATCATGATAGTTTATTTCCCTTTGCAAATAAATACATTTCATTCCTACTACGCATCCAACAAAGCCTACACACATCATACCATAATTTGGGCTAGAATCGTTCTATATCATGATTTACAATTTACATACGATCCTTGCTAACGGTAACCTAGTATTGTTCTAAGTCTGTTTCAAATCAACTCTCACCTAGGGTGTTAAAAAGTCATGTTGGAGATTGACTATCTTAAAGCACATACTACTTGGAATCCGGTAAATGCTCCATATGATAAGAAAATAGCTTATTGCAAATGGGTGTCTACAGTGAAATTAAACAAGATAGTTATTTAGCAATGTTTAAGGCTCATCTGGTTACAAAAAGATATTCACAAACTTATGATGTTGATTACCAATAGACTTTCTTCCCAATTACTAAGATAACCTCTGTACTACTTATTCCTCTAGCTGATACTCATCATTGACCATTGCACTAGCTTAATGTTAAGACCATCTTCCTAAATATTATTCTTGCCGAAGAGGTCTTTATGAAACAACCTCCTAATGGAGTCTAGGAAAGTTAGGGTAGCCTGCTCATGGAATATTATTTACTCATCACCTTGAAACTCTTCGATACTTCTTACGTATTAATGTAGCCTTGATGTCACCTTGAAACTCTTCGATTCATTGGTATTAAGGTAGCCTTCTCGAGGAAGAGGATTTATTTGTCTTAGAGAAAGTATGTAATTGATATGTTGTCAGAGGCTGGAATGTTAGGGTGTAAACTAGCAACCACACCAATAGAACCGGTATCCAAGCATTAAGACAGAACAGAAGAAGTCATTACATAAAGCCGGCAAATACAAAAAGATTATTGGGAGGCTGAATTATTTGAATGTGTTCTTTAAATGTCGTCAATCAGCTTATTTTTTATCTTAAAACTAGGCATTGTGATGCAGTAATGTTGACCTTGACATACTTGAAGAGTGCTCATGGTATAGGCTTCATTTATTCAAATTGTGAGCATGGTTTCTTTGATGTAAATTGGGCATGCTTACCTCTTGGTCGCAGATCCATGACAGAATATTGTATATTATGAAATGTAATCTGGTGTTTTACGAGAGTAAAAGGCAACCACTTATTTCTAGATCTAGTGCTAAGTCGGAATATCAAATTATGAAGAATAACACATAAGTATGGATTCTGATGAACGTGTGCTTTCATCATCTGCTCTACCTAACGAAGCTTTATTGTGTCAACCAGGTTGTTATTTACATTGCAAATAATTCAATGTTTCATGAGAGACCATGCATATCAAAGCTGATGAGCATATCATTCAATAGAAGTGTGAGACGAAGGTGATTAAAACTAGACGTGTACAAAACCTCAACCTCTTAGAAAATCATGAGCTAACTATATTTACAACAAGCTAGGTATGCATGATATATTTGCTTTAGGTATGCATCCATATATAATAACATGTGGTAGACAGGTCAAATAACCCTCTCTAACCCTTTTCCCAAATTGCTTTTCTTCAGATTTATAGTTTCTAAAGAGAGGAATCCTTAAAAACACCTCCAATTAAAAAGTACACTATATATCTGTAATCAATCAAGATAAGTTCCTGTGAATTTATTTATTAAGATTGCTCTAGTTTACTTCTCAACCGTCTAGTGTCGGTATATCCTGAAATTTTATTTCATAGGCATTAACTTTACAAGGCATTGCATTAACAATTGTCAACATGTTGATAATACAATGTTCCAGATGCAGATGTGAAATTCAAATTGTATGTTAAAATAATGTAAATTATGATTCCAAGTTACAGAAAGCAATTTCCACCAAGTTGATCCATGCAGTTAAAACGTTCTGAATTGTATTCACAAAAGAATGACAATAAAAGAACCCAAATTTCACCACGCATGCATCAGACTAAGATTAAATGGAACTATGCACTAGAATAAGGTAATCATCCTTTCTTATAGCTCAATGAAAATAGTTTACCACAATCATGAACGAATAACAATATACCTGATTCACCAAGGAAACAAACCGAGACCATTCCCTTTTGTCAAATGTCCGGACATCCTCTCCTCCTACAGTTATACGACCTCTAGTTGGCTACAGATAGGAAAAATCATCTTATGACCTTTATTATTAACAGGGGGTAAAAGTGGATAAGAATCAATGTAAGACAAAGCAAAACCTCATAGAAGCGTGCCAAAAGTTGTACAATGGTGCTTTTACCAGCACCGCTAGGTCCAACAAGTGCCGTTATCTTTCCACATTTTAGTGTCAAATTTAAACCATTTAAGACATCTACGTCGGACCACAAAGGATATGAGAAGAAGACATCTGTAAGTAATAATTGGAAAGCATAAGTTAGCAATCCATTATAAATTTTAGAAACAAACGAATACAAAAATCATGATTCTACGATAAAATTGAGATAATAAAAGAAATAAGTAGGGTAAGCGGCAAGTAAGAGGTAACTATTAAAGGGATTTCTCTTGACAAATAAAACATAGAGATGCTGCAAGCAGGCAAATGCTACCTGGAGGTTTGACATTCACAATAAAATTCCAAATATACGGAGGAATTTAGCTGACAGCAACCCAAAAGCCCAAGTATAGGTTTAATTAGGGATTACCATGAAAGTATTCATCTGATGAACATTATTCTTAGGACAAATGTTTCATAGTCATATAAATAAGTAAGATTAAGCTTGTAATATTAGATAAAATTTATATGAAAAATTAATCCAATTTACATGATGTAATACATTGGCAATTTGTGGTTTAATATGTCAATAGAGAATCAAGTACTTTCATCTATCCTTCAATTGTCCAAGCATTGCACAAGTCCAGACGTTTAAATTCAAACTGCAGTGTGTCAGTCACGTGCTCAGTTGGTATGAAAATCCTAGTTTCATTAAGCTGAAATTCAAAGCATCTGACTGGGAAAACCCAGAAATGATTGAAAGTACACAAGTATTTGATATACTCTTGAAAATCAGTAAGAAAACATCTAGAGTGTCTTCACACCGTCCACACCCTACCAGAAGCAGAAGAAGGATGATAGGGTTTTCTACGGTTTTGATTAATAAAAATATGATTTTTGGTGGAAAGATTAGATTTTTATGGCAAAAGTCGTATTTTAGGGCTAAAAGAGTGGATTTGGGAGAAAAGATGATATTTTTATTGATAATAAAATGGAAATTCAAAGATAGCCTCATTCGAGAGGACCGCTATTCCAATCTTCAATTCGAGAGGAAGCCGAACTCTCCCACTAATTTAAGGGATATACCCCTATACTCAATCAATTCTTCTCCAAATTCAATATGCCAGAAATAGCCATATCACCACTCCTATATATAATGGATTTATTTGTCCAAAATTACAAAAATACACATGACTCAAAATTACAAGTTTGCCACCCGCACCTCGATTCTAACATTACTTTGCCCTTAAAGAACCACCTTGTCCACAAGGTGGTGTATGAAGTCGGTGGGCTATGTTACTCCAATGAAGGTGCTCGTCTCCTCCTGAGTCAAAGCCTCGAATGCCTCCATCGTCAATTCAGTTACTCTCGAAAGGCCTGTCGCCTCCACGTAGGCTTCCTTTGGCCCCACCAAAGCCTTGCAAACCTCCTCTCTCATCATCAGGCCACCCAGGGTCTCCACCACCCTCCTCGAAGCCTGAAAGAAAGCTACGGTGATCGCCACTCCCGCCTGAAAGTCTGTAACGCCTGAAACACCGTCACCAAGGCTGTGAAGGGCCTTCGTCTACAAACCATGGACCATGGGCCTTCTGAAAAATGCCCAGGAATCGTGGGGCCCTGAACAGCCCATCTAGGGGTCGTGGGCCCCTAGGAGGCCTGCCCGTCAGTGGGCACCAGGTGACCGATGACCTGCCCAGGGGTCGCCTTGGTCTAGACGGCCCGCCCAGTGGCTGCCTGCCCACCACACTCCCACAGGTTTCGGGATGGATCTCGTCCTCTGTACGCGGTTCCTTGTTTGGGTGGAGATTTGCCTCAAAGGCGAAATCTTTTGTCAGTCGATGACTTTTTGCCATCCCTGGCAAAAGGTGTCGCCTGTGACCAGATCTGAAACCGGATCGCCCTGTTGATGGATCTTCTCCTCAAAAGGGATGAATTTTTTTTGTCCTTATCCAAAGGCACCGCTTTTGGTACTAGATCTGTCGCTGACTCCGTTTTTCTTCATATCAGGCTTTGTGGTTTCTATCAGAAGACGAAAGATCTCCTTTATGGATTCCTTCAGACGGGCGATCTCCTCTAATGACGTTGACATTTCTTTCAACATGGATTTCAATATCGATTGCCGTCGTTTCTCCCAAGTATCTATCTTTTTTGTTGACGCCATCATGATATACGCTCGGATACCAATTTGATAGGGTATTCTAGGATTTTGATGGATAAAATAGAATTTTTGGTGGAAAAATTGGATTTTTTTTGGCAAAGGTGGTATTTTTAGTGCTAAAAAGTGGATTTGGGAGAAAAGACGATATTTTTATTGATAATAAAATGGAAATACAAAGATAGGTGGCCTCTTTCGAGAGGAGGACCGCTCTCCCACGTTTCAATTCAAGAGGAAGCCGAACCCTTCCACTAATCTAATGGATCTATACCTATTCTCAATCAATTCTTTTCCAGATTCAACATACTAGAAGTAGCCCTAACCCCCTCATATATATATATAATGGACTTATTTTTCCAAAATTACAAAAATACCACCGATGCTCAAAATTACAAGTTTGCCACTCGCACCCCAATTCTAACAAAGAAGCAGAAGAAAATGAAGTGGACAAGCTAACATTTAAAAGCAGTTCGGACACTCATTGGAAAATTTTATTAAATGATACTAAGGGTTGATTTTGACACTTTGGAATGCAAACATCCTACAAAGCTAATTCTTCCAGCCTACTGTGATTAAAAATGGTATAAGCTATTTAAGTTTTCTTCATGATAAAGCATGGGATCTATTTTGTGTATAAACCAATATTGAAGATAACTTCAACCCAAGCGTAACATTAGACCTTAGAACAGAACATAATATATATAAAGTAACATATAGAGTAAGTTACATGATTTCCTTTATTTTTATTTTAAAAATATAAAAATAATTCTAATATGTTTTAATAATGGAATCAATGTTATAAAATAATTAAATTATAAAATATAATAAAAATTATACCGCTGGTAATAACATACAGTATCAACATTTATTAGCAACTAGAAACAAACATATATGAATATCACCAAATATACAGAGTCGTCATCATCTTAGCCTTCATCCTAAAAATTGGTTTCAGGTTTATAGACTTAATAAAAAGATGGTCGGATCATCATCATGGCGGATCATATCATATACCTATTTTTCACGCATTAAGAACTAAAGCTTTCTTTTTTTAAATCAAGATCTTTTATATCCATTCTTATCCCTTCCATACATGTCTTCTTTGACCTATATCTCTTTTTCTTGATCTCAACATTGATATGTTTTGTCTTTCTAACGAGCACATCAATAAATCTTCGGCACATATGACCAATATATATCAAGTGATGTTCTATCATCTTCTCCTATATGGGGATCACGCTTAGCTTCGCTCGGATATCCTCATTTCTTATCTTATCGTTTCAATTCTTTCCACACATCCATGATAATAGTCACATCTCTGATACACACATACTTTGTTCATAATTCTTAGTGATAGCTGGATACTATACGATATAACAAAATCAATATCCTGTAAAAAGCCATAATTGTACATGTCATCGCATAACACACCTATTGAGGCTCTCCACTTCAACTAGCATACTTTAATTATATGATCAATATCTTACTTAATCCTCGCATCCTCTTGTATAACCAATCCAAGATACTTAAAATACTTACCGATATACTTTTCACATCCAATTTTACCACACTATGATCTTCATATTCACTATACTAAACTCGCATTCTTCATAATCAATGTTGTTCCTGCTAAGGTTGTACCTTGAGTCTTTAATGTCTGCGCCCAAAGTTCTAACTTTGCATTTATAACACTCTTGGTCTCATCTATCAAAACAATTGATAGATACAGTGCATGTGGATGAGATTCCTAAACACTAAAAGGTTAATGTTAGTGTAAGCTTTACAAAAAATAATTCCTAAACAATAATGCACAATAGAAATATAATGAGAATTAAAAATCACATTCATAATATAGAATACAAGTAAAGACGATCAACCCAAACAATCGCAAGCACAAATACTTATCATATTTCAGTCAACTCATGTGACATACATTCAGTCCTCAAGTTATACCTAAGCTTTTTACTTTTCACAAGAATAGTACGATTTTCTCGACTACACCATAAGCAGGTTTATGAAAATCACAACTTGAACAAGTTCGAGTATCACAACTCTCAATCGAGAGAACCATCACCTCTTACACTTAGGCTTTCTCCTCACACAATGTACAACTTTGAGAGCGATTACAAATTCCTTAAGTTTTGAAGATGAAACTCATAAGTATTATGTGTGGCTAAGGGATGTGATTTCTATTCTAGATGATATGTCAATGGAACTAGAGAATAGAAATCAAATGGCTCAAGAAGGGTATAGAATGAAAACTAGAGCTCTTAGGTAAATTTTGGGATTTTCTATGTTGCGTCCCAAGGCACAAGTCGGGTTCCTCCATGCTGCGTCTCAAGGCAGCAGAGACGTGATGCATGTCCAATCAGAAGCCCAGAGCATTCAATGGACACGACGCTCGATGTAGAACTGTCAGACCATCCCCCATCAGTCCGAGAGAATGTCACCAACCACTGATGTGACCATTCACCGACAAACAGCTGCACCAAGAATCCCGACAAATAACCCGCACTCGACGATCAACCCGACTTGAGTAACTCGGAGTGAAGAGTCGGCAATAGGCATCTCGATAGTTAAATCTGACTGTTCACCAATGTTGAGTCGGTCAGCAATGCTCAGCCCGTAATGCTCGACACAACGCTCGGTCCAGCTGCACGTAAGTCGGCTGATTATTGTAGCACAAATTTTAACAACTTAAGGTATGGTTTGTCACTCTTCTTGCACACACACACCTAAAAATAAGGTAGCAGACCGAAAAAACAGATACTTATTAGTAGTTGTACAAACCTTTCTAGTTCATAGTGATGTTTTCAAGTCTTTTGGGTAGACTCACAATATTGTTACTTCATGCTACAGTTCTTGATAACCAAATTCCTTATGCATTATTGTTTGCAGATGCACCATTATTTCCTTTGCCCCCATAGAAATTTGGATGTGTGCTTTGTAATATCACATGGTTTTATTACTTTAGTATGTAATACACATGCTGAAAGTAAACCTGAAATCAAAATGTAATAATTTACGAATAAGTTTTTAGTTAGAAGATATTTCTAAATTTCAAAGATACTTTTAAAGATATATTCTAGATGTCTAAGGTATATTCATGATCAAAGGATATTAGTAAATGTTAAAAATATTTTATTTAAGTCAAAGATATTTTCTTAATCAAAGTCAAAGTCATAGATATATTCGTAAAATCAAAAATATTTTCAAAGATATTTATAGAAGCCAAAGATATTTTAGTAAAGATATTTGATATTTTAGTTTTCAATAAATATCTAAAAATCTTTTAGTGTAGATCTTTTGAGTTTTCAACAAATATCTAAAGATATTTTAGTATATATATTTTGTTTCTACATCCTATGAAAAGGTCTTAAGGGTCCATTTTCCGTACTAAATCTAAGGCTACTTTGAGAGAGTGGAATAAAGGTAATAAAGAAGATGAAGCAAGGGGTCTATAAAGGTAATTCGGTGTGTGTGGAATACACGTTTTTTTAGTGTTTTCATAGTTATGTTTTGCCCATGCATATGTATATTTCTAGTTAGATATACATGTATCTATTGAAGCTAAACAAGCCATGAAGAATATCAATATGTCCCCTCCAGGAGGGTGTTTACTATGATAGTTAAAGCATCCTAGCCACGTGTTATAATAGTGGTGAGACCCATTTTAACCGGGATGCTAAGTGTTGATTGCATTGGGACATGGCATTCCTAGTTTCACTACATATACATTGTTTTAACAATAATCTTCGAATGACATGTAACCTCTACATGGCATATAAGAAGTATTCATATCAGTTTGTGTATCATTATTCTTATCTTGCTTTTAAACCTAGAGTGCTTAGCTTGCTTTATTTACTTACCGAGCAATTAGTTCATCTATTGCTTTTCAAATTTGTATGGTTTAGGTACTAAGTAGCTGATTGCTTTCGGTATTTATAAGCATGTTGCTCGTTGAGGATTTGATGAAAAAATAATTTAGCTGGTCATCTAGCTTTATAGATCAAGGTTTGGTATTGTGATCTGATATTGGATTTTGTCTATACAACGATGGATATTGGAGGTAAGAACGTTGCACATGATTCAATGAGATATTCTGGTGTGTTTATATGACTTAAGGCTTCATAGTTCTCTTGCATAGCGAAATTATGACCGACTGTCATCGATCCCTTAATTATTGTTATTTTGATTGTTTTGGGATGTGACATTTTGTGCATGGCACCCATCCCCATGTAACTAAGCCAGACCCTTGATCATTGAAATGTATTTTTGTTAAATATTTTCAAGCCCAACAAGGGTACATATGCCATTATCCAAAACCTAAATAATATTTTGTGTTACCCGATGTCGCCTTTTTGAACCTTAGCTTTATACTTCTATTGAGATCCCCATAACATCCCTTGATAAAGATGATTCTATAATAGATAATGGTATATTCTATCCTACAATCTGTCTCCTACATGGCTTATGACTTAAACGACTACATAGAAAGACATGCCACCAGTTACAAAATAACCCCTACATGCATTTACAATGAGTCCAAAGTTACCAACCACTATGATGCAAATGTCCGCTGCTTCCGTTCCTGCTGAGTCTACTTGTGATGAGTCTTTTGATGAGTCCTCCATTCAGACCGGTCTTAATCTTCTCGTTGATCCTTGCAAAGGTACACATCGATGTAAAATGCATCCATTGTTTAATTTTGTTCCTTCTGCACATCTCTCCTCTGCATATAAAGTCTTTCGTTCGTCTATTGACTTTAATCCTATTCCCAAATCTCTATCCAGGGCCTTCTCACAAGAAGGTTGTCACACAGCAATGAAAGAAGAGATGCGGACTCTAAAGCTAAATGATAAGTCGTGGGCTTCTGACTTTACCTCCAGGTAAGAAATTAGCGAAATGCAAATGGTGTACACCATTAGCTTAATACAGATAGCTTAGTTGCAAGGGTAAAAGCTTGATTGGTATCAAATGGTTTCCGATGTATGGTGTTGTTGATTATCAAGAGTGTCAAGTTGGGCATACTTTCAAACACAAGAGTGTCAAGTTGTCGGCCTACTTTGCCTCCTATGAATCCAAATTGCGAAGTTGCTATCAAGTTACAATGTGCATTTAGATGATCCTGGTCGATATATGCGACTTGTTGAGAAACTGAACTATCTCACTATGACGCGGCCTGATATTATATTGCAATGAGTGTAGTTAGCCCGTTTATGTCTAATATAAAAGTGAGATACTGCTAGATTGTCATATGCATACTTCATTATTTGAAGGGCTCATCAAAAAGGAGACTCTATGCATATTGTGAACATAGTTAAGTTGTTATTCAGATGTAGATTGGGCATGACCTTTAAGTGATAGAAGATCAATCACGGCCTATTATGTCTTTGTAAGAGGTAATATTATCCCATAGAAGAGTAAGAAGCGGCATGTTTTATCAAGATCGATTGCAGATTCTGAGTTTAGGGTTATGCAAACTTTACAAGCGAAATGGTTTAGATCGATTATCTTATGAAATAGCTACAATTTACAATTTCGATGCAGATTAAATTGTATTGTGATAATACCACAATAATACATATTGCTAGGAATCATGTTTTTCATCAACAAACTAAACATATTGAAACAGACTACCATCTTGTTTGAGAGAAGGTAGAGGGGAACAGACCGTGGAAACTAAAGCGTGTCATCAAAAAAACAGTTGGCGAATTTGTTGATAACACATTCGGAGGCCCAAGGATTCACTTCACTTGTGATAAGATGAGCATGTATGAAGTGCATGCACCAGCTTGAGAAAGAGTGTTAGAAGTATAACAAGAGCAGCAGAACCCTTAGTTTAGTACACACACATACATGCATACATGTGAGGGGGTGGAGTGGGAGTGGGTGGCTATCAAATTAGAATATAACAATCATGCTTATTCTAATACAAATACCCGAATTCCTTTCAATAAGATTGATGACTCATTCCCTGTCATACTTGTCAAACATGTGTCATATTCAAGATACGCTTGATGTGAGTGTCTGATATAGAACAAAATTGAATTAGGCACACCCTTAGCTTTACAAGAACAACAAATCAAAGTCAATTCAAATTATCCTACATTTTATTTACAAACTCCATAGCATGTCCAAATTTTCGCATAATAAGCATCCAGAATATACAAGATAAAGTGATAATCAGAACAATAAAAAATTGAAAAACAGATTTGTAGATCCTACCAATACAACTAAACCTATTAAAAATATCAACCATCAGATGTACCTTCAAGACAAATGTCACCAGACCAAGCTAGACTGCACCAATCATTAGCTGATCTCAATGCTGACATGTAACGTGTATTTGGGGTTTGGGGTTGGTCAGGATAGCCATTTCTGTAAAGTAGTCCAACATTATAATCTTGTACTTCTTTTGTTTCTTTGTCTAAGCCATACGCAAGTGACTCATCAATATCTATCGCCGATAAAACAGAATTAATCCGTTCAACAGCAGCAAGGGTACCACGAATATCACCAAGGGTATTGACACCCCCTTGGACCTGTATGTATAAAATCAGACTTAAATGGAAACAGATGATCCAAAACAGGATATACGACAAAAGTCACAGTGATGAATATGTTACACAAGATAAAAAGCGTAAATTTTAAGAAACCTCTCAACTTTCACTCGTTTTAACACACACACGCACGCGCGCGCGCGCACACACACACACACACACGCACGCACACACACACACACACACCCCCCCCCCCCCAAACAAAAAAAAAACCCCCCTTTTTCGTGTGTAACCCCTTTGAACTTTCATTTCACAAAAACGCCTTCTCAGTCATTCAAGTTTTAGATGCAGAGCATGTCAACGATAGAGGGTTTCTGACACGTGAAAGTTTTGGATGAGTACAACACAGAGAAATGTAAGTGGTGTTTTCTCGAAACACGTGAAAGTTGAGAGTGGTTCTTGAAATCTACACAAAAAGGAAAACAGAAGTTACTTACCGCGAAGGTTAAAGTAAATGTGTAACCAATAAATGCGGTCATGACTCCAACTGCCAGTTCACCCTGCATTAACACATCATAAAATAGCAGCCTTACAGGATGATTTAAGTACCGTAAAACCACCCAATAAATCAAAATAAGAAAGATATTTGCAAGGAACATATACAAGAAGGCTACATGAAACTACATTTAAGAAATTAAACATGAATACAGGCTGGATTAAATTTATTAGGTGTAACCATTGGGGAAAGAGAACATCGGGCCTTGCAGAAAATCAGTGCTAAATTCTAAGTCGTGTATAAAGGCATAGTTCAAAACAAAAAATATAACCAAAGCATCAATAGAGAGAGCTTCGTAGGCATATGGACTAGCAGCTGTTACCATCTAAAGTATGGGTTGTAATAAATAGTCACAGCTAAGCCACACACAGCGCATAAACTCAACAGGCAGCATTGAGGAAAAATAAATTTAGCTTCCTCCCTAATAGAATTTAATTTAGAAATACTAATACCAGATAGGGAAGCTCTTACCGTCTTTACTTTGCTTCCACCAAGACAATAGACAGCTAATAAAGAGATGTAGACAACTACTCTAGTCAATGATTCATTTGCAGACTTCAATATTCCAAGTTTTATGCCACTATTCTGGTAAGCAACCACCTGCAAGTGGGAATAATTGAACAGTTGCTATCTCAAAGCACACACAAATAATGAAATAGTATACATTAAATTATCAGAAACAAGCACATGGCAGGCAAAACACATGCATATAATCATGTAACGTGCACGTATACATGTATGCATGTATTCTATATTTACATAGACAAACACAAATATATGTGCACATCTACATCTAAATATACATATAAAAATCAAAATTCAAATCCTTCCACAACTCATTTACAATATTGGTTCCAGATAAAAAGCATGCCAATTGCATACTCATTTGATGTCAGCAAGTTATTATTTGAAATGGGTTATGGTTGACCATAACTAATAAAACTCAACCAAACATGAACAACAGCATTAACACATCGGCATATGTTTGGCTGTGGAGATCAGTAACATCCAAGTAATTAAAACACAGAAATTGCAGCACTGAACCTAATTTCAACTATTGAAATATACCCCATAATCTCATCAGGGTATCCAGGCAAACTAAAGAATAATTGATTAGGAGGCTTCTCTTCTTGCTTAGACAGTTGCATATCCAAAATCCTCCAAGTATTTCTGTAAAGAAAGTCAAAGCACAGCCAGAAGGCAGCAATACTTGTCCAAGTCAGATCACAAGATAAACCAAGGTTTTAGGTCTCGGTTTCGGTCTCGGTATCGCTCTTCCCAAAATTTAGGTTTCGGTATCGGTATCGTCCGTTTCGGTGGTTTCGGACGGTAGTTTCGTTTCATCGGTATCGCTAGTTTCAGATACTTAAAACTCTATTAAATACTATCAAATATTATCAAATATTAGCACAAATACCTTTTTACTAGTTACACATTTTGTTAAAAGTATTATGCTAAATATATTACATTTTTTTTATCAACAGGATTGAAAATAAATGAGAATGGCAAGCTTTTGAATAAATGGAAGGGTTTGGTGGCTGAAAATGATAACTTTGTAAATAAATGGAAAACCTTTAGTGGCTGAATGTCAAGCTTGTAATTAAATGGAAAGCCTTTAGTGGCCAGCTCACTCAAAAGGTCAAACTTCTTAATAAATGCTAGCATGTGTTGGACAATTGCACTTGCACCGTGCAAACAAAATTTAAGTTAAATGCTAAAATATGCTACCATGTAAGACCTCAAATTGCAGTAGGCGGGCTTCTTCGGGGATGCGACGGGAGGCGGACGACCATGAGGTACGTCCATCTCTTCGTTTCTTCTTCTTTTTCTGGATTTTGGTGATGTTTCCTCCTCCTACTCCTTCTTGTTTTCATTTTTTTAAGCTTCAGTCGGTATCGGACAAGTTTCGGCCGGTATCGGCCAATACGGCCGAAACCCCGGCCGATACGACCGAAACACAGGCCGATACGGCCGAAACCCCGGCTGATACGGCCGAAACCGAGAAGTAACGTGTGGTTTCGGACCGGTCCCCTCCGAAACCGATCCGAAACGGCCGAAACCGGTCGGTTTCGGCCGAAACCTAAAACTATGAGATAAACTGCCAAAAACCTAATTCCGCCACAAGAAACTTGCCCAATGTCAAAGTACAAGCGAAGTAAGTTTTGTGAAATGAACAACGACACATAGATAGAACTTCTTGATTACAGTAGAGGCAGACATGGGTGCACCACAGAGAACTGGGTTTGTAAGCAAGCATCTCAACCCATGAGAACGGCCGACATAGAAGCACATCCTAGGAATTTATACAGCCTCCGCATTGCAAACTATTCCAATGTATATTATAAATATCAATCAGAGTCATACTATTGAAATAGCTGATGCAGGCTCTTTGCTGCTTCTATTCTGCCCGGGGTGGGCGTTCCTTTTCAATTACAGTATACCCCAGAACAAGTCACGGGGTACTTTTGTTCTCCATTTGACATATGATCATATTTCACTTCTAATTTACAACAGCTCTGGTAACTGCTATCATGTAATAGCTCTGTATGTACTAGTTAGACGTCTAAGTTTGCTGATTAAGAAGATGGATAAATCATAGCAAACATGAGTTGCATCGAATGATGATAATTCTTCTGGTGATCTTCTAATATGAGGCAAATTCTTTTCCGTGTGTTTTAGAAGTATACACAACTTTTGAAAAAAAAAGAAGCATGATAATTACTTCTTTTATAAACAGTCACAGTGTGTTAATCCCTTTCAATGATTCGATAGGATTATCACTCTCCTTTTAAAAAAATTATTTGCACTAACATTGATAGCTTCCATAGCATTGCAATGAAAAAACTTACCAAGTTTCGAAACATGTAAAGTTGACGCTTCTCACCGCCAAAGGATCTAACCTACAAAAGTGGTAAACCCCAAGTTATTAATCAGACAGTACAACCGGAGGGGTTTCGAATGAGAAATTGCTTAACTTCCCAAATGAACATATTTACTTGAAGCAAAAAAGAAGACAGTCAACCAAAAATGGAGAACTTACTGTACGGATGGCTGCAAATGTTTCAGTTGCCAAATCAGCTATGCTTGCTTGCACCATTCCATGGGATTTAAAGACTGGAACAGTTGAACGCTTGAATATAGCTAGCAAAAAACATGGTGTGTGTCAGTGCACAAAAGGTTATCTGAAAAAACAATATCTCATGTAAAAGTAATGTTGTCAAGTCCACTTGAATAGTCACTACACTGAAGAGCTACATACATTAAAATAATATAGGCTAATCAAAGTATGACTTTCAGAATGATATATGCAAAACAGCCTAAATTCTGGATGAAAAATAGACACTCCTTTAATAGACAGGCAGACATAAAACAGGCTAAGCATGAATCGCGCGCGTGTCAGATTATATTCCATGGAAACATAATATTTCCATTTAGTGAAAGAAAAAAACTTTTGTTCGCATATCAAAATAACTCAAAAGTGCACTAGGATGAGTATCCAAATAATAAGTATTTCAATATTGAACAATATACTCTAGCTTGTTCGGGTCTTCAGGTCACAGGTCACAGAAGATCCACAAGTAGATATCATGTGTTTGTTGGAGTTAAATTGGTCTCAGAGTAAGAAGAAACTAGTGGTGTTAGGATCAAGGGTCAAATCTTTATATTGAGCTGAGACAAATGGTACATATAAGCAATGTGGTTGAAATATATATTACAATTACTTAGGGCATTTTCGTAAGGTTCTAACATCCATAATTGTGATAGGACCGCACCAAAGGGCATATCTAGAATCTTGGAGTCTTAGGGGCATTTTCGTAAGGTTCTAACATCCATAATTGTGATAGGACCGCACCAAAGGGCAGATCTAGAATTTTGGAGTCTTAGGGGCATTTTCGTAATTTTCAGGTTTCAGGGGTCTTATTGAGATTTTTTGGATTTTAGGGGGGTTCTCTATAATTTTGTTATTTTCATATTAGTACTTATATAGGGGTTAGAAAAATTAGGGAGAAATGTCGAATATTGTGAAAAAAACCATAGATCTTGGATGTTTAAGCTTTTCCTTTGAAGTAAAAGGGAGATTTAGGCTTTGATCACGAATCTGAAGCTAGGAGAGTGAATTCCTCTCGAAAGAACTCAAATTATCTTGTATTTGTTGGTTATTGCATCATCCCAAGATTTGTTTTGATGATAAGCAAACAATTAAGTTGCTAAAATGTTTTTATGAAATTTATGTGTGTAGGCAATCAAGTCAACATAGTCGACCAATCCACTCAAGCTCACACGTAATGATGATATGTACCCAAAGCTTGAAGATGGAGAGTCAATGGATGTGGAGCTCAAAATGAAGATCAAAAGCTCGTCCAAGTAAACATGTTGTGCACAAGCTTCTCAATACAAAATGAAGAGCAAAAGAAGACGCCATGACTTCAAAACTTAGTGTGAGTGGTGTATTTTATTGTAAACTTATCTTGGAATGTTAATGCTATTAGATTGAAGATTGCACACACATAGAATAAATTTTTCATCTTATGAACAAGTTTTTAAATTCATGAAAATATTTTAAAAAGTTTTTAAAATCATTTTTTTAAAATCATTTAGATTGAGTAAAGTACTCTTTTATGATACAATTCTATGTATTAGAAAAGAAGTCGACTACCAAGAGCACTAGAGTCGACTACTTTGATATATGAAAGCTTTTAATACTTTCTATCCCAAAAGTAGCTGACTACCATTGTTCAGTGAGTCGTTTACTAGATATAGGGGTCGACTATTCCATGAATAGAAGTCGATTACTATAACCCAAACAGTAGGATTTGATCAGCTCCGCCGTGATTTATGAGTGTGTCGAATTTAGCCGTTCGAGTGGCAGTTTGAGGATTCTGTCTTATGCAGAATGGGCCCCCAACATATTGAAGGTTGGAGATAATTTTTAGTATGAAATTTTTGATCAATCTTTAGCTCTCAAAGTGTTTTCAAAGCTCTCAACTCTCTAAAGTTTTGCTAGGCTATTTGTTTTTTTCTTACAAAAGCTTTTAAGCATCTTCCGCTCTCATTTGATTTCAATCTCTAAGAGCTCAATCTCCACTATTTTCATATTGGATCAAGTTATTTTTGATTCTCAAGTGTCTTTAATGTTCATTTCAAGTTATTTTTGATTCTCAAGTGTCTTTAATGTTCATTTCTTTCTTGAGAGCAGAAAGAGTTTTTCCATAACCATTCACAATACACTCAAAGAGCTTCATTCTTAATTGGCTACATGAAAGGTTGTAACACTCCACGTAATGATCCCTAATCTGTTATAAGTATTTTGGAATATTTTTTAAATATATTTATCTCTGATTATTTTCTTTTACTCCTCTTTTTTTTCTTTTCTCTTCTTTCTTCTCGTTACTCTCAGGCCCAAAGCCCAGGCTTGCTGGGATTTCTTTTTTCTCTTAGCTTTTTTCCTTTCCTTTACATTCCACAATCAGAACCCACAACCCTAAATCCTTAGACCGAGCCTCTCTCTCTCTCTCTCCTCTCATCGCACAGCTGCCATCATCCCCTCTCTTTTTCTCCTCGTACAGTTACAATGAGCCCTAACTCTAGCAAAGCAGTCGCCGCCCCCTCTCCTTTCGGTTACGCGAGAATATTGCCACGCCTTTGCCATGATCACTCTAACGGACTCATCTGACTTCTATTTCTTCTCATTTCTCTTCTTTGTGGGATTTCATGCAAAACACAGTTTTTTTCATCGATGTTTCTGAGTTCGGTTTTGATTTTTGTTCGGCTTTTAGGTGTTCAATATGTCGATTTCTCTTCAACCTCTTCCTCAAGCAATCATCACCGATTAGTGGAAGGCGTGAGCAAGGAGATACGTGGATTTGGCCAACTTCGGTGAACGGTAGATTGTTTGACTCGAGAATTATTTTTTGTTTATACTTTTAGAATTTCTTTAGAAATTATTCTATTGTTTTAGATCGGATTCATGCTATGATGTGGAATGTTGTTGTGAAAAATGATGATTTGGGTAATTGATATAGGAGTTTATTCCCTTGATTGGGGTCTCGGATTGCTGTGATGGGTTATTTGTAGGTTTCGGTTCCCTCTCTTACCTGTTAAGAGGTTTCAACTTGCTGATCTGGGTTGTTTTGGGGTTTCGGTTCTCTCCCTTACCTGTTGTGGGGTTTTGGCTTACTGATCTGGGTTGTTTTAGGGTTTCAGTTCCCTCCTTTACTTGTTTTGGGATTTCAGTTTGTTGCTGGGTTGTTTTGGGGTTTCAGGTGCTTGCTGTTTTGGATTCGTGTTCCATGTTTGGCTTGTCTGAACTTTCGGGCTCACTGTATGCTGTCATCTTTAGGTGTTGGCTCCTAGTTTCTTACTGTTGAGGTTGCAGCCTAATGTTGACCATGTCGTGGGCTCGGATTCGCCCCCAAACTTGAAGAAACCCTCCAAATCTGATCCCCGAGGCCTACTATCTTTCCCGTTCGTGTTTTCAAAAATTAAAATTTAGTTTTGAATTTCAAAATTCGATTTTAAATATCAAAATTCAGTTTTATATTCAGAAAATCCAAAAATTCTGTTTTAATTTCAGGAAAATTAAAAATTCAGTTTTTTATTTCAGAATTTGCTTTTACCCCGTTCTATAGATTTCACAAGCTCAAGCGTGGAAATGGAGGTAATCTCAATTTGTTTTATTTTGACTACAAACTTTGGCTTAGTATACTTGTTAATGAGTAAATGTTGTGCTTCATGGAAATCTTGAAACTACCTTTCATGCTGCAATAAATTAGAATTGTACTTATATCTTTAAATTACGCAATTTAAGGGCAATACATGGAAACAATGTAGCTTTGGTTAGATACTGGATTTGACACATGATGCAAGTATTTCTATTGAAAACATGAACTGAAACTGGACATATAATCAGAACACCTAAAGTGCGTAATTTAGGATGATAAGTAATATAGATATTTTTGAGAACCATGACATCACCTGACATTGATGCAAATGACAAGCCAACTTAGTAGACAAATAGATTGTTGGAAAACATAACATTTCTTAAACATCACTTTTGAGTCTTGACACACCTACACTGATAACTTAAACAAGTTCACACAAGACTCACTGGGGTTTTGAGAAACTTATAATTAAGAGAGTGCAGGAACGATTGGAGCCATACTTTCGGCCCGTATCTAGGAGAATATCCATTTCTGAATCTTGAGTCTGTCACAGTTGACATTTAGACTTGGCCCGATGTAGCTCCACGTGGTCTAAGGTGGTCTCCGGGTTGCACATCGTGCTCTTCGTTATAAGTCGCAGCTTAGAAGTGTCTAAAAGTAACATAATCACTTTCTAGAACTTTGCAATATTGGAACATTCATAACATCATACATTACTTCCAACAGTAGATTATTTACACTACCTCTTGTGGCATCTAAATGTTCATCGCTTGTTACGTTTACACTTTAGTTACTTTTACATGTCTCTTATTTTATCTCTTTGTTTTGCACTATTATTGTTGCTTGACTTAGATACAATCTACTCTACTAAGTAGTGGTACAATTCCTATTGTCTCCACTAAGTGACGAACAGTAATACGTCGAGGCACATGCGTGCGACGAGACAGAGTTTCCGGTCCAGTGTGCTGAGTTTTGAGGGCTGGTCAAAAGTGAGTGTCATTAGTGGTTTCCTTTCATGCATTTCATCTCTGTTTAGAGATATTGTACTTTTTATTTCCTTGCATTGACTTTGTACACCTCGTTATGAAGGTAATGGAATAAAATGAGTATCTTTAATTCGGTTATTTCCTGCCCTGTACTATATTATTTTCACTGATACTTGCAGGACCTGCATCTAATTGTACAATTATGACGTCACCCGCACATGGGACGTTACACTTCATCAAAAGAGAAAAGGATGGTAAAATTCACACAAGGGTGTGGTGGTGACTCAGTTTCATTTGTGGTTGGAAAGCCTCTCGCACGAGATCCTCATGTGGTGAGGTTTGGTTGGTTGTGTAAGACCATTTATTGGAGAAGTAACACGGTTGTAGAAGCCCTCAATAGTTGAGGCAAGTTTACTCTCAATGAGTGCTTGGTTAGTTGATGCTGGAATATGTATAAGGTTGGCCGAACCATGGTATATCATGCTCGTTTGCGTTTGCTCTTTGTCTTTATCTCTCACTCGCTTTCCTTACATTGTTGTTATATTCCGTTGTGCATCTTTACTTTATTGTAAGTAGTTGAGATTATTGATTAAGTACATAGTGAAGTAACTTTCATAGGAGACTTATGCATTGCTAGAAGGTTTAAATTTTAATTAAGCGATTTATTTGGTAACACTATTCAACCCCCTTCTAGTGTTGCTTGATATCTACAGGGTCCTGACACGTAGTATCAGAAGAAGGTTGATTAGATAGCGTCAGTAATGATGAGACACGGCCATAGCTTGATGACTTCTCCATTCTCTAGTCGTTCAAAATTTCCAATTTGGAAGAAGAGAATGGAGATGATCTTGGAAGCCAAAAACTTTGAGTACGGGGCTTTCCTGCAAGAGTCTTATGAAGTTCCTATCACTCCTAAAGTAAAATAGACGCTTGACCAAAAAGGACTACCAAATGAATTTGAAGGTAATTCATTTACTTCATACTTGTTTAATTGATGATATTATTAGTGAGATTTCAGGAGCTACAACTCTCCATCAAGTATTGAAAATTCTAGAAGAAAGGTGTGGAGAACATACTAAGAAATCCTACCAATTGAGGACGACACCAAAAATAAGTTGTGCATGATGGCACATCAAAAGGACATAATGAAGGAGGAGCTTGCGGGCGCATGGGATGAAGTTGAGGAGGAAGAAAATTTTGATGCGCGTATGGACTATTGCTTCATGGGTTACTTAAATGTATCTTCTAATCAAGACTCTAGTAGTGACTTGAATTGTGATAATGATGATGATATTCATGATAAATATGACTCTTAATATGATCAACACAAAAAGGTGGTTAAAGAATATGCTAAGTTAGAAAAGATTTATAAAAAGGTGAAAAATGAACATGATTGTTTAAAAGAAGATTATGATGTCTACATGATCATGATTGTTTAAAAAGCAATTATGATGTTTTATCTCATAACTATGAATGTTTGAAAAATGATCGTAATGCATCAGTCCATAATCATGATTATCATAGTATATTGTTGCATAATTATGATTACTTGAAGGCTTAGTATGATACTTTATAACATGATTATGATACTTAAAATGAGCATGTCATTTCTCCTGATAAATTGAATATTTACAATTATATTGATACTCAAATTAGTTTGCTCGCTAATGATATTGCATCTAGTAAATTAAAACATG
This sequence comes from Scilla litardierei, assembly GCA_030789695.1. Lineage (NCBI taxonomy): Eukaryota > Viridiplantae > Streptophyta > Magnoliopsida > Asparagales > Asparagaceae > Scilla > Scilla litardierei. The sequence continues at coordinate 498,877,142 of CM061142.1, read as the reverse complement.
AATTGATTATTACATTTGATAGTAGTACCATTGCTAATAATGTTCATTCATGCTCTCATAATGCTAGTAATGCTAGACATAATCATGTTGTTAGGCAGAATCATGATAAGAATAATGTGAATGTCAACGTTCTAGAACATGCTTTCATGTATAGTAGATATGTTAGAAATGTTAGACCCAGTACACACAAAGTTCCTCACAAACACCTTGAAAAACCACATATTATGCACCATCATAGAAAGAATGTTTGAAAACATGATGACATGATTTGAGTGCCTAAGCATTTGAATGATAGAGATAGAATGTTTATATTCATAATGTTATTAGAAATATGCATGAATGTTATAATTATTCTTATATGCATAGGAAAGCAAATCCAAATCGGATTTGGGTTCCAATGGATGATACTGTTTAAACACATTGTTAGGTTATAAATGCTAGTTGCACATCTTGTTGATACCCAAGTTTATGTTAGATAGAATTTAGATTAAAATTCAATTTTAAATTAGAATATAATGATTATATTGTATAACTGTTATGCATACATTTAGTATGCTTAATGATGAATTGGAAAATATTTGGAGCATGCTATGTGCTTAATCACTTTTGGTATGATATAATCACTTTTGGTATATGATATGCTTGTGTTGGATATATCTCCTTGTGATAATTCTTTGTTATTAGTCATGGAGATTCATATTGTATATCATTGAGAATGATGTTTATAATAAGTCCCTTGAAAATTCATAATTTTAGCTCAATTGTGATTTTGAATTTATAACCCCAAGAACCCTAAAAGGCGTTGGATAACAAAAGTTTCTTATTTTCATATACACTTTACAAATTGAGATCAACCCACATACAACTCCTTGATTCACAATGAACATTGCTCAAAGGAGATGATTAATATTTGCTATGAATTTTTGTAAGGGGCAAAAGTTTGTAAGAATGTATATTTATGTGGTATAATACATATATTATTGTAGGATGATTAGCTTTATTCTACGCATTGTATAAAATATGTGATACATGCCTTGATGATTCACACACATATTGGTTTATGATTAGCATGACACATGATTTCATACATAGTACTGAAATGCTTGTCATATTAGTTGGTATGGCTATTTTCTTGACTCATTGATATGAATGATAGCTATAGGCGTGTCATAATCTTATATGGTCATTCATAACATATTCATGTCTAATATGCTACGACACTTCGTAACGCTTGATACAATTGCTTGATACAATTGCAAATAGTGTATGATTTATGATAAGAGAGACATATTATTAATATGCATATAGTGTGTCACATAATTAGCATCATAATTTTGTATGACATACACATTTCTTTATGACTCATATAGATGTGTCTTGGGCATACCCATGAAATGTTTGTTGGACACACACGATGGAATACGGCTTAGATCCTTTTCGATAACAGGGTATATGCATTATTGAATATTACTCAAGATTTTCTATATTATGTAGTATCGCATTCTTTGAACTTCATGATGAAAGTTGAATATGTTTTAAAGGAGAATGAGATTTTAGACTCATTTAAAACAAAACAATGTTGGATATTAAATCACCCCTTTTAGAGACTATTACATTCCTTAATGGATGCCAAAATTTGTGATATGATAAATGACCTATGATAGCTAGTTTAACAATGTTACTTGGGTGCTCACTTAAGTTGTTTACAGTGATGGTAATATACAATAACAACTATTGTGTAGTATTTGGATGATATATTATGGATATATTTTTTGTGGCATGTATGTGTTTGCTTCAACTATTTTCACGCCCATGTATCTTACTTGTCCATATTAGATATTGTGTCATAGAAATTCATACTTTGTCTCATCTTATGACGCATTATGCTCACACTTCACTTAGATAATATTAGAAACATTTTTAGTGATGATGACATATATGATAACTCATGCTTACACATATTCATGCCTTCCATTTTACAACACATGGTATTGGTATATCAGTTGGCATCATACTTTCTATTGAGATCAATGAATGTTTGGATATATATTTAAAAGGGTAACAAAATTCTTTTTATGACTCAAAAGATTGAAAAATGGGGTATTGAGTCACCCTTATTGGACAATAATCCACTTGTTCATGGATAGCAAAAGAGTGTATCATACAATATTGTGTTATTGTTATGGATAATATGTTTATTGTTTATGTCACATTGGTTGTTTATTGAATACCCCTCGTATTGTTGCTTTTTGATTATGTCAAAAGGGGAAGAGACATGTTAGTAACACAATATACATGACATATTTCATGACACTTCACTTTTATGTCATATTGGGAGAATGATAATTTGTTGACTTCATGTATATTTTGTACACTTACATTGGCACATCATCGATACATAAATGATAAATTCTTTGTATTTACTTATCTCTAACGAGCATTGATGCACAGGGAGTTCATATATATTTGTTAACGCCATGCATCATTATAGGAGGAGTAAGTACAGTATCCTTCTAATTTTATTTTTATGTATCAAATTGTTTGTCCATATCAAAAAGGTAAAGAATGTTAATTATTACATCACTCCAAGGTTTGTTTTGATGAAAAGCAAACAATTAAGTTGCTAATATATTTTTATGCGATTTGTAAGTGTATATAATCAAGTCAACATAGTTGACCAATCCACTCAAGTTCACACGTAACTCAAGTTCACACGTAATGATGATATGGACCCAAAGCTTGAAGATGGAGAGTCGATGAATGTGGAGCACAAACTGAAGATCAAAAGCTCGTCCAAAGACTCATGGTGTGCACAAGCTTCTCAGGACAAGATGAAGAGCAAAAGAAGACACCAAGACTCCAAATATTACCGTGAGGGGTGTATTTTATTGTAAATTTTTTTTAGAATATTAAAGCTATTAGATTGAAGCTTACACACACATAGAATAAGTTTTGCATCTCATTGACAAGTTTTTAAACACGTGAAAATATTTTTGAAAAGTTTTTAAAATCAATTGAATGAGTAAAGTACTCATTTATGAAACAATTCTATGTATCTGAAAAGGAGTCAACTGCCAGGAGTACTGGAGTTGACTACTTTGAGATAGGAAAGCTCTTAGTACTTTCTGTTCCAAAAGTGGCCAACCATTGTTCAGAGAGTGGACTACTGGGTGCAGGAGTCGACTACTCCATGTAGTCGACTACTCCATGTATAGGAGTCGACTACTATAGCCCCAACAGTATGCCCCAACAGTTGTATTTGACCAGCTCCGTGATTTATAAAAGTGTATCCAATGTAGTCGTTGGAGGGGCCATTTGAGGATTCTGTCTTATGCAGAATTGGCCCTTATATATTGAAAGTTGGGGAGAATGTTTAGTGTGAAATTTTTTATCAATCTTTAGCTTTCAAAGTGATTTCAAAGCACTCAACTCTCTAAATTTTTGCAAGGCCATTTTTTTGATTTTCTTACAAAAGCTTTTAAGCATCTTTGGCCCTCATTTGATTTCAATCTCTAAGAGCTCAATCTCCACTATTTTGATATTGGATCAATTTATTTTTGATTCTCAAGTGTTTTTAATCTTCATTTCTTTCTTAAGATCAAAAAGAGTTTTTACATAGCCATTCACGATACATTCAAAGAGCTTCATTCTTAATTGGATATAGGAAAGGTTGTAACACTTTATCATAAGGGAAACGGTTTATAAAATCCACACACTGTTGTGGTAGTGAGTACTTGATTATATTTATTGTACTCGGTTTCATATGTGGTTGAAAAGCCTCTCGCCCGATATCCTCATGTGGTGAGATTTGATTGGTTATGTAAGACCACTTATTGGAGAAGTGACACGGTTGTAGAAGCCCTCAATTGTTGAGACAAGTTTTGCTCTCGGTGAGTGTTTAGTTAGTGGATGCTGGAGTAGGTTTAGGGTTGACCAAACCAGGGTATATCGTGCTTGTTTGTGTTTGCTCGTTGTCTTTATCCATCACTCTTTTTCCTTACATTGTTGTTATGTTCTATTATGCATCTTTACTTCATTGCAAATAGGTGAGATTATTGATTAAGTACATAGTGAAGTAACTTTCATATGAGACTTAGGCATTGCTAGAAGGTTTAAATTTTAATTAAGTGATTATATTTTGTAACACTATTCAACCCACTTTTAGTGTTTGCTTGCTATCGAAAGAATCCCAACAGTATTTCCTTTTATTTTCAGCTTATTATCAATAAATACAGCGACATTATTTCCAAATCTCCACTTGTAACCCTAAAAATCCCTCCTTTACTAGAAAAATCTCATCTTTCCACCAAAACCCCTCTTTTATCTATCAAACCCTAGAAAAATCATATCAAATTGGTATCAGAGCGACTATGATCCATGACGGCGGCAGAAGCAAAGAAAAAGACGGAACTTTTGGAAGAAAGTCTTGATGTTGAAGCAGCAGATCTGAAAAAATATATGGCTGAACTCAGAACTGAGGGTAGATCTGATATTAGGGCAGCAATGAAGAAGGATCCAAGGCGACGGATGCAAGGATGAAGTCGTACATGCAAAACATAATGCGACAACTTTTTCAAGTAATCATGGAATTACAGGCATCGAAAGGTTCAGATCTGAACGGCCAACCACGTCTAGGGCAAAAGGCAAAAGCGTTGGAAAAGAGGAAGGAAAAGATCAAGAAATTCTGCAAATGGCGTTTAACCGACACGTAGAAGGACCCCGAAGAAGCGGAGGAAGAAGTCGTGATTGGCGTGGACCCCGACCGCACCCGCCAGGCCGCTGTCGACTGCCTGCAGGGCCGCCAGGGCCCTGCTGCAACACTGCAAGGCACCCAATGCCCGTCGAGTCATGGGTGGACCATCCAGGTCCCCACGACATCCGATGGGCCTCTCGAGACTTCAACGACGATTTTGGGCCTCTTGAGGAACTTAAGGATGACGTGGAAGAGCTACAGGAGCTTCGTGGGCCTCGGTTTGCGGTAGAAAGATGATGATATCGAGTACTTCCGGCTTACAAGGAGTTTCAAGAGGATTATGATGAGGGCCCGGGATCTGAGGAGGTGGAAGACAACACTTGAGATAAGTGTGTCTGGGACGGCAATGAAGGCAGATGCGACAAGTGAAGGGGCCATGGGCCGATATAAGGAGGTACGGCACGACAATTATAATCCCCTTACTATGGACATGCAGGTGGGCGAGCGGGCCAGGATAGGCTTGGGGTTGATGACAGAGTCAGAAAATTAAAGATAATATTTGAGGAAAAAGACACGGATGAGTGGATCTACATGACGGAGAAATACTTTGAGGTGACACGCCTTACTAGATCAGAGAAGCTGAAGGTAGTGGAATATGTCTAAAGGGTGAAGCTTTATCTTGGAACAAATGGAGAGAGCAGCAGCATCCTATTTGTTTAGGAGAAATTTAAAGATTGCATGCTAGACCGATTCCGTGAGACTCATTTGAGAGATCTTTATGAGCAGCTCTATGCACTAAGACGTGAAGGGTCGATCAGGGTGATATCAGGAGATTTGAGTTGATGTTAGGCCGCGTTCAGGGAGTGTCAATGGAGTCTTTAGAGGTATGTTTCATGAAAGGTCTCAACCCAAGCATGCATGTGGAGCTACGCATACAGATACCCAGAGGGTTGCTGGACAGAATGTGTTTGGCTCGGATGGTGGAGGATAGGCTCGCAGAGGAGTGACGCACCAAGGGAGCATGGAGCGGATCCGCGTTTTGCAGCCAGGTAGTGACAGTGGAGAAGGCGTCGTCAGGAGGGATCACGTCCAGCCAAGAGAAGAACATTGAACTTCAATCAGTCAGTAGGCTTAAGCAGCTCACAGAGGCAGAGATCCAGAATAGGCGCACCAAGAGGCTCTCCTTCTGTTGTGGCGAGAGGTACGTGCCAGTACATCGTTGCAAGGATCGTGCTTTACAGATGCTGATCGTTGAATATGAAGAAAGCCTGGAAGTTGAGCAGGATGAGTCGGGAGGGAACATGCACATCCATTTGGAGTAGCGAGCACATGGCTTTTATAACACCACCTTAAGAACAATATGTTTCTTCGAGTGCGAGGTAATAATAGGACCGCATCAGAGGACAAATCTAGAATTTTAGAGTCTTAGGGGCATTTTCATAATTTTGGTTTTCAGGTCTCTTTTTGTAATTTTCAAAGTTTATGAGCTTTTCTATAATTCTGTTATTTTCATATTAGTATTTATGTGGATTAGGAAAATTAGGGAGGTATGTTGATTGTTGAATATTGTGAAAGAAACCATAGATCTTGGAGGTATAGTCTTTTCAATTGAAGTAAAAGCTAGTTCTTGAAGATTTTAGGCTTTGATATCGAATTCAAAGCTAGGAAAGCGAGTTCTTCTCGAAAGAACTCAAGTTATCTTGTATTTCTTTTTATTTACAGCTTATTATCATTAAAACAGTGACCTTTCCCCCAAATCTCCACTTTCTAGCCCTAAAATCCATCATTTGCCCGAAAAATCCCATCTTTACACCAAACCCCTCTTTTTATCCATCAAACCCAAGAAAAATCATATCAATTTGATGGTTTGAAATGTGATGAGCATGATGCTATACAGCTGGTGAATGAAAATAAGCAGAGTTTAATTTGAACAAAGATATGCATGCTCACAAAAGGTGAGGAGCATAAAAGGCAATACTATTATAGTCATGCAAGTTAATTAACTAGTTTTATCAATAAAAACCCACATGAGGAAATAAAGGCTAATATTTTGTCATGCAAGACTAAAAACAAATGCAGAAGTTCATTATTTAAGGAGTTGATCATTATATGTAGAGGGTGCTTTTGAGAAGTAATTTACGGTTTATTGAATCCAAGTCGAGGGCGAGTGAGTTCACTCTTGGTTAGTGAGTGAGTCTCAAACATGGGTTGAGTGAGTCCCAACTAGTCGAGTGAATCCCCACTTTCAATTGGTTAAGCGTCCCCAATTGTACCCTTTTTGTTATCATTTTTAGTTATAGTTTGTATTCTCCTTTAAATATCTATCAAGAAAATATCTTTGAGGTTTAGTTTTCTTTTATATTTCTTTCATGCATTTCTCTTGGCTAAGTAGCTAACAATCTCATGAGGGAGAAAAACATATTGCAATTGATTATCGTTGCATTCAAACGAAGGTAGTGGAAGACATGATTCAAATAGTACATGTCAATCAAATGAGCAATTGGCAAAGTTACTAACTACATTCAATGGCTTAATATGTGCACCTGCTTTAAGGGAGATATTGAATGAATTCCATATAGCAAAGTTATCACCTTCTCTCCTCCTAGAAATTTTCAAAAGTTGAGGAGAATTTGGACAACCCCAATTGACATCAATTATTGCAAGCCCCTCCCTTCTTATAGCTTCCTAAGGCAAGAACTTGAGACAAAGCACGTGAAAGCGCTAACATTATGACAATAATATGCCATATAACTTTATCTAATCCTTAGTGGAGTCTTGCTTGTAACCAACTTAATCTCAATGCAAAAGGACTGATAATAATGACCATGATGATGAGATAGGGGTGGTAGCTTTCACATTTGGGTGATGTTAACCAAAATAGAGTTAGTACGAGGACTTACCCTCTTTTATTCATGATAATTCTAATAGATTGACGGATCAATTCTAGCAAGGTTAACTAATTCTAATATTACTAGAACTTGTGAATATGTATTATTGGATTTTTGGGTATTTGGTTGTAAACTCGTACCTTCTCTCTCTCTCTCTCTCTCTCTCTCTCTCTCTCTCTCTCTCTCATGTGTGTGTGACAATAACCGGTAGAGTGGATTAACTATTTATAGCATGGTATCAAAGTGGATAACTCTAACATCAACCTAATCTAATTCTCTAATTCACGCTACCTCTCTAAAAATCACTTATCTTGACTCGAACAATCCAACATTCTCCTCAGGAGCCCTTTTCATCGCAGTCAATAACTTCAGCCAAACCATATCACCACCATCATCAAACCCATTAACACCTATAACCCCATCAATAAACCTTGCAGGAAGGTTTAGATATGTTTTTAACTCTATCCAATCAGGTTAGATCTGATCCAACTTTACCAAAGTGGTTGATCGGTTGATCTCACTAAAGCGATTTCTATAGTTCAATCTCGCTCAAATTTTGTGGCCAAAATTTACAAGTCACTCCATTTCGATTTTGTCATTCTATCTAGCCATTTGACAACTCCAACAAACCTCAATGTTTGATAACTTCCGTCGATGCCCACCTTGATCTCTCCCGACTTCGTGGCGGTCTCTCTTCGACTCTCTCTCTCTCTTTACCCTCCCAACATTGCATCCCTTTCTCCATCGGATCCAAACAGGTTTGTTTAATTTATAGGTAAAAACCCAAAAAAAATATTTACCGGTCCAACTATAAAAAGGTTGTTTTTGGTTGTTTTGATATATTATGGTGGCTTGCTATTTGACTTTCATTCTGTTGTTGACTTCTAACTGTTATATACCTCTCTTGGTATATCGAGTTGCTATGACCATGCCCGAAGATGAGAGGAAGTTCCCATATTCATCTCATGTCTTGATTTTAAAAGGATCTATGTTGCCACACAAAGCTTAGTTGCACCAGCTCTCTTATGAACATCTTTTCACCGGTTTATTGGATCTTATTAAAAGATAAAGCATGTCATAAATGATCCTCTAGATGTAAATGTTAAGTATAATGATTGAGTGATTAGTGAATGGCATGTGATGATTTGGTTACACAATAGTATGGAGAAGCGCAAGACTTACATCCTTGCAGTCAGATCAGGAGATATTAGATACATCAAAAGAGATGTATACCAACGATAACATTTCTCAAATGGATAATTTATATGAAATTGTTTCATTGTGACGACATATCGAAGATTTGTATGAGTATTATTTACAGCTGACTGATTTTATATTGGCCAATTGTCTTGGACTTGAAGACCCTTCAGCGCTATCATAAGGAGCTTATTGTTGCTATGTCCCTAAGACCAAGTTCAAGGATAAATATTTGATAATGATTTTGTTCAATCTATTTCCACAACATTATCATGAGTTCGACGAGCGTATTAAGGTAATAAGTTAAAGCAAGGTCTTCAAGCTTGATTTGAGAAGTTTAGTCAGGTGACTAAAGGTGATTAAAAGTGCTGGCTACAGAAGATGTTATTCAGATCGGTCGGTCTTTTTTTTGAGAGACAACTTCAAGATCTATTATTCTGATTGTGTAGGTTGATGATACTATTATGATTGGTAGTGACAGTCACGAGATTATAGTGATTAAGGATTACCTAAAAATTCATTTTGTAACCAAAAATATGGGATTGTCAAAGTACTTTCTAGGTATAGAAGTTGCACATAGCAATACTAGATGTGGCAAACGGTTTGGGTTGGGTCAGGTTCGGGTCGGGTTGGATTTGGCCTGACCTAAACATGGGTAAACCCGAACTCGACCTGAAATGAATTCAGGCCAAGGTTCTAAAACATGTACCATACCCAGTATATTTAGGTCACACATACCCAACCCGTTTATGCAGGTTGGGTACAACCAGGTTCAAGTTATGTATATATATTTTTTATTTGAAATTTTTTTAAACTAATGGGAATTGAACATAGGCGTCGAAGAAGCAACCAAACAACCAACCACTAAAACCAAGTACTTCCAAACTCAAGTTTTTTTATAAGTTCTTTATTAGAAAGGTGAAAAAGAAATGAATCTAACAGGATTGGAATACAGCCCACCCACCTAATAACAAAATAACCCAACCACCAAACCAACCATTCTATGTGTGGTGTTTTTTCTTTAATACTTATGTATATTATTACAAAAAATGAGTTAAATCCGTGTCACGTCGGGTTGGCAAGTGAAACCTGTACACGACCCAGATTTTATCCGAATCAGTCGGAACGATCCGGATTTGACCTTACCCGGATAGGCCTCTACCCATACCAGACCCGAGCGGCTAGTTTTGAATCAGATCAAGTACATTTTGTCACCCCCTAAGTAATATCGGCGTGGTTCTTTCACAAAGAATGTAATAGGGCACTGGATTGCTTGGCTGTAATATGCAATATACTAATGGGAACCGATATTGAGTTGTGTGATTATTGAGTTGTGTGATGATTCTAGCTCGTTGGTAGAGGATGTCTCTTCATACAAACCATTGGATGGAAAGCTTATCTATTTGATTGTTACCTGGCCAGATACTATTTTTGATGTTGGGTTATTCAGCAAGTTTCTGCATAAGCGTAAAGAAATTCACATTAAAGTAATCTTGAGAATCTTACAGTACATTAAAGCATCTCGAGCAAAGTGTTGTTTTACAAGGGACGTGGCCATCTAAAGATTAAGGTATATTATGACTCCAACTATGCAAATAACAGAAGAGACCAGAGATCTACTTCATGTTTATGTACATTTGTAGGATGAAACTTCACAACTTGAAGAAGCAAGAAAGAAAGTGTCGTGCTCCTATCTACTACAAACACAGATTACAGAGCTATAGCTCATGCAACATGTGAGATGATTTAATTGAAGACTTTACTAAGAGAGATTGTGTTTCAAAATGACAAGCCGATACCAATGTTTTTGACAACCAATCTATTATTTATATAGCCAATAATCATGTATTCCATAAGAGGATAAAACAAATCGAACTGGATTGTCACTTAATCAGAGATACAATTATTGATAAGCTGTTTTGCATTCCCTTACTCTTTCAGTTAATCAAATAACTGATATCTTCACCAAACATGGTTCAGCAAGTACTTTTTCATCTATTTGTAACAAGATGGGCATTATCGATATCTATGTTCCAGCTTGACGGGGTGTGTTAGACTATATTAATGGGTATTGGGATTATTGGGTGTAGACCCGTATTAGTTGTACCCGTTTATAAAACTATTAATATTAATAAAGTGTGAGGGGGACTCTCTTCTATTTTCTTCTCAATCCCTAGATTCATCAGTTTTTTATTAATAATTGTTATTTTTTCCTATCCTATCCTTTAGCATGGTTTTTAATATATTTCTGCCAAAAGCCTTGTGCTGTCTCAACCTTACCTCAGTACCTGCAAAACCAATTCCAGTATCTACTTCGTAGTATCAGCAAAAAAGGGACCTTTCTGGAGGCACAGCGGATAGTGCAAGGGTTCAAGAGGACCCCCAACCTGAATTTTGTTATTCATATACCTAACCTGTTTTGATGTTCATTAAGGTGGCGTCATTGAATTTAGGGCTGGTGTGATGGCAATTTTGAATTAGTTTTGACAATCTGTGAGTATTCTTGCACACATTTCTTTCTTAAGGGGATGGGCATATCTAGCATTCCTCGGGGACATGGTGCAAGAAACACATAAGCATTAGGTTCTTTATGATGTGTCTTCTTCTTCTCTAATACATCTCTAATTTGGTGAAATCCATAATGGTGACAAGCAGCTTATGGACCACATACAAAAGAAAGAAAACAAAAACATGATGACCAAAGTTTTGTCCTAAATCAATCTAGAATCCATACAAGATAACAAGATAACAGGAATCCAGAGATGAATACAAGGCAATCAAGGCAGGATAGGGCAAGGAACTATCCAAGATGCATTAAACCAGCTATGGACAGGCATGCAGCCTGGAGAACAAAAAACATTCTCTTTGAGAACTCTTCTAGTACTGCAGCAATTGATTCATATACATATAAATATCAGCAAAGTCAAAAAGTATAGTAAAAGAAATGTGGTCAAGATGTAAGCCATCATAATTGTTGACAAAAGTAATAAGTTTATTATGCAACATGCGAAATCATATAAGTCTTTACCTACTAAACCAGACACTGACAGCATTAACAGCCCAAGGAAAGGAGCTAATTGTGCTGATAGTGAGAAAAGTATGCATAATGTACCAATAACCTGCAACAAAGAAGTAGTAATTCATCTCTATTTTAGAATCGAAATAAAGATCAAAACTGTGTAGATTAGAAGTATAATTAAGTATTTAGTAGGAAAGCAAGAGACTAAGCAGTGGCCAAAAATGATTGGAAGTTTGAGAATATAACATAGCATAATTTAATATAGGTAAAAAAATCCAAGGAAACTTGGTCATGGAGACACAATAAATTATAAACCTGTAGTCAAACTGTTGGCAAGATCAAGCTGCCATGATCAAGAATGTAAAGTAGCTTGCCTCAGAGAGTGCCCTCAGTCCACGATCCCTTGAGATATTTTCACTGACAACATCTTTAAGAGAACCCAAGTCAGATGTCAACAAACCAGTCAATTCTCCCACCTGCCGAACATCAGAAGCTACTTAATGCAAAAACTGTACAAACTGTTGGGATGTTACCCGACAGGTACAGGTGGTATCCAAAAACAAATTACTGGTTGGTAAACCATCTAAATGCTAAATTGAGCAAACATAAGCATGAACTGTTCTCATCCAAGTTACGGTGGGAAAAAATATAAATTTTGTACGACATTTTTGGTCAGATATATTCTTGATTAAGAATCAATACACCAAATCAAAATGTTACAAAGTTAAAAAAGAGTAAGCTCCTCTGGTTTGAAACTGTAGCAGAATTCACAGATTAATGTATCATGCCCATACACAAGGAAAAGGATTATACGAGTGCTGCACCGGACATCCAATCAAACCAATAACCGAAGCATACTGCAAAAAGATTTATCAAAAATCACTGTAAAAACATGGTTTATCAACCGAAAGCCGAGATATCTGTAAGCTGGTGAAGAACTGCTAAACAATTATCTACATACTATATGTAATGAGAGTCTGAGTTACATGATAAAAGAGAAATAAAAGTCTTCATCTTGTGAACTGTGATTGACGAAGGATGGCAACATACACCAGGAGTGCGAAAATCATATCAGCAATACAACCACGATCCTCCAAACAATAGGATTTTGTTAACAAAATTGAAGCTGCAACTATTAAGAAGGTGTCACATTAGAAAAATAGCAAATCACAACAAATAGATACACAAACTATGGGTTCAAAAAAAGTTTCAATGGGGTTACAAGATATGGGTTCAAATCAGAACAGAAAATTTTACATATGTGGGAAACATGACTTTGTAGCCGCAAGATTTATGAAGCACAAATATTAGACAACCACCGATCAAATTCAACGAGCCAACAGACATATAACCATGCATGTATATATGTATGTTTATAAAAGTCAACATACTTTTGACCATACATTCACTTGATCCAAATTTACAAGGCTACCGACAACAATTATAAAACGTAATTAAATTAAGAACATAAAGTTACAAAATCATACCTTGTATGTATCAAAGAACTCCACCTGCAAATGAAAAATATGAATGCAACTGATTAGAAAAACCAAGAAATTTGGGTGGGAGTGTTTGGGGGGTAAAAGCACAAATAACGTTTAAATAGTTAGGATGTTTAATTATCAAGCTTAGGATAATATTTCCACCAACAATGTACTAACTTATAAGTTGCACTGAATAATGACAATAAAAGATAATGTAATCTTATTTGGCAGGGGGTTGATTTTTTTCTTTTTTAAATTTAATTATTTTTATTTAATTATTTTGGGGGTGGGTGAGAGCAATTTAAATTCTATGAAGATTTATTGGGTATACAATCAATAGACATACTTCCTGAGCAAAGCTCAGTTTGTACACAAGTAATAGATATATTTATATGATTAAGGACATGTATGATGGAGAGAATAGCTTTATAATTAGAATTAGTCGGAAAACAGGACAGAACTAGAATTCTTATAAGCAAATGGAATGAATCATGTCTTCCTTAAAGGAGACTTCCTTTAGCTACATACGGCATCATGCATGGTTTAATGGTGCCCAATCCTCTTGAATTTTCACCCATGTTTCTTTAAAACATAGAGATCATTTTAAACCATATGGATTGTGCATTAAGGCAAGGCAACATGAGCTCTAGGTTTCGAATGAGGAATTTTCTCCTGCAGAAGATCACTTCCCATGCGTTTGTGCGCATGTAGAAGATCACTTCCCATGCGTTTGTGCGCATGTACTTTTTATTTTTCGAATATCGAGAATGTACACACAAGCTAGATACTCATGGTATAGAAAATTTATAACCAAATCTTCTTAGTCCTATTTGAATAAGATTAATGCTATGGTTGCATACAAGCAGAGAAGACAAAAGGGAAGTCAAGGAGCGGCGACGGTAAACCCCTAAAGGGCAATGGTAGTGGCAGTTCTGTAATTACAGAATAGTTAATTACAATACGGCGGCTCTGGTGGCAGGTTTGTAATTTCTAGACAGAAACCCCTAAGGAGGGCAATTCTATAATTTTAGGTCGGCTGTTTGTTAGGAGAAATTTACTATAAATGAGGGGGAAAGATTAGGATGGGATTATGAAAAATAAAATGAAGAATACTGTGAAAGAATTAGTAGTGTTTATCTAGATTAGATTAGATTAGCTCTAATTTAATTGGAAGCGTGGTCCTCCTCTCGAATTGAGGTCAAAACATTGTGGTTTCTCAAGTTATCAAATAAAAATCTTGTTTTTGTCCTAATTTCTTCCCCAACTCCATCCTCAATCCTATCAAAATGGTATCAGCGCAGTCAATCCTGATGGCGACACGAAAAGTTAATGCTTTGGATAAGAATTTGGCAAGCAAAATAGATGGCCTCAAGAAAAGGATGGAAACAATGGATGAATGGTTTTCATCTTTGGAAGCCATGATAAAACAATGGATGGAGATGAATAGTGGCCCTCCGCCAGAAGTGGTGGCCATCGAGACGGATCCGAATAAGGATAAAATTAGAGGAGACGGCAAAGCATCAGAAAGCGCAAATAAGAAAAAGGCCATCACCTTGAGGAGAAGATCCAACCGAGCGACGACGCGTGCGACCCACGTGCACGGGGTGAGAACACACTCCTCCGGTCTTTGGGGGTGCTGTCGAAAGTGGAGAAGGCCCCACCGGGGCCTGGGTGCGGGGGGCCGCAACCCTTGACAAGGGCGGGCAGATGGCCCTCGCGACTGTGCAGGACCCCAAGGAAACGGCTACCCATGGGTGGGCAAAGGAGCACAGGTGGGGGCACGACGACAAATTTCAAGGGACAATAGAGACCCGTGGTTGGTCGACACGGTGGGGGAGACTGGCAAGGCTTCGGCTGGGCAATTGGAGCACGGCAGGCATCTCTCTTTGGAATTTCACTTTGAGAACAAGATGTCTTTTTTGGAAAGAGGGCAATGATAAGATCACATACAAGCAGTGACGGTAAAAAGGGAGTCAAAGAGCGGCTACAATAAAACCTTATAGGGCAGTGACAATTTGGTAATTATACGGCATTAGCAATTCTGTAATTACAGAACGGCAGCTCCAATGGCAGATTTGTAATTTCTGAACAGAAACCTTAGGCAGGGCAATTCTGTATTTTTGGGACAGTGGCTTGTTATGAGGATATTACTATAAATAAGGAGGAAAAATTAGGAGGTGATTATGAAGAATAAAATGAATAATATTATGGAAGAGTTAGTAGTGGTTATCTAGATTAAATTAGATTAGCCATTATTTAATTGAAAGAGTGGTCATCCTCTCGAATTGGGGCCAAATTAGTGTAATTCCTCGAGTTATCAAATAAAATCTTATTTTTGTCCTAATTTCTTCCCCAAATCTATCCTCAATCCTATCAATGGATATCTATATATATACTTAAAAATATTTTTTAATTATAACATATTAATAAACTCTTATTTATAACTTCACTTTTGATTACAATTTGATGGATTCCCAAAAAGTTTGGAAATTTCACCCTGCCATGTGTTCCTATAGCCGCTCATTATCCCTCCATGGTCGGAGTAATTCCAATATATCGTTTTTAAATAAATTTGAATGCGGATGAATTTAAATAGAAACTATGTAATCGGGAGAGAAATGAAACAACATATACAACAAAATTTATTACATCTACTTTTAAATCAAAAACTAAACTTTTTCGTGCCGGAACTGTTAACAATATTTTTTTCAATTCGGGTATATTCGTAAACTCCTAAATGTATCTTTTAAATTTGAATGTTTATACTTCACTAACACATGTGTGTGTGTGTCTTGTGAAGGATCATTTAGTCTAATTATACTCTGTTTTATGTTGGAATCTCTTCCCACATGTTACCACAACTTTCATTGTGTCTTCTCCATTTCCTTTTGTTCTTTCACTTCATAGAAAGTAAAATGCATATTTACGTTTCTCTCCCTAAAGAAATCTGTGATAAAACACAAAACATTTATACAAAATGACTATAATTAGACATTGAGGCCTCGCATATTCCTAAAAGAGTTGGGATGAGTCGTGAGAATTTTTGATTTCCACTAGGGATATATAGTCTTTCTTTTAAAAATAACATTAATAAGCATGCACACATGTAAAATTGGGATTAGAAAACCTAATGAATGTATGCAGAGTTCGACTTAAAATAACATTATGGGTAGGATTATCCATTGATAAAATGCATGCATGTATAGTTCGAGTCATCCCAATTGGGATGAGTTGTGGGAAGTTTTGATTTCCACTACAAGTGATATGGTCTTTCTTTTAAAAATAACATTAATAAGCACGCATGCATGTAGACACGCAAATATATCAAAAATATTGTTCAATGTATCGAATGATACGTTGCTTGCGTTTGGTATGCTTGTATATGAAAAATAGCCTAAGAAAAACTAAAAGGAAATAAAAGTATGATGCATACTAAAGGTCACGAAATACCTAATGGTGCAAATTTCACAATTTAGAGTCAATCAATCATTCACCATGATATACATCATTCACCATGATATATATATATATATATATATATGAGATTAATGAGAAACATTGCCAACCTGGTCATTTTGATTAGATAACACTGAGGTGGAGCCTTCTGATTAGACTACCTTATTTTTACACATGGGTCATGTCAAAATGTCAAAATAGTTGGGAAGCTTTTTTGAAAAAGTGCATTTAACCTCTCTGTCTCTTCTCTCTCTAACAAATAACCCACAAAGCTTACTGTAGCCATCGATGAGCTCCTCCGTCAAGCTCAATGCCATCGAGATCGGTGTCGTTGGGCTTCCACGCTGTCATTGCCCCATATCCTCCTCTTTATATGGCTTATATCCTCCTCTCACTCTTCTTCTCATCCACATCCTCTTTGTCGGTGGCACCATCACATCCCGCCTCCGCCATCTCCCCCTCTCCTCTTTCCCTTCTCATTGTCAACATCCTCCTCCTCGTCGACATTGACTAAACTGGCCAATATCAATGCGGATGGTAATAATGAGAAATGTGGGAGGATAAGGACCGGGGCGATGATGGTGGGAGGTGGCCAAGCTATCAACAAGAAGGATGTAGTGGTGGAGAAGGATAAGAGGCGTTGGAGGATAGGAGGCACGAAAAGAGATGAAAGAGATGGGTGGTGGATGAGTTGGTGGCGGCAGGCTCCTTGTTAGAGTGAAAGAAGAAGAGAAATAAAGATGTTATGAGGTTTTTTATTATTTTTTCAAATAGCCCCCCTACGTTTTGCAGAAAAAAGAAAATGGGTAGCCCAATCAAAAGGCACCACCTCAACGCCACCTAATTAAAATGATCAAGTGACACCTATTTCCCATTAATATATATAACGAATCAATCTTTTTATGATTTTCAAACTAAACTTCATGAGAACGTCACGATGGACCATCCCAAGAACAATCTAAATCATACATACATAATTAAATTCGCTTAATTACGACCAATCAAATTATTCTAAAACATTTGCATATGCATCAAATCATATATTTTTCGATGGCATAAAATGATGCATATTGTGCAACTACTTGATCCAAGGGTAAACATGTTTGGAATAACTTAATTTTTCATAGTTAATCTAATTTAAGTATGTAAATCGGGGTGAACAATTTGGATCATCTATGTGATGACCCATGTTGAAGTTCTCACGAAACTTGGTTTGAGAACCATTCTTAAAGAATTATGTGCACACACATATATATCAGAATTATATATATATAAGAATATGAGCCTGAGCTGACAGCGCAGGAATTTTTTTCTACGCTGTCATCGATTCAGGACCTACAAAACATTTTTTTACATTTTTTCAGTGTGTTCTACAACTTGTTAACTAGCTCCCCATCAATTTTCAAGCCGATCCAACACCGTTTGAGTCTCAGTTCATCGATTTCAAAAATGTTGCGCTGACAATTCGGAATTCTGAAGCGGTTTTTTTTTAAATCGATGAACGGAGGCTCAAACGGTGTTGGATGTAAAAAATTTTAAAACTATTTTAGAGGCCCCGAATCGCTGACAGCACAGGAATTCGAAAAAATTCATGCGCTGTTAGCTCATGCACATATTCCTCATATATATATATATGATGTCAATGTGGAAAAAATTTCCATGTTGACACATATATACATCACTTTTTATTTTTTATTTTTTCAGATGTGGTCTACACATCATGGTCTACACATCATGTATAATCAACATACCAAAAATCTCAAGTGAATTCATTGTTATTTAATCATTGATCTGATTGTTACAGATTTTACAGTTTCAAATCAATAGAAGTTTTTGTAACGAGTGGATCAAGAATCAAATCCATCTGAAGTTCACCCATATTTGAGGTTTTAGAGCTTTAAAATGTATACATCAATCCTATAAAAATTTCAAAAAAATAAGGGTATGGATATTTTTTGCTATTAGTATAGGAAAATTCTTACGTTGATAGCGCATACCCATTAACCTATAATATGGGAAAATGATTCTACGCAAAACTTTTCCGTGCAAACTCTATAAAAAATATCATATTGCTTTTTATAATCTAAATTGTTAATGTTATCTACATATCCTAATACACACTCAACCTAAAAATAAAAAACTCCACATATTTTCTTCTCGACCAGATCGGTACAAGATGTTATATTATTTGGAAATTGTTAAATTTGTTACGGCTTAATCGATGATCATATATTCATAAAGTTCACACATATTTTTATTGGTGTAAATATATGTATGAATTAAACATTGAAAAATATTTGAAAAAAGTCAAAAAAAATTGCACCATAATCATGTGTGAAATTTTCGCATACGATCATGTGCGTGTGTATGTATTTATATGAATGTGTGTGTGCATATATGTACATACATACATATATGTATGTATAGATACATATAATTACATATGTATACAAGTATATGTATATGTGTATGTGTATACAACATGCATGTGTGCATATATATGATAAACATAGATATAATATGACATGAGAGATGTCTCTCATATATGCAGACATAAAACGTTCTTCATATAATACAATTGGTCACACAATGTGTACTTTGCCCCTTGTGGAGGAGAAAACATCATCTCGGTATAGTAGGTTATTTGAAAAGGAAAAGTGTTTCTAGCCTATTATGGAAAGACCACATTTTATGGTACAACTGAAAAGAGGTTGTCAAAATGTATTAGTTGCAATATGATAGAAGATTGGAAAAGAAACAAGTGCATCCACAAAAAGTAAGAAGTAGCTCCAACTGAAGAAAATAAGGAACAACCAAGTTAAATGATTCTGGAATGTGGGTAATAAAACCATGTTATCTTCTGAAACGCTCCCCCTCCTCCCTCGTCACTTAGCAAGTGTGAGTTGGGCCAAAATTTAATTCCCCAAACTACATCATCAGGGAGGTAACTCCAAGTCATGTAACAAAAATCACAATAATACTATAAATTTTACAATCTTATTTACATATGTAAAATATGAACCAGTTAGAGCACACATATATTGACTTATTGATAAGCTTTCAGTTCAGATTGTCGCCACTATGATGAAGGTGACTAAGTAAGATCATATATTTGACATATATGACAAAATCTTCCAACATTAAACTGAGTTAACTTAGCCATAAGCTTATACCATCTCTAAACAGAAACAAACAACAACAACAGAATGTTTGTAAAGTTCTAATATGCAAGTAACACAATATAAATGATTTTTGACTTCATTATAGGCGACCTATTAATAGCCATCTCATCAGACCTGGCAACGAATCGAAACGTGCATTTGGCCTAACAACGTTGTGCATATTATACCTGGAGCAAATGGAATGATCCACTTGTAATTGAAAGTGCTTCTGCGTTAGATTACACGATGGTTTCAACTCCTGAAGATCGATGACTAGTTCCTCTAAGCAGCTAGATCTATGACTACATCCATACCCAGCAAGGTTGGTCAATGCTTAGTATCACGGATTAAAAAGTTCAAATTCAGACAAGTAATTGGGAGAATTAGGCCACATGCCGCTCCATCTTTTCATATTTAGACTATTCTTTTCTCTTTGGGAAGACACAATTTATCTTTTCTTTTCTTTTCTTTCTTTTTCTTTTTTTTCTTTTTTTCTTTTTTTCTTTTTTTTCTTTGTTTTTCTTTTGCACAAAACATTTCTCTTGTTACTGATGTCATTGTTAAAACAGTAAAGATTATAATGCATTTTGAGTAGTTCACATATATTCCATAAACTATGCATGTGCCTTTAGTTTGTGCAATTTTGACTAGTGTGTGCATGACGCGTGTGCACGGACATATGATGAGGTAATAAACGTTGAGCATGCAATGATTACTGGGACCTCAACATTCAATTAAAAAGATTTTGCATACGTACACACGTCAAGGTTCTAAATAGTGGATGTCGGATTCATGAAGCCAAAAGGGAGAATCTATATCGAATAGTGAATATAAGGGGATATGTCATGGATTTAAATTTAATTTCAAAGATCAACCACTTTCTCGCCACATGGATTTCTGCATGCAAATTTGTGCCGAGATAAACAACCAGGGTTGGCAATCCCGGTCATTTTGATATCAAAATGGATGGTATTACAAACTCTGGTCATTTTTAAAGATTCCTCAATAGCTACTATAATGAAATAACTGTGATTGGTAACCTCAGCAATTTGAAAGGTGCATAATTTATACAGGGTTGCCAACCTCGGACATTTTTTCAGCATCAATTTACGTGCAGAATCTGATGTGACGAGAAGTTAATCGATTTTTGTACTTATAATTCTAGCTTATTTTGAAAATTTGTCATATAGTTTGTGTATATAAAGATTGACAAATGTAATATAACGGTGCCATAATGATTGTGATCTATCTAATAAAACAATTAAATGTAAATGTAACAACTTTAAAAGGGATATTTCCATTATACAACCAACAAACAATAAAGCACATCAAACTTACAACTAATAAATAAACAAGTACAACACTATGCTAATTCATGCATTAAGTACCATGTCAGTGATATGACGGGCAAAATAACAGGTGACATATCGGATCAAACTCAAAATTTCAAGAGAATTGCTCTCTGCACCTCAGTTTGAGGTGCAGAGAGGTGACCATGGCTTTAAATGGAAAGAAAATGAGGGAAATTAGGTGAGCTGTGACCCAAAAAATTGATTTTTTTTTCCTAATTTTAGTAAAGTGTCTCTTCTCTGCACCTCAGTTTGAGGTGCAGAGAGCATTAGCCAATTTCAAAATCAGTATATGACAATCCTACCTACGGGTAGCAGTGAGTATTCAAAATGACACGTTGACCAACATGTCAGAACAAGTCAGCGACGTTCAAAATGGTGGCCCACATGCACAAACACACTCGCGCACGGATAAAATAATAATAAAATGAGAACGGAGATCCTAGTTAGACCTCACACTTCACACACAGATATCCTGAAGATATTTGAATACAAATTTCTTACCTTTTGGATCAACATTCTTCTGAAAATTTGACCTCTTAGGCTTGCCATCACCTTTTCCCAAATAGTGGTCATATTTACAACATAAATGACAGTAAAAATCGGCTCCAACGTATACAGAACAGCAATTTTAGACAGAAGCGTCCACAATGGCTCCCTCCCTCTTCCTATCAGGATTTCAAAAAACCTTCCTGCACAAATTTGAAAGAAGTCAACGTGTAGACTGATTCATAACGAACAGCTTAGATTTTGGGGAGAAAAATCAAGGTACCGGAAAAAATTGGCATGGCGAGGACGCAAGAGGTGCAGCCGACGAGAGAGGCGATGGAGACGGCAATCCGAAGCTTGTGCTGCGAGAGATGACGCCAGATGACGCCCCAGGTAACGGCCTCCGCCGACGAGTCCACTGAGAACCCTCCCGCCGCCGGCGGAGCCGCGCTTTTGTCGATCGAATCGGGATCGGACGCAGGGGCCGAAACATAAGCGGCACGAATTCTCGCGCGAGATGATTTTCTTGAGACAAGGGCACGAGATTTTTGCGTGGTGACGAAGCGAGTAAAAGTGGAGTGAAATTTTGGGGCGAGAACTTTGGGACGAAAAAGGAATGGCAGCGTGAGCGGGCGATGATGTGGGGAAGTCGCCATGTTTCTCAATAGAGATGAAGAGGGCTTTCTTTTCGGGGGGCTCCGATGGCGTTTTGATAATAAGCGGGTTCAAATAGTTTTAATTTAATTTAATGATCGTGAGTTGTGTGATGAGTGAGTGGCTCGCTTTCGTTGCGTTTGCTTGCGAGACTTCGGTTGCGTTGTCGCATTAGATTTTGGGACGGGGACGCTTGAACAGGAGTTGGCGGATGCGTCCGTCCACGTGTATTTTCGTTTGGCTTAAATATATGATTTGGGGGATCATATTATCACAAATTTCTATTTGTTATGAATCAACGTCCGGGTAGAAAACGTCAGCTCTTTATTTATAGCTTGTAAAGGAGCGTATACAAATAAGATACATAAGATACCGTCTTATCTATAAGATAAACAGTGATCCCAACCGACTAACCGACTCGGTATTATCCATTCACGACACTCCCCCTTATTCAGCCATAAGCGTGGACTCTGCTCATGAATACTTCAGGATTCTGAGTGTAGTAGGAGTCTCACATGGGGGATACTTCAGGATCCTGAGTTGGTGTGGTTTGCCTCGTTAAAACATTTAGCTATGAAAACCCCCGTGAGAAAAACCATAGTTAAGGAAAAAGAGTGCAGACAATTCCTAACCCCCCCTAATCTGTGCAAGCACTCAGGCTTTCTGATCTCGTAGGTGCATCATCCCAATTTTCTGTACAAACTTCCTAAATGTAGCAGTAGGAAGAGCTTTAGTGAACAAGTCTACCAGGATGTCACATGATTGTACTTGTCTGGCATCGATCACGTCATCTCTCTGTAGTTCGTGCGTCCAGAAGAATTTGGGGGAAATATGCTTCATTATGTCGCATTTGATGTAGCCACCTCGTTGCTGAGCAATACAAGCAGCGTTGTCTTCGAACATTGTAGTAGGTTCAAGATCTCCAGACTTCATTCCGGCCGTCACCAGGATGTGATTTACAACTGACCGTAGCCAGACACATTCGCTGCTTGCTTCATGGATGGCGATGATCTCTGAGTGATTGAATGAGGTAGATGGCATGGTTTGTTTAACGGATCTCCAGGAAATGGCTGTCCCACCATGGGTAAACACGTACTCAGTCTATGACATTGCATTGTAGGGATCAGACCTGTAACCTGCATCAGCATAAACAACAAGTGCGGAGGATAATCCATTTTTATAAAAGAGTTTCAAATCTGTAGACCCTTGGAGGTAGCGCAGAAGGTGCTTTACCTCGGTCCAGTGGCGCTGCGTCGGCGCTGCACTGTATCTGGCTAGTAAATTTACTGCAAACGCTATATCGAGACGTGTGCAGTTGGTCAGGTATAAAAGTACTCCAATAGCACTCAGATAGGGACTTTTGGACCAAGTATATCATCTCCCTCTTCCAGCGGCTGGAAGGGGTCTTTATGTTGATCCAAAGATCGTACCACCATAGGTGTACTAAGTGGATGACATTGGTCCATTGAAATCTTTGTAACATTTTCTTCGTATATGTGGTTTGGTGTAGTAGGATTCTGTCTTTTAGATGTTCAATCTGTAAGCCAAGGCATAATTTCGTTTTGCCTAGGTCTTTCATTTCAAATTCTTTTGTGAGGCTTACAGATATCTCAACGATCTCTTCAAGAGATCCAATGAGATTCAGATCGTCTACGTAGACTGCTATTATAACGAATCCTTTCCCCTTTGCTCTTATGAAGATGCAAGGGCAGACTTCATTGTTGTTGAATCCTTGTTGTACAATGAACTCATTTAGTCTGTTATACCACATCCGTCCCGATTGTTTAAGACCATACAATGATCTTTGGATCTTAACAGAGTAGACGTCCCGAGGTCTATCTTTAAATTCAGCAAGCATTGAAAAGCCGTCAAGAAGTTTCATGTATATCTCCTTGTCGAGATTACCGTATAGATATGCAGTCACAACATCCATTAGCTGTATATCTAAACCTTCCTTTGCTAATAAATTTATCAGGAATCGGAAAGTGATCGCATCCATGATCGGGGAATATGTTTGCTCATAGTCAATACCCGGTCTTTGGGAAAATCCTTGCGCTACAAGCCTTGTTTTGTAGCGTGTGATCTCATTATTTTCATTTCTTTTTCTCACGAATACCCATTTGTATCCCACAGGTTTGACACCAGTAGGTGTCTGGACTATTTGCCCAAAGACTTTGCATTTCTGAAGCTAGTCCAGCTCAGCTTCTATTGCCTGATTCCACTTTGGCCAATCATTTCTACGTTTGCATTCAGCAACTAAATGTGGATAAGGATCATCGTCGCTTCCGGCGACGTGAATAGCAATGTGAAATGTGAAGTCATCGTCGACGACTGTACTCTTTCTATCCAACACCTCCCATGTACGTACATAATTTAATGATATTTCAGTTTCTCCCGACAGTTCCTCTGTAGTGGATTCTGGGAGGGGTGAGGGTATGGACGTGAGCTCATTTATCTATTGGGCTATCGTCCCAAGGTCTCCGGATATTTTTCTTTTTCTTGGATTTTTATCCTTAGAGCCTGGTGGTCTGCCTCTTTTCTGTTGAGTTGCAGCCACTTCTACTGCTGGTGGATTGCATCCATTCTCGGGGATGTCAATCCTAGCTGGAGTATTTGCAACAGGGATGTGTGATTTGACAATCTTCTGGTTGTCAGTAAATGAGTCCGGTAATCGGTAGACAGCGTCCTAAATGTGGAGGATCTTTAGGATCTCATCTTCACATTGTTTCGTTACCGGATCATAGTGGGTCAAACTTTTTGTATCCCACGTTATGATGTGCTTCGCACCAGATTTCTCAGTTTCTGGGTCCATTTTGGGGAAAACGGTCTCATCAAATTCACAGTCTTCTAGACGTGCCTTAAAAGCGTCCCCCGTTTGGGGTTCTAAGTATCCTATAATTGAGGGTGAGTCAAACCCTACATAGATACCTAGGCGACGTTAAGGACCCATTTTTGTCCTCTGTGGTGGTGCAATGGGGATGTAGACTGCGCAACCGAAGATTCTCAGATGAGAAATGTTCGGTGGCCCTCCATATGTGTAATGACCCCAAAATTCATATACGTGTATTAATACGTATTTTTGAGCGTATATATGTGCGTATAAATTTTTGGGAAATTCTTATGTATTTTATTTAATTTTGTCAAGCTAAAAAATTATTTTTAAATAATTTTGTATGACATATGATTTTATTGAATAAAGTATATGGTTGGAATACTAATGTCTTGATGAGTATTAAGTACTGTATGTGTATTAAGTGGGTAGTTATTTTTCTAAAAAAACAAAATCCTAATTTTTCCTAAGGAACACCTCCACCTTTGATGTGTCAAGAGCTCATTGATCCTTACCTAACCCAAGGCTTGGTGGCATGCTTAGAGGATTTTAGGGAGATGAGGTGGCTACTCTAGGAATAAAGAAAGAAAACAAAGGGGAAAAGGAAACCAAAAATTAGAAAGAAATCTCTCATTCACTCACTCTCTCCCCCCAAGACCAGGCCGAATTCATCCCTTCCCCTTGCTCACTCTTAGACTTTAGGGAGGCTGAGCACCCATAGGGCTACTCCACCCTCACCATGCACACCTCCGTCGCATCCATGTCGTCGTTTGGGTGATGTTGCTCATTCTAGGAGCTTGTGGAGGATAAGAAGGATTTAGAGAAGAAGGAAGAGGGCTTGGAAGGAAAATCTTGAGGCTTGGAGGATAAAGCTAGAAGAAAGAATGACATCTAAGGTAGGATTTACATCTCAACTAGTATTAGAGTTGCATACTTAGTTTTAAAGGAAAGTTTGCATCTTTATTTATCCAAGTGAAATCATGCATGGTCCTTATAAAATCCTCTTTTATTGTTATTGTTGTTGTTCTAGTTTTAGATCTCTTTAAGTAATCCTGAGTTTGTATGGTTGTGTGCGGTGAGTAATCCTGAGTTTGTATGGTTGTGTGCGGTGGGTAATCCTGAGTTTGTATGGTTGTGCGCGGTGAGAAATTCTGAGTTTTATCAGAATTAAATTCTGCCCCAAATCATATATAATATGCCATATGTTCAGTACTGTAATTAGGAGTAAAAATTCCATATTTACAACATGTCGGAATTTCAACCAGTCTGAACACAATTAGGCAAAACGTAGATCAGTCCCTACACACTCCATAGAAATTGGTAATCTTGGTCTCGTTGAAAAGATAACAACTTTTTCTACAACTTTCTACTAAGACACATTTTCGAGATTCTAACTGTAACACGTCATAAACTAGCAATCTTTACAGCTCTTAGAATCTGTCTGAAAAACAGAATCGTCATGTCTCACCAAACAATTCACCATAAATCACCCAGTTCATATTTCTGCATGAAAATTTATAGGTGAATCTAGCACAATTATATCTACAACTTTCATTTGTATTGTATGAGCATGTTTAATACAAAAGTATGGAAAAATGTGCTTATTAATCTAACTGTTCTGCTTTTCCAGCAAGCTGAAAGATTTGAATGTTGTTTTAAGCTCTTTCGAGGTTAAACTTGCCATTAATGTTCTTAATTATTTCTGTTACATGGTGAGATGTGGTTGGAACATGCAAAATGAGGATGTGAATATGGTTATATGTTTTATGTTTATTATGTGTTGTGGAAACGACTAAATGATCAGCAAACGAGATACATGAGACAAAAAATGAGAAAGGGAATGCACAAGGCGATGCATGTCCCAAATGTGTGGTGAAATGTGGAAAGAAAGAAATGGAAAGTATTATGTTTCATGAAAATGACTAACTCCTCTTAAAGGAGGGTGACACGTGGTTTGGGAGAAACACGGGTAAATTATAGGAGTTAAGGAGCGGACAGAAGTTATATTTCTCACCCGATATGTCACTCCCGGAAGGGGGAGTTTGAGAGGGTTGGAGAGGCCGCTGGTGTACTCGTGATGCACCATGACAGTAACTGATGGTTTGCTCCGTTTTCCACAGAAAAACTGAGATTTGTTTCACTCCCATACCTTGCTCCGTTCGGGTAGGGGAAGTTACGAGAGGTCCCTCCGGTGCCCGTGTCGCTGGTTAAGGTACCATTTTTCACCCACCTTGGGTGAAGTCTGGCTCCTTAGCATCCTATGATTTACCCGGGTTCCAAAATGCTAACCAATGAATTAATTGTTAACCCTCATTATTCTCGTAGCAATGGTAAATGTATGTGTTGTTTATTTGTGTTTCTTTACTATGGTTCTTTTATGTCGTATATCTTTGTTATGTACCTTGGATGTTGTACGTGTACCTTTTCCTCACTTGTGTAGCTGTAGTTCCTTACATTACCGATATAGCTCTCTTATGCCATGTTCAGTTTAGTGGCCATATTAGATGTCACATTATATCTTGTTCATGCTGATATGCTACTAATGTCCACTTTGTATGCCATGTTTCATTTAGGATGTTAGAATGCATATGTGTAATATTAATAGGTTGGCTTCATTATCTTTCTATGTTTAACTTGTGGCATGACACCTATGTTAAAATGTTAGCTGTTAGTAAGTTAGCATGTCAATCTATGCTTCTATGCCATTTCACGTAATCAGATTTATTATGTTGGTATGTGGTTCACCATTTTATGCCAATATGCCATTTCATGTTAATATATTTGTTTATGCTTATACCTATGTCCATGATCACATGCCATGTTATATGCATTGTACCGCATCTATGTAAGGACTAGTTGAGATATGGAATTTCTACTGTGTTACGCGTTGACTTGCCCCACCGTTGACTTTTCAGGTTCAGGTGTTGGAGTTGGTTGGCGGTTATGAGGTGGAGCAGTGGAGTTCTGTGGATGAGTTAAGTTGGGATGTCTATGGGAGAGGAGAGGGTGTTTGTACTTTTGGGGTTTTATTTGGTTAGTGACGAGATGATAATGATGGTTGTATGTACAGATGGATGATGTATAAGATATCAGACTTTTCTTTGGGTTTAGTTGTTGTACAGTTTCCCTCTGTGTTTCTTTCCGTGTTTATGTTATTGGTTACTTGGTTGTGCTTTGGAAACATTACAGGTACTATCCCAGCAGTGAGCAGTGGACCTGCTTGAGTTTTTTTATATTTCCTTTCGTAACACTCGCTGCTGTAGATCACATGTGACGGATTCGTACTTCCTGGGTATCTTAGGAAGCGGGGTGTTACAGTTGGTGGCCCATGCAGGTCACACACTGCGACTGTGTAAGGGTAGTGCGTGTAATGTTCCAGAGGTAGTTTGGTCTTAAGGTGTGTAGGAGTTCTGCCTTAAGATAGAGTCATGATATCGGAAGTTTGAGGTATAGAGCCCTGAGGGTAGACACTAGAGTGTTGATTGAATAAGAATGTGTGTATATGTGTGTGTATGTGTATCTATACGTCTGTAGCTCTATAAGTGTTGAATATGGCTTGTCGAACATTTTGAGATGGTATACTCATGTGCATATGAATGTGGTATATGTACGAATGATTATATGGCTATGTGATTGTATTTGAAGTATATGTGTTAATACATGGTTGACTTATGAGTAATGTGTTGAATTGAGGTATATACTTAATTGAGGTGCAAGTAGTGTATAGATATACTATATGTGATGTCTGCACATGTAGAGTGTGTAGATGCATGTGTGGACCCTTGAGTACCACCCAAGTATGTGTGGATATGTATTAAGAGTATTAGCATTATGTGTTGATATATGTGATGAGTATATGATAGATGTATGGCTGTAAGCCGGTACGCTTAAACCTATTGTAACGGTCGCTTTTCGACCGTTAGTATTTTTGCGCGTACGACTCTATCGTGTGCGTATTTATTTTTGTCTATTCTTGGATCCAGACTATGCGATGTGATATGTCGTTGTGATCATGTGGAAGAGTAGTTATTTGTGGGATTTTTAGTGAACGTCATTTCACGGGTTGCTCTCCCACAAATCAGCTTTGATTGGTGAGACGTTGCAACTTTAGACTTCGACGCCGGACCTTTTTATTTTTAGTTCGTTTTCTGTGAACCTAACGCGCGGTCGACCACCGTACCTCCGAGCCTCTCGTTGTCACGGTCGTTCCGATATTTTTTTCGTAATTTTCGGATACTGTTTGCTTGGCCTAACCCACTAATAAAATTCGAAGCCGATTAGCCTTAACCCAATTTCAAAATTCAAAACCTAATCAAATCATGTGAGATACCTACGTATCATGCGGGATTTCATTTGTTATCCTCACCCTATATTACCCTAAGATATACCCCTCTCTCACCCTCTCTCCCACTTTGCTAAACTACACCCCATTCTAATTTGTAAATAGTAAACATTCATGTTAAAAACAACCCATCCGCAAGAAGCAACTAGGACACGAAAACAAACCCAGCCGCCTCTTTTTTTCTTTGTTGTTCCTTCATCCTCTCGCCGCCGCCGAAGCCTCCGATCACCCCAAAGCCCCGACGATCTTCCTCTCTCTTCTCTCCCCCATCTCTCCTCCCTCTCCATTAAAAACACTCCATATCCTGCTCTTGGCCGCAAGGAAGAAGAGACAGCCGCCCAACACGTTTTTTCGGCCACCCCGCCGTCGCACGGCACCGCCAAGCCACCTCCGGTGATCCCCCTCTATCCCCGGTCATTCACTCTCCCTCTCCCCTACTCTCTGTCACCCTCAAAAACTCCTTAAAACCCCTAAAACCTCAGCCCAAAACCGCATCAGCCCAGATTTGCTCCCTCCAGAAAACACCCACGCCCGGCAGCCTCCAGCCACCTCCGGTGGCCAACTCCGCCACCATCGGACTCCCCTCGATCCCCTCTATCACCAACAACCCTCCTTCCTCTCTTCTCTCATCTATCCCTCCTCAAAACCCCCATCAAACTCAGCCTTAACAACAGTTTAGGACAGACTTGGGTCTGTAACTTCGACGCCGGCACCCGTCGCCGTCCGACCACCACCGGCGACCACTCCACAACCATCAAACCCCCCTGAACCCCTTTACATACTGCAAGTCTCCTTTGCCCTCTCTGGTCGCCACATCTTCGCGGCGAACCAAAACAGTGACCCGATATCACAAATCTATCCTTTCGCCTTCTCACGGCCGGTCGATGTCGCGCGCAGCCGCCGTCAGCCACCCCGCAGGCTGAACAACCCCCATCAACCTCCTTCAATCCTCGACAGCCCCCTTGCTCCTAGGAGTTCATGCACATTGCCGATCTCACGTGTTTTCCCCCGACGTTACCGCCGCCGTGTAGATCCGTTGCGCTACCCGCAACCAGAGAGATCTCGACACTTGCTCGCTGTTCTCGCCTTCTGCTCGCTGTCTGGACTTGTCTTGCTGCGCTACCCATAGCCGAGACGTTGCTGACGATGCAGATCTATCGCCGTTCAAACTCAACGTCCATTCTACGATCAAATACCGAAGAGGTTAGCCCCCTAACGTGTAGTAAGAACCCACACTGTAGCGAATCAAAAACCTAATCTAAAAATCGTCAATAATAATTAAATTTCATTTCTGCTCCTTTAAACGTTTCTAAATCTTAGACATCGACGAAAGGACTTGAATATCTGTGCACATAGGATAGATCGTCGATTAGGCTGAACCAAAACAAAAACGTGACTTTGACTACTAGGATAGCCCCGTTGAATCTAGAAATGAAATCTAATACGAATGATGAAAAACACGTCCTGACATCGCCGTTGACTTGTTTCAGACGGACCCTCGTCGACGCGCCGCTTCGACGAGACGCTCCGGACAGACGACCCACTGGCCACCGCAGGCAAGTGTGACCACTTGTACAGTTTCGGCCACGTTTAGGCCTTTGACAACCTTAAACTGTTAAAATACAAACAAGAGAACCAGACGTGAAATGATAGCGTCTGGGACACCCCACGATAGCCAGACTTGATGACGAAGTATTGGCACAACAACAACAACTGACACCCTAGGTTTTTATCTGTGTGTGCGTGCGTGTGGACACCCTAGAATAACAGCTCAACTCAACTCCCTCTTAACTTGTTATGTCATGTCATTCGTGTTTGAATCGTGTAGAACAACCTTGCATTCATCTAGCAGGGTGAGTGATCCTAGTACAATCTAGTATTGTCTTGTTTAAAGCACTCGGGATAGAGATCGGTTGAGCGTTCCCTCGGCTTGGAGGGTTTGGCCACCCACAAACCGAAAGGCGTGAATCTCTCTTGTCACCCTTAGTCTTGTCTTGTCTCGAGTCGTGTACTAGGTTGAGCGTTCCCTCGGTGCAGACCGAAAGACGTGAACCTTAGTGACACACATTCTTGTCTTGTCTTGTCCTGTGTACTTGTGTTGAGCATTCCCTCGGTACAGACCGAAAGGCATGAACCTTAGTGACACACTTCTTGTCTTGTCTTGTCCATTGTACTTGGGTTGAGCGTTCCCTCGGTACAGACCGAAAGGCGTGAACCTTAGTGACACACATTCTTGTCTTGTCTTGTCCCGTGTACTTGGGTTGAGCATTCCCTCGGTACATGCCGAACGGCGTGAACCTTCGTGAACTCGCTTTATTTCTTGTCTTGTCCTGTCTAGTCCAGTCTTGTAGCAGGCAGCACACACTACGACTACTGCTTGTACCGTTTACTTTTAGTGTTGTCTTAGTTTTGCTCTTGTCTAGATAGGTCATGATGTTGCATCGTTAAAATGTAAAGAACCAGTAAAATGTTGTCTTTAAATATTATTATACACCTTGCTGTGGAGTCGTCTCACCTTTACTTGCAGACTCCGCCTGACGTACAACCACTTTCTCTTGGTGTTTGTACGTCAGGTACCGAGCCAGAATTAGTTGACCAGGGGCCGGTGCCAGAGGACATGGAGTAGGAGTTCGTTGCTGACCAGGAGTACGATCCAGACGAGGATCAGACTTAGAGGTTCTCAGTTGCCGATTTCAGAGGTTTCTGCTTTCTAGTTTGGGTGCGTAGCACCGTTTTTTCTTCTTGTCTAGGTTGGGTGCGTCGCACCATTAGTTTCCTTTTTCTGTAGTTGTAGCCATGCTGGGCATTCTTTTTAGACTTGTACTTCTGGATATTTCATATTAATAAAATGAATGCATCTTTCTTTTCCGTACTTTTGTTGTTTCGAAATTTTAATCTGCAAGGACCTGTTTATCTCTGGAGTACTTCACAGACGCTTATGGATCTGAGTTTCACAGCTCCGACTCATGCGGACCTTCGTCACGTTCTCGCTCCCTTCGTTTTGGAAAGCGATACATGACATGTTTTAGTGGTGGCTCATGCAGGTCCATGCAAAAAGTTCGAAACGATAAAAGTACTGCATTCATCTTATATCCATATTATCATGTACAAGACTAATTTGGGTTTTCCGTGTCAATGATGGCAGGAAGACCCATTTTTTTGAATTGATAAATAGAATGATGAGTTTATAACCTATATTTGATATTCGGATGATGCCCATGAGTAGCGGATTCATAGAGAATTCTTGGTGAATGAAATTGTACGCAAGAGGAAGAGTACATCATAGATTTGAGATTTAGACGGGTAGCAGATAAGAATAGCTATGAAGGTATAACATGATTTATAGTGACGAATGGATGATGAGTAGACGGATTTAATATTGGTTGGGATTAGATATATCGAGTAAGGATAAGATGTGATTTTGATAGTTCAATTATTTGGCGGATAAATTTATGGGACGATATGACGAAGAATGTATTGAGGACAAGGCGATTGTTGATTTGTGAAAGGTGTTATAAGATAGACGAAGTTTTTGTCTTAGATTGGTGATTGGCTAGAACATCATTTTAGCGATTGATTAATATTGGGAAGAGATTGAGAAATTTAAAGATGTTATTGAGCGATGATGTTTAGTGGAGTGGTATGGTATGAGAAGATGATTATTATTTTTATGAGAACTTGGAGTTGGAAATTTGAATGGCAGTGATGGGTCTATAGTTAAGTGTTAGGATGTGAGTTTAGTCGTAGCATTATCCAGCGAAAAGATGAGTAATGATGAATTGTTGTGGAACGCTGGTTGAAGTTGTAGGATTAGCGATCATTATGTGGAATATGGGAGTTGCGGGTATAAGGGTATATGGATATTATTATTATTAGTATAAGGGATTCCGAGGGCGAAATCATTTCTAAGGTGTGTAGAATATAACAACCGCTTTTCAACCGTTAGTATTTTTGCGCGTACGACTCTTTCGTGTGCATATTTATTTTCGTCTCTTCTTAGATCTGGACTATGCGATGTGATATGTCGTTTGATCATATGGAAGAGTAGTTATTTGTGGGATTTTTAGTGAACGTCATTTCATGGGTCGTTCTCCCACAAATCAGCTTTGGTTGGTGAGACGTCGCAACTTTAGACTTCGAAGTCGGACCTTTTTATTTTTAGTTCATTTTCTATGAACCTGACACGCGATCGACCACCTTACCCATGAGCCTCTCGTCGTCATGGTCGTCTCGATATTTTTTTCGTAATTTTCGGACACCGTTTGCTTGGCCTAATCCACTAATAAAATTTGAAGCCGATTAGCCTTAACCCAATTTCAAAATTCAAAACATAATCAAATCATGTGAGATCCCTACGTATCATGTGGGATTTCATTTGTTATCCTCACCCTATATTACCCTAAGATATACCTCCCTCTCTCACCCTCTCTCCCACTTTGCTAAACTACACCCCATTCTAATTTGTAAATAGCAAACATTCATGTTAAAAACAACCCATCCGCAAGAAGCAACTAGGGCACGAAAACAAACCCAGCCGCATCTATTTTTCTTTGTTGTGCCTTCATCCTCTCGCCACCGACGAAGCCTCTGACCACCCCAAAGCCCTGACGATCTTCCTCTCTCTTCTCTCCCTCCTCTCTCCCCCCTCTCCATTAAAAACACTCCATATCCTGCTCTTGGCCGCAAGGAAGAAGAGACAGCCGCCCAACACGTTTTTTCGGCCACCCCGCCATCGCACGGCACCGCCGGCCACCTCCGACGATTCCCCTCTATCCCGGTCATTCACTCTCCCTCTCCCCTACTCTCTCTCACCCTCAAACCTCCTCAAAACCCCTAAAACCTCAGCCCAAAACCGCATCAGCCCAGATTTGCTCCCGTCGGTAAACACCCAAGCCCGGCAGCCTCCGGCCACCTCCGACGGCCAACTCTACCACCATCCGACTCCCCTCGATCCACTCTATCACCTGCAACCCTCCTCCCTCTCTTCTCTCATCTCTCCCTCCTCAAAAACCCCATCAAACTCAGCCCTAACGGCAGTTTTGGACAGACTTGCGTCTGTAACTTCAACGCCGACGCCCGTCGTCGTCCGACCGCCATCGGCGACCACTCCACCACCATCAGAACCCCCTCAATCCTCTTTACCTATTGCAAGTCTACTTTTCCCTCTCTGGTCGCCACATCTTCGCGGCAAACCAAAACAGTGACCCGGTATCGCAAATCTGTCCTTTCGCCTTCTCACGGCCGGTCGCCGCCGCGCGGAGCTGCCGTCAGCCACCCCGCAGGCTGAACAACCCCCCATCGACCTCCTTCAATCCTCGGCAGCCCCCTTGCTCCTAGGAGTTCATGCACGTCGCCAATCTCACGTGTTTTCCCCCGACGTTGCCGCCGCCATGTAGATCCGTTGCGTTACCCGCAACCAGAGAGATCTCGACGCTTGCTCGCTGTTATCACCTTCTGCTCGCTGTCTGGACTTGTCTTGTTGTGCTACCCATAGCCAAGACGTTGCTGACGACGCAGATCTATCGCCATTCAAACTCTACGTCCATTCTACGATCAAATGCCGAAGAGGCTAGCCCCCAACATGTAGTAAGAACCCACACTGTAGCGAATCAAAAATCTAATCTAAAAATCGTCAATAATAATTAAATTTCATTTCTGCTCCTTTAAAACGTTTCTAAATCTTAGACATCGACGAAAGGACTTGAATATCTGTGCACATATGATAGATCGTCGATTAGGCTGAACCAAAACAAAAACGTGACT
This sequence comes from Scilla litardierei, assembly GCA_030789695.1. Lineage (NCBI taxonomy): Eukaryota > Viridiplantae > Streptophyta > Magnoliopsida > Asparagales > Asparagaceae > Scilla > Scilla litardierei. The sequence goes on along the minus strand of CM061142.1, from coordinate 498,841,817 downwards.
TTGACTGCTAGGATAGCCCCGTTGAACCTAGAAATGAACTCTAATAGGAATGATGAAAAACGCATCCCGGCATCGCCGTTGACTTGTTTCAGACGGATCCTCGCCGACGCACTGCTTCAACGAGACGCTCCGGACAGACGACCCACTGGCCACCGCAGGCAAGTGTGACCACTTGTACAGTTTCGGCCACGTTAGGCCTTTGACAACCTTAAACTGTTAAAATACAAACAAGAGAACCAGACGTGAAATGATAGCGTCTGGGACACCCCACGACAGCCAGACTTGACGACGAAGTATTGGCACAACAACAACAACTGACATCCTAGGTTTTTATCTGTGTGTGCATGCGTGTGGACACCCTAGAATAACAGCTCATCTCAAATCCCTCTTAACTTGTTATGTCATGTCATTCATGTTTGAATCACGTAGAACAACCTTGCATTCATCTAGCAGGGTGAGTGGTCCTCGTACAATCTAGTATTGTCTTGTTTTGAGCACTCGGGGTAGAGGTAGGTTGAGCGTTCCCTCGAGTTGGAGGGTTTGGCCACCCACAAACCGAAAGGCGTGAATCTCTCTTATCACCCTCAGTCTTGTCTTGTCTAGAGTTGTGTACTAGGTTGAGCGTTCCCTCGGTACATACCGAAAGGCGTGAACCTTAGTGACACACATTCTTGTCTTGTCTTGTCCAGTGTACTTGGGTTGAGCGTTCCCTCGGTACAGACCGAAAGGCGTGAACCTTAGTGACACACTTCTTGTCTTGTCTTGTCCCGTGTACTTGGGTTGAGCGTTCCCTCGGTATAGACCGAAAGGCGTGAACCTTAGTGACACACATTCGTGTCTTGTCTTGTCCCGTGTACTTGGGTTGAGTGTTCCCTCGGTACAGACCAAACGGCGTGAACCTTCGTGACACTCGCTTTACTTCTTGTCTTGTCCCGTCTAGTCAGTCTTGTAGCAGGCAGCACATGCTACGACTACTGCTTGTACCGTTTACTTTCAGTGTTGTCTTACTTTTGCTCTTGTCTAGATAGGTCATGTTGTTGCATCGTTAAAATTTAAAGAACCAGTAAAATGTTGTTTTTAAATATTATTATACACCTTGCTGTGGAGTCGTCTCACCTTTACTTGCAGACTCTGCCTGACGTACAACCACTTTCTCTTGGTGTTTGTACGTCAGGTACTGAGCCAGAATTAGTTAACCAAGAGCCGGTGCCAGAGGATGTGGAGCAGGAGTTTGTTGCTGACCAGGAGTACGATCTAGACAAGGATCAGACTTAGAGGTTCTCAGTTGCTGATTTCAGAGGTTTCTGCTTTCTAGTTTGGATGCGTAGCATCGCTTTTCCTTTTTGTCTAGGTTGGATGCGTCGCACCATTAGTTTCCTTTTTCTGTAGTTGTAGCCATGCTGGGCATTCTTTTTAGACTTCTACTTCTGGATATTTCATATTAATAAAATGAATGCATCTTTCTTTTCCGTACTTTTGTTGTTTCGAAATTTTAATCTGCAAGGACCTTTTTATCTCTGGAGTACCTCATAGATGCTTATTGAGTCTGAGTTTCGCAGCTCCGATCCATGTGGACCTTCGTCACGTTCTCGCTCCCTTTGTTTTGGAAATCGGGGCATGACATCTGTATATGGATGAATATAGTTTTGTATGGTTATCTATGTGTATTGATATTGATATGGTAGACCTTGTGCGATGATACATCTGTGAATGTTGAATTAATACTAGGAGACATACATGATTGTATGTCTGAGTATAGAGGTGCATGCGTATATATGTTAATATATGGTAACCTATGAGGATTGTGTATCATGGACCTATATAGTTGATTGAGCTCTAGGTGATGTATAGATATGGCATGACGTCTGTGTTTGTAATATGTGGTGTATATGTACATGCTGATTGTGTAGATCCATGAGCGGATCTTTGTGTTCCACTCAGGTATGAGTGTGCATGCCCTAGGTGTATTAGTATTGTGTGTTTGATATATATGTGTGTGTTTTTTTTTGAAAAGTAAGTGTGTAAGTGTATAAATATAAACAGGGAGCTACATTAAGGCAAGGACCAACAAGCGGCGCAGACGGGGGAGAGGCTGGGAAGCAGTCACCCCATACAAGCACTACTAAGGTAAAGCCAAGAAAGAGAAAGAAAAAGGAAGCCTAAACTGGGGCGACAAACAAAAAGGGCATAGAAAAGTCCCCAGTTTCCAAAAACACTAAGATCCACAGTATCCACATCGCTAAGGTCAAGACCAACCAGGGCATCCGAGACCGCTGAAGTGATCCTGGGAAGAGTAGTAGCCATAGGGCTCCGGAGGAAGCGGAAGATGAGGCTGTTTCACTCCTTCCAGATATACCAAACGGCTGCAGAAAAGACAAGCAAGGATAGCTTGCCACGGGGGTGGTCTTCCCTCTAGTTCCAAACCTCGTCTCAGCATATGTGCGTCAACAGTGATGGATTTGGAGCAAAAGGGAAGACCCAGCCGGAGTTTGCATGCTGCCCAAATGAACACACTGTAGTCGCAGCGGAAGAAGATATGGCGAGAGGACTCAGGGTAAGATCCACAAAGAGCACAAGTAGACTGATCACGAATCCCCCGCCTAGCAAGTAGGTGGGTAGTGGGAAGGCGGTCGGTGAGAGCACGCAACAAGGTGTGAGCAAACTTGGGCATGTACCCAAGAAACCAGACAACCAAAGCCAGACGAGCAGGGGGGAGGCAATGCCGCGAAGAGGACCAAGTAGACCGAAGAGAGCAGACTCCCCCCAAGGCCCACTCCCAAGAGTCCGGACCGTCAGTCACATCAGCAGTAGACAGGAGGTGAAGGACATGCTGAATCTCTGAGGGGAGTTCCCAATCACTCTCACTCCAGAAGTCAGCAACCCACCGGTACCGTAAGTGGGGGGAGGGGTGCACAGCTGGGCAATCGGACCACAAGGAAGCAAGGGGTCAAACCAGAAGGAAGAGGACCGCCCATCACCAATGACTCTGCGGAGGCAGGATGTCGCCGAATCCCGACTGCAGAGGATATGCTTCCAAGAGCCCGAGTCCAGAACTGAGGCCTCACACTGAAAGAGAGGGGGGGGGGGTGTGTGTGTGTGTATCTCTGGAAGATATATATGATTGCCTGTATGGTTGTAAGCGGATACGCTTACATCGGTGTTTGGATAGATATATCATTATATTAATACCTGTGTGTGTTGGTATTGTTGTATGAGACTGTATGTGATGACATGTATGTGTGTGCTTGGATATATACTAGGAGACATTCATGGTCGTTTGTATATATGTGTCTATATATATATATATATATATATATATATATATATATATATATATATATATGCATGTATGTATGCATATATGCTTATGTGTTTACTGATATCTATATCTGTAGCTACCATGTTAGATACTTGTATGAATATGGGTCGGAATGTTGATTTTATAAGTATATACGATTGCGGATGGTTAACCTATAAGCTGTATGCTTAGGAAAGTTATTGTATTGCGTGAGATGTATGTAGTGTGTATATACCTAGCGTGTGTTATAGGTATATTATGTGTGAGCATCTGCGCTCTGCTTAGGTATGATTAAGTATGTTAGAGGAAGCATATGAGCTTATGCTTGTCTATGATGATTTATGTATATAGGTGGTAATCTGTGTACTAGATATATATTCATATATATGGTTGTGAACATGTACGCGTGTACATGTTTGTGGGTACCTATGTTGTTACATGGGTATATATGTGTGTGATGATATTGGTGTTTATGTGAAGGTACCGGTTGTGCTTGTATTAGTCTATCATGCCATAACTGACAGTTATGACATGACAGTGTTTCATGCTTTATTATAATGTATGATATTCTATGACTGTAAGTAGTGACATATATGTGTGTGTGAATTGGCTGTATCCCATGGGTCCTACAGGTTGTATGCCCGTGATTTAGTACAAATGTGCGTATGCAGTGCTCTATCAGCTTTGTATATGAATTATCATGTTGTGTATATTTGTGTGTATGGGTAATACATGTGACCATGTGATGTATATATGCAGTAGATGTTTGAGGGTGTATGAATATGAGATAATGTATAATAGCGTAAATATACGTATGGATGTAAGTCAGTATACATGGTTGAAGTATCTGTATAAGTATTTGTTTATCGGTGTACTTTACATTCGTATGAGTTTCGGGTAGATTGACTCTGTATATATCTATTTACACTTACCTATGTCTTGAGTTGGAAAGTCTGAGGACAGACTTTAATTTAAGGTGAGTAGGATGTAATGACCCCAAAATTCATATACATGTATTAATACATATTTTTGAGCGTATATATGTGCGTATAAATTTTTGGGAAATTCTTATGTATTTTATTTAATTTTGTCGAGCTAAAAAATTATTTTTAAATAATTTTATATGACATATGATTTTATTAAATAAAATATATGGTTGAAATACTAATGTCTTGATGAGTATTAAGTATTGTATGTGTATTAAGTGTGTATAATTATTTTTCTAAAAAACAAAATCCTAATTTTTTCTAAGGGACACATCCACCTTTGATGTGTCAAGAGCTCATTGATCCTTACCTAACATAAGGCTTGGTGGCATGCTTAGAGGATTTTAGGGAGATGAGGTGGCTACTCTAGGAATAAAGAAAGAAAACAAAAAGGGAAAAGGAAACCAAAAATTAGAAAGAAATCTCTCATTCACTCACTCTCTCCCCCCCAAGACCAGGCCGAATTCATCCCTTCCCCTTGCTCCCTCTTAGACTTTAGGGAGGCTGAGCACCCAAAGGGCTACTCCACCCTCACTCTGCACACCTCCATAGCATCCATGTTGTCGTTTGGGTGATGTTGCTCATTCTAGGAGCTTGTGGAGGATAAGAAGGATTTAAAGAAGAAGGAAGAGGGCTTGGAAGGAAAAGCTTGAGGCTTGGAGGATAAAGCTAGAAGAAAGAATGACATCTAAGGTAGGATTTCCATCTCAACTAGTATTAGAGTTGCATGCTTAGTTTCAAAGGAAAGTTTGCATCTTTATTTATCCAAGTGAACTCATGCATGGTCCTTATAAAATCCTCTTTTCTTGTTAATGTTGGTGTTGTTCTGGTTTTAGCTCTCTTTAAGTAATCCTGAGTTTGTATGGTTGTGTGCGGTGAGTAATCTTGAGTTTGTATGGTTGTGTGCGGTGAGTAATCCTGAGTTTGTATGGTTTTGTGTGGAGAGTAATCCTGAGTTTGTATGGTTGTGCGCGGAGAGAAATTCTGAGTTTTATCAGAATTAAATTTTGGAAAAATTATATTTGTGTAGCCCTTGAAATTCTACCCCAAATCATATATAATATGCCATATGTTCAGTACTGTAATTAGGAGTAAAAATTCCATCTTTACAACATGTCGGAATTTCAACCAGTCTGGACACAATTAGGCAAAACGTAGATCAGTCCCTGTACACTCCATAGAAATTGATAATCTTGGTCTCGTTAGAAAGATAACAAATTTTTCTACAACTTTCTACAAAGACACATTTTCGAGATTCTAACTCTAACATGTTCTAAGCTAGCAATCTTTACAGCTCTTAAAATCTGTCTGAAAAACAAATTCATCAGGTCTCACCAAACAATTCACCATAAATCACTCAGTTCATATATCTGCATGAAAATTTATAGGTGAATCCAGCACAACTATATCTACAACTTTCATTTGTATTGTATGAGCATGTTTAATACAAAATTATGGAAAAATGTGCTTATTAATCTAACTGTTCTACTTTTACATCAAGCTGAAATATTTGAATGTTGTTTTAAGCTCTTTTCGAGGTTAAACTTGCCATTAATGTTCTTAATTATTTCTGTTACATGGTGAGATGTGGTTTATGTAATGACCCGCTCTCGGGGCCGGTTACCTATTTGATATTTGGACAGGTCCTGCAGTTAACCAGTGAAACCAAAATAGCCACGATGCAGAGATGTACAAAAATACCCAAATAGTGTCCAATTATTACAATCAATACTGTACAAATGTTTCAACAATGATACATGAAAGAAAGAAAGTACATAGCGAAAATAAAACTGAAAGCTGCGGTCTCAGGGTCAAAATCTGGCGCTATCAACTCAAGAGCATCTACCTCCCTATGTACGTCGTCTGTGGTGCCACGGAGATGGAACCGTAGGTAAGTCACAACAATTCTAAATATAGAAAAAAAGCAATGCACAAGTATGACAAAAAGTAACTAGACAGAGTGGAAGTAAAGTACTGAGCAACATCTGTACACAACTGAGTAGTAAAGGTAAACTGAACTGAAAGGAAAGAACAACTGTACTGTGGTAGTGCAAGTGTAAAGCAGGCTAACCAAGTGAAACATGCTACTGCTGTAGCTAAAAGTAAGACAAGTAAAGTACTGTGACTGTATAAGTGTAGAAAGTAAAGTGCTGGAACGTATAAAGTAAAGGTGACTATAATGCGTAAAGTAAAAGTGACTGTGCAAAAGTAGATAGCATACGTGACTCAAGTCGGAGAGTACAATATGTGACCATTGAGTTCATCTCTTGCCCAGGTGCGCTTACCCAGACGAATGCCAAAACCCAGGCAGCAGGACATGTATTTTGCCTAAACTCAGGCAGCAGGACAGGAAGATCGAACTCTAGTCACTCCCGTACTCTCTCAAACTATGAGTAACCCCAATACCCCAGTGATGTGTCAGGTGCAAGTTCGTTACAGGATGTTCCACAGGATGTTCCACAGGGTGTTCCACATGTTGCTAGTTGAACCAAGACAATTGGTTCACTTTCTTATTGAAAACCAGAAAGAGGATAAAGACAAGTCCAATACAAAAATGTTACTTTTGTGCTTTGAGCACGTGGTAGTGTGGTTTAGCACACAATTTACCCAAGTTGGTAGTTGCATGCTACAACCACCAAAGTTGAAAGTTGGCAAAGTAATATTTAGTTGCTTAATTTTCTATTAGGTTAGGTCTCTAGTTCGGTACAAGTCAATAGCCGTTTGGAGGCTATAAATGGTGTTCTATTAGTTCATACGAGTACATTTAACTAGTTTTCTAAGTTTAGAATTTGTCGTGACTTACATTATCGAGCTCGTCGTGGCAAGACGAGGTTGGAGCTAGAGAAGCTAGTGCACGAGGATTGGTACCTGCAAACACAAGAAACAATTGGTTAAAGCACACACTATTTTCTATTTATATAATTTGATCGTTTTGATTTTTAAAACTGGTTGAAACGTTGTCGAAAAGAGTTCTAAATTTTTCTATAGGCTAGATATGATGAAAATAATTTTACTGCAAGAGGAAATATTTTTCTAAAGCCTATAGTATTTTGTAGAATTTTTAAAAGCTCAAAAACAATTTAAAAACTATTTTTCAATTAGTAACGTATTTATTCAATAATTTCTTCTGGGTGCAATTCATATCGGAATGGTTCAAGTGAGCTGTCAAAACGACCGTCTCGAAGATTACTATGACAGATATTTTTATCATGTATCAGTTTACGTGAAAATAACAAGTTACTGATTTTTAAGTGAAAACTACATATTTAACTTTTAGGCTTAAGAATTTATTCTGGACAAACTAAGCGTCCGATTGAGATGAAACTAGCGCCATTGGATCCAAAATATTATTTTTGATTTTCTGGAGCTAGTCTCATATTTTTCCGAGGCCTATATTTCAAGTTATAGATTTAAAACCACAATACCCATTAATTAATTAATTAATTACTGAAAATACGAAATTAACTTTCGTAATTACGAGTTTTCCATCGCGAGTTACCGTCGATCCTCTGTATTCGATCGCCGAAGGGGGGGTCTGGGCGCTTGGCGACGGCGACGGGGGTTGTCGAGGTGGCGGAGCGACGACTCGTGGGGGAGACGGCGCTCGGCGCTCGGCGGCGGGAGTTCACGGTGTTGAGGCATGTGCGGCGCTGTGGGAGTGCTTCGGGCTCTGCGGAGGCGGCATGAGGATGGTGGAGGCGGCGGTCGATGTTGAGGTGGCGGTCAGAGCTCGGCAGGCGGCGGTGACGGCCAGGGGGTGAGAGTGAGAGAGGGGGGGGGGGGGGGAACGGGAGAACGGGAGAGAGAGAGAGAGAGAGAGAGCGGGAATGGGTTCGGAAAAATGAGAAACAGGAGAGAGAGATATATAGATTGATATTGTGAGGGTTATGGGTTAATATTTTGAGAGGGAGGGATGAGTCACCCTGGGTTACGAAATTTAAGAGGAGAGAGTGAGAGATAGAGAGAGGCTGTGTGAGTTCGAACGTGAACAGAGGGAGAGAGAGAGGGTATGTTACAGCTCTTTTGTAAAAAAGAGAAGCAAGAGGGAGAGAGTGATCTTGGGAGTTGTTTGGCTGAGGGGAGGGTGAATGCGTGGGTCGTTTGCGTTCGGGCCTGGTGAAGGGTTTTAAACGCAAGCAAGAGAGAGAGGTGCTGTGGATTAAAATGAAAGGGGGGTAGATGGCCTAAGCGTGTGTGGGTTCGGTGGAGAAACGTGTTTACACGTTTATATTGTTGGGAGTTAGGTAGATGATAACGTGATTAGCTGGGAGGGATTAAGAGGAGAGATTAGAGCTAATCGCGTTTCGTGAAATTACATTTTTGCCCCTGATATTAAACATGTCCGAAAAATTACGAAAACATACCCACGGATTCGTATTGTCGCGAGGATCGCGAATACGAGATCCATTTCAGGGTTTGAGCTACGGAGATACGAGTTTTGGGCCAAAACATTTAGGAAGCGAGTTTGCGGGTTCTAGGTCGAAACGATATCAGAAAATTACGAAATTAATTTGGGGAGCCCTAAATGATCATATGATACTACTGTAGAAGTTTGAAAACGTTTTGAAGATGTTTGTATAGAAAATAATTTCATTAAGCCAAAACGGTAATAACTGAAAATGGATTTTTATCAGAATTGTTTTGAGGAAATCTGAACTTACTGAAATATATTATAATTTGTCTAGTGCTTGAAAATATTTTTATAAGAATTTTTGAAATCAGTTTTGTTATAAAACTCTTGACTAACATTTATACAGAAAATTTTCAAATGTTAAAAATACGTTAAGGACGTAAATTGAAGTGTTGAAAAAATACAGGTCGTTACATTCTACCCTCCTTAAAAATAATTCCGTCCTCGGAATTTTAAAATAATTGATGTTATGAAGAAGCTTTAAAAATAATTGATGTTATGAAGAAGCTCAAGCAAATAAACGATAGAAAAGATAGTAATCTAGTACATGTTGTAAATAACATGAATTATAATATTATAGAATCAAGAAAACAAGAGATGTTATATTTGAATTCATACTATTGACATCACCATAGCTTCCGCAACTATTCCTGAGACCAGTATCATAATAATTATCTTGACTTTCCAAGTAGCCAAAAGTAAATATGGCGTTACATGAAATGATAGTTATTATGATAATATCTGTTCGAACTTGGAGCTTGAGGTGATAAGCCAGTAGCAAGCTATAAAAACATAAAATTTTCAACTTATACTAATGATGACTTATTGGTTCATAACCAAGTAAGTCATCAATATAGCATACAAAAACATAAGGGCTAATCCATATTGGTTCATGCTGTTATACCGTAACCAGCCGAACACAAAAGACGTCAACACCCATGCTACCTAACTACAAAGCAATATCCAGATCGACACCAAAAGACAAATATAAGGCAAACTTTTGAGGACCAAAATTATCACCACCACTTCTTCCAGCAATCTCCATAACAGCCAACAAGAAGTCAACATCTTAGCCGTCTCCCAAATCCGAGCACAAGACTGACATCCAACTTGAACACCTAAGGCCAAAAGCAAGCAAATACTCATCCCCAATGATACTCCTTACCAATACCATTGGTCAACATCTACGGTTATCACCATCAACCCTAAACAATTCAACGACCAATAACTCACGATCCAACAAACATGAAGGAGTGGACCCAAGAAGGAAACGAAGCGGGACACCTCAAGGGGTAAGATCGAGGAGAAGGAGCTTGAAAGAACACCAAGAACAATGACGTCCTAAGATCTCAACCACACGGCAACAGCGAGGGTGGCGGTGAGGGTTGTCGCTAAGCCCAACAATCCCCAAGGTCGTCGGTCGGCCATCGGCGACTGTCGATCCATGGCGACGAGGGTTGTGACTGCTCGACGTGGCAAAGGCCACCAGGATGAGGTGGAGCTGGCAGAGCTTCGGGTGAGGCCGGAGGATCTCAAAGCGAGATGGGTCGAGCTCGCTTGGGGGAAAGGCCGGTAGGAGGAGTGGGTGATGCCGGGGCGAATGGGAAGCCACGGGATGGCTTGGTGAGGAAGGAGAGGAGGGGTTTTAAAAAATAGGGGGGCACCGAAAGTCGTCGGTTGGGTAGACTAGGTTAGGCGTGACCGGGGCTCGAGGTGAGGAAGCTGACAAAGGAAATAAAGAGGGGGGATGGTAGGTGGAAAAGAGGTTTAACTCATGGAGAATCGGGCACAAGATGAAAGTATGGGTTAGAATAAAAATACGATTTCAAGAAGACGTAACAGCCTACACTTGCACATCGGGTTTGGCTCGTCTCAAATTCTCTAGCACCATCTTCCAATACTTCTGAGCGTCCTTCGATTCGCTTCCGTCGTCGAACCCGAACTTCTGGTGATCGAAAAGTAGAATGCTACCCTCCTTAAAATAGATGTAGCTAGAGTTCAAGCATACTAAAAATAGAAAAATTCTAAGAAGGTCAATAGAAAGGTCATCAAGCTAAAGGAAGGATGATAGTGATGAAGATCATTGCGTTACATAATCATGATTCACGTCTTTGCGGTCCAGCGGACACAGCTAGGGAAGTGACTATGCCAGGATCACTTACCCCCAGTCTAGTTAGGGTGATCCAACAAACTTAGCCAAGCACATTGACCGGATCATGGTCCATTGAAGGAATCTTATCATTTATATGCGTGCCATCATCAAATGAAAGAAAGGTGATGAAGTGGGTAGATAGTTCAACCGATGAAAAAAAATCAAAAATCACTCTAACTGCCAGCAAAGGAGGTTACTAGGGAAGGTATATCCAACAAATGGATTATGAATTCCTAAGCAATGGTTAAGAGTTCAAAGAAGATGATGAGAATCAAGGAAGACCTAATGAAGATGGTAATAAGGACGTTTCACCCGTATGTCCAATATAGGTGAACACTCGAGACATCCCGTACTCGAGGTTAAATTGAGTATTTTATATTGTACATCATGATCTTGCTATATTGTTCACGAGGTAGTTAGCGCGGACCTACATGGGCCACCAAACTTGTAACGACCCGCTCTCGGGGGCCAGTTACTTATTTGATATTTGCGTAGGTCCTGCAGTTAACCAGTGAAACCAAAATAGCCACGATGCAGAGATGTACAAAAATACCCAAATAGTGTCCAATTATTACAATCCATACTGTACAAATGTTCCAACAATGATAATGAAAGAAAGAAAGTACATAGCGAAAATAAAACTGAAAGCTGCGGTCTCAAGGTCGAAATCTGGCGCTATCAACTCAAGAGCATCTACCTCCATATGTACGTCGTCTGCGGTGCCACGGAGATGGAACCGTAGGTAAGTCACAACAATTCTAAATATAGAAAAGAAGCAGTGCACAAGTATGACAAAAAGTAACTAGACAGAGTGGAAGTAAAGTACTGAGCAACATCTGTACACAACTGAGTAGTAAAGGTAAACTGAATTGAAAGGAAAGAACAATTGTATTGTGGTAGTGCAAGTGTAAAGCAGGCTAAGCAAGTGAAACATGCTACTGCTGTAGCTAAAAGTACGACAAGTAAAGTACTGTGACTATACAAGTAGAAAGTAAAGTGCCGGAACGTGTAAAGTAAAGGTGACTGTAATGCGTAAAGTAAAAGTGACTGTGCAAAAGTAGCTAGCATACGTGACTCAAGTCGGAGAGTACAATATGTGACCATTGAGTTCATCTCTTGCCCGGGTGTGCTTACCCAAACGAATGCCGAAACCCAGGCAGCAAGATAGGTATTTTCCCGAAACTCAGGTAGCATGACAGGATGCCGAAACTCAGGCGACAGGACAGGAAGATTGAACTCCAGTCACTCCCGTACTCTCTCAAACTATGAGTTACCCCAATACCCCAGTGATGTGTCAGGTGCAAGTTCGTTACATGATGTTCCACAGGGTGTTCCACATGTTGCTAGTCGAACCAAGACAATTGGTTGACTTTCTCATTGAAAACCAGAAAGAGTATAGAGAGAAGTCCAACACAAAAATGTTATTTCTGTGCTTTGAGCACGTGGTAGTGTGGTTTAGCACACAATTTACCCAAGTTGGTAGTTGTGTGCTACAACCATCAAAGTTGAAAGTTGGCAAAGTAATCTTTAGTTGATTACTTTCCTATTAGGTTAGGTCTCTAGTTCGGTACAAGTCAATAGCCGTTCAGAGGCTATAAGTGGTGTTCTACTAGTTTATACGAGTACATTTAACTAGTTTTCTAAGTTTAGAATTTGTCGTGACTTACATTATCGAGCTCGTTGTGGCAAGACGAGGTTGTAGCTAGAGAAGCTAGTGCACGAGGATTGGTACTTGCAAACACAAGAAACAATTGGCTAAAGCACACACTATTTTCTATTTATATAATTTGATCGTTTTGATTTTTAAAACTGGTTGAAACGTTGTCGAAAAGAGTTCTAAATTTTTCTATAGGCTAGATATGATGAAAATAATTTTACTGCAAGAGGAAATATTTTTCTAAAGCTTATAGTAATTTTTAGAATTTTGAAAAGCTCAAAAACAATTTAAAAACTATTTTTCAATTAGTAAGATATTTATTCAATAATTTCTTCTGGGTGCAATTCATATTGGAATGGTTCAAGTAAGCTGTCAAAACGTCCGTCTCGAAGATTACTATGACATATATTTTTATCATGTATCAGTTTATGTGAAAATAACTAGTTACTGATTTTTTGAGTGAAAACTACATATTTAACTTTTAGGCTTTAGAATTTATTCTGGACAAACTAAGTGTCCGATTGAGATGAAACTAGTGCCATTGGATCCAGAATATTATTTCTGATTTTCTAGAGCTAGTCTCATATTTTTCTGAGGCCTATATTTCAAGTTATAGATTTAAAACCATAATAACCATTAATTAATTAATTAATTACTGAAAATACGAAATTAACTTTCGTAATTACGATTTTGCAATCGCGAGTTACCGTTGATCCTCTGTATTCGATCGTCGGAGGGGGGGTCTCAGCGCTTGGCGGCGGCGACGGGGGCTGTCGAGGTGGCAGAGCGACGGGGAGCGGCGACTCGTGGGGGAGACGACGGTGCTCGGTGCTCGGAGGCAGGAGTTCACGGAATTGAGGCGTGTGCGGCGCTGTGGGGGTGCTTCGGGCGCTGTGGCGGCGGCGGGAGGATGGTGGAGGCGACGATCGATGTTGAGGCGGCGGTCGGAGCTCCGCGGGCGGCGGTGACGGCCGGGGGGTGAGAGCAAGAGTGAGAGAGGGGGAGAAGGGGGGGGGAGAGAGAGAGAGAGAGAGAGAGAGAGAGAGAGAGAGAGAGAGAGAGAGAGAGGGTTATGGGTGAATATTTTGAGAGGGAGGGATAAGTCACCCTGGGTTTCGAAATTTAAGGGGAGAGAGTGAGAGATAGAGAGAGGCTGTGTGAGCTCGAACGTGAACAGAGGGAGAGAGAGGGTATGTTATGGCTCTTTTGTGAAAAGAGAAGCAAGAGGAAGAGAGAGATCTTGGGAGTTGTTTGGCTGAGGGGAGGGTGAATGCGTAGGTCGTTTGCGTTCGGGCCTGGGGAAGGGTTTTAAACGCAAGCAAGAGAGAGAGGTGATGTGGATTAAAATTAAAGGGGGGTAGATGACCTAAGCGTGTGTGGGTTCGGTGGAGAAACGTGTTTACACGTTTATATTGTTGGGAGTTAGGTAGGTGATAACGGGATTAGCTGGGAGGGATTAAGAGGAGAGATTTCAGCTAATCGAGTTTCGTGAAATTACGTTTTTGCCCCTAATATTAAACGTGTCCGAAAAATTACAAAAAATACCCACGGATTCGTATTGTCGCGATGATTGCGAACACGAGATCCATTTTAGGGTTTGAGCTACGGAGATACAAGTTTTGGGCCAAAACGTTTAGGAAGCGGGTTTGCGGGTTCTAGGTCGAAACGATATCAAAAAAATTACAAAATTAATGTGGGGAGCCCCAAATGATCATAGGATGCTACTGTAGAAGTTTGAAAACGTTTTGAAGACGTTTGAATAGAAAATAAATTCATTAAGCCAAAATGGTAATAACTGAAAATGAATTTTTATCAGAATTGTTTTGAGTATTTGAGGAAATCTGAACTTACTGAAATATATTATAATTTGTCTAGTGCTTGACAATATTTTTATAAGAATTTTTGAAATCAGTTTTGTTATAAAACTCTTGACTAACATTTGTAAAGAAAATTTTCAGATGTTAAAAATACGTTAAGTACGTAAATTGAAGTGTTGACAAAATACAGGTCGTTACAGTTTATGTTCTTGGCACATGCAAAATGAGGATGTTAATACGGTTATATGTTTTACGTTTATTATGTGTTGTAGAAACGCCTAAATGATCGGCAAACGAGATACATGAGCCAAGAAATGAGAAAGGGAATGCACAAGGCGATGCATGTCCCAAATGTGTGGTGAAATGTGGAAAGAAAGAAATGGAAAGTGTTATGTTTCATGAAAATGACTAAGTCCTCTTAAAGGAGGGTGACACGTGGTTTGGGGGAAACACGGGTAAATTATAGGAGTTAATGAGCGGACAGAAGTTATATTTCTCACCCGATGTGTCACTCTCGGAAGGGGAAGTTTGAGAGGGTTGGAGAGGTCGCTGGTGTACTCGTGATGCACCATGACGGTAACTGATAGTTTGCTCCGTTTTCCACAGAAAACCCGAGATTTGTCTTACTCCCATACCTTGCTCCGTTCGAGTAGTGGGAGTTACGAGAGGCCCCTTTGGTGCCCGTGTCGCTGGTTGAGGTACCATTTTTCACCCACCTCATGATTTACCCGGGTTCTAAAATGCTGACCAATGAATTAATTGTTAACCCTCATTATTCTCGTAGCAATGGTTAATGTATGTGTTGTTTACTTGTGTTTCTTTACTATGGTTCTTTTATGTCGTATACCTTTGTTATGCACCTTGGATGTTGTACGTGCAGCTTTTCCTCACTTGGATAGCTGTAGTTCCTTACATTACTGCTATAGCTCTCTTCTGACATGTTCAATTTAGTGGCCATATTAGATGTCATGTTATATCTTGTTCATGCTAATATGCTATTAATGTCCCCTTTGTATGCCATGTTTCATTTAGGATGTTAGACTGCATATGTGTAATATTAATAGGTTGGCTTCATTATGTTTCTATGTCTAACTTGTGACATGACACCTATGTTAAATTGTGTTGTTAGTAAGTTAGCATGTCAATCTATGCTTGTACACCATTCCACGTAATCAGATTCATTATGTTGGAATGTTGTTCACCATTTTATGCCAATATGCCATTTCATGTTAATATATTTGTTTATGCTTATACCTACGTCCATGATCACATGCCATGTTATATGCATTGTACCACATCCAAGTATGGACTAGTTGAGATATGGAATTCCTACTGGGTCACGCGTTGACGTGCCCCATCGTTGACTTTTAAGGTTCGGGTGTTGGAGTTGGTTGGCGGTTATGAGGTGGAGCAGTGGAGTTCTGTGGATGAGTTAGGTTGGGATGGAGAGGGGAGAGGAGATGGTGTTGACTTTTCTTTGGGTTTAGTTGTTATACAGTATCCCTCTGTGTTTTTTCTGTGTTTATGTTTTTGATTACTTGGTTGTGCTTTGGGAACATTACAGGTACTATCTCAGCAGTGCGCAGTGGACCTGCTTGAGTTTTTTTGTATTTCCTTTCATAACACTCGCTGCTCTGGATCACCTGGGATATATTCGTACTTCCTGGGTATCTTGGGGAGCAGGGCATTACAATATGCGAATTACACTAGAGAGAGACTTGACCTCCAGAGGGTCTTATTTTATTTAACGATGCAGCATGAAAAATTGCATGTCCCCATGCATCCACCGGCAACTGGGATTTCATTAGCAATGGACGTCCAATCCATTGGAGTCTTTTTATCAGTGACTCTGCCAACCCATTTTGGGTATGAACATGCGGCATTGGATGTTCAATTTCTATTCTCGTTGCCTGGCAGTACTCTTGAAATGACCGGGAGGTAAATTTCCAGCATTATCCAGACGTATTTTCTTTATATGGTTGTCTGGAAAATGCGACCGCAACTTTATAATTTGTGCCAGTAGATTTGGAAAAGCTATGTTACGGGTCGATAGTAGACACATATACGAATATTTTGCAGATGCATCGATCAGTTCCATAAAGTACCGAAAAGGCCCACTAGGGAGTGGATAGGTCCACATATGTCTTCATGTATTCTTTCGAGGAAGCTTGGAAATTCGATATCCACTTTTAGTGGTGATGGCCTTGTTATTAATTTCCCCTTGAAGCCGGGGATGCACGGGAATTCTCCCTTCTGAAGAATTTTCTGGTTCTTCAGGTTGTACCCATGGGATTGTGTTAGGATGCGGTGCATCATCACAGATCTAGGGTGGCCAAGTCTGTCATGCCAAAGTAAAAACTTGGATGTTGTCGGGCACTTCAGGTGCTCTGTCAAGTTAGCTTCCTCTCTCCGAATCTTTGTATGGTAGAGGCCTGATGAAAGGCTCTCAAAGCGTTCAAGTATGGATTTTACTCCATTTTCTTGAGACGTTACATACAATAATTCCTTTTCATTTACATTTGTTGTTTCCAAATGGAGTCTGTTTAAGCGGAGATCCTTGAAACTTAGTAAGTTTCGTTTGGAGTTCGAAGAGATAGTGCATCTTTTATTTTAATTTCTGTTCCATTGGGGAGCAATAAGGTTGTATTCCCAGAACCTTCAATTATATTCGATGGCCCTGAAATTGTATTTACAGTGCTTTTGTATGCTATAATGCTATGAAAATAGCACTTATACTGAAGGATCGTATGTGTCGAATCACTATCTACCAAGCAGTCATGAGAGCGATCCATCTAAAAAATATGAATAAAAAATTTACATTTCAAGAACATACAATTTTATTTATTCGAATACAAATTACATAATATGAAAGCTCTCATAACATGAAAATGTTCTAAACAACATGCTAAGATAAAAGTAGAAAGCTAATCTAGCAGGTCATCAGTTTCGAAATCGTTAGCTGAGAACTTGACCGGAGCATCAGATGTCACTAGGTTTGTTTCAGCTTTCTTTTTCTTGTTTTCTTTATACAATTCCTGGAGATGCTACGGAGTTCGGCACACTCTGGACCAGTGACTTTTCATGCCACAACTATGGCACTGGTCTTCCCAATCCCTTTTGGGTGGGGTGCATCATTCTTATTGTTGTCATTTCTGTGCCAGGTGAACTTGCGCTTTCCTTCATTTCTTCGCTGCTGAACTTGGTCCCTAGCCCTTTTGTTCTATCCCCCTTTCTGTGGTCTTTCTTTTCTTTTGTTGTCTCTCTTCTTTCAAGAAGAAGAGGTATTATGAGCTTCTGGGAGGAGGACAGTGCCGGGAGCGCATATTGTGAGTGGCGAGGAGAAGCTCTCTGTTTTGTTCAGCCACGAGTAAACATGACAGCAGCTCAGAATACTTGGTGAACTTTCGTTCACGGTATTGCTGCATAAGTATCGCATCTTTCTCATGGAAAGACGTGTACGTCTTTTCCAGCATGCGATCTTCTGAGACTTTTTCACCACACAACTTTAGGCGTGAGGTGATGCTAAAAAGAGCTGAGTTGTACTCAGCTATGAACTTAAATTCCTGCAGTCTCAGGTTCTCCCATTCGTATCGTGCCCTTGGTAGTATAACATCTTTTTGATGTTTATAACTGTGTTCAAGGGCAGTCCACAACTCAAATGGATCTTCGACCGTAAGGTATTCAGCTTTAAGGGTCTTGTCCACATGGCGGCGAATATAGATAATGGATTGCGCCTTTTCTATATCGCTTACATTTTCATTCTTTGTCACATCAAAAATAAGGGACTTAGCCCGCAGATGGAACTTTACATTGAGCTGCCAACTCAGACAGTTTCTCCCTGATGCATCCAGAACTTTGAAATCGACACTTGCGATTTTAGCCATTTTATTTAGCTGAGCACAAATATGCATGAATTAATAATTTAAGCAATAAACATTTTCATGCGGAGGCAATTTTAATATGAAGAGATAATTGCGTGGATCGGCCAGTCCCACATAAATAAAAATTCCAAAGTCCATTACAGTCCATATTACACAAATGAAAGCTTTTAAAAAGAAATTACAACTTTGAAAACCCCGTGTGTCCCATATAAGATCTTCAGTTTTATTTGTGGCCTCCGTCTCTGTGGAAAGTGGTGTTCGGTCTTGGACGTTTACATAAATTCCTCACTACAATTTCTCTCAAAAGTAAAAGAAAAGTGCAGGAAAATAAAATGTGGGACTTAAACAGCTGATCCAAAATCGCAATTAGCCATCCTTGCAAAAAATTGTGCTCATCAAACATTTTCAGCAGCCATTTTCATCGCAGACATCACGTGCATTTATATTCGCAGAAAGGGATAAACAATTTAATTACTTAATAATTATTGGACCACCAGGCAACGTCATACACCATTAGGTTAGCTGACTAACGGCAGAGCGGTCGCAGAATCTTCCTAATTATTAAGTTTTTAAAAATATGCACAACCATACATAGTTTATCCGTAGAATAGGCCAAAATGATGCAAAACATATATTAATGATTCTACAGAGTAAATCATTTAATGCAGAGGTTGTGCTGATTTAGGTTTATTCAGAAAGATTGAATAAGAGCCCAAATATTAGACATGTTCTTCATGAAAGGAAAAACTTTTTCCTTCTTAAATCATCTCAATTGATCCCCAAATGTCCCCAAAAGTCTCCTTATTTTCCCATAATTTATCATGATTTTTCATGAATTTTTTGGTCCACAAAACGCCATTTTAAATCAATTTTTAGCCACAAAAAGCCTTTTCAAAGCTTATATCTTAGCCCCCTCTATTTATTATTATTATTATTATTATTCGAGCCAAAAACTGGCCTGCAGGCCTGAAGCCTGCAGTTTGGCTGCGGGCTTCAGGCCCGCAGTCAGTAACTTTTTTTTCGAATTTGGGCTTCGGGCCAATAAGGAATTAGGATTGAGGGGTGACGGCTGGGGGTAGCTGCCGGGCGGCGGCAAAGGGCAGTCGCCCGCCTCTCACCGGAGGGGGGGAATGGCAGACTGGCAATGCCGCCCCCCTTCGGGGGGAGGCGACGGTGCCCCCCTTCGGGTGGGGGGAGGGGACGACGGTGCCCCCTTGGTGGGTGGGGGAGTGGCAGCCCCCCGCTTCAGGCGGGGGCGGGGGCGCAGCGCCCTTTAGGCACCAGCGAAACGGCATCCCCCTTGGGGGGGGGGTGAGCAGCAGCCCTCCGAACCAAATTTGGCCTTCCAAAGAGAAATGTGTGTCCACATTTGAGGCCATTGATGTTCCGCATCTTGAACCGAAGCAATGAACGAAGCTAGGAAATGGAGTTTTGGTGGTCGAAATCAAACGTTTCCGCTTTGACTGTTGCACCCATTTAATAAAGTGTGACATCACTCAGTCTCAATCAATGCTTGGTTTGAGCCTTAGTGATGGGGGCCATTGTTAATACATGGGTCCGGCCCACGAAACAGAGTAGAACATTCCACCTGAAGACTGAGGCCCATGAATAATGATACGCCTTGGACCAACAGCCCAAAGGCCTACAGAGGAAGGTGAATCCATACCCAGTCAAGGGGCCAGCTCATATGCCCAATGGGTCCCGCTAACCATATGGGATTGGTTAATAAATGCAGGAATAAATGGGCAAACATTGCCAAGGAAGAAGTTAAGGTCACATATGTGGCTCATCTCGAACTCATCTTGCATAGTCTAGAAAAACTCTTGACAAAGTAGCTTATTAGTAGAACAAAAATTAGGGTATCTATAGAAATTTGAATTAAAATTATATCTAAATTACTCCTTTTTATGAATAATGTTGAATCGATTTTTCCTATTACATAGCTAGAAGCCACAAGAAAGCTTTTTCAGTCTTCATATGAAGCTTGAGGAGCTTGCTTAAGATGACACAATGCTTTCTTAAGTTTGAAAATATGATTGCTCATGTCAAGTTTTTGGGGCATGACTTGGAAATTTCACAGACAAATGCTATATAGTTGAAACATATATGAATGTATATGATAGGACTATATTCCATGTACCTAATTCAACATGTTGGCCAGAGTTGAACTTGACCAAAATCATTTCATACAATGCAAAAACCAAAGAAGGAAGGCATAATAAAGCTTAGAAGAAGGGATGTGATGGACCATAAACCAAAGGCAAAGTTAGCAAAGTTCGTATTACAACGACTTGCAAGAATTTTAAGTAAGCTGGATATAACTTTAGGAGTTGCAAGAATGAGCATATGCCAAACTCTCCAAAGAATCCTAAGCAAATGGATAGAAGACCAAGAAAGAATGGAAGTAAGGAAGGGACATCAACTACACCAACATGACATGAAGCTAAGGAAGTGGCGGAGGAAAGGGAAGATGGAATGGAAAAGACAATGAAGGAGAGAAAGAGAAAAACAGAGGATAGAGTAACATGTACTTGCACTTTTTGGGAGTGTCATACCTTCCACCCTTGCAAGTCAATACATTAGGATCTTTAATATTATGAAAAGAGATGTTGTGGTTGATTTAGCTACAGGGGGTTGATACACAAGCTAAGAGTAATTCAATTGTCATGTTTAATGTACAAGGTGCAATTCATGGACATGTTATAGGTGGTGCACATGTGGGAAGTCATGTAGCTGCATTGAGTGGTTTACATGTAGGATGTGCTAAACATGTTAGAGTTAGAGAATGTTGGAGTGTTGGACTTGTTGGAGTGCTATGGGTAGTTTACATGGAAGTTTACAGGGTGAACTTGAAGCATATATTAGTGTTGGTAGTCCTACCAGTGGATGCTCCATCTACTAATGTAGCTATTGTGAGTGCCTATCATCTAAGAGGTGTCACTAAAAAGATACAAGAATGTTACAACTAGATATATGACTACCCAACCATCCAAGAAATAGAGTATTTCCATTACCAGGTAGTTTTGTGAGTTGAACATAATACATGGTAGTTTCATGTACATAGGGTAAAGTACATGGTAGTTTTGCGAAATTTAGCCCAATCTCTCAAATAAGTAATTATGATGATGAGACATTATTATTATTTCGTGGATATATTGTAACATTATGACTTGGACCTTTTTATTTGATCTAGGTGAATTGGTGTATGAAATGATATGAATGGTGAAATTGTATATAAAATGTGCAATAAAACAAATGTCATACTTATGTCAGCTTATATTATGCTCCGTGTCAATATGATGCTTATGTCTTTTATGGTGATGTTGTGCTCATGCCTTTTGTGGCAAGCTTACAACCCTCATGATGGCTACATGTTTATGCCCTTGATGGAGCATTATTGTTTACGACCTTTGTGGCATCAATTTACATGTATGTATAGTTAATTATAAAGAACTTAGTCTGATATTCCTTGAATATTTAGATTTGGCATCTAAATATGTGGTTAGGCTTTTGTGACATGTTTGGAAGCTATTTCTGATGGTTTTGTACAATTAGAAAACTTATGTATTCCATTGCAATTTTTATTGGGTTGTGGGTAGCGGAGACGAGTTGGGCCATCCTAACCCATCGCAAGCTGGGGATTATGTAGGGCAGCTTAAACCCAAGAAATAAAAGGGGTTGGCCCTCGTCCCGAGGTCCCAACCAATGGGCAGGTTAGGCATGTTGCTTATGGACCAACCTACCTTATAACTTTTTTTTGAAAACATTATACGTGAAGTAAATAGCAACCACCAATTTTCGATCTAGGATCACGTATATGCATGCATACGAGCTAACTAATTGCGCTATCATCATTTGTTGGTTCATATGTAGTTAAATATTTATTTGTTTATAAAGAATATAACCTTCAATTTACAAAAACACAAAAAATAACATAATTCAGGTTGGTCTGCAAGTTGATGGACCGAGCCGAGTTTGGCTTGGCGTGTCCCGAGGTGGGCAAAAGATGGGCCACCCTTGTGTTTTAACTATCACAATTTGTCCCACGATCTAACCAGTGATGGGCACAACTTGTGGCTGACCCACGATGGGCCGAGCTTAGCTCGTCCTATGGTAGAGATGACTGGGATGAACCCGTATTAACCTGATCCATCAGCCACCCCTACTCATAAGTATCTAGTTTATACTCCATTCATGGCAATCAATACTCGCATGTATCTAGTTCATATGCCTTTTGTAGAAATCAACACTCTTATGTGTTCATTATCATCTTGATGGTATCTGCACACTTCATGGATGTTGGGGAACACTTAATTATTCAGGATCTTATGGATGACAAGCAGAATACATAGGAGGGGGAGAGGGAATAGTGTTTAATAAATTTTTATAAAAACGTCTAGGTTTTTTTCTTAAGAAATCAAATTTTGTTACTAAGATGATTCTTAATCAACAAACTACAAGTCCTTGCAAATAATATGAACAAGATAAGCTACAGAATATAAAATGCTTGCAAGAGTGAATCACGCACAAATAGCAACACAAACGCAAAGTATTATACTAGTTCATTCAATCTCTGGCATACATCCAGTCCTCAAGTCACCACTTGAGCTTTGCACTATAACTTTCCAACTTGAAAAATAGTACAAACTATCTTCTACCTTACACACTGATGTAAGGACAAATCACTCAAACAAACTTGAGTATACACCCTCTCAACAACTTGAGAGAAAACCATTCCTCTTATAACGCACTAGAGAAATACTTACAACCTTTAATGGAGATACAAATTACATATAACCTTGCAATGAATCTTATGTGTAGAAGTGAGGCTACAAGAGTTTTGATCTCTAAAAGATGTGGAAATCTTGAGAGCAAAGAGATCAGGAAATAGCCAAGGAAACAAATGAAAGCTTTGAGTATAGGGCCAAGAAATAAGGGGTTTTTTTGAAAGCTTTTGAGCACAAAAAGATTTTTACCATGAAAAACTATGAATTTTCTTGTTGTAAAAACTATGAGAAATCTCCTCTATTTATAGATTAAAAAAATGTATGAAACCAATTTCCCAAAACACCCTCAAAACGGCTACAAATAGTTTAAGGATTTTCTGTTTTGGCCAATGGTAATATTCTGGTTGACTAGTGTATATTGATTAATCGACTAATGGCTTATTAGTTGACTAATTAATAGCCACTAGTCGAATAGTCAATCATGTTAGCAAAGTACAAACTCACTTGTTTGAATTAATCGACTAGTGAATAACCGTCAGTCCACTAATCCAGGAGTTAGTTGACTATCACTTGAACTCTGGTCAATTAATTCTGACATGCTAATAGCCATTAAATTACATGTTTATTAGTCGACTGGTGAAGAGTTATTGGTCGACTAATAGACTAAAAAACATTGTTTTGACCTTGAAAAACTTAGAAAAACTTAGTGAAATATTTACAAAACATTTCAAACTTTGTCTATGAAATCCTAAGTGTGTGAGCTACATCAAGACTTTAACAGAGAATCTAAAACAAGAGTAAAATTTACATCAAAATAGATAATTTTGCCTTGGAAACTTCTTGATTTAGCCTTGAATTCTTCAAGTCTTGTCTTGAGTCTTTGAATTCTTCATTCCTTTAGTCTATGGTCTTGATTTCACTTAGATTTGATCTTCTAATTCATATATCTATACTCATAGATCTTTAGCACACAAATATATTTGTTCATCCTCAAAACCTATATTGAGGAGACTCAATATTCAACAATGGCGAGTGATATACTTATGTGCGCATTATTGTAGGATCTGAATAAGCCTAGAAGAAGCGTGAATATGTTTTTTAAAATTTTATTGGTGGTAGATTACTTTTACTGTAGTAATTTATTCCTGTTATGAATAGGGCCCAATGGGCCTATTGGGTATCCACCCACATTGAATAATATATATATGAGGCTAGGTATTTCCTAGCCCTCAACCCTTTACAACATGTTATTAGCACGACGGCTCATGGAAAAGGCGACGGCTCGTGAGAGGGAGGTACCCCGCGGAAGCTCTTATGATTTTTCCCGACGCAACGCTTCGCGAGACGACATTGATTTTTTGGGGCATCCTTCGTCGAAATTCGCTAGATCTGGAGGACTGATCTAGAGGTAATCACACAGAAACTTGATCTAAACCTATTTCTTTTCGGAAAATATGTTTAGAACTGCTAAATCGTGGACCAAAATCGATGTTTTAACAATAAAAATCAAATTTTTATAATGAAAACTTTAATTCCATCGATAAAAACCAATTTTTTATCACAAAAAAATTATTTTTAAATTCGTATAAGGTGATTTCTTGTTGGATCTGGGCTTTCCCACTTCACGCCGACAAAATCCACACCGCCGACGCCGTTCTTAACGGCAAAAAGGGGGGCCGAACCCCCCCCCCCCCGCTGCCGTTATTACCACCACGGAGAGAAGTAGGAGGGGGGCATGCATTCCCCCACAACGAGTAAGGGGGGGCAGGCAACCCCCCACGGTAAGAGGGGGGCTGGCAGCCCCCACAGTAAGTACGGGTGGCAGCCCCCTGCCCCCACGGCGAGAGGAGGGGGGCCGAAAACCCCCTGGTGCAAACACGGGGGGGGGGGGGGGGGGGGGGGGGGGGGGGGGGGGGGGGGGGGTGGGTGGCAGCCATCCTCCCATGGCGGAAAACGGGGGGCTGACAACCCCCCATGGTGTTCAAAGATGGGACCGACAGCTCCCCCCTCGCCAGGTTTTTCATGGAAAATGGCCCCGATGGCCAAAACAAAAATTTTCGCGACCCCGCAGGTCGAAGACGTGCATTTGCACAAAGTTCTTTTTACGGCCTTGACGGCCGACGATACATGAAAAACCTAACAAACCATAATTAGGGTTATTGGGACAAATTTGAACGACGAGAATTTTTCGGGACACAATATAAAATTTTTAATCCAATTTTCACCTTTATTTCTTGTCCATACATGCCTATAATATGAATTGTCTGGGGCATGCTAAATTTCTACGATATATTTTTAATGCCAGTAGCATAACTATATATCTGCGATGAAATCATTTAACTGCCTGAAGCATGCTAAATCTTTATGATACTTTTTTCTTTAATGCATGTTGCATAACTACATGCATGCGATGAAACTATATATGCCTGCTGCATATCCTATGTGCTGTGATGCACATTTTATTTAGCATGTTAAAATCTCTATGATATATTTTTAATGCATGTAGTATAACTATACGTCTACGTTAAAATTATTTATATGCCTTCTTCATATAAATAACATGTGTATAGATTATATATGTTTCAATTCATGTTAATTGAGTATGCATTTTTAGCTCCCATGCTTGATATTGTTTGCATGGATAATTTAGTTTCTTTCAACTATTTTATTAAGCATACCCTTTTTAGCTTACAAGCTTTATATTATATGCATGATAAATAATTAAATGTTACATATTACACACTTATATGGTCATCCCATGCTTATGCTCATACTCATGATATAACAATATTTTATGACAACAAACCAATCATAATTTCAAAAAGTCTACACATCATATCCACTTTGACAAATTGACCCTGAAGTTCAAATCAAATCAAAAGTCAACACTCTTTTACTCAAATAAAATAAAAATTACCAAATACGATGGATTATGCAAATCCATTTATGCGATCTTTTTAAAAATACGCATTTTGCGGTAAATAGAATTCTCAGATGTTGGTCTATTTAAACCAATATTGACACGAGCAGTTGTCATAACAGAGCTAAACTCTTTTAAAGTAATCTCACTTTATAAGGTATGATTCTTGAATCTAGCCTTAATTTTAAGTGTACGCCCGAAGTCGTGACTTAATAGATAAGTGAAAAATTATAAATTTCATAGCCACGTATTTATTTTCCCTTGAGCATGATCTCTATCCACATAATACTTGAATGTCTCAATAAAAATGGCCTGGAGACCATACTTGCGCATTCAAATAGACTTTTAAAAGTCCATCATAAATTAGAAAAGTGGAAATATAGAAACTAACTCATTTCCCTTGTATATGTCTATTTAGTAAGACTAATATTCATTCTTCCTTATAGATAACAATAAGGAAGATTGAAAACTGGGGAAGTCCTGACATAAAATGAGAAAGGGAAGATATGATATACATCGACATGGAGTAAGCAATGACAAACCAATATCAGACCAGAAGTTCTGATATGACCCTTAATGCTTTTGCAACATGAATGAGCATTAACTTATGACAGATAAAAATATATACATGTCTAGTCTAAATGACGAAAGTCAATTGACCTTATGTATATTTAGCTACTCCCCGAGGACAAATAAACTTTGCAAAAAATTTAATCTGTTGTCATAACAGAAGTCTTAATGAGCATAATTGTAGACGTATGCTTTCAAAAGCATTTAACCCTAATGATAGTTAAAAAGATCTATTTGGGACATCTGAAATTGAGGATCATGAATAGCAAACATGAATACTCCTAAAAATAAAACTAGGATGCCATGAACTCTCAAAAATCAATAAAACAAACTTACCAAGTTTTGATGTATATTCGTCAAAACGAAATCACTAATGACTCAAGAAATCAATGAAGCCTGAAGCTTTGTCCCACTATGATCCGCGTAATAGTCAATATGAAGATGAGATCATTCACATTTAGAACATAGTTCACCTATTACTGGACAAAATTGACTTGAGCATTTTAATGGACTTTCAAAAGTCCTGCATAAATTCGAAAAGAGGAATTAATCTGGAACACCAGAAGTGTCTAGATTCATCCAACTATTAACTTTGGAACGGTATAATTTACCACCCTGGATTGATGATGCAAGGCATCATTATTTAACCCTATAAATCAGAAGAACCCAAAGATTCTTCAAAAGGGGTGAAGCTTTCATTGTCCCATTCATAAGGAAAAAATGATTACGAGATCATCTCCATTCACGTTGACATTGACTCTCTTCACTTCCTCAAAATAATTTACTATCATCATTAAAATAATAAGACCTTTAGGTATCTTGAGAGTATTTGAGGATAAAAGTGGACTTACCGACTCCCTACATAGGGCTGATGATGTACTTTAGAGTACTCATCCATATATCCTCTAAAAATGGTCATTATCAAACCTATTATCCAACCGCATTCCAGTTTTTAACAGCATATATGACACATTAATAAATGGCAGGAACATTGGATACCACTAGGAAATCAAATAATATTTAAAACCAGAATAATGTCGAACACCCTGAAGTTTGTGTTCACACCCAAAAATGGGTTATATAAATAAATCATTAAAATGATTTAAACGGATTACTTATCCATTAAAAATCCAGATGTATGTGACTACATGGGGACATGCAATTACAATGCAAACCATCAAAATGCTCCTTAGAACCTATTTATATCAGCCTGATCACCTTATATAAACAGTTTCCGAGAACCCCCTAACAGAGGAAGCATTTAGAGCACATCTTACAGATTGTGCCATGATGTGTACACATCCCCATATCACCACTAAAAATCATCAAAATGTACTCCAAATAGGGGAAGCATTTAAAATCACTTCTCATAAAATGTGCATTGATGGGCCCTCATTTAAATATTTGATAACGAAGATGAGATCCTGAAGATCCTTCACATTCAGAAATCTTTAATCTCCCAGTATTAGGTTCAACAGAAATATTATAATCATCCATGAGCCTGAAGCTCAATTGACCATTTCAAACATTAATACCGATGATCTGATTATCATGGATTGTGATGAGATCCTGGAGATCCACACTTATGAAACTGTTAAATAGTTATCAGACATAGTTACTGACAATATAAATATTGTCAAATTCACACATCACTGCTGCTAAAAATCCAGCTAGTAATGACATACCAAATATAATGGATGCAATCCACCAGTAGCAGAAGTGGATGTCCTCAATGGATGAGAGGACATACCACGTGGCTCCAAAGCGAGAAATAACTCCTGGAGACCCTAAAGCAATACCACCACAGGAAAGCGAGCTCAACCAGAACCTACGCAACAACTGTTGATAAGGACACAATTCTGGCTTTGTCCATATCCTCTACCCGTTCCAGAACCTTCACAACAAGTTTTGAGAAGTAAAAAATTCTGGAAGAAATCGAGATATTAAATGTACATAAGGGTGAGGTGTTTGGATAAAATAACACATTTGTCGACAAGTACTCAATTTCATTTTGCCATTTAAATGATAATTATAAAAATAACATTTCCACAATACGTTTCCTGGAGTAAACGTAGAATTTGGCCAAATAACGTGGAACGAGGCAAAAATAAGTTGAGCTGGACTCACTTATGAAATGTGAAGTGTTTGGACCTGAAGTCCTGATTTTAAAAAGATATCAATCCTGTGGGCTAACCGAGTATTGTTTAAACATAAATGTAAATAAATAAAATCGTATGCTATAAGCAATACACTATAGCTTAGCAATTTATTTCGCTGAAACCAGGAAGTAATCAAGTAAGATGAGCTTGACTCACTTACAAAATTATATAAACTGATGCATCCGGCTCCCTGGTCATAGTTACGAAAACCACACAATTGCCAAAGGAAATTTTGGGCTATGTTGCTATGGATGAAGTAATCAAGTTTTGATCTCTGAAAGATGTGGAAATCTTGAGAGCAAAGAGATCAGGAAATAGCCAGGAAACAAATGAAAGCTTTGAGTGTAGGGCCAAGAAATAAGGGGTTTTGTTTTGAAAGCTTTTGAGCACAAAAAGATTTTTTCCATGAAAATTTATGAATTTTATTGTTGTAAAAACTATGAGAAATCTCCTCTATTTATAGATTAAAAAATATATGAAAAAATTTCACAAAACACCCTTAAAACGGCTACAAAGGGATATTTTAAGGATTTTCTGTTTTGGCCAATGGTAATGTTCTGGTTGACTAGTGTATAATGATTAATCATCAATGGCTTATTAGTTGACTAATCAATAGCCACTAGTCGAATAGTCAATCATCTCAGAAAAGTACAAACTCTCTTGTTTGAATAAATCGACTAGTGAATAACTGGTAGTCGACTAATCCAGGAGTTAGTCGACTATCACTTGAACTCTGGTCGATTAATTCTGACATGCTGATAGCCATTAAATTGCATGTTTATTAATCGTCTGGTGAACAGTTATTGGTCGACTAATAGACTAAAAAACATTGTTTTGGCCTTGAAAAACTTAGAAAAACTGAGTGAAATATTTGTTGGATCTGGATCCTAGCCTAGAGGAGGGGAGGGTGAATAGGCTTATAAAAATATTCTCGTGCAACCCACGAGAACACACAGTTAAAAACACAAGCAGGGTAAATAAGAGACAATCACAGAATACACACAGATTTACCCTAATTCGGTCGCATCAACGACCTACTCCAGCCCCCAAGCAAATACTAGCATTAATATGTTCCTTTCGTACAACTACAATGTGGTCCTAGCTCCAACTCCCCACTTAGACTGTACCACACTTAAGAAAGTGTAGAACCCTATCAACCTAGTAAATGCGTATCTTGACTGTACCAACACGTCAAGTCCCTCTTGTCTAGCCCCGACCAGACAAGTCCCAAAAGAACACAATAACGGTAAAGTTTCCCCTACAGAGATTAACACACTGATACACGAATGTAAAGAGTAAAGAGTTTAGAACTGATCAGTTCGTATCCGTGTAGTCGTCTCTGTCAATCAGCATGTCATCAGCTTCAGTCTGATGCAAACATTGTCGCAATCTGACTCTTGGATCTCAAGTTGTAGCCCTTTGAAGTTGAGTGCACAAATAGATCTGTGTGTAAAGCAATCCTAGTTCAAACCAATTAATAATCGGTCTGTGCGTAAAGTAACCACTTATCCACGTCAGCACATTCTCTTCGATTTCAATTAAGGCATGAAGTGACACCAACTTCGCCTGGACTCGACTTCACGTGGGTTTCGACTTCGCCGCTCTCTCGTCTTCGACGGCGGCCTCTCGACCCGACTCCACGACGACGTATGATAGCTTGGCGGCAAGGAGGAGCTTCGACGACGACGTCTTCAAAGAGGGTCGACGACTGGGCTTCGACATCAGCTCCTCGACCCCAACTGCGGCGGTGCTGGATCTCATCAACGTCTGCGACTTTGGCGACAAGAAGATGTACGACAACGGGCTCTCCTCCGATGGCTGCAACAAACTCCAATGGCGGGACTCTCCTTCACGGAAGCTCGAAGACACAGTAGCCCTCGTCCATGGCAAGTCTTGTCCACGACAGAGTCTCGACGTGGGTTGATGGAGCACAGAGCAGGCGGTCGACAGAGCTCCAGGGAAGGGGTGAAACAGTGAGAAGGATGAAGAACTTCGGTTCTGGCTTGAGTGGCTTATAGCAAGGGCAAGTTGCGGTGACTCCTTGGATGGCAGCTGCTCGTTGACGTCGTCTGCACGGTTGGCGATGGACGCACATCAACAAGATGCTCCTTTAGGGTCGGCGACTCAAGATGATGATGGAGAGTTGTTGTTGGGGCTTCCTCCTCTTAGTTGCTGCGTGAGTCTCCTTCTCCCTTGCGTGAGTTGATGAAAGAGATGACCTAGAACTTGCGGCTAAGGTTGTAGGATAGGAGATCTTGGAGTTGTGGTTGGCAATGATGGCTTGCGTGAGTCTCCTTTGGCAAGAGGATGTTAGGCACTAGGGTTCTTTACTAAAGGGTGATGCTCTTGGGAAAAATTAAAATATGGCCGACTTCTTTTTTTTGTGTATGCCGCACTGTACTTTTCTTTTGAATATGAGCCGCATGTTAACCCTAGTTTGGTGAGAGGATATATATATGAGCTTGGAGAATTGTATGGGCTTTGGTTTAGTTTGCGGCACAAAAGAGAAACCCTAGATTTGAGATTTGGTTGGCTAGAGTTAAGATGGATGGCTAGGTTGCTAAGATCAAACCCCTAGAAGATAGGAGAGCAAATTGACTTGAGATTTGAGATTTGAGATCTAGGATCTCTAATTGATTTGACTCAATCCATAGTGATCCTCTCCATCTCATCCCTTAGTTGACCAAGTCATAATTGCTATGTTTATAGCTCTTTGATTAGATCCAATTGCCATGTTTCTAGCAATTTTGCCAACGAAAGACTTAGTCATCACTTTGAAGAATTACGTCCTTGTCATCACTAAAACACACTGAACACACACGTTAAATAGCAACACATGTTTGTCATCATCAAACTAGAGATCCTAGATCGTCGCATCTAACAATATTTTCAAAACATTTCAAACTTTATCTATGAAATCCTAAGTGTGTGAGCTTCATCAAGACTTTAACAGAGAATCTAAAACAAGAGTGAAAATTACATCAAAATAGATAATTTTGCCTTGGAAACTTCTTGATTTAACCTTGAATTCTTCAAGTCTTGTCTTGATTCTTTGAATGCTTCATTCCTTTAGTCTATGGTATTGATTTCACTTAGATTTGATCTTCTAATTCATATATCTACACTCATAGATCATTAGCACACAAATATATTTGTTCATATATTGAGGTGACTCAATATTCAACAATGGCGAGTGCTATACTTATGTGCACATTAGAGGAAGCGTGAATATGTTTTTTAAAATTTTATTGTTGGTAGATTACTTTTACTGTAGTAATTTATTCCTATTATGAATAGGGCCCAATGGGCCTATTGGGTATCCACCCATATTGAATAATATATATATGAGGCTAGGGATTTCCTAGCTCTCAACCCTTCACAACACATTATCAGCACGGCGGCTCGTGGAAAAGGCGACGGCTCGTGAGAGGGGGACGGCCCGCGGAAGCTCCGATGATTTTTCGCGACGCAATGCTTCGCGAGACGACGCGGATTTTTTCGAGCATCCTTCGTCAAACATCGCTAGATCTGGAGGACGGATCTAGAGGTAATCACATAAAAACTTGATCTAAACCTATTTATTTTCGGAAAATATGTTTAGATTTGCTAAATCTTGGACCAAAATCTATATTTTAACAATAAAAATCAAATTTTTATAATGAAAACATTGATTCCATCGATAAAAACCAATTTTTTATTACAACAAAATAGTTTTTAAAACGTATAAGGTGATTTCTTATTGGATTTGTGCTTTCCCACTTCCTGTCGACAAAATCCATGCAGTCGACGCCGTTCTTAACAGCAAGGGGGACGAACCCCCCATAGGTGTCGTCATTACCAGCAAAAAGGGCGGGCCTAACTCCCCCCCGATGCCACCACGGAGAGAAATAGGAGGGGGGCAGGCAGCCCCCCCACGACGAGTAGAGGGGGCCGGCATCCCCTCCCCCCCGTGGTGAGAGAAGGGGGGCCGGCAGCCCCCCCACAGTAAGTAGGGGGCAACAGCCCCCCCACAGCGAGAGGAGGGAGGGGGGCCGACAGCCCCCTGCGGGGCAAACAAGGGGGCGACAGCCCTCCCCCCACGGAAGAAAATGGGGGGCCGGCAGCCCCCCACGACGTTCAAAGATGGGACCGACAGCTCCCTCCTCGCGACGTTTTTCGTGGAAAATGGCCCAGACGGCCAAAACCATAATTTCGCGACCCCACGGTCGAAGACGCTCATTCGCGCAATGTTATTTTTGCGGCCCTGACGGCCGACAGTACACAAAAAACCTAACAAACCCTAATTAGGGGGATTGGGACAATTTGAACGTCGAGAATTTTTCGGGGCACAAAATAAAAATTTTAATCCAATTTTCACCTTTATTTTTGGTCCATACATGCCTTTAATATGAATTGCCTGGGGCATGCTAAATTTCTACGATATATTTTTAAGGCCAGTAGCATAATTTTATATCTGCGATGAAATCATTTAAATGCCTGAAGAATGCTAAATCTTTATAATACTTTTTTCTTTAATGCATGTTGCATAACTACATGCCTGCGATGAAACTATATATGCCTATTGCATATCCTATGTTCTGTGATGCACATTTTATTTAGCATGCTAAAATCTCTATGATATATTTTTAATGCATGTAGCATAACTATACGTCTGCGATGAAATTATTTATATGCATGCATCATATAAATAACATGTGTATACAATTCATGTTAATTGAGCATGCATTTTTAGCTCACTTGCTTGATATTGTTTGCATTGATAATTTAGTTTCTTTCAACTATTTTATTAAGCATACCCTTTTTAGCTTACAAGCTTTATATTATATGCATGATAAAACATTAAATGTTACATATTGCACACTTATATGCTTATCCCATGCTTATGCTCATAATCATGATATGACAATGTTTTATGACAACAAACCAATCATAATTTCAAAAAGTCTAAACATCGTATCCACTTTGACTGAACCTAAAGTTCAAATCAAATCAAAAGTCAACACCCTTTTACTCAAATAAAATAAAAATTACCAAAACGATGGATTATGCAAAAACCGTTTATGCGATATTTTTTGAGATACGCATTTTGCGGTAAATAGATCTCCCAGATCTATGGTCTATTTAAACCAATATTGACACGAGCAGTTGTCATAACACCGCTAAACTCTTTTAAATTAATCTTGCCGTAATTTTAATCGTACGCCCGAAGTCGTGACTTAATAGATAATTGAAAAATTATAAATTTCGTTGCCACATATTTGTTTCCCCTTGAGCATGATTCTCTATCCACATAATACTTGAATGACTCAATAAAAATGGCCTGGAGACCATATTTGAGCATTCAAATAGACTTTTAAAAGTCGCTCATAAATTAGAAAAGTGAAAATATAGAAACTAACTCATTTCCCTTGTAGATATCTACTTAGTAAGACTAATATTCATTCTTCCTTATAAATAACAATAAGTAAGACAGAAAACTGGGGAAGTCCTGACATAAAATGAGAAAGGGAAGATATGATTTACCTCGACATGGAGTAAGCAATGACAAACCAATATCAGATCAGAAGTTCTGATATGACCCATAATGCTTTTGCAACATGAATGGGCATTAACTTATGCCATATAAAAATATATACATATCTAGTCTAAACAACGGAAGTCAATTGACATTATGTATATTTAGCTACTTCCCGAGGACAAATAAACTTTGAAAAAGAATTTAATCTGTTGTCATAACATAAGTCTTAATGAGCAAAATTGTAGACGTATGCTTTCAAAAGCATTTAACCCTAATGATGTCAAAAAAATCTATTTGGGACGTCTGAAATTGAGGATCATGAATAGCAAACCTGAATACTCCTGAAAATAAAACGAGGATGCCATGAACTCTCAAAAATCAATAAAAGAAACTTACAAAGTTTCGATGGATATTCGTCAAAACGAAATCACTAATGACTCAAGAAATCAATGAAGCCTGAAGCTTTGTCCCACTATGATCTGCGTAATAGTCAATGTGAAGATGAGATCATTCACATTTAGAACATAGTTCACCTATTACGGACAAAATTAACTTGCGAATTTTAATGGACTTTCAAAAGTCCCACATTAATTTTAATGAACATAGTTGACCCGCCCAAGGGCGGGCGGGTCAGGCGCCCGCCCTTGCAAGCGAGTCCTGACCCGCCCAGCCTTGGGTAGGCTGGCACACCCCTGGGCTGGGCGCCCAGGCCCAAAACGGGCCTTGGCGCCTAGCCCAGTTGGGCTGGTGTGCCCAGTCCGCTTGGGACTGGGCTGGGGCTGTTTTTGGGTTTCTTGGCTCAATTTGAGTCCGAATTTGACGCCGTTCGAACCTGGATTTAGACCGGGACGTTCACGTCATCCATGTAACCATTTCTACACGTCTATTAAGTTAAATATGTGCACAAACAATTTACGACATATTTAACTCCCTTTGAATCATATGCAAAAGTGTCCCCATATATTATGAAAAATCATTTGCATCGAATGATCTGAGGGCATACATCCCCCAACATGCACTCAGGATCATTTATCCAGAATGCAGAAGCTAACTACAAACTCTTTGCAGTTTCTATCCCTTGCATCAAATGCATATTCTCCCTAATTTCTACCTATTACTTGACGAAGGTCTCACTCTGTGTGAGACCCTACAGCTTGACCCTACTATATGTGGCTCGAAGCTCCAGACGGCAGTAACTACGAGCAGCAGGTTCCGTCCCTGTTTCAGTATCATACATATGTGGTTAACTCATTGGCATGATTATTATCGGGACCACACTGACTGTGTTGTGATGAATACCGCAGTTTTAGTCTCTTCGTCAAAACTATGCCGTATAATTCAAGCCTAGGATACGGTCAAATTGTCAACCCCAATAGCTCGAAGCCGATTAGTCTCCATCGATCTTTAGTCAAATAATGTTAGACATCTTCGAACATACTCTGGCCAGAGTTTTCACTATAGATCGAACTAACACTACGACACTAACTCCCATTGACCGAGAGAGACGAATCCTATCTTGGTCATTACTCTCCTCGCACGTTTCAAATGTCACCCAACCAAAGACCTTTCAACGAGGCTTATCCGAGGCTAGATTAGTGATTTAAGTAACACCGTTCACTCACAGGTTCGTATAACGACCTCAAGTCAAAAGACCAACTTACTTATCATCACTAAGTGGTATCATTGACAGATTGGTCAATCATAACCATATGATAACTCTTGTTGGGTCGTTCAGTAAACTCATTCTCCAATGAGCACATGTGTCTCGTCTTCCACTTCGCCAAGTCAAACGATCACGAGATCATCGTCAATGCTACACGGTGATGACTAAGATACGATGGTCTATTCGATGTTTCGATATTCTTTTCTCGAAACATATATGACCATGAACCTTTTTAGACTTATGCTACTAACGATCAAGCACTTCTCCATGATTGAGATCCTCATTTCGATACATGTTTGACCTTGCATTAAGTTTGAGGACTTTACTTAAGTTTCTAATGATTACAACATTTCTATTAACTTAGGTAAATTCTTACTAAACATCTTACTGTTATTTTGAACAAGATGTCTGTATAGATACACATGGATGAATTTGCCTCGAGGGCATACCCATCTCTCAACATCTCCCACCTACACTCGGGCCCATTTATCCTGGTAACTCATACCGCATTTACACATAAGTCTTTCCAGACTACATGTGGTAGAGCCTTCGTGAGTGGATCTGCTAAAATGTCTACTGTATAGACTTTAGTGGTTTCTATGTTTTTCTTAGACCATATATTTGAATCTCATTCAAATAATTCATTCGTCTCTTGGAATCCATAATTAATTTATTGATTGGATCTCATCCAGCTCGTCGTACCTTACGAGAATAATCTATAATAACTTTTACTGGTCATTTAGACGGTTTATAATCATTTTTGATAAAGTGTCAAACTCTTTGACCACTTTGTCAAACCATATGTTCCAACTCCTTGATGCCTCGCATGCTTCTATTTGCGCCCACTGACCTTGAAAACTCTCTGGCCAATTCATATAAGTTCGTTCTTCTAAATCACATTTAGAAAACAGACTATACATGAATGCTCCTGTTTTCATGGTCATCATGAGTATTAACATCGAGTTCAGTCCTAGTAGATCTGTACACATCTGCTGGTGAGATAGTTTCATCATAATCCGTTTATAAGAGTTAGGATGATAATTGTTCTCAATCAACATATTTGCACTTCACATTTTCTCCTGTACCAATCTTTTGTCTTGAAGATTTACTTGCAGCCAATAAGAAACACTTTCTTTAGGCATGTAAACTAAAGTCCATACTTTATTTACGTGCACGGACCTTTTCTGATTGCATCAAGTTATTAATCAGAGTCCCTACTCCGAATTGCATCCTAGAAGTTGTCTAGGCCATCATCGACTATAATGTCTAACTCGACTCTTCGTCTCACGAGACTCGAGTAATCCTTTAACTTCCTAACGATTGATTTAATGAATATCTTATTGATAAGGTCCTCATAGAACCTTATCAAAACATAGGCATTACTATCTGGGACTTAACCCAGAGGGAGGAATATAACTCAAAGTCACTTGCCATGTTTCGCACCATGTCTAACAAAGTGCGATTCATGCTCTCTAACACACCGATGTGTTAAGACACTTGACCTGAGAGAAAAGCACATTTTCTTTTTAATTTACGTAAGATCTATACAGCTAAGTATTTGACTTTTTGATCTGATCGAAGCAGTTCAAACACTTCTGTCATTGTGTTATCTATTTTATCAGACTTGTGTTTCAGCAAGAACACGTGTCGTAATAAAATAAGCACAACTTATCCTGGCTAACTTAGACTTAGGTCCGGGTACAGCTGTATGTACGAGACTTTGAATTCAACCGCCATTCTCCAACTGTCTTACAGAAGGATTTTCGGCCATCATATCTTGAGACAAGATTCACAAGTGTCTGTAGACTTCATAATACGAGAGGTCAGACCCCTCCTTATGTGACTTGTGAAGCTTAGTCTCTTTGGTACGACCAAGTCTATTTTGCCATATTTTTTTTATTATCTTGCTTATTCATGTATTAATATTTAATACATTATCGTTATACAAATAACTCACATAAAACATTGCTTCAGAGCAAGGTGACGACATTCGTCGAAAATGTGTTTGCCGTCCTGCATGATCCAAGAAACAACAATTGTTCCTTTTTCAACACGTAGACAATCTATTTCTTTTGTATAACGGTTATCCTGAAACCGTGGCATCAAATATGTCACATTTTCAGTTCCTCCTACTTCTGCCTTTACTAATGATAAATAAAACTATCTTTCTCAATTGACTTTCCTTAATGCCTTCTTTCTTTTCTAAATCTCATTTAGATATAATACGACCTAATATAAATAAATATCCATGCAAGCATCTCATGTATCCAAACGATTGAGCTTTGCAACCTTGAGTGTGCTCAACAAGTTGCTCGTCTCAAGATCTGGTTGGGATACATAGTCTTGCACCGCTCATGCACTCATATTCGATTCAAACAATTTGATCGAATTTTCGAACTTTGCGGATCGAAACTGTTTTTCATACAACCTTGAGTGTGCTCAACAAATTGTATAGAGAAACATGCGTTGAACATCAGTATATTCACGCTGCCCCTTAAAGAGGCGAGTGACAGGTAGCGTGCATTTATTTTGTTGGACCCAAAGCTTAAGGAAATCATTGTCCTTAAGCCTGTGCTTTAAGAAGGTCATTTAATGTCAATGAGAACATAGTTTAGTCTATCAATTAGAATTTGAGTTGATATTCCATTAACCAACTATTTGGATCAGTTAGCTTATTCTCTTAGAATATCATGTTTTTGATTCCATTGGCAAACATAGAGCTACCCCAGTTTAGCATATGTTCAATATAAAATATAGATAGAATGGCTTTTATCTAACTATATCCTCCCACTATTTTAGTGATCATTTTAAGCCATAATAATGAACGATTTAATTAAATTAAATTAATGGAAAAGAGATCCAACCACCCTGAGCCTTACAACCTTGAGTGTGCTCAACAAATTGCTTGACTCTGCGATTGGTAGATGACTCTTCATCAATCATATCATATATGTTTCTCTTATTGGTTTTACCCCCAGCCACTTATGATCATGAGTGTGCTCATCCAAATCATAATGACTAGTCTAGTCGGACCCTTGTTTTCGTGTTTAGCTTAACTTATGCCGGTGCTCGTGTATTTACGACACGACGGTTTGGGTCAAGTCTAGACTACGTCTCATGTATTGAGAAGTTGGTTTCCATAAAGGGTCTATGTCAAAGCTTGAGTGTACTCAACAACTATAACAAAGAACCTATAGTTGCCAACCTCTAAAACAAGGAGGGCTACGGCTAATATTGAAAAAGATTTTTAACGTAATTGACTTAGATATAATCGACGATGTCACCATAATCATAATTCGCATCCTTGCATCCAGCGGAACACGACTAGGGAATTGACTAAGCCAGGATCACTTACCCCCCAATCAAGCTAGGGTGATCCAACAAACTTAGCCAAGCACATTGACCGGATCATGGTCCATTGAAGGAAACTTATTATTCATATGTGTTACATACGATTATTAATGGCTTCATTAAAACTAGTTAATCCTATCAACTAGTTGAATCCTAAAATTCGAAATTATTAGGATTTGTTAATAAATTTTATTAAGGCCTTATCAACTATAAGGAATGATCTTTATGGTGCTATCCTAATCGTGTATTATGCATTTAAAACAATTCTAAATCATAGCAAAGCAATCTAAAATTATCTCATAATAATTAGATGGCTTTTAATGGCTAACCTAAAAAGGTTTTCTTGTGTTATAAAAAAGGAACAATGATAAACATAGCTATTAAAATTTACAACTTAATCAAATCACATGAAATTAAGTTGCGGCAATATTCAATAATTATCTCATAATTATTTTATATTTCTAACAAACATAACTGTAAGGTCCTCGGCTATGAGGAAAATACTAGATGGGGGGTTGAATAATGTTTAGCAATTTAAAAAGATAGTTACACCAAATTAAATTCCTAACCAACAAATAATGCGGAATAAAAGTAAACCCCAAAATGAAACAATGCAAACACAAGGATGTTTCAAGGGTTCGGATTACCCAAGTCACTTCCCGACTTGTTCCCGGTAATCCTACGTCCCTTCCACCCGGTAACAACCAAATACTCAAGTTAGAATCCTAACTTGAGGTTTCCTTAAAACCCCACTTGGAGAAACCCTTCAAGTGAAATCGAAATACACGCAATTGTCCATGACTCCCACAACTTGGGAGAAAGGAAACCACTCTCACAACCCGAGAGTAAATCAAGTAACGAAAGTTATGAAATTTGAAATAAACAACACTTACAATCACCTATGCCTTGAAGTAGAACTTGAAGGAGAGTGTGTTGTGTGTTGAATGACTCTCTTAGAAGAGAGGAAAGCCCTTTCTCTTGATTGCACCAAATGCCTAGAAGATTTCTCTTTGGTTCTGGGTTGGAGAGCAACAGATTGAAGATAGGAATTCTAGGGCTTTAGGATTTTGAGAGCTTTGATCTTGAAAGAATGAAAGCTTGAATGAATGAGTAAGTTGCTAACATCTCAATGGAACAATAGAGGCTGCCTTTATAGTTTTCCTAAAGCGCTCAAACAAAATCCCCAAAAGCCCCTTTGAAATCCATTGTGAAATAGCCAACAGATATAATCTGCAAACGCGACAGTCGACTGTTGAACAAAACACAGTCGACTGCTGCACTGTGTCAGAGGGTAGGAGAGAATTCAAACGGTAACTTACCGCGTGGATAGTCGACTGATGAGGAGTAGACAGTCCACTGTTAAACCAACATGCAACTGTAATCCTTCTACAGGTGACTGGCCGTAATCTGGGTAAGTTGAGAAAGTCTGAGAAAAGTCTGGGAATACAGGACATGCGACTGATGAAGAGAAGAAAGTCGATTGATAATCCAATAGGCGACTGTAATTCCTTCTACTGGCCTCTGTCACAAACCCTGACATTTTCCAGAGAGTTGAGTCTACAGAGAGGCTCATAGAAAGATGACTGTTGAAGCATTGACAGTCGACTGTGCCATTGGACAGTCGACTGGCACTAGAATAAGAAATATTCCTGAGAGCAAGTTTTACAGAAGAATCATGGACATGCGACTGTTGAAGCATTTACGGTCGACTGGTCCTTGGACAGGTGACTGTAAATACAATACCAAGTAGGGAGAAGTCCAATACTCAACATTCTCCCCCTTTTGATGATGACAGACAAACATAAACAAAAAGATAAATAATTGTGCTTAAAGAAAACTTACTCCCCTACATAGATGCCAATCAAGTTAGAAAATAAATATTGGGGCATTTATAGATCAAATGAAGCAAATGAGTAAGATATGCATGAATGGAATGATTTGCTTGAATCCATGAAATCTAGGATTTTATAATCCATGTTCATTATATCTTACTCCCCATGAATCTAAGGCAACTTCAATCTTAGATTCAAGTGTAATTAGAATTTTCTTAGCACACACATTATGAATCTGTTTATTTCTCTCCCCCTATGGCATTATCCAAAAGGTGGGAGTAAAATAACAACAACAATCGTGCTAAATAAGTACTAACATGTGAGTATAAAGATAGGATGTATATTCAATTTGATTCCAACAAATCTTCGGAGGGAAACTAATCACACAAGAGCATCTTATTGACATACATACCAAAAACTCATAAAACACATTAAAACTTAGCTGACTAAAGGAATGAAGGTCCAATATCAACATTATGAGCCACATGCTAAAAATACGTCTCAAATCACATCATATAAATGATATCGCATACTAGGAGACAATTTCACTAAATTTACACATATACGATAAACAATGAGACAATGTGTGAAACAGAAAATGAAGTAACATCATATATATATGTATATATATATATGTATATATATATATGTATATATATGTATATATATATATGTATATATATATATATATATATATATATATATATATATATATATATATAGACACACATATGATCAAAGATACTTGAGCACAAAATACAGTCATACACTCATGTACATCCACAAAAAGTGATCAAAATACATCATCCAGACAACACTCACAACCAAAAAATATCAACTCTAACTCAAAGTCTAAGTCTAAGGGTGAGTGTCCATAGCAGTAGCAGAG
The DNA here is from genome assembly GCA_030789695.1 of Scilla litardierei. Lineage (NCBI taxonomy): Eukaryota > Viridiplantae > Streptophyta > Magnoliopsida > Asparagales > Asparagaceae > Scilla > Scilla litardierei. Next base: position 498,799,986 of record CM061142.1, on the reverse strand, counting down.
TAGGAGGCCAAAACAATCTGGAACTCCTGAGTCTCTGGATCAACCGAGGAGTCCTCTGGAGGAGGAGGAGCAGCAGCAACATCTTGAGGAGCAGCAACACTAGGATGCTTAACAATCTCAATGATGGTAGACGGTAGAGGCTGACCAGGCTGAGGTGGAACAAAGCGTCTAAGGTGCACAGGGAAAGGAATTCCCTGATGCTGGAACGACAGAAAGAACAACTCATAAAGACCAGAAATCCTCTCATCCAAAGGGTCATGAGAAGGTGCGGCTGAGGTAGAAGGCTGCTTAGCAGGAGGAATGGTGAATGAAAAAGGAGCAGAGATGGGTTGCCTCTTCTTAGATGCTGACTGCATAGCCGAAGAGGACTTCGACTTTGCAGAAGCATCTAGGAGAGGACCAAGAGGCAAAGGCTCTAAAGGAGTCAAATCAATACCAAAATGACGGAAAACAAGGGTAAGGAGACCTCGATAAGGGATATGAGCAGAAGCAGAAGTAAACTCGACCTTGTCCATCCGATCAAGGAGGACATTGACCCAGTTTACTGCCATACCCGAGAAGATAGCATACATGCATCTGAGGATCTCCTGAGAAGACTGGTCCGAGGATCCATACTTCAGCAGGATGTTGGACTCACTACAAGGTGAATAGCCCAACCCCTGGCCATGAACATAGAGGCTCGGACTCCAGAAGGAAGAATAGTGGGGATCACACGAAACGTGTCCTAAAGGACAGTCTGATCAAGATCACTAACATCTAAAAGAGAGATGTCAGCAGGAAGGGATCTAGTAGAAGAGATCCTAAGAATGGTCCCTAAGAGAGTAGGATCAAGACAGATGCGGGTCCCCTGAACCACGGTGTCTATCTCTCCTGTGTCAACATATTCACCGCGAATGCGCTTTGCATAGAATAATTTGACCAGAAAGGGATAAGCACGTGGGGAGTCGATATGGGAGAATCGAAAAAGATCACCCAAATAGGTAGATGAGAGAATATCTGAGAGTCGCTCGGTAAAGACCTGATAAACAATAAATCGCTCACGAAGGAGCCGGATCCTTGGCATGGAGTGAAACTTTGCCAGACAAGATTCGTCTAGGCAAATAGGAACTAAAGGATCAGCAGGCGGCACATCACTTTGTTCTAGAGGAGAATCAAAACTAGACTCAGAATGTGTAGGTGCAGCCTCTTCGCAAGGATCATTGATGCGAACACCAACTTGCTTACGCAGACGCTTCACAAGGGGCTCAGCTTCAGATAAGGAGGAAGCAGACGAGGGGGAGTAGCCACTCGAGGAAGAATGAGAGGGAGGATCGGCATTCTTGGTGCGGGCTTTGTGGGATCGTTTGGTTTTGATAATGGTTGGCTTAGAGATCCTAGTACGTTTAGGAGCAACAGCCTTCCCCTTGGTCTTGGGTGCCATTGAGCAATCAATCGAAAGGAGCGATAGAACAAAACCGTACGAAAAAATCGACATGAGAGAGAGAGAGAGAGCGATACCTAATCGGTGAAGAACGATCAATAGGGAGGCAATCGACTCAGAAAACAAAAGAACGGATGAGAGAGGCTTCGAAACGGCACGAAATCGACGGTGGAGTGATCGATGGTGGAGTTCGAAGGAGGAAGACGAGTGAGTTTTCAGTCGGATGAGAGAGAAAACAAAAGAACGAATCGAGGTCTCTCGTTGATATAAAGAGGGGTCTAAAGAATCTGGGCTGTTGGATCGAAAAATCGACGGCTCAGATCAAGTTAATGAACCTCCACAACAGTTGACAGTCGACTGAAGAACATTTGTCAGTCGACTGGGAAGTTAGATATAGATAGGCATGAGTTGATAGCCAGTCGATTGTAGGGTAAATCACAGTCGCCTGTCGGAGAGACAGTCGACTGTATTTTACCCATCAGTCGACTGATTGAGAATCAAAAATTTGATGATATAAAATAGAGACCACTGAAGATATAGACATGCACCTGATGACTAAACTGCAGCTACCTGTCGATCAGACAGTCGACTGTAATGTCGTCATCAGTCGCCTTTGCGAAAAATGCAGTCTGCTGTTTGATAAAATTGAGTTAGGCAGTCGACTGTCGAAGGAATGAAGTCGTCAGTCCTGGTCCAGAAATGCACAGTGAGGTTAAAAACCATAGGATAGAGACAACTCACCCTAGGACCTATACGCTAACATAAATCTAATCAAGAAATCAATATCAAAATATAATAGATTTACACGCAAATCTCTTAAAACAATCCAAAAACTGAAGAAATCATCAAAATCTCACTAACATCTCTTAAAACAAATATATGTGAAACATATAATTTATCAAAAGAAGAGAAGTAACACGATAATATGAGTTCAAATATGATATAACATGAAGGTTGAACTCCTAAATTTCAGATTCACCCATAATCCCTAATCTCCACGCAACCTTACAATTGAATCTTCTTTAAGAGGTTTAGTGAAGATGTCGACGATTTGTTTTTGGGTTTCAATGTATCTAAGATGATGTCCTTCTTAGCTACATCATCATTGATAAAATGGTGTCTCACATCTATGTGTTTGGTACGAGAGTGATGTACCGGATTCTTGGAAAGACATATAGCACTTTGGTTATCAACCATGATAGGGCTAGTATCACAATTAACACCATAGTCCTTAAAAGTGTGTCTCATCCAAAGAACTTGTGCACATGCGAGACACACGACAATTTATTCCGCTTCAGTCGTGGACAATGATACCGAGTTCTATTTCTTGGAGAACCAAGGAACTAGGGAATTTCCTAGAAAATGGCAAGTGCCACTAGTACTCTTCTTATCAGATTTGCATCTGGCAAAGTCGGCATCACTATATGAGATTAACTCATATGTGCTAGACTTAGGGTAAAGTAACCCATATCTAGCGAATGATTGAGGTAACGAAAAATTCGTTTAACCGCAATCAAGTGTGACTCCTTAGGTCTAGCTTGATATATAGCATACATGCATACAGAAAACATGATATCGGGCCTACTAGCAGTTAAATAGAGTAAGCTATCGACCATACCTCGATATAGACGAACGTCTACATCTTTTTCATTCTCATCCTTGTGTAGATGGGTTGTCATACTCGTGGGAGTCCTTTTGCTTGAAGACGATTCCATCCCGAATCGCTTGATAAGTCCCCTGTGTACTTGGTTTGATGTATGAAAGTCCCATCCTTCATTTGTCGAATTTACAGTCCAAGGAAATAGTTGAGCTCACCCATATGGCTCATCTCGAATTCATCCTTCATAGACTTAGAAAATTCTTGGCAAAGATTAAAGTTAGTAGAACCAAATATAATATCGTCTACATAAACTTGAATCAATAGGATGTCATTTTCATAATCCTTAATAAAAAGTGTTGAATCAACTTCACCCATTTTAAAACCTAAATCCAAAAGAAAGGTTTTGAGTCTATCATACCAAGCTCTAGGAGCTTATCTCAACCCATATAATGCTTTCTTAAGTTTGAAAACATGGTTTGGAAATTTTTCATGTATGAAACCGGGTGGTTGAGAAACATAAACTTCTTCATTAACAATACCATTTAAAAATGCACTTTTAACATCCATTTGAATCAATTTGAAATTCTTATGAGATGCAAAAGATAAAAGCAATCTAATAGCTTCTAATCTAGCTATGGGGGTGAAAGATTCTTCGAAGTCGATACCTTCTTCTTGCCGATAGCCTTGAGCTACTAACCTTGCTTTGTTCCTTATGATGACCTCATTCTCATCTGTCTTGTTCTTGAAGATCCACTTGGTCCCAATCACTTGGTGACCACTTGGAAGAGGAACGAGCTCCCAAAATTCATTTCTCTCGAATTGCATGAGCTCTTTTTCCATTGCCACTATCCAAGAGCTATCCTCACATGCTTCTTGGATGTTCTTTGGCTCAATGGTAGAGACGAATGCGCAATGAGAGAATTCTTCAATTCTAGACCTCGTTCGAACACCCACACCAATATCTCCAATAATTTGGTCATGAGGGTGGTTGCGAACAGTTGGGTAAGCTTTGGTAATCCCTGCATCACTTGGAACATCTTCAACAATCTCATTAGTACTGTTAGTATCAATAATAGAATCATTAATTTTGACATTACTAAGAGAATCACATATACCATCTAGACTATCATCAATAACATGAGGAAAATCAAAATCTTCATAAAATGATACGCGTAGTGATTCCTCGATCGTTGAAGAGGTTTTTTTGTATATTCGGTAGGCTTTGCTATGTGTGGAATATCTAACAAAAATTCCTTCATCGGATCTTGGCTCAAATTTATCTAAGTTACCAAAGGTGTTCTTGATAAAACATTTTGAACCAAAAACTCGAAAATATTTAACTTGTGTCTTTTTGTCATAAAATAGCTCAAAGCAAGTTTTGTTCGTTCGGGGTCTCACTAGGATCCTATTAAGCACATAACATGCCGTGTGTATCGCCTCTGCCCAAAGTTGTAGTCCAAGATGACTATCATGGAGCATGGTATGAGCACACTCAATAAGAGTCCTATTCGTTCTCTCTATAACACCATTTTGTGGTGGTGCACGAGGAAAAAAAATTGTGAGTTATCCCGGTGTCATCACAAAACTTTGTAAAAGATCATTCTCAAATTCTCCTCCATGATCGCTACGAATAGTGATAATGGTGGATCCTAAGAAATTTTGAAGTTTCTTTGCAAATATGGTAAACTCTTCAAAGGCTTCATTCTTATTAGTTAAAAATGAAACCCAAGTAAATCTTGAGAAGTCGTCAACGACAACTAATCCATAATGAGCATTACCTAAAGAAGCGGTTCTAGTCGGCCCAAACAAATCTAGATGACGTAATTCTAGGGGCCTCTTAGAAGTTATGCCTTCTTTAAGTTTGAAAGATGATTTACTAAGTTTACCTCTTTGACATGAATCACAAAAGGTTTTCTTACTAAAAGCAATCAAATGTACCGACTAGTCTTTTCTTCTTATCTTTCTTATTCTTGTCGTACTTGTGATACTTCGGAGCTTTCCACCTCTCTTTGTCTCGGAGCATTGGGAAATCCTTCTTGATGTGCCCTGGCTTATTACACTTAAAACAAAGAGAGGACGAGTTATTAGTAGACTCAAATCTATTCTTGGAGGGAAATTTACCTTTGCGAAAGAAGCGTTGGAACTTCTTCGCCATTTGAGCCATTTCCTCCAAGGCTATCTCATTTTCTGATTCTTCACTATCGGTAGAAGAAGAATTGGCTTTGAATGCTAAAGCTTTCTTCTTGGCATCCGAAGGGTTCATCATAGCTCGAATCTTCAATCGGTTCTCCCGTCTTACTTCGTAAGCCATGACAGTGCCGATGAGATTCATGACTGTGTAAGTATTCAAGTCGTTGACCTCCTCGATGGTGGTAGCACTTCTTTCCTACTTGGAGGTCATTCCCATTATGATCTTCCTTACCTTATCTTGTTGGGAGTATACTTGTCCAACAGCTTCCAGTTCATTGGTGATATCGGTAAAACATCCGTACATCGATGCTATGCTTTCATTTTCCTGCATGTGAAACATATCGAAATTTTGCATGTCAACATATAGTTTAGAAAGTTTTAACTTGTTCGTTCCCTCATGGGTAACGACGAGATGGTTTCAAATTTGATATGCACTCTTATATGTGCATATCTTGTTGAACTCATCCGGGTCCAACGCACAATGAAGGGCGTTCATTGCCTTTGCGTTGTTGACTTTGACGGATTTCTCGGAAGGCATCCATTTGTCGAAATTCTCTTCGGTGGGCTCGACGTATTCCTTGTGGAGGGTTCTCCAAAGGGAAGTACTCCTTAGGAACTTCTCCATCCGACATTTCCAATAGCCGAAGTTCGTGCCATTGAAATGCAGAGGACGCACCATTGATTGTCCTTCGAAAACTGTGGACGCTCCATCACGATCGTGATTGTTGTACAAAGTCGGTAGAGGAACGTTGTTACTGTTGGATGCCATAGCTATAAACCAGCGCTCTGATACCAATTGTAAGGTCCCTGGCTATGATGAAAACACTAGAAGGGGGGGTTAAATAGTGTTTATGCAATTTAAAAAGATAGTTACACCAAATAAAATTCCTTACCAACAAATAATGCAGAATAAAAGTAAACCCCAAAATGAAACAATGCCAAAGCAAGGATGTTTCATGGGTTCGGATTACCTAAGTCACTTCCCGACTTGTTCCCGGTAATCATACGTCCCTTCCACCCCGTAACAACCGGATGGTCAAGTTAGAAACCAAACTTGAAGTTTTCTTAAAAACCCACTTGTAGCAACCCTACAAGTGAAATCGAAATACACTCGATCGTCCTTGATTCCTATAACTTGGGAGAAAGCAAACCACTCTCACAATCCGAGAGTAAATCAAATAACGAAAGTTATGAAATTTGAAATAAACAACACTTATAATCACTTATGCGTTGAAGTAGAACTTGAAGGAGAGTGTGTTGTGTGTTGAATGACTCTCTTAGAAGAGAGGAAAGCCCTTTCTCTTGACTGCACCAAATGCCTAGAAGATTTCTCTTTGGTTTTAGGTTGGAGAGCAAGAGATTGAAGATAGGAATTCTAGGGCTTTAGGATTTTGAGAGCTTTGATCTTGGAAGAATGAAAGCTTGAATGAATGAGTAAGTTGCTAACCTTTCAATAGATAGTAGATGCTGCCTTTATAGTTTCCCTAAAGCCCTCAAACAAAATCCCCAAAATCCCCTTTGAAATCCGTTGAGAAACAGCCAACGGATAGAAACTGCACACGTGACAGTCGACTGTTGAACAAAACATAGTCGACTGCTACACTGTGTCAGATTGTAGGTGAGAATTCAAACAGTAACTTACCACGTGGACAGTCGACTGATGAGGAGTAGACAGTCGACTGTTAAACCAACATGCGACTGTAAATCCTTCTATAGGCGACTGGCAGTAATCTGGGTAAGTTGAGAAAGTCTTAGAAAAGTCTGGAAATACATGACATGCGACTGATGAAGAGAAGACAGTCGACTGATAATCCAACAGGCGACTGTAATTCCTTCTACAGGAGACTGTCACAAACCCTGATATTTTCCAGAGAGTTGAGTCTGCAGAAAGGCTCACGACAGATGACTGTTGAAGGATTGACAGTCGACTGTGTCATTGGACTGTCGACTGTAAATACAACATCAGTCGACTGGCACTAGAATAAGAAGTATTCTAGAGAGCAAGTCCTGCAGAAGAATCATAGACAGGCGACTGTTGAAGCATTTACAGTCGACTGGTCATTGGACAGTCGACTGTAAATACAACATCAGTCGACTGGCCAGATCAAATGGACTGATCATTAGGCAGATGATAGATAGGCGACTGATTTACAGATCACTGTCGACTGTCTCTTGGATAGGCGCCTATGAAACGTACATTAGTCGCCGGATAGAGTTAAAACTTAGAAGCCCAAAAATCAACTGATTAGATATGTGCATAACATGAGACTGTAGAAAAAAACATAGTCGACTGTTTTTAGACAGGCGACTGTAAAACGTTCAGTAGTCGACTGTTGAGATCACACTTTGCACATTCTAGAGAAAATACGAATTGGTGTCAACGGAAAATTGATCTAATGATTTCCTATGACTGAAATGAAGATGAGTGTGTGTGCTCCAGCAAAGTTCTACTTCTAAGCTACATACTAGAAGATAAAAAGAAGATTACATTGTAGAACTCTCTCTACTTTCCAAAGTATGAGCTTGAAGTCTTCTAGGAGCTTCAATCACCATCTTTGATCATCCAATCCACTTTTCTTGCTTTCATTGACCTTTGAGTGTCATCCATTGCTAATAGATCTTTATGATATGCTAAGGCAATGAATTAACTGCAAATAGAGAATTAGTCACAAGTATTTATGTTTGCTCATCATTAACACCAAGTAGAGAGAAGTCCAATACTCAACATTCACCCCCTTTTGATGATGATAAACAAACATAAACAAAAAGATAAATAATTGTGCTTAAAGAAAACTTACTCCCCTACATAGATGCCAATCAAGTTAGTCAATAAATATTAGGGCATCTATAGATCAAATGAAGCAAATGAGTAAGATATGCATGAATGGAATGATTTGCTTGAATTCATGAAATCTAGGATTTTATAATCCATGTTCATTATATCTTACTCCCCCTGAATCTAAGCAACTTCAATCTTAGATTCAAGTGTAATTAGAATTTACTTAGCACATACATTATGAATTTGTTTATTTCTCTCCCCTATGGCATTATCCAAAAGGTGGGAATAACAACAACAATCGTGCTAAATAAGTGTCACGCCCCGTTTCCCAGGATACCCGACATTTAATTAAGTTTTTTTTCCAAGTATCCTGAAGAGTGAGGGTGATGAGAGAGGGAAAGAGAGAGAGAGAGAAAGAAGAAACTGAATAAGCAGGCCATTGCGCACATGCTGGGATAGTACAAGTAAAACTCCACAGTAACATCAAACAACCTTGTGAAACAATAACAATACTTCATATTTAACATGTTTCATTTTACACATAGTCCAAGTATAACAATACATATACACCACTCTCAATCTGCCAAGACAACCCCGTCCAAGTACAACCCCAACTCATGCCAACATTACCCCTCAAACCCAACTCCAAGCCACCACCAACTATGTTGCCCCTGCTACCTGAAAAATAAGGGGGAGCACATCAATGTGTGTCCCAGTAGGAACCAACTTGGATTCGGAACACCATTCTAAGGTTATCAATCCACGAGGCAAGCCAAGAGAACTAGAACATGTAATTAAGTGATATTGTAACGCCCCGCTTCCCAAAAGACACCGGAAGTGAGAGCGTTACGCGGTCCGCTTGAACTAGAGCGGTGAGGCTCGAGTTCAATAAGCGACTGTGATAAAACACAGATTGAGGTTCTTGCATTTGCGTATCAGAACAATCAGAAACATTTCAGAATTTAAGCCACATCCAGAGATATAATATTCGTACACGGAATTAATCAACAAGCCACAACATGGCCAAAAAGAAAACTACAACAAAGCATTAATCCTACTACAAGGTACTAAAGCTAAAACTCAAAGTAGGACGGAAAATGGGCTCTAGTCTTCCGTAGAAAGCGGCCCGGCGTCTACGGTAAACCCTGGCTCTCTAAGTCAGGCGTCACGAACGGATCCTCTGGGTACTCAAGCTCAGAATCTGACATACATCCACAAACATGAATGTATGTCAGCAAGGGTCTGCAAGAAAATATTAGCAAACCAAGACAAGATATACGACAGATATGAATTTAAGAAGCATTAGATATTTTAAAGAGGTGACTGTAGCAATTTAATAATGACAATTATACTGAAAGAAAAGTAAACATCCTTAGCATGTAGTTCTAAGTAGTTGCAAGAATTAAAGTAAGGTATTTCTCTGTGAGTTCATTTGCATTTCGGTTTTCATGAGACCAAGTTAGCGTTGCAAGTTTTCATGTCAAGAGTTCACATCTATCTAGGGTTCTCGCCTTTAGGTCGTGATGAGAAGGTCGTTCCTCTCACGAGGGCTTACCGTGATTGACGCTAACCCACCGCGTGCAGGTGGTACTCTTGAGGAGAGTACCTTTCATACGCCCAGTGGCCGCTCAACCCTAACCCCACCCAAAAGTTTGCCGGAACACGAGCCGGCCTAGTCGACTCACACGACATCACGATATCACGATACCGCCTTCGAGGCGCACGATAGTCACGATGTCAAAATTTGTTAAACATGACCGAATTCACAGAAATTTGGTGTTATCAACATTATTACATTATGGTGACAGTTCTACACCACAAAAGTGGGTTTAAACAATTTTTATGGCAATCTCAAAATAATAACGAACACGTGTTTTCATCGGTCTTGCTACAGAAAACATCTTTTTCTCCTATTTGTTTAAAATTAAGGTATATCACATGATATACCGTTGGGTCACAAATTTTGTCCTGATCATTATGGTGTCATTTTCTCACGTCATTTCACGTCTAATTTTCAAGTTAAACAACAATACATGAAAGCGACGTAAAAGTTCCGGAACTTCAAAAATTCATATCAATTTGTATACTTGCCTGTTTTTGACGTTCTTGGTGTCCAGGTGTTGCAACGGGAGGCGCGGTATATCTGTATCAACAGATACAAAACATCAAGCTAAAGGATAATGCAACACTCACTCATTTATGTACTGCCTATCACTCATGATTGCAAAATAGTCTACTGCTCACATTAAATTAGGGGTACAAAATAGCCCTATGCCTATCATTCATACAAAAATCACTTGATGATATACTGTCTAACATGATGTCCATAAACTTACCTTTATTCACAAGTTTTCCATTCGTTATATATATACAAACTCCATATGATACAAGCTGAAGTATATACATAGATTAAACTAATCAAGTTTTATTAACTGATATGGGTGTTACTCTGGCAATATCATAATAATGAAAATATATATAAGTCCACCCACCATACTGTTCACATGCAACTAGCGACTGATCTTGGGTACTAACACTTACTGCTAACACCGTGAAACCATTCTCTTCACCCATGTTCATCTCCATGAACAACTTACAACCTTAATAACAGCGTATACATTTACTTAATATATAAACAGCACGTCCATGCACTCACATTGGTTCGTTTGCGTCCTTTTCTTGTAGGTGATGGTGGGAGAGCGGGCGCAGCCAGACGTGAGCGGGTTCCGGGGTGGTGCGGCGTCGGACTGATGCAGGCGAGGGCCCGGTGGCTGCTGTCGCCGGAGACAAGACGCCGGAGAGCAAGACAAGATGCCAAAGAGCAGTGTGGCCGCTGCTCGCAGTGCTGTCGTGCGCGTGGAAACGGGCTGCGGCGCTGCCAGGTGATCTGCGTACGGAGGCTGGGTCTGCGTGTTATCGGCCTGGGCTACAGGTTACCGGTGTCGCGAGGTGAACGTGGGGAGAAGTGGAGGCCGCTGCGAGGTGATCGGTGTCATTGCGGGGAGGAGCTCGTCGCCGTGAGTAGCCGGCATCGGGCTTGCGTGGCTGGGAGGCGGCTGCCAGCGTGGGGAGGAGGAAGGGGACCCCGGATGTGTTGGCATGCGAGGAGGCCAGAGGTGGCGATGCGCGAGTTGCTGGGCGTTGGGGATGAGATGGTCGGCGACTGAGCTTAGCTCGGAGCAGTCGGGCTGTGGTTCACCGTGCGGGGAAGAGGAGAAATGAGGGCGCCGCTGGTTCGCGTGAGGTGAGCTCGAACACAAGATGGCGACGGTTCCGTGTGCGAGGGAAGAAAAGAGGAGGATAGGGGCGGCGTTTGCGTTTGTAGGTGAAGAAGAGAAAGAACCTAGGTTTTTAAACATATAGAATAGAGTGAGTTGCTAGCACGTGAGGGTTATAGGCCTGGGAGAAATTGGGTAGCCTAGGTTTAAAATATATAGAAATAGGGTACGGTGATAGCAACACTTGAATATGAATGGTTAGGGTCAAGGGTTTTTTTTCTTTTTTTTGTTTCCTATTCTAAAACTCTTGTGTGTGAAGCAACATGAAGGGTGTGGGCCTAGTAGGTTTAAATTGTGTTTCCTTTGACCTTTTTTTGTATTAATGATAACTGTGTGCGTGTGCTTCATTTGGATGTGCGGCCTAGTGCAAAACGTGGGCTAGGGTTTAATAGGAATGGGATTTATATTAGGAAGGATTTTGAAAAAGATCAATGGGGGTTTTAATGGGTACAATCAAGGAAAATAAATAGCTAGCAAATAAGTTTAAATGGGTTTTCTAAGGAAGGTCTCCATTTGAAAATTGAAGATTTGAAATAATCAAATTTGAATTTTGAAATTTGAAATTTTAAATTAACTTAATAAGAGATACTAAAATGATAAAAAACAAGAATTTTATTTGAGTGCCATAAAATGATGATGATAATAATTAATATGACAAAGCTGGTATGTGCACGGAGATATTCACGTCTAACTACGGATACAGGAGAATATTACACGAGGGAAGTACAGACAAAACGTATCGTAAAAACTGGTCGTTACAGATATAATAAAAGTTAAATAGCTAAGTTAAGGGAATCATACCTGCAGTCCAATGTCGAGTTACTACAAGAAAAGGGTTAGCATGAATAATAATAATAATAACAATAACACAAGTGTTCAAGCAAGCAATATTTAATAAGATAAGTGCCTGAGGCATGACACAGAGTCACCAAGAAACAGCCAAAGGAAAGGGGAAGTGCTGCCAGCAGTAGAAGTAACATGCAAATCTTATTTTATCATTTCATAATTGAGTTAATTGGAACTTGGGTACACTGTGTGATACCAGGTCCTGGACTTCACCCCAAATTTGGGGTGAATATAGCACACGATGCAGTGGACACGTGCACTGTACGCCAGGCCTCTCAGCTCCCCCGTCCCTGACAGGAGTGAGGCTCATATCACAACCTCAGTATGCCTACTTCCCCTCCACTCCCGGTAAGGCGAGTGGGTATAACAATCCCCTCCACTCCCGGTAAAGGCGAGTGGGTATAAACTCCACACATCACATAATCATCTCCCACCTTCACAGTCCAGGCCTCATATCCACAATTTACTCAAATCTCACCTAAAACCCGGGTTTTGCTAACTCACCCTCATTAGAGAGGACTGAGATTTATTCAATTTTATAAGTTAACATCATAAGTGACACGTTAAGGGTCTTGATGGCATGTGTATGTACTTATCACCTCATCTGTCCATCATTAAACATAGGGTCATGCACTCACGTGACATGCCTCTATCACAACACGTCACCCATTCACAATTACAATATATGCATGCCATTCAAGCCTCTAACTTCACTAATTATCAATGTGGCTCCAGGCCAACACTAACACATGCACGTTACTCAACTTATTGGATATTCCCTTCATTGAGGCATTTCATCGAAGACATGACGGGCGTCATTCATATCAAAGCAACACAATAACATTTACATGTGCCAGGGGCATGAACATTCATTTCACCATACAACCATATTAAGCAAGAATAATGATGGCCAAATAACCACAATTAATGAATAAGAACAACACTTAATGAATTCAGCTTGCTGAACTTGCAGGACAGTCAGATTGAGAGTGGTTTTTGAGGCAATTGCAGTTGGAATTTGGAAAAACTTAAAACTACAAAGTTATATAGATGGGTGTTTTGGATTTACAGACAAAATTTCAGACAAAATTATTAAGTATGTGATTTATGGTAAATTATTTGGTAAAGTGTGTCAAGTCTGTTTTTCAGACAGATTTCAGGGTCTGTATTGAAATTCAATTTTAGGCATGTTGGAGCCAGAAATTTGACATATAAGGAATATGATGAATCTTTAGAAAAACTTGTTAACTTTCCAACATGACCAAAAACAAAAAATTCCATTGTGTGTGCAGGTGTCTAGGCCAATTTTGCTAAACCGTGTCAATATTGAAAACCAAACAGACATGTTGTAAAGATGGATTTATTGCTCCAAATTTCTGAATTGAATCTTGACGTGTGTTTATATTTCATATATTCACGCACGTTTTCTTTTGTGTTTCTCCGTGTTTTTCGCCGTCTTTTATTCGTTTTCTCGTATTTTCTCGTTTTCTTTCACTTTTCTTTGTTTCTCCATGTTTGCAGGAGATTGACCGCGTAGGGGACGTTTAACGACGATATCTCGAGTCCCCGGAGCAATGGGAGGAGTCACGCGTGATCCAGGGGGTCAAACGTCAAAGAATACATCTTTCAGCCCCTCACCCGGTCGGTTGGTCATCTCCAACCGATCGGGTGATGCACGCGTGGACCACCCGGTCTCGGCCGGAGCTCAAGCGAAAGTCACCCGACCGGTTCACAGGTCAGTTCAGTGGGGGCCTGTTCTCTGTCTTTTCGATCCAAATTCCAACCGATCGGGTGACTCTCACCCGATCGGTTCATCTGTAGCTGATGCTGAGGAGCTGAAGACACGGGCACCCAACCGATCACTTCACCCGATGTCGCCAAGATCCAACCGGTCACTCCAAGAACTCACCCGACCGGTTCATATGACCGGGTGAAAGCTCGTCGTTTTCTGTTCATTATCTGTAACGGATCACCCGATCGGTTGACTTGTCAACCGATCGGGTGATACGAGAGTCTATAAATAGAACCCCTAGGGTTCCAGAAACGGGGGAGCTGCTAGTTTTTATTGTTTTCTCCTATTGTGACGGCTGTAATTTCTGTTCTTTTGTAAGTTGTCGGATCTTTCTCAAATTTTAGTATTGTCTTAATTACTCTATTACTTCCGCATTTCAATCGTCTGATTATGATTCCAACGGTTCATTTTCATTTAGATCGCTTTTTAATGAATTTTTGTGAGTAGTTCCCAAATCTGGGATTTTGGTGGAAACCCATTCGGGGGCTCTTCCCGATGCGTCCATAGGGTTAAGAAATCGATAGGGATTAGGAATATAACGGTTACGCGGGGTGTTTCATTGTCATCGGCGGGAAAAAGACCGCCTTTGACCGTTGGGCCAAGGGGGAATAAAATTGGCGGTTGACTCCCTAGCCATAGCTCATGCCCTTAGCGTAGACGCCGAATCCTAGCACGCGGGAGCGGCAGGATGAGACGTTGGAAGTTATCGTTGCGAGCTTAATGCTCCCGGAATCGATCAGTGTTAATGGACACGGGAGTGCCCACTGATCGAATCCGGGAAGTTCGGTGTATCATCCTGGGCACCGATCGGAATATCGGGCCCATGGGATGCCGGTACCACTTTCAGAGGCAACGTCTCACCATTAGACCCTAATTCTGATCGCCATCCATACCCGTAGGCCGCATCGGCGAGAGTCGCTCGTTGGAGTGGAAACCAAAGTCCCGGGTTTTTTTCTTATTGTTCATACCTTTCATTTCTTTCCGTGACAACCATTTACCGATTCGGGCTAGCTCGCCCACGGGGTGATTTTGGTCCTCCTTGACACAAGCACATCCTAGCCTCCCTGTGTTCGACCCCCAAGCCACACTACAACACCGTGCGCTTGCAGTTACAAATATTTAAACCCCTTCCCTGCCACGCGGCCACGCGCCGGCGCGGCGGGCACCGGTCAAGTTTATGGCGCCGCTGCCGGGGAGGCAACGTGCTTGTTATTTCAGGATCTCTTGAACCCTAGTGTCTAGCTCTCATGCCTACCTCGTGATAATTTTCGCATTCTCCTTTTTCCTTTTTATTTTTCTTATTTTTATTTTATCTGTTTCTTTCCCACTTGTCGCTTCACGGGTGTTTGTTGTTTTTCATGCGCAGGAGTTCAAGAAGTCTCGACGACTTGATTCCCGTTGATCCAGAGATTAACGCCACCCTTAGGCGTTTGGCCGCCGAGAAGCGAAGAAGAGAGGATCCCGAATCCATGGAGGAGAACACCCCGCCTCACAAGTCCCTGTTGGAGTACTCGATGCCATCTATCGAGTCCACTTCCGCCATTCGTTCTCCAGCTATTGCGGCCCAAAGCTTTGAGCTAAAGCCGTCTTTGGTGACATGGATCCAGCAGGATCAGTTTGCGGGTGCACCCATGGAGAGCCCGATCGAGCATCTAGACTCCTTCTTGGAGAAATGTGACACCTTCCGGATTAATGGTGTCACGACTGAGGCGATCCGTCTGAAGCTGTTCCCCTTCTCGTTGCGAGACAAAGCCAAGCAATGGCTTAGGGGGAAGGACCCCAACACTTTCAATAATACATGGGAGAAGCTCTCCAACGCTTTTCTGACAAAGTTCCTTCCTCCGGGGAAGACCATGAAGTTGAGGAGTGAGATCTCCTCCTTCTCCCAGGCCAGCCACGAGTCCTTGCATGAAGCTTGGACGAGATACAAGGAGATGCAAAGAAGATGCCCTCACCATGAGCTTCCGAAGTGGCAGATTATTAATCTGTTCTACAATGGACTGAGGGATGACCTGAAATCTTCTATGGACGCCGCGGCTGGGGGTTCCTTCATGTCAAGGAGCGAGGAAGATGCCGGACATATTCTGGAAAATATGGCATCCAACAATGAGCGGTGGTGTGACGAGAGAGCCACACCAAGGTCTGGGGGTATACACAGAGTCGAGGATGTCGACAAACTTTCAAGCAAGTTTGACTTTCTTTCGACCCAGATCTCCGCACTAATGGTAGGAGCCGGTGGGGCCGGTGCACAACAGATTGCAGCGGTAGAATCTGAAATTTTTGGGGAATTCGACGGTGGTGACGTCTCACCACCGTTGGATCAGGCGAGCGCACTATTTTACAACCCCATGGGAAATGCGCCGTATCCACCAAGAACCAATTCCAACCCGGCCTACTCTCCAAACAACCGGAACCACCCTAACTTTGGTTACCGGGCGCCATTTCAGCCCTCGCCACCTCAGCAGCCGCATCAACAAACATATCAGCCGGCTAGGCCACAGCAGAGTCAGTTTCAGCAGCAACAATATCAGCAGCAGCCTCAGCAACAATTTTACGCCCCCATGAATCAGCAGCAGCAGCAGTATGGCCAACAGAGGGCCGTCTCTCCGGTTGAGTCTCTCTTGACTCAATATATAACCAACCAGGAGAAGATCAATTAAAAGCTAGAAATGGGTCAGCGGGCCCTCACGGACCAAGTAACCCAGCTGGGGTTACAAGTGGCGACCCTTTCAAGGTCAAAAAACCAATTGCCACCACAACCGGAGGTGAACCCAAGGGGAGCAACCCAAACATCGGCACTCGTGCACGAGCACGCAAATGTGTCCGCTATCGTTCTGAGAAGCGGGACACAAATCCCTACTAGAGTGCCCCCTAACAGACCGGAAGCACCATTGGTCGTCGAGCGACCGAACGAAAAATCAAACGACGCCGGTGCTTCGTCATCAAATCCTACGACTCCGGAGGGAGTCTCTGAAGAAGAGAAGAAGAAGAACGAGGAAGGGAGCCCGAAAGTGTTCAAACCTGTTGTGCCATTTCCACAACGGTTAGCTCAGGCCAACATCGACGAGAAATATGGCAAGTTCTTTGCCATGGTCAAGGACCTGAGCTTGCAAATCCCCTTCCTAGAAGCAATCGAAACAATCCCATCCTATGCAAAATTCCTAAAAGATTTAGTGACGAGAGGGTCTAGAAAGGAGAAAGTAGTATTGACGGCGGAATGTAGCGCTCTCATCCAGAGGGCAAATCCGTCGAAACTTAAAGACCCGGGGAGCTTCTCAATTCCTTACACGATCGGGGCAGTAAAGATTCATCGTGCACTCGTCGATCTCGGAGCGAGTGTAAGTTTGATGCCCTTGTCGATGTATACAAGGATAGGAATGGGTGATTTGGAGCCCACCGGTATGACCCTACAACTAGCTGACCAGTCAGTCAAATATCCGGTGGGGATTGTGGATGACCTCCCCGTTAATGTAAAAGGGGTGCATGTGCCAGTGGACTTTGTGGTCATGGACATGCCTGAAGACGCACACACCCCCATCATCCTGGGACGGCCTTTCATGGCCACTGCTGGCGTTTTGATTGATGTGAAGAACGGAAAACTTTCTCTAAACGTCAGCGGAGAAAAAGTTGAATTTGATCTGGGGTTATCCATGAAGTACCCCGATCCCCCAGACGACCCTCGGTGTAATTTGCTGGAGATGGAAGAAGAAAAAGCTGCTGAAGAGAGCTCCTGGGAGATTCTCTCAAGAAACCCCCCCGATGACTTGGGGGATTCAGAAGACCGAGACGGTCCCAAGAACGATGATGCTGCTGGGAAAGCGAGTGCAGCAAGAACGACCCCTCCCAGGTTCCCCAAGGCTCCTCCTGCGAGGAGAACGGGGAAAGAACCCATGGGCCTCACCAAAGACGAGGTCCGGATCCTAAAGAAGATGGCAGTAAGCGCCAATACGAAAGAGAAGCCCCCGGATCCCAAGATCAAGGAGAGGGTAGTCGAGCAAATCTTTCTCCAGCCGCTGACTACTCCAAAGGCCTTAAGCTCCGATGAAGAAGAGATGCCGAACTTCGGGCATCACCCGTATCAACCACCGTGAACATCTCTTACGGGCGTCGAGCCAACGACGTTAAACAAGTGCGCTTCATGGGAGGCAACCCATGTTCTAAACTTTTGCACCGCTTTTTAGTGTTATTTTTTGACTTTATTTTATCTATTTTTATAAATAAAATCAGCCACGAGAACATCCATCCAAGGACTTAGACAAATCTGTTGGTTTTTGCAGGAAACGAAGCCCCAACCGATCGGTTGATAACTCACCCGATCGGTTGGGATGTATCAGATACAAGCCAAAATCTGTCCCCAAATGAACCGATCGGTTGAAAAATGAAGAGACCGGGTGACAGACCGGGTGAGCTGGGGAGAACTCTCGGGAAATTTTTGGGGAATATAACCGATCAGTTGAGTTCGAGCGCGACCGGTTGAAGCGACCGGGTGAGCAGCCCTCAATTCTCGGGAAAATGAGTGGAGCAGCCAACCGATCGGTTGACAAGTCAACCGACCGGTTCGCCTGTAGCACTTCTTCGGCAAGAATTTTTGACCTAACCGTCAACCGATCGGGTGACAAGTCACCCGATCGGTTCGACTTAAAACCCTATAAATACCCCCGACCGCCCGTTCGATCCGCACTCGCCATTTTCGAATCCAGAACCGCCGTTTCGCCTCTTCCTCGTGCGCCTGCCCTCTTTCTTCCCTAAAATCAACCTCGATCGCCTTCCCCCCATCTCCCTACCCATCCACCATCGATTTCTCTCCATTCTCCTCGATTCCACCCACACACAAAACCCTAACCTCCACCCGTTTTCCCCAATTTCGAAACTTGCTGAAGAAATCGCTGCGGCTTCACAGCGTGCTCCTATCGAGTAGCATCGGGGCGTCTACGAGCAACGATCTTCATCTCATTTGGGTAAACTCGCTCCTTTGCTCAATTTTAATTTTACCCCAAATATTCCATTTTCTCGTTGGTCGTGTTTCGTGTTTGTGTTGATTCATTGTACTTTTACATACTCACACACACGCACGACGCCCGCACAATGCCTCCCCGCCGTGTTAAGCCCTCCGACGCCAGCTCTTCGAACCCTAGGCCCACCCATCGTACCCATCGCGCACAGCCCCCCACTCAACCCACCACCTCCAACCCATCTACCACACCACGCACCACTTCCCCACCTCACGTTTACGATCCCGAATATGGGATGCAATTCCAAACCGATGACCATGCCGACCGGTTCGCGGCCATGGTCCTCCTAGCTGGACAGGGTGGTCGGATAACCGAGGAGTCCGTCGACCGAGACCTCCCCTTTCTTCAAAGCTTCATTCGCCACATCCGTGAAGACCCACCCGACGTCTCCGAGCTCCACATTCCACCCCCCACGACTCCTGGTCCACAGCGCAGGCCCCCGTCACCACCCCCAGAGGGTGGTGCCCCTGCTTGATTTTTCTTTCCCACTTTTGCCCCCCCATATTTGTGCCCATCTGTCTTTTCTGGGCCCTGCTTTGTCTCTGTCGGAGGGGGGGGGGGGGGGGCATTCGTGTGTCGCATCGATTTCAACTTGTTTGTTTCTGACTCCCCCTTGCATATCTCTGCATTTCACGGTCACATTTTATTTGCTAGCACTGTCATGTCTAGCTTGGGGGACGTCTAGTTTTGTGTGCTGTCGTGTTTTGTTGTTTTTCTCATTTTTTGTGTTTGTGCTTGTTTTTCCCCTTTTGAGTGTCGTGTCGTGTGGTTTTATATCTATTTTCGTGTCGTTTGATTTTGATTTTGATCTTTCTTTATTTTCAGTTTCATCTCTGTGTTTTCCTCGTTTTCATTTCTTTTTGTGTCGGTGCGTATTCCCCCCATCTTCATTACCCTCCCGTACTCACTCATATTGCATTGAGGGCAATGCAAGCTTCAGCTTGGGGGAGTCGCACTGTGTGCGTCATTTGAGTCCTTCTTTTTCGTTTTTGTGTCGTTTTCATCGTGTTTTTTATCTTTTCTTTTTCTTTTTCTTTTCTTCTTTTTATCTCTTTCTCCTAGAGATGAACCCTATGATGAATCGCCATAAAATCACACACACCTAGCATGGCATCGATAATCACATTCACTAACCCTAGGATTTCGAGTTCTCTTGCATTTCACGCATCGTGGGTCCACTTAGCTTTTTGTGAGTCGTGCGTCGTGCCTAGCTATTTGGTGTGCTTCTACTTCGTGATTTTATTTTATATACCTGTCCAGGAATGACCCCTAGATTATCATGCTTCGATTTGAATATGCGGTACTTGCTTCCACTATATGCATGCTATATTTATATCGTATATTTCAATTCGCATGCGTCGGGATTCCACAATTAAGGACTAGGATAACCCATTTAGCCTATGCTCTATCTTGCGAGAATAGTTCCCTCTACCCAAGTGTTTAGATTTCGACTTCCCTTTTGTTTTACTTGGTGCAAATCCCCTCGTCGTGTACCGTTCTCCCACTTGGGAGAGTACACATGTGTATAGCCAAAAACCCAAAAATCCAAAAAAAAAGAGAAAAGAAAAGAAAAACCCAAAAAGAAAAGAAAAGAAAAATTTTGTATAGCCAAAAAGCAAAAAAAAAAAAATACAAATGCCCAAAACCCAAAAAAATTTCTAGTGTGAATATTTTTCCTACCTACCGAGAATAAAGGGAAGGCGAGAATTTGCACCGAGTGTTCTACTCCATATCATCTCAACCCCCATCGTTTTCGAAAACACTTGGCTTAGGAACTTTTTAGCTAGTATCTAGGCTATAGTGGCGTGATTTCCTTGACCCTAGTTGTGGAGTCCCCGATGCATGATACGTTTCACTTCTTATACTCTTCTCATGCATGCTTGAACTAATATTCACCGCAATTTCAAATTCGAATCGGTATTTGGGTCATTTCCTGGATTTGCGTATATGAGCTCATAGCACATTGTAGAAAGCGCCACCATTTGCTAGCACACGACCGCACTCACACGCGCTTCACCGCGTGGGCCCATGACACTTATTTGGACTCGTTTTCCTAGGTTTAGTGATGTGATTTGACGTTTGCTTGCTTGGTATTTCATTTTTGATTTTGTTGGCTCTGACAGATGATCTAGGATATAGAGTTTTCTTTTTCTCTCTTTCTCTGTATTTTTCCCCTTCGAGCTCCTACTCTCACTCGTCTTCCTCGAGGATGAGGAAGAGTTCAGCTTGGGGATTTTGACGTGTGTTTATATTTCATATATTCACGCACGTTTTCTTTTGTGTTTCTCCGTGTTTTTCACCGTCTTTTATTCGTTTTCTCGTATTTTCTCGTTTTCTTTCACTTTTCTTTGTTTCTCCATGTTTGCAGGAGATTGACCGCGTAGGGGACATTTAACGACGATATCTCGAGTCCCCGGAGCAACGGGAGGAGTCACGCGTGATCCAGGGGGTCAAATGTCAAAGAATACATCTTTCAGCCCCTCACCCGGTCGGTTGGTCATCTCCAACCGATCGGGTGATGCACGCGTGCACCACCCGGTCTCGGCCGGAGCTCAAGCGAAAGTCACCCGACCGGTTCATAGGTCGGTTCAGCGGGGGCATGTTCTCTGTCTTTTCGATCCAAATT
This sequence comes from Scilla litardierei, assembly GCA_030789695.1. NCBI lineage: Eukaryota > Viridiplantae > Streptophyta > Magnoliopsida > Asparagales > Asparagaceae > Scilla > Scilla litardierei. Next base: position 498,778,443 of record CM061142.1, on the reverse strand, counting down.
CCAACCGATCAGGTGACTCTCACCTGATCGGTTCATCTGTAGCTGATGCTGAGGAGCTGAAGACACGGGCACCCAACCGATCACTTCACCCGATGGTGCCAAGATCCAACCGGTCACTCCAAGAACTCACCCGACCGGTTCATATGACCGGGTGAAAGCTCGCCGTTTTCTGTTCATTATCTGTAACGGATCACCCGATCGGTTGACTTGTCAACCGATCGGGTGATATGAGAGTCTATAAATAGAACCCCTAGGGTTCCAGAAACGGGGGAGCTGCTAGTTTTTACTGTTTTCTCCTATTGTGACGGCTGTAATTTCTGTTCTTTTGTAAGTTGTCGGATCTTTCTCAAATTTTAGTATTGTCTTAATTACTCTATTACTTCCGCATTTCAATCGTCTGATTATGATTCCAACGGTTCATTTTCATTTAGATCGTTTTTAATGAATTTTTGTGAGTAGTTCCCAAATCTGGGATTTTGGTGGAAACCCCTTCGGGGGCTCTTCCCGATGCGTCCATAGGGTTAGGAAATCGATAGGGATTAGGAATCTAACGGTTACGCAGGGTGTTTCATTGTCATCGGCGGGAAAAAGACCGCCTTTGACCGTTGGGCCAAGGGGGAATAAACTTGGCGGTTGACTCCCTAGCCATAGCTCACGCTCTTAGCGTAGACGCCAAATCCTAGCACGCGGGAGCGGCAGGATGAGACGTTGGGAGTTATCGTTGCGAGCTTAGTGCTCCTGGAATCGATCAGTGTTAATGGACACGGGAGTGCCCACTGATCGAATCCGGGAAGTCCGGTGTATCATCCTGGGCACCGACCGGAATATCGGGCCCATGGGATGCCGGTACCACTTTCAGAGGCAACGTCTCACCATTAGACCCTAATTCCGATCGCCATCCATACCCGTAGGCCGCATCGGCGAGAGTCGCTCGTTGGAGTGGAAACCAAAGTCCCGGGTTTATTTTCTTATTATTCATACCTTTCATTTCTTTCCGTGACAACCATTTACCGATTCGGGCTAGCTCACCCACGGGGTGATTTTGGTCCTCATTGACACAAGCACATCCTAGCCTCCCTGTGTTCGACCCCCAAGCCACACTACAACACCGTGCGCTTGCGGTTACAAATATTTAAAGCCCTTCCCTGCCACGCGGCCACGCGCCGACGCGGCGGGCACCGGTCAAATCTATGTCAAAATTTATATGATTTTAGGGGTAGAACATCAAGATCTACACGCTCATATTTTTTTCGAAATCTAATTCAAACTAAAGTAACCAATATTACAGAAATAACACACAACAAAATTTCAGGATTTTAAAGTAGATAGCTTTGTTAAGAATTTGAAGAGATACTTTGTAAAATTGAAACATTGCTCATGAAATTTCAACATCCCTAATTCATAACAAGTAAAACATGCTATAATAACATAATAACAAGATTTAATTTAATAGAATTCCAAATCCAAGAGGATTCCTACCTCAAAAGCTTAATTTCCTCTTCTCTTCCTCTTTTTTTCTTCTTCAACTTCTTCTCTCTTGCTAGCTACTTGGGATTCTTGATTTTTGTAAGGAAGAATTAGGTATTTAATTTGGAGAAAGAGGAGCAATTGGGGAAGGGGGTGGCCGGCCATAGTGATAGGAAAAGGAAAGGTAAAAAGAAGAAAAGAGAAGAGAGAAAAGAAAAGAAAGAAAGAGAATTTAGAAGAAAGTTCTCTTAAAATATCTCCAACCTAGAATCCTCTCTTAGGATAAGCATGCCACATATTAAATTACCAAAATACCTCTCTTAGGATAAGTTTTGCCCCTCCCCTTTCTAAAAATTTACGGGGTTGCCATTGACTTCTAACCCCTTTCACACTAGCATGGCTCTCCCTACACACATCCACGCACATCCCTGCATGCATACATGCATCACACACACACACACGTCTAATTCATTCCTGTTGTTTTACACCCACGACATCATTTGCTCTTCTCCTGCATTCACATTTCGCATTCTCTTCCCTTAGCCACGTATTACGGCCTAATCCCCCTTGCCCTACGTCACATACATCGATATCTACGCTTATTTCTTGCCCACATATGCATCGTAGGTAAAAATACTACGTGTGTTCAGCAGAATTCACGTATAGTGCAATATAGGGCATGACATCCTACCCACCTTAAAGTAAAGTCCGTCCTCGGACTTCCTAGGGTGTGAACCTTGCCGAGGTCAGCAAGTATGATGGTCTTACTACTCATGGAGTACAACAAGAATACATATCTGCACCACACTTATATACTCTATATGCTTCACTATCATCCATACGCATCCGTATCGCACACATGTCACAGATACATCCTATTACTCACCTAATAGCAAATCCATAGCACTATATGCATCATTACATACACATACGTATATGTTCTTCACATAAACATCTAAGCACACATATTCACACATTAACATATACATCACACACCACAAATAAGTCTCTATACGTATTATTACACGCATTTAGATCACTACTCATATCTATATGCATAAGGCATCACACCATATCCATATCACGATACATAAGGTATTCATACTTGACATGCTTTCAGATACATCACAATACATTCAAGTATAAACGATTTATATTCTATCTCTTTATATATATTTACATTTACGTCTACATACATACATAGACACCCAACAATACACATTAATCTACACACCATTGATTGATAGATATGGTCACTATCACGGTGTCACATCGTATGTACACCGGATCCATATACTCCCAATACTTAGTCACATGGGCTTACTCACATTCATAGGCACATAAATACCTATATATACACAACATTTAGTCATATCGGTAAAAGAGGAGCAACCGCTTATCCTGTATGTAATCCTACGTGGCATGGTCAAGAGGGTATTTTGGTCATTTAATACGTGGCATGAAGGTAATCCTACATGGGGGTTAAAATACCCAGCAATACACATAAATACTTAGTCAAAGAGGAGCAACAGCTTCCAGTACATTGGTGATATGGGTAAAACGTCCGTACATCGATGCTATGCTTTCATTTTCCTGCATGTGAAACATATCGAAATTTTGCATGGCAACATATAGTTTAGAAAGTTTTACCTTGTTCATTCCCTCATGGTTAACGATGAGATGGTTCTAAATTTGATATGCACTCTTTCATGTGCATATCTTATTGAACTCATCCGGGTCCAACGCACAATGAAGAGCGTTCATTGCCTTTGCGTTGTTGACTTCGACGGATTTCTCGGAAGGCGTCCATTTGTCGAAATCCTCTTCGGTGGGCTCGACGTATTCCTTGTGGAGGGTTCTCCAAAGGGAAGCACTCCTTAGGAACTTCTCCATCCGACATTTCCAATAGCCGAAGTTCGTGCCATTGAAATGCGGAGGACGCACCGTTGATTGTCCTTCGAAAACTGTGGACGCTCCATCATGATTGTGATTGTTGTACAAAGTCGGTGGAGGAACGTTGTTGTTGTTGGATGCCATAGCTATAAACCAGCGCTCTGATACCAATTGTAAGGTCCCTTGCTATGATAAAAACACTAGAAGGGGGGTTGAATAGTGTTTATGCAATTTAAAAAGATAGTTACACCAAATAAAATTCCTTACCAACAAATAATGCAGAATAAAAGTAAACCCCAAAATGAAACAATGCAAAAGCAAGGATGTTTCATGGGTTCGGATTACCCAAGTCACTTCCCGACTTGTTCCTGGTAATCCTACGACCCTTCCACCCGGTAAGAACCGGATACTCAAGTTAGAAACCAAACTTGAAGTTTTCTTAAAAACCCACTTGTAGCAACCCTACAAGTGAAATCGAAATACACTCGATCGTCCTTGATTCCTATAACTTGGGAGAAAGCAAACCACTCTCACAATCCGAGAGTAAATCAAATAACGAAAGTTATGAAATTTGAAATAAACAACACTTACAATCACTTATGCGTTGAAGTAGAACTTGAAGGAGAGTGTGTTGTGTGTTGAATGACACTCTTAGAAGAGAGGAAAGCCCTTTCTCTTGACTGCACCAAATGCCTAGAAGATTTCTCTTTGGTTTTAGGTTGGAGAGCAAGAGATTGAAGATAGGAATTCTAGGGCTTTAGGATTTTGAGAGCTTTGATCTTGGAAGAATGAAAGCTTGAATGAATGATTAAGTTGCTAACCTCTCAATAGATAGTAGATGCTGCCTTTATAGTTTCCCTAAAGCCCTCAAACAAAATCCCCAAAAGCCCCTTTGAAATCCGTTGAGAAACAACCAACAGATAGAAATTGCACACGTGACAGTCGACTGTTGAACAAAACATAGTCAACTGCTACATTGTGTCAGAGGGTAGGTGAGAATTCAAACAGTAACTTACCACGTGGACAGTCGACTAATGAGGAGTAGACAGCCGACTGTTAAACCAACAGGCGACTGTAAATCCTTCTACAGGCGACTGGCAGTAATCTGGGTAAGTTGAGAAAGTCTTAGAAAAGTCCGGAAATACAGGACATGCATTTAATGAAGAGAAGACAGTCAACTGATATCCAACATGCGACTGTAATTCCTTCCACATGCAACTGTCACAAACCCTGACATTTTCCAGAGAGTTGAGTCTGCAGAGAGGCTCACAGACAGACGACTGTTGAAGCATTGACAGTCGACTGTGTCATTGGACAGTCGACTGTAAATACAACATCAGTCGACTGGCACTAGAATAAGAAGTATTCCAGAGAGCAAGTCCTACAGAAGAATCAAGGACATGCGACTAATGAAGCATTTACAGTCGACTGGTCCTTAGACAGGCAACTGTAAATACAACATCAGTCGACTGGCCAGATCAAATGGACTGATCATTGGGCAGATGATAGACATGCGACTGATTTACAGATCACAGTCGACTGTCTCTTGAACAGGCGCCTGTGAAACGTACATTAGTCGCCTGATAGAGTTAAAACTTAGAAGCCCAAAAATCAACTGATTAGATATGTGCATAACAGGAGACTGTAGAAAAAAACATAGTCGACTGTTTTTAGACAGGCGACTGTAAAACGTTCAGCAGTCGACTGTTGAGATCACACTTTGCACATTCTAGAGAAAATACGAATTGGTGTCAAAGGAAAATTGATCTAATGATTTCCTTCGACTGAAATGAAGATGAGTGTGTGTGCTCTAGTAAAGTTCTACTTCTAAGCTACATACTAGATGATAAAAAGAAGATTACATTGTAGAACTCTCTCTACTTTCCAAAGTATGAGCTTGAAGTCTTCTAGGAGCTTCAATCACCATCTTTGATCATCCAATCCACTTTTCTTGCTTTCATTGACCTTTGAGTGTCATCCATTGCTAATAGATCTTTATGATATGCTAAGGCAATGGATTGACTGCAAATAGAGAATTAGTCACAAGTATTTATGTTTGCTCATCATTAACACCAAGTAGAGAGAAGTCCAATACTCAACATTCTCCCCCTTTTGATGATGATAAACAAACATAAACAAAAAGATAAATAATTGTGCTTAAAGAAAACTTATTCCCCTACATAGATGCCAATCAAGTTAGTCAATAAATATTGGGGTATATATAGATCAAATGAAGCAAATGAGTAAGATATGCATGAATGGAATGATTTGCTTGAATTCATGAAATCTAGGATTTTATAATCCATGTTCATTATATCTTACTCCCCCTGAATCTAAGCAACCATAAAAGTGTATCATCTGATGTAATCATTAAACAATGATTATGAATGGTAACAGACATGCATAAGATATAAATGTTATTCTTACGCTTACCACGAAATAAAATAGATGACATATCAGAATCATAAATGATGCAATCATTTTGTTCAAAAACTATTTTGTAATTTTTATCACATAATTGACTAATGGAAACCAAATTATGTTCCAAACCGTCAACCAGGAGAGCATACTCAATGATAGGCTGATTTGAATTTCCAACTGTTCCAGTGCCTATGATTTTGCCTTTTTTGTTGTCACCAAAGGTAACTGTGCCTCCATCTTTATATTTAACGGTTGAACTAGATTCAAGTGTAATTAGAATTTGATTAGCACATACATTATGAATTTGTTTATTTCTCTCCCCTATGGCATTATCCAAAAGGTGGGAATAACAACAAAAATCGTTCTAAATAAGTGTCACGCCCCATTTCCCAGGATACCCTGCATTTAATTAAGTTTTTTTCCAAGTATCCTGAAGAGTGAAGGTGATGAGAGGGGAAAGAGAGAGAGAAAGAAGAAACTAAATAAGCAGGCCACTGTGCACATGCTGGGATAGTACAAGTAAAACTCCACAATAATATCAAACAACCTTGTGAAACAATAACAATACTTCATATTTAACATGTTTCATTTTTACACATAGTCCAAGTATAACAATACATATGCACCACTCTCAATCTGCCAAGACAACCTCGTCCCAGTACAACCCCAGCTCATGCCAACACTACCCCTCAAACCCAACTCCAAGCCACCACCAACTATGTTATCACTGCTACCTGAAAAATAAGGGGGAGCACATCAATGTGTGCCCCAGTAGGAACCAACTTGGATTTGGAACGCCATTCTAAGGTTATCAATCCACAAGGTAAGCCAAGAGAACTAGAACATGTAATTAAATGATATAATAAAAGTTAAATAGCTAAGTCAAGGGAATCATACCTGTGGTCCAATGTCGAGTTACTGCAAGAAAAGGGTTAGCACGAATAATAATAATAATAACAATAACACAAGTGTTCAAGCAAGCAATATCTAATAAGATAAGTGCCTGAGGCTGACACAGAGTCACCAAGAAACAGACAAAGGAAAGGGGAAGTGCTGTCAGCAGTAGAAGTAACATGCAAATCTTATTTTACCATTTCATAATTGAGTTAATTGGAACTTGCGTAAACTGTGTGATACCAGGCCCTGGATTTCACCCCAAATTTGGGGTGAATATAGCACATGACGCAGTGGACACGGGCACTGTACGCCGGGCCTCTCAGCTCCCCCTTCCCTGGCAGGAGTGAGGCTCATATCACAACCTCTGTATGCCCACTTCCCCTCCACTCCCGGTAAAGGCGAGTGGGTATAAACTCCACACATCACATAATCATCTCCCAACTTCATAGTCCATGCCTCATATCCACAATTTACTCAAATCTCACCTAAAACCTGGGTTTTGCTAACTCACCCTCATTGGAGAGGACTGAGATTTATTCAATTTTATAAGTTAACATCATAAGTGACACGTTAGGGGTCTTGATGGCATGGGTATGCACTTATCACCTCATTTGTCCATCATTAAACATAGGGTCATGCACTCACGTGACATGCCCTCTATCACAACACATCACCCATTCACAATTACAATATATGCATGCCATTCAAGCCTCTAACTTCACTAATTATCAATGTGGCTACAGGCAAACACTAACACATGCACGTTACTCAACTTATTGGATATTGCCTTCATTGAGGCATTTCATCGAAGACATGACGGGCGTCATTCATATCAAAGAAACACAATAACATTTACATGTGACAGTGGCATGAACATTCATTCACCATACAACCATATTAAGCAAGAATAATGATGGCCAAATAACCACAATTAATGAATAAGAACAACATTTAATGAATTCAGCTTGTTGAAATTGCAGGACAGTCAGATTGAGGGTGGTTTTTGAGGAAATTGCAGTTGGAATTTGGAAAAACTTAAAACTACAAAGTTATAGATATGGATGTTTTGGATTTACAGACAAAATTTCAGACAAAAATATTAAGTATGTGATTTATGGTGAATTATTTAGTAAAGTGTGTCAAGTCTGTTTTTCAGACAGATTTCAGGGTCTGTATTGAAATTCAATTTTAGGCATGTTGGAGCCAGAAATTTGACATATAGATGAATCTTTAGAAAAACTTGTTAACTTTCCAACAAGACCAAAAACACAAAATTCCATTGTGTGTGCAGGTGTCTAGGCCAATTTTGCTAAACTGTGTCAACACTGAAAACCAAACAGACATGTTGTAAAGATGGATTTATTGCTCCCAATTTCTGAATTGAATCTATGTCAAAATTTATATGATTTTGGGGTAGAACATCAATATCTACAAGCACATATTTTTTCGAATCTAATTCGAACTAAAGTAACCAATATTACAGAAATAACACACAACAAAATTTCAGGATTTTAAAGGAGATAGATTTGTTAAGAATTTCAAGAGATACTTTGTAAAATTGAAACATTGCTCATGAAATTTCACCATCTCTAATTCATAACAATTAAAACATGCTATAAAAACATAATAACAAGATTCAATTTAATAGAATTCCAAATCCAAGAGGATTCCTGCCTCAAAAGCTTAATTTCCTCTTCTCTTCCTCTTTCTTTCTTCTTCAACTTCTTCTCTCTTGCAAGCTACTTGGGATTCTTGATTTTTGTAAGGAAGAATTAGGGTTTTAATTTGGAGAAAGAGGAGCAATTGGGGAAGGGGGTGGCCGGCCATAGTGATAGGAAAAGGAAAGGGAAAAAGAAGAAAAGAGAAGATAGAAAAGAAAAGAAAGTAAGAGAATTTAGAAGAAAGCTCTCTTAAAATATCTCCAACCTAGAATCCTCTCTTAGGATAAGCATGCCACATATTAAATGACCAAAATACCTCTCTTAGGATAACTTTTGCCTCTCGCCTTTCTAAAAATTTATGGGGGTTGCCATTGACCTCTAACCCCTTTCACACTAGCATGGCTCTCCCTACACACATCCACGCACATCCCTGCATGCATACATGCATCACACACACACACACACACGTCTAATTCATTCCCGTTGTTTTACACCCACGACGTCATTTGCTCTTCTCCCGCATTCACATTTCGCATTCTCTTCCCTTAGCCACGTATTACGGCCTAATCCCCCTTACCCTACGTCACATACATCGATATCTACGCTTATTTCTTGCCCACGTATGCATCGTAGGTAAAAATACTACGTGTGTTCAGTAGAATACACGTATAGTGCAATATAGGGCATGACATCCAACTCACCTTAAAGTAAAGTCCGTCCTCGGACTTCCTAGGGTGTGAACCTTGCCGAGGTCAACAAGTATGATGGTCTTACTACTCATGGAGTACAACAAGAATACGTATCTACACCACACTTATATACTCTATATGCTTCACTATCATCCATACGCATCTGTATCGCACACATGTCACAGATACATCCTATTACTCACCTAATAGCACATCCATAGCACTATATGCATCATTACATACACATATGTATATGTTCTTCACATAAACATCTAAGCACACATATTCACACATTAACATATACATCACACACCACAAATAAGTCTCCATACGTATTATTACACTCATTTAGATCACTACTCATATCTATATGCATAGTGCATCACACCATATCCATATCACGATACATAAGGTATTCATACTTGACATGCTTTCAGATACATCACAATACATTCAAGTATAAACGATTTATATTCTATCTCTTTATATATATATTTACATATATGTCTACATACATACAGAGACACCCATCAATACACATTAATCTACACACCATTGCTTGATAGATAGGGTCAATATCACAGTGTCACATCGTATGTACACCAGATCCCTATACTCCCAATACTTAGTCATATGGACTCACTCACATTCATAGGCACAAAAATACCTATATATACACAACATTGATGCGAATTGGAACTAGACTCAGAATGTGTAGGTTCGGCCTTAGCGCAAGGCTCATTGATGCGAACACCAACTTGCTTACATGGACGCTTCACGAGGGGCTCAGCTTCAGACGAGGAGGAAGCAGACGAAGGGGAATAGCCACTCGAGGAAGAATGAGAAGGAGGATCAGTGTTCTTGGTGTGGGCTTTGTGGGATCGTTTGGTTTTGACAATGGTTGGCTTAGAGATCCTAGTACATTTAGGAGCAACATCCTTCCCCTTGGTCTTAGGTGCCATTGAGAAATCAATCGAAAGGAGCGAAAAAATAAAACCGTACGAAAAAATCGACACGAGAGAGAGCGATACCTAATCGGTGAAGAACGATCAATGGGGGCAATCGACTCAGGAAACGAAAGAACGAAGGAGAGAGGCTTCGAAACGGCACGAAATCGACAAAGGAGTGATCGACGATGGAGTTTGAAGGAGGAAGACGAGGGAGTTTTCAGTCGGATGAGAGAGAAAACAAAAGAACGAATCGACGTCTCTTGATGATATAAATATGGGTCTAAAGAATCTGGGCCGCTGGATCGAAAAATCGACGGCTCAGATCAAGTTAACGAACCTTCACAACAGTTGACAGTCGACTGAAAAACATTTGTCAGTCGACTGGAAATTTAGATATAGATAGGTATGAGTTGACAGACAGTTGAGTGTAGGGTAAATCACAGTCGTCTGTCAGAGAGACGGTCGATTTTACTCATCAGTCGACTGACTCAATATCAAAAATTTGATGATATAAAACAGAGACCACTGAAGATATGAACAGGTGCCTGATGACCAAACTGCAGTCGCCTGTCGATCAGACAGTCGACTGTAAAGTCGGCATCAGTCGCCTGTACGAAAAATACAGTCTGCTGTTTGATAAAACTGAGTTGGTCAGTCGACTGTCGAAGGAATGATTGTCGTCTGTCCTGGTCCAGAAATGCACAGTGAGCTTAAAAACCAGAGGATAGATACAACTCACCCTGGGATCTATACTCTAACATAAATCTAATCAAGAAATCAATATCAAAATATAATAGATTAACACACAAATCTCTTAAAACAATCCAAAAACAGACGAAATCATCAAAATCTCACTAACATCTCTTAAAACAAATACATGTGAAACATATAATTTATCAAAAGAAGAGAAGTACCACGATGATATGAGTACAAATATGATATAACGTGATGGTTGAACTCCTAAATTTTAGATTCACCCATAATCCCTAATTCTCCATGCAACCTCACAAACGAATCTTCTTTAAGAGGTTTAGTGAAGATGTCGACGATTTGTTTTTGGGTTTCAATGTACTATAAGATGATGTCCTTCTTAGCTACATGATCATTGATAAAATGGTGTCTCACATCTATGTTTTTGGTACGGGAGTGATGTACCTGATTCTTGGAAAGACATATAGCACTTTGGTTATCAACCATGATAGGGCAAGTATCACAATTGACATAATAGTCCTTAATAGTGTGTCTCATCCAAAGAACTTGTGCACATGCAAGACCTGTAACAATATATTCCGCTTCAGTCGTGAAAAATGATACCGAATTCTGTTTCTTGGAGAACCAAGAAACTAGGAAATTTACTAGAAAATGGCAAGTGCCACTAGTACTCTTCCTATCGGATTTGCATCCAGCAAAGTCGGCATCACTATATGAGATTAACTCATATGTGCTAGACTTAGGGTAAAGTAACCCATAATCTAGTGAATGATTGAGGTAACAAAAAATTCGTTTAACCGCAATCAAGTGTGACTCCTTAGGTCTGGCTTAATATCTAGCTCACATGCATACAGAAAACATGATATCGGGCCTACTAGTAGTTAAATAAAGTAAGATATCGATCATACCTCGATATAGACGAGCGTTTACATCTTTTTCGTTCTCTTCCTTGTGTAGATGGGTTGTCGTACTCATGGGAGTCCTTTTGCTTGAAGATGATTCCATCCCGAATCGCTTGATAAGCTCCCATGTGTACTTGGTTTGATGTATGAAAGTCTCATCCTTCATTTGTCGAATTTACAGTCCAAGGAAATAGTTGAGCTCACCCATATGGCTCATCTCGAATTCATCCTTCATAGACTTAGAAAATTCTTGGCAAAGACTAAAGTTAGTAGAACTAAATATAATATCGTCTACATAAACTTGAATCAATATGATGTCATTTTCATAACCCTTAATAAAAAGTGTTGAATCAACTTCGCCCATTTTAAAAGCTAAATCCAAAAGAACGGTTTTGAGTCGATCATACCAAGCTCTAGGAGCTTGTCTCAACCCATATAACGCTTTCTTAAGTTTGAAAACATGGTTTGGAAATTTCACATGTATGAAACCGGGTGGTTGAAAAAAATAAACTTCTTCATTAACAATACCATTTAAAAATTCACTTTTAACATCCATTTGAAACAATTTGAAATTCTTATGAGATGCAAAAGTTAAAAGCAATCTAATAGCTTCTAAGCTAGCTACGGGGGCAAAAGATTCTTTGAAGTCGATACCTTCTTCTTGACGATAGCCTTGAGCTACTAACCTTGCTTTGTTCCTTGTGATGACTCGTTCTCATCCGTCTTGTTCTTGAAGATCCACTTGGTCCCAATCACTTGGTGACCACTTGGAAGAGGAACGAGCTCCTAAACTTCATTTTTCTCGAATTTCATGAGCTCTTCTTCCATTGCCATTATCCAAGAGCTATCCTCACATGCTTCTTGGATGTTCTTTGGCTCAATGGTAGAGACGAATGTGCAATGAGAGAATTCTTCAATTCTAGACCTCGTTCAAACACCCACACCAATATCTCCAATAATTTGGTCATGAGGGTGGTTGCAAACGGTTGTGTAAGCTTTGGAAATTCCTGCATCCCTTGGAACATCTTCAACAATCTCATTAGTAGTGTTAGTCTGAATAATAAAATCATTAATTTTGACATTACTAAGAGAATCACTTATAGCATCTACACTATCATCATTAACATGAGGAAAATCAAAATCTTCATAAAATGATACGTGTAGTGATTCCTCGATCGTTGAAGATGTTTTGTTGTATATCCGGTAGGCTTTGCTACGTATGGAATATCCAACAAAAATTCCTTCATCGGATCTTGGCTCAAATTTATCTAAGTTACCAAAGGTGTTCTTGATAAAACATTTTGAACCAAAAACTCGAAAATATTTAACTTGTGGCTTTTTGTCATAAATAGCTCAAAGCAAGTTTTGTTCGTTCGAGGTCTCACTAGGATCCTATTGAGCACATTACATGCCGTGGGCACCACCTCTGTCCAAAATTGTAGTCCAAGATGACTATCATGGAGCATGGTACGAGCACACTCAATAAGAGTCCTATTATTTCTCTCTACAATGCCATTTTGTGGTGGTGCACGAGGAAAAGAAAAATTGTGAGTTATATCGGTGTCATCACACGACTTTGTAAAATACTCATTCTCAAATTCTCCTCCATGATCACTATGAATAGTGATAATGGTGGATCCTAAAAAATTTTGAATCTTCTTTGTAAATATGGTAAACTCTTCAAAGGCTTCATTCTTATTAGTTAAAAATGAAACCCAAGTAAATCTTGAGAAGTCGTCAATGACAACTAATCCATAATGAGCATTGCTTAAAGAAGCGGTTCTAGTCAGCCCAAACAAATCTAGATGAAGTAATTCTAGGGGCCTCTTAGAAGTTATGCCTTATTTAAGTTTGAAAGATGATTTACTAAGTTTACCTCTTTGACATGAATCACAAAAGTTTTTCTTACTAAAAGCAATTTTTGGAAAACCTTTGACAAGAGCTTACTTAGCTAACTTATATAAGTGCTTAAAATGAACATGATCAAAGTGGCGATGCCATAATAGTTGTTCATTTGTATTAGCAACTAATCAATGTTCTACGGTTTTAGGCAAGCTTAAATAATAAATATTTTTACGCCTAATACCGGTAAATAAAACATGTGAATTAGAATCAACAATTTTACACAACCTTTCTCAAGTTAAGTTTGTAACCTTTGTCACAAAGTTGATTAATGGAGGTGAGGTTATGACACAAACACTAAATAAATATACATTAGTAATTAAAGGTTTGGAGGAATTACCGACTATACCTACTACAATGATGGTTCCCTTTTGATTACCTCCAAAAGTGACCGTTGCACCATCCTTGATGCTAATCACTTCGGAGAGCAACGAGGGATCTCCCGTCATGTGTTTGGAGCAACCACTGTCGAGTATCCATCCTTTCCTTTTAGAGCTAATTTGACCTTTATTGCTCTCTTTCCTTTTCTTGGGCACCTACATAGTATACCATACACTCATGGTACCCAATTTTTGTTGGGTCCAAGGGGATTAGCCCTTTGGAAGCCACGTCCTAGTGGACTTCCGCTTTCCAACATAATTATCATTATTAATAATATCATGAAAATAGGAATCAACATAGGCATTCCTATCAGTTAAGCTAGTGTTCTTAGGACCCCAAATTGTGTATATTTTTGGAGTCCTTTTCCTAGTTGCATGCACATTTGTTAGATTTCTATGTGGTGCATGCTTCTTAGGTACATGAGTTCTATCATAAAATGAGGAGGAGGATATGCATTAGACAAATGTGGGTTTTATGCTGCTTAGGAACATGCATGTTGTATGAACCCAATGGAGCATGCATGACATGTGATGGATGTGCATACATGTAAGGATGATGCTTATGAGCATATGAGTGTATAGGGTCACGTGCATGAGTATTTCTCATGTGTGGTTTTGCACGTGTCCGTGGGTATGGAGCATAAAATGTGTTATGTGTGTCCACTTGTGAAGTAGGAGATTTCCTACGTGGACGAAGGTTGGTGTATATGTAAGCATGGCTTCTCTTTTGGTTTCCACCTTTAGCGGGTTTCTTGCCAAAAGGGAGTGAAGGTGAAGTGGTGGCTTTCTTGGTAGGTTTGCTACCCATAGTGTCTTTGACACCACTTGTGGATGAACCGGAGGATGGCCTCACGAAATCTATAGTTATACTACTATAGGAGGTGCGAGCATTGGATACATTTGCTTCCACGTAACCAATTCCGACACGATGTGTGTCCAGAAATTGATTTGCGAGCAAATCGTCCAATTGTCCTTTCCCCTTATTAAATCTCACAATACGGAAGGACATGAGCTCATATTTCTCCTTAAGAGAAGAAATATTGGTATCCAAGGTGGAAGCCCGTGCTTTGAGCTCGTGCACTTGGTTTTTAAGGGAATCATTCTCTAAACCCAATTGTGTGTGTCGTGAAGCTAGATCACTATTATCCTTAGGATACATTTGATCTAGTTGAGATTTGAGGGTATTCACCTCTTTTCTCAGAGTGACATTTTGAGAAGTTAAATTTACTTTCTCAATGGTTAGTGTATCAACAATGGTGTCATTGTTGATAATGCATGGTATGGATGGTTTGCTAAAAGATAGTTTCTTTAAGCTAGTATATCTAAGCATTAAAGATTGATACTTAGCAAATAATTCTTCATTAGTAATACACAATTCATCCATAGTTATCTCGGGTTCGCCATGTCGCTATCACTCTCATCGGAGAGTGGATCTTCCCGGGCCATGAAACACATGTGGGCGCTTTCACCCTTCTCATCATCGGATTCGCTTGATGAGTCTCCACTTGAGTCATCGAATGTACCGAAAATTTACCTTTGCGAAAGAAGCGTTGGAACTTCTTCGCCATTTGAGCCATTTCCTCCAAGTCCATCTCATTTTCTGATTCTTCATTATCGGAGGATGAAGAATTGGCTTTGAATGCTAAAGCTTTCTTCTTGGCCTCCGAAGGGTTCATCATAGCTCGAATCTTCAATCGGTTCTCCCGTCTTACTTCATAAGACATGAGAGTGCCGATGAGATTCACGACTGTGTAAGTCTTCAAGTCGTTGACCTCCTCGATGGCGATAGATTTTCTTTCCCACTTGGAGGTCATTCCCATTATGATCATCCTTACCTTATCTTGTTGGGAGTAGACTTGTCCAAGAGCTTCCAGTTCATTGGTGATATCAGTAAAACGTCCGTACATCGATGCTATGCTTTCATTTTCTTGCATGTGAAACATATCAAAATTTTGCACGATAACATATAGTTTAGAAAGTTTTACATTGTTCGTTCCATCATGGGTAATGACGAGATGGTTCCAAATTTGATATGCACTCTTACATGTGCATATCTTGTTGAACTCATCCGGGTCCAACGCACAATGAAGAGCGTTAATTGTCTTTGCATTGTTGACTTCGACAGATATCTCGGAAGGCGTCCATTTGTCGAAATCCTCTTCGGTAGGCTCGACGTATTCCTTGCGGAGGGTTCTCCAAAGGGAAGCACTCCTTAGGAACGTCTCTATCTGGCATTTCCAAAAGCCGAAGTTCGTGTCATTGAAATGCAGAGAACACACCGTTGATTGTCCTTCGAAAACTGTGGATGCTCCATCACAATCGTGATTGTTGTAAGTCAGTGGAGGAACGTTGTTGTTGTTGGATGCCATAACTATAAACCTGCGCTCTGATACTAATTGTAAGGTCCCTGGCTATGAAGAAAACACTAGAAGGGGGTTGAATAGTGTTAATGCAATTTAAAAAGATAGTTACACCAAATTAAATTCCTTACCAACAAATAATGCAGAATAAAAGTAAACCCCAAAATGAAACAATGCAAACGCAAGGATGTTTCATAGGTTCGGATTACCGAAGTCACTTCCCGACTTGTTCCTTGGAATCCTACGTCCCTTCCACCTGGTAACAACCGGATACTCAAGTTAGAACCCTAACTTGATGTTTCCTTAAAAACCCACTTGTAGCAACCCTACAAGTGAAATCGAAATACACTCGATCGTCCTTGATTCATATAACTTGGGAGAAAGCAAACCACTCTCACAATCCGAGAGTAAATCAAATAACGAAAGTTATGAAATTTGAAATAAACAACACTTACAATCACTTATGCGTTGAAGTAGAACTTGAAGGAGAGTGTGTTGTGTGTTGAATGACTCTCTTAGAAGAGAGGAAAGCCCTTTCTCTTGACTACACCAAATGCCTAGAAGATTTCTCTTTGGTTTTAGGTTGGAGAGCAAGAGATTGAAGATAGGAATTCTAGGGCTTTAGGATTTTGAGAGCTTTGATCTTGGAAGAATGAAAGCTTGAATGAATGAGTAAGTTGCTAACCTCTCAATGGAACAGTAGAGGCTGCCTTTATAGTTTCCCTAAAGCCCCAAAACAAAATCCCCAAAAGCCCTTTTGAAATCCGTTGAGAAACCGTCAACGGATAGAATCTGCACACGCGACAGTCGACTGTTGAACAAAACACAGTCGACTGCTGCACTATGTCAGAGGGTAGGTGAGAATTCAAACGGTAACTTACCACGTGGACAGTCGACTAATGAGGAGTAGACAGTCGACTGTTAAACCAACATGCGACTGTAAATCCTTCTACAGGCGACTGACCGTAATCTGGGTAAGTTGAGAAAATCTGAGAAAACTCTGGGAATACAGGATAGCCGACTGATGAAGAGAAGACAATCGACTGGTAATCCAACAGGCGACTATAATTCCGTCTACAGGTGACTGTCACAAACCCTGACATTTTCCAGAGAGTTGAGTCTACAGAGAGGCTCACAGACAGAGGACTGTTGAAGCATTGACAGTTGACTGTAAATACAACATCAGTCGACTGGCACTAGAATAAGAAGTATTCCAGAGAGCAAGTCCTGCAGAAGAATCATGGACATGCGACTGTTGAAGCATTTACAGTCGACTGGTCCTTGGACAGGCGACTGTAAATACAACATCAGTCGACTGGCCAGATCAAATGGACTGATCATTGGGCAGATGGTAGACATGCGACTAGTCGACTGTCTCTTGGACATGCACCTGTGAAACGTACAGCAGTCGCCTGATAGAGTTAAAGATTAGAAGCCCAAAAATCAACTGATTAGATATGTGGAAAACAGGCGACTGTAGAACAAAACACAGTCGACTGTTTTTAGACAGGCGATTGTAAAACGTTCAGCAGTCGACTGTTGAGATCACACTTTGCACATTCTAGAGAAAATATGAATTGGTGTCAAAGGAAAATTGATCTACTGATTTCCTATGACTGAAATGAAGATGAGTGTGTGCTCCATCAAAGTTTTACTTCTAAGCTCCATCATCCATTGCTAATAAATCTTCATGATATGCTTAGTCAATGGATTAACTGCAAATAAAAAATTAGTCACAAGTATTTATGTTTCCTCATCATTAACACCAAGTATGGTGAAGTTCAATACTCAACAATAACATGTTACTTTAAAAATTTATCACATAAATTTAAAGCATAATTTTAAAACATAAAAATTTTATCTAATAAAATTAATTGTTTCATGTTCAAAAAATTATCGCATAATTTTAATTCAAGAAATTTTTTTTTAAAATCATCACATTATAATTAGCATGCTAACATAAAAATAATTTTTAAAGCATCTTAAAACAAGTGGTTCCATTTTAACACTTTATCTCATGAAGTTAAAGTAAGATTTTACATGTATTTAAAAAGCATACTTGCATTTATAAATATTGTAGTCCTTAGATCAGAAGTAGACCTATTGCTCTGATACCAATGATGGGTTTTGAGGGACCCTCAAGGCATATTTCTATGCCCGTCCTACGTAGGACGGACGATAGAGGCAAAAAGAAAAGCAGCGGAAAAGAAATCGTTAAACTATTTAACGAAAAGCACTTAGTGTTTCAAGACCCTAGTCAGGATATCTACTATCTTGAGATGGGTCTGACCACCACAAGATAGATCAAATCTACTGTAATATAATAAATGAAATGCTTAATTAAACTACATACCTGGAACTTTGCATGCACCGGCAAAGTGTACCGAACCGCATCCCAGCCGCTCCTTGTCCCGAGCTGAACTTATTTCCGAACCGCACCGCGTCTCGAGGCGAGCAACCCCCTTGTCGCTGAGCCAACCACGTGCCAAAGAAAGTTTCACCTTGAGTGGATCATTCGTCAAGACTCCGGATCAAATCTGAGCCCCTTCATGGCTTCGCTAGAGCCCTTCAGGAGTAAGGGAGAAATATAGGGAGAGGAAAATATTTATTTTAAGCTTAGATCCGAGCGTGCTCCAAACTTTTGGGAGCTGCTCCGATCTAGAGCTTGGGACGAGTTATGAGGAGGGGGCATACCCCTATTTATATAGGCGGTTGACCTCTTCCCTTTACTCCACGTCCGATGTGGGACTAATAAACTTGAGGAAAAAATTCAAGTTAGTTTGCCTTAATGAAAGGCCAAACTTCAATGAATTTTAACTCCCTCACCGATGAGATTCGCATTTGATACAACCTGTCAAATCGAAGAGCGTTGAACGGTGAATGCATAGGAAAAAATGGCGATTCATTCCGAGTCCGTTTGACCCCTCAAACGTATTTCCAAAGATAAGCCCAAAACACATATTTTCACAAAAAATGCAGCCGCCAAAATTCTGCCCACAACCCTAGGCTGGGTAGGGCCCACTCGCAGCCTGCGGGCGAATCTAGGGCTGTGCGCCTACCCCAGCCTGCCCACTGGGTAGGTTAGACCCGCCCAGGGGCGGGCGGGTCGGGAGCCCGCCCATACAAGCGGGCCCAACCCGACCGCTCGGCGGGAGGGTCGGGCGCCCGCCCAGCCTTGGGCGGGCTGGCCCGCCCCTAGGCCGGGCGCACAGGCCCAAAACGGGCCTTGGCGCACCAGCCCAAGCACATGCCCAAAATGGGCCTTGGTGCCCAGCCCAGTTGGGCTGGTGCACCCAGTCCACTTGGGACTGGGCTGGGGCTTTTTTGGGTTTCTTGGCTCAATTTGAGTCCGAATTTGATGTCGTTCGAACCTGGATTTAGACAAGGACGTTCCCATCATCCATGTAACCATTTCTACGCGTCTATTAAATTATATATGTGCGTAAACAATTTACGACATATTTAACTTCCTTTGCAACATATGCAAAAGTGTTCACATCTATTATGAAAAATCATTTGCATCGAATGATCTGAGGGCATACATCCCCCAATATGCACTCAGGATCATTTATCCCGAATGCAGAAGCTAACTACAAACTCTTTGCAGTTTCTATCCCTTGCATCAAATACATATTCTCCCTAATTTCTAGCTATTACTTGACGAAGGTCTCACTCTGTGTGAGACCATACAGCCTGACCCTACTACAGGTGGGGCTCGAAGCCCTAGACGGCAGTAACTGCGAGCAGCAGGTGCCGTACCTGTTTCAGTATCCTACTTATGTGGTTAACTCATTGACATGAGTATTGTCGGGACCACCCTGACTGTGTCTGTGATGAATACCGCAGTTTTCTTCGTCAAAACTATGCCGTTTAATTCAAGCCTAGGATACGATCAAACTATCAACCCCAATAGCTTGAATCCGGTTAGTCTCCATTGATCTTTAGTCAAATAATGTTGGACATCTTCCAACTTACTCTGGCCAGAGTTTTCACTATAGATCGAACTAACACTAAGACACTAAATCCCATTGACCGGGAGAGATGAATCATATCTTGGTCATTACTCTCCTCGCACGTTTCAAATGTCACCCAACCAAAGACCTTTCAACGAGGCTTACCCAAGGCTAGATCAGTGATCTAAGTAATACCGTTCACGCACAAGTTCATACAATGACCTCAAGTCAAAAGACCAACTTGCATATCATCACTAAGACGTTCATTGACAGATTGGTCAATCATAACCCTATGATAACTCTTGTTGGGTCGTTCAGTGAACTCATTCTCCAATGAGCACCCGTGTCTCGTCTTCAACTTTTCCAAGTCAAATGATCACGATATCATCGTCACCGCTACACGGTGAAGACTAAGACACAATGGTCTATCCGATGTTTCGATATCCTTTTCTCGAAACATCAATGACCATGAACCCTTTTAGACTTATGCTACTAAAGGTCAAGCACTTCTCTATGATCGAGATCCTCATCTCGATACATGTTTGACCTTGCATTAAGTCTCAGGACTTTACCTAAGTTTCTAATGATTACAACATTTCTATTAACTTAGGTAAATTTTTACCAAACAGCTTAGTGTTATTTTTAACAAGATGTCTGTATAGATACACAAGGATGAATTTGCCTCGAGGGCATACCCATCTCTCAACACTCCATTCACATAGACATTGACTCTCTTCACTGCCTCAAAAGAATTTAAGATGATATATTTACTATCATCATTAAAATAATAAGACCTTTAGGTCTCTTGAGAGTATTTGAGGGATAAAAGTGGACTTACCCACTCCCTACATATGGCTGATGATGTACTTTACAGTACTCATCCATATATCCTCTAAAAATGTTTATATAAAACCTATTATCAAACCACATTCCAGCTTTTAACAGCATATAAGACACATTAATAAATGACAGGAACATTGGATAACACTGGGAAATCAAATAATATTTACAACCAGAATAATGTCGAACACCCTGAAGTTTGTGTTCACACCCAAAAATGGGTTATATAAATAAATCATTATAATGATTTAAACGGATTACTTATCCATTAAAAATCCAGATGTATGTGACTACACGGAGACATACAATTACAATGCAAACCATCAAAATGCTCCTTAGAACCTATTTATATGAGCCTGATCACCTCATATAAACAGTTTCTGAGAACCCCCTAACGGGGGAAGCGTTTAGAGCACATCTTACAGATTGTGCCATGATGTGTACACATCCCCATATCAACACTAAAAACCATCATAATGCACTCCAAATAGGCGAAGCATTTAAAATCACTTCTTATAAGATGTGCATTGATGTGTCCTCATTTAAAGATTTGGTAAGTAGATGAGATCCTGAAGATCCTTCACATTCAGAAATCTTTAATTTCCCAGTATTAGGTTCAACAAAAATATTATATGTAAGGATCGCCTTACCCTTGCAATACTAACAACACACACTAGGGGGGGCAATAAAATTGTTCAATTAAAATTAAACTTGCAAATGCGGAATTATAAATGCAAGAGGAATTAAATGACACAATTAATCCAAACGCAAACACAAGATTTTACTCTGGTTTCCCAAACTTGGGTATGTCCAGCCACACCAATATTCAATATAATCCCACACAGAGAAGTGAATACAAATCTCACAAGAAGATACCCACAAAGAGGATTTATGCCCTACACAAGGACCCAACCAATCCTACACGAGGATCAAGACTCCCACACAGAGAATCACTAACTCCCACTTAGAGAATTAGGGTTAGCCCTACACTAGGACACTAAACTCCCACAAAGAGAGTTATTCCCACTAAGAGAATATCCTAATCCCACAAAGAGAGATAGACTAATTCCCACAAAGAGAATTAGTGTTACAAATTCACCAAGTAAAATAAATACTCTTACCTATGCCTTGAGATGCTTACTCATAAATGAATGCAAGGCATGGAAGAGGATCTCCAAGTGTTGAGATATGCTTGAGAGCACTTGGATGAATTCCCTTGAGCTGGACTTCAATGCATGAAGAGGAATGAGAGCTCAAAAGAGGGAATTGAGGGAGTTTGTGGGTTGCTTATAGATCTCTTGAGATATTCAATAGCATCAAGAAGTATAAGAGATGGCAGCACACTCAAATATATAGGAACCCTATATCAAACCCCAAAACCCAAGAAAACAGCCAAAGAATCAATTTTGCAACAGCTAGAAACTGGGCGAAAACGACAGGAATAGTCGAATGATGATCATAAGACAGTTGACTGATCAACGGCTAAAAAATATCCAACGGCTATAATCTGAGCCAGGACAGTCGACTGATGAAGACGATACAGTTGACTGTAAACAGGACATGCGCCTGTTAATCCTTCAGCATGCGACTACTGCAGGGGATGGAATAAAACAGAGAGCTGCACTCTTTCTCCAGATAAGCACACAGGCGACTGATGTCAATAATACAGTCGACTGTCTATTAGTCAGGCGACTGTAAAACCTTAATCAGTCGTCTGCAGTATAAGATGGAGAAACGACAGAGAGATGCAGAGATTGCACTTACGCTACACATGCGACTGATGACCAAAATATAGGCGACTGTAAATATACATGCGATTGTAAACTGACCAGTAGTCGACTGTGCGTAAAGCTCAAGTTTGAGTCAATTGAAATGTTGACTTGAGCTGTGCATATCAGGCGACTGTAGAAGGATCTACAGGCGACTGGAAATCACCCAGTCGACTGTTATTCCTTCAGCAGGCGACTGATGGAAAGCCAGAGACTCCACATGAGTCTTTGGACAAAGTGAACCTATTGGGTTGGATTCTATGATAATCCTAAGGCTCACTAAGATGGTTAAATGCATATGCATGAATGAGTAAATCGACTAACAAGGAATTACATTATCCTAGACTCAAAAGAGAGATAAAGCAATAAAGTAAATATTACATGGATTACATTGCTTTCCTTAGAGTCTAAGTCTTCAATCTTGATGCCTTGTTTGCTGTCCATTATCTCCAAGCTTTGGCACTCCTTGAGTCCAAGCTTTGGCCCTTCTCCACTTGATGTCCATCCTTGCACCAAGTGATTAGTCCCCAAGAAAGATATTCTAGGAAAGAAACTGTGAGACTAAAACATGAAAGTCATTAGCAACAACATAATGTTGTGATCATCATCAAAATAAGATTGGTATGAAACACCAATACTCATCAATCTTCCCCCTTTTGATGATGACACACATTATGTAAAACACACAGAATTAAAGCACAATGCTAATGAGCTCCCCTACTTATACGCACCAATTATACAATGAGCTACGCAAGTAAATACTCATTCTACCAAATAAGATCATGGTGACATATAATAGGCATTGATTATATAAACCAAATGAAATAGGTAATATCATGCAAACATGAATGGTTTATCTAAACCCATATATCTCTCCCCATAGATATATCTCTCCCCATAGATATATCTCTCCCCATATGCATATGAATATATCTCCCCATATATATTTACATAATGCATATATCTCTCCCCTTGACATCGTCAAAAAGGTGGACATCAAATATATCCCCCTTTGTCATCTTAACCAAGATGTGACAATATGCAAGAAAAGAAGAGATGTATGATACCAAATTGAAGAATTTAGTGGGTATCAATTCATTATCCCATGCTCCCCCTAGATAATAGAAATGGTCAACTTTTGACTTCTAGTATCTAATACCAATTACAAAGAAGGAAATTAACAATCTCTAACAATTGAGGTAAATACCAATTGTAGAAAAAGAATCTTGGAAATTAATCCTCTTTACAAATTGATATACAATAAATGGAGTCATGGGCCTAAAGTGTATCAAAGCACTGGATATGGAAAAATCAAGCTTCAAAGATACACAAAGAATATTGCCACAACAAATATAACAAGAAATAAGTTGGCAATAAACAAGAGGTTTGGTTTGAGATCAAAAATAACCAAATGTAAATAATGATCTCAAATAACCTCCGAAATGAGAGTTAAAATATGTCTTGAAATATTTTAAACATATAACATATTAACTCCCCCATTGACATACACATGGATCAAAAATGCATGCATGTCAATAAACCCCAAGGTCCCTATTTTCATGAAAAATAAGTTTGAAAATATTTTCAAAATCATGAAACATACACAAACAATGGGTATGCTACAAATAAACATACAAGCACAATACCCATGCAATATGCATATGAGTGAGGAACCTAAACATTAGGCAACCAAACCCAAGCGGAGTTTGATTTCCTAATGTAATCACATGAGGTGATCACATCCCTAACTAGAGAGTTGATGTAGCTATCCTTCTCTTGCACACTAACCTTAGTGGAAATCCATAATCTCAAGGATTTTCTAGGCAAGGGTTTTGCCTTTGCAAGAGGGGTGGATGTGGCACGCTTAGGTGTAGAAACGAATTTCTTGGCATGCAAAGAATGGGGATTTTGCTTCTTAGCAAAAAATGAAGATTTTTCATTCTTCCTCATTACCTCGTGATCTACATGCTTCTTGTTGATGTTATTGTTGTACAAGAAAGCATGTAGATTCTTCTTAGGTGCTTTAGCAATATTTCTTGTATTTGCACCATAAGAGGAATTAGAGATGGTTTGGGTACCACATTTTGAATATACCCCAAACCTCCTCTATGATTTGGCGGATGTTATTTTTCCAACAAATCGTGGAGTGAATCCCTAGAATACACAAAGCTTTTGAGCTTCCGGGATTCCACTTCACATTTCAACGTAAGTTGTTGAATGTGAGAATCTAAGCTAAGGTTTTGAGCAACAAGATTTTCATTAATTAAACTCAATTCCTTAACTTGAGAGAGAAGTGTGTCTCTCTCACTAGTGTCATAAACATGCATTTCATCATGAATTACACTAGCAATATCTAGTTCATGCAATCTACTCTTAGCAATCTTGTATTTTGCTTTTAATCTATTGTAAGAGTTGATGCACTTACTAGCGTTTTCGGACATAATACCGAAACGATGTTCAAGTTTCTCGTATGAGATCTTCTCCTCAATCTCATCATCGACT
The DNA here is from genome assembly GCA_030789695.1 of Scilla litardierei. Classification (NCBI taxonomy): domain Eukaryota; kingdom Viridiplantae; phylum Streptophyta; class Magnoliopsida; order Asparagales; family Asparagaceae; genus Scilla; species Scilla litardierei. The sequence continues at coordinate 498,753,146 of CM061142.1, read as the reverse complement.
TCATCCTTGCTAGAGCTTGAAGAAGACTTCTGATCCATAGCCATGAGGCACGAATCCTCAGAGGAGTTGTAAGAGTCGAGCCATGCATCCAACTCATCTTCATTCAAGCCAGAGGGAATAGGAGTTGGAGCATTAATTGCTACAAAGCACGCATGAGCATCGTCCTTTGCATCCTCCTCTTCATTATTTGATGTATCCTCACTTGAATCATCAAAAGTCCCGACAAGTCCCTTCTTGTGATTTTTGGACTTGGACTTCCCTTTCCAATGATTCTTCCATTTACCCTTGTAAGCTTCTTTGTTGGGTTTGGAAGGGCATTCAGTGGACAAGTGACCTTTTCCACTGCAAGTATAACAAGTAGGAACCTTGTTAAAATTGGAGGCAAACTTTGACAAAGACTTACCTTGCTTGCATTTGAGGAATGCTTTGAATTGCTCGGCAAGCTCCTCAATTTCTTCTCCACTTGCATCTTCTAGCTCATCTTCTTCACTAGGAGCTTCTCGATGGAATTTCTTCCTCCCCTTGATTGGCTCCTCCTTGGCATGGAATGCAATCCCATTTTGCTTCTCCGGCTTCTCGGGCTTCGTTGGTTGAATCTCCTTCTTGTGTTGAAGCTTTACTTCATACGCCATGAGATTACCAATGCACTCATCAACGGTGTATTTGGACGTGTCATATGACTCCAAAATTCCGTTGGCCTTTGACTCCCATCGAGGTGTGAGAGAGTCAAGGATCTTCTCTACACGATCCTCTTGGGAAATCATCTTCCCGAGTCCCTCCAAAGTGTTCACGATATCAGTTAACCTTGTGAACATCTCTGAAATGCTTTCGTCTTCTTGCATCTTAAACATTTCGTATTTAGATCTAAACACAGTTTGTTTAGATTTCTTTACCTTTGTTGTCCCTTCATGACAAATCTCCAAAGTATGCCAAATTCCGTGGCCATTTTGCACATGGAGATGCGGTTGAACTCATTTGCTGTGAGGGCGCAATGGAATGCATTCATAGCCCTCGCATTATACTTGATCGAGTCCTTCTCTGCCTTTGTCCTTGAAGCCGCCGGAGTAGTGTGCTTCTCGAATAGCACCTCCGTTATGTCCCATAGGTCTTGACCCTCCAAGTAGATCATCATCCTAATCTTCCAACTAGGATAGTTGGTTCCGTTGAAGAGCGGGGGTCGAACGGTTGAATGACCTTCAAAATGAGACGCGGATGAGGTGTTGAATGCCATTATTGCAGCATGCTATAACCTTGCTCTGATACCAATTGTAAAGATCGCCTTACCCTTGCAATACTAACAACACACACTAGAGGGGGGGCAATAAAATTGTTCAATTAAAATTAAACTTGCAAATGCGGAATTATAAATGCAAGAGGAATTAAATGACACAATTAATCCAAACGCAAACACAAGATTTTACCCTGGTTCCCCAAACTTGGGTACGTCCAGCCACACCAATATTCACTATAATCCCACACAGAGAAGTGAATACAAATCTCACAAGAAGATACCCCACAAAGAGAATTTATGCCATACACAAGGACCCAACCAATCCTACACGAGGATCAAGACTCCCACACAGAGAATCACTAACTCCCACTCAGAGAATTAGGGTTAGCCTTACACTAGGACACTAAACTCCCACAAAGAGAGTTACTCCCACAAATAGAGTTATTCCCACTAAGAGAATATCCTAATCCCACAAAGAGATAAACTCCCACAAAGAGAGATAGACTAATTCCCACAAAGAGAATTAGTGTTACAAATTCACCAAGTAAAATAAATACTCTTACCTATGCCTTGAGATGCTTACTCATAAATGGATGCAAGACATGGAAGAGGATCTCCAAGTGTTGAGATATGCTTGAGAGCACTTGGATGAATTCCCTTGAGCTGGACTTCAATGCATGAAGAGGAATGAGAGCTCAAAAGAGGGAATTGAGGGAGTTTGTGAGTTGCTTATAGATCTCTTGTGATATTCAATAGCATCAAGAAGTATAAGAGATGGCAGCACACTCAAATATATAGGAACCCTATATCAAACCCCAAAACCCAAGAAAACAGCCAAAGAATCAATTCTGCAACGGCTAGAAACTGGGCGAAAACGACAGGAACAGTCGACTGATGATCATAAGACAGTCGACTGATCAATGGCTAGAAAATATCCAACGACTATAATCTGAGCCAGGACAGTCGACTGATGAAGACGATACAGTCGACTGTAAACAGGACATGCGCCTGTTAATCCTTCAGCATGCGACTGCTGCAGGGGATGGAATAAAACAGAGAGCTGCACTCTTTCTCCAGATAAGCACACAGATGACTAATGTTAATAATACAGTCGACTATCTATTATTTAGGCTACTGTAAAACCTTAATCAGTCGTTTGCAGCATAAGATGGAGAAACGACATAGAGATGCAGAGATTGCACTTATGCTACACAGGCGACTGATGACCAAACTATAGACGACTATAAATATACAGGCGATTGTAAACTGACCAGTAGTCGACTGTGCGTAAAGCTCAAGTTTGAGTAAATTGAAATGTTGACTTGCGTTGTGCATATCAGGCGACTGTAGAAGGATCTACAGGCAACTGGAAATCACCTAGTCGACTGTTATTCCTTCAACAGGCGACTGATGCAAAGCCAGAGACTCCACATGAATCTTTGGACAAAGTGAACCTATTGGGTTGGATTCTATGATAATCCTAAGGCTCACTAAGATGGTTAAATGCATATGCATGAATGAGTACCATCTAACATGGCATTACATTAATCTAGACTCAAAAGAGAGAGAGAAAGCAATAAAGTAAATATTACATGGATTACATTACTTTCCTTAGAGTCTAAGTCTTCAATCTCGATGCCTTGTTTTCTCTCCATCATCTCTAAGCTTTGGCACTCCTTGAGTCCAAGCTTTGGCCCTTCTCCACTTGATATCCATCCTTGCACCAAGTGATTAGTCTCCAAGAAAGATATTCTTGGAAAGAAACTGTGAGACTAAAACATGAAAGTCATTAGCAACAACATAATGTTGTGATCATCATCAAAATAAGATTGGTATTAAACACCAATACTCAACACTATAATCATCCATGAGCCTGAAGCTCAATTGACCATTTCAAACATTAATACCTTTAATCTGATTATCATGAATTGTGATGAGATCTTGAAGATCCACACTTATGAAACTGTTAAATAGTTATCAGACATAGTTACTGACAATATAAATATTATCAAATTCATACATCACTGTTGCTAAAAATCCAGCTAGGATTTACATACCAAATATAATGGATGCAATCCACCAGTAGCAGAAGTGGAGTCCTCAATGGATGAGAGGACATACCACGAGGCTCCAAAGCGAGAAATAACTCCTGGAGACCCTAAAGCAATATCACCACAGGAAAGTGAGCTCAACCAGAACCTATACAAAAACTATTGATAAGGACACAATTCTGGCTCTGTCCATATCCTCTACCCGTTTCAGAACCTTCACAACAAGTGTTGAGAAGGAAACAATTCTGGAAGAAATCGAGATATTAAATGTACGTTCATAGTGAGGTGTTTAGATAAAATAACACATTTGTCTACAATTACTCACATTTCATTTTTCCATTTAAATGATAATTATAAAAATAACGTTTCCACACTATGTTTCCTGGAGTAAACGTAGAATTTGGCCAAATAACGTGGAACAAGGCAAAAATAAGTTGAGCTGGACTCACTTATGAAATGTGAAGTGCTTGGACCTGAAGTCCTGATTTCAAAAGATATCAATCTTGTGGGCTAACCGAGTATTGTATAAACATAAATATAAATAAATAAAAGCGTTTGTTATAAGTAATACATTATAGCTTAGAGGTTTATTTCGATGAACCAGGAAGTAATCAAGTAAGATGAGCTTGACTCACTTACAAAATTATATAAACTGATGCATCAGGCTCCATGGCCATAGTTGCGAAAACCCTGCGATTGGCAAAGGAAATATTGGGCTATGTTGCTATGGATGATGTGACAACATACCCTTATGGATTTCCTCATTATTTCCTTTATTGCCTGGATAGATTTTTGGGACATCTATCCTATGAAAGATATAATATAATAAAAACCAAGTGAGTTCCTTAAATTAAACAAGGACTCCTACTAAAGGTTGATTTTGCATCTTTAAACAGAACAAAGAAAAACGATTTGAGATTATATTTGCAAATGACTTAAATCTCATCGGATCTCCTAAAGAGAAAACCGAAATATCTGTTTAAGCCTAACTATCAAATATGATATGTAAGACCTATGCAAAAATTTTAGCTTACAGAATTATCATCCTGAAGATGAAACCATCATCCAGAAGATGAAAACATTATCCAAAAGATGAAATTATCATCCTGAAGATGAAAACATCATCCAGAAGATGAATGAACATTCAGAAGATGACACCATCATCCAAAAGATGAAATTATCATCCTGAAGATGAAAATATCACCCAAAAGATGAATGATCATCCAGAAGATAAAACCATCATCCAAAAAATGAATTGTCATCCTGAAGATGAAAACATCATCCAGAAGATGAAATTATCATCCCGAAGATGAAGAACACGTGACATTAAACTTCATACACCCGAAGTTGATGGAAACATGGACAATTGCAATCCACTAAATACACCTACTGGTTGTATGGAGCACATTAAGACCCCTTCCATTTCCTGGAAGAGTGGAAGGATATCCTGGGTCCTGAAGTGCCTTACTTGAGTGTTTTTGGTACACTCCTTTATCTGGCCAACTGCACGCGTCTCTAGAGAGCATTGACAGTAAATTTGTTAGCCAGATATAGTGCAGTGCCTACAATGCACCACTGGACCAAAGATATGTAGCTTCTGTGCTACATCTAAGGGTTAAGGATCATCCTCCATGTTAAATGTATTTATAGATGTAGATTACAGATCATCGCAATGACTACCATAAAGGAACGACCAACTCTTGGAGACCTGCAAAGAGTGCTTCTAAAGCAACATCAGTCCTCCATTCTGAGAGGCTCATCATCCAAGAAGAAAATCATGAGTATGCACAGCCAGGTCTTGAAGTACCTCGCAGACATAGTGACGACTGGGTTAGAGACGTGGATCTATCTACCAAGTCTGCAGACCTCTCCTCTTCAGAAGAGCTCCCTCAGATTCAGTAGCTGTCATATATGAATGATACTCGTATAGATGAGCGATACTTGTATAGATGAGCAATATCTTGTATTTTGTACTTATTCTCGAAATATTGTAAAAGATTACTGTATAGTTGCCTAGGAGATCTGCAAGCTTGCAGCTTGTACAGATCAGGGGAGCCAAATGAGTGTTGTACTCTTTTTTCCTTGGCTATTGGTTTTTTCCCACTAGGTTTTCCATAGCTAAAGGTTTCAACGAGGCAACCTCATTGACTCTGGACCCAGAAGTATCCACACATAAATACTTCCACAAATCAGGGAAAGTTATGGAGAACTGTACTCTTTTTCCTTGGCTATTGGGTTTTCACACTGGGTTTTCCATAGCTAAAGGTTTGAACGAGGCAATTATCCCTAACTTAGGATCTGGAAGTGTCCACCCCTTATGATACTCATAAGCACTATGAATCCTGCAGTATTCATATGCTGAGTATACAACGATAGTTGGATAAGGAGAAGTGTTATGAATAGGGCCTATTGAGTATCCACCCACATTGAATAATATATATATGAGGCTAGGGATTTCCTAGCCCTCAACCCTACACAAGAATTCCTAATTTATCGTCTATAATAGTAAATAAGTTTTATCACAGTAAATATTTTTACTCTACCATTGATGATGATAAATCATAACAATTAAAATGCTAAGAATATGGAACATAAGAAGGTAAAGATCAATTGCAAAGATACATAGATTTGCCCAGGTTCAGCAAAATGCATACTCATGCTCCCAAAAATATAAATGGTGATGGTAACAACATTCGCGTACAACATGTATACTCAACCAATCCTACTTTCGCATATGTACACTCGGTAAATCCCGCCTACGTTATATACTACTAAAATAGTTCTATCTTTTGATTGATATCTTACAATCAAGCACCCTGATTATTGCCCACAATCAGTCACCTCAAATTACACACCGTAATTTAGTTCTCAAAATAATGTCTAAATGAAAAAATAAATGAATTATACAAGCATCAATAATCAACACAAAATAAATAACTAAAGAGCAGAATTTATGATTCGCAAGGTTGATGCCCTTTGTATTGAATTCTTAATTGTGGTTCGCCCGTAAGTGTGACTGTACACTTATTATGGTCAGAACTAAAATTCTATGTACAACATTGAAGTTTAACTTTTTATCCTCTAAAAAGAGATTGGGATCACTTTTTTTTTTTCATAAAAGAACATTGGTGTATCTTTTCTTATTTTTTATGTCTTCTGTCTTCTGTGTGCATTGAAAACCATCTGTAACGCTCTATTTATAGCTGAAAATTGAGAAAATGTCATTTTCAAGCAATTTATTTTGTTCAAAAAAAAATTTCTTATATAGAAATTTTATCTATAGGCTTGCCGGTTGGTGCGGTGTGAATCCAAAGAAAAAAGGGAATTCAGATGAAAAAGGACACATCTGTCAAAGTTATGGTAGTTTGAAATCTTCTTCAACACTGACAGTGGCCAGTGGCCCAATGGCAAGAACCTCCACTCCCACCTGGCTCACCCAGGTTTGATTCCAGGGGCGGGGTGGTATCGCACGGCTGTTACCAACTTTCCTATGTACCAAAAAAAATCTTCTTCAATACAAAACAAGAGAACAAATCAATTTGAACTGAATCATTTGGGTGGGACTTGGCATACGTTGTATGCATCGTTTTTGTACAGTAGAATTAAAATATGTGTACTGTTCATGGGCACAATAGCATTTTTTTAGTAGTCGCTGCACAAATTTGATTTTTAGGACACAAAATAATAATCACCTTTGTGTCCTAATTCCCATGTACGCATTGTAGTGCATAGTGCGCTATGTTAAAAAAAATTTTAATTTTTCATTTCTTTTTTAAAGTTGGTTTTATTTATAAATTAACAAAGATATAAAAAATTCAAATAGTTTTGCAAAAATATTCAATAAATAAAATTATATTTTATCATTCTTTTTGTTCCTAAATAATAAATTTTCTCACATTATTTCTCAAAATAAATTTTATCATAGTTTTGAGTATTCATTTTAAAATTTTTGTATTTTAAATAAAAATTGCAAAAAATTTCAAAAATTTGAAATAAATATTCCTTTATTATTTTCGCCATCAGCAAAGTAAAAAATGTGAATTTGAAACAAGATTTGCATGTTAGATTGAGTTTGTTAAATTGACCAAATCTGAATTTGTGGTAATCGTTACATGATCAAATACATGATCAATTTTCATATGCATATACTTCAACTAAAATGCAGAAATATTCATATGAGTTTGTTATCTTCGATTATTATATCTAACATGTATAACTTTTGATGGTTTACACACCCTTCATGGCGAGTGATATACTTATATATTCGTTATAACTTTCAATAGTTTATATGCTTTTTGTGGTAACAGATACATTTATTTATTTGTTATAGTTTTGATGAATTATACTTATGCTCTTTGTGGTGACTCATACATTTATTTATTTGTTATAATTTTGATGCATTATACATTCTTTTTTGGTGATATATGTGCTTATGTATTCACCATAGTTTTGATAGATTATATGCTAATACTATGACCGATAATTATACATGATAGATGTAATACCCTTATCGGGCGTAAGGAAGTTGTCACTATTTTAAAATACAAAATAAAGTTTTATAATTCATTTTCATGTTTTTCAAGACCAAAAACTTGATTTTCTAAGTCCATTAAGTATGTGTACATGTTATTTAGTTAACTAATAATAAACATTAGTCGACTAATGTATCAAAATATCAGAGGTTCAAATATGGCATCTATTAGTCGACTAATAGGAGCATTAGTCGATTAATACCGAATGAATCTTTCCCCCAGAATACTGCCTAAGTCGACTAATACACACATTAGTTGACTAATAGACCCAATTAGTCGACCAATATTGAGTTTTCTCAGAACATTATTGCAAAAATGTAAATTTCAAAACTAGAATTTACAAATCACATATTAACATTCCCACTTTCTCCTCCCGCCTTAAAATCCACCAAATTTTGCAAGCTCTTCAATCCATCCAGCAAGAATTTTCATGCTCATTACGTTCATCTAACACATCCCTCTCATTAGGAACCATGCATAACCCTATAAATACACATCTACACCACAATCCATCTTCATCCCTCAGCTCTCATCTGATATTCATGTTGTTTTTCTTAAATATAACCCACTGAATCTCAACATTGGTATGATATTGTCAAATTGGGCCATGGTTTTGCTCTTGAGTCTCCCCAAAAGGCCTCATACCAATGGGGATATTAATACCATATTTAAGCCCCAAGAACCCCATATGCTTTGTCAATGCTGGACTATTTGTTCGCAACCTAACAAGCCTCCCCGCAAACACATATGACCACGTGCCTCCCCTTAAACGATCATCCATCTGTCCTTGCTCAATCGAGCCAATCATTCAGCTGTTGGAACTTATCCAACTAGGTTGGATCTTAATCCAACGTTGGGTTAATATGTGATAAATAATTATATAAGTGCTACGCTGTCATATTAAGCCCAATATATTTAGTGGTCTGATTTTAATTAAGTTAAGTGGGCTTAAATGAGTCAGGTAGGTTGTGGGCCTTTATGTGTGGTGACTATTGGGCTTCAATTCGTTGATGGGCCGAATTGGACACCCTAGGGCTATGGAGGCTAGCCTATATATACTTGCGATCATGATCCCCGGAACACACAAACAAGTTAGCCGTCTTTTCTATGCCCTGTCGCTAGGAGAGAAACTGGGAGAAAGCCAAAGGATTTCTCCAACGGTTGATTCGTGCTGTTCTGGAAGATCAGCCGCCGGATTATCATCAGGATCTCTTTCAGACTTTTAGCGATGGACTCAGGTATGCTTTCGCTAAACAAAGTAGGTAACGTTTTAATATTCAGCATGTGGTATATCTAGATCTGGATTATTTGTCTTGAATACATTAATCTAGATCTTTAGTTTCTACAAGTGGTATCAGAGCCACCATGCTTGGATCTTAAGATTTTGCTTGCTAATGAATTTGGATCTGTTAAAAATTCGATTTTTATCAGTTTTAAGTTTCGGATCTGTTAAAAATTCGATTTTTATCAGTTTTAGGTTTCAGATCTGTTAAAGATTCGATTTTTATCAGTTTTAAGTTTTGGATATGTGAAAAATTGGGGTTTTTGATTGATTTTTCCTGTTAAAAAAATTATTTTTCACGAACCCTAGATCGGGGGCAGCCCACCGGTCGCCGCCCGACACGACGAAAGAGGGGGCAGCTCTGCCGCCCTTGTAGGAAGATCAGCGCCGGCATCGCTGGCGCCGATGCAAAACAGAAAGGGGCGGCTTTTGCCGCCCCTGTTGGTTGAACAGAGGAGAAGGGGTGGCTTCCAGCAGCCCCTCTCAGATTGGGGAAAGAAGGGAGAAGGGGCACGGCACCCACCGACCCCGCGTTAGGGCATCAAAGGGGGTGGCGTTGCCGCCGCCATCAGCGTTTATGAGGGGGCGGCTCTGCCGCCCCCTGTCGGTTAATTCCCAGAAGGGGGCGGCGTCCCACCGCCCCCCCCACTCTGTCGGAGGATCACCCCCCCCCCCCGAGCCGGGGGGCTTGCCGTAGAACACAAAAAAGGGGGTGCTCCCCCCCGCCGTCGGCGACGATCAGGCGCCGTCCTAATGGCCGACGCCCTGACAGAGAACAAAGGGGGCGGCGGCCTAGCCGCCCCCGGAGTAGAGCAGGCCCTGCCTGGGGCCTACCGCAGTTCAGGACAGGGAGCAGCGCCCTGTCACCCCTTGTCGGCAGATGGCGGCGCCGGCCCCCTGCCGGCGCCGACTGCAAAGGAAGGGGGCGGCGGCGGCCGCCCCCTATTGGATCCACATGCTTGAGTTTTTTTAAACCCTAACAGGCCTTGGGCCAAAATTAGGCCCAAATCAGTATTTTAAAATAAATATTGAGCTTACTCTATTTTGGGGCCTGTTTGGGTTATTTGGATGTTATTGGCTTCTTTTAGCCTATTTGGACACAAATTAGGGCCTATTTTGGGATATTGTAACACAAGTTAAAGGAGGAAATAAAAAAGGACATTTGTATATTTCCATTAAGTGTAATTTTGATGTTAAAATTCAGTTTTAATTTTAAATTTGTTTTTTAGGCATCCTACATTATATATATTTCGAAATGATTGTAATTAAATCAAAACCCTATCAAAGTGGGCTTTATCGTGGCGATTACTCTTATTTCGATATATAAAAAGTTATTGACATACTTTGTATGTAAATTTAGTGCCTAAAATTTTAAATTTAAATTCGTTAAATGAGGAAATAAAGGGTAAAGTGTATATATATTTTCTTTAAACCCAAATTTTGTGTGTTAATTATATTCATTCCATTTTAATTCTTTTGGGCATTCTTTATTTTATTTATACGTTTCGAAATAATTTTAATTATTACGAGACCCCATCAAAATGGGCTCTATAGTTAAGTTATTATTATTTCGGAATGTAAACGGTTAAATACATACGTTGTATGATCAGTTGCCCGGATGAATTTTAAATGGATCGAAGAAGTAAATAAAAGGCTTTCCTATATATTTATATTTAATTTCAGTTTCATTTGAATTCAATTTTTGGTCACATTAGATTATAAGTTTCAAAATAATTTTAATTATTACGGGACCCCACCAAAGTGGGCTCTACTGTTAAATTGTTATTATTTCGGAACATAAACTGTTAAATACATACTTTTGTATGATTGGTTGCCTAATATTGAATTTAAATTGGATTGAGGGATGAAATAATAAGTTTTAATGTTTATTTCTCCTCGAAGATAAATTTTTTTGTTAATTGTGCAAAACAAATTTAAATTCTAAATTTAAGGCATAAGACCATATATATATATATATATATATATATATATATATATATATATATTCGGTATATAACAATTTGACTTCATACCTTGGTATGAAAATTCAGTTTGCCTAAATTTAGATTTAAATCAATTACACAAAATTCAAGTGTTTCCTTTAGGAGCAAATAAAAGGCTTTAACATATATTTCTCCTCAAGAATAAGTTTAAAATGCCTTAAAGAATTTTGTGCACTAACCATCAAGTAAATGGCCTTAAGGCAATTTGACACATTTTAAAGTTATAAATAAAATGGGATAGGGTGTGTATATACATACATACATACATACATACATACATACATACATACATACATACATACATATTACATATATATATATATGTATGTATGTATATGTATGTATGTATGTATGTTCATATACACATTAGTACACATACATACCACATTTTTTAAGAAGAAAATTTGTGTTGAAGTTATGTATTTTATTTAACTCAATATAAATGATTAGAAGGGTGGAATAGAAGGTTCTTACTCATATTTCCACTTAATGTAATCATTTTGTGTTAAATTCAGTTTAGATTCAAATTCACTTTTTTGGCACAATTAATTATATATTTCGAATATGGATTAATTGGATCATCGACTCACCAAAGTGGGGTTTCTTGTGAATATTAGTTTTAATCTCGAAATATAACAAGTTCAATACATACTTTTGTATGAAAATTTTGATGGCCTTAAATTTGATTTTGAATAAAAGTGGACTTGAATATATCCACTTAAAGTATAAGTTCATGTATTAAATTGCGACTTAGATTCAAATTATGCAAAGGTATATATTTTTGAGATGACTTCGTGCAATCATCATCTCGCCAAAATGGGTCTGTTGATTTGCATTATTTCATTTCATAAATATAAAAAGAATTTAATGTGCCAATGATTTTCGTAAGAATGCTTAATCGGCCCAAAGGAAGATTACCGTTCTATACCATTTCATGCGCACCTGTGGCAATAGACAAGGTGATGATTAGTGAGATCAATGCATGCAAATTTAATTCGGCCCAAAGGAAGTTTTATTTTTGGCATGTTATTATTGTCATTGTCTGATTGCTACAACAAGATGTCAATGACTAGTCAATAGATTATCCAAAGATAAATATTGGGCTAGTGGGGGATGTCTTGAGATAAGAAAATAGCATTAATTTGAATTTGTTGTTGTTTTATTTAATACTCATATAAACATGTTAAAAAATTGTTTTCTTGTTCTCTTTTCAGCTATTATTCTTGAAAATTTTTCTGTCAACCTCAAATCTATTACAGTACTTAATGGCACTAACTTCAAGGCATGGAAGGAGAATCTTTTGATAATCCTCAGAGTCATGGATCTTGATCTGGCATTAAGGACTCAAAGTCCCCCACCACTCACTAAAGAGAGTACCTCTGTTTCACAGAGGGAGATGGAAGAGTGGAAGAGATCAAATCACATGTACCTAATGCTTATGAAGAATGCCGTTCCAAAAAATCTGAGGGGAACTATTTCAGATAAAAATTACTACATCTACATGATTCCTTTCTGATGTTGAAAATAGATTTGTCAAGAGTGAAAGGGGTGAAATTGGTACATTCTTGACAATTCTAAATTCAATGAGGTTAAAGGGTACGGAAAATGTTAGGGAGTACATATTGAAGATGTCTAATGTTGCTTCAAGGTTGAAAGCACTTCAGCCAGACCTCTCTGAGGCTCTGCTAGTGCATTTTGTTTTGATATCTCTTCCATCACAGTTCAACCAGTTTAAGATGAGCTACAATCTGAAGGATGAGACTTGGTCTCTAGATGAGCTCATCTCGCACTGTGTCCAGGAAGAGAACATGCTTGAGCAAGGAAGACAGAAAGTGCTCATATGATCTCTACCACTAAAGATAAGAAAGGTATGCTGCTAAATTTGATTTAATTCTAAGTTAATTTCTTTTCATTCAAACTTTGGTACTTATAGACAAATGATGGAAAGATCCTGGTATAAACATTCACATCATTGTGTCTATGCAGGATTGCCTAATATGCCAAGAGCCAAATGATGGTGAAAGATACATCGATATGGGCAATGACAAGATGGTTCAAGTAGAAGCAAAATTAAATTTAGATTATTTCTTTTAAAGGCTAGATTGTATTTGAATTTTATGAGACTATTATATACCGTTTTCAATGGAATTTTGATTTCCATTTCTATTTTGAACAAATTTGATTATAAGTGTTCAATTATGAATGGAAAATTTGGTTGTCTCTTGATTAAAATTAGTTTATTCCAGTTCTTTAAAAGATCATAATAATCTTCATTTATCTTGAAATGTTGCTTCATTTTTAGGATTCCTGCAGTTTAAGTACATGTGTTATAAAGAAAGAATTAACAATTTAGAATTCAGTTATTTATTGGTTGCAGCTTATATCAATACTAATGTTTCAACAAATGAATCACTTGCATGTTTGGAGATGTCCAACTAAGGTAAGGCTTTATAAGCCTAATAAATAAATAGGACATAATGCTAATGATTTTCTAGTTTTGTTGAATAGTTTAAAAGTTGATATTATTTCGTATGATTTTACATAATCCCGCTATTAAGTTAATTTACGAATTAGGAAATACACACCTATTTGAGGATGCTGAGTTTGAGGGGGAAATTTAGTTAGCGACATTATACTTGAAGAGGATTATATCCCCCACAGGTGTTGTTGACATTGTTCAGGATGGTATTCCTGACATTGTTTAAGACACAATAAATTCAAGATAATGTTGCAATTCCTCCCATTCGGAAAATTGTTCATAAGGACAAACTCTGGCACCTCAAATAACTAATTGCCATTTTAGGAAATCCATTAAAGGGTTGAAATGTTACATTGTAATTCTCAAGAACATATGGTTGACATTAGGATGATGGAATTTCGGCTTAAATCAAGTCATAAAATTTCTACATCTCTAAAATGGATTAATGCATTAATCAAGAAAGTCTTTGCATGATATTTAAAATCTTCTCTCATCGCCATAAGGTTTGAAACCTATTGATTGTAAATAGTTTTTTTATAATCAAAAGGAATTCAAAAGGGTATTAAGAAAAGATTTAAAGCGTATCACTCAAAGACTTTATACGGAAAAGGATGCGTTAATTGTAAAGAGACTTTCTATTCAGTTTTCATGAAAGACTCTGTAAGGTTTATAATGGCATTAGTAGATCATTTCAATATCGTTAATGATATATTAAATTTCATTAGGTGGTCACCTCGTTCGGTTTTGAGATTATGTTTAATGATGTTATATATCTTAAGTTCTGTGGGAGCATGTAATTTCTATAATATCTATGTGGTAATGAATGTTAAGTTCTGTGGTAAACAATTTTAGTCTCATTAATTGCCCCGAGAATGTACTTCAGAAGATTCCATATATCTCACCAAAAGGGAGTCTAAAGTATGCTCAGTTTTATATGCGTTTGGTTATTGCATATATTACAGGTGTGTTGGGCAGATTGTTAAGTTCAGGAGTTGACCATTTGACAGCAGCCAAATGTGTCTTACGGTATTTATAGAGAACAAAAGGGTTACATGTTCAAGAATCAGTAGTCAAAAAGGTTTGAGATCATTTTGGTATACTGACTCTGATCATTTATTGGATGCAAAGAATGTATGAAAATCTATGTTAGGCGCCATCTGCTAGAAGAGATTTAAATGCTCCCCTTTATATAGTCTCTTCTGACATGGCTTTAGATTTCATATCATATTATGTGACATCCAAATCATGAAATATATCTGCATATTTTGTCACTATGCTGCAAATTAGGGATGGTGTTGGAACACCACACAGTTTATTTAGTGACAATGAAGTCTGCAGTTTTATATTCCAGCAACAGGAACTCGACAAAGTTTAGATATTCAGAGATCAAGTTCCTAGATTATTGATTAATAATAGGAGTGTATAATTGTCTAATGAGCACATAGGAGCAAACCATGTAATTACAGATCCGTTATAGTAAGGAAATGTCATCCAAAAGGTTTTATGAGCTAGCTACTCATATGGATGTCATTTCATTAAGAACATTCAGTTTTGTGAGAGTTTGTTCTTTTGGGTGCTCATATGATAGACAAAATTAAGTCTCTAACTTAAGCTTGAGGTTATATTTCTGATCAGAAATAAATTTTTGGTTTAGTTCGGCTTCACTCCGATTTTGGTTTGTTTGTGATCTCACTAAGGTTAAGGAGGACCAGTTGGAAATAGACATGCTAGATCACATTACATGTAATTTTCATGCTACACATCCACTTCATAATCCATGGCATTCTTTTGTATTAGCACGGTGACCACTGATGGGTCGAGCTGCAATTGCTGCGGTGAAGATCTCTTTGATCTCTTGCTAATATAATTGATAGACCGGATTGTTTTTGGCTCATTAAAGAAATGACAGTAAGTTAAGATCTTATTTGGTTGTATGCACTATGAAATATAATTATAAATTTTAGCATATAGCCCAAGTGGGAGATTGTTGGAACTTATCCAACTAAGTTGGCTCTTAATCCAACGTTGGGCAAATATGCGATAAATAATTATATAAGTGATACGCTGTCATATTAAGCCCAATATATTTAGTGATCTGATTTTAATTAAGTTAAGTGGGCTTAAATGAGTCAGGTAGGATGTGGGCCTTTATGTGTGGTGACTATTGGGCTTCAATTCGTTGATGGGCCGAATTGGAAACCCTAGGGCTATGGAGGCTAGCCTATATATACTTGTGGTCATGATCCCCAGAACACACGAAAAGTTAGCCGTCTTTTCTACGCCCCGTCGCTAGGAGAGAAACCGGGAGAAAGCCAAAGGATTTCTCCAATGGTTGATTCATGCTGTTCTGGAAGATCATCCGTCGGATTATCGTCAGGATCTCTTTCAGACTTTTAGCGATGGACTCAGGTATGCTTCCGCTAAACAGAGTATGTAACGTTTTAAGATTCAGCATGTGGTATATCTAGATCTGTATTATTTGGATTGAATACATTAATCTAAATCTTTAGTTTCTACATCAGCTCCCACCATGTTCAGGACACACCTTACGTTAAGCTTCAAATATTACTCTAGAGACATCGTGTCACGCCCCGCTTCCCAAAACATGGAGGCGAAGCGTGAGAAGGTCCGCTCAGACTTGAAGCTACAAAGCTGCAAGTCCGATAAGCGTCAATTACAATAATAGCAGGTCCTTGCAATGGCAACACGAAACAAAGATAATAAAAGGAAAAGAGACAAAATTTAAATCTCAGAATATCCATAATAAATTTCAACATCGCAGAAAAGCCACCAGGCTAAAATAAAAGAGTCTAAAAGAGGCCCCAGCATGGCCAACAAAAGTACAAAGTACGAAAACAAAGTAATGGTGCAAGCACCGACAACTAACAGCAACCTAAAGTAAAAGCAACTCAACAGTCACTAAGACTGGTCTCCGGTGTCCTCGTACTCCTCGACGAACGTAGGCTCAGGCTCAGCGTCAGCAAACACCTCGTCTTCAACAACTGTCTCTGGCTCAGGGTCTAACATGTGACACCCAAAAGAGCAAGGGGCACATGTCAGCAAGTCTGGAAGACTTGTGCAAGGAAACTGAAAGTAGGTAAAAGTAAAGCAACCTAGCAGTTCTAGCATGATGCAATGACATGGCAGTTAAAGTAATGAGTGCAACAAGTAAAGTACGACATGTCATGGCATTACATGAATCATTCACAAGACAAGTACAAGACAAGAAAAGTAAGCACCTTGTGCACAGAGTTCACGTCTTACAGCTGAAGAGGCTGTACGGGCACACTTCTACGCTGATTGGTCGCTCAACCCTACCCCTCCACGTGTATCGAGCCAGGGCCTTACCCCAGAACGGGAATGCTCGCTTCTGGATCACGAGCCAGGAAGTGTTTTTCATGATGGCATAGGGGTGCACCTAGCCCGGGACAAGCAAGTACAAGTATGTAGCGTGTGCTACGAATGCGACATTCAATGCATGGATGACATGACATGGCAAGTAGTAAAGCGTACAGGTAAAGAAAGTAAACATGACAGTTTAGTATGCATGCTCAACAAGTTTAAAGGGTTGGATCTAGCTTCGTTGTCAAGCTAGATCATTTAGGTGACGGATCTAGTTTCGTTGTCAAACTAGATCAAGTAGGCGTCTAGCCAGCTATCATTTCACTGACTAGTCTCTTTTATGCTAGGAACAAGGAAGTGGCCTAAAAACATGGCCCTACACAAGAGTTGGCAAGTTTCACTTGCCTGCAAATATCACGTCTGAGCAACACCGTCCAACGAGTCCAAAATCACAATAATCCTACGTGCACAAGTCCACCGGCCTACATCCGTTTTATTAATCTTGATTAGTGAATTCTAAAACATTTAAAATACTTTAAAAATACTGATTTTAGTCTTGATTAGCATGCATTGGGTTGGGGGTCCTAGGGGTGCAAAGCGTTACCTCAACACGACGCGAAAGCTACACCGGCGTCGGGTAGCGACGCCGGGGGTTGGAATAAAAGATCGCGCTCCAAGTCCAGATTCCAATTAGATTCCTCGCTGGAAATTTCAGAGTAATCAACCGGAGCAACGAATCCAGATTCCAAAGCTAGCACGTGTGACGACGGGCTACGACGTGTCACAACATCGTACGCGACGAATCCTCGAAGAGAAAGCACCTAGGTGGGGCCCACAGTAGTCCTAGGGACCTATGGGGGAACCACAATACCTCTGGAGAACTTGGGGGGCCCACGGTGGCAAGTGGTGCGACGGGTGCGGGGTTGCAACGAATGGCTCTCGGTCGTACACAGCCAATGCGGGGAGATCCGTCGGTCGGGCACAGAGGATGCGGGGTTGCGACGTTTGGGGTGTGCAGCGGTGCGGGGACGTGCTTGGTGCGGGGCCTCCTCTCGGTCGGTACGGAGGAGGGGCTCGGTCAGGCGCTTGGATGCGGGGGTTGCAACGTTGCAACGTTGCAACGTCGGTCGGTGCGGGCGGCCCGCTCGGTCAGACACGAGCGGAGGCGGGCGACAGAAGCGGGCGACGACTGCGGTACGGAGCGGAGCGTGAGCGGGGGAATTCTCTCGGTCTGACCGAGAGATTCTCTCGCTCGGAGCGGGGGAACGGAGCGGGCGGGCGGTGCGGAGTGCGGAGCGGCCTTGGTGCGGGGCGGGCTAGCGGTCGGAGCGGGGGAACGGCCTTGGTTTTCTCGGTCGTGCGGCAGCTGTTCGTCGCAACGTTGCGACGAATCGTCGCAACGTCAAATTTTGAGTTTGGAAGCGGCTAGGGTTATTTTCTTACGAAAATAGGTCTTCCTAGGGGTTGTTTATATAGTGTAGATGGGTTGACTTGGTCTAGGGCTAAATCTAATAGGATTAGAAGTTTAAAATAATTTAAAATTTAAATCTCAACTTCTCCAACTCACACAAGGATTTGACTTGGTCCAAATGAGCTGGAAATTGGCTCAAAAATTCTTTAATACGTTTAAAACTCAAATAAATTTTATTTGGCCGAAAATAATTTAAAAATTAATTATTAAAGATATTATAAACCTTGTTAAAAATATAAAAGTGGTCAAATAAACTCTAAAAATTATTAAATAAATATCGGGGTGATCGTGATGACGAAAGTGAGCTAACTAAGAAGACGGATCTCAATTTCGACGTCGGACGACGAAACTAAAAATAGAAACGTCTCCCGTCAAAAGTGAAAATCGCCACGTCTCATCGAATAAGGTTAAATTGTGGGAAAACGACTCGAGAAACGTCGTTCCAAATTAGTGCCACTATTTAATACTCTCAGAGACGTTCACAACGGCATATCACACAAAAGTGTTCACAAGCAAATAAAGTCTAAAATAAACACGTGCATGGCCAAAAGCACGTGCACGAACAAAGTACAACGAAAAGTGGTCGTTACATCCTCCCCACCTTAGGAATGATTCCGTCCTCGGAATCAACATCAAGCACTGCTCGGGAAAAGGTGCGGGAAACGCTCTCTCATCTCATCCTCACGTTCCCAGGTAGACTCACCAGGGGAACCGTGACGCCACTGCACTCGAACCAAGTCGACGGTCTTATTCCTCAGCTGCTTCTGTCGACGATCCAGAATCTCAACTGGCTGCTGATCATAAGACAGATCCGGACGAACCGTAATCTCTGAGAAATCCACAGCATGTGATGGATCACTAACGTATCGACGTAACTGAGATACGTGAAATACGTCGTGAACTCCCACCAGCGACGGCGGCAACGCCAAGCGATAAGCCACAGCTCCAACTCTCTCTAGGACATCAAACAGCCCAATGTACCTCGGACTCAGCTTGCCTCTCTTCCCAAATCGAATAACTCCGCGGTTCGGAGAAATCTTCAGAAAGACATGATCGCCCGGCTGAAACTCCAAAGGCCTCCGTTTAGCATCAGCCCAATGCTTGAAACGGTCCTGCGCAATCCTCAACTTCTCCCAGATATTCCTCACAACATCCACGGCCTCCACGATCATCTCCGGTCCTAACAGCTCCCGATCTCCAATGTCATCCCAGCTCAGTGGCGATCGACATTTTTTTCCATATAGCGCGGCGAAAGGCGCCATTCCAATACTCGCTTGGTAGCTGTTATTGTAGGCAAACTCAACGTGATGGAGATGATCCTTCCAAGATCCCTTGAAGTCCAACATGCACGCTCTCAGCATGTCCTCCAAAATCTGAATCGTCCGCTCGGACTGGCCATCCGTCTGCGGGTGGTACGCCGTGCTGAAACTCAGACTCGTACCCAAGCTCTTCTGCAGACTCTGCCAAAACTGAGATGTGAATCTCGTGTCTCTGTCCGACACGATACTCACGGGGACTCCGTGAAGTCGTACGATCTCTAGCACAATTCACGTTACATCACTATCTAACTAGGAAAAGGAAATAAAATCGGAGTGTAAAAGAATTTACCTCCATGTATCTCCTCGCTAGCATCTCAGTAGACTGTCCCACTCGGAAGGGAATAAAGTGCGCGGATTTGGTCAATCGGTCTACGATCACCCAAATCGCGTCGTTCTGCTTCAGACTCCGAGATAGTCCAGTCACGAAATCCATAGTGATGTGCTGCCACTTCCACTCCGGAATCGGAAGCGGTTGTAGCAACCCTGCCGTACGCTGATGCTCCGCCTTTACTTGTTGGCAAACCAAACACTTGGCTACACTCCGAGCCACACTCCTCTTCATACCATGCCACCAAAAATTCAGACGAAGATCCTTGTACATCTTGGTCCCACCAGGATGCACAGAATACGGCGAACTGTGTGCCTCCACCAATAATTCCTCTCTGATATCTCCAGCTGGCACACACAACCTGGCTCCAAATCTCAACGAACCATCCTCGTGAATCAAGAAGTCAGTCCGCAGACCGGCTTCCAATTGCTCTCGAATCTTCACCAGCTTAGCATCTCCAGCCTGTCCAGCCTTGATCCTATCCACGATCGTCGACTGTATCTGCATACTCATCAACGAAGAGGTCTCTCCAGGAAGAATAATCTCGATACCAGTCTCGCAAAAATCCTGCTGCAATCTCCACTGCGAGGTTAGCATCATCACTGCTGGAAGTCTGCTCAGCGCATCCAGAACCACATTCACCTTGCCAGGGTGATACTGCAAGTCAATCTCGTAGTCAGCCATGAGCTCCAACCATCGACGCTGTCGCATGTTGAGCTCCTTCTGCGTAAAGATATACTTCAAGCTCTTGTGATCGGTGAAGATCTTCACCTTCTCACTCAGCAGGAAGTGCCTCCAAATCTTCAGCGCAAACACGACGGCAGCCAACTCCAAATCATGTGTCGGGTAATTCTTCTCATGAGCCTTAAGCTGACGAGAAGCATACGCAACCACGTGCCCATGCTGGTGCAACACACATCCAAGACCCTTTCCAGAAGAATCGCAAAAGATCTCGAATCCTCCACTCCGATCAGGCACAGCAAGTACATGGGCAGTCGTCAATCTCTCCTTTAGAATACCAAAAGCCTTCTCGCAATCATCAGACCAAACATATGGCACATCCTTCCGCGTCAGTCTGGTCATCGGCTCAGCAATCCGGGAAAAGTCCTTAATGAAGCGTCGATAATAGCCTGCAAGCCCAAGGAAACTCCGAATCTCAGATGCTGACTGCGGAACCGGCCACTCTCTGATAGCCACAATCTTCTCGGGGTCCATAGAAATTCCATCACCAGACACCACATGCCCGAGAAAAGAAACTTTATCCAGCCAAAACTCGCACTTGGAATACTTCGCATACAAACGATGCTTCCTCAAGATCTCCAACACTGTCCTCAAGTGCGATGCATGCTCTTCCTCCGACTTCGAATATATCAGAATATCGTCAATGAAGATGACGACGAACTTGTCCAGAAAGTCGTAGAAGATCAGATTCATCATGTTCATAAAAACTGCGGGCGCATTGGTTACACCAAAGGGCATAACCACGAACTCGTAGTGACCATACTTCGTCCTGAACGCTGTCTTCAGGATGTCGTCGTTCTTCACCTTAAGCTGATGGTAACCACTCCTCAAATCCACTTTAGAGAACACCCTCGAACCTCCGAGCTGATCAAAGATGTCATCTATACGAGGCAAGGGATAATTATTCTTGATAGTCACAGCATTCAGCTCCCGGTAATCCACACACATGCGACGCGAACCATCCTTCTTCTTTACCAGCAACACCGGTGCTACCCACGGAGACACACTGGGATTGATGTAACCCTTCTGCAAAAGATCATCCAACTGTCTACGCAACTCTTCCAACTCTGCTGGTGCCATACGATACGACGCCTTCGAAATAAGCTGCGCTCCCGGAACAAGGTCGATCGAAAACTCGAGAGCTCGATCGGGTGGCAGTCCAGACATCTCCTCGGGGAAGACGTCGTCGAACTCATGTACCACGGCTGGTCTACTCTGCTCCATCTGTATAGCAACGATCTCCACCGGTCTGGCCCGAAACCTAACAGGACCAAGCGAACTGCTACCTCGGCTGAACTCAAACACAGGATGTCCTGGGATCTCGAACACCACCATCTTCCTTCGACAATCGATCGTAGCATAGAAACTCGCTAGCCAATCCATTCTAAGCACTGCATCGTAGTTGATGATGTCGTGGACAATAAAATCAGCGTAAAGCTCATGTCCACAAACCACCAAAGGGCAAGAATTGCATCCACGATGCACCGAGATTACGCCATTTCCTGTAACGATGTTCCAACTCTTGGGAAGAGGGGAAGTCGTCAAGGAATGCTTCTCCACGAAGCTCCTGGAAAATAATGCACATCGATGCACCAGAGTCAAAAAGGACTCGTGCACGGAACGTGCAAACCAAAATCATGCCTAACAAACAGACTAATAATCAAACCCTATTCTACAAACAATCATATGCAATCAATTCAAACATAAGCTAACAATCAAAACTAACTAAGGAAAGAACAACTAGACAGAGGGTTACCTGCGATAACCTCATCCACAGCCTCGGTCTCCTTTGCAGTCATCAAGTAAGCCTGCCTCCTTGGCTGAACAGCCTGCTGATAGGCCTGCTTCTGCGGAAGAAGAGGCGCTCCACGTCCAGCAGGTACAGGTGCTCGTTGCTGCAAGGGCTGGGCTGCAACTGGTCCCCTCTGTAGCTGTGCTCCATCAGGTCCTCTCCTCAACTGGTTCGCATGCCAACAATCCCTCGCTACATGAGTAGCATCTCCACAAATCAGGCACTGCCCCAGAAATTTCCTGCACTGCTCCTTGATGTGGCCAGTCTTGCCGCAGAAATGGAAAGTCTTCACAGTAGGCCCACCAGGCCTCTTGAACTGCACTGGCTGGGTAGGCTTGACCCCAGGCCTAGCCACTCCTCTGGCCTGATCCATAGGCCTCTTCCCAGCTCCAGAAATCTATCCTCTCTTCAGCTTCGCAATCCTCTCATGTCTCCGAGCAGCTACCAGCAACTTCTGATATGACTCCATATCTGTCGTAGACATCAGGCTCTGCAAGTCTAGGGAAAGGCCCTGCAGAAACCTCTGAGCCTTCTCCTCAGCATCCTCCACCATCTTCGGCGCGAAGCGACTCAGCCTAGTAAACTCCTGGTGGTACTGGTCCACCGTCAGATTCTCCTGCTTCAGCTCAATGAAGCGCTGCAACATCTCCCTCCTGGCAGCCTTCGGAAAGTACTCCTCATCGAACCGAGACTTGAAAGTAGCCCAAGGTATCGGTGTCGTCAACAGCTCCTCCTCTGCATCCCACCAGTTACGGGCATTATCCTTAAGTTGCTTCTTCACCAGATCAACCCATCCAGCCGGGTTGACCTTCGACATCTTCAGATTATCCTCGGTATTTCTGGTCCACTCCTCGACAGCCAACAGTCCTTCAGATCCATCAAAGTAGGTCGGGCCCAGCTCCCGAAACTGCTTCGCTCCTAGCTCGAAGCGAGGGGCACTCTGGGTATTCTGGAGCATGCCCTGCTACACCTGCATCATCTGATGCATCATCCTCATGATCTCAGCATTGGTGGGCTCTCTATCCGGCTCCTCAGCACGATTGGGCCCACTACCAGATTTGGTCTGTCGTCGTCCAGCCATCTAATGACATAGAAAACGAACAAACGAATTAGACTCAAATATCTTAATGACTTGGATGTTGCAATTTATTTAATGTACGTTCCGTTATTATCGTTGTTCCGTTAATTCACAATTGCAAGAAGAGACCTGCATGGGCCACCAACAAAACCTGTCACGCCCCGCTTCCCAAAACATGGAGGCGAAGCGTGAGAAGGTCCGCTCAAACTTGCAGCTACAAAGCTGCAAGTCCGATAAGCGTCAATTACAATAATAGCAGGTCCTTGCAATTGCAACACGAAACAAAGATAATAAAAGGAAAGGAGACAAAATTTAAATCTCAGAATATCCATAATAAATTTCAACATCGCAGAAAAGCCACCAGGCTAAAATAAAAGAGTCTAAAAGAGGCCCCAGCATGGCCAACAAAAGTACAAAGTACGAAAACAAAGTAATGGTGCAAGCACCGACAACTAACAGCAACCTAAAGTAAAAGCAACTCAACAGTCACTAAGACTGGTCTCCGGTGTCCTCGTACTCCTCGACGAACGTAGGCTCAGGCTCAGCGTCAGCAAACACCTCGTCTTCAACAACTGTCTCTAGCTCAGGGTCTAACATGTGACACCCAAAAGAGCAAGGGGCACATGTCAGCAAGTCTGGAAGACTTGTGCAAGGAAACTGAAAGTAGGTAAAAGTAAAGCAACCTAGCAGTTCTAGCATGATGCACTGACATGGCAGTTAAAGTAATGAGTGCAACAAGTAAAGTACGAGCATGGCATGGCATGGATGACAAGTATTACATGAATCATTCACAAGACAAGTACAAGACAAGAAAAGTAAGCACCTCGTGCACAGAGTTCACGCCTTACAGCTGAAGAGGCTGTACGGGCACACTTATACGCTGATTGGTCGCTCAACCCTACCCCTCCACGTGTATCGAGCCAGGGCCTTACCCCCAAACGGGAATGCTTGCTTCTGGATCACGAGCCAGGAAGTGTTTTTCATGATGGCATAGGGGTGCACCTAGCCCGGGACAAGCAAGTACAAGTATGTAGCGTGTGCTACGAATGCGACATTCAATGCATGGATGACATGACATGGCAAGTAGTAAAGCGTACAGGTAAGGAAAGTAAACATGACAGTTTAGTATGCATGATCAACAAGTTTAAAGGGTTGGATCTAGCTTCGTTGTCAAGCTAGATCATTTAGGTGACGGATCTAGTTTCGTTGTCAAACTAGATCAAGTAGGCGTCTAGCCAGCTATCATTTCACTGACTAGTCTCTTTTACACTAGGAACAAGGAAGTGGCCTAAAAACATGGCCCTACACAAGAGTTGGCAAGTTTCACTTGCCTGCAAATATCACGTCTGAGCAACACCGTGCAACGTTTCCAAAATCACAATAATCCTACGTGCACAAGTCCACCGGCCTACATCCGTTTTATTAATTTTGATTAGTGAATTCTAAAACATTTAAAATACTTTAAAAATACTGATTTTAGTCTTGATTAGCATGCATTGGGTTGGGGGTCCTAGGGGTGCAAAGCGTTACCTCAACACGACGCGAAAGCTACACCGGCGTCGGGTAGCGACGCCGGGGGTTGGAATAAAAGATCGCGCTCCAAGTCCAGATTCCAATTAGATTCCTCGCTGGAAATTTCAGAGTAATCAACCGGAGCAACGAATCCAGATTCCAAAGCTAGCACGTGTGACGACGGGCTACGACGTGTCGCAACGTCGTACGCGACGAATCCTCGAAGAGAAAGCACCTAGGTGGGGCCCACAGCAGTCCTAGGGACCTATGGGGGACCCACAATACCTCTGGAGAACTTGGGGGTCCACGGTGGCAAGTGGTGCGACGGGTGCGGGGTTGCGACGAATGGCTCTCGGTCGTACACAGCCAATGCGGGGAGATCCGTCGGTCGGGCACAGAGGATGCGGGGTTGCGACGCTTGGGGTGTGCAGCGGTGCGGGGACGTGCTTGGTGCGGGGCCTCCTCTCGGTCGGTGCGCAGGAGGGGCTCGGTCAGGCGCTTGGATGCGGGGGTTGCAACGTTGCAATGTTGCAACGTTGCAACGTCGGTCGGTGCGGGCGGCCCGCTCGGTCAGACACGAGCGGAGGCGGGCGACAGAAGCGGGCGACGGCTGCGGTGCGGAGCGGGGGAATTCTCTCGGTCTGACCGAGAGATTCTCTCGCTCGGAGCGGGGGAACGGAGCGGGTGGGCGGTGCGGAGTGCGGAGCGACCTTGGTGCGGGGCGGGCTAGCGGTCGGAGCGGGGGAACGGCCTTGGTTTTCTCGGTCGTGCGGCAGCTGTTCGTCGCAACGTTGCGACGAATCGTCGCAACGTCAAATTTTGAGTTTGGAAGCGGCTAGGGTTATTTTCTTGCGAAAATAGGTCTTCCTAGGGGTTGTTTATATAGTGTAGATGGGTTGACTTGGTCTAGGGCTAAATCTAATAGGATTAGAAGTTTAAAATAATTTAAAATTTAAATCTCAACTTCTCCAACTCACACAAGGATTTGACTTGGTCCAAATGAGCTGGAAATTGGCTCAAAAATTCTTTAATACGTTTAAAACTCAAATAAATTTTATTTGGCCGAAAATAATTTAAAAATTAATTATTAAAGATATTATAAACCTTGTTAAAAATATAAAAGTGGTCAAATAAACTCCAAAAATTATTAAATAAATATCAGGGTGATCATGATGACGAAAGTGAGCTAACTAAGAAGACGGATCTCAATTTCGACGTCGGACGACGAAACTAAAAATAGAAACGTCTCCCGTCAAAAGTGAAAATCGCCACGTCTCATCGAATAAGGTTAAATTGTGGGAAAACGACTCGAGAAACGTTGTTCCAAATTAGTGCCACTATTTAATACTCTCAGAGACGTTCACAACGGCATATCACACAAAGTGTTCACAAGCAAATAAAGTCTAAAATAAACACGTGCACAGCCAAAAGCACGTGCACGAACAAAGTACAACGAAAAGTGGTCGTTACACATCGCCTCTATCTAAATCGTAGTCGAGATCCCTGCTTTTCATGACCCACTCCACCTACCACTGCGTTGGAGCACACGCCTTACGTGAAGTGCCTGGAGTAGCTCCCTTCTTCACCATGTGTGGGGCCATTCACACATCTACCATGAAGGAATGAAGCTCCGCCATCTTTTCAATAGAGCGCAAACACAGTTCCATGCATCATTCCTTGGAGCTCACAAAATGTTGCGGCACCTGGAGGTCTCCTCCACTACATCGATAAGTCTAATAAGTTCTGGCTCTGATACCATATTGTTTTTCTTAAATATGGCCCACTAGATCTCCACATTGGTATGATATTGTCCACTTGGGCCCACTGACCCAATTGGTTTTACTCTTGGGTCTCCCCAAAAGGCCTCATACCAATGGAGATACTAATACCATATTTAAGCCCCAAGAACCCCCAATGCTTAGCCGATAAGGAACTATTCGTTCGCAACCTAACAATTCCCTCTAAAGCTCTAGCAAAACCCTCCAACCTTATCACCATCTCTGGCGAGGTCTTCGGTGATATGCAACAGCAACCTTCATCTCCAGTGAACAGTAGATCTCTTGACCTACAATTTAAGTTCTCGTAAACTTGGTCAATCTTGGGTTATAATGAAGTTGTAGAAACTTGGTTGTTGATTATATTCATGCCATAATGATGATAGCTAACCTTTATAATTTTATGTTTGCGTAATTGATGTTGTTATTCCCTGTTTATTTCCCTTGGCATGCTCCCATGTTCTCTTGCTTGCTCTCATGTTTGATGTTCCTTTGCGTCCTTTGCTCTTAGGTCCACTTTCCCTGCTTTCCTTACTCTCAAATGTGTGCTTCCCCTACTATCTTTGCTCCACTATCTTGTTTCTCTCTGGTTTGCAGCTATTGTTACTGATTTTTCAAGTTCGGTTTGGACTTGTTTAAACCCTATTCTGCAGCATGTTTGAACTTTGTTTTGACTGAATATTAGAAATCTTAATTGATTGTGGGTGGGCTAGAGTTGCCTTCTATGATGATATGTTTGGACCTACCTTATATGATGTGATTAGTCTTGATTATGGGTTCTTACTACCTTTACATGAGCAGAAAATTATAAATATTGGTTTAGAGATACATGGACAATTGAAATTAGAAATTGATTATTGTGGAAATTACTCTCACACATCCACGATTATATACTAGATTTGACTGGTTTTGTTTATATGAATATTGTATTTCCTTGGTACTGATAATGCATGTCTATTGATCATGACCATATATGCCATATACTTGACTTTATGGATTGTTTTCCTGATATCACGTACGAGCTTATTTTAGAGACTTATTCTCTATATATGTGCATGCGCAGAATAATATTTCACAATATAACCTAAGTAGAACATGAAAAGAAAATTCCTATGAAGCTGGTGATTTTTCATACATACATGTGTTACTATCCCTATGAATGACACTTGACACATCATCCTACTTACATGACATATGTCCATCTAAGTTCATTTGGGGATGTGATAACTCATGTTAGAGAGGGTGCATGAGCAATTAGATCCACCTTTACTATATTTGATTAAGTCTAATTGACCCCACACCGTTGATCCCTCTATCGTATCGGATGTATATTTGACTAAATCTGATGTATCCCAAACTGTTGGGATCCCTCTATTGTATCAGATTAGATCCCACTGATGTATTTTTTTGGATCCTGAGTATCACTAATGTATTTATCTAGACCTGGCCTGGGTGAGCACCCATGTGACACATTGGGTCTCGCATGTTGCATATTGTGCCTTCCAGCATGAGTCATATCAGTAGTATATAATTTATTATTTCATATGCATAATCGTGTAGATCACGTTATTTATCATGTTACTTACTACTTGAGGCTCTTTTATTATGCTGTCATTCTATTATCATGTCTCATATACATATCTAACTTGTCTTATTTTATAGTTTTTGAAACTACGACTAACCTAACAGCTACTATTTTTGCTCCTATTAGGTACTGAAGCCTACTATATAGGTAGTTCATATTTTGAGGATTCAGAGCACATACAACACCACCCAGATTTCTAGTGGGCATGTTTTATTTATTGTTTTTGTAGTATTCTTAAGTGAATTGTAAGGCCATTGGCCCAAGTATGTATTTGCAGTTCCTTGTATCCTAATTTCTATTCCCTACTGATGGAGTTGTTATCGAGTATCTCTTCTTGTTGATATTTCTTGGGTATATCTGTATTGTTGTGCGGTGAAGCCTAGCTCTGCCAACACAGAACAACGGAAGATGCGGGATCGAGGAGACCGGGGACGAAAGATCAGCAACAAACAAAGAGAGCACAAAAAAGATTGTTTTTAGGCCGTGAATGTCCAAGGGGGAACACTGATGAGCTTTATTATGAAAGGAGAGAATAATACAAATCTTCTCTTCATCCAACAAAGAAGAAGCACACATGATCTCTTCAAAAGCCCACAATACAATCTCACAAAGTTGGCTCTTGTAAATGGCGGCTCTCTCACAGGATACACATATGTTCCACACAAAAACCTAACCTAAAACCCCCAATTTATAACCCTAGGTTACAATAGGTGTTATCATTGGCTAGGAATTCCTAAGGATACGGATCCCAACAATTACGACATCAAATCCAATCACCACTCCTACACAATTAATACAACACACACTAGTGGGTCCTCTGCCGCTTCCTAGTGGGCTGCATCCCAATGAGTTCCCTTCGACAGATCAACCTTCATTCCGTGTCAAACGACCCAAGTGCCGAGCCTCGCATACAAGCCTTCAACCTTCAAGCCTTCATATGACCGATCGACCGAACACGGACTCTAACCGCGTTACAACCCATCGACCCAGTACCAAGCGTTTGACCCTCAGACTCGAACTGACGACCGAACGATCCAACTGTGCTGATGAAGCCACTTGCTCAGTATCCTCGTATCTGACTTGTGCAGAGTCAGACAGGTCGGATCCAAGCGCAGTAGAGTTACCTCTGCATAAGATATCTCGTCTGCCATACAACTGCTTCTATTGCGCCGAATCGGGCCAACTTCTTCACAAATACCCACCTGGGTGAGATTCGAGCCTTCTGTCTAACGGACGACTTTTACTGACTTTGGTAGAGCATTGAATAGTGTTCCCCCTTATTTTGTTCCGAAGAACCAAATGGTTCACCAGAGCTACGACTGTCTCCTCTTGAGACTGGCTGACTCTCTCACGAGTTCAAATGTCCCTAAGGACTACGACTGGCTCCATCGAGCTTCAATGCCCCATCTTGGGGCCGACGTCAACTTCTTTGAGGAACCACATTGAGCAAGTCAAAACAATGTTTGAACTTGACTCCCGATACAACCTTCGTCAGCATGTCTGACGGGTTGTCATTTGTTTTGATCTTCAACAAGTTGATGTCGTCGTCGTCTTCTCTCACATAGTCCCTGACAAAGTTGAATCTAACATCGATATGCTTCGTACGAGCATGGAAGACCTGATTCTTAGCTAAGTGCATTGCACTCTGGCTATCACAATGGACATCGTACCTCTCTTGATAGACTCCCAGATCATCCATCAGACCCATCAGCCATATCGTCTCCTTCACCGCTTCAGTCAATGACATATACTCTGCCTCCATAGTATACAAGGCCACCGTAGACTGAATGATACTCCGCCAATATATTGGAGCACCAGACAGGTTGAATACATAGTCTGTCATCGATCGCCTCCCATCCAAGTCGCCTGCATAGTCGGAGTCGACATACCAGACAGTGTGCGGACCATGAACATTTCGGCTGTATGTCAGTCCGACGTCGATTGTGCCATTGATGTAACACAGGATCCAATGCACTGCTCACCAGTGCTCTCTTCCAGGGTTGTGCATGTATCTACTCACCATGCTAACTACATGTGAAAGATCGGATCGAGTACATACCATTGCATACATTAAGGCCCCTACCGCATTGGCATACGGTATGCTCGTCATGAGCTTATTCTCCTCTTCGTTCTTTGGACACTGCTTGGTACTGAGCTTGAAGTGAGGTGCAAGCGGAGTAACTACGGTCTTCATCTTCTCACAACCAAACTTCTGTATACAGACTTCAAATAGAGACTCTGTGAAAGATGAATAGTACCTCCAATTTGATCTCTTGTGATCTCCTTCCCAAGAATCCTCTGTGCCTCGCCCAGATCCTTCATCTCAAATGCAGAACTCAATTGAGACTTCAATCTCCGAATCTTCTCTTTATTCGATGAAGCAATGAGCATATCATCGACATAAAGCAGAAGGTAGATAAAGGACTCGTCAACCAACTTCCGATACAACACGCAATGATCATATGGACTGCGAATATACCCTTGATCATTCGGTATAAAGCATTCAAAACACTTATACCATTGTCGTGGTGATTGCTTCAACCCGTAAAGTGACTTCTTCAATCGACATGCACGACCATCATCACTCCCATAGCCATCGGGCAGAGTCATATAGATCTCCTCTTCGAGCTCTCCATGCAAGAATGTCGTCTTGACATCCAGATATACCAGTTCAAGGTCGAATTGTGCAACCAATGCCAACAAGATCCGAATCGAGCAATGCTTCACAATAAAAGAGAACACTTCATTGTAATCGATACATTCTATTTGTGCGAAGCCCTTTGCTACGAGGCGAGCTTTGTAGCGAACATCTCCTGATTCAACCCCTTACTTCTTGGTGTAGACCCACTTACACCCAATTGCCTTCTTGCCCTTCGGAAGCTCCACAAGATCCCATGTGTCATTCTTTGCCAGTGATTTCATCTCTTTGTCCATCGCACTTCTCCACAGCTTCGGGTCTTCGGATTGCTCCAATTCACCAAATGAGTTGGGAACATCGATGCATACTGCGGGAAAGGCAAATGAGACCAACTCCGAGTACCTTGCAGGTTTTCTTATCTCACGACGCGGCCTCGATACTGCTATGGAATCCTTTGGCTGAGCGACCCTTGGAGAAGAGCTATCTCTATCAACTGAGCTTGAACCACCAACTTCACCATCGACGGTCTAGAGCCTGCCTTCCGCTACATCTGGTGTGGGTCGATCTGAGTCGTCAATCGACCGATGTGGAGTATCAGAAACGTTGTCAAAAACCTACTTCAATTGTGTCTGTTCGACCTCCACCTTTGGCTCATTCTCCTACTTTAGTAACTTCGACTCGTCAAAAGTTACATCTCTGCTTAGGATCACCTTCCTCTGCGTCAGACACCATAGTCGGTATCCCTTAACACCAATGTTGAAGCCTAAGAAGATGGCTTTCTTGGCTCGAGCATTGAGTTTGTATTCCTTCATGGCATAGTAACTTGGACTGCCCCAAACTCGAAGTTATCCATAATCGGAAACTGGCTTTCTTAACCATACCTCCAAAGGAGGTCTTCCTTCCAATGTAGCAAATGGTAGCCGATTGACCAAGTAGGTCGCATACGCCAAGGCCTCTGCACAAAACTCCTTCGATGGGTCAACAGTTGACAGCATGCATCTAACTTTCTCCAGCAAAGTCCGATTCATCCTCTCTGCTATCCTATTGTGATATGATGTACCAGCAACGGTGAAGTGTCTTTGTATCCCTTCCGATCTGCATAACTGCTTGAAGAGATCTGACCTATACTCACCACCATTGTCACTTTGTAGACGATTGACACGCCGAACAATCTGAGTCTCGACCAGCTTCTTCCACTCGATGAAAGTGCTAAGAACTTGGTCCTTCAACATCAACAGAAACACCCACACCATACGTGAGAAATCATCGGTGAACTACACAAAATAGTGTTTCCCTCCCAATGAGGCCGTCCTAGACGGGCCCCATACGTCGGTGTGTATATAATCGAGCACTGCCTTCGTATTGTGGATGGCTGTCCCAATGAAGCGCGTGTCTATTTCCAAACACACAATGCTCACAGAACTCGATCTTTTCGGTCATGGCTCCCTTTAGAAGACCTCCAACGATAAGCTTCTGCAATGTTTTCTCACCCACATGACCTAGTCGCATAAGCCATAATATTAAGTAGTCCTCATTAGCCTCACGAGTCAGAGCCAAAGTGCCAGCTACGACCGAGCCATCCAAATAATAGAGGTTGCTTTGGCGCTTCCCCTTCATCATGATCATTGCTCCTCGGGTCGCCCTCAGAGCTCCATTCTCCTTGGTCACTCGACAATCCTGGGCTTCAAGTGAACCAAACTGAAGGGTTTTCTGGGTCTTTAGGGCTGTAAAATCGACGTCCAGCCCAAGTCGGTCGACGAAGAGATCATAAAAGCAGCAAAAAACAGATCTAAAAACATTTTCTAAATCAAGCCTTAAAGAAATTAACCCTAGCCAGAATCTCTACTATCCCAAGGTTGGGTCTGACCAACCCCTAAGGGTAGATCTATCAACCTATTTGCAATTATAAACACATGTTTAATTAAACTACATACCTTTCACTTCGTTTTCGTAGAATACGAAGCGTCGTTTTCAGCAACTTTCTTTAGCTCCGAAGCGATGCCCCAAGCCGCTTATTTCGGGCCGAACTGCGTCTCGAGCTGAACTGCATCCCGAGCCAAACCACGTCCCGATACGAGCAACACTCTGTCGCCGAGTCAACCACACGCCAAAGAAAGTTTCACCTTGAGTGGATCCTTCGTCAAGACTTCGGATCCGATCCGAACTCCTTCGTCACTTTGTTAGAACTCGATCAGGAGCAAGGAAGAATTTTGAGAGTGTGTGAATAATTAATTTAAGTCTTAATATTGAGCGTGCTCAAAAATTTTGAGAGCTTCTCGGATTTGGAGAATTGGTGCAAATTTTAAGGAGGAAGATTGGCCACTATTTATATAGGTGACCGACCCCTCCCCTTCTCTTCATATCCAATATGGGACTAAAGGTTTTGGAGGAAAAAATTAATTAAAGTTTACCTTTCACACAGGCCAATCTTTAGCAAATTTTTCCTCTCTCATTGTTGAGCTTCGCAAGTGATACAACCTATCAAATCAAAGAGCACTGAACAGTGATCGCATAGAAACAAACGGGGCTCAATTCGGACTCTGTTTGACCCCTCAGACGTGTGTCCAAAATTAGCCGTAAAAAAATTAGGCTCATAGGGTTCAAAACCCTACTTGTAGGGCCCACCATGTGGGCCCCACTGTTCTGCGTGCGCACAGCCTAAAGGGCGACTAGCACATGCCCCAGCTGGCACGTGCCAGCGCCAGCAAGTGGGCGCCTTTAGGCGCCTGCAATCTGGGTGCTTCAAGCACCCAGAATTCGGGAACAATAAATGCCTAGCCCAATGGGCCGGGCCAGCGGGCCTTTACCCCCCTTTTCTGTAAAAAAGTTGCTTTAACTCTTAAAGCTATTGGGCCTTTTTCCTCTTTGGGCTTTCTATTTAAAAAGAATTTTTAAATAGACTTATTAGGCCCGTTTGGACTCCGTTTGAGTGCGATTTTCTCCCCGACTTTCGTGGAAAAATCATCTTCATTTCTATGCATTTATTTTCAAATATATTTGTAAACAATTTACACTATATTTTATTATCTTTAATATTAAAATCCATTTGCATCAAATACAAATGAACTGAGGGCATACATCCCTCAACATCTCCCACTTGCACTCAGGATCATTTATCCCGAATTTAAAAGCTATCTGCAACCTCTTTGCAGTTTTATGTCTCTTGGATCAAATGTATTAAACCCACATCTTAAATATTTTAGACTTATAATCGCAAACACTTTGCGACTTAATTAATTCACATACATCATATGTATTGTCTCCTTTAATTCTACATATTACTTGACGAAGGTCTCACTCTGTTTGAGATCCTACAGCCTGACCCTACTATAGGTAGGGCTCGAAACCCCAGACGGCAGTGACCACGAGCAGCAGGTGACGTCCCTGTTTCGGTATCATAATTATGTGGTTAACTTATTGACATGAGTATTGTCGGGACCACACTGACTGTGTCCGCAATGAATATCGCAGTTTTAGTTCCTTTGTCAAAACTATGTCGACTAATCAAGCCTATGGTATGGTCAAACTGTCAACACCAATAGCTCGAAGCCAGTTAGTCTCCATCTGTCTTTAGTCAAATAATGTTGGACTTCTTCCAACATATTTTGGCCAAAGTTTTTCACTAAAGACCAAACCAACATATGCGACACTAACTCCCCATAACGGGAGAGACGAATTCTCTCTTGGTCAGTACTCTCCTCGTACGCGTCAAGTGTCACCCAACCAAAGACCTTTCGACAGGCCTTGCCTCGAAGCTAGGTCAGAAATCTAAGTGACACCGTTCATGTACAGGTTTGTACAATGAGCTCAAGTCTCATGATCAACTTGCATATCATCACAGAGAGTTATCACTGACAAATTAATTATGTTAACCATGTGATAACTCTTGTTGGATCGTTCAGTGAACTTATTCTCCAATGAGCACCTGTGTCTCATCTCCTGTTTTGCCAAGTTGAATGACCATAAGATCATCATCACCACTCTATGGTGAAGACAAAGACACAATGGTCTATCCGATGTTTCGATATCCTTTTCTTGAAACATCTATGACCATGAACGATTTCAGACTTATGCTACTAACGGTCAAACAATTCTCCATGATCAAGATCCTCATTTTGATACTTGTTTAACCTCGCATTAAGTCTTAGGACTTTACCTAAGTTCTAATGTCGACTACATTATTATTAACTTAGGTAAATTCTTACAAAACAACTTATGTTATTTTGAACAAGATGTTTGCACACATATACATAGATAAAATGCCTCGAAGGCATACTTATCTCCCAACATCTTCCACTTGCATACAGGCCCATTTATCCCGGTATCTCATACCACATTTACACATAAGTCTCTTTAGACTTTATGTGGCAGAGCCTTCGTGAGTGAATCTGCTAAACTGTCTTTAGTTGTAGACTTAAGGAGTTCATATGTTCATGTTAGACCACACATTTGAATCTCATCCAAATAATTTTCTTGGTCTGTTGGAATCCATAATATTTAATTTGCCTGGATCTCATCCAGGTCATCATACCTTATGAGAATAATCCAAAATAGCTATTGGTCAACTACACGGTCCAAAATAGCTATTGTCAAAACATATGTTTCGGCTCCTTGATGCATCACATGCTTTTAATTCGTGCCTACTGACCTTGAAAACTCTCTGGATGATCCATATAAGTTTGTTCTTCTAAATCATATTTAGAAAACAGACTTTACATGAATGCTCCAGTTTTCATGGTCATCAAGAGCATTTACATCGAATCTAATCCAAATAAATCTGTATACAGCTGTTGGCAAGAAAATTTTATCACAATTTGTTTATAGGAGTTATGATGATGATTATTCTCAACCAGCCTAACTTGTACTTAACTAATTTCCATCTGTACTAATCTTCTGTCTCGAAGATTTACTTGCAACCAAAAGGAAACACTTTTCTTGGGCACGTAAACTAAAGTCCATACTTTATTTACGTGCACGGACCTTTTTCGGTTTGCATCAATTCATTTCTTAGAGTCACTATTCTGAATGGCATCTTGGAAGTTGTCTAGGCCATCATCAACTATAATGTCTTACTCGACTTTTCATCTCATAGACTCGAGTAATCCTTTAACTTCCTAACGATTAATTTAAGGAATATTATATTGATAATATCCTCACAGAACCTTATCAAGAACCTAGGCATTACTATCTGGGACTGAACCCAGATGGAGAATTATAACTCAGAGTTACTTGTCATGCATCGCACCATGTCTAACAAAGTACGATTCATGATCTCTAACACACCGATGTGTCAAGAGACTTGACCTAAGAGAAAATCACATTTTCTTTTAATTACGCAAGAATTATATAGCTAAGTATTCGACTCTTCGATCTGATCGAAGAAGTTCAAACACTTCTGTTACTGTGTACTCTATTTTATCAGACTTGTGTTTCATCAAGAACACATGTCGTAATAAAATAAGTATAACATATCTAGGCTAATTTAGACTTGGGTCTAGATACATCTGTATGTATAAGATTGTGAGTTCAACAACTCATTCACCTACTGTCTTACAGAAGGAGTTTGGCCATCATACCTTTGAGACAAGACTTACAAGTGTCTTTCGACTCATAATACGAGAGATCAAAAACTCTCTTTATATGACTTGTCAAGTCTGTTCTCATCGATACAGCCTAGTCTATTTTGCCATAGATAAATTTTCTATAACTTGCGCATTCTTGTATTACCACCTAACACAGTCTCATTATACAAATTACTCATTGCTTCAGAAGAAAAGTGACGACATTCGCCAAAGTGTGTTAGACGTACTCTATGGTCCAAGAAACAACAATTGCTCATTTTCCAATATGTAGGACAATCTATTCCTTTTGTATAACGATTATCCCGAAACCGCGACATCAAATATGTCACATTTTCAGTTCCTCCTACTTTTGCCTTTACCAATGATAGAAAATTCTTTCTTTCTCAATTGACTTTCCTTAATGCCTTCTTCCTTTATAAATCTCATTTAGATATTGCATGTCTCAACATAAATAATAGCAGTGCAAACATCTCATGTATCCAAACGCTTGAGCTTTGCAACCTTGAGTGTGCTCAAAAAGTTGCTCGTCTCAAGATCCGGTATACATAGTCTTGTACCGCTCATGCACTCGTCTTCGATTCAAATAATTTGATCGAAGATTCAAACTTTGCAGATCGAATCTGTTTTCAATACAACCTTGAGTTGACTCAACAAA
Organism: Scilla litardierei; assembly: GCA_030789695.1. Lineage (NCBI taxonomy): Eukaryota > Viridiplantae > Streptophyta > Magnoliopsida > Asparagales > Asparagaceae > Scilla > Scilla litardierei. The sequence goes on along the minus strand of CM061142.1, from coordinate 498,715,750 downwards.
TTGTATGGAGAAACATGCTTTGAACATCAGTATGTTCAAGCTGTCCCTCATAGAGGCGAGTGATAGGTAGCGTGCATTTATTTTGTTGGACCCAAAGCTCAAGGAAATCTTTGTCCTTAAGCCTGTTTAAGAAGGACATTTTTAATGTCAGTGAGAACATAGTTTAATGTATTTATTAGAATTTGAGCTGATATTCCTTTAACCAACCATTTTGACCAGTTAACTTATTCTCGTAGGATATTATATTTTCGATTCCATCGGTAAACATAGATCTACCCTAGTTTAGCATATGTTCAATTTTAAATATAGATAGAATGTCTTTTATCTAACTATATCCGCCCTTTATTTTTGCGATCATTTTTAGCCATATTAATGAACGATTTAAATAAATTAAATTTAATTGGAAAGAGATCCAACAACCCTGAGCCTTACAACCTTGAGTGTGCTCAACAAATTGCTTGACTCTGCGATTAGTAGATGACTCTTCATCAATCATATCATATATGATTCCCTTATTGGTTTTTTCCCCTAGCCACTTATGATCATGAGTGTACTTATCCAAATCACAATGACTAGTCTAGTCGGACCCTTGTTTTCTTGTGTAGCCTAACTTATGCCGATGCTCAGTGTATGGGTACGACGCGACGGTTTAGGTTAAATTTAGACTACATCTTATGTAATGAGAAGTTAGTTTCCATAAAGTAACTATGACATAGCTTGAGTGTGTTCAACAACTACAACATAGAACCTATAGTTCCCAACCTCTAAAACGAGGAGTGTTACAGCTAATCTTGAAGAAGATTTTAAATGTAATTGACTAGATGTATTCGATGGTTTCATATAATCATAACTCGCATCCTTGCGTTTCAGCGGAACACGACCATGGATTTGGCTAGGCCATGATCACTATCTCTAGTCGAGCTAGGGTGATCCGCACCACTAGTCAAAAAACACTAGACCGGATCATGATCCATTGAAGAATACTAATTGTTCATATGTGTGATATCGAGTTGAAATGGCTTCATTAAAACTAGTCAATCATATCAACTAGTTGAATCCTAAAATTCAAAATTATTAGGATCGGTTAATAAATTTTATTAATGTCTATATCAACTATAAGGAATGAATTTTAGGGTGTTATCATAATCATGTATTAGGCATTTAAACAAGTTTAAATCATAGCATGTCGATAAAAAATTATCTAATAATTTTCTGAAAGCTTTTAATAGCTATCCTAAAAGTTTTTCTTGAATTATCACATAATCAACAAGAACTTATATAACCATTAAAATTATTAACTAGACAATATAGCTAAACATGCAACTTAAAATTATCTCATAAATCTAAGTTACCTCAAAATTATCTTATAATTTTTAAGATCTAACTATTAAAATTATCATATGATTTTAAAATTAGATCTAATTTTCAAAAAACAATTTTTCGAAATTCAGCACATAAAAACGACAGTTAATAGCTTAATAAACAACCTCCATCTCATGGAGAAACATGCTGTATCATATACATTTTATAATTGCAAAAACTATGGATCAAGTAGACATAGCTCTGATACCACTGAAGGGTATTCTGGGTCCTTATGGATGTAAAATCGACGTCCAGCCCAAGTAGGTTGACGACAAGATCATAAAAGCAGCAGAAAACAAATCTAAAAACATCTTCTAAATCAAGCCCTAAAGAAATTAATCCTAGCCAGAATATCTACTATCCCGGGGTTGGGTCCGACCAACCCCTAAGCATAGATCTATCAACCTATTTGCAATTATAAACGCAAGTTTAATTAAACTACATACCTTTCACTTCGTTTCCGTAGAATACGAAGCGTCGTTTTCAACAACTTTCTTTAGCTCCGAAGCGATGCCTCACGTCTCTTCTCCCGAGCCGAACCGCGTCCTGAGCTGAATTGCATCACGAACCGAACCGCATCCCGAGGTGAGCAACACACTGTCACCGAGCCAACCACACACCGAATAAAGTTTCACCTTGAGTGGATCCTTTGTCAAGACTTTGGATCCGATCCGAACTCCTTCGTGGCTTTGCTAGAGCCCGATCAGGAGCAAGGAAGAATTTTGAGAGAGAGGAAATAATTAATTTAAGTCTTAATCCGAGCGTGCTCAAAAAGTTTGGGAGCTTCTGGGATTTGGAGACTTGGTGCAAGTTTCAAGGAGAAAGGTTGGACACTATTTATATAGGCGACTGACCCCTCACCTTCTCTTCATATCCGATGTGGGACTAAAGCTTTTGGAGGAAAAAATTAATTACAGTTTGCCTTTCATAAAGGCCAATCTTTAGCGAATTTTTCCTTCCTCATCGTTGAGCTTCATAATTGATACAACCTATCAAATCGAAGAGCACTGAACGGTGATCTTATAGAAACAAACGGGACTCAATTCTGTCTCCGTTTGACCCCTCAAACATGTGTCCAAAGTTATCCCAAAATCATATTTTCGCAGAAAAAATCAGCCGTAAAAAAATTAGGCTTATAGGGTTCAAAAACCTACTTGTGGGGCCCACCATGTGGGACCCACTATTCTGCACGCGTGCATCCCAAAGGGTGACTGGCACGCACCACTAGATGGGGCGCATGCCTGTCATGCGCCTAGCTGGTGCGTGCCTGGCACGCGCCCTAGCTGGTGTGTGCTAGCGCCAGCAAGTGGGCACGCCCACAATCTGGGCGCTTCAAGCGCCCAGAATTCGGGCACAATAAATGCCTGGCCCAATGGGCTGGGCCAGCAGGCCTTGACCCCACCTTTTTTTCTTTAAAAAAGTTTCTTTAACTCTTAAACCTGTTGTGCCTTTTTCCTCTTTGGGCTTTCTATTTAAAACAAATTTTAAATGGACTTATTAGGACCGTTTGGACTCCGTTTTGAGCGCGGTTTTCTTCCCGACTTTCGTGGAAAAATCCTCTTCATTTCTATGCATTTATTTTCAAATATATTTGTAAACAATTTACAATATATTTTATTATCTTTTAATATTAAAATCCATTTGCATCAAATACAAATAAACTGATGAGATTACGGCTTAAGTCGGGAACAAAGCGCACCTCCTCGATTTCTCGTGTTACACCGTCACCCATCCTCATCCGCACTGTCCCGACGCCTACCGTGCTATATACTTGGTCATCGCCCAGCAAGACCGTACACTTACTACCTTCCCTGAAGTTTGTAAAGTACTCTCGATGTGGCATCATATGGAACGAGCACCCTGAGTCGAGCACCAAACCATTTGACGTCGCGCCCTCCGAAGCACCGACCAATACATACTCCTCGATCTCAATGCCCTTAATGACGTTGGTGGTTGCGTCGTGCTTACTTTTTTCCTTTGGATAGTCTCTGACCCAATATCCTCTTTCTTTACAAAAAGCACATTGGTCCTTTGCCACCTTGCACTGGGGGCCTCTTGTCTTATCTTTGGACTTGGATCTGAAATACCCTGTTCTATCTCTACCCTTCTCACTAGTACAACCCCTTACTACTGTAAGAGTGTCGCTCGAAGCTCGGCTGCAGGTGTCCACATCAGTCTTCCTGAACTCATTGCTCGTCAAAGCGTGGACACCTCTTTAAATGTGATCGATTCCTTGCCATAGGTAAGAACCGACACCAAGTACTCATACTAGATGTGTAGAATGTTGAGAATCATCACCTTGTCTTCATCGTCAACCTTCACGTCGACATTCCTCAGGTCGGTAAGAAGCTTGTTGTAGTAGTCGAGTTGTTCCTCCATAGAAACCCCCTCGGCTAACTTCAAACCGAAAAGCTTCTTCTTCAAGTGTAGCCAGTCCTGGATATTCTTCTTCATGTACTTGTCACCGAGCTCCTTCCAGAACTTTCTTGCACTTATCTCCTCCATATATGGGTATTTCTTCTCCTTTGACAAATATAGGTAGATGATACCACATGCACTCCGATTCAGAGTTCTCCACTCCTGATCAGATATGTTCGTCGGCTTCTCGTCCAATGCGATATCTTGACCAAGTTGATTCAAGATATTCATGACTTAGCATATCCACATACTGAAGTTGATCTTTCCATCAAATTTCTCAATTTCGAACTTTGTGTTAGACACAATAGTCCGAAAAGATGAAGAATACCAATAAGTCGATGCCTTTGGAGAACCGTCTTTGCCACCGCTACTCATATTCGTCTTCTACATTGATCTCCAACACCGTATGGGTCAGATACCAATTTGTTGTGCGACGAAGCCTAGCTCTGCCAACACAGCACAGTGGAAGATGCATGATCGAGGAGACCGAGGACGAAAGATCAGCAACAAACAAAGAGAGCACAAACAAGATTGCTTTTAGGCCGTGGACATCCAAGGGGAACACCGAGGAGCTTTATTACGAAAGGAAAGAACAATACAAATATTCTCTTCGTCCAACGAATAAGAAGCACACATGATATCTCCAAAAGCTCATAATACAATCTCACAAAGTTGGCTCTCATAAATGGCGGCTCTATCAAAGGATACAAAGATGTTCCACACAAAACCCTAACCTAAAACCTCCTATTTATAACCCTATGTTGCAATATGTATCAGCATTGGCTAAGAATTCCTACGGATACGGATTCCGACAATTACAGCATCTAATCCAATCGCCGCTCCTACGCAATCAATGCACCGCACACTAGTGGGCCCTCTGCCACTTCCTAGTGAGCCGCATCCCAATGGGCTCACTTCGACCGATCGACCTTCCTTCTGTGTCGAACGACCCAAGTGTCGAGCCTCGCATACGAGCCTTCATCCTTTGAGCCTTCATACAATCGATTGACCGAACACAAAGTCTAATCGCGTTACGACCCAGTGCCAAGCATTTGACCCTAAGACTCGAACTGACGACCGAACGACCCAACTGCACTGACGAAGCCACTTGCCCAGTATCCTCGTATCTGATTTGTGCAGATTCAGATAGGTCGGATCCGAGCACAGTCGAGTTACCTCTGCATAAGATAACTCATTTGTTGCTTCTCTTGCGCCGAATCGAGCCAACTTCTTCACATGTATAGTTCTCTGGTGACTTGCAGAGTCTGCCTTTTGTACGCTATGCGTGTATTGATCTGAAAGGAAAATGATTAGTTTTCCTTTGAAGTCAAGATGAGCTAGGGCTTACCTTGTGCCATTTCATTCATATGTGGAAAATGGGGCGTGACAATAAAATTATATTTAAATTATATAAATTCTAATAGAAAATACGAAAGTTTTTTTTCTTCGAAAACGCGCTAAGCAGCGCGCGCGATCACCCTGGTGGCTAGGAATCAAACACTGGCCTCCCCACTTGGAGCCAAGGAACATGCCATTGGGGCAAAGCCCGCTGGCAAACCCTAGCCGCCACCCCTCCCTTCGAAATTGGGCCTTCGGGCCCAATCCATTTTTGAAAAAAATAAATAAATAAATAATGCTGTGGGCCGAAGCCCGCAGGGACTTGTGGGCTTCGGCCCACAAGCAAATTAAAAAACCGTTGTGGGCCGAAGCCCACAGCGACATGTAGGCTTCGACCCACACGCAAATTAAAAAAAATCATAACGCGGTGGGCCGAAGCCCACAAGCGAAAAAAAGAGATGTGGACCTGAATCCCGCAGCCCACACTTCGGGCTTCAGGCTCGCAAGATTTGTTTGAGAGAAAAAAGGGAAAAGAAAGAAAAATAAAGAGGAAATGGGAAGTAAATAAATAAATAAAAAGGGTTTTTGGGGCCCTAAAAATTGAAGAAAACATTTGAAAAATAAGGGGATAAAATGGGGAATTTAATATGGGAATTGTGGATTTATGGAGACTATTTGGGGGTATAAAAAGGAAAACTTACTTCCTTTTACATTGAATAAATAATTTGGGCATCTTTCAAATTTATTTGAATTAGCCCCTAATGCACAACGAATTGTATATTTTTAATATATAATACCCCACTTATGATCATATTTATATGGCTCTTTTTCTGGGATAAACTTATGCTAAGTTATGCGGCATTAATTTAATAATTACAAAGATCCTGCGACCGCTCTGCCGTTAGTCACCTAACCTAACGGTGTATGACATCGCCCGGTGGTCTGAATAATTATTATGTATTTAAATTATTGTGTGTATCCTAGTCTGAACTGTGATGCCTATGATGTGTTATAAAAATTTTTAATGAGCACAAATTTTTGCATGGATGGCTAATTGTAGTTATGGATTGGCTGTTTAATCCCACATTTTACTTTTACAGCATTTTTCTTTTCTTTTTAAAAGAAATTGTCGGGAGGAAATTATGTTATGTACAAGACCGATGACTAATTTCTATGGTGGCGGATGCCACTCTTGAAGCTGAAGAATTAAAAAATGGGACCCAAGAGGTTTCCAAAGTTGTAATTTTTCGATTTCATTTGTGTAATATGGCTTGTAATATGGACTCTGTGTTGAGTAATGGTGTTTCATATCAATGTTATTTTGAGGATGTTCACAACATTATGTTGTTGCTAATGTCTATCATGTTTTAGTCTCTTAGTTATCAATTGAGGAATATCTTTTTTGGAGGCTATATGCTTGGTGCACGAATGGACATCCAGAGGAGCTATGTCAAAGCTTGGACTCAAGGAGTGCCAAAGCTTGGAGGTGATGGAGAGCATCAAGATTGAATCCATAGACTCTAAGGGAAGCAATGTAATCCATGTAATATTTCATTTATTGCTTTTCTCTTTTTGAGTCTAGGATTAATGTAATGCCTTGATAGATGGATTAACTGATTCATGCATATGCATTTTCCATCTTAGTGAGCCTTAGGATTATCATAGAAATCATCCCAATAGGTTCACCATGCCTTAAACTCAAACTGGAGTTTTTAGCTCTCCAACCGTCGACTGATGAAGGCATGCCAGGCGACTGGGTGATTCCAGGCGCCTGTCCAGCATTCTACAACCGAATGATATGCACATCTCAAGTCAACCTTTTTATTGACTCTAACTCGAGTTTTTGGAACATTCGACTGAAATTCAATTTCCAGGCGCCTGTATTCCAACAGGCGCCTGTGAATTGTTCTACAGTCGTCCGTGCGTAACTTGCACTTTCTGGGCTTCATCCCAATTTGCAAGTCAGTAGACTGATGAAGTATTTACAGTCACCTGTATATTTATAGTCGCCTGTGAAATGTTCATCTATCGTCCAAAGGCGCTACTGCGAAAGTTACATTTTCCAGCTCCATTTCCATCCCAAGTGACAGTCGCCTGCTGAAGGATATTCAGGCACATGCCCATTGTACAGGCGCCTGTATAGGCTTCTACAGTCGCCTGTCCTGGCTTATAGCCGTTGGGAATTTTATAGCCGTTGACCAGTCGACTGTCAGTTGTTCATCAGTAGACTGTCTGTGCTGTAAACTGCCAAAATCTAGTCGTTGTTGATCTATTATTTTGGGGTTTTTCTTTGGGTTTGAGGGTTCCTTTGGACTTCCGATATATATAGGAGAGGGCTGAATATATTAGAGCTTCTTGGTCACCATTGCAAATCATTAGAGATTTATTAAGCCACTCTCAAACTCTCTCATTTCCCTCTTAGAGCTATCATTCCTCTTCATGCATTGAAGTCAAGCTCAAGGGAAATCATCCAAGTGCTATCAAGCTCAATCTCATCACTTGGAGATCCTTTTCCATGCCTTACATTCATTAATGAGTAAGTTCATCATCAAGTCATAAGTAAGAGTATTTGTTTTACTTTGTTATTTCATTGAAACCCTAGCTTTCTTTGTGAGAGCTAGTTACTCTCCATGTGAGAGTATAACCTTCTGTGTGAGGGTTGGTTGCGCTCTCTCTATGTGAGAGCAAAAGTCTTTCTGTGTGAGAGCAATGATTTCTCTGTGTGAGAATCCAAATCCTCTGTGTGAGGTATCTCTGTGTGAGATTGTATTCACTTCTGTGTGTGCGAATTATAGTGGATATTGGTGTGGCTGGACGTACCCAAGTTTAGAAAATCAGGGTAACATCTTGTGTTTGCGTTTGGATTTTTGTGCTGTTTAAATTCTTCTTGCATTTATAATTCCACATTTGCAGTTTATTTTTTAAATACGCAATTTGTGCCATTACACTATTCACCCCCCTCTAGTGTGTTGTTGTTAGTATTGCAAGGGTAAGACGATCCTTATAATTAGTATCAGAGCAAGGTTGAAGCATACAACAATGATGGCATTTAACGCTTCATCCATGTCTCATGAAGAAGGTCTATCAATCGTTCGACCCCCGCTCTTCAACGGAACCAATTACCCTAGTTGGAAGATCAGGATGATGATCTACTTGGAGGGTCAAGACTTTTGGGACATCACGGAGTCACCCTTTGAGAAGCCTACTACACCCACGGACTCAAGGACTAAAGCAGAGAAGGACTCTATCAAATTCAATGCGAGGGATATGAATGCATTCCATTGTGCTCTCACTCTGAATGAGTTCAACCGCATCTCCATATGCAAATCGGCCAACGAAATTTGGCATATCTTGGGGATTACTTTTGAAGGGACATCCAAGGTAAAGAAATGTAATCATAGTGTGTTTAGATCTAAATATGAAATGTTTAAGATGCAGGAAGGAGAAAGCATCTCAGAAATGTTCACAAGGTTCACAAATGTCATGAACGCATTGGAAGGACTTGGGAAGGTGATTTCCCAAGAGGATTGAGTGGACAAGATCCTTGACTCTCTTACACCCAAATGGGAGTCAAAGGCCAACGGGATTTTGGAGTCTGGATTTTGGAGTCTAACGACATGTCCAAATATACCATTAAGGAGTGCGTTAGGAATCGCATGGCATACGAAGTGAAGTTTCAACACAAGAATGAGATACAACCAACCAAGCCCGAGAAGCTGGAGAAACAAAAGGGGGTTGCCGTATTTTTTCAATGAGGAGCCAATCAAATGGAGGAAGAAATTCAATCGAGAAGCTCCTAGTGAAGAAGATGAAGAAGATGGGTGTAACGGCCGCTTTCCGACCGTTCGTATTTTCTACGTACACGTACTTTTTCGTGCACGTATTTTATTTGGTTTTTCTGAGCTCCGGCATGAGCGATGCGATATGCCGTTGCGATCGTTTCGGGGTGTTGGATTTTATTGTAATTAGTGGGAACGTCTTTTCACTGCTCGTTTTCTCGCGAAACGACTTTGAATGATAGGGGCGTTTTAGTCATTTGACTCAAAACGCCGTTTTCAATTTTACGATAATTTTTGGTAGGTGTAACACGCAATCGGACACCGTAGCCCCATACTTCTCGTCTCCACGATCGTCCCGGTATTTTCGGATTATTTTTCCGATGCCCGTAGTGGAAGATATCTCCTAATCAAAATTCAAGCCCGATTAGCCTTAATCAATTTCGAAAATTCACATTAACCCAAATCCAATTTGATTCATACGTAACATGGGGGATGAAATTTCCTATTCTATTCTAACCCTCCTTTTCCTTTCTTTGCACCCCTCCCCTCTCACATAATCTCTCTCCTAGTCACCTAAACACACCCCTTCTATACTCTATTTAGCAATCTCCCCTTCCTTTTTAACATCACCCGTAACCAAACCTAGGGCATACAAAACGCAGCCGCCACCCATTGTTGCATCACGCACCTGAGCATTGGCCGCCGGCGGGAGGCCCTCCGACGATCCTCCGGCCATCCCCTCTCTCTCCTCTCTCCCTCCTCCCTCTTCTCCTTCCCCATTGAAACACCCAAGAACCTCCACCATGGCCAAACTTGGCATCACCCGGCTCCAACGGCCGGCCACCTCTCTCCGACGATCTTCGGAAGCCGCCACCGCCTCCCTCGGATCCCCCTCGACCTCCCCTAACACCGGCAACCTCTCCCCTCTCATCTCCATCCATTGAAACCCCTCAAAACTCCATTGAAACCCATCAAAAAACACATCAAAACACAGTTTTTGGCCAGAACTGCGCCCCGCCGGAAAACACCGCCGGCCGGCCACCTCCAGCCACCACCTCCGGCGACCACCACCCCCGATCAACTCCTCTCTGACCCCCCAAGCATCTCCACCTCCCCTTACTCTCTTCCCTCATCTCTATCTCCCTCAAAACGCTTTCAAACACAACCCAAACGACAGTTTTACAGATCTGCGCCACCGCCGGAAAAACTCACGTCCACCGGCCATCCGGCCATCTACGACGACCACCCTACCGTCGTTGGATTCCTATCGAAACCACCTACCAACTGCAATTTTCCTCACGCTCATATCCCACATGTAGCTCCCGGAATCCTCGTCGGAACACGTCGCATCCGCTGTTTTTCACAGATCTGGAAGCTGAACTTCGCCGTCCGCGCACGGCCACCTCCGACCACCCCCGGTGACAACTCCACTGCCGTTGGCTTCTTCTTGAAGTCCTTTACCCACTGCAAATTCCCGTTTCCGCTGTTCATCTCTGAAATTTCACTGAGACGCGCGACAACGGACGTGGCGCGAATCTGTCCTCCCCGGCTTCTCACGGCCGCCCACCGCCGTGCGCTCGTGCCGTCGGCCATCCACCGGGCCGAGCATCTTTCTTTGGTCCCACTTCATCTACCAACAGCTCCCTTGGACTCTCGGAGTTCACGTGCATTACCGCACGCACGTACTTTTAGCCGACGTCGCCGTTATCGTGAAGAACCGTTGCGCTACTCGCAACGGGAGGAGGATCGCTGATTAGCTCGCTGATTTCACGCCGCCACCCCGCTGTCCAGAGGTACCTCACTGCGCTACCCGCGGCCGAGGAGTTTCAGACGATGCCGACGTTTCGCCGTTCAGACCCGACTTCCGCTTGATGGACGACATTACGAGGTTAGTTTCCCTAACGAGTAGTAAAACCCACACCGTAGCAAAACTGAACCCTAAACTAAAACTGGACAACTACAATTAAATTTACTTTTTCGCATCATTAAAATGTTGTCACTATAGAAAATCGACCATCAGACAATTTTCTGTGCATATAGGGTAGTGGTCGATTTAGGCTGAACAAGAACACCAAATTGTGACTTTAACAAATAGGATAGTCCATATAACCTAGAAACGAACCTAAATAGGATTTGATGGAAAACGCGACCTGACACCGTCGCCATGACCTGTTTCAGATGGACTTCCGCAGACGAGACGCCTGGACGAGACGCTTCGAGAAGACGACACACTCGCCATCGCAGGCAAGTGTACCCACTTGCGTTTTTGACCGTGCTTTGGTCTTAGATTGCTAGAACTATTAGACTGTGAATGTATAGAACCGGACGTGAAATGATAGCGTCTGGGACGCCCCTGACGACTTAGACTTTACGACGAAGTCTATGCTCGACAAACAACAACTTTTGACACCGTAGGGCTATCTTGTGTGTGCGTGCGTGTGGACACCCTAGAATAACAATGCCTTACACTTGTCATGTCATGTCCCTGTTACACAAAAAGCCTGCGGGCGTTTTGGATGCTCTCCATGCGAGAGTGATCCTCGTGACTGTTATACAAAAAGCCTGCGGGCGTTTCGGATGCTTTCCCTAGCGGAAGTGATCCCCGTGATACAAAAAGCCTTCGGGCGTTTCGGATGCTTTCCCTAGCGGAAGTGATCCCCGTGATACAAAAAGCCTTCGGGTGTTTCGGATGCTTTCCCCGTGGAAGTGATCCCTGTTGCACAAAAAGCCTTCGGGCGTTTCGGATGTTTCCCTAGCGGAAATGATCCCTGTAAATCTTGTCCTGAGTTCCTGGGGTTTGGGGTTGGGTTGAGCGTGCGCACGGTAAGAGGGTCTGATCCCCCTCGAACCGTAAGGCGTGAACCCTTTCGTGTCTCACTTGTCTTGTCTTGTCTTGTCTTGTCTTGTCCCGTCCCGTCCCGACTTGTCTTGACACCTGTAGGTTAGTCCCGTAGTTGGTAGCACACGCTACGACTACTACTTGCTACGCTTTACTTTCCTGCTGCGTTACTTCTGTTTGTTACTCTGTTATAACTCCAGCATGCTAATCAACCAGTAAACCGTCTGTTATAACCTCAGCATGCTAATCAACCAGTAAATCGTTGTTTAAAGTTTGGTGCACTTGCAGTAAAGCCTAACCCTTATTGTAGACTTTACCTGACGTACAGTTCCTTTCTCTTGGGTGCTGTACGTCAGGTGTTCAGCCAGAGAAACGTGGACGAGGCAGACTCACTGGAGTACGAGGAGCCGAGGACGTCGACCCAGAGTACGTGCTTGACAAGGACCATACATTGAGGTCTTTTAGTCGTCACTTTCAGAGGTTACTACTTTCAGTTTTCTTTTAGATAGTTTGTTGCCACGCTTAGGCTTCTTTTTTTAGACTTTGTACCTGTTGGATATTATATCTCTAATTTAATGAATGCAACTTCCTTTCCGTACTTTCTGTTGTTACGAACTTTATTAATGCAAGAACCTGAAGTTTTTAAAATGGTACCCATACAGACGCTTATTGGGTCCGAGCTTCGCAGCTCTGGCCTAAGCGAGCCTTAGTCACGCTTCGCCTCCGTTCGTTTTGGGAAGTGGGGCGTGACAATGGGACTAGTGGAGATGAAATCGTGGAGCTTGCCAAGCAACTAAGAGCTTTCCTCAAAAGCAAGCAAGGTAAATCTTCTTCAAAGTTTGCCTCTAATTCTAACAATCCGACTTGTTTTAGTTGTAGAGGAAAAGGTCATCTCTCCACCGAATGCCCTTCCAAACTCACCAAAGAGACTTATAAGGGTAAAGGAAAGAAGCATTGGAAAGGCAAGTCCAAATTCAAGAACAAAAAAAGGTACTTATCTGCACATTTGATGACTCCGATGAGGACATATCAAGTGATGAAGAAGATGATGACAAGGAGCGAGCTCACATGTGCTTCGCGGCTTTTGATGATTCTTCATCAATCTCGGCAAGTTCAAGCGATGAAGAGGTGGAGGCGTGGCTCAACCCCAAAGAAGAAATGCGCTTCATGGCTAAAGGGGAAGAGTCTTCGTCACGCTCAAGCGAGGAGGAATCCGATGAGGAAGTTGCGAAGGAGCCAAAGATATTCTACGAGGAGCTCAAATACCGCTACAACGTGGTCTCTAATAGGGCAACTAAGTGCGTTGACTCATATGCTAAATTGAAAGCTAAATTTAAAAATGCTATAAGTAGGGTGCATGAACTTGAATCTTCTAGTGTAAACAATAATGTACATGCTTGTGACACTAGTGAGAGAGAGACACTTCTATCTTAAGTTAAGGAATTGAGCATGTTAATTTATAAATTAGTAGCTCAAAACCTTAGCTTAGAAACTCGCATTCAACAACTTACGTTGAAATGCGAAGAGGAATCCCATAAGCTTATTAGTTTTGTTCATGCTAAGGATTCACTCCACGGTTTGCTTGAAAAACAACATCCAGAAAACCATATAGGATGTTTGGGTTATATTCAAAATGTGGTACCCAAACCCACCTCTAATTCTTCTTTTGGTGCAAATATAAGAAATTTTACAAAAGCACCTAAGAAAAATCACCATGCTATATTGTATAACAATAATACCAACAAGAAGCATGTAAATCACAAGGTGGTGAGGAAAAATGAAAATTCTTGATTCTTTGCTAAGAAGCAAACTCCTCACTTGATGCATGCCAAGAAATTCATTCTATATGCCACATCCACCACTCTTGCAATGGCAAAACTCTTGCCTAGGAATTCCTTGAGTTTATGGATTCCCACTAGGTATAGTGTGCAAGAGAGGGATAGATACACCAACTCTCTAGTTAGGGATGCGATCACCTCATGTGATTTCATTAGGAAATCAAACTCCTCTTGGGTTTGGTTCCCTAATGTTTAGGTCTCTCACACATATGCATATTGCATGTGTATTGTGCTTAATTGTTTTTTTAGCATACCCATTGTTTGTGTGTGTTTCATGATTTTGAAAATGTTTTCAAATTTATTTTTCATGAAAATGGGGACCTTTAGGAATACATTGTCATACATACTATGTTTGAACCATGTTTATGACAATGGAGGAGTTAATATGGTTAATATGTTTAAAATGTTTTAAAACATATTTTAACTCTCATTTTGGGCTGTTCTTGATATTATTGTTTACAATTGGTTATTATTGGTCTCAAATTCAACCCTTGGTTATTGCCAACATGCTTCATATTATATTTTCTTTTAGCAATGTCATGTTTATCAATGTGTTTGATTTTTCCATATCTATGCTTTGATACACTCTTGGCCCATGGCTCCAAGTATTATTTACAATTGGTAAAGAGGATTATCTTTCAAGATTTTTTTACAATTAGTATCTCAATTGTTAAAGATCTTTTATCTCTTTCTTTACAATTGGTATTAGATCCTAGAAGTAAAACATTTGACCATTTCTATGATCTAGGGGGCATGGGATAGTGATTGATACCCACAAAATTTTTATATTTGGTATCTTACATCTCTTTATCTCTTGCATATTGTCACATCCTTTACTAGAATGACAAAGTGGATATATTTGATGTCCACCTTTTTGACAATGACAATGGGGAGAGATATATGCATTATGTAAATCATGTTTATCATACATATGCATTTGGGAAGAGAGATATATCTATGGGGACACACACACACACACACACACACACACACACACACACACACACACACACACACACACACACACACACGGGGAGAGATATGTGGGATTATGTAAACCATTCATGTAAAGCATGTTATATACTTATTGCAATTGGTTTATGTAATACATGTCTATTATATATCACCTTTATGTCTTATTATTTCAATTGGTATAATGATTATTTACAATTGTGTATCTCATTTTACAATTGGTGCATATAAGTAGGGGAAGCTCATTAGCATTGTGCTTTATTTCTTTATGTTTTATATAATGTGTGTCATCATCAAAAGGGGGAGATTGTTGAGTATTGGTGCTTCATATCAATGTTATTTTGATGAGATCACAACATTATGTTGTTTCTAATGTCTCTCATATTTTAGTCTCTAAGTTATCAATTGAGGAATATCACTTTTGAAGACTATATGCTTGGTACAAGAATGGACATCAATAGGAGCTATGCCAAAGCTTGGACTCAAGGGGTGCCAAAGCTTGGAGGTGATGGAGAGCATCAATGTTGAAGGCATAGACTCTAAGGGAAGCAATATAATCCATGTAATATTTCATTTATTGCTTTTCTCTTTTTGAGTCTAGGATTAATGTAATGCCTTGATAGATGGATTAACTCATTCATGCATATGCATTTTCCATCTTAGTGAGCCTTAAGATTATCATAGAAATCATCCCAATAGGTTCACCATGCCTTAAACTCCAACTGGAGTTTTTATCTCTCCAACAGGCAACTGATGAAGGCATGACAGGCGACTGGGTGATTCCAGGCGCCTGCCTAGATTTCTACAGTCGACTGGTATGCACAGCTTAAGTCAACCTTTTTATTGACTCTAACTCGAGTTTTTGGAACATTCGACTGAAATTCAATTTACAGGCGCCTGTATCCCAACAGGCGCCTGTGAATTGTTCTACAGTCGTCTATGCGTAACTTGCACTTTCTGGGCTTCATCCCAATTTGCAAGTCAGTCGACTGATGAAGTATTTACAGTCACCTATATATGTATAGTCGCATGTGAAATGGTAATCTATCGTCTGAAGGCGCTAATGCAAAAGTTGCATTTTCCAGGTCCATTTCCATCCTAAGTGACAGTCAACTGCTGAAGGATATTAAGGCGCATGTCCATTGTACAGGCGCTTGTGTAGACTCTACAGTTGCATGTCTTAGCTCAGATTATAGCCGTTGGGAATTTTATAGCCGTTGACCAGTCGACTGTCAGTTGTTCATCAGTCGACTGTCTAAACTGCTAAAATCTAGTCGTTGCTGATCTATTATTTTTGGGTTTTTCTTTAGGTTTGATGGTTTCTTTGGACTTCCTATATATTTAGGAGAGGGCTGAATACATTAGAGCTTATTGGTCACCATTGCAAATCATTAGAGATTGATTAAGCCACTCTCAAACTCTCTCATTTCCCTCTTAGAGCTATCATTTCTCTTCATGCATTGAAGTCAAGCTCAAGGGAAATCATCCAAGTGCTATCAAGCTCAAGCTCATCACTTGGAGATTCTTTTCCATGCCTAGCGTTCATTAATGAGTAAGTTCATCATCAAGGCATAGGTAAGAGTATTTGTTTTACTTCTAGATTTCTTTGTGAGAGCTAGTTACTCTGTGTGAGAGTATAAACTTCTGTGTGAGGGTTGGTTATGATCTCTCTGTGTGAGAGTTTGAGTCTTTCTGTGTGAGAGCACACGTCTTTCTGTGTGAGAGCAATGATTTCTATGTATGAGAATCCAAATCCTCTGTGTGAGATATCTCTGTGTGAGATTGTATTTACTTCTCTGTGTAAGAATTATAGTGGATATTGGTGTGGCTGGACGTACCCATTTGGGAAACCATGGCAACATCTTGTGTTTGCGTTTGGATTTTTGTGGTGTTTAAATTCCTCTTGCATTTATAATTCCGCATTTGCAAGTTTAATTTTTAAATACGCAATTTGTGCCATTACACTATTCACCACCATCTAGTGTGTTGTTGTTAGTATTGCAAGGGTAAGATGATCCTTACACTTTGGACATCTTTATTTTATGTGGGACTAGCCGATCCACACAATTAGCTTATTAATTTTAAAAAGAAATTGCCTTCGCATGAAAATATTTTTACGTATTATTAATTCATGCAAATTTGTGCTCTTCTAGATAAAATGGCAAAATTGCAAGCGTTGATTTCGAAGTGCTAGATGCATCAGGGAGAAATTATTTGAGCTGGTAGCTCGATGTAAAATTTCACATGCGAGCTAAATCCCTTGTTTCTGCTGTAACAAAAGATGGAAAGGCGACGGACATTGAAAAGGTGCAAGCCATTATTTATATTCTTCGCTATGTGGATAAGACCCTAAAGGCTGAATATCTTACGGTCGAAGATCCACTGGAGATGTGGACTGTCCTTGAGGAAAGATATAAACATAAAAAAGATGTTAGACTCCCAAGGGCACGATATGAGCTAGAGAACCTAAGACTGCAGGACGTTAAGTCTATAGATACAACTCAGTGCTTTTTATTATTAACTCACGTCTGAAGTTGTGTGGTGAAAAGTCTCAGAAGATCGCATACTGGAAAAGACGTACACGTCTTTCCATGAAAAAGATGCGATACTGATGCGGCAATACCGTGAACAAAAATTTACTAAGTATTCTGAGATGTTGTCATGTTTACTCATGGCTGAACAAAATAGAGAGCTTCTCCTCACCACTCATAACATGCACCCCCTAGCATTGCCCGCCTCCCAGAAGCTCACACCGCATCTTCTTCCAAAAAGAAGAAAGATAATAAAAGAAAAGGAAAATCACAGAGGGAGGGACCGAATAAAAATGCCAGTGGACAAGTCCAACAGCGAAGAAATGAAGGGATGAAGAAGTTCACTTGGCCCAGAAATGACAACAATAATGATGCACCCCCACCTAGAAGGGAATGGGAAGACCAGTGCCATAGCTGTGGCATAAAAGAACACTGGTCTAGAGTGTTCAGAACTCCACTGCACCTACAAGATTTATACAAAGAAAGCTTGAAGAAGAAAGCTGAAACAAATCTTGTGACCACCACTGCTCTAGTTCAGTTCAGTTCAGTGCTGAAGACTTCGAAAAAGATGACTTGTTTGATTAGCCATTTTTATCTTTATTGAAAAATAATGTTATGAGATCTATCTGAATGATTGAATGAAGTATGAAGAAATGTGAAAATGTTTCTCTGAAATCATATGTGCTTATTGATGTGTCCATATTTCACATCTTTTCCATTGCATCATGCCATTGAATTTCATGTCATTTTCGCATCCAAATCCCGTATTTTTCTACGATATTGTAATTCTAATGTTATATTCGAGTTTCGTAGAGTTTTATGGATTTTCAGTGATTTCGAAGCGATTCGGGACCCATTTTGGATATAGACACATCTGGCATGCCCGTGAGCCCGTTGGCGAAGCTCTACAGGAGTTCGCCGAGTTTTGGAAGCCATGGGAGGAGTGGAGGAGAGTGCAAGAAGAGAGGAGAAGCTGTCAGGAGCTTCAGCTGAAATTTTCCCAGGTGACTCGACCGAGCAGAGCAGCTGCTCGGTCGAGCATAGGCAAGATGAAGAAAGGGAGCAGATACGTATGCCGCTCGGACCGAGCACTCATGGTGCTTGGTCGAGTAGCTCATATCTTCGAAGTACAATCTACCTTCTACTCAAGCCAAGCAGATCTTATGGCCACCGAGTCAGTTGGCTGCTCGACCGAGCAAGGCTGACTCGGGCCGAGCAGACAGAGTGGCATTTTTTGGAGAAGCAACACTCCCTGACATACTCGACCGAGCAGGAGGGCTGCCCGACCGAGCAGCCCGACCGAGCAAGCCTCTGCTCGACTGAGTCGCTGACTCGGTCGGTGACAATGAATGCTATTTTTGGAAACTTCGCGTGGCCGTCTATTGCGCGTGGGCGAGTGAAGTGTGGATCTGGAGTGACGTTTGGCAGAGTTCATTCTATTGTATTTTTTAGATGACTTTTCGAGAGAAGGAGAGATTGGAAAATATTTGTTAGATCTAGACCTAATTTTTGGCAGATTATTGAATTATTTTTGGAGCTCTATTGTGATTTGCATTTTGGAATATTTGGGATTTCTTCGGATTATTGTTTGCTGCTATTCTCTTCGCCTTCGGTATGTAAGCTATTCAATCCTCATTTGATTAATTTGCTACGACGATTTCTCCTATAAAAATCGTATTTTTATTCGTTAAAATCACTATGTGTGAGTAGTCTCCTCTAGGGTTGATGGGTTAGCCCTAAGACTTTAGGGGGGAAATGTAGATCTGGATCTCTAGGTTGAATTAGAAATAGAGGGGAGTATTTCGGTCGATCCTACCGGATCCCTAGGATAACTCGCACTGAGATCATGCCCACGGTCTGTGGAATTGAAAAACTTAAGGGGTATCCTTGGGATTCGAATAGGGAAATCGGTGGATCCAACCAAGGCTCGTGACCATGCACGGCTCGTGCCTTGAGGGGATCCATCGACGAACTATAACACTACATTGACGGCTACCGCCATTGCGTCAATGAGAGCCATCGAAATACCTCGCAATTCTAACCCATGAGAGTGGTATGAATTGTGAGATTAATACCATAAACCTAATGCAACGTAAGAATCCTATTCCAACATCAATCTCCAACGGTCTTAGCGGTGATTCCTAGAACCCTAGTTCTTTTTATCGTCAAATTAACAACAAACATCACAACCAAACTTTCTCAACCGACAGCTATCTCACTCCAAGATATAGAAATAAGTTGAGACCCCAAATACACTGTCACCGTCCCTGTGGGATCTGACATCTTTTATATTATAATTTGACACCGTCCGCTTGCGGATAGAGCCCGGTATTGATACATTGGGGTCATACTATGCCTAGCGACCGTGACACTGCTAGGTGGAATTTAGGTGTAGGTTTCGGGTGCGTCAAGTCTTTGGCACCGTTGCCGGGGACGTCAATAGTGTATCTGGGTTTATTTTTACTTTGAAAAGTTTGTTAGCAAATCTCACCATTCCCTTTCTTTCCACACTCTTTATTCTCTCTTTTTTATTGCTACCTCGCTACTAACATCTCCCTCCAGCTAGTGATCATACTTTTGAAATCAGACGTGATGGAGATGGTGATGCAAGTACAGTGGACCAGTGAGCCTGACAGTGACTCAGACGAGTTTAGCTTTTCTCCATATCATCTACATGGTCTTCAGGATTCGCGCATGGACGAATCCATGATTGAATGTGCAGCTAGAGAATTGATTGATGCAGTTCGATTTATCGGATCAGGAACCTATGTTTCAGGTAACGTAAATCAGCAATTAGTCATGGATCATATAATGAACAAGGTTTTTGATGCAGGTACTATTGAGGGCGACATTCACGTAAGCTTCGAAGAGGACGTGATGTTCCTCCAGACCATTGAATCCTTACCTGTTGACGCAAGCTGGAAAGAGACTCGTCAATTGGAGCCATTGAACAATTCTCAGCTATTGGATATAATGGAAAGTGTAGTAGTTGATGTATGTGCCCATGGTCCAGTGGAGTTCCCTACAGACGACCCGGTTACACAAGAACTCTCAGTCTTTATCGAGAACGCCTTCCACAATACAGACACCTTTGATGGTGTCCCCGTTGCTGATGGAGTCTATGTACGATACGAAGGAGACACCCTACGCTTCTATAACGATAGCTTCCCACAGATTGCGACATATGAAGAATATGTCTGCGAGGGATACAGGGATTTCGAACCAATATAAAACGACATTGACCAGGGAAGTTCTCCCAACTCTATGCTTGACATCAAATGTGTGCCTGAATACTTTACCTCTGTAGACAAGTGCAATATGGAAACGGAATTTACAAATGCCTACCACGACATATCATCATCTCCGTGCTCATCCTACAACTCTGCCAACGAAGAGTTTCCATCTTCTGAACCGAAAATTGAGGACGCATCCTTCTCACAGGTGAGCGATGATGGGGTACATCGCCCCCTCAGGTAGAACTAAAACCTCTTCCTGCTAATTTGAAATATGCTTTCTTGGGCGAGAATTCCACACACCCCGTTATCGTCAATGCAGCCCTCACTGAACCCTAACTAGAAAGCCTCCTAAAAATCCTTAGATCCCATAGAAAGGTAATAGGGTATAACATTACTGACCTGAAGGGCATCAATGAAACCATATGCACCCATAGGATTCATCTTGAGGATAAGGACGCCACTTCCATTGAGCCTCAAAGTCGATTAAATCCCAACATGAAGGAGGTAATGAAGAATGAGGTCTTGAAGCTACTAGAGGCTGATATTATTTATCCCATTTCCGATAGTAAATGGGTTAGCTCTGTGCAGGTGGTCCCCAAGAAAGGGGGCATGACAGTCGTTAGAGACGAAAAAATAAGCTAATATCCACTAGGACTGTCACTGGTTGGCGTATGTGTATCGACTATAGAAAACTCAATAAAGCCACCAGAAAGGACCATTATCCTCTACCCTTCATTGACCAAATATTTGAGCGTTTAGCCAAACACAAATATTTCTGTTATCTAGATGGATACTCTGGGTTCTTCCAACTCCCATTGCATCGGAAAGACCAAGAAAAGACAACGTTCACATGCCCATATGGCACATTCGCTTACCGAAGAATGCCGTTTGGGCTATGTAATGCACCTGCCACATTTCCAAGGTGCATGACGTCTATTTTCTCGGATTTCGTCGGAAATATTATGGAAGTCTTCATGGACGATTTCTCTGTTTATGGCACCGAGTTCGATGATTGTCTAGCCAATTTATCCAAGGTTTTAGAATGTTGTCATGACAATAATCTGACCCTGAATTGAAAAAAGTGTCATTTCATGGTGACAGAAGGGGTTGTGCTTGGCCATGTCATCGCCTCTAACGGAATCGAGGTTGATAAGGCCAAAGTCGAAGTTATCAAGAGTCTACCGCCTCCCACTAACCTTAAGTGTATCCGTGGTTTCTTGGGGTACGTGGGTTTTTACTGCCGTTTTATAAATGATTTTTCTAACCTTGCTCGCCCTCTCACAGGCTCCTCGCCAAAGACGCTCCTTTTGTGTTTACTGATGCCTACTTGTTGGCCTTTAACAGGTTAAAGGAAGCTCTAATCTCAGCCCCAATTATACAGCCGCCGGATTGGAATCTGCCATTTGAGCTCATGTGTGATGCTAGTGACCAAGCAGTGGGAGTTGTTCTTGGCCAAAGGAAAGAATGAAAGCTTCATGCTATATACTACGCTAGTAAGACTCTGGATGATGCTCAAAAGAACTACACCACTACAAAAAAGGAGCAGCTAGCCGTGGTTTATTCTATCGAGAAGTTCAGATCGTACCTCTTGGGGTCTAAAGTGATTATCCACACGGACCACGCAACACAGAAATACCTATTGAGCAAGAAGTATGCAAAACCTCGCCTAATACGTTGGATCCTCCTCCTTCAAGAATTCGATATCGAGATCAAAGACAAGAAGGGAGCAGAGAATGTAGTAGCAGACCACCTGTCGTGGTTAATTCAAAAGCACGGAGATGACAGTTTACCAATTAATGATTCCTTTACCGGTGAACAGTTATTTGCAGCGAACTCCTCTGAAGCCCCCTGGTACGCGGATATAGTGAACTACCTGGTAAGTGACATATTCCCGCAAGGGTTGGCGACTTACTCGAGGAGGAAGTTCCTACATGACGCCAAGAGCTACTTTGGAATAACCCATACTTGTTCAGAGCATGCGCTGATGGGATCATCAGAAGATGTATCCCAAAGGAAAAGGCGACCTCCATCATATCGCATTGCCATGATCAACCATGCAGTGGACACGCAGCGGTCACCAAAACCATGGCAAAAATCCTCCAAAGTGGTATCTATTGGCCCACTATATTTAGAGATGCGAATGAATACATCAGAAAATGCGATAGATGCCAAAGGACAGGAAACATCACGAAGAAGAATGAAACACCTATTCAGGGCAACTTGGAGATAGAACTATTTGACTGTTGGGGAGTTGACTTTATGGGGCCCTTTCCATCGAGTAACGGTAATAAGTACATCTTGGTCGTCGTTGATTACGTCTCGAAGTGGGTGGAGGCTATGGCCACCCCGACAAACGACACAAGGGTAATAGCCAAATTCTTCAAGAATACCATCTTTCCTCGTTTTGGAGTCCCCGGACAATCATAAGTGATGGAGGGAGCCATTTCATCGAAAAGAAGTTCGAGACGATGCTAAAAATATGGAGTTCATCACAAGGTCGCTCTTGCTTATGACCCTCAAACTAGTGTTCAAGTGGAGGTATCCAACAGGGAAATCAAAGGCATCTTGGAGAAGACGGTTAGCGCCTCGAAGAAGGATTGGTCACACAAGTTGGGCGACGCCCTTTGGGCATATCGCACCGCCTTCAAAACTCCCATCGAAACAACCCCCTGCAGACTGGCGTATGGAAAAGCTTGCCACCTTCCAGTAGAATTGGAACACAGAGCATATTGGGTAGTAAAGAAAATGAACTTTGACAACCAGAGTGTCGCCATGAGACGAGCCTTGTGCAGCAACGAGCTTGACGAAATTCGGCGACACGCCTATGAGAATGCAAAGATATATAAGGAGAAAACCAAGGCTTATCCTGACAGGAACATCACGGTGGTTCGTCATGATGTCGGTGACCAGGTACTCCTCTACAATTAAAGATTATGCCTCTTTCCCGGGAAATTAAAGTCAAGGTGGTCCGGCCCTTACAAGATAGTAAGTTTATCTCCGGGGAGTGCCGTTGAGCTCGAAGGGGAAAACGGCAATTTCAAAGAAAACGGCCAGAGAATTATACCATACAGAGCAGGAGAACCAATTGGGCAAGGGGAGACATACCTCCTCGAGGAACCCCCCACTATTTGTTAAAGAACTTGAGGGAGTCGAGCTCGTGACTCAAAACGAGCACTTATCGGGAGGCAATCCGACTTTTTACATCTCCCTATTTTTTTGGTTTTGTTTTTCTTTCTTGTTTCACCAAATCCGGGAAACCAAATAAAAGCACCTTCCCTTTCTGCAGGTTGATAAGTATGTGGCACACAAATTGATGTTCTGAATGGAAGAGAGAGCTGGAGGGAAGACAGCTGAGAGAGGCAAAGCAGCTGGATGAAGGAGTCATGAGTGACTCGACCGAGTAGCGATCTGCTCGGCCGAGTAGCACAGGCACAAGAAAATATAGGGAAAACAGCATTCTGTCTACACGGCCCGAGCGGTCTTTGCACGGCCCGATCAGTCACTTGCTCGACTGAGTAGTGATCTGCTCAGTCGAGTAGCGCATGCTCGATAAAAGAGCTCGAAAACTTCATTTTGTCTACACGGCTCGAGCAGCATCAGCTTGGTCCGAGCAGTCGCCTGCTCGACTGTGTAACCGACTGCTCGATCGAGCAGGCGGAAGGGAGTATTTAAATTGTTTCTTGATTCATCTCAATAGATAGCTCGACCGAGCAATCATCTTACTCGGACCGAGTCGCATGGTGGTTGATTGCAGGTCTCATTTTAAGCCGGGTTTGAGCTATTTTCTCACTCTAAACCATCCGTTAACCCTTACCCTAAGCGACCCTACCCGAATCATCTCCCGAGCTGTCGCCCCCTCCTACCGAATCACCCGTAGCAGCTTCTGCCTCCTCCCGAATCACCCACAGCCACCGGTTAACTCTTTCCCCCCTCTCTTCCACTCAAATATCCATCTCTCTCTCCTCCTCCTCAAGCTCCCCTCTACGCCTTTCCCAAACCCCCCATACCCCCTAAGCCTCAACCGAGCTAAACTCCCGCTCGGTCGATCTATGCACATTAGTTCTTCTCGCCTGACATTACTCTACATTATTTCAGGTACGTGTCGTCTATATAGAAGGGCGATTCTAGGAGAAGCTTGGGGGATATTCCTGATCAGTAGCAGTCACGTGACCGATCACATCACCGCATCGTTCGTGTCGATACACTCTTTCCTCTATATACTTTACATACTGTCACTAGCTTTTATACTACTTGCAAGATGTCGCCACGCCGTGCAAGAGCCATAAATGCTGACACTGACACACGAAAATCTAGGCCCACTTGACGCACGCATCGTACATGCGCACCCTCACAGGACCATATTGTGGGCAAATCATCCACCACTTCACTTCTGCCAACCAACGCCCCAACTCCTCTTGAGCGTCTACATATCGACGACGCATCATATGACATTACCTTCCGTGACACTGACCAGGGCGATCAGTTCATTGCCATGCTCCTACTCATAGGTCAGGGAGGCGGCATTACTAGACAGTCCGTTGAACAGGACCTCACACGCCTCTGCAACCTAGTTAGGCATTGGCGAACTGACCCGCCTGTCGAGCCACAACCACCACCCTCATCTTCTGGTCCACGGCAGCGGGACCCACCACCAGCTCCAGAGGGTGGTGCCCCTACTTGATCATGTCCATACTCACCTTTTGCCTCCCTCATAGCATATTATGCCCATCTGCCTTTTTGGGGCCCTGGTCTTACATGGCTTGGGAGAGGACCCACCATGCATCATTCTTGCATATGCATCATCTTTTCATCATTTCATCATACGACATCTTATTTTCTTCTGTACAGTTTTATTTCTCATTCATTTTCTATCCCCCCACCCACCCACCCTTTCTTGCATCATCTCCCACATACTAGCGTTTTCTCAGCAGTGAGGACACTACTGGGTTTAGCTTGGGAGATGAGCGCTATCGCTTTATTATTATTATTCTTTTATATTTTTCTTCCTTTTTCAGCTTTTTAGTCTACTTTTCCACCCATTTTCTACCTTTTTATCTTTTTCCTCTTTCAGCATCACGTTTTTCATTTTTTACCATGCATGCATCTCTGTTTTTCATTCTTCTATTTTCTCCGCCCCTTTCCTCTTTTTACTGAGATTGTTCTGCATGATGATACTTCTCGTTGCCCTCAGTATCTTCTCACAGTGCTTACTATTTGATGACACGCTATTTAGGGTAGTTTCAGTTTCACTTTCTATATGCGTGCATATTCTTTTGCTGATCTATTTAAATTAATGCCTGTTATGAATTGAAAATCAAATGCATGAAATAGTATCTAGTATGCGCTATGTTGGGTAATGCACCTAGGTTCACGCATCATTAGAACACTTGGAGCATCTGCTTGCTATCGCATTCACTTCTGTTTGCATGCTTGATGTTATTGTGCTTACTGCGTGTTTTTCAGTATTCATCTAGATGAATAAAATATCCAAGCTAGTTATGAGTTTAGTTAGAGTATTATCATATTGAATCATTGTGCACCTCTGATGAGTGAACCGAGTGATTTATTATTTTCCTTCTCCACATATCTTTATGATTCTCTACATATCAGTTGGTTTCACCCCCGCAGCTACCCTTACCGCATCTCATTTTCCAAAAAAACTCCCAGAAAGAAAAAAATATAGCTTCTAAATAAAATGAAAAAAGAAAAAAAAGAAAAAAGAAAGAAAAAAGAGTAAAAGAAAAGAAAAGGAAAGAAAAGAACTAAATAAAATTGTTTTATATTCCTTTATTAGAAGCTATCACAAATACTTGGGAAAAGATAAAATTTCCATATCCTATTCCTAGATGCTACGCCTCAAGCTAAGCTTGGGGGGTGAACCAATTGATTATATGAGTGAGTATACCTTTAGAGTGGAGGCGGTGCACAATGGGGAGATTAGATAATGCTTGAACTTTACGATATATTTTAGTTTTTGGAGATTTTTCATGATTCGAAATGAATATTTGAATATCATGATTCATTTCCATTCTTTATTGCATGCTGGTGTGATTTCTATATGCTCCACGTATATCTATTGATTGAAAAGTGCATTGCCAACTCTTTTTATACTAGACTCTATGGATTACGTGAGATTGATATGAGTTGATGGCATTATTTTAGAAAATCCCTATTTTTGTCACTATTTGCATGCTAGACATATGATTAGTAAAACTTGAAAATTCCATTAGCATGTATATTTACTATTCGGAGCATCGTGAATTACTGCTGAGGCTTGAGATCTGATTGAACAACCTTAGCACCCTCCACCCATCTCCATTCTCCTTTATTTTTATTTCCTTTTTTTTCTCCTGGCATACCTAGTATTCGTCTTCCTCGAGGACGAGTAAGAGGTAAGCTTGGGAAATTTTGATGTGTCCATATTTTACATCATTTCATATCATCATGCCATGGAATTTCATGCCATTTTCGTATCCAAATACCGTATTTTTCTATGATATTGCAATTCTAACGTTATATTCGAGTTTCGTAGAGTTTTATGGATTTTCAGGGATTTCGGATCGATTCGGGACCCATTTTGGATATGGACACATCTGGCATGCCCGTAAGCCCGTTGGTAAAGCTCTACAGGAGTTTGCCGAGTTTTGAAAGCCATAGGAGGAGTGGAGGAGAGTGCAAGAAGAGAGGAGAAGCTGTCAAGAGCTTCAGCTGAGATTTTCCCACGTGACTCGACCGAGCAGAGCAGCTGCTCAGTCGAGCAGAGGCAAGATGAAGAAAGGGAGCAGATACGCATATCGCTCGGACCGAGTACTCATGGTGCTCGGTCAAGCAGCTCCTATATTCGAAGCACAATCAACCTTCTACTCGAGCTGAGCAGATCTTATGGCCACCGAGTCAGCTGAATGCTCGACCGAGCAAGGCTGACTCAGGCCGATCAGACAGAGTGGCATATTTTGGAGAAGCACGACTCCTTGACGTACTCGACCGAGCAGCCCGACCGAGCAAGCCTCTGCTCGACTGAGTCGCTGACTCGGTCGGCGATAATGAAGGCTATTTTTGGAAACTTCGTGTGGCCGTCTATTGTGCTTTGGCGAGTGAAGTGTGGATCTGGAGTGACCTTTGGCAGAGTTGATTCTATTGTATTTTTTTAAGATGACTTTTGGAGAGAATGAGAGATTGGAAAATATTTTTTAGATCTAGACCTACTTTTTGGGAGATTATTGAATTATTTTTGGAGCTCTATTGTGATTTGCATTTTGGAATCTTTGGGATTTCTTCAGATTATTGTTTGCTGCTATTCTCTTCGCCTTCGGAACGTAAGCTATTTAATCCTCATTTGATTAATTTACTACGATGATTTCTCCTATAAAAATCGTATTTTTATTCGTTAAAATCGCTGTGTGAGTAGTCTCCTCTAGGGTTGATGGGTTAGCCCTAAGACTTTAGGGGGGAAATGTAGATATGGATCTCTGGGTTGAATTAGGAATAGAGGGGAGTATTTCGGTCGATCTTACCAGATCCCTATGATAATTCGCACTGAGATCATTCCCACAGTCTGTGGAATTAATGAGCTTAATGTGTATCCTTGGGATTCGAATAGGGAAATTAGTGGATCCAACCAAGGCTCGTGACCATGCCCGGCTCGTGCCTTGAGGGGATCCACCGACGAACTATATCACTACATTGACGACTACCGCCATTGCATCAATGAGAGCCACCGAAATACCTCGCAATTCTAACCCACGAGAGTGGTATGAATTGAGAGATTAATCCCCTAAACCTAATGCAACGTAAGGATCCTATTCCAACATCGATTTCCGACGGTCTTAGCAGTGATCCCTAAAACCCTAGTTCTTTTTATCATCAAATCAACAACGAACATCACAACCAAACTTTCTCAACCGACAGCTATCTCACTCCGAGATATAGAAATAAGCTGAGACCCCAAATACACTGTCACTGTCCCTGTGGGATCCGACATCTTTTATACTATAATTTGACACTGTCCGCTTGCAGATAGAGCCCGGAATTGACACCTAGGGGCCATACTATGCCTAGCGACTGTGACACCGCTAGGTGGAATTTAGGTGTAGGTTCCGGATGCGTCAAGTTTTTGGCGCCGTTGCCGGTGACGGCAATAGTGTATCTGGGTTCATTTTTATTTTGAAGAGTTTGCTAGCAAATCTCACCATTCCCTTTCTTTCTACACTCTTTATTCTCTTTTTTTATTGCTACCTCACTACTAACATCTCCCTCCAGCTAGTGATCATACTTTTGAAATCAGACGTGATGGAGATGGTGATGCAAGTACAGTGGACCAGTGAGTCTGACAGTGACTCAGACGAGTTTAGCTTTTCTCCATATCATCTACATGGTCTTCAGGATTCGTGCATGGATGAATCCATGATTGAATGTGCAGCTAGAGAATTGATTTATGCAGTTCGATTTATCAGATCAGGAACATATGTTGCAGGTAACGTAAATCAGCAATTAGTCATGGATCATATAATGAACAAGGTTTTTGATGCAGGTACTATTGAGGGCGACATTCACGTAAGGTTCGAAGAGGACGTGATGTTCCTCTAGACCATTGAAGCCTTACCTGTTGACGTAAACTAGAGAGAGACTCGTCAATTGGAGCTATTGAACAATTCTCAGCTATTGGATATAATGGAAAGTGTAGTAGCTGATGTATGGGTCAATGGTCCAGTGGAGTCCCCTACAGACGACCCGGTTACACAAGAACTCTCAGTCTTTATCGCGAACACCTTCCACAATACAGACACCTTAGATGGTCTCCCCGTTGTTGACAGAGTCTATGTGCGATATGGAGACACCCTACGCTTCTATAACGATAGCTTCCCACAGATTGCGACATATGAAGAATATGTCTGCGAGGGATACATGGATTCCGAACCAGTACAAAACGACATTGACCAGTGAAGTTCTCCCAACTCTATGCTCGATAGCAAATGCATGCCTGAATACTTTACCTCTGTTGACAGGTGCGATATGGAAACGGAATCTGCAGACGTCTACCACGACGTACCATCATCTACATGCTCATCCTACAATCCGCCAACGAAGAGTTTCCATCTTCTGAACCGGAAATTGAGGACGCATCCTTCTCACAGGTGAGCGATGACGGGGGTACAGCGCCCCCTCAGGTAGAACTAAAACCTCTTCCTGCTAATTTGAAATATGCTTTCTTGGGTGAGAATTCAACATACCCCGTTATCGTCAATGCAGCCCTCACTGAACCCCAACTAGAAAGCCTCCTAAAAATCCTTAGATCCCATAGAAAGGTAATATGGTATAACATTGCTGACCTGAAGGGCATCAGTGAAACCATATGCACTCATAGGATTCATCTTGAGGATAAGGACGCCACTTCCATTGAGCCTCAAAGGCGATTAAATCCCAACATGAAGGAGGTAATGAAGAAGGATGTCTTGAAGCTACTAGAGGCTGATATTATTTATCCCATTTTCGACAGTAAATGGGTTAGCCCTGTGCAGGTGGTCCCCAAGAAAGGTGGCATGACTAGGCCTAGGCATGACAGTCGTTAGAAACGAAAAAAATGTGCTAATATCCACTAGGACTGTCACTGGTTGGCGTATGGGGTATTGACTATAGGAAACTTAATAAAGACACCAGAAAGGACCATTATCCTCTACCCTTCATTGACCAAATGCTTGAGTGATTAGCCAAACACAAATATTTCTATATCTATATGGATACTCCGGGTACTTCCAAATCCCATTGCATCGGGAAGACCAAGAAAAAACAACGTTCACATGCCCATATGGCACATTTGCTTACCGATGAATGCAGTTTGGGTTATGTAATGCACCTGCCACTTTTCAAAGGTGCATGATGTCTATTTTCTCGGATTTCATCGAAAATATTATGGAAGTCTTCATGGACGATTTCTCTGTTTATGGCACCGAGTTCGATGATTGTCTAGCCAATTTATCCATGGTTTTAGAACGGTGTCATGACAATAATCTGACCCTGAATTGGGAAAAGTGTCATTTTATGGTGACAAAAGGGGTTGTGCTTGGCCATGTCATCACCTCTAAGGGAATCGAGGTTGATAAGGCCAAAGTCGAAGTTATCAAGAGTCTACCGCCTCCCACTAACCTTAAGGGTATCCGTGATTTACTGGGGCACGTGGGTTTTTACCGCCATTTTATAAAGGATTTTTCTAACATTGCTCGCCCTCTCACGGAGCTCCTCGCCAAGGACGCTCCTTTTGTGTTTACTGACGCCTGCTTGTTGGCCTTTAACAGGTTTAAAGGAAGCTCTAATCTCAGCCCCAATTATACAGCCACCGGATTAGAATCTGCAATTTGAGCTCATGTGTGATGCTAGCGACCAAGTAGTGGGAGTCGTTCTTGGCTAAAGGAAAGAAGGAAAGCTTCATGCTATATACTACGCTAGTAAGACTCTGGATGATGCTCAAAAGAACTACACCACTATGGAAAAGGAGTTGCTAGCTGTGGTTTATTCTATCGAGAAGTTCAGATCTTACCTCTTGGGGTCTAAAGTGATTATGCATACGGACCACGCAGCACTGAAATACCTATTGAGCAAGAAGGATGCAAAACCTCGCCTAATACATTGGATCCTCCTCCTTCAAGAATTCGATATCGAGATCAAAGACAAGAAGGGAGCGAAGAGTGTAGTAGCAGACCACCTGTCGCGGTTAATTCAAAAGCACTGAGATGGAAGTTTGCCAATTGATGATTCCTTTACCGGCGAACAGTTATTTACAGCAAACTCCTCTGAAGCCCCCTGGTACGCGGATATAGTGAACTACCAGGTAAGCGACATACTCCCGCAAGGGTTGGCGACTTACTCGAGGAGGAAGTTCTTATATGAAGCCAAGAGCTACTTTTGGGATGACCCATACATGTTCAGAACATGCGCTGATGGGATCATCAGAAGATGTATCCCAAAGGAAGAGGCGACCTCCATCATATCGCATTGCCACGATCAACCATGCAGGGGACACGTAGCGGTCACCAAAACCACGGCAAAAATCCTATAAAGTGGTTTCTATTGGCACACTATATTTAGAGGTGTGAATGAGTACATCAGAAAATGCGATAGATGCCAAAGGACATGAAACATCACGAAGAAGAATGAAACACCCCTTCAGGGCATCTTGGAGATAGAACTATTTGGCGTTGGGGAGTTGACTTCATGGGGCCCTTTCCATCGAGTAACGGTAATAAGTACATCTTGGTCACCGTTGATTACGTCTCGAAGTGGGTGGAGGCTATGGATACCATCGTGAGGTTAGTAGCCAAATTCTTCAAGAATACCATCTTTCCTTGTTTTGGAGTCCCCCAGACAATCATAAGTGATGGAGGGAGCCATTTCATCGAAAAGAAGTTCGAGACGATGCTAAAAAATATGGAGTTCATCACAATGTCGCTCTTGCTTATCACTCTCAAACTAGTGGTCAAGTAGAGGTATCCAACAGAGAAATCAAAGGCATCCTGGAGAAGACGGTTAGCGCCTCGAGGAAGGATTGGTCACATAAGTTGGGCGACGCCTTTTGGGCATATCGCACCGCCTTCAAAACTCCAATCGGAACAACCCCTGCAGACTGGTGTATGGAAAAGCTTTCCACCTTCCGGTAGAATTAGAACACAGAGCATATTGGGCAGTAAATAAAATGAACTTTGATAACCAGAGTGCCGCCACGAGACGAACCTTGCACAGCAACGAGCTTGATGAAATTCGGCGACACGCTATGAGAATGCAAAGATATATAAGGAGAGAACCAAGGATTATCATGACAGGAACATCGCGGTGGTTCGCCATGATGTCGGTGACCAGGTACTCCTCTACAATTCAAGATTACGCCTCTTTCCTGGGAAATTAAAGTCAAGGTGGTCTAGCCCTTACAAGATAGTAAGTTTATCTCCGGTGGGTGCCGTTGAGCTCGAAGGGGGAAACGACAATTTCAAAGAAAACGGCTAGAGAATTAAACCATACAGAGCAGGAGAACCAATTGGGCAAGAGGAGACATACCTCCTCGAGAAATCCCCCACTATTTGTTGAAGAACTTGAGGGAGTCGAGCTCGTGACTCAAAACGAGCGCTTATCGTGAGGCAACCTGACTTTTTACATCTCCCTATTTTTTTGGTTTTGGTTTTCATTCTTGTTTCACCTAATCCAGGAAACCAAATAAGAGCGCCTTCCCTTTTTGCAGGTTGATAAGTACATGGGCACACAAATTGATGTTCTGAATGGAAGAGAGAGCTGGAGGGAAGACAGCTGAGAGAGGCAAAGCAGCTGGATGAAGGAGTCACGAGTGACTCGACCAAGGAGCCACCTGCTCGGTCGAGTAGCGCACGTGACTCGACCGAGCAGCTATCTGCTCGGCCGAGTAGCGCAGGCACAAGAAAATAGAGGGAAAACTTCATTCTGTCTACACGGCCCGAGCGGTCTTTGCATGGCCCGAGCAGTCACTTGCGAGTAGCGCAGGCTCGAGAAAAGAGCTCGAAAACTTCATTCTGTCTACACAGCCCGAGCAGCCTCAGCTCGGTCCGAGCAGTCGCCTGCTCGACCAAGTAACCGACTGCTCGGTCGAGTGGGCGGAAGGGAGTATTGAAATTGTTTCTTGATTTATATCAATAGATAGCTCGACCGAGCAATCATCTTGCTCGGACCGAGTCGCATGGTGGTTGATTACGGGTCTCATTTTAAGCCGGGTTTGAGCTATTTTCTCACCCTAAACCATCTGTTAACCCTTACCCTAAGCGACCCTACCCTAATCATCTCACGAGCTGTCGTCCCCTCCTCCCAAATCACCCGCAGCAACCGCCTCCTCCTCCCGAATCACCCACAGCCACCGGTTAACCCTTCCCCCCTCTCTTCCCCTCAAATATCCATTTCTCTATCCTCCTCCTCAAGCTCCATCCAACGCCTTTCCCAAACCCCCCATACCCCCTAAGCCTCAACCGAGCTAGACTCCCGCTCGGTCGTTCTATGCACATTAGTTCTCCTCGCCTAAAATTACTCTACATTATTTCAGGTATGTGTCGTCTACATAAAAGGGCGATTCTAGGAGAAGCTTGGAGGATATTCCCGATCAGCAACAGTCACGTGATCGATCACATCACTGCATCGTTCGTGTCGATACACTCTTTCCCCTATATACTTTACATACTGCCACACGCATTTATACTGCTTGCAAGATGTCGCCACGTTGTGCAAGAGCCACAAACGTCAACACCGACACACCAAACTCTAGGCCCACTCTACGCACGCGTCGTACACACGCACCCTCACAGGACAATATTGTTGGCGAATCATCCACCACTTCACCTCGGCCAACCAACGCCCCAACCCCTCATGAGCGTTTACATATCGGCGACGCATCATATGACGTTACCTTCCGTGACGCTGACCAGGACGATCAATTCATTGCCATGCTCCTACTCATAGGTTAGGGAGGCGACATTACTAGACAGTCCGTTGAACAGGACCTCACACGCCTCCGCAACCTAGTTAGGCATTGGCGAACTGACCCACCTGTCGAGCCACAACCACCATCCACATCTTCTGCTCCACAGCAGCAGGACCCACCACCACCTCCAGAGGTTGGTGCCCCTGCTTGATCATGTCCATACTCGCCTTTTGCCTCCCTCATATTATATTGTGCCCATCTGTCATTTTGGGGCCCTGGTCTTATATAGCTTGGGGGAGGACCCATCATGCATCATTCTTGCATACGCATCATCTTTTCATCATTTCATCATACCACATCTTATTTTCTTCTGTACAATTTTATTTCTCATTCATTTTCTATCCCCCCCACCCACCCGCCCTTTCTAGCATCATCTCCCGCATACTAGCGTTTTCTCAGCAGTGAGGACACTGCTGGGTTTAGCTTGGAAGATGAGCGCTATCACTTTATTATTATTTTTTTTATATTTTCTTCCTTTTTCAGCTTTTTAGTCTACTTTTCCATCCATTTTCCACCTTTTTATCTTTTTCCTCTTTCAGCATCACGTTTTTCATTTTTTGCCATGCATGCATGTCTATTTTTCATTCTTCTATTTTCTCCATCCCTTTCCTCTTTTTACTGAGATTGTTCTGCATGATGATACTTCGCGTTGCCCTCAGTAGCTTCTCACAGTGCTTATTATTTGTGACATGCTATTTAGGGTAGTTTTAGTTTTACTTTCTATATGCGTGTATATTCTTTTGTTGATCTATCTAAATTAATGCTTGTTATGAATTGAAAATCAAATGCATGAAATAGTATCTAGTATGCGCTATGTTGGGTAATGGACCTAGGTTCACGCATCATTAGAACACTTGGAGCATCTACTTGCTATCTCATTCACTTCGGTTTGCATGCTTGATTATTGTGCTTATTACTGCGTGTTTTTCAGTATTCATCTAGATGAATGAAATATACATGCTAGTTATGAGTTTAGTTAGAGTATTATTATATTGAATCATTGTGCACCTCTGATGAGTGAACCGAGTGATTTATTATTTTCCTTCTCCACATATGTTTATGATTCTCTACATATCAGTTGGTTTCACCTCGCAGCTACCCTTATCGCATCTCATTTCCCAAAAAAATCCCAGAAAGAAAAAAATATAGCTTCTAAATAAAATGAAAAAAGAAAAAAAGAAAAAAGAAAAAAAGGGGGAAAAGAAAAGAAAAGGAAAGAAAAGAAAGAAATAAAATTGTTTTATATTCCTTTATTAGAAGCTATCACAAATACTTGGAAAAAGATAAAATTTCCATATCCTATTCCTAGATGCTACGCCACAAGCTAAGCTTGGGGGTGAACCAATTGATCATATGAGTGAGTATACCATTAGAGTGGAGACGGTGCACAACGGGGAGATTAGATAATGCTTGAACTTTACGATATATTTTAGTTTTTGGAGATTTTTCATGATTCGAAATGAATATTTGAATAGTATGATTCATTTCCATTCTTTATTGCATGCTGGTGTGATTTCTATATGCTCCACTTGTATCTATTGATTGAAAAGTGCATTGCCAACTCTTTTTATACTAGACTCTATGGATTGCTTGAGATAGATATGAGTTGATGGCATTATTTTAGAAAATCCCTATTTTTGTCTCTATTTGCATGCTAGACATATGATTAGTAAAACTTGAAAATATCATTAGCATGTATATTTACTATTCGGAGCATCGTGATATACTGATGAGGCTTGAGATCTGATTGAACAACCTTAGCACCCTCCATCCATCTCCATTCTCCTTTATTTTTATTTCCTTTTGTTTTTCTCCCGGCATACCTAGTATTCGTCTTCCTCGAGGACGAGTAAGAGGTAAGCTTGGTGGATTTTGATATTTCCATATTTTGCATCTTTTCATAGCATCATGCCATTGCATTTCATGCTATTTTCGCATCCAAATACCGTATTTTTCTATGATATTGCAATTCTAACGTTATATTCGAGTTTCGTAGAGTTTTATGGATTTTCAGGTGTTTCGGAGCGATTCGGACCCATTTTGGATATGGACACATCTGGCATGCCCGTGAGCCCATTGGCGAAGCTCTACAGGAGTTTGCCAAGTTTTGGAAGCCATGGGAGGAGTGGAGGAGAGTGCAAGAAGAGAGGAGAAGCTGTCAGGAGCTTCAGTTGAGATTTTCCCAGGTGACTCGACCGAGCAGAGCAGCTGCTCGGTCGAGCAGAGGCAAGATGAAGAAAGGGAGCAGATACGCATGCCGCTCGAACCGAGCACGCATGGTACTCGGTCGAGCAGCTCCTATCTTCGAAGCAAAATCAACCTTCTACTCGAGCCGAGCAGATCTTATGGCCACCGAGTCAGCTGGCTGCTCGACCGAGCAAGGCTGACTCGGGTCGAGCAGACATAGTGGCATATTTTGGAGAAGCGCAACTCCCTGACGTACTCGACCGAGCAGGAGGGCTGCTCAACCGAGCAGCCCGACCGAGCAAGCCTCTGCTCGACCGAGTCGCTGACTCAGTCGGCGATAATGAATGCTATTTTTGGAAACTTCGTGTGGCCATCTGTTGAGCGTTGGCGAGTGAAGTGTGGATCTGGAGTGACGTTTGGCAGAGTTCATTCTATTGTATTTTTTAAGATGACTTTTGGAGAGAAGGAGAGGTTGGAAAATATTTGTTTGATCTAGACCTAATTTTTGGGAGATTATTGAATTATTTTTGGAGCTCTATTGTGATTTGTGTTTTGGAATCTTTGGGATTTCTTCGGATTATTGTTTGCTGCTATTCTCTTCGCCTTCTGTACTTAAGCTATTCAATCCTCATTTGATTAATTTGCTCTGATGATTTCTCCTATAAAAATCGTATTTTTATTAGTTAAAATCGCTATGTGTGAGTAGTCTCCTCTAGGGTCGATGTGTTAGCCCTAAGACTTTGGGGGGAAATGT
Organism: Scilla litardierei; assembly: GCA_030789695.1. Classification (NCBI taxonomy): domain Eukaryota; kingdom Viridiplantae; phylum Streptophyta; class Magnoliopsida; order Asparagales; family Asparagaceae; genus Scilla; species Scilla litardierei. Next base: position 498,679,010 of record CM061142.1, on the reverse strand, counting down.
AGATATGGATCTCTAGGTTGAATTAGGAATAGAGGGGAGTATTTCGGTCGACCTTACCAGATCCCTAGGATAACTCACACTGAGATCATGCCCACGGTCTGTGGAATTGATGAGCTTAAGGGGTATCCTTGGGATTCGAATAGGGAAATCGGTGGATCCAACCAAGGCTCGTGACATGCCCGGCTCTGCCTTGAGGTGATCCACCGACGAACTATATCACTACATTGACGGCTACCGCCATTGCGTCAATGAGAGCCACCGAAATACCTCGCAATTCTAACCCACGAGAGTGGTATGAATTGAGAGATTAATCCCCTAAACCTAATGCAACGTAAGGATCCTATTCTAACATCGATCTTCGATGGTCTAAGCGGTGATCCCTAAAACCCTAGTTCTTTTTATCGTCAAATCAACAACAAACATCACAACCAAACTTTCTCAACCGACAGCTATCTCACTCCGAGATATAGAAACAAGCTGAGACCCAAAATACATTGTCACCGTCCCTGTGGGATCCGACATCTTTTATACTATAATTTGACACCGTCCGCTTGCGGATAGAGCCCGGAATTGACACCTAGGGGCCATACTACGCCTAGCGACCGTGACACCGCTAGGTGGAATTTAGGTGTAGGTTTCGGGTGCGTCACTTATATGATTCATCGTTTTATAGATGAACTACTCTCATGACTGCTTAGCAGACAGTAACACATACGATCCTTCAATACAAATGCTATTTTCATAGCATATGAAAGCCTAATAAATATTAGGGCCATCAAATATTATTGAAGGTTTTATGAACGCAACTATGTTTCTTTCAAATGACACAGAAATTAATAATAAAGAATACATTATTCTCTTCGAATTCAAAAAGAAACTTACTAAGTTTCATGGACATCCGTTTAAACGGATTCCACTTATAACTGCAAATGCGAACGAATAATAAACATCTGTGTAGCGTCCCAAGAAAAAGGAGTAAAATCCATACTTGAACATTTTGAGAGCCTTTGATCAGGCCTCTATCATTCAATGATTCGGAGAGAGGAAGCAAATTTGACGGAGTACCTGAAATACTCGATACCAGTAAAGTTTCTACTTTGGCATGACAGATTTGGCCAACCTGGATCAGTTATGATGCACCACATCTTATCAACATCATATGTGCATGACATGAAGAACCAGAAGATTCTTTAGAAGGAAGAAATCCATTGCATCCCTTAAGGAAAAAATAATTACAAAGCCATCTCTACTAAATGTTGAAAAAAAATCTACATGCTTCCTCGAAAGAATACAAGGAGATATATGTGGATAAATCCACCATCCCTAGTGGGCCATTTCGATACTTTATAGCACTGATAAATGCATCATCAAAATATTCGTATTTGTGTCTACTATCGACCTGTAACCTTGCTTTTCCAAAGCTATTGGTACAACTAATAATGTTGCGAGTGCATTTTCCAGACAACCAAATAAAGAAAATACGTCTGGATAATGCTATGGAATTTTCCTCCCGGCCATTTCAAGAGTATTGCCTTACAACTGGGATAGAAATTGAATATCCAGGGCCACATGTTCATACCCAAAATGGGTTGGCAGAGTCATTGATAAAAAAACTCCAATGGATTGCACGTCCATTACTGATGAAAATCCTAGTTGCCAGTGAATGCATGGGGACATGCAATCTTACATGCTGCATCGTTAATAAAAATAAGAATAAGACCCTCTGGAGGTCAAAGTCTCTCTCCAATGCAACTTACATATGGAATACCACCGAACATTTCTCACTAAAGACTTTTCAGTTGCGCAGTTTATATCCCAATAGCATCACCATAAAGGACAAAAATGGGTCATCAACGTCGTCTAGATATCTATGCAGGGTTTGACTCACCCTCAATAGTATACCTAGAACCCCAAACGTGGGACGCTTTCAAGGCACGTCTTGAAGATTGTGAATTTGATGAGACAAATTTCCTCAAATTAGGCCTAGATACTGAAAAATCTGGAGCTATACAAATAATATCGTGGGATACAGAATCATTAACCCACTATGATCCGATAACAAAAAATGTGAAGATGAGATCTCGAAGATTCTACAAATAAACAATTACCGGACTCATTTACTGACAATCAGAAGATTGTCAGATCACACATCCCTGTTGCAATTATCCAGCTAGGATTGACATCCCCGAGAATGGATGCAATCCACCAGCAGCAGAGGTGGCTGTTTCTCAACAGAAAAGAGGCAGACCGCCAGGCTCCAAAGACAAAAATCGAAGGAAAAAAAATCCTGGAGACTTTGAGACTATACTACCACAGGACAATGAGCTCATGTCCATACCCTCACCCTTTCCGGAATCCACTGCAGAGTAAATGCCGGGAAAAAATTAAATGAAAGTAAATGTTGTACGTAGTGGGGAGGTGTTGGACAGAAAGAACACAATTGTCGACAATATATTCACGTATCATATTGCCACATACATTGCAAAAGCGATGATACTTATATAATATCGTTCCATAATCCGTTGCTAAAGTGCAAACGTAGAGATTGACCAAATATGGAACTACGCAATAAAAGATGAGCTGCACTCGCTTATGAAACGTGAAGTGTTCGGACCTAAAGTCCAGACACCAAAATGTGTCAAACCTGTATGCAAAATAAGTATTGCACGAATAAGAATAAATAAGTATAAAATCGTATGCTATAAGATACAACCTATAGCTCAAGGATACTTTCGCTGAAACTGGGGAATAAACAAATTAAAATGAGCATGACTGATAAATGATGCATCAGATTCCCTAAGTTATACACTACGAATACCTAACGATTTGGCAAAGGAAAATATAGATATACTGCTATTGGATGTTGTGACGGCATACCTCTATGGATATCTTGCTAAAACATAAATTCCATATTTCTTTAAATGCCTGAATAGACTTCGGGACGTCTATTCTATTGAAGAAGAATAATGAGGATAATTAATATTGTACAACCAAGAGAATCACCTGACAAAGCAAGGATTCCTACTAAGGGTGGTCTTTGCATCTGTATTAAGACCAAATAACAAGATTTGTAATAATAGTTGTAAACAACTTAAATCTCATTGATCTCCTGAAGAGAAAACCGAAATATCTGTTCAAGCCTGACTATCAAACATGAAATGAAAAACCTAGGCACAATAAAGATTAGTCATGGCTCACAGATTTATCTAAGAGATAAAATATTGTTACATTAAAATTCATACGCCCTGACTGCGTTGAAGAAATTAAAAGGACCATTGTCATCCAATAAGTACACCTATGTTAGTACACTCAATGGATGTACAAACAGACCACTTTCGGTCGCTGGAAGAGGGGGAGGATATACTTGGTCCTGAAGTCCCTTATCTAAGTGCAATCAGTGCACTCCTGGCTAACTACATGCGTTCCGATATAGCAGTTGTAGTAAATTCACCAGCCAGAGACAGTTATGCACCTAAAAAGTGCCATTAGACCGGAGTTGAGCATCTCCTGCGCTTCCTCAGGGGTCGATAGATTTGGTCTTACATTATAAAGAATTATCCTCCATGCTTATGCAAATGCAGGTTACAGGTCCGACCCCATATAATGAGAAATCACAGATTGGATACCCACAGTGGGACGACCATCTACTGCAGATCTTCAAAGCAAACTATGAAGGAAAAATCATCATATCATTTTGAGATCCTCACCATTCCAGAAACAAACCAATGGTGTATTTGAGTGCGCCTGGTGGTACATCACATCCCAATGACGACTGGAACAGAGGCTGGTCTTTTAGAGCTGACCACATAATATGAAGACCATGACACTCGCTAACCCCACTTTTCAGGAGACCACATCAGAGGTGACGAAACAAAACACACCTCTAGAGTTTTTGGTTTCAGCAGCTGCTTAATGATGTTGATATTTGTAATTTGTGTGTATTTTCAAAATGTTGTAAATATGAGTGATGAAAAATGCCTAAGAGACCTGAAAGACTGGTTATTCCTAAACGAGTCATGAAGGGTGATGATAGTGAATCTGCTGACTGTCTCCCGGCGAGCACTTCTCTATTTCAGTCCCACTCGTATTATTGATTTGATCACGGGACTTTACCTTACTCTCAATTAGCCCGTCAATCACGAATACCAAGTCCAGCCCCGTCGGGTATCCCCGTCAAACAAAAAGTAGGCCTCGTCATCATCAATCGAATCACTGTTCGCGACCCAATATTCAGGATCCGGGCGGTCCAGGGGGGGACCACCACGGCTCCTCTCTTCTCAGAAGGGGTCGAGTTATTGATGTGAGATGGATCCAGAAAAAGGGGGGTTCCTGAGAGCTTGTAAGATCAGGGAGAGTTAGACTGAGAGTTTGTACAGATCAGGGAGAGTTAGACTGAGAGCTTGTACTCTTTTTCCTTAGCTATGGTTTTTTTCCATATGGTTTTCCATGGCCAAAGGTTTTAACGAGGCAAATCCCATCAACTCAGGGTCCTGAAGTATCCACCCCTTGTGAGACTCATATGACGCTCAGAATCGTGAAGTATTCATGGGCAGAGTCCTCACTTATGGCCAAACTTTTCGGGGTTACAAACTCTCATTCTAACTATTGATTCCTTAAGAATCGTTGTCTTTCTACCATTTTTTTGTCTTATTCAGTAACCACATTTAAAAACACCCCCCTCAATTGACATGAGGCAAATTTTAAACTAAATTGCATGCTTGTGACCATTGCATGCATTTTTCCTCCTCTAAAAACTACTCCATAATAATCATGTTTATGCAATGTTAATAGCACTAGCCGTTGCTCTCACTTGCAAATGAATTAGTGTGGTATAATCATACCACACGAATCAATGGATTAAATATCCTTAAAATAAAGCCCAATTAAATTCATATAGAGACCCAGATATCAAAGGAAAACTCAAAGAAAAGCCACAAAAATAAAATCCATATTAAAGTCCAATTGTAGCTCATAAACATGATGCCCAAGGAAATAAAATTCGCAAACAAAAATCATAGACACAAGAAAAAAATGAAGAAAGTGATGGGCGAAAAGGCACACAAGGAAATATTAAATGTCACACTGTAAAAATAAAATAAAACCCTAATGATACCAAAAAAACCTAGTATTTTAGGAGAATTTATAACAATAAGTTGGGCTAAGAGTAAATATCCAAAGATCGGTGCTCTATACGAGAATCACATGTGCTTGTTCTACCACATGAAACATTCTTTGTAAGAACAGCTCACTAATCAGGGTGGCCAACGGCCAGTCCGGGCCCGACCGAGCCACGGGCCGACCCGGCCCGGTGGCCGACCGGGGGCCTGAAGCCCGGCCCAAGGCCCGGTCAAGCCCGGGCCCGACCGGCCCGAGGCCCGGTCAAGCCCGGGCCCGACTGGCCCGACCAAATTAAATAAAAAAATAAAAAAAAATCAAAAAAATTCTAAAATTCTAAAAAATATCTTGGGCCTGATTGAAATGGTCACACATGAACGGTAGGCGTGTGCGGATCCGGGTACCCTTTTTTTATGTTATCCGGACCCTACTCGGTAAGGAACTGGTTCCTAAAATTTGGACCTAGAACCTGTCTAGTCGGACCCTACACCCGGAACCTACTCGGACCCATGGTTCCGGGTACCCTGTAATTAATTACATTACCTTACGTTACATTAACTGATTAGTTTAGTGTATATTAATATGATGATGTGGTCACATCAAATGAATTCAAGTAAGGTTCATGGGACCTAATTGTCTTCTGTATTATCACACATTTGCTAATCATGATTAGTCAAATGCTTAAGCGGCTGCTTTTTTAGAAAAAACTTCATGAGACTCATGAATGACCGCAATTAAGGTTGGATTGAGATCCCATAATTTGACATGTTGCATGTTTGATTATATACCAACCGATCAAAGTGAAGTTTACACAATTTAAGGAAAGGCTTAGATCAATGAAGATCTCTTTCCCTTGCTCACATGGGATGGTGAGACTGAGAGTGAGCAAGGTAGATTATTCAGAAGAAAGCAATATGCCTTTGATGTAATGATAGATACTTCAGTATTTGTTCAGAATGATGGGATTGCATCTCCGACTGGTATTACATTTATGCAGAAGCTTCAGAGTAATATATGCATATTAATTTCCCTCTTTCAGGATCGGACTCCTCATTGAGACGTTTATGTAATATATGGATATCGGTTCCGGGTCCGGGTACCTGTTCCCTATAAATGGGAACCGGAACCGGAACCGGAATCGGACCCGATTCACACCGGTTCTTAATTTTCATACCCGGAACTTAACCAGATCTAATGGGTATCTAACCGGAACCTTGGGTAGGTTCCGATTGTATATCTAGGTACCCTGTAGTGCACACCCCTAGTTTGAACGGTTGCTGCTTCTAAAAAAAAATTCTTAAAAAAAATATTTTGTTAAGGATTTCGGACCTTCGGTTGCTGCTGATATTGTAACGGCCACACATGGACTCATTGATTGGTAGGTGCCTACATAGGACTGTTGGTCCTTTTGAAACTGCAGATGATGATAAATTTTGTTCTTGCCTCTTTTAACATTTTAATTAATCTCGGTTAAATTTAATGTAATAGGTATTAAGGGAAGCTCTTCCGTAATTAATAGGGGGTCAACATGGCCATATACAGTTTCCATCAAAAAAAAAAATTAGTGCGGGCGCCCGGACGCCAGGCCCGTTTTCACCCGGGCCCGTTCGCAGGCCGGCCCGCCCGGAGGGGGATCTAGAAGCCCGATCCTGACTAGTCATAATAAAACAAAGAAGCTAAGAAGGCTAGTCTTAAGTATAGGATCCAGAATTTGCAAATAAAAAAGGGAAGAGCTATGTGCACCATAAAAATGAGGTGCATGTAATGATTGCATTCTATTCTTTAAAAAAAATCAAATCATGTGGTCTCTCACAGAGTCACAGCCTCTCTTTTTTGTGTTTTACCAAAAAGAGAATGTAATCATCATATGCACCACACTTTTGAGGTGCATATAGTCCTCAAAAAAAAAAATTGTCAAAATATTGTTTTGCGATGGTAATGGCAATTGTATTTGGTAAAAGATGAATGCAGTGTTGTCTATAAATAACTTTTGGTTTTGTTATGCTATTTGTATTTTGTTTTTGTTGTGTGGGATGAATTGATCAAGGGAGGAAGAAAAAGGGAGGTAAAGATGTGTACAACAAATAGAAGGCCAGTCAACAGATGTGACAGATTGATTCCTTCTTTTACTTTTTTCTTCTTCTCTTTATTTTTTTTCTTCTTTTTTGTTTCTCTCTTCTTTTGACAACTAATTAATGTATGCAGAAGCTAATAAAGCCTCTTCCTTTCGATTTTCTTTCTTCCAGCAACCAAACCTCCAACCGTCTGCCTGAATTAGGCATCAGGACCAAACAAAGTCAACATCATTGGACGACCGCTCTCTCCTCCAACAAACCACTCCAAATCCTTCACTACGTGGACCGCTGATTACCAGTTCAATTGGCACAATGCACGCACCAACCAAATCACATTTTCAGCTTTCCCCGATCGGATTAAATACAGCTAGACGTATTCATCGTTACATTTTCTTTTTCTCCAATAGAAGAGCAATTCGTACGCAAAAGCGTCACATTTTTCATGGTAAAAGGCAGATTCATGAAGAAGGGGCAGATGGAATTCGTGCAACGTCCTGTTGAGAAAAGCTTAATTGGTCTTAATTAATTGCCAGAAGGCATAGAAAATTAAACAAAAAATTTGCCTACCACCGTGTATAGTTTTGCAAAACGGGATCAGGTGATTACGGTCCAGTTTCATTGAATTTGCCTTGTTCCCAATGCATAATTTTGGGTGAACTCTATAATGCCAGCGTATTTTACACCGGACGGTCTAAAGCCTACGCAATAGCATATCAAGTAAAGCTTATGCTGAACGAGGTCTGCATGCACTGAACCTCATAACCTGAAAACACATTGCACCTACCATTTTCATCACTCTAAACTTCTTAATATCGAAGATACTTGGAAGCAGAGCAACATGACAAAGTTGAACCATGAATAAAGCATAGCTTCGGATCCATTGCAATTCAATCACAACAAAAAGGATTAATTAAATACATTGTTCACACTCATTCGGTATTCGCATACCAACGTACCGATAGCAAGAGGATACTTCCACTAGAAGCATGAAAACAAATGCCACGAACATTTTAGCAAAACTAAATAGGCTGCTTTTAGGGTTTTTCTACACGCAAGGGAAAAGTAGGGTGGCAACCAAAACAATTTTTAGGCAGACCGGTTCATGCGTCAGCTTAAAAAATGAAACAAAACAAACGAATCACACTAACAATACCAATTTGAAACCCTGATGCAGTGGCTGTAATAATATACAATGGGGGTGGGAAGACAAGCAGACTCACGGTACCATCCCAAGATCCTTGAAGTAGTCGTGCTCGAGAGCTTGTCTAGCTGTGATTCTTTTACTCGGTTCAAGGCGGAGCATTTTCTGAATAATCAATTAAACCATTTAGTATTCAGGCATTGTAAGAAGAGATGCAGTCCTGCTACACACTTGAAGCAGGAGCATATCAGATATTTTACTACAAGTTGGTATAAAATATTTGAAACAGAAGTTGTGCATACAAATTACTAAGTAGGCAGCTTGTCCAGTTACATGCTTTACATTAGAGACAGTAGTCTCAAATCAACAATATATTGAGGTCTTCCTTTCTTGAGACACCACATAGGCAGTCGGGCTTGCAAGTGACTGTTGTGAGTGAAGATAACCATTAAAACATATGCAGGCTGAGACACTACAATGCTAAATCATATCACTGTCTCACAACCTAAATAGTCACGCGCCTGACATAACACAACCTTTCCCAGACAAGTTGTAGGATGCACCATAAGATAGAATGCCTAAAACATTGCTTATGAAACAGTATTTGATGTATTAGTGTATTATTTTTATGTAATAACATAATCTTTCGCGATTAGTGGTGGGCTTAATTTCTGGGTAGTCCAGATTATCTGAACTCAGCATGCCACAAACGAACGGGAAAGGACAAGCAAGAAGGCTATAAACCGTATTTCCAACAAAGAAACAAGAGCCATATGGTGATTTACAAAAAAGAGTGTTGATTTCAATGATCGATATACTTACAGAAAGAAGATCAATTCCAGCAGGTTCAAGATTTGGGACCACAGTGGCTAGATCCTATACATGAGACGTAGAATAGTACTTCAGGGTTGATGTAAATCTGATTGCCAGAAAAGAACCCGGGACTAGGGCAATACTAGACTTTCATACCTTAGGAGGCCACTTTGGAAAAGCAGACTTGAAGTCGGGCAAGGAAGTGACACCTGGCCATGTATCTTCATTTGGAGTGCCCAAAACTCTTCAGGTTTATATAAAAAAATAAACAAGCAACAAAGAAGCAATAAGTTTCACATGGCAAATGCACTAATAACAATAAATTAGACAACCAGTGACCAGTGTACTAGAAAACCTGAATATTTTGAACAACTCATCGATCTCAGAATCTCCAGGGAACAAAGGCCGCTGGTTTACCATTTCGGCAAAAATACAGCCCACCGACCACACATCTACAGGTGTCGAATATTGCCGAGAACCCAAGAGAATTTCAGGTGCCCTATACCATAGTGTGACAACCTGAGAGAAGCTCAGAAAAAAGCAACATATGAAAATATCATTAGTATGCGCACTGATCTGCTTATTGGGCTACAAGTTAAATTGTGTAAAACATATTTATTCCCAGACTGTCAAGGTGTCAACCAAAATTTTGCACACGGAACATCTAGATAAATTACTAATACCAGATAATAAATTTTAGCACATAACATGTTTAACATTTTAAGGTCCCCTCATACTTGAAGTTTAAACCCTTCTCCTTGGTATTAGTAGTAAGAAAATATGCGTGCAAAATTTCATGGACACAGTTAGGAACATTATACGCAAAACATATGTATAACCAAAGTACCTCATGAGTAAAGGTTCGGACTGGAATACCAAATGCCCTGGCCAGTCCAAAGTCTGCAAGCTTTAAAGAGTTAGTGCGTCGATCTATCAATAAATTCTGAGGTTTCAGATCCCGATGAAGAACCCTGTGTGAGTGGCAATAAGCAATGCCACGGAGAATTTGATACAGAAAATTCTGCAAAAGATGAGGAGATACGGCCACCAAATAAAGGTACATCAGCGACTGAGGTTGTGTTTAACTCTGAATCATTTATCTAAGAGCAATGATAATAGAGTACCACAGGTAAAAGACTCCTAGGTAATTACTTTGAGAGTGACAAGTGGGACCTGCTAGCCATTCATGGGCATGTCCATCACATGAACATCCCTAACAGCTACATCATAAGTGGATTCTAGAACAATCAGCATTTTTCTTGCTTTTTAAAAATAGAAGATTCACTTTACCCATGCTCCTGTGCTAACATGCTAACATACTGAGCTGTCAATTTTCTTGAAAATTCTAGATGAAGCAAGTCATATACAAGTGCAAGGCAAAACACAAGTACAGGTACATCACCAAGGATAAGAAGGGAGGGTAATGATTCAAAACTTCTCTAACATTTCCTCGAAAATCACTTAAGTACCCTAACATTTCGTATATTACTTAAAACCCCTGAGTTTCTAATTTTTTTTATTAACGACCAAAATGTTCTCCTCTTCCGTTTCTTTCTTCTCCTCCTCCCACCATTGGTATTTTTACTTAAACTTTTGTTTATTTCTACTACTTTTGTTGCCTTCTTCACATCCTTTCCTTTTCTTTTGCAAATGTCGGCCTCTCTCTTGACATTGATTGTGAGATCCACACCCCCTTCTGCTGAGATCCCCATCACATCACCCTTTAATTTCCATCAAGATCTTCGCCTCCACTTCCGCATAGAACATCACATTCAATGGCACATGAGCGGGCATGATTGATTGGAGGAGTATGAGGAGTATGAGGAGGAGAGAAGAAGAAGAAGAGAAAAAAAATAAAAGAAGAGGAGAGGAGAAGGAGAAGACAGCAACAACGCAGGAGAAGAAAGAAAAGGAAGCGGACAAGACATCAACAACAATGACGGGAGGAGAAGAAAGAAGAGGAAGAACAAGAAATTTTGAGCATTAAGAAAAAATGTTAGCTCAGGGGGTGTTTAAGTGATGCTAAAATGTTAGGGTCTTAAGTAATTTTTGGAAAAAGGTTAAGTATGTTTTGCGTCATTACACCTTTAAAAACACAAGCATTAAGAAGCGGTATTGAGCTTTTAAATAGGTTTAAACAATAAGGCCATCAAGAGAACTTACTAGGATATTTGTGCCATTTTGTTCATTTAGCATATATTGTATCTATAAAATGAAATGAAACTCCTAATGCAAAATCAGCCCTCCCCCTAACCTCTCTCTCTCTCTTCTGCCCACAGGAATGTCATGGATCATTCCCCTGTTGCATGATTTAAAAACTTTCCGACCACAGTTAAATCTCCTATCCATAACCTGGCCTCAAGACTCTTAACCCTACATGGAACATCTCCTTTTCTGCCCATAATTATCTTAGCTAACAACTTCGCATCAGCCTGGGATAGCAGACTCCAGGCTGGCTTTTCAAGAACAGTAATAGATTAAATGTATGTCTCATGAAATCCACAGAAGTGGAGATATATAGGAAGTAGGAATCGAATACATATGGCTTACTGACAATAGGAAAAAATATGATGTTTCTAGTGCATACACAAGCATATGTAGACATAGACATTGCGAATCAAAGAAGTAAAGGTCCATGAAAGTGAAGATGCTCCTATCCAGGGGTTCCGGAAATGTGAGTACATGATGTTGGTAGTGCATGAACAAGCATATATGGTACAGTGATTTTAGTCCTGGTTAATACAGTATGTAACTTCAAGCCAGAGGAACTTACTTTTACTAAACGAGGATCTTTAGCAAGATCTGGACAAGAATCCATATGCTTCTTAAGGTCCAAGTCCAGATACTCAAATACAAGATATATCCGCTTTTCACTATGGACTACATCTTGAAGCCTGTAATTTACAAAGTAACACTACTTAACAAGATGAAATATTTGCTGCTTAGTCAAGAAAGTGTATTTTGAAGAATAGATGCCAACATCAAAAACTGAGGAAAGAGGCGGAAGCCAAAACAAAAGAAAGAGGTGGAAGCCAAAACAAAAATACCAAGATATATTTATAGAATATGTGGATTCACAAAGTCCTGAATACCGGAGTCCAGACTGAGGCAAGTCTGCCATCCATCTGAATTTTTATTTTGCTTATACGCTGATAACTATAAAGTCCACAAATACTTAACAGATTGTGCATGTAAAGACAAAGTTTAAACCAGCACGCAACTATGAATACTCCATGAACCTGTTGAGGATGGGAAGTGAAGCACAATACTTCCCATAGAAAGATGCTTTTCTTGGTGAAATGTCACAGAGAACACTTTGCTCTCATTGGGCCGATATGGAGTCTTTCGGAAGTATCACTAGGTTGCCCCAAACATAAAAAGAATGAATATAATTATACATTAGTTGACTTTAGAAGTCTCAAGTCCAGACCGAACCAAGGATGCTGTCCATCCTAATTATTGTTTGCTTATACATTTTTAACTTGTATAAATGGTAACAATTTGCACATAATAAAATGACAAAGTAAAGTCCTACACAACCATTTGGTGCACTCCAAGGAATTGGTCAAGGTGAGGAAGTAGCTCACACACATTATTGCCTTTCTGGCTTTCTTAAGGAACGTTTTGGCTCTAAACGGACCAATATGGATGCTTGCAAAGCACTAGTAGGTTAGTGTTTCTAGCATTTAAAAATGTTATATTCTAGCAGAACCTCTAATTGTTTTAAAGATATTTCGTAATATGACATAGGTCATGTGTGTTTCCTCTCTACCCAAAGGTCACAATGTTATGCCCCCTTGATGTCAATGGTAGTTCAGAAAGCAAAGAATTATCTAAGAAAACTAGGCTAAAAACTGAATATTTACGCTATGCAGTTAATGAGAGCAAATGTGACATCAATGAATTCTTGGTTGAAGAACAAGATCATCCAAACCCCAAATTAATTAATGTCAAACATGTACTTCATCATGCAACAAGATATGTACATGCTATGGACCACATGGATTATAGAAACTGCTCACCTCAAGACTCAAGTAACAGCTTCTTAAACAATTGTTGCAATATGTTTCACCTGTTTAAAATAGTCTTAATTGTCTCAACAATAACCATGTCTTCATAGTTCATAATAGCTGTGACGTTTCAGCTTTATCTCCATCAAGGGCATGTTCTTGTATCTTACAAGCTTTTCCACATGGTAGAATATTTTCATGTACCAAACAGTTCAACCGGCAAAAGTTTTCTATAAATGTATTGGGCCATTCAGAAATCAAATAAGGGTTATGGCTTGTGACTATTTCTTTGGTGGGCCCAACAGATGATTCATTCTTGGTATCACCTTTTAGTATAGTTTCAATGAATTCTATTATTAATAAGTTACACAATTCCCCCACTGTTTCTCTGTTTTAAGGTGCCATAATTGTGCCTCACTATTCATTTTCTGAAGAGCGTTTCAAATGTATAGGTCGCAATATTCCAAATGTGATTTGGTGGACAAATGAAAGCCATCCAAAACATATAATTTTTACATTTATTTCCATGATGTCATTCATAATCTCCCAATCTATTCCGACATTATCAGCATTCATCATAACAAATAGATTAGCAGTTGCCCAAACAGAAGTCCAATCTGAAATCAGTAGAGTGACAAACCGTAAATATGATAAAACGTAAATTAACACTATACCTGACATTGTAGTTTAAACTGCTTAATAGAATTGTCATAGATACACATCAATGGCCCCATATTTCAATCCAGTTACTGCAACCCACTTGATGGTGCATTCCTGAACTGAATCAACAAAATTAGCTACAAGAACTGAAGGAAGAGGACTAATTGCTAATCTATTTCTTAAGCTACTCCAACATAGTTTGTAACTATTTGCTTTCTCATAACTAGACTTATTTTGAGGGGGGTTTTGAGACTTACATTGGTTTTACAGTTGAACTTGAACTTTGATTATCATATTTGATTTATTAAAATGGTTATCATTGTTATTTATAATCGAAGCAGTTACTTCTAATTTTAGAGTAGGTATTATATTAAAGATTTAAATACGTTAAATATGCAAGGTACTATTATCATAATCCTTTGTGTGTAACACGTACATGTCTTCAAAACTCCATGTATAGTTAGTTTCTACATGCACATTCTACACAGCAAGCCCGATGTGAAACATGATCCCAAATAAAAGCCCAATGAAACCTAACCCCTCCTACCACAAATAGTTGAAAATATCCTAAAACATCCCCGATCCATGTACCAGGAACCAAAGTGCAACACGAATGTGACCATATGTGAAAATCCGCAGAACTAGAATGAACTTTGTAGGACATATTGGGGTAAATATTTTGACTGAACCTGCTACACCAGAATAACATACACAAGCAAGTGGGAATAAATATTAAAAGCAAGTTCTTGAATAGAATATGTACATATGTTAGAAGATTCTTGAAATTGAAGATTTAAAAACAATGCTATTGGATCTTTGGCCAAAAAATGAAAGCAAACCTTCAAAATCACTTTTAAGCGTATCCGATACAAAATTTATTCCATTCAATCAGAACATTTATTCGTAGGAAAGTGATTTCATTCGCCCCCTTGTTCATAATGAGCATCAGAGATGTCTGATCTACTTTTAAACCGAAATATAGTACCTTTCTCAAAAAGGGGGAAAAATATGCCTTCCAATTAATTTGCTGATGTCATATTGCTAATTAGTTCATGAAAAAGTTGTTCATTGTTTTTAGCATTTTTTACATATTTCGATAAAAGCAAATACTTCTTGACAAAATCAGAATTTGAACTGCATCCTTCTAAGGTGTAACAAACTAAGCTTACCACTCTCATTTCAATCGGGTTGTGTCATTATCTTACAGACAGGTAATATATATAAAAGTTACATGTGTTCGCGTAATTCCATAGTAATTTACTTATTGTTACATCTTACTCTCTGTGTAATCTATTTCATACTCCAATAAGGATCTCTATCATAGCCCGCCCGAGGTAATATTGATAGTTGAGCTCTAACCACATTATAATAAAAAGTGTACCCAGCAATTTGCTATAAAGGTTTTGGACATGGGACTTTTGGCTCCAAAAAATGATACATGCAGAATTGAAACAAGTACATATCTATTCAAAAGAACCAGGTAATTCCTTTTTGTGAAGCTTTTCTGCTCTAACTCATGCTCTAAAGTTGACCCAATTTGTTGATAAAAGGCATATGATGACAAGAGGAAGCTGAATCAGAATGATATATGCCTCATTGATCAATATGATGTAACTAGAGGTAAACTACCGCATATTTCTCCAAGTCATTTACTTACATGTATACTCACGTCATCTATCATTAATTTTCCAAGCATAATAACTCTAGAAATACACCTTAGAGGCATCTAAGACATTTAAGAAAGCCTAGTAAGCTCAAAGTTCTTCGAATCACATAAGATGTCTGGCCTCAGGGAACAACAGTCAGAAAATCTATATATAGAATGAGTGCATGCATCAACTTGTCACAAAGTCAGGAGACCATAATACACATGTTTACAACAAAACCAGCATCTTAATTAAGTTGTATTACTGTGGAAGTATGTCCATGGATGGTAGGGTTTAAGCATGAAAATGTAGCCAAATGTTGAACTTGGTACATCTTATGGAAGCATTCAATATAAATGGAAATGAAATTATACAGAGTTGTACAAGGATAGGATAATGTTCCTTAATATGTTTTTTCATAAAGTAAACTGATAGGATTTTTATAGGTTTTTTGAAGAAAGAAATTAGGGTTTGGAAGAAAGATGGGTTTTTAGTAGAAATATGTGATTTTTAGGGTAAAGGATGGATTTTTAGGGCTAGAAAGAGAGGTTTTGGAGGAAAGTTGATGTCTTTGTTGATAAATAACTGAAAATAAAAGGAGATACAAAGATATGATGGGTTCTTTTGAGAGGAACTCTCTCTCCCAAGCCACTGATTCGAGAGGGGGCCTCGCTTTCCAACGAAATGAGGGATAATCTCAACCTCTCACAAGTTTCTTCGCCAAATCAAGCATGAGAATCCCTAATCCCCCTATTCCTTATTATAATAAACTGAAAATTACAAATTTAAAAAAAAAACCTAAAACTGAAAATTATGAAATCCACTAGAAATCCAAAAATTACGAAAATGCCCCTAATGGGTCAAAACTGCAAACGTGTCCTTTTTGTGTGGTCTCATCATAAACGAGGTAGCTATACTGGTTATTGCAAGCACTCAATGTGAAATGTGATTATATTATTAGAATTGTACAATGAAAATGATTTTTCCTTACTACATGAAGTGGAAAGGCTAGCTACAGTAGTCGTATCCAATTAATGAATACGTTTGCCGCAAATATGGCCTATAATAATCCAATGGAAAATATTTAAAACTTAATAATAGCAACAATCTAGACATAGTCAGCATGCTTTATATCATTGGTAGTCTTAGATATTTGGCATCAGCTTCGTGCCAATGTTAGTGCCAATGTTAGTGAACTCAGTTTCGGTTCCTTTCAGTTCCTGTTTCAGTTTTGGTCATTTTAAAATTTCTAGTTTTGACAAGTTTAATCAGTTTTGTTGGTTTTGTTTTAAGTTTTGGTTTCGAATTATCTATATTTATTGCATATATTAGCATGAATATATTTTTGTAGAAATTTATCTTACAAATAATTTAAACCTAAACTCAAACCCAACTGCGCTAATAATTCAAACCCAAATACACCCCTCAACACATGACCCAAACCTAAACTAAGACTAATATGCATGTTAACCTACACTTACTACTTTCTATAATCCAATAACTAGTTTCTTCTCTCATGGTCTTTTCTGTCTCTTTTCACATGTACAGATTGAACAGCTGCAAGATTGGATGGCTGTGAGATTAAATAAGGGAGCTACTTAAAAGAGGTGACAACAACAACAAGATCAAAGCAATGAGAACGAAGCAGCAACAACCACTTCCTTCATGGACAATCTATTGTTTTTTTTTACAATGGCGACATGAAATAAAACTACTATTAGCTTGTTTTTCCTTAAATTTCTTGAGGATTTATGCTCAAATCTTCTCTATTATAATCAATTTGCTATCAATTTTGGATTTTTTTTGGATATTGAATGTTTTGGGTCGAAACTAAGATAGTCAGCCAATTTCTTACCAGTCCCATCAGAACCGGTACAAACCGATCATAACATCTCCGTTTCAATTAAAACCTTGCACCTTGCTTCAAACTATTAAATGTAGAAAACGAACGATTTTAGGGATATTGGGGAATTTAGGGAAGAGAACAAGTAACTAGTGTTCCTTAACTTAGCACCAAGGATTCCAAGGCTTCACACCAAGGGGGGCCTTTCACAAGTTTGGGGGGATTTTTAATCTTAGGCTTTCATTCATTATTTTTAAATAACAAGCCTAGGGTCATTATATAGGCTTACAAACCAACTCTCTCCTTCTCCTATCCAAATTCTAAAAAGACAAACACTCAAAAGGCTTTTAAAACAACTAAAGACTCAAGCTAAAATAGAACTAAATTAAAAATTAAAAATTAAAAATTAAAAATTAAAATTAAAAACTCTGACAGATCCATATCATTTTCGCCGGCATGAAAACTTAAACTCCTGGCGAAGGAAATCAAAAGTAGCACAGATGGACAGAAATCAGTAGTGCACTGTAGTTGAAGAATATGCATCAACGAATTGTGAAGTGTAATAAGATGTCGATGGGCAAACGAACATCCTTCGATAATTTCTTCTACTTCACAAGAGACAAAAGCATTCAACACATGTTTGTTGGTTAGGGGAGAAGGGTCTAGAATAATAAATTCGATGCACTTCTTTTGACAGTTCTGGTGCAGTCTTAACTGATAGCTTTGGATAAGGCTCTAGCTCATGTTGAAAATGCGACACAAGATCAAACTCTGGTTTTGATTCTACTGTGGTACATGATCAATCTCTAGCTCAGGCTTTGACACTAGTTTGGGCTCAGGCTCTTATTCAGGTTCCAATACTAGCTCAGGTTCCAAGTCTCAGACTTTACTTCGGGCTCATGTTCCAATTCAGGCTCAGGCTCAGGCTCTAGCTCGAGTTCAGGTTCACACTCTGGCTCGGGTGTTGGATCAATTTTTGTTGTGGGTTATAGATTGAGTTTGCTCTGTTGTTCCATCTCTAATTGTTTGCAAAGGTTGCGGAGCTCACGTATCAGTTCGATTGGATCCTTCTCAACATTCGGACTTGAGAATTGTTGTGGTGCATGTGAAATGCAATGCTAGGAAGAATATCAACATCGAAGAACGGATCTAAATGTTAACCAATGAGGATAAGGAACTCGAAAATTCAAACACAAAGATAGCGCTTCTTCATCTACCTTATACCATGCATAAATATATTTTGTTTCATTAGATAAATCAAAATGGAAATATTTCTAGATGGTACTCCCAATCATCATATGTGGATTTATCATTAAAACCAGAAAATAATTGGTAATTGTCAAGCTCAAAATTTGTTCGGTGAGTATAGTCATTGTAATAATCATCATAATAATTATCATAGTAATCATTGATATAACCCATAATTTAGAAAATATTTGCTTGTATTAAGGGTACCTATGCGTAGTCGGCTAATTCAGCTATCCACTGGGGCGAACCATTTTGAATTTGGACTCCAAATGTGCTCAGAATCGTCAAAATACGGAAGTGGCACAGAAATTCCTCCGAAAATAGCTCAGAAAATCCAAAAAATGAGACGGCTCACTGTTGAGCCGTTGACTGGGTCAACCGGTTTGATTAAGCCATTGACCGATTAACCGACTTGGCTGAGCTGGCTCGGGGATCGGCTTGCCCGCTCAGTCGGTTCGGGGTCGGTTCACCCAAGCCAATGAACAGTGCCAGCTCGACTCGGGCATGAGTTTGACTCGACTGAGCCAACACTATAGCATCATCGGCTAGTCGGCGTTGACGGTTTTTCCAATGAATTATTCGACAATTCTACCCCTTTATCTTCGCTATGGGTTCGTTGTGACTGAAGTGTCCTTTTGGTGGAGTCGACTACCGAAGCCGACGGTAACGGTGGCACTGGCGAGCTGTGATGTGTTCGAAAACGATGGCACGATGGGTTTTGGACGTTGACGATGGTTATGTACACGTCGACGAGGTAGGGTCGACGAGGGCTTGGAAAGATTTTGGGGATGGCGGCGAGGGCAGCAGGGGTTATACGAGGCGGCAACGGACTGGCGATGTTGGATCTTGGTTTTGTACACGTTGGTGACGATGTGATACCCAAGTGGGGTCGGCAATTTTGCCGGAGTCATAAGGAGACGCTGACAAAACATTGTCGCAGCGACGCTGCAATTCGTGGCGGAGGATGGCGCTAGTGAAAGCTAGAGTTAGGTCTAGGTTTTTAGGGATTTTTTGGGATTTGATTTTTTCATGTGGATTTGGAAATCGAAGGGCGAAGATAGGATCTTCGGCTCTAATACTAAATTTGACGTAGAAAACGAATGATTTTAGGGATTTTGAGCAATTTGGAGAAGAGAACAAGATAACTACAGATTTTTTGGCTTCGCACCAAGGATTTCAACGGTTCACACCAAATGGAACCTTTCACAGATCTGGGGGGATTTTTAATTTCAAGCTTTCATTCATTGATTTTAAAATAACAAGTCTAGGGCCTTTATATAGGCTTATAAACCAACTCGATCCTTCTCATATCCAATGTGGTATTAAAATACTAAAAATACTAAATCACTCAAAAAGGCTCAAAAAGGCCGAAAAACAACTAAAGACTCAAACTAAAATAGAACTAAAATAAAAATAATAAATTAAAAATTAAAATTAAAAACTGATCTGATCCCTATCACTACAAAGATAAAACATTTACTATCAACAAGCATCAAATGATTATTGAATGAATCATTAATTGTGAAATGTGAACATATTAAGAATTAGAATAAATAAATGGCATTCCAACAGTAAGATGAACTCTCTAGCGAAATACAAAACTTCAACTTACAACGATAAAATCTTACAATATAGTTCAAAAAAAATTCGGCAATCAGTGTGAATTGAAAAGAATAAGTTTCAACCAATTTAAAATGCAAAAGCAAAATGAAGCATGCAATAATCAACAATGGACATTGTTTGTAAAGGTTTAGTTGTAACCAGATATTTTCTACTTTACTTGAGATTAAATTCTAGTAAATTGCCAAACCTCGCAAGAGAGGGCATATGGTATATTAATGTATATAGTATTCATCACATAGAGAAATTAATGTGAAGTAGCACATTTATTTAATGCCCTAAATTGGAGCCTTGATCTTCTATCACCGTTATAGATGGCTACACAAAGGGCCAGTACCCTTTTGCAAAATGTTTGCAAAATGTTTGAGAACTCGGCTTCAGTTTCGGTTGTTAAAATATTTTTAGGTTTCGAATAGTTTCGTCCACTGCGTAAGTTTCATCTTGAGTGTCGATTTTATATGTATTTTTATGTATATATTTTGATAACAACGCATTTAAAATAAATTTTTTATAATTTTAATGAATTTTAGTGAATTTTAAGAATTTATATAATATAATTTTAGAATTTCCATAGAATTTTAGAGTTTTTATAATTTTTAAATTTTAATAAATATTGTTTATATACATGATTCAAATGTGTTTGTGTATTTAAACTCAAACATATATATTAATGTAAAAAAACTAAAAAAATCAATATGTTTCGGCCGAAACCGATCGATGAAAACCGAGTTTCAACAATAGTTTCGTTTTGTCCCTTTTCGAAACCGAAACGAAACGATCAAAATCAAATGGTTTTCAACCAAAGCCTCATTCCTTACTTTAAGAGATTCTGTATCATACTTTTTGCTGAGCGCAATGTTTGAACATGTTATTTTACAGTTTAACGTCAAGATATATGCATGTTCCTTTTGTACTATGCATGATGTTCCTTTTGTACTATGCATGATGGTATGAACTACTGAAAAAAGTCCAAACTCCAACCCACTGCTTAAATAAAGCCAGCACCAAACCTTTATCTCATTGAAACAAATATAACTATGAAGCCCATACCACATGCATCAATGACATCCTCTCCCTCCATCAAAGTATGAATACCTCCTTGGATCACTTATATGTATAACTTATGATATATTAAACAGTAATTTAGTATTGTGGGAAGTATTACGGCTTAAGCTAGTTTTAGGCAAAGAATTTGACTGGTGAGTAACAGAGATGAGGACCAAGATTGTCATGACGTTCTTGTGCCAATCAATTAAGTCCGGCTGTGATTTTAAATTAAAGGTTGCTGTATAAATGTCCTGTAATAATGTAATGATATTATTAAAAATAATCTTGCTAAATATTACCTAATATACCTAATATATACATTTCCCTACATCCTCATGGACATTATCATTTTAGCGTGAAAAATAGACATCGAAGAACATTAGTAAAGACCACATTGCAGGTAGTGCCGGTTATCATGATATAAGTAACAGCGAGACAAAAAATATTGTTATGTATGGGCTGGACATTTCAGATATAACGGTGAATCTTGTGGTGCTGATCTTATCACTAAAATAATGTCAAATAGTGTGAACCAACCGGTTTACAAGCAATAGCAGAGATAAGCAACAAACAATAAACTCAAAAATATCAACTTCCAGCAACAAAAAACTTTATAAATTTATAGAACAACAAACATACAGAATCTAAACAACAAGGATTTAGCATATAAAGTCGACATTCCGTATTTGAATGTTAAGTTACAAAACCACGGAAACCAAAATGTAACCTATGATCAGGAGACACAAACACGATTGTCGTGCTCCAACACGGGCACAGTGTATCAGACAAAACAATTATCCAAACTATAAACATGAGGACATGGCTATATATGTAAATAAAATTTGCATATATGAATATTCAACGTGTATAAATGCATATAAGGGGTTTATATTCATATAAGAGGGCACATCATAATTCATGTGGTACATATTTTTAAATGAATAACAATATACATAATTGTAAGTGTCGGATACGAATGGACACGCGTGACGTCTCCGGGCGTGTTGTATACAGCAAATTTTGGTTGGGATAATTGCCCCACACATCATAGAATGTAACTACATTGCCAGTTGTAATATTTGCTTCTTTGCACTATATTGTTAAATTCACATGTGTCTGCACTACTCCCTTAACCATTCTCTTATGCGATGGTAATAATGGTTGAGCCTTATAAAAGCTGATCCGCAAGAAAAATCGCCAATCAGTTGATAGAACTCGAAGGAAATCTGAAATTTTATTGAGAAAACTGAAAATAAAATAAGATAAAGTGGCTACAATCAAAGGGTTAACCTCCCTCCCAAGACGTCGATTGATAAGGGTCGTCCGCACCTTCTCGTAGATCGAAGAACTATCTCTCCTCTTTCACAAAATTATCAAAATAAGTATGATTAGGGCCGGCCGGCCATCCCCCCTTTAATACTAATCCCACTTATTATCAAATTACAGGTACGCCCTTATATCAATTAAAATAATATAAAGAAGTCTAATAGTTGCGAATACGCCCCTGAATCATGCGGTTGGGCCCGGTCCACCTCTGGTGTGCTACCGTGTGTAGGTGATGAGCACATCACTACTCCCCCCAAAAGAGCCACTGTGTCCTCAAGGTGGAATTAGGAAACTGATGTGTGACATGACGCCCACCAACTCCCAAGTGCTCTCATGCTCCGGCATGCCCTTCCACCGCACTAACACTTCTCGCTCCTCAGCGCTCCCCCTACGCACCCCTTTCAACTTCTCAGTTTCCAAAATCACTTCCATATCTTCTGTCAATGTCTCCGAAAGTGAAGGAGATGGTGTATGTTCGACAATCGCCTGACGTAGAATGGAATACAGGTGGATGGTAGATCCTGGGGGTAACTTCAATCCATATGCAACTGGTCCCACCTTGGCATCTACATCATAAGGCCCAAAATATCTGGGGGATAGCTTCTCATTCCTTCTATGGGCTAGTGATTTCTATCTATAAGGACGTAATTTTAGATACACTATGTCTCCCACGTAAAGCTGCACATCCCTGCGATGTAAGCCCACCCTCACCTTCATGACTTGCTGAGCTCTGGCCAGATGGAGCTTCAGCTCCTCCAACGTCTTGTCCCTCCCTGCCAAGTACTGTTCCACCTTCGAAACTGGGGTCGTCTCTTGGCCATAATGCATCAAGTGTGGAGGGTCCCGACCATAAAATATCCTGAAAGGAATCGTCTGAGCTGCTGTATGGTAAGACGTATTGTACCAATACTCTGCCCAAGGTAGTCAACGGGTCCACTCCTTTGGCCTCTCTGATTAAGCACCGTAAGTAGGTCTCAATACTCCAATTGACGACATCAGTCTGGCCGTCCGTCTGTGGGTGGTATCATGTGATGTGCGCCGCTTCAATACCGTACACTGCAACCTGAAAAGCTCATGCCAGAATCTGCTCAGAAATACCATGTCCCTATCTGAGACAATGGACTTAGACGGCCCGTGCAAGCGAATGATCTCCCTCAAAAACACCTCTGCCACTGAAACTGTATTATACGAATGCCTAAGTGGTCTGAAACGTGCATACTTGTTGAGGCGGTCGACCACAACAAGTATCACTGTGAACCCTACAGACTTGGGTAACCACTCAATGAAATCCACGGATAGATCTTTCCAGACCTGCTCTGGCAGGGATAATGGTTGTAGCAAACCTCCAGGGGCCATCGCCATGTACTTGTGACGCTAGCAAACGTCACACTCTGCCATCATCTTCGAAACATCCTTCTTCATTCCTTCCAATAGATCTCACTCGCTAATCTCCTGTCTGTGAAACTCTTGGAGAATAGCTGAAATGTGTGTAGATGACCTCCGTATCACCAGGCGCCCATGAGGTAACAATCTCCCGTCTTGCAACGTGTAGCCTGGAGGACCCTCTGATCCCTGCAACAGTGCTGCCCGGATGTCTGCCAACTCTTGGTCCTCAATCTCTCGCTGCAATGGCTCCCAGTCCTGTAGCATCGAGGCCGACAAAGATGCCAAGTGTATATCCTCATCCCGTTGTGACAGTGCATCTACAACCTTGTTTTCCAGCCATGTGTGATACTCTATCTCAAATCTGAACCTCATAAGCTTTCGCAGCCACTTTTGATGTTCCTCCGCTACTATGTGCTGCTCCAACAGATACTTGATACTCCTTTAGTTTGTGCAAATCAAGAAACTCCGCCCCAACAAATAAGGC
Source organism: Scilla litardierei (assembly GCA_030789695.1). Classification (NCBI taxonomy): domain Eukaryota; kingdom Viridiplantae; phylum Streptophyta; class Magnoliopsida; order Asparagales; family Asparagaceae; genus Scilla; species Scilla litardierei. The sequence goes on along the minus strand of CM061142.1, from coordinate 498,654,596 downwards.
ATCCACTTCTGAATAGATAGGACTATCACCATCAGCTCCCTCTCGTAAACAGACTTCAATCTGACTCTCACTGTCAATACCTGGCTGTATTATGCAATATGTCGTTGATCCTGCATATGCACAGCCCTCAGTCCATCTCCTGAAGCATCTGCCTCCACAATAACTGGTCTGAAAAAAATCTGGTAGCGCTAACACTGATACAGTTGTCATGGCCTTTTTCAAGGCATCAAATGCAAGCATTGCCTCGTCACTCCAAACAAACTGATCCTTCTTTAACAGCTCCGTAAGTGACCAAGCGATCGTATCATAACCCTGCACAAACCTTCGATGGTAGCATATAAGACCCATGAATCCCCTCAGCACCCTGAGAGTGGTGGGGCGCGGCCAGTCCAGCATCGCCGCTATCTTCGATCTGTCAAATGCTAGTCCCTCTGAGGACACCACATGCCCCAAGTACCCCACCTGTGGTTGTCCGAATAGACACTTCTTCCTGTTTGCATACACATGATGGTATTGCAACTCCTGAAAGACTACATGCAGATGGTCCAAGTGCTCTTACAAGGAACGACTGTACACAAGGATATCATCGAAACATACCAGTACAAAGCGCCTAAGGTAAGAACAGAATAACTTATTCATCAAGGCTTGGAAGGTAGCAGGTGTGTTAGTCAAGCCAAAAGGCATAACTAGGAACCCATAATGGCCTTCATGCATCCTGAAGGCAGTATTAGGCACATCCTCCTCTCGCATCCCGATCTGATGGGAGCTTGATTTGATATCAATCTTTGTAAAAATGGCTGAACCATGCAACTCGTCCAAGAGCTCGTCAATCACGGGTATGGGAAACTTATAGGCACCGTCTCCTTATTTAATGCTCTGTAGTCCACACAGAAGCACCAACTCTAATCCTTCTTTCACCAACAGCACATGACTGGAAAATGGACTCACATTGGGCTGGATAACACCAGCCTGGACCATCTCTGCCACCATCCTCTTTATCTCTTCCTTACTATGGCATGATCATGGTCTCTAGGCGGTGGAAGGCCCCAAGGCTCCTGAAAACCCTCCTCAAACTGCTCCAATAACGTCTGCACCTCTAGGATAGGCTGCCACTACCGGCCTCAGCACCACCCTCTCATGCTAATGTGTGTAGCTCCATCAGAAAACCCCCCTGCCTGTATGGTCCTCACTATGGTTTTCAGTGAGACCAAGGCTCTGCATAGACTGGGATCCTCCTGCAGTACCACTGCTCTTCTGTCCTCCTGAAACTCCATCCTGAGCAGCTTCCAGTTCACCTTTATCTCTCCTAGCGTCTGTAGGCACCTTATGCCTATGATCACATCCGTACTCCCCAAGTCTAGGTGCAGGAAGTCTGCTAGCACATATACCCCTTGCAGTGTCAGCACCAGCCCGCGGCACACTCCTTGACTGCTCTCCTTCTTGCCAGTCCTCATCATGACACTGAAACTGTCACTGTCTATCAGCTGGAGTCCATGCTGCTCCACCACCCTTCTGGAGATGAAATTGTGGGTAACCTTACTGTCAATCAGTACCGTCACTTCCTGGTCATAGATATGTCTCCTTAACTTTATGGTATTGTTCGGTGTGAACCATACCACGGAGTTTAGGGGAACCTTCGCCACGTCTAACTGATGGTGCTCTATATCCTCCTCCTCAATGGTCTCGTCCTCAACAACAGGCTCATCATCCTCATCCTCTACTAATATCACCTGGAGCTTGCGCCATGCGCACCTGTGTCCTGGAGTGAGCCTATCATCGCACCTGAAGAAGAGCCCATTCTAACATTTCTCCATTATCTCGGTGTCAGTCATCCTCTAAATTGCCCCCACCGGCGGTGTACTACTCTTCTCTCCACTCTTCTCCTTATTGGTCTAATCAGCCCATATAGACACCATATGTCCTCCTGTTGTCGCCTGGCTACGGAAAACATGTCTATCACAGCTGCCTCTCGCCCTCCTATCATCCATCTGACGGTCCTCCACCATCTGGGTGCACTCCATGACCTCCATCAGGTCCTGAGACTTCTGTATGCGAACCTCTGTGCGAATGGTAGCCTTCAGCCCCCCCATAAAAGTACTCTCAATCATCTCATCGGACACTACATGCACCCGTCCTGACAGCGCCTCGAACATCTCTCTGTAGCACCTCACTATGCCATCCTGCCTGAGTGAAAGTAGTTACTCCCTCAAATTCCCCAGATGAGTATCTAGGAATCTCTCCACCAGCCTATCACTGATTTCCTCCCACCAGCGAAACGGCCGCCTCTCATCTCTACACAGTACCAAGCAAGGGCCTTCCCATCTAGACATATCGTCGCCTCCTCCAACTTCTAATCCTCCGCCATGCGGGAGACTCTAAAAACCCTCTCTGCCATGTAGATCCATGCCACCGGATCCTCCCCCTCGAACACCGGAATCTTCAGCTTTTGCCATCTATCCACCGCGAATGTCCACTGGTCTCCCCCTCCTCGCGTGCCTGGGCTGATGGTAGTGCTGTCACCTCTCCTGATGGGTCTCATAACTCCTCTGTGGGCCTCTCTCACGTCTCCATGGCCCCCTCGTAGGCCCCTTCGTCCACCGTAGTCTCCCCTGCCGTCACCACCACGCTCCTCCCCGAAGCCTCCGTAGTGTCCCCCAATCTTTGCAAGATGCCCCTCATAGGTACGGGTGGGTGTCGTCATCTGTCCTCCTCAAACCGGGGGTCTGGCGGTCCCAAAATCCTCCACACATCGTCTCCGTACTCCTGAAACCCCCCGGGGTAGAAATCTTCATCGACAGTGCGCGTATGAACATCGGGAAAAGGCTGAAATCCTCCGTCAGGGTCGTACCCCCTCGTCGTGGGCCCGAAGGGCCATGAGAAGCGGTGCCTGGGCCCGATGGTGCCCGGGCGGCCCTGGGGAACAGCCGTCGGGGCCCCAGCGGCCTTGCCAGTGGTCGACAGGGCCCGCAGGGCCCGCCTGCTGCTCGCCGTGGTCCGGGCGGCCCTGGAACAGGGACGCCTGGGCTATTTGTTGTCTGTCGTGGCCCGCACGGCCCTGGGGAGGAGCCCCATGGGCCCATGCGAGGCTGCCGAGGTCAGCGGGAGTCCCGATCGTAGCGATCTCCTTTTACTTCCACGGCTCTTCCTCTTCGTCTTCGAAGTAACGATCGGCATCGGAAATCAATTCCTCCTCGTAGTCCTCTACTTTTTTCCTTTCCCTTCTCCAAAAGTGGCATCTTTTTTGAATGATTAGGCTTTGCGCCATTGTTTCCACCCTTCGCCGTGAGGATCGAAAGTTAAAAGATGATTTAAGCGAGGGCCTCATCTTGTTTGTCTTGGTTAGCCGCGATCCTCTCATTGGAAGCTGTGATCCTCTCATTGGAAGCCATCAACTTTGCTATTGCTTCGCCGTTCTCCATTAGGATTTTCTTCACGCCCTCGATCTTTCCATTAAGCTTCTCCTCCTCCGCATCAATACGATCTTTGAATCTCGTCGTCGCTGCCATGTATCGATGTGCTCTGATACCAAATTGATTGAACTCGAAGGAAATCTAAAATTTTATTGAGAAAACTGAAAATAAAATAAGATAAAGTGGCTACAATTAAAGGGGTAACCTCCCTCCTAAGTCGCCAATTGATAAGGGACGTCTGCACCTTCCCGTAGATCGAAGAATTATCTCCTCTTTCACAAAATTATCAAAATAAGCATGATTAGGGCCGGCCGGCCATCCCCCTTTAATACTAATCCCCCTTATTATCAAATTACAAGTATGCCCTTATATCAATTAAAATAATAGAAAGAAGCCTAAAAGTTGCGAATACGCCCATGAATCATGTGGTTGGGCCCGGTCCACCTCTGGTGCGCCGCCGTGTGTAGATGATGAGCCCATCATCAGTCCGGCTAAGAATTTCATCTACCATCCCCATCAGTATTCAAGAAAAAATGCAATAAAGAAAAGCGAATGTAAGCTTCAATATGACATAACCAAGACATATGCTCACATAATAAAGGCCCTCATTGATTTGCCTTCCATTTAAAACTCAGTTGCAATATTGGCATGAAAAAAGGTAGCACATTGACGAAAAGAAGGAGATTAAAATATATGGGAGATTGATGACCTGACTATGTTTCCATGCTGCATTTCCTTGAGTAGTGAGATCTCTCTAATGGCCGTACTCGGAACTCCCTCATCTTCTTGCTCTAACCTTATCTTCTTCAAAGCAATTGTCTCATTAGTGAGACGATCTCGAGCTTTATACACAACACCATAAGTCCCTTCCCCAATCTTCTCCACTTTCTCATACTGAAGCAAAAAATCATCCACATTACATCTGAACTACTTAAAAAGGGGGTGTAAAATCAGATCGCACAAATTCTCACCTGATCCATTCAATCCAAACTCCAGTGCCTGCCTGAAATTAAAATCCTAGCATTAGTCAAAGTAACAGCAGTGGATGGAATGAGAATCCCATCCATTAACAAAACAGCACTGAATCCAAATAAGTAGAAGATCGACAACAAGCACACTGCACTCAGAATCATCCGACAAGAAAACAAAAGATCAGAATCCGATCTGTATAACAAAAAAAAAGAGAAATCAAACTCATCAGGCCCAAAAACCTAGCAAATCCATCAAATTGGACCGCGATCGCGAGCTCTAGATCAGTCATACTCCGATCAGCATTTCGATCACCCAAAAACAACTAGAAAAAAATTTGAAACAAATCGGAATCGATGTATGCAATGAGGATCGGATCGATTGCGGCGGCAGAATAACATCCTAAATCCGACGACCTCGTGCGCGAGAATCGAGATACGATGTAAGAATGCACCGAGCTCGAGAGAGCGCGCGAGTACGAACCTCTAGGATCTTTGTGCTAGGGTTTTGACCGAAGAAACGAGGAATCTTGATTCTATCGTTCTATCTCTCTCTCTCTCGCCCCTCGTTTGTGGTATATAAAGAGAAGAGAGGCGCGTGAGAGAGCGGAGGTGCTTTTAGCAATGGTCTCCCTGTCCCTCCTCCTTTCTCTCTCCTTCTTTCTCTATCCTCCCCAGTCTAAGAAGAGTCGTCACTTTCAGTGGACTGCTCGCTCGATGTTCTTCTATCTATATTCATTTTATTTTTATTATTAATATTGTTAATTAGAAAAACGAAGTATATAAGTGATAATTAGCGTCTCGTATCAGTATAAGAACTACGGGATTTATACATGCGGGTTGAATACTGGCAGATAAAGCCACATGATTAGTGGGAAATTGTTAAACCCCCCAGGGATTTGTGCGATTGTTTTTTTGCCGTTTTTGGTTTGATTAGGTTTGAATCTTTGATGTAAATAATTTTGTTGCCTTCTTTTTGTTTTTTAGTTTAGTTTTGTTTTGCATGCGGGGAGAAAAGAAGAAAAATGAAGAATGCACAAACCACCCAAATGATATGATGAGGACGCACGACAGATCCCGTGATCTGATATTTAAGGACGCACCTCTTTCCCGGGGTAGTTAGGGCGTTAAATGGGCCGTGCCAAGTGGGCTGGCTACTGGCCCAATTTGACTATTAGCTGGGCCTAACACCTGGGAAGAGTCTTTTTTTTCAATAGAAATACTAGAAATAACCCGTGCATATAGTGCACTGCGTAAAAAAAATCCACACGAACAGTATGTTGTGAACACGTGCAACCGAAAAGGAGTGAGAAGTGTGTGTGTGTGTGTCGGCATCATCGGTGAAAAAAGGTGCACCGAAACCGGATCGAATGGAAAGAGTGGGTGTGAGTGTCGGTATCGTTCGGGGGTGGAGGCGGGGGACCGGATCGAATGGAAAGAGTGGGTGTGAGTGTGGGTATCGTTCAGTGGGGAGGGAGGTTTGAGATTTTTTGAGTGGTGGGTGTAAAGTTGGGCTCTTCTTTTTGAGTGGGAGAGTGTATTTGTGGGGGTTTTGGTGAACTTTGGGCCATTGCGGTGAGGTGGAGTCTCAGGTGGCTCTCATACAAAATATGACTGGGACAAATGTACCACATAAGATAACATCACCAATTGTATAAATGATGTCTCCTTAATCATGGCTATTTCAGGGAGACCTATTTTTAGAAAAAGGTCCTTTTTCGAGTATTTTATAGGAATATGGGGATCTAATTGCAAATTCTATGATTTAGGTGTCTCTTTCCAAAATAGCCATGATTAAGAGGACCTATTTCTAAAAAAATCCTAAACTTTTATAATTCATCAAACCCAGCTCAACCTTACCGAAAAATTCACGAAAACTATAATCTGTTATTGATATGAATGGATATGCTTTGGAAAGTTTTGATCACTTTGATGTACTTTTAGGCACATCCCGTCACACTAACAATGTATGTTAGTTTTTGTATAGTTTTGGTCAAAATTAAGAGAGCTTTTGACGAATTATGAAAGTGTATGGCTGTTTGGTTAAAATCGTAAATAGTGGACGGTGTGACTGCCATCTGTCCATTCACTACAACAAAACTAGCCATTACAACTTTCGTGGGACAACATTTCTATTTTGCTAGTTGTAATAAATGTTTATTACAACTTTTTTCATAGATAGTTGTAAAAATGGTTATTTCAACTTTTTTCGTGAATAGTTGTAAATGTTAATTTTGACACTACAACTTTTTTTTGAAAGTAGTAAAAAATGTTTATTACAACTTTTTTCATGGATAGTTGTAAAAAAATGGTTATTACAACTTTTTTCATGAATAGTTGTAAATATTAATTTTGACACCGCATCTTTTTTCCTGAAAGTTGTAAAAAATTTTATTACAACTTTTTCATGGATAGTTGTAAAAATGGTTTGATACGCCTACTTTGGAGAGGCCCCAGAACCAGGGGCCCGAGCCCAACTCGAGGGCGGGAGGCCCACGAAGAAGGTACGACCCGATCAACGAGACCCACGGGAAATCTCAGACCCGAACCATCCACGGTCCGACACGCTAATAACCAGCCCACTATCACCGGGGGTAACCACTCCCCTCGAAGCACGAGGCCTTAATGTCCATTAAGGAGCCCCGTAATCGGCTCCCACATGACGCAGGCAGGCGCCATCGTGGGGACGGATCTCGGGGGCGTGAGCGGGGCGGACTGCGTGGGGGCGTGGATCGGGGGGCAAACGTGGGTGAAGCTCCATAAAAGGACAAGAGGACGACTAAGAAAGGGATCGAATCCCAGGTACCCAAAGCTGAGGTATTCCATCAACGACTTTGGTTTCCGCCATTTCTCTCCCTCCCCCTGCTCGTGCCGAGGGTCAGCGTATCGATCTCCTCTTGAGTCATACCTACCCCGCCGAGTACTCTTCAGATCTTGATCTGACTTAGGCATCGGAGGGAATTCGGCCGGAACCAAGGTCCGGCCACCCTGACGAGTTTCTCGTCTATTCAGGAAGAAGCTGGCCGAGGCGCCGAGGCTACCCCTCAGTGCCCAACAACCACCCTCGCGGCTAGTGGGTGTGGCAATTGACCGAAGACTGAGCACCGAGCGAAGCGCCGAGGCTGCCCCTCGACGCCCAAGGCCGAGCCCATCGAACTGAGCCGAGGCCTCCCCTCTGCTCCGTTTCAGCCGAGGGCCGATGCTTAACCTCGATCCCATCTCCGACCCACGCTGAGCGCACGTGAGCTTGGCGTGCCCAAGGGATCTCAACCGACCCCTTGACCACGTTGACCGTACAGTCGTCAGTCAACGATTCAGTGGTGAGAAAACACCTGTAAACATCTGGCACCGTCTGTGGGAACAGAAGATGACGCCCACGTAAAGCAACCACACCAACAATGACACGGCTCCGCCCTCCCCACTGAAGGGTGGACGCGACCCCGTCGTCGAGCATCGGCACCCACCGCGGTCGGCGAGAAGGCACCATGACTCCCCGGCGCATGCTTCAAGTTCGAACCCCGAGGCGACCCCGGCCCGACCGCGCGGTGACTATGATATGGAGACCGGGAGCCCTCCGTCACCCCCAGTCGGCGAGGCGGGTGTAGTAATGGAGAAGTCACGGTCGGACGAAGCACTAGTGGTATCCGTGGGCATCGACACATCCATGATGCGACGACTGCTAGTCGATACTGGCAGCTCATGCGACATCCTCTTCATGTCGACTTTGGAAAGGATGTGACTGAGAGGCGAGGACCTGGAGCCATGCTCCGGGCCTGTGGTGGGCTTCACGGGTCACTCAACGCCCATTGTCGGGGCGATCCGCCTCCGAGTAACACTCGGGGAACCACCTGACTCGGTGACCCTGGAAGTGGAGTTTGTGGTACTGAGGATCGGGTCGGCGTACAACGGGATCATCGGCCGCCCGCTCCTCAACGCTATCGACGCGGTGGTCTCGACTCTCCGCCGAACGATCAGGTTTCAGAATCCAGGGGGGATGGGGAAAGTCAACGGCTGTGGGAACCTGTCAAAACAGCGTTAGGATCGATAAATGAAGTTGAGACTTACGCTTGCGTATGCGGCACGATAGTCTCGGAACTTCGCCTTCGGATTCGCCACGACGGATCGAGTCTTCACACGAACGGAGTAAGGCTACTAAATCCATAATCTAAATCTCTACTTTTAGATTAAGAACTTGGATAAAGAGAGAGGAAGGATTTCGGCAGAGCTTCGCTAGAATGAAATGTAATGCAAGAATACCATGCAAAAGTGTAAAAAAATGGCTAAGTCTTGGGTCTTATTTATAGCCCCCAAGGTATTTATTTTAGGAGTAATTGTTCCTTTGGAACAATTTAACTAAAGTGTATCATCATACATGGCACATTATAAGCTTAAGTTGTACCATATGCATGGTACAACATAAGCTTAAGATATTCCCCCTTTATTAGCCATATGTCGCATGCACTTATGCACATATAATGCGACTTTCCCACTAATCTAGAGATCCTCTCCGCAAGGGAACAGATTCCCTTTGCACACGACTTCGTGTACGCGACGTTCGAGGTCCGTATTCCCTTGTACATCCCCTACAAGGGTGTACAAACGTCATCCATATCCAACATCTCCCACTCACACTTGAGGGGATTGTAAGAGAACGTCTTTCTCTTAGTTCTTTCATCTATCATACCGAGAAATAGACCGTGCGACCGTCATGCGCGTAGAGTCTGTTGTTGTGCACTTGTTAGAGATACACAACGACCTTGAAGGTGCAAAGTTGAGTAGTTCAACGCATGCTTTACCCTAGATTATTTCTTCACATTTCTTATACTTTATATTCAACAATTGAATCCCATCTGGATCACAATTGGCTGGCCAGCTTTGAATCATTAAAGTCCAAATGCGAATATGAAATCAATCTTCCTCTCCTTGCGAACTGTCTGATCTTGACTTGATTCGCTTTTCTAACGTGTCCCGCCGAGCCGAATTATCATAGCCCATTAGCAACACGCTAAGATAGCGATCATCTCGTCAAATCTAATAGAACCAATTGGAGTCCTTGAGGGTAAGAGTTAAGACCCATATGGCCTTTGAGTCTCACATAATAGCAAACACTATTGCTACTAACTCAGTGGTCGAAATGCATACGTGGTATTTGAACACGTATTACAACATCACTCCTTTCCCAGGGAGAGTATGTCTTAATGATGTTGTACGGATGAAAGATCAGACACCACAGTGCCTATCTTTTGAGTCCCCTTACTACCCATGAAATATTCCCGGACTCTCATCCTGCATAAGACAGACATGATTTAAAAAATCCTATGAGATCTCTTTTAAATATCCTTGTGATACAGATCTCAGATCTTTTGTAAGCATCCATATGATGCAGATCTTTCATTCGATTATCTTGTTTAAGTCACGACTCTAAATCATTTTTCTAATGATTTTTGACTTTAAACTAGTCTCATCTCTATCTTATCCATCTGATAAGATAAGGCGGTTGCTCATGTGAGAGAGCCAACCTTAATCTGTCCGACATACACACAATAAAATAGCTGAGACTTAAACACAAATGTATATAAAATCATTTGTAAGAAACTTGTATGCAATATATATATATATAAAACTTCTTTTTATTAAACTTTGATCTTCTATAGACATGGGAAATATTACATGATACAGCTCAGCACCTACGCATTCCCATAGATGATAAGTGTTTGAAGAACACATCTCTGGGGATCGCCTTAGTAAGGGGATCCGCTATCATCTTATGCGTGGATATGTATCCTATGTCTACTTCCTTCCGTTTGTCATAGTCCTTCGCAAACTTGAATCGAATATCAATGTGTTTGGTCTTACAATGAAATTTAGGATCTTTGACATATGCAATCGAAGCTTGACTATCACTGTATATAGGAACAATGCTCGAGTCAGTGGCATCCGTCAGCCTGTCTAAGAATTTCCTAAGCCAAACAGCTTCTTGGACCGCCATGATGAATGCTACAATTTCGGCTTCCATGGTTGATAGGGCGATGCAGGTTTGCTTCTTGCTGCTCCAGGATATTGCACCATTCCCGAGCAAGAAAACAAAGCCTGAGGTAGATCTTCGCTCGTCGAGATCACCTGCCCAATCAGCATCGGTATAGCCTTCGAGTCTCAAGGTATTGCCTTGATAGCACAACGCATAGTCCGCAGTCCCTTTGAGGTACCTTAATATCCTCTTCACTGCTTTCCAGTGTGCCTGTCATGGGTTGGATTGGTAACGGCTTACCATACCAACAACATAGCAAATGTCCGGTCTGGTACACATCATGGAGTACATCAGACTCCCGACAGCACTGGAGTATGGAACCTTTTCCATAGCTTTCTTTTCTTTTGGATCTTTGGGACACATTTCCAAACATAGACCCTCGCCTTTGCTTATTGGAGTATCAATTGGCTTGCAGTCCTGTATATTAAACCGTTCTAAAACTTTCTTTATATATGTTTCTTGAGAGAGAGAAAGAAGTTTCTTGGAACGATTCCTTGAGATCTTAACCCCAAGGATATATGCAGCTTCACCCATGTCTTTCATCTCAAAGACGGATGAAAGCCAAGCTTTGATATCCATGATAAGACGCTTATCATTTCCGGCTATAAGTATGTCATCTACATAAAGAGACATAATTACATACTTGTTCTTAATCCTCGTAATGTATACGCAGTTGTCTTCGTCGAGCATGGAGAAACCATACGACAAAACAACTTCTTGAAAGCGCATATACCACTGCCTTGAGGATTGTTTAAGACCATATATGGATTTACGAAGTTTACAAACCTTATGTTTGTTTTCTTCTTGTACGAACCCGTTTGGTTGTTCCATGTAGATCTCCTCATCTAGTTCTCTGTTAAGAAAAGCAGTCTTTACATCCATCTGATGTAACTCGAGGTCCAAACAAGCCACCATTGCCAGAATTAAGCGAATGGAGGTAAAACGCACGACAGGAGAGAAAGTCTCTTCGTAGTCTATTCCTTCCTGTTGCGTGAAACCTTTCGCAACAAGGCGAGCTTTATATTTCTCGATGGAGCCATCGGCCTTATGCTTGATTTTGAGAACCCACTTGTTCCCAATGGCTCTACGTCCCTTAGGTAAATCAACCAAGTCCCAGACTTGGTTTGTTTTCATGGATTGAAGTTCTTCTTCCATCACCGCTATCCATTTATCTTTAGCAGGGCATGTGACGGCCTGTTTGAAATTTGCATGTTCGTCATCATCTTGTAGTAATGTCATGAATGTTTGAGGAAATTCATCCTCAAATCTCAGAGGTGTTAGCCTCGTTCGATTACTACGTCTTGCTTGAGTTTGATCACTCCCACTTGGAATGACATCACTCCCACCTGGAATAACATCACTCCCACTCGGAATAGGATTGGTATCGTTCGTATCATCCATAGATGAAGTATGAGGGTCATTTTCCTCTTCACCAAGAATTATCCCACTCGAACGTTCCGATCCTTCTTGATCCCAAGTCTCAAACAAGGATAAGTCTTGACTTATCTCACCCTGTCTTGGAAACTCGTTTTCCAAGAAGACAACATTCCTCGATTCGAATTCTATTAGACCCCCATTGTCCTCTTGACCGACGAAAACATATCCTTTGGAGTTTTCAGCGTATCGGATGAAGATACACTTCCTCCCACGTGGCCCAAGTTTGCCATATTTGTGAGAGGATAAATGTGCGTAAGAGGCACAACCCCAAGGTTTTAGAATGCTTAAGTCTGGAGTTCTATTGTTCCACAACTCATAAGGAGTAGAACTTACCGACTTCGAGGGTACACGGTCTAAGATGAATGCTGCCGTCAATAATGCATCACCCCAAAAGGTGATGGGAAAATTTGCCTGAGACATCATTGATCGGGCCATTTCCATCAATGTCCTATTTCTTCTTTCCGCAACACCGTTTTGTTGCGGAGTATAAGGCATAGTTATTTGATGAACTATGCCTTTTTCATCACAAAGTTCCTTAAAACTCGTTGATTGATATTCTCCACCCCGATCGGTTTGCAAGACCTTTATCTTGCGATCTAGTTGATTTTCCACTAAACTCATATAGTTTTTGAATCAAGATAAAGCTTCATGTTTGTGGGAAATCAAATAAATGTGACCGAAACGGGTGAAGTCATCAATGAAGGTGATGAAATAGGACTTCCCGTGTCTTGTCTTAACATTCATTGGACCGCAAATGTCCGAATGGATAAGCTGTAATGGAACTTCGGCCCTTGTGCCAGTTCCAAACGGCTTGCGACAAGTTTTCCCTACAAGACAATGTTCGCAAGTTGACATTTCAACTTTTGAAACATTAGATAGCAAGCCACTTTTGGCAAGTCTATCCATTCTAGTTCGTCCAATGTGACCAAGTCTTGCATGCCAACAAATGATCTCAGATTCAGAATTAGAAGCATTTGTCAAATGGAAACTTTCATTAATAGAAGAAGAATCATCATACATAGTGTTTAAAACAATCAATCCATTACAAACATTACCCGACCCAACTAAAGAACTATTACAAACAAGGTCAACATTTTGTTCATAGAACCTCCATTCATAACCTAAAGACATTAACATAACCACGGATACGATATTCCTTCAAATATCTGGAGCAAAGTGGACGTCGTGCAATAATAGAGTCCGGCCGTTGTCGAGAACTAGCTTGCATGTTCCGACGCCCTTGACTTCAACACGAGTGTTGTTGCCGACGTATATCCACTTTGTTCCTTGAGTTATCCTTTGATACTCTACGAAGAACCTTCTGTCCTTCGCTACGTGGTCTGTGGCCCCTGAATCAATCAACCAAAAATAGTTAGATTCAGCAAGAAACATGGAACTAGAAACACATATGTAACTAGCCCTATAAGTTACCTTATCACTTCCATCCGTACACGTACGGGCGAAGTGACCGTACTTTTTGCACTTAAAGCACGTGATCTTCTTCAAGTTTTTCTTCTTTGAGTGCACATTCTTTTGCCACCTTTTGTTCTTAGTCTTCTTTGAGGTTTCCGGTTCTTGCTTTCGTTCGTTCATAAACCTTAAGCGTTTATCCTTCTGTTTCTTTCCTCCATGTGAGGAACTAGCGGCCATGTGCACTTCGGCACTAGGTTTTGCGGCTTGAATCCGCTCTTCCTCGAGTTCGAGGTGTTTGGATACATCGCTTAAAGTTTTAATGCACTCATTATGAGTGAGGTGCATTTTCATGTTATCCCAGCTATCTGGGAGTGAACGAATGACTGCTTGGATCTGCTGTTCGTCAGACAGCGTAAGACCCGCATCCTTCAATTCAGCTATGAGATTCGCCATGTGGCAGAGATGCTTTTTCATAGATTGATCTCGCCGCATTTTGTACCAATCAAATTGAATATTTAAGGAGCGGAGTTTGGTGACCGAAGTTCCACCAAACTTTATTTCTAGCCCAGACCATATGTCTTTGGCTAGGTCGAATTCCCGAAATAGACGCATTATGTCATTGTCCATTGCGGACAATAACGTAATACATGCTATTTTGTTCTTTCGAGTCCAAGTCTCATAAGCTTCTCGGTCCCTCTTGTGTTGGGCCGTATTGCCCAACTCAGGTTCTTCCATTACGTTTTGGAGTGTTTCAAGCACATCTTGCTCCTCCAAAACATATTGGATTTTTATTGACCAAAGTTTATAATTGTCGCCGTTGAGCTTCTCACCTTTGTTAAGCTCGGCGAAAATGTTCTTAGAAGCGGTAGACATATTCGAATCAAAAAACTGCAAAGAAAATGAAAAACACGATCAAAATTCTATGCATAAAGTTCCGATTCTTTAAACACTTGATAAGTTCCTTGGATAATCTGAAATGTTACTCTAGAATCGAGAAGTTCACTACGTTCCCAACTACCATCTAGAAGTAACTTTCAAAGTATCCCTCTTACTTATCTCATGTAAAAAGAAATCAGAAATGATACCCGTATGGTACCAGCAGCGGAAAAATACTTTTGAAAAACATATCTTTCAAAATGGAATAGGTGAGAGTTTGCGCAAAGAATTTTAGCGCAAAAATTGCCAAGCCACGAGACCTGTTCTACACACCCATGTGTTAGATAACCATGGCCGGATCGTGGTAGGACTTGGAATTCTAAATTGCGCTATCCCGATTAAGGACGGGACATAACCTATTTGAAAACATCTTTTTCAAAAAATTTGAAATACATTGGCTAATCTCCGTAGAGTAGAGCACAATGTCATAAGTACATTGGCTAATCTCCGTAGAGTAGAGCACAATGACATGGCTAATCTCGCATGAAGTAGAGCACTACGGCTAATCTTCAAGGAGTAGAGCCCAAGAAAAAAAAACTTTATAAAATAAGAGCAGACGACTGTCGTTAGCCCCGTATGGGCTAGTCGGCACATTCGTGTTTGACCAAGGCCTTTTGACACCCCGTATGGGCTAGTCGGCAAGTTCGTGATCGACCAAGACCTTTTGCCGGATTGGTCGACCAAAACACCCAAATTGGTCTACATCACTCCCGGCCAGGGCCCCTGCCCTGGCCGAGGCTGGCCAAGGGCCGGCCAAGGGCCTCTGCCCTGGCCGGCCAGGGGCCCTGGCCCCTCAGCCAGGGCCTCTGCCCTGGCCGAGGCCGGCCAGAGGCCACTGGCCGCTCGGCCAGGGCCTCTGCCCTGGCCCCTGCCAGGGCCGGCCAGGCCGGCCCCTGGCCTTGGCTGAGGCCGGCCAGGGCCCCCTGGCCCTGGCCTGGCCTCGGCCAGGCTTGGCTTTGGCCACGGCCAGGGCCCCCTAGCCGTGGCCGAGGCCGGCCACTGCCGGCCTGGCCTTGGTCGGCCACTGCCGGCCTGGCCATGGCCGGCCATGGCTTGGCCATGGCCGGTCATGGCCAAGGCCATTTTGGCATTGGCCGGCCATGGCCCATATGGCCATGGTCGGCCACCCCCTTTGAATGGGCTTGCCGCACACCCCGCCGGAGGGGTGGCCGTGGTGGTTATTGGCCGTAGCCAACCCCCTCCGCATGGGGAGGGGGGTGCATGGCCTTCATAGCCCATTTGGCCATGGTGCACATGCACCAAAATTCATCTTCTCCGATGGAGATAACTACCATCATCTTCCTCGATGAAGCACCCGTTCGTCGATGAAGCACCCGTTCGTCGAGAAAGTAGTTATTTTCTAATGGCAGTGTGCCAAAATTGAAAAATAACATACTTTAAAGTTCGTAAACTACACGCTCCACATGAAGAGAGTTCACATTCCCTATGAATGGAGACTCGGCATCCATGAAGAGTGCGAGCTTGACGACGTGAACGGTCGGTTCTTCCCGTCACAGAGAGTTCCTGCCATATCCGTAATGACAGAAGACCCTAACGTGAAAAGAACAACCGCTGCGTTCTCTCCGTCATGAAGCGTTTCTACCATATCCGTAATGGTAGGATACCCATTCGTGAAAAAGACAACGCCTCATTCATCGGTTCGACGGGGCGGCGGTTTGACCAGGGCGAACCCGTATGGCTCTGATACCAATGTGGGAACCTGTCAAAACAACGTTAGGATCGATAAATGAAGTTGAGACTTACGCTTGCGTATGCGGCACGGTAGTCTCGGAACTTCGCCTTCGGATTCGCCACGACGGATCGAGTCTTCTCACGAACGGATTAAGGCTACTAAATCCACAATCTAAATCTCTACTTTTAGATTAAGAACGTGGATAAAGAGAGAGGAAGGATTTCGGCAGAGCTTCGCTAGAATGAAATGCAAGGTAAGAATACCATGCAAAAGTGTTAAAAAAGGCTAAGCCTTGGGTCTTATTTATAGCCCCCAAGGTATTTATTTTAGGAGTAATTATTCCTTTGGAACAATTTAACTAAAGTGTACCATCATACATGGCACATTATAAGCTTAAGTTGTACCATATGCATGATACAACATAAGCTTAAGATATTCCCCCTTTATTAGCCATATGTCGCATGCACTTATGCACATATAATGCGACTTTCCCACTAATATAGAGATCCTCTCCGCAAGGGAACAGATTCCCTTTGCACACGACTTCGTGTACACGACGTTCGAGGTCCGTATTCCCTTGTACATCCCTTACAAGGGTGTACAAACGTCATCCATATCCAACAACGGCGACGCAGAAAAGCTGAAGATTTGCTACCAGTTAGCAGAGGAGAAGCCCCTTGAGCGGCCGGACGATCTGATGGCCTCACTTGACTTGAGGTGCGGGCCGAGACCTGCTCCCGGGGAGGGGCAGGAGCAGATCCCAGTCACAAATGTCGAAGGAAGGTTCGTCTCCATCGGATCGGGACTGGACCCTGACCTGAAAGGCAGGCTGATCGAGTGTTTGGAAGCCAATCTTGACATCGTTGCATGGTCACCCGATGACATGCCCGGTGTTGACCCCCGGGTAATTTTGCACCGGATGAATGCCGACCCGAATTTCAAACCGGTCAGGCAGAAGAAGCGAAATCTAGGAGGCGAGAAGATGAGGGCCGCCTCCAAGGAGGTGGATCGTCTTCTCGGCGCTGGCTTTATCCGAGAAGTCTGGTACCCAGAGTGGCTATCCAACGTCGTGATGGTCAAAAAGCCCAACGGGAAGTGGCGTCATACACCGTTTGGTTAGTTGACTAACGGCAGAGCGGTCGTAGGATCCTTAAGATAATTAAATTTTGAAAAATTCCTAATAGTCCATAAATTAATAATAATGCAAGGGTGTTATAATTTTAGCAATATGACGCGATAGGCTCATAACAAAGAATTAAAATAAAATAATATTTTGAATGGGGCTGCAGGACCATAAATATTAATCATTTTAATATATTATTAATATTTGGGCTGCAGGCCCATTTGCCAAAAATGAACAAATTAATTATTGCCATTGAATTAAATTGGCTTCATGCCCAATAAGCCAAATTAAAATATTATTAGTATTTGGGCTTCAGGCTCATTTGCAAAATATTAATAAACACATTAAATTTGCAATTGAATTAACTGGGCTTCTGACCCAATTTAGAAGTCAAAATTGATTACTAATCTGAATGGGGCTGCTGGCCCATAAAACATATTTACATAGTTATAAACTAGGCATCAGACCCAATTAGCAAAATGAAAATCATTTTAATTAGCAATTTAAATTATCTGGGTTTCTGGCCCAAATAACCAGGCAAAATGAGTTAATTTATGTAGTAGGCTTCAGGCCTAAGACACAGCCCAATAAATTTTTAAACAGTTTTGGGATTTAAAAATTAAAATTTATTTTAAATCAAATCCCAAAACAAAATTTAGGGTTAATGACCCCCAAAACCCTTGTCTGTCCCCTCATCCTCCAATTTATTTACGCAAATCGAAACCCCTCACTAGACGGTGATTTGTATCCCCTCATCCGCCGGGGGATGACAACCGAAGGCCCCCCTCAAAGCGTTGGTATCCCATGTCATTATGTACAAGATCGAGAAACAACCGACGGCGATTTCCCGTGGCGTAGACAACCGACGACGATTTCCTATGCCCCCGCCGTCGGGAGGCACTCGGAATCCCTCGGGTCAGTCGAACGAAGACCCCCCTTTGGGGGGGAGGAGATGCGAACACCCCCCGCCGTCGGGGCGGCGGGGTTGGGGCGACAGGGCCCCCCTTCGGGGGGGACAGTAGGCGGACGGAGACCAGAGGCCCCCCTTCGGGGGTGGGTAGGACGCCGGAGCCCCCCCCGCCGTCGGGGTGGGCAGGACGAGGGCAGGACGCCTTCGGGGGGGTTTGATCGCGAGAGCCCCCCCGCCGTCAGGGGGGCGACAGAGCCCCGGCCCCCCCGCTGCTGGGGGGGCGGCGGAAAAAGATCCCCCCCGACTGGGGGGTGTCGGAGCCCCCCTTCGGGGGGGTATCATCGCCGGAGGGCGAGGCCCGACAGAGCCCCCCCGTCCGGGGGCAAGTGGCGACAGAGCACCCCCCATCCGGGGCGGCGGCGGTGACAGAGGCCCCCCACCCCCCGCTGCCGGGGGGCGGAGGGTGCGCGACGGAGGCCCCCACCCCACTGCGGGGGGGGGGGGGGGGGGGGAAGGGCAGGCCCCCCTTGGGGGGGGCGACGGAGGCCCCCCTTCGTGGGGGGCCGAAAGGTTGGGGGGTTTTTTTGATTTTATTTTATTATTTGTTTTAATTTTGTACAAGAGTATAGCATATTTAAACAAGCCCGAAAATCGGCAATGTAAAATCGTAGCTAAAGATATTTGTTTGTAACTATCTACGGGATCGCTAAGTATTACCTCTAGATTAAAAATCTAGGGACGATCGTAAAAAGAGAAGATCCGTAGAATAGATTCCTTATACGCCAAAAATCCACGCTCCTAATACGCCAAAAAGGATCGCCGCAACGGATCGCCGCAATAATTGATTCCTTCGCGCAGAGGGATTAAATTTTTGGGAGGAGACGGGATCAAAAGCTCAAGAGCTGGGAGCTTTACGTGCTGATAACGTGTTAGAAGAGGATTGGAGAGAATTCTCCATGGCGAATAGCCATGGTACTATATTTATAGAAATCTCATGATGAGTTTAGGAGTCCAAGAGACTCCCCACTAACTTAGTGGGGAGTAATGGTGAGATGTTGAGGGGGGAGGCCAAAGGCCTCCCTCAACTCACAACACATAACATATTGTTTCTATTCTTTATTTATTTCCTTTGCATGCACTTTTTTAATTCTCTCGATATATTCCATAATTTATAAGAACTTTTACTTATGAACAACAATCTTCGACGTTGTTTCAACTATTTATTGGAATACGCACGAGAATGAATCATTCATTGAGCCCGTTGTTTCTTGGCCTGCAAAACATTAACATCAAGGGGCACGGGTCTCTTGGGCTTCACCTAATGAAACCCATAACGATAGCTCTTAAACAAGGAGAGCCATCCGATTTGAGAAAGACTATATACACCTCAATTGAGATGCAGGGAGGTGAAATTTTGCTAAAAATAGAAAGAAAAATCACATCATGTGTTACATCTCCTCATCTCCTTTTCAATTTCTTTCCTTTTTGACAAAATGTCACCTTCCTACACATCAATTTGAGGTGTATATGGCAATTCTATCTGATTTAGCTAAGCTTTTTTTGTGGTCTTTTGTCGGTGTCCTATAAAATATGTGATGAGCATTAGAATCCTAAGACGTGTGTATTTGGTTTGATGCCAATTGGTGAGATCTGTATAGAGACACAGTAAAACACTAGACAAGTGATGAGTAGTATTTAATTAATAGCAATTATTGAAAATTTAAGAAAATGCATATAAATCTCAATGAAGCAGAGGAATAAAATATACACACACACACACACACATACATATACATACATACATACATACATACATACATACACACACACACACACACACACACACACACACACACACACACACATACATACATCAATTGCGATAGAGATTAGAAATTGCAGACCAAATAATTGAAGGTAATGACAAATACCAGAGAGTTATCTGGGTCTCAAGCCTTACCGTTTCAGATTTTCCAATATCTTCCTCTTGCAAACCACAAGAGAAAACACAAACAACTTGATACCACACCATTGCTAATTGTACAACCAATCACTCAATTATGAGAGTGGTCAACACCAATCTCTTACACCAAAAAGATCAAACAACGATCTCTTACACTAAAGAGATCAACCACTTCTCTTAAACAATAGAGAATCTCAGCCAACCTACAAGGAATGATATCATTTTTTGTGGTATTAAAATACGTTTGTGGCGGTCGGAACCGCCACAAACACAGTTTCAAGCGGTTTTCCCAACCGCTACTAAAAAATGCATGAGAAACAACATTTGTAGCGGTTTAGAACCCCTTGAAATAAACCGTGAGAAATCTATGTTTGTAGCCGTTACAAACCGCCAAAAACAAAATTTCTAAGAGAAATTTAATTACGATTAAAAATTATTATGGTGGTTCTTAACCGACGAAAATGCAATAGTTTGTGGCGGTTACGAACCATCATAGACCAAAAAATTTCAACGAAAAATATTATTTATGTGTTGTGAACTTGGTGGCTACGGAACTCATAGCCCTGTATTTATAGTAATATGGTTACATAATGGGTGGATACCTAATACACAGATGGACCTACAAAAGCCCATTTATAACACTTCCCCTTATCCATCCATTGTTGTAAGCCGTAATGAGCGCTTCAGGGTTCATAGAGCTTATCTGACCATGGGTGTATGGATACTTCTGGATCCTAAGTTAAGAGTTCTTGCCTCGTTAAAACCATTGCCATGGGAAATCCGGTGGGAAAAACCAGTGGCTAAGAAAAAAGAGTACAAGTCTCTGTAACTTCCCCTGATCGATGGATATCATCAGAGGTGGATACTTCTAGATCCAGAGTTGATGTGGTTGCCTCGTTAAAACCTTTGGCTATGGAAAACCCAGTGGAAAAAACCAATAGCCAAGGGAAAAAGAGTACAACTCAACATTAGCTCCCCCTGAAGTGTACAAGCTTCAGGCTTGTAGATCTTTCAACTGTCTCATCCCAATCCCTAATACAAGTTTTCTAAAGGTACAACGAGGTAAAGCTTTAGTAAATAGATCTGCCAGGTTGTTGCAAGACTGGATCTGCTGGATGTTGATCTAGTTGTCTACTTTTTGTTCATGCGTCCAGAAAAGCTTGGGGAAATGTGCTTCTCCTATCACCTTTGATGTAGCCACCTCGTAGTTGATCTATGCAAGCAGCATTGTCTTCGTACACGGTGGTTGGTCCAAGATCTCCCGTCTTCAGGCCGGTAGTCACGAGGATGTGGTGGATGACTGATCGAAGCCAAAAACACTCTCTGCTAGCTTCGTGGATCGCAATGAGCTTAGAGTGGTTGGATGAGGTCGCTGTTGAAGTCTGCTTTACATATCTCTATGAGATGGCTGTTCCACCGTATGTGAATACGAAGCCAGTCTGGGACTTTGCGGTGGGTGGGTCAGACCTGTATCCTGCATCTGCATAACCAACTAAGTTGGAGGATACGCCTTTCTTGAAATATAGTCCCAGGTCCACAGACCCTTGGAGGTAGCATAGAAGGTGCTTCACTCTGTTCCAGTGGCACTTTGAGGGCGCTGAACTGTATCTAGCTAGTAGGTTAACTGCGAACGCTATATTGGGACGAGTGCAGTTTGCCAGGTATAGGAGTGCTCCAATTGCACTCAGGTAGGGGTGGCAAAATAGACCCGACCCGACCCGACCCAAACCTGGCCTCTTGGGTTGGGTATGGGTAGGGGCCAATGCGGGTCGGGTCGAATTCGGGTCAACCTGACCGACCCGGATAAAAATCCGGGCCGGGTACGGGTTTGACCCATCGACCCGGTTGACCCGAATTCGACCCGTATTTTTACTCTTTTCACCCCAAACCCGACCCGGACCCGACCCGGACCCGACCCGAACCCGACCTTTTTTGTAAAATAATCACTCTTTCACACTAAACCCGACCCGTACCCGACCCGTAAGACAAACCGGGTTGGGTACGGGTCACCCGGGTTACGGCCGGGTCGGGTACGGGTATCCGAACCCTGACCCGAATTTAATTCGGGTCGGGTTCGGGTTTACCCTTATTCGGGTCGGGTCAAACCTGACCCGACCCGAACCCGACCCGACCCGACCTGACCTGTTTGCCACCCCTACACTCAGGTAGGGTATTTCGGGACCCAGTGCTTCCTCCTCCTCTTCCAGTGGCCGGAAGTGGTCCGTATTAACATCCAATGATCTGACAATCATTGGTGTACTAAGCGGATGACATTTGTCCATAAGGAAGGTTTTCATCAACTTCTTTGTGTATGTGGATTGGTGTAACATGATTCCTCCGCTTAAGTTTCAATTTGTAAGCCTAGGTAGAACTTCGTTTTTCCAAGGTCTTTCATCTCAAAAGTCTGTGTGAGACTCTTGGATATCTGAGCTATCACTTCAGGAGATCCGATGATGTTTAGGTCATCTACGTAGACAGTAATAATTACGAATTATGTTCCCTTTGCTCTTATAAAGATGCAAGGGCAGACTTCATTAGTTGTGAATCCTTGTTGCACTAGGAATTCACTGAGTCTGTTGTATCAAATTCTTCTCGACTATTTTAGACCATACAGTGATCTTTGGAGTTTGACAAAATAGACGTCCCGAGGTCTTTCTGTCATTTTCGTCGGTAGTTTATATCTGTCCGGGAGTCCCATATAGATATCCTTATCTATATTTCCATATAGATATGCAGTCACAACGTCCATGAGCTGCATATCTATGCCTTCCTGAGTTGTTAGGCCAATAATGAAACG
Source organism: Scilla litardierei (assembly GCA_030789695.1). Taxonomy (NCBI): domain Eukaryota; kingdom Viridiplantae; phylum Streptophyta; class Magnoliopsida; order Asparagales; family Asparagaceae; genus Scilla; species Scilla litardierei. The sequence goes on along the minus strand of CM061142.1, from coordinate 498,631,918 downwards.
GAAAGTGATCGCATCGATGACCGGGGAATATGTATCATCATAGTCTGTTCCTGGCCGTTGGGAAAAGCCTTGTGCAACAAGGTGCGCTTTGTAGCGTACGATCTCATTATTTTCGTTTCTTTTTCTTACGAATACCCATTTTTATCCCACAGGTTTAACACCCTTTGGTGTTAGGACTACAGGTTCAAAAACTTTGCGCTTCGAGAGTGAGTCCAGCTCTACTCCTATTGCCTCGTTCTACTTTGGCCAATCCTCTCTGCGTTTACATTCTGCTAGAGAGCGTGGATCTTTCTCATCGTCGTATTCAGTGACGTGATAGGCAATAATGAGCGCGAAGTTATTATCGATGATTGTGCTTTTTCTGTCTAGTCACTCCCCAGTACGTATATAGTTTAATGATATTTCTCCTATACTTTCCTTTTTAGGGGTTTTTAGGAGCGGAGAGGTATCTGGGCTGAGCTCAGCATCCTGTGGTGGTATCGTTATCATTGCTCCAAGATTTTTCTTCTTCTGAGGGTTTTTATCTTTGGAGCCTGGGGTCGTCCTCTCTTTTGTTGAGGTACGGCCGCTTCTGCTGCAGGTGGATTGCATCCATCTTTGGGTATGACAATCCTAGCTAGCGTGTTTGTAGCAAGAACGTGTATCTGACAATCTTCTGGTTGTCAGTAAATTTGTCCGGTAAAATGTGAGCTGTATTTTGTATTTGGAGGATCTTCAAGATCTCGTCTTCACATTGGTTTGGCACGGATCAAAATGGGATAAATATTGGGTATCCCATGAAATGGTCTTTGAAGCTTTTGGTTCTCTGTGTTAATGCCTAGTTTGGAAAAAAGTATTTTCGTCAAACTCACAATCTTCTAGACACGCCTTAAAAGCGTCCCCTGTTAGGGGTTCTAGGTATCTAATGATTGATGCTGAGTCGAATCCTATGTATATACCCAGTCGACGTTGAGGACACATCTTGGTCCTCTGCGGTGGTGCTATGGGGACATAGATGGCGCATCCGAATATCCTCAGGTGAGAGATATCCGGTGGGTTCCCATATGCAAGTTGCATCGGGGAATAAGATTGACTTACTGACGGTCGTAATCTTACTAGCGATGCAGCATGCAAGATGGCATGTCCCCATGCGTTCATAGGCAACTAGCATTGCATCAACAATGGACGAGCAATCCATTGTAGTCTCTTCTAAGAGATTCGGCTAACCCATTCTGGGTGTGAACATGAGCTACATGATGTTCAACTTCTATGCCAGTTGCTTGGTAGTAGTCTAGGAAGACTTGTGATGTGAATTCCCCAGCGTTGTCCAGACGCAATTTCTTGATCTGGTTGTCTGGGAAATGTGCCCGCAACTTTATAATTTATGCCAGTAGCTTTGCAAAGGCTACGTTTCGGGTGGACATGAGGCACACCTATGACCATTTGTAAGATGCGTCAATCAGTACCATGAAGTACCGAAATGGGCCACTTGCGGGATGAATAGGCCCGCAAATGTCTCCATGTATTCTCTCTAGGAAGCTTGGAGACTCTGAGTCCACCTTCAGGGGGGTGGTCTCGTAATCAATTTCCCTTTGTGAAGGGGGACAAGGAGATGCACCCTTTCGAAGTAGCTTCAGGCTTTTCGAGTTAATTCCACAGGATTGAGATATGATGCGACGCATCATGTTCCTTCCAGGGTGTCCGAGTCTATTGTGCCAGAGTTGGAATTCTGGTTGATTATCACACTTCTGGTGCTCAAGTGTATTTGCTTCCATTTCTCTTATCTTTGTATGGTAGAGACCCGATGAGAGTCCCTCAAAACACTCGACGGTGGTTTTAGCACCGTTTTTATGAGTCGTTACATACAAGAATTCTCTGTTTTGTTTGTTCACCGTCTCTAGGTGGTATCCGTTTAAACTGATATCTTTAAAACTTAACAGATTTCTATGAGAGCTAGGGGAGAAAGGCTCATTTTTTATTAGTAGTTGTGTTTTGTTGGGGAGCATAAACTGTGCTTCCCCTGATCCTTCAATAATTCCTGATGGACCAGAGATTGTATTCACGGTTCCATCGTATTTATGTATGCTTTTAAAAAGCAAATATCTTGGTGGATCGTGTGTGTAGAGGCACTATCCACTAGGCATTTATTATCCATCTAAATTAATAGAGAAAAAACATAGCAGTATAAGGCACAAAAAGATTACTAAAAATCATTCAATGTCTGAAAAATCATCCAACATGCTAGAAACCAAACAACTAGAGAGTAAATTGTTTTTCAAATTACAATGCATAGCAGAAAGTAGATAATGCTTTAGTCGAACAGGTCATCATTTGAGAAGTCCACAGTGATGCACCTGATTGGTGCCAGGTCTTCGTATTCCACCAGGTTTGTCTCGGCTAGCTTCTGGCTAGCTTTGTACAAATCCTGGAGGTGGCGTGGAGTCCGACAATTCCTTGACCAGTGTCCAGTCATGCCACACCTGTGGCATTTATCTTCCCAGTCTTTTCTGGGGGCAGATGTCTGGCCGTTGTCTTTTCTCTTCCACACATTTTTCTTCTTTCCCTCATTATTGGTTCTTGGAGGGGGTCCTCTAGCCTGCTTCTTCATTGCCTTACCCTTCTGGGGTTTGCCTTAGAAGTTGATCCTCTTCTTCTCGGAGGAGATGTGATGCGTTTTAGGCGCATGAGTAGTGCTGGCCGGGCGTGAGTTATGGGTGGCCAGAAGGAGGTCTCTATTCTTCTCTGCCATCAGAAGGCATGAGAGAAGCTCTGAGTATTTCATGAACTTTCGTTCACGATACTGCTGCATTAATATAACATCCTTCTAGTGGAAGGATGTATACGTCTTCTCTAATATGCGCTCCTCCATCACTTTCTCACCACACAACTTCAGGCGTGAGGTGATACTGAAAAGTGCCGAGTTGTACTCGACGATAGACTTAAAGTCTTGGAGACGGAGGTTCTCCCATTCATATTACGCTCGGGTAAGGATAACATCTCTTTGATGTTTATATCTATCCTTGAGGGCGGTCCATAACTCATAAGAGTCTTCCACCGTGAGGTACTCGGCCTTCAGGGTCCGATCGTGTAACGACCCGCTTCCCTAAAATGGAGGCGAGGCGTGACGAGGCCCGCTCAGGCTGGGAGCTGTGAGGCTCACAGCCTGTAAAGCGTCTAGAAATACCACGCAGATCCCTGTAATGTGACACAGAACAGAGACAAGAATAATAGAAGAGACAAATAATAAATTATCAATCTCAAATGTCCAAATAAAAGTTCAACAACCACCAGAAAAGCCACCAGGCTAACAAACGAGTCTAAAAAGGGCCCATCATGGCCAACAAGGAAAGAAACTAACAAAATGATGCTACTCACCGCCAAGCTACAACAACTAACAAAGAAACTGTGGAGGGAACTAAGACTGGTCACCGGTGTCCTCGTACCCAACGTCAGCTGTGGAATCAGGCACGAACTCCTCGAACTCGTCGCCCTCAACTACGGGCTCTGGCTCAGCAACTAACATGCGACACCCAAAGAGAAGGGGCACATGTCAGTAAAGTCTACAAGACTTCATGCAAGGAAACTAGTAGAAATTTAAAGGTAACCTAGCAATTCTAAAGTATGGTATGACATGACATTTATATAATAAGTGCAGCAAGTAAAGTAACAGCAGTTATGACATGGCAAGTATGATAGCAAGGAAGATAAGAACATGGCATGGAAACAAATAACATGACATGGGAAACAAGTAAACATTCACAAGGAATGTCCTAGTCTAGTAGCACGTCGTGCACAGGGATTCCGCCTTTTGGCTAGAGAGGCTGTACGGGCCAACTCTTACACACAAGTGATCGTTTATCCCTACCCCTCCACGTGTATCGGGCTTTGGTTTTCAACCAACACATGTGGCCCGCTTCTGGGTCACGAGCCAGGAAGTGTTTTTAACAAGTATGGCGTAGGGTTATGCCCGCATAGCAGGTGCCTAGCCGGAAACACGGATTGTACAAGTATTTAGTAGCGTGTGCTACGATGCAACATGCAATCAGATGACATGTAAAGAATGCAAATGGATGGCAGATATTCAAATAAAAATGCGTACCGTTAGAGAAATTAAACGTGACAGGCAAATGCATGACATGACATGACAAAAGGCAGTTCTAGCTTCGTTGTCAAGCTAGAACTTGAAATTGCGCCTAGACCGCTATCATTTCACGGTCTAGTCTCTTTCACGCTAAAAGCAAGGAAATGGCCTAAAGCATATTCTAAAACAAGGTTGGCAAGTTTCACTTGCCTGGTACCGAGATTGTTGATCGACGAGGGTCGTCTCAAAAATCGCTATTCTACGGGGATGGGTCATTGTTATGGCAAAACAGAAAATCAGAATTGGATGATCTAATCCGGATTTGTATTGGAATCCTACAACGTCTAGTAATCCATTTTTATTAGGTTTTCTAAATTTATAGTGCGGGTTATGGAAAGATTAAGGGTAGATCACTAACCGTATGTGAAGCGGTAGAAACGACGATCCAAGACGCCTACGAATCTGCAGGTAGGAGAGGAAACTCGACGTATCCGGATTGCCGTCGCCAAATCTGATCTAGCACGGCAACGGAAGAAGCGATCCCGGGAAAACTACGACTGAAGAGATCTGCCGACGGCTGAGATATAACGGATCTGGAGATGGAAGAATGAAGGGGAAAAACTGGAGCAAAAGGAGAATTGGGGGTTTTGGAGTCGGCCGGCGGCCTGCGGGGTGGTTGCCGGTGCAATGGGGGTGAGAGGGGGCACGGGAGGAGGAGGTAAGGCAAGAGGAAGATGGGGGATGATTGGGGAAGAAGGCCGGCTATGAAAAGTGAGGGAAGAAGTGAAAGAAATATAGAGTTTAAATAGAAAGAACAAGCGGCGGCTGCGACTTAACCTAGGGTTTCTGTGCAGATTAGTCAGTCAGTGAAGAGTGGTCGACCGATTAGTTTGGGAACTAGTCGGTCGGTCGTCCAACTTTGACCGACTAAAAGGCAAACAATGAACAAGGTCAATACATGGTAGACAAATTTAGTCGGTCTGTGAAGGATCGTCAACCGACTAGTTTGGGAACTAGTCGGTCGGTGAATGTTCATTGACCGACTAAGGGTTGAATATGAAAGACAAATAAGTACTGAGAGTTAGTCGGTCTGAGAAGAAACTCTAACCGGCTAGTTTCTCAACTAGTCGGTCGATAGTCGTTCTTTGACCGACTAACCGTAAACAGTAACTCGGCTGTCAGAAAGAACTCAGAATTAGTCGGTCTGAGAACAAGTTCTAACCGACTAGTTTCACAACTAGTCGGTCGATGGATGTGCTTAGACCGACTAAGTGGAAACAGTAACTCAGCTGAAATAATCAAGATGAACTAGTCGGTTCCTGAAGAGTTGCCGACCGACTAAATTGCAATCTAGTCGGTTGGTTCTCCTTCTTGAACCAACTAAGAGTCATGAAAAGTATCGAATTGAAGCACGAAGCTTCGAGAAGATTCCTATGGCTTCTAAGATCAACCTAGCTCTAAGATATGGACGCTATGAAGCTTATCGTAAAAATACTTACTCCAAGCCCATCATGATACGCAACAGAAAGTAGAAGATCAGAAAGAACTGAAAGAAAACGTCCAACAGGGGAAAAACACACAAGGAAGAGAACAACCATAATATATATATAATAGACAATACATAGACAAAAACCAGTCGTTACATCCTACCCACCTTAAAAAAAATTCCGACCTCGGAATTTCCTAACACTCACGTGTCAGGGAATAAAAGTGGGTATCGCTCTCTCATCTCATCTTCTCTCTCCCAAGTAGACTCTCCTGGCGAGCCGTGTCGCCCCATCACCCTAATAAGATCGACTGTCTTCTTCCGGAGTGACTTCTGACGCCTGTCCAAAATCTGCACTGGCTGCTGGTCATACGTCAGATCGGGATGAACGGTGATCTCCGAGAAATCCACAGCATGAGATGGATCACTGATGTACCGACGAAGCTGCGACACATGGAAGACATCGTGAACTCCTTCCAAAGATGGCGACAAGGCTAAGCGGTAGGCTACCTCGCCAATTCTCTCCAGAATGTCAAACGGTCCAATGTATCTCGGGCTCAGCTTCCCTCGTTTCCCAAAGTGAATCACTCCTCGATTCGGGGAAATCTTCAGGAACACATGGTTACCTGGCTAAAACTCTAAAGGACGATGTTTAGCATCTGCCCAATGCTTGAAACGGTCCTGAGCAATCCTCAGCTTCTCCCATATGCTCCTCACAACATCCACTGCCTCCACGATCATCTCAGGTCCTAACAGCTCCCTGTCTCCAATGTCATCCCAGCTCAGTGACGATCGACATTTCTTCCCATATAGCGCGACGAAAGGTGCCATGCCAATACTCGCCTGGTAGCTGTTATTGTAGGCAAACTCAACATGGTGGAGATGATCTTCCCAAGATCCCTTGAAGTCCAACATGCACGCCCTCAGCATGTCCTCCAAGATCTGAATCGTCCTCTCGGACTGGCCATCTGTCTGCGGATGGTACGCCGTGCTGAAACTCAGACTCGTACCCAAACTCTTCTGCAGACTCTGCCAGAACTGAGACGTGAACCTCGTGTCTCTGTCCGACACGATACTCACAGGGACTCCGTGAAGTCGTATGATCTCCTGCACGATTCACGTTGCATCACTATCTAAACTAGGGAAATGAAATAGAAATGGAAAGTAAAAGGGGTTTACCTCCATATATCTCCTCGCTAGCGTCTCAGTGGACTGTCCTACTCGGAAAGGAATAAAGTGCATGGATTTGGTTAATCGGTCCACGATCACCCAAATCACGTCATTCTGCTTCGAACTCTGAGGCAGTCCAGTCACAAAGTCCATAGTGATGTGTTGGCACTTCCACTCCGAAATCGGAAGCGGTTGTAGCAACCCTGCCATACGCTGATGCTCCGCCTTTACCTGCTGGCAAACCCGACACTTGGCTACACTCCGAGCCACACTCCTCTTCATACCATGCCACCAATAGTTCAGGCAAAGATCCTTATACATCTTGGTACCACCGGGATACACAGAATACGGCGAACTGTGTGCCTCAACCAATAACTCCTCTCTGATGTCTCCAGCTGGCACACACAACCTGGCTCTATACCTTAGCGAGCCATCCTCATGAATCAAGAAGTCAGTCCGCAGGCCGGCTTCCACCTGCTCCCGGAACCACGTTCACCTTGCCAGGGTGATACTGTAGATCGATCTCATAATCTGCCATGAGCTCCAACCACCGACGATGTCGCATGTTGAGCTCCTTCTGAGTGAAAATGTACTTCAAGCTTTTGTGATCGGTGAAGAGCTTCACCTTTTCACTCAGCAGGAAGTGCCTCCAAATCTTCAGCGCAAACACGACTGCTGCCAACTCCAAGTCGTGCGTCGGGTAATTCTTCTCATGGGTCTTAAGCTGACGAGAAGCATACGCTACCACATGCCCATGCTAATGCAATACACAACCGAGACCGTTGCCGGAAGCATCGCAAAAGATCTCGAATCCTCCACTCCGATCAGGCACAGCAAGAACAGGGGCAGTCGTCAGTCTCTCCTTCAGAACACCAAAAGCCTCCTCACAGCCATCAGACCAAACAAAAGGTACCTTCTTCCGCGTCAGTCTGGTCATCGGCTCAGCAATACGGGAGAAGTCCTTAATGAACCGCCAGTAATAACCAGCCAACCCAAGGAAACTCCTGATCTCAGATGCTGACTGCGGAACAGGCCACTCCTTGATAGCCTTGATCTTCTCGGGGTCCACTGAAATACCATCTCCTGACACCACATGCCCGAGAAAATCAACTCTGTCCAGCCAAAACTCGCACTTGGAATACTTAGCATACACCTGATGCTTCCTCAAGATCTCCAACACTGTCCTCAAGTGCGATGCATGCTCCTCCTCTGACCTTGAGTAGATCAGAATGTCGTCAATGTAGATAACGACAAACTTGTCTAAAAGTCATAGAAGATCAGATTCATCAGATTCATAAAAACTGTGGGTGCGTTGGTTACACCGAAAGGCATAACCACGAACTCGTAGTGTCCATACTTCGTCCTGAATGATGTCTTCGGAACATCTTCCTTCCTCACCTTCAGCTGATGATAACCACTCCTCAGATCCAACTTAGAGAATACCCTCGATCCTCCAAGCTGATCAAAGATGTCATCTATACGAGGCAATTGATATCGATTCTTGACGATCACCGCATTCAACTCCCGGTAGTCCACACACATGCGATGCAAACCGTCCTTCTTCTTCACCAGCAAGACCGGTGCTCCCCACGGAGACACACTGGGATAAATGTAACCCTTCTGAAGAAGTTCGTCCAGCTGCTTCCGCAATTCTTCCAATTCCGCTGGTGCCATGCGATAGGGCGCCTTCGAGATAGGCTGCGGTCCCGGAATAAGATCGATCGAAAACTCGAGAGCTCGATCGGGGGGCAATCCAGACATCTCCTCGGGGAAGACGTCGTCGAAGTCACGCACTACCGCTGGTCTACACTGCTCCATCTGCATAGCAACGATCTCCACCGGCTTGGCCCGCAACCTGACCGGACCAAGCGAACTGCTACCATGGCTGAACTCGAACACCGGATGGCCTGGAATCTCAAACACCACCTTATTCCTCCGACAGTCGATCGTGGCGTAGAAACTCCCAAGCCAGTCCATCCCAAGGACATCATCATAGTTGATGATGTCGTGGACGATGAAATCAGTGTAGAGCTCATGTCTATAGACCACCAAAGGGCAAGAATTGCAACCACGATACACCGAGATCACGCCATTTCCTGTAACGATATCCCAACTCTTGGGAAGAGGGGAAGTCGACAAGGAATGCTTCTCTATGAAGCTCCGGGAAATAATGCACATCGATGCACCAGAGTCGAAGAGGACTCGTGCAGGAAACGTGCAAACCAAAATCACACCTAACAAGCAATCTAACAATCAAATCCTATTCTAGCATACATAACAAGCAACCAAACAAATTCCAACAAACAAGACTAACTAAGAAAAGAAACAACTAGACTGAGGGTTACCTGCAATAACCTCATCCACAGCCTCAATCTCAACTGCAGTCATCAGGAAAGCCTGCCTCCTCGGCTGCATGGCCTGCTGAAAGGCCTGCTTCTGTGGAACGAGAGGCTCTCCACGTCCAGCAGGTACAGGTGCCCTCTGCTGCAACGGCTGAGCTGCAACTGGTCCCTTCCAAGGCTGCTTGGACTTCGGGCAGTCCCTCATGACATGCGCTGGATCACCATAAACCAAGCACTGTCCCAACATCTTTCGGCATTGATCCTTGACATGCCCAATCTTGCCACAGAAAAGGCAAGTCTTCGGAGTAGGAGGTCCTCCTGGCCTCTTGAACTGTACCGACTGATTGGGCCTGAACCCTGGCCTCATCACTGCCCTGGCCTGCTCCACAGGCCTCTTCCCAGCTCCAGAAGCATATCCTCTCTTCTGGTTCATAATCAGCTCCTGCCTCCTCACTGAAATCAGAACCTTCTGATAGGACTCCAAATCAGAAGAAGACACAAAGCTCTGAAGATCCAAAGAGAGCCCCTGCAGAAACCTCTGGGCCCTCTCATCAGTATCCTGCACCATCTTCGGTGTGAAACAGCTCAGCCTGGTGAACTCCTGCTCAGCCTGGTGAACTCCTGGTGGTACTGGTCCACCGTCATGCTTCCTTGCTTCAGGTCGATGAAGCGCTGCGCCATCTCCCTCCTGGCAGCCTTCGGAAAGTACTCCTCATCGAATCTGGACTTGAAAGTAGCCCAAGATATCGGCTTCACCAGCATCTCCTCCTCAGCATCCCACCAGTTCCGAGCATTATCTTTAAGCTGCCTCTTTGCCAAGTCAACCCATCCAGCCGGGTCGACCTTCGACATTTTCAGGTTGTCCTCCATATTCCTGATCCACTCATCAGCAGCTAGTGGTCCTTCGATCCCATCAAAGTAAGTGGGGCCCAGCTCCCGAAACTGCTTCGCTCCTGGCTCGGAGCGAGGGACATTCTGGACTGGCCGCGCTCCTCGAGCAGTCGGAACATTCTGGGCATTCTGAAGCATGCCCTACTGCACCTGCATCATCTGATGCATCATCCGCATAATCTCCCCGTTGGTGGCACTACTAGAAAATAGAGCATCAGCCACGGAACATCAGCCACGGAATGATTCCGTGGCAACTACTTTTTCATTAGCCACGAGTACTTCTGTAGCTAATATTCTGTGGCTGATACTATAACTGCCATGGATTATCCGTGGCAAATGTATTTTTGCCACAGAATTCTCATCATGTCGCCTTTCCGTCATAGAAATATGATTGCCACGGAAAATTCGGTGACAAATAATTAGAAACAGCTAGGGACAGTCCGTGGAAAATGGATGTTAGCCGCGAATGTATCAAAAACCAACGCGCCAACTAGTGGCGGGCAAACGAAATAATAATGTAAAATACGACCAAATAATTTTATTGATAAAAATATCTTCCTTCTCTCTCTCTCTAGCGACGAAACCCGGCGACGCCGACGAGTGACAATCTGTTCTCCGAAGAGCAGACGCTCGAAGATCTGTTCTTAGGGGATCCGATGATCCGACGCAGACGCGCGACGATCTGACGATCAGATCTGTTCTCCGACGAAGCGAGCAAAAAAATTTAGGGTTCTTATATCCATATCTCTAGATCTTTAATTAAGGGGCTCGCTCGATTCAAGGTCCTTTGATCGGTAGCGGGTTCTTGTTCTTAGTCTTCATCGGTTGAATCTCGGTAAGGTTCAATTTTTTTGGCCTATTCCTTTATTTTTGATTCAGTTGTTCCTTCGTAATTTATCAAATGGATTTGTTCATTAATAAAATTTGTTTTAAAACCTTAATCTGTTCTATTCTTCTTTTAAGTCATATGGAGACAAATCTAGATTTTTAATTCTGATCATCGAAGGCATAAAATTAACAAATCTTCTTTTATGTCGTATAAAAATAACTGCTTGTAGGTTGAAGTTCATGAAAATCATTGTTTTCTACTAGAAACGATTTAAAAAAGGAAAGAAAGTTAAGCGGTGTTCTCATACCGATAGCTGTTGCAGGCGGGAGAGCAAATTGTAGAAGCTGCACATATTTATACAGTGGGTCTTGGGAGAGGAAGCCAAGTCTGCTAGCTGCTGTTACTTGGAAGGGCAATGTACCTAACATTGATAACAGCAACGATTGCAGAAGGTGCTAAAATTGATTTGCGTATCCCTAAAAATAGTCGAGTTTAGCACTCTGAATTTTCCAACTAAATAGAGTTTTGATAAGAAAAATGAGTTACCATCCAATAAGTTTGCCCCAAGAGTGAGAATGGTGCATGGAATTGTGCCATTTCTGCCTCATATATCAGGAAAGGGGGGAGAAAATTAGAGGTAGAAGTCTCACCCAAAGATATGTTTTTGCTGGGGGTAGAAGACTGACCCTAATAATGCTAATGAATCTTCGATAACTCTAAGAGGAGCAGTGCCACCAATGATAAGTGATTTCAAGCTGGGTGTCACACCCACAATGAAGCTGAGTATCTGAGGCATATAAAGGATTACATTAGCACCAAGAGGAATAGTTCCTTTCATTACTAGAAATTTGTCATATGAAGGCGAGGAATAGTTCCTTTAATTATTAGAAATACTGCAGCAATAGTGTGAGGTGCCATGAGTTTCTAGCCAATTAGGCGAAGAATTTCTTTAAGATTTCCCCAAAAATTCACCATGCTGCATTCGACCTTTCCACTAGGCAAAATTAATGTGTTTGTGTTGAGAATTCGAGCTTGTGGGTTTCACAGTGGAAGATCTTTGGTTGCTTCTGTTAGTTACTATTATAGTAGCTCTCTTTAGCAAATTTTGTTCATGTTGAATTAAGAAACCTTTCGATTGAGTTCTTGATGATTTTGGGTTGTTTGTTTTCCCATTAACATCCATTATTTTAAGTTCCTTGATGTTATTGAACTCTAAAGTTTACTCCAATTTTCTTTTCATATCTGTTGTATGTGTTAAATGCATGGATCCAATTTTCTGTCTCAAATCTTTGTCGGCTGAGCATATAATTTTCTCGAGAAGCAGCAGGTCAGGGTGAAATTTACTCAGTTTTGTAGTTTTGTGTACATATGCTTTCCAATTCTTTGCCTATGTCTGACAGTGAAAAAGCTTGTTGAAGTGAAAAAGAATTTTTGTGTACATGTGGTTCATATTGTGCCTTATATGCACAATATGATCCCTTATTTAATTTATTTAAGTCTGACAGTGAAAAAGCTTGTTGAAGTGTTTTGTCAATTAAACCTCTCTTTCGATTTATTGTCGTCTCTACCTACTCTTGCTTGAAATTTAAAACTCAATTCATTAAATTCCTTTTGCTGTTAAATCTCTCAGCTACCAGGTAATACAAGTTCTTTCTCATTTTGAAGCTGTAGATCTTCATAGCTCTGGTTTACTGGCTTCCCCCAAACTCCAAGATGTGAGTATACTGTCTCTCTTAATATTTTTTCTCATTTTCAAGCTATATTATTATGTTGTTGCACTCATGCTAAATACAAAAGCTTCTTATGTGTTTGTTATTAACTATTTTGTTATTAACTATGATGTTTCCAAACAACAAGATTTCGAGCTGGCAAACACAACATTTGCTGCATGTATTTGACACATGAAAGTTTAATACTGGCAATACATAAAGCATGAGAGTTGAAATTTTGATACAAAAGCTAGCGCAAAAACTGGGTTCATATCGAAATATTTAGCCAGTTTAGCTCGAGCATGGTCGATAGCAACATATTGTTTTTTTTTGTTTTGGACAAGCTGAATGTCTAATTGTGAAAGATAAAATAGATATTAACGAATTGGTAATGCGTAATGCTTTAATACTGGCCATACACAATTGATAAACTCATGAGCTAACTGAGTTAAGATTTGTACATTGTTATTTGTCAATAATTAACAAGAAAAAGGGCACATCAAGTTTTTCTCCATGCAATTTTGTTGATCTATTATAGAAACACGGTTGCATTAACAAAAGTTTTTTGATTCATTATGCCTATTTTTTTCAACTTTATTTGGATTATTTTTGCAGTTTTCTGCAAAGAAGCTGGACAAAAGGGGACAAAAGGCTACCAGATCTTGGGGCTAAACCAATCGTGGAGAAAGGTTTGGGGGATGATCAGCACCTTTCAGGGTATGCTATAGTTAAGCCTTATCTTGGACATATTATTTTAAACTTCCCATATATGCTTACTGTTGCACATCTTATTTATTTATTTATGCAACTTTCACTATATTCTGTCCTGTTCTTTTTTATTTTCTTCAATGATGTATTTCATTAACAATGGTTAATATCCAGACATTGATACACCAAAGTGCTTTTATATGTTAATATATGGATATTTTTTGTTTCAGTTTCTGCAGAATTTTTGAATGTCCTGTAATTTGATGACAATTTTTTATTTGCGTTAGTTGATGCTCTTGATATCTTGTCTGGATTTAACTTGTAGCATTCCATTCTGTCAAGTTTAAATGCTATTTAACTGCCTTTTCCATAGATATGCCGGTGCCTGTGACCCTTGGTTGGTCTCTTAATGGAATATGCTGAATCAAGAGTATAATTCATAGATTTAAAACTGCTTATCTTCTGTTCTATCTATGTGAATAAGTAACTCTTTGTAATAGCATGATTTCTTGTATCTACAATTTTCGATGGCAATGGTGTAGTACATACGCAACTTAAAGACAAATCCTAATCTTCGACTATGTTTGAAAATTAACATGTTTAGAACAGATTTCAAGAATGTGGTTGTCAATAAACACAAGAAGCCCATAAGATTAGAAGAGCTCAAAAAACTTAGAGAACCAAAGTTGAGATAAAGACCTATGGCTGTGAGAAACCCCTGACCTCCAGAAGGCAGTGGATCATGTATCTAGGCCAACCTTGCTAAGGAGCTATTTATAGATTATATATGCATTGTACTATATTAAGCACGTATGCTTATTAATTGAAACAATTGAAAAAATTAATTTAAATGTTGGGACCCTTTTGCCTTTTTGTATTTTGTTTTTTTTTTTTGAGAGAAACATTTTGTTTTTTTGTTTTGGACAAGCTGGATGTCTAATTGTGAAAGATAAAAGAGAACAATCAAAAGGGAATATATTAACGAATTATGCGTGTTTTCCATTTTGCCAGTCTACTAGTGGGTAGCCATTAGCCATCAGTTTGCCATTTTGCCAGTCTACTGGTGGGTAGCCATTAGCCGTCAGTTTCTTATTCAGAATCCTTCACAAATGTCCAACACTTGAATATGTGCTCAAAATCTTGACGTGCATGCAATTAATTTGAATCTGTCTCTAGGAACACATGCGGTTGAATATGCCGGGCTTCAAATGATCCCTCAGCTTTTAGAACCCTCTGCAAATTTAAGTTAAAAGACAAACAACATCAGATACAGAAATTTTGACATTGAAATATATGTGAATAATAATGTGAACAATGAGATCAAAATGTATGTTATAGTTACTAGATAAAAACTGTTGGCAATATCTCTCAAGTGTCTTGAAAGTTTGATAACTTACAGGAATGAAAATAGTGTCCCAGCATTTTACTTAATTGTAACTTCTCACAATTATAAATAACGGTTCTCAAAACATACAATTTTGTTCTTATTTTGTTTCTTATTTTCGCAGTTATTTCAAGTCTCTAACATATTCATTTAAATTTTTGCTCTGGAATGAAATTTTAATAAGTTCATGTTTTGCATGTTTATAGTTCTACAAAAATTCTTTTGAGAAAGTACACTATTGGAGTTGATTGATGTTAGCTTTGACTGCTAAGAACATGCATGGTAGATTTAATGAATTCTTGTATGAACATGTTTTGAGTTGATAAACAAATTATAGTAGATATGTTCCCACAGCTTAGCACTATTATTCTCCCAAACATTATTTTTAATTGTATTTTGATAATTACGAATTATGTGTGTTTATCCTCAACCATGCTTTTGCCAGTCTACTGTAAAAAGATAATGTTCTTCAGCCAAAGATTTAATTTTTATTTTGGGGAACATACTTCCAAGAATATGATTTCTATTAGATTTATTGAAATATTATACCATCCTGTCAGATTTAGTTTTCTTGAGGAAAGTTAGTTTTAGTGAATCCTGGATTCAATTCGTCACGTTTTTTTCAAGTGTTCCTCTTTATGAAGCTGATTGGTTATTATAAGCTTTGCTTTCTACATAATTTGGAGAAGTCAGCCAGATCATGGTGAAGAACTCGTTTCATTTCCTTTGGATGCGTATTTTTGACTCCCACTATATTGAAGAAAACTATATGATCCACCACTCTGTTGAGTTTGAGGTACATGCAGCAATCAGAGTTATAAAACACGCAGAATTTTTTCTTGGAAATGATCATTGCCTGCATGAGAACAAATTGATCTGAGAAAGGCGTAAGCATTTTTCCCCATTTACTGGACCAAATGGGGTGCTGATTTTCATGTTAACTTATTCTGAAACTTATTCATGGCTGTGCTGTAGTACTAAGTTATTCCTCGTTTGGCAACATGGTTTGGTAACATTTTTAGTTTCTGAAGTTTGATGAGGTTTGGGATCCAAATTAATGTTTCTCAAACTTTAGACTTGTTTGTGTACCAAAAGAGTTTCTACAATAGAAGTTTAAAGATTTTAAGTTTTACAAAACAGTGTTTGCGAAAAATCCAATCTAATTGAATTTCATAAGTGGAGAGAAACCGAGTGTATAAGAGTTAGTTTTCTATCAAATATCTCAATAGTCCACACCTGACCCCTACGGCCTAAATAAAAAGGTTCATCCATAGTCCGTTCTTGTGTAGCAATTATAGAATATACCTTTTCTTTCCGTTCAAATGCTAAAAGATGTATGGTGCCAGCAGATGCTTCAAATATGCATGCTGTCAAATATGTATTGTAGGATTGAAGCTGCTTAAAACTCTTCTAACATTTTTGTTTCAATTTTTGTTTCAGGAATCACGTACGCAAGGCAGAGATCAGGGTGGAGGCCCGGAGGCTGGAGATCTGCAGTGAGGGTTTAATTGTTTTTTACTTGGTGTTGTATATATTGAGATTGGGGGAGTGAATGCGATGTACGTGGAAACTTTTTATATTGAGAGAGACGATGGGCAGTTATGTTATTAATCTTATATGTGGAAACTTTTTGTTGCTTTAGTTTCTTGGAATAAGTTGATGATGATGGTATATGGGAATTTTGATTGCATAAAGATGATTCTTGTTTTTAGTACATTTTCATTGTACAGAATATTTAAGATTTTATTATTTTTAAAAAAAATAAATACATTAACCACGGACATACCGTGGCTAATAATTATTAGTTACGTCATATGTGTGGAAAATAGCCACGAAAAATTGCTTGGCAACTGTCCGTGGCTAAAGATTATTAGCCACGACCATGCTGTGACTAATGTTTTATTAGCCACAGTGTTGCTGTGGCTAATAATAAATAGCCACGGAGGAAAAATCCGTGGTGGACTACTTTTAGCCACGGATAGCCGTGGCAAATTTTATGTTATTTGCCACGGACGTCTGTGGCTAGTACGCATTAGCCACAGACTATTAGCCACAGAAATCAGTGGCTAATAGTCTGTGGCTAATGTTATTAGCCACTGTAACGACCCGCTCTCGGGGGCCCGTTACTTATTTGGTTTATTCGCAGGTTCCGCAGTTTACCAGTAAAATCAGCATAGCCACAACTCAGAGATGTATCCCAATACTCAGACCAGCGTACAGACGTTATTACAGTCCAAATTAAAGTACAACAACAACCAGCACTCTCTCTCACAAATACAAGAAGGAAGTACTGAAAGGAAATGCGGAAAAGGAAATACACTGTACAACACACACACCAACAGAAAGGTAACTAAAACTCTGCCGTCTCTAGGTCAATGTAGGTTCCTCGAACTCCGGGGCAGTCTCCTCGATCAAGTCTTCGTCTGCCGGTGCCATAAATGGAACCGAAGGTAAGTCACAACAATTCTAGCGATAGAAAAAGAGGAGTGCACAAATATGGAGCAGTCTATAGTAAACAAGTGCGGAAAGTAAAGTAGGGACAGACAAGCATGCAAGTGCGATAAGTAAAGTACATCTGTCAAGCATGCAAGGGTGACAAGTAAAGTAAAGGTGACCAAGCAATGACAATAGCAATAATGAGAGTAACTGTGCCTATTCTAGTTTGTGACTTATAACGGGAAGTACAGTGAGCAACCAAGAGGCCAACTCTTGCCGCGGGTGCTACCCGGGCGAACCAATCTCTGAGAACTATGCAATAATCTGTGAACTGTGAACTGTGATCTGTGATGGTTGTCACCGGCACTGTTATGGGTTGCTAGAACCCGCACGGTGACAACAAAGTCTGGACTAGTCGCTCCCGCACTTCCGCAATTATAAGTTACCCCAAAACCCAGTGTCTGTGCAGGTTACCGTACTTTGCAATTTTACCAGTCATTTACTGTTCTTACATTTCCAATTACAATCTTTCTGTCAAGCAATGTCAATAATCTGTTCAGGTCAATAACTGTTCCGAGACTAGGTGTCAAGTCCTATGTTCATACGAGTACACTATCTATATTTCTAAGGGTAGAATTTACTGTGACTTACAATCTTCGAGGTGGTGGTAGTGATCCGGGACTGGATCTAGTGTCGATGCACGAGATTTGCTACCTGTAAACACATGAGATAACTAGTTAGAGAATACCCTATTTTCTTATTTATTTAAGTTGAGTGTCTGATTTTAAAACTGGTTAAAACGGTGATGAAAAGGGTCCTAAATTTTTATATAGACTATATATGATAAAAATAGTTTTACTGTAAGAGGGAATATTTTTCTGAAGTCTATAGTAATTTTTATAATTTTTAGAAACTCAAAACTAGCTTAAAAACCCAATTTATCTAAGTGGCGCGTATCTTCCGTAAATTGTTCCGGGAGCAATCCTAGTCGGAATTACTCGAATAAATAGTCAAAATGACCGTCTCGAAGTTTACTTTCACATATAATTTTCTCACGTATTATTGTGAGTGAAAACAGCGAGTTACGATTTTTAGAAAGATTTATACGTATTTAATTTTTAGGTTCAAAAATAGATTCTGAGAAAAGTAGGCGTCTGCTCATAGTGAGACTAGCGCCATTGGATCCGAAATGTCGTTTCTGATTTTCTGGAGCTATCCGCACATTTTTCTGGGCCCTGTATATCAAGTTATGGATTTATAACCATTATACCTCATTAATAATTATTTAATAATACGAAATTTCGAATTTTTCTTACTATTTACAAGTTTGCCATCGAGCAAACTAACGCAGCTTCGTCTCTCCGTCAGCAGTGGAGGGGGAGAGGCGGTCCTCGCGAGCGGCGGCGACGAAGGCGGCGAGGCGGGTTGCCGGCGACGGAGATGGCGGCGTGGGGGCTCGGCGAGCACGGCGGGAGGGCGGCGAGGGCGGTGGAGCGGCGGGGACTCGAGTGCCTCGGCGGTGGCGGGCTGCTGCAGCTTCGGGAGGCGACGGCGATGACCGGGGAGCGGGGGGCACGGCGGTGGGACGAGGGGACGCCGGCGACGGAGCTGTGCGGGGGGGGGGGTCTCGTCGTCGGCGGCGGACGCGGGCGAAGCGCCGGCGGGGCTGCTGTGGCGGGCTCCGGCGGGGACGACGGCGGCTGACGACGGCGGGGCGGTGGCGCGGAGGGCGGCGAAGCGGGGGGCGGGGGCGCCGTGGGGAGAGGGAAGTGAGAGCGGGAGAAGAGCGGGAGAGATCGAGGATGGGTTCGTTTGAGAGAGGGGGGTTCACAGAGTTAGAGAGAGGTCGATATTAACTGTGTGATTATTTGTGAAGGGAGATGGATGTTTAAATAGGTTTAATTAATGGCAATATTGTAAATTAGGGGAGACAACATTTTTAATTGGGAAGATGAATGTTGGATCTGAATGATTTCAGATCCAACCAGTATTTCGGTGGGTTAAGAGTTGGTTGGGGGTTTAGGGTAAGAGTAAATAGTTAAAAGTAATTGTAAAAAGGTCACTAGTGCTTGTAATTAGCAAAGCGGTGAAATACAGACACGTTTTCACAAACGACTCCGAAAAATTACGAAAATATACCCACAGGATCGTATCGTCGCGAGGATCGCGAATACAAGATCCGTTCTGGGATTTGAGCTACGCAAATACTAGTTTTAGGCCAAAACGTTTAGAAAGCGAGTGTGCGGGTTCTAGGCTGAAATGATGTCGGAAAATTATGAAATTAATGTGGGAAGCCCTAAATGATAATAGTATGTTACTGTAGAAGTTTGAAAACGTTCTGAATACGTTTGAATAGAAAATAAATTCGTCGAATCAAAACGGTAATTTTGGAAGATGAATTTTAACAGAAATGTTTTGGGCATTTGAGGAAATCTGAAATTGCTGAAACACAATACGACAAGTCTAGTGCCCTAAAATATTTTTAAACGAATTTTTGAAATCAGTTTTGATATACAGCTCCTAACCAACCATTATAAAGAAGATTTAGAATAAAAATACGTTAAGTACGTATTTGAAGTGTTTGAAAAAATACAGGCCGTTACATTCTACACTCCTTAAAATAATTCCGTCCTCGGAATTCAGAAGATCGGTAATCACCTAAGCAATTCAGACGATCGACCGGAAGGCTTGACGAACGTCCACGACATAGGAAAATAAGTTGTTAATAGCATGAAATAAAACGTGATATCACATCATTAAGAAAATAAGAGATGAATACATGAATACATACTATTACCATAGTTTCCGTAACTAGTTTCGAAACCCGGTACCATCACCATAGTCACTTCAGATTCATCAAGTAGCCAAAACATGATATAATGGCATTACATGAAAATGATAGTTATAATGATGAGGACATCTGTTCGAACTTGGAACCTGAGGTGACAAGTCAGTAGCAAGCTTTATTTAACAACATAACATGAAGATCATAAAGTTTAAAAGGGGGTGCCGAAAGTCATGATATGGTAGGGTAGGTAGGAACGAGGCTCGAGGAAAGGATGAGGACAAAGGCAATAATGAGGGGAGGTGGTAGGCGGGAAAGATTTTAAACACATGGAAAAATTGGGTTCAAGACGAAAGTAAGGTTAGAAAAAAAAAAAAAAAAAAAAAAAAAAAATACTAGCTCAAGAAGGATGCAATAATGCAACAGCCTATACGTCGGGTCTGGCTCGATACTCCACTGGTCCTTCTGATCGGCTTTTACTGAGGAACACGAACTTTGGATGATTGGGTATATCGATTTCTACCCTCCTTTGACGACAGTCAATGGTGGCATGAAATGATCTCAACCAGTTCATCCCAAGAAGTCGGCAAAGAGATCTCGTCTACAAATCACAACAGATCATTGGAGGCATCTGCTAGCTACCGGTAGTGAACCGACAGAGGTCTCGACCTTCCAACGGGAGTCAGAGGTTCAACAGTGATGGCACGTGTTTGAACGAAACGACTGGCCAAGAAGCAATGTGTAGCTCCTGAGTCGAACAGTGTGAGGGCAAGTTTACCGGCTATTAAGACGGTACCTACCGTGATGAGAATCAAGTCTAAGCTTACGATTTCTAAATATTAGAGTATGTAGCTTAGTGAAAAATCACATACCTGTGATTACTTGGCCCGTAGCTTCGGCTTCTTCCACTGTCATGGTATAAGCTTGGCGTCTCTGGGGCGCCTGTTGTCGTCTGCTGGTACACTTACTGCTGAGGAGTGGTTGACATTGCTGAGCAGATGGTGGTGGTCGCTTCCGTTGTGGAACTCGAACTTCTGGTGGTCGAAAATTCGGACGCTACTCTCCGTAGCCAGAGTTCAAGCGTAGAAAGATTCTAAGAAGGTCAATCGAAAGGTCATCAAGCTAAAAGAAGGGTGATAGTGATGAAGATCGATGGCGTTACATAATCATGATTCACGTCCTTGCGGTCCAGCGGACACGGTCAGGGAAGTGACTAAGCTAGGATCACTTATGCCCAGTCTAGCCAGGTCGATCCACAGACTTTAGCCAAGCACATTGACCGGTATCATGGTCCATTGAAGGAAGATTATCATTCATACGAGTGCCACCGATACAAAAGATTTTTATTAATAACTAATTAAGCCTATCAAAATTTAGGTTTTGTTAATGGCTTTTATTAAGGCCAGATAGGTCAGCTCTATTGGGCTCTCTGAGGTGTTTCCGTCCATCATTCGGGTGTCAAACCTGCATCCATAGACAAATGTCAGCTTAGTCGAGTATCGTATACGATACATCCTGGTTTCACTATACTGTTCACGAGGTATTTTGCACGGACCTGCGTGGGCCGCCAAAACTGTAACGACCCGCTCTCGGGGGCCCGTTACTTATTTGGTTTATTCGCAGGTTCCGCAGTTTACCAGTAAAATCAGCATAGCCACAACTCAGAGATGTATCCCAATACTCAGACCAGCGTACAGACGTTATTACAGTCCAAATTAAAGTACAACAACAACCAGCACTCTCTCTCACAAATACAAGAAGGAAGTACTGAAAGGAAATGCGGAAAAGGAAATACACTGTACAACACACACACCAACAGAAAGGTAACTAAAACTCTGCCGTCTCTAGGTCAATGTAGGTTCCTCGAACTCCGGGGCAGTCTCCTCGATCAAGTCTTCGTCTGCCGGTGCCATAAATGGAACCGAAGGTAAGTCACAACAATTCTAGCGATAGAAAAAGAGGAGTGCACAAATATGGAGCAGTCTATAGTAAACAAGTGCGGAAAGTAAAGTAGGGACAGACAAGCATGCAAGTGCGATAAGTAAAGTACATCTGTCAAGCATGCAAGGGTGACAAGTAAAGTAAAGGTGACCAAGCAATGACAATAGCAATAATGAGAGTAACTGTGCCTATTCTAGTTTGTGACTTATAACGGGAAGTACAGTGAGCAACCAAGAGGCCAACTCTTGCCGCGGGTGCTACCCGGGCGAACCAATCTCTGAGAACTATGCAATAATCTGTGAACTGTGAACTGTGATCTGTGATGGTTGTCACCGGCACTGTTATGGGTTGCTAGAACCCGCACGGTGACAACAAAGTCTGGACTAGTCGCTCCCGCACTTCCGCAATTATAAGTTACCCCAAAACCCAGTGTCTGTGCAGGTTACCGTACTTTGCAATTTTACCAGTCATTTACTGTTCTTACATTTCCAATTACAATCTTTCTGTCAAGCAATGTCAATAATCTGTTCAGGTCAATAACTGTTCCGAGACTAGGTGTCAAGTCCTATGTTCATACGAGTACACTATCTATATTTCTAAGGGTAGAATTTACTGTGACTTACAATCTTCGAGGTGGTGGTAGTGATCCGGGACTGGATCTAGTGTCGATGCACGAGATTTGCTACCTGTAAACACATGAGATAACTAGTTAGAGAATACCCTATTTTCTTATTTATTTAAGTTGAGTGTCTGATTTTAAAACTGGTTAAAACGGTGATGAAAAGGGTCCTAAATTTTTATATAGACTATATATGATAAAAATAGTTTTACTGTAAGAGGGAATATTTTTCTGAAGTCTATAGTAATTTTTATAATTTTTAGAAACTCAAAACTAGCTTAAAAACCCAATTTATCTAAGTGGCGCGTATCTTCCGTAAATTGTTCCGGGAGCAATCCTAGTCGGAATTACTCGAATAAATAGTCAAAATGACCGTCTCGAAGTTTACTTTCACATATAATTTTCTCACGTATTATTGTGAGTGAAAACAGCGAGTTACGATTTTTAGAAAGATTTATACGTATTTAATTTTTAGGTTCAAAAATAGATTCTGAGAAAAGTAGGCGTCTGCTCATAGTGAGACTAGCGCCATTGGATCCGAAATGTCGTTTCTGATTTTCTGGAGCTATCCGCACATTTTTCTGGGCCCTGTATATCAAGTTATGGATTTATAACCATTATACCTCATTAATAATTATTTAATAATACGAAATTTCGAATTTTTCTTACTATTTACAAGTTTGCCATCGAGCAAACTAACGCAGCTTCGTCTCTCCGTCAGCAGTGGAGGGGGAGAGGCGGTCCTCGCGAGCGGCGGCGACGAAGGCGGCGAGGCGGGTTGCCGGCGACGGAGATGGCGGCGTGGGGGCTCGGCGAGCACGGCGGGAGGGCGGCGAGGGCGGTGGAGCGGCGGGGACTCGAGTGCCTCGGCGGTGGCGGGCTGCTGCAGCTTCGGGAGGCGACGGCGATGACCGGGGAGCGGGGGGCACGGCGGTGGGACGAGGGGACGCCGGCGACGGAGCTGTGCGGGGGGGGGGGGGGGGGTCTCGTCGTCGGCGGCGGACGCGGGCGAAGCGCCGGCGGGGCTGCTGTGGCGGGCTCCGGCGGGGACGACGGCGGCTGACGACGGCGGGGCGGTGGCGCGGAGGGCGGCGAAGCGGGGGGCGGGGGCGCCGTGGGGAGAGGGAAGTGAGAGCGGGAGAAGAGCGGGAGAGATCGAGGATGGGTTCGTTTGAGAGAGGGGGGTTCACAGAGTTAGAGAGAGGTCGATATTAACTGTGTGATTATTTGTGAAGGGAGATGGATGTTTAAATAGGTTTAATTAATGGCAATATTGTAAATTAGGGGAGACAACATTTTTAATTGGGAAGATGAATGTTGGATCTGAATGATTTCAGATCCAACCAGTATTTCGGTGGGTTAAGAGTTGGTTGGGGGTTTAGGGTAAGAGTAAATAGTTAAAAGTAATTGTAAAAAGGTCACTAGTGCTTGTAATTAGCAAAGCGGTGAAATACAGACACGTTTTCACAAACGACTCCGAAAAATTACGAAAATATACCCACAGGATCGTATCGTCGCGAGGATCGCGAATACAAGATCCGTTCTGGGATTTGAGCTACGCAAATACTAGTTTTAGGCCAAAACGTTTAGAAAGCGAGTGTGCGGGTTCTAGGCTGAAATGATGTCGGAAAATTATGAAATTAATGTGGGAAGCCCTAAATGATAATAGTATGTTACTGTAGAAGTTTGAAAACGTTCTGAATACGTTTGAATAGAAAATAAATTCGTCGAATCAAAACGGTAATTTTGGAAGATGAATTTTAACAGAAATGTTTTGGGCATTTGAGGAAATCTGAAATTGCTGAAACACAATACGACAAGTCTAGTGCCCTAAAATATTTTTAAACGAATTTTTGAAATCAGTTTTGATATACAGCTCCTAACCAACCATTATAAAGAAGATTTAGAATAAAAATACGTTAAGTACGTATTTGAAGTGTTTGAAAAAATACAGGCCGTTACATTCTACACTCCTTAAAATAATTCCGTCCTCGGAATTCAGAAGATCGGTAATCACCTAAGCAATTCAGACGATCGACCGGAAGGCTTGACGAACGTCCACGACATAGGAAAATAAGTTGTTAATAGCATGAAATAAAACGTGATATCACATCATTAAGAAAATAAGAGATGAATACATGAATACATACTATTACCATAGTTTCCGTAACTAGTTTCGAAACCCGGTACCATCACCATAGTCACTTCAGATTCATCAAGTAGCCAAAACATGATATAATGGCATTACATGAAAATGATAGTTATAATGATGAGGACATCTGTTCGAACTTGGAACCTGAGGTGACAAGTCAGTAGCAAGCTTTATTTAACAACATAACATGAAGATCATAAAGTTTAAAAGGGGGTGCCGAAAGTCATGATATGGTAGGGTAGGTAGGAACGAGGCTCGAGGAAAGGATGAGGACAAAGGCAATAATGAGGGGAGGTGGTAGGCGGGAAAGATTTTAAACACATGGAAAAATTGGGTTCAAGACGAAAGTAAGGTTAGAAAAAAAAAAAAAAAAAAAAAAAATACTAGCTCAAGAAGGATGCAATAATGCAACAGCCTATACGTCGGGTCTGGCTCGATACTCCACTGGTCCTTCTGATCGGCTTTTACTGAGGAACACGAACTTTGGATGATTGGGTATATCGATTTCTACCCTCCTTTGACGACAGTCAATGGTGGCATGAAATGATCTCAACCAGTTCATCCCAAGAAGTCGGCAAAGAGATCTCGTCTACAAATCACAACAGATCATTGGAGGCATCTGCTAGCTACCGGTAGTGAACCGACAGAGGTCTCGACCTTCCAACGGGAGTCAGAGGTTCAACAGTGATGGCACGTGTTTGAACGAAACGACTGGCCAAGAAGCAATGTGTAGCTCCTGAGTCGAACAGTGTGAGGGCAAGTTTACCGGCTATTAAGACGGTACCTACCGTGATGAGAATCAAGTCTAAGCTTACGATTTCTAAATATTAGAGTATGTAGCTTAGTGAAAAATCACATACCTGTGATTACTTGGCCCGTAGCTTCGGCTTCTTCCACTGTCATGGTATAAGCTTGGCGTCTCTGGGGCGCCTGTTGTCGTCTGCTGGTACACTTACTGCTGAGGAGTGGTTGACATTGCTGAGCAGATGGTGGTGGTCGCTTCCGTTGTGGAACTCGAACTTCTGGTGGTCGAAAATTCGGACGCTACTCTCCGTAGCCAGAGTTCAAGCGTAGAAAGATTCTAAGAAGGTCAATCGAAAGGTCATCAAGCTAAAAGAAGGGTGATAGTGATGAAGATCGATGGCGTTACATAATCATGATTCACGTCCTTGCGGTCCAGCGGACACGGTCAGGGAAGTGACTAAGCTAGGATCACTTATGCCCAGTCTAGCCAGGTCGATCCACAGACTTTAGCCAAGCACATTGACCGGTATCATGGTCCATTGAAGGAAGATTATCATTCATACGAGTGCCACCGATACAAAAGATTTTTATTAATAACTAATTAAGCCTATCAAAATTTAGGTTTTGTTAATGGCTTTTATTAAGGCCAGATAGGTCAGCTCTATTGGGCTCTCTGAGGTGTTTCCGTCCATCATTCGGGTGTCAAACCTGCATCCATAGACAAATGTCAGCTTAGTCGAGTATCGTATACGATACATCCTGGTTTCACTATACTGTTCACGAGGTATTTTGCACGGACCTGCGTGGGCCGCCAAAACTGTAACGACCCGCTCTCGGGGGCCCGTTACTTATTTGGTTTATTCGCAGGTTCCGCAGTTTACCAGTAAAATCAGCATAGCCACAACTCAGAGATGTATCCCAATACTCAGACCAGCGTACAGACGTTATTACAGTCCAAATTAAAGTACAACAACAACCAGCACTCTCTCTCACAAATACAAGAAGGAAGTACTGAAAGGAAATGCGGAAAAGGAAATACACTGTACAACACACACACCAACAGAAAGGTAACTAAAACTCTGCCGTCTCTAGGTCAATGTAGGTTCCTCGAACTCCGGGGCAGTCTCCTCGATCAAGTCTTCGTCTGCCGGTGCCATAAATGGAACCGAAGGTAAGTCACAACAATTCTAGCGATAGAAAAAGAGGAGTGCACAAATATGGAGCAGTCTATAGTAAACAAGTGCGGAAAGTAAAGTAGGGACAGACAAGCATGCAAGTGCGATAAGTAAAGTACATCTGTCAAGCATGCAAGGGTGACAAGTAAAGTAAAGGTGACCAAGCAATGACAATAGCAATAATGAGAGTAACTGTGCCTATTCTAGTTTGTGACTTATAACGGGAAGTACAGTGAGCAACCAAGAGGCCAACTCTTGCCGCGGGTGCTACCCGGGCGAACCAATCTCTGAGAACTATGCAATAATCTGTGAACTGTGAACTGTGATCTGTGATGGTTGTCACCGGCACTGTTATGGGTTGCTAGAACCCGCACGGTGACAACAAAGTCTGGACTAGTCGCTCCCGCACTTCCGCAATTATAAGTTACCCCAAAACCCAGTGTCTGTGCAGGTTACCGTACTTTGCAATTTTACCAGTCATTTACTGTTCTTACATTTCCAATTACAATCTTTCTGTCAAGCAATGTCAATAATCTGTTCAGGTCAATAACTGTTCCGAGACTAGGTGTCAAGTCCTATGTTCATACGAGTACACTATCTATATTTCTAAGGGTAGAATTTACTGTGACTTACAATCTTCGAGGTGGTGGTAGTGATCCGGGACTGGATCTAGTGTCGATGCACGAGATTTGCTACCTGTAAACACATGAGATAACTAGTTAGAGAATACCCTATTTTCTTATTTATTTAAGTTGAGTGTCTGATTTTAAAACTGGTTAAAACGGTGATGAAAAGGGTCCTAAATTTTTATATAGACTATATATGATAAAAATAGTTTTACTGTAAGAGGGAATATTTTTCTGAAGTCTATAGTAATTTTTATAATTTTTAGAAACTCAAAACTAGCTTAAAAACCCAATTTATCTAAGTGGCGCGTATCTTCCGTAAATTGTTCCGGGAGCAATCCTAGTCGGAATTACTCGAATAAATAGTCAAAATGACCGTCTCGAAGTTTACTTTCACATATAATTTTCTCACGTATTATTGTGAGTGAAAACAGCGAGTTACGATTTTTAGAAAGATTTATACGTATTTAATTTTTAGGTTCAAAAATAGATTCTGAGAAAAGTAGGCGTCTGCTCATAGTGAGACTAGCGCCATTGGATCCGAAATGTCGTTTCTGATTTTCTGGAGCTATCCGCACATTTTTCTGGGCCCTGTATATCAAGTTATGGATTTATAACCATTATACCTCATTAATAATTATTTAATAATACGAAATTTCGAATTTTTCTTACTATTTACAAGTTTGCCATCGAGCAAACTAACGCAGCTTCGTCTCTCCGTCAGCAGTGGAGGGGGAGAGGCGGTCCTCGCGAGCGGCGGCGACGAAGGCGGCGAGGCGGGTTGCCGGGGACGGAGATGGCGGCGTGGGGGCTCGGCGAGCACGGCGGGAGGGCGGCGAGGGCGGTGGAGCGGCGGGGACTCGAGTGCCTCGGCGGTGGCGGGCTGCTGCAGCTTCGGGAGGCGACGGCGATGACCGGGGAGCGGGGGGCACGGCGGTGGGACGAGGGGACGCCGGCGACGGAGCTGTGCGGGGGGGGGGGGGGTCTCGTCGTCGGCGGCGGACGCGGGCGAAGCGCCGGCGGGGCTGCTGTGGCGGGCTCCGGCGGGGACGACGGCGGCTGACGACGGCGGGGCGGTGGCGCGGAGGGCGGCGAAGCGGGGGGCGGGGGCGCCGTGGGGAGAGGGAAGTGAGAGCGGGAGAAGAGCGGGAGAGATCGAGGATGGGTTCGTTTGAGAGAGGGGGGTTCACAGAGTTAGAGAGAGGTCGATATTAACTGTGTGATTATTTGTGAAGGGAGATGGATGTTTAAATAGGTTTAATTAATGGCAATATTGTAAATTAGGGGAGACAACATTTTTAATTGGGAAGATGAATGTTGGATCTGAATGATTTCAGATCCAACCAGTATTTCGGTGGGTTAAGAGTTGGTTGGGGGTTTAGGGTAAGAGTAAATAGTTAAAAGTAATTGTAAAAAGGTCACTAGTGCTTGTAATTAGCAAAGCGGTGAAATACAGACACGTTTTCACAAACGACTCCGAAAAATTACGAAAATATACCCACAGGATCGTATCGTCGCGAGGATCGCGAATACAAGATCCGTTCTGGGATTTGAGCTACGCAAATACTAGTTTTAGGCCAAAACGTTTAGAAAGCGAGTGTGCGGGTTCTAGGCTGAAATGATGTCGGAAAATTATGAAATTAATGTGGG